>CM037585.1:86767645-89167645 GCA_021018995.1 Chloranthus sessilifolius | reverse complement strand
ATAATCCCACGGGCTAATCATGATTTGATATTGTGTCAACACATAACTAACCCATGTAATGTTCTGGACTTACTTATAGTATTAAATCTGTGAGATGACAACAAAATTCTTATTTAATTCGTACAACTACTAGAGTGAAATGAAGAAGTATGTCCAAGGTTAGAAGGAGGTGCAGATAAAAGATTCAACAAGGTCAAACTCTCTCCAACAAGAGGTGGGACTGTGGGAGATGATTTTATACAAACTCTTGAAGGCTTTGTTTGGATATTTTTCAGAAAAATGGTGGAAATGGATTTGTAGATTCAATGAATTCCAACTCTTTGGGAATTCATAGGAATTCATTATTTTTCGGGGTTTGGATTGAATAATAACACAGAAAATAGAAAGAGAACACCATCACTGCTGTACATCTCACACACCAAACCCAAACTCAAATGAGTACCCTTTAAATGACTGCTCTAAATCAGACAAAGGAGAATATTTTTCGTGCTAATCTTTCAGATGATCAATCTTGAGATCATCAATGTACCATCAAACTATCAGTTTTTTATTTCACATGGCACACATTCCAAAAAATGTAACCTTAAAATCAGGTTTGACCGTGATGAGCATGATGTTAAGGTCACTAGCTTCGGGATATGTGCCGCTGAAATAAAAAACTGACCGTAAGATGGTAAGCCCATGATCTCAACCTCACTCAAGTGAAATATTGTGGTGAAAATGATCTCCATCATCTAATTCAAAGCAGTCAATGGGTTTTTAGCATGGGTGTCCTAAAAGATTCGGTGGGTGAGTTTAAAGGTACCGAACTTTATGCAATGATTTGTGAGAGATTCAGTGTGAGAGAGACATTAAGAGAGAAAAATCGGAGAAAGAGAAGAAAGAGAGATCGAAGGAGAAAGAGAGAGAGAGAGAGAGATCACGGGAGAGGGGAAGAGAGATCACAGGGGAGAGAGAGAGAGAGAGAGAGAGAGACCGCAGGAGAGAGAGAAAGAGATTGTAGGAGAGTAGGAGAGAGAGAGAGAGACTGCAGGAGAGAGAGAGAGAGGGAGAGAAATTTGGAGCGAGATTTTTAGGGATAGAGAGATTTGAGGGAGGGAAAGAGAGAGAGAGAGAGAGAGAGAGAGAGAGAAGAAAGAGACGGGGGCACTTCCCGTGATTCTTTTCCGATAAAATTCTTTTATTTTTAGTGGATTTCACAGTTTCCATAGCTGAGGAAAAGAACTCATTTTCGTTTCCACTTCTGGTGCCTTAATTCTATTACCAAACATGGGATTTTATCCAATTTCCTTTCCTTTCCTTTCCATGTATCCAAACAGAGCCTAAAAGTTGTAGACACACTTGTTAATAGTAGTCAGAGTGACTTCAACTAGTAAACAATGGTAAAGGCAGGTTAACTGAAATCAGCACAACATGCAAAAGTTTGACAGGGGCTATATGGGTGGCCTCACTCAAAGGAACTAGAAAATATCAAGGAAAAGCGGTAGTCCTCCATGGTGATCTCATCATAACACTACACGTGCAGATAGATAAGAAGCCATTGTTTCTTTCGAGTCTTGTTTTTATTTTAAAATAGTTTAATGTTTTTCAAATTTTAAAGTTAGTTCTGGGGTTTTACATTTCAGATATTTATTTTGGGATTTTCCTTTGTTTGCTACATATTGCATAAACAAAAGAAAGAAGGGATGCCTTCTATGCTTAAGTAATTTGTGAGAGTTGAGAGAATGTTTGTAAGGCTTTGTTCTGGTTAAATGATATTTTCCCTTCTCTTTTTTTATCGATAATATTCTGCCTTATAGTAATTTAATCTGGTGGTTTATTGCAGTTTTCATGTTTATTATCTGTGTGCATCACATTAAGAGTTCTTTTGGTTTGTTCCATATGAATTGTCCACCCACACATGTCTACATGTGAACATGTACTTGTGTGGGTCAAGGGCGTCCGTACAGTTTAGGAAAAAAATGTACCAACATGGAAATAGGTAAAATCTCATCAATCCTTACACTTCAGTATTTTTAACTATGCTTTAGATAAATTTTTAGGCTGTGTTTGAGTCAGGTCTTATAAGAGCAGAAGCAGCTCTCTTCCCGCTCTTTGTCAGAGCAGATAAAATTTGCTCTAACAAAGAGCAGTTTTATCACTTAAAATAGCTCCCCGCCAGAGAAAATGGGGTGAGGAGCTGTTACCAAACATGAAAGCAGTTCTCTGCCGGAGCCAAAGAACAAAAGAGCTAACCCAAACGCAGCCTTAGCATTTTGGCTATTTTTACCAACGTCCTAGTTTCAATATTTTTTATGAAGTAGTATTTTATAATTTCCTCAATATATACATCTACACACACTCACACACTCACACACACACACACACACACACACACACACACACACACATATATATATATATATATATATATATATATATATATATATATATATATATATATATATATCAATCCTTACACTTTAATATTTTTAACTATGCTTTAGATAAATTTTTAGCATTTTGGCTATTTTTACCAACATTCTATTTTCAATATTTTTTATAAAGTAGTATCTTATAATTTCCTCAATATATACATCTACACACACACACACATATACAGACACATACATATATATATATATATATATATATATATATATATATATATATACACACGGGGGGAGACAACTATTGCTAGGTTCCAATAACACCAATCCCTCTCTAATCATCAAGTCCTTCTATTGTCAAACGTGGGAACAAGATTCATTTCACTCACTATTCTCTCTGCACATACAGATATACTACAATCAAGAAAGCCTCGGCAACTGCACCCACATACTCCTATAGAAACATCCTTGCCACAAAGCTTTTAAGTAAACATATTTTGATTTTTTGAAAACTTCTAATGCTGAGGGCAGGGTGAGTAAGATGGGACCAGTTGAAGAGATGGAGGAACGAATCGAACTGCTGGGTTGGGCTTGTGAAGAGTTAGATGAAATAGAAAATTAAATAAGCCAATTATTCAAGGTGGATCGCTAATATACATATATATATATATATATCGGTAATGATCACTTGACTCGAGTCACGCATAACTCGAGCAGGTGACCATCAGATCATGTCGCAGTCAATGTTTGACCGCGATCTGATGGTCACCCGCTCGAGTTACGCATGAATCTAGCGTATCATTACCATATATATATATAGCAAAAGTGAGACCTCATGGTCATCAGTGTTGGCGATGTAGTTTCAAGGATTTATCCTCTTTGTTGATCAGCGAGCAACTAGGGCCACTTCATTGAGTTTTATATCAAATTATAAGGGCATTCTTCCACCCAATGGGTTTATTTTGGAAAGATCACATTGGCAAAGCTCATCAGGTTCCTATGAAGAAAAGATCATCCGATTTTAGAGTTGGTCCTTCAACCTATTGATTTCTAGGGTTGTTTCTAGGCTCTTTCAAGAACTAGTTTATCATATTCCTTTCAAGAAGTTTTTTGGTTTTGTGGTACGTATATGGTTTGGTTGGTGTCAAGATCACGGGTTTCCATGTTCGTGAGATATCAAGAGTGCTATTTTTTTGAGTCATTGATCATCCTCGCGTATCATTAATCTAACCAAATTAGAAGCCCTTTTGAAGCATGGTAGAGATTTTAGTTTTAAGTCATATAGTTGGTTTAAAGGCACTTGGTATCTGGTTGGTGATGCAAGAAAAATCGGACGGTAACCCTAAAAAAGCGTAAATCTCGCACGATAGGGGTTAGGATTCTCGCTCGTCAATTAAAATAAAATAAAAAGGAGAATAGGGGTAGAAGAAGATCCAAGAAATCGCCCCAAGGAATAAAAGTTGGTCTCACACCAAAACGCACGCGGGAGAAGAATCACTCTTCTAATGAAAATTCAACTCAAGTTCTCTAGAATTCACACAAAGCAAAACTCATAAATTTTATTAATCATTCATTCAATGTTTTCATAAGAGATTACAATGTGTATTTATAAAGAAAATAAACCCTAAGAATACTACTAAAAATAAAACTCTTAATCAACCATTAACACTGCTTAATCTAACAGGTATAATTAATTTCACCACTCATCCCAGTTTTTTATTATGTGACCACTTTTTAAGGGTCAAATGATGTCCGATTGACGTGAAATTGGTTTTGTTTGAAATCAAGGTAGCTTTCCAACAAGACAAGAATCACGCAATTCCGACATGTATTGATGGACTTATGACCACTTTTCTGATAGTTGCGCTGAAAGTAACGAAATTAACAGTCAATATGACATATATGTGACTAACCTCTAGATAACCCAAATAAGGAAACTATTCCTACTAAAATAAAACTCCTAAGCGAAAAGGCTACTATACATGCAAATAAGGAAACTAAAATTGCAAAAATAAAACACAACCTAAAATAAACTAAAATTTCCATGCGCTAGTTCGATCGATGAAAGTTAAAACTCGATCAATCAAGTTTCGTTCTGCTTTGACGATGACTTCTCTGGACGAACTCGATTGATCGAGAATGGCATTCAATCAATCGAGATTTCTCGTTGCGCTCGCATTCGCAAGTTTCATGGATCTTTAACAGGTCTTTAAAAACTCATTTATGTGCCCACTTTCTTCGAGTTGTTCTTCTTTGTTTGACCCGACCTCGATCCTAACATGCGGACCCATATTCCGCATCACATAGCTTCAAATACCTAGATTTGAAGTTGGAGGTTCATTAAAGTGTTCTACAGCAACAATAGTAGAAGGCCCTGAGTTGTCAGGGATCTTTTCCGTTTTCTTCATATCTAAATCAATTGGTTTAGAATCTTCAGATAATTTTTTATTAATTTAGGAATAACTTCTTTGGGGATCCGTAGGGTCTTTCAAATTTACTTTTTTTCTTTCAGTAGTAAGATTTTGAGAGGTATGCCCCCAGGTAGCTTAGAAATTTCTTTTTATTTTAATGAAACTTTGCTTTATATATATATATATATATATATATATATATATATATATATATATATATATATTGATAGGTAAGTTGGGATTGCACCTATAGCCTCAAGGTTATACGGACACCAATTAGGTAGTCTCAAGGACTACCATCATCGTAGTCCCAACCACTAAAAAAGTGTTGTGGCACCCAAATCTTGGTTTGGTTGCACATGGCCCAAGGGGACATTCCCTGGAAAAAAAATTCACAAAAAAATTGAAAACTCACCTGCAAAAAGTCAACTACATTCAACAGTCCAATTTTTATACGGTAGAGATCACATGTCAAACTTAAAAAACAAACAATCTATGAAATGTCCCCTTGGTCCATGTGGCACCAAAATAGGGTGCCACATGGCACCTTTCTTTAAAGGTTGGGACTACGAAACCTTCATAAATTTACATACATATCTTAACTATTATAAAGAGACAAGAAATTTTTTTTTTCCTAAATAACAGAAATGCCCCTATATGTTGTAATTATGGCCCCCTCAAACATCTCTCCTAAACCCAAAAATTCCTCCCACTTCGCTAAATTATCGCCAGTCTCCAAGGGTTCAGGCAGTCTTAGGTTTTCAGGAAAAAAATAACTTGTTTCCCTTCAAATCAAAGGTCAAATATCTTGGTGAAACCGTCCAAATATGGTGCATTCAAAACTTTCACCTTTTGACCACAAATTCAACAGTGAAAAATGACCCTGTTTTTAGATGGTTGTTGATCCAACTTGGGCAAATTGATGTGGAACCCGATAGTCGGGACTCGGGACGTAGCACCCAACTGGCTAGAAGGTAGCGTTTTCACACTACTTTCAAGGGTAGCGTCCTGTACCACTTATGTATGTGTATGTTTGTGTGTCTGTGTGTGTGTATATATATATATATATATGCTCACTTGAGTCATGGGGCATAAGCCCATGACTCGAGTTCCTATTGGCTGTATGTCACATCAGTCGACTTTAAAATTCAACTGATGTGACATGCAGCCAATGGTAGCTCGTGTCATGAGACTTATAGCTCATGACTCGAGAAAGAGGATCATTATTTATATACATACATACATACATGCATATATATATATATATATATGTGTGTGTGTGTGTGTGTGTGTGTGTGTAATATTTTCATTGGGAAATAGTATAATTGTAAATAGAATAATCTATAACATGAGAAAAACAATGTTTGGCCCATTATACGCAGGCCTGTTAATGAGTTAACAATCAATGCCTAGCTACTACTGTAATGCCCGTTATATATATAAATCATGTAACATATATTCCATACCTTGATTGATAACTGTGAAAAGTGCCCAAGATCAGCAAACATGGCTTCTGAACCTGACAGAGTGGACAAGATATTTTTTTATCAGCAAAAAATTTTGCATCAGTAAGGGGGCGAAAGGATATTGAAAAAAAAAAAAAGGACCCTAACAGGTGAATGAAATGGGCACCAAAAAGTGAATTTAACTCGGTCATTTACCTGTCATACACAAGAGGATTCCACCTAAGGACATCCAACCTCCCTTTTGTGTCTTCTTCAAAAATTTGTACATGTAGTATGGAGAGAGTGCTTGATACACTTTCGGGTTCCAATAGATTATATTATACACACCAATAGTGCTGATGCATAAAAGCCATGTTATGACAACCGGCGCAAACAAGAAACCTACCCGGTGAGTGCCATAATGTTGGAGAGCAAACAGACAGACCAGTATGACACAAGCAACAGGAACCTCTACATCTGCAAAACTGGCAAACTTTGAGGATGTGGATCACTAAAAATAGTATGTTAGACCTTTCTAGTTTTTGTGGAATAAATGGCAATATAAGTAACAAAACACAAAAGCAAATGCATGCACATATTCACATCAATAGTTCTCAATTCAAGATTGAACCAAATGAACCTTTCAGATTTCAAACTAAAAATAGCAAGAAAAATAGTAGTTCAGGTATGCTGAAAAGAAACTCATTTGTGGAGGTGATTTCTAAACTTTTTAGTTAGACTTGAATTATCGATGAAACAATTCAAAGATGCATCCTTGATTGTTGCTTTCTATAATTGATGGTCCAATTAAAACACCATCATATCATGTTATATGCTATAAACCAAAGTTAAGAAATATTTATGGAAGAACTAATATATCCCATCAATATATTCGACTCATAGTCATAATAACAGATAATAAATAAAATATTTAAATTCTACTTATACATTCAACTAAGTATGTGTAGGGCTCACAAGAAACGTCCAAAGTACATTTGAAACCAAAGAATCAATGAGACAAGCTCCTAGAACTCAGGCACTTTTTTTATTATCAATAAAGCAATGCAATATATATAAACTAAAACAAAAGCACAATGAGCCAAATGTAGGGCCACAGCAAGAGGCTAAAGCACTAGTGACGCAGTAAAACCGCTAAAAGCCTAGTTATGCAATTTTAAAATCAATTTGAGATTTAATTGAGCAACAGAGATATAAAAATTAATCCCAAAACATATAAAATATTTAATAACTTTAAATTAATTCGATTTAGCATCCGTTAGCATATGAACTTCCCGATCTAGAAAATAGGTCTAAAGATAGACTCTAGTTTCGATTCAGTTTATGGCCCCAAGCGATAATCTCGGTGTTGTCTCTTGACTCCTTAATAGGATTTGAATAATTTAAGGCCCGAATTGTTCAAAGGGAATCAACAAATTAAGGTTAGGAATTTAGAAACAAAATCCCAGCAATGATATAAAAAGGAAAAGATATTTTGGGTTTATGGGTTTTCAATAGAAGAAACAAACTAGATAAATTACCTGACAACAATCAAAAGATAAAATAGAAAAGGGAGAGAAGTTCCAAGACTTTCAACCAAGGAGATAGTTGGCTTCACACCAAACCGCACCCAGAAAGAAAAATCGCTCTCCCAAGTTTTGAGAGAACCACAACCTCGAAGAAAACTTTGATAAAAAGCTCTCAATTTGCAAAAGCAATATTCAATAACCATTAACTAACTAAAATTGTATTTACAATGCCTTTATATAGGCAAATAAACCCTAACTAAGCATAAAGTTTGAAATAAGAAAGTCTTAAACCAACTAAAACTCTAAAACGGTAAGTTTTGCCTCAAAATTCGTCTACCCGACAATGTGTGGACTAGACTCGCGGATGTCCGTCCAAAGGTCACGGACGTCCGCCCTCCACAAAACAGAACGACCTCTAAATCACGAATGTCAGTCCGAATGTCACGAACGTCCATGGGCACAGATGTCTTTGGGCAAGGACGTCCTTGGGCATAGATGTCCTTACCTTAATTTTCATAACACCTTCATTTTTTATTTTAAAGTCGTTTGGGATGTTTTTGTACACTTCTTTCACCTTTGATAGGCCATAGGCGGTTCTTTGAATCAAATGTCCCCATCAATTCTCCCCAAGAGGGAGAAACTCATCTTCGATGAGTTAGGTGGTCTACCAATCACAATCGATGTACTTTCAACCTTTGGCTTGCCTTTCCACTTGATAAGGTACCGTTGACGATTTTCGGTACACATACCTCTTATTATCCATGTAGCTTTAGTATTTAGCTTACCCTTCCATTGGATAAGGTATGTTTAATGATTCCTAGATTGCTTTCTCCTTGTAATCCAAGCATTGTCAATTTCCGGTTAACCTTTCCACCTGAGAAGATATTCTCGATATGTTTGGTGTGTCTTTACCTTACTAACGAAACATGGATCTGTCAAAACTTTTCCATCTGACCTTTTCACATATTGTTCGGGCAGGTATTTGGAAGTCAATGGGTAGAAAAGATTGGGCTCAGGTGGATAGGCATCAAGGAATGGGTCTAAAGGTTTTGTTGTTAGATCTAAAAAAGGTGTAAGATCCTCCAACATAATCATTGCATTAGTACCCTTGTCTATAGGAAAATCTAGACTATCATAATGACCCATTTTAAAGATCGGAATATTTCAAATATAGCATCTGAACAAACCCTCAACAATTTCTTTCAGGATTTGCTCGGGTTTAAATTGAACTAAAACAAAATCACTATCCTCAAACTCATTAAACATATTTTGTGAGTAAGAAAAGTTTTTTATACTTCCATTGCTCGATATAATTTTATCATTAATCTCATGCAACTCGGACGGTAACTCACAATGCAATGCAGAATGTGATTCAAGATTTGATTCACAACATGACGCAGAACGTGAATTAGTATGCAACTCATGAGATGACTCAAAATGCAACTCGAGAATATGAGGTGTGCGTGCATCTACGACTCTATATCCTCATGTGTAGGTAACACTACTAACACTAACGACTCGTGTGTAAGTGACTCTACTGACACTAACGACTCATGTGTAAGTGACTCGAGTGACTCATATGTTACCAACATGTAACTATCATTCATAACGGAAATAGAGGGTTTCTTCAACACAAATTAGGCTTGTTTCTATCTCTTCTATCTCCTCACTCATCAAGGTATTAGGGTTATACACTTTTCAATTTTCAATTTTCCCTGCTCCTTATTTTCTTCATCTTTAATGAATAAACTTTGAATGGGAAATTTTGCGAGACATTGATAAGCAAAATGTCCAAACCCTTGACACTTTGAGCAATCAAGACACTTATTCGTCTTGCTTTTCAAACTCCATAAAAGGTGACAGTGTGTTAAAGGAACACACTTTTCAATTAGTCTCACCTTCATGTCCTCCCATGTGGAGATGGGTTTACTCCAAAGAAATTTAATACGAAGTTCTATACAGGACTAAAAGGTTTTGGCATTGCCCTCCAACTTTGTTTTAACTAACCTAATTTTGTAATCATCTGGAATTTCATACCAATCAAAATACTCTTCTACACAAGGCAACCACTCCACGAAGGTTTTAGGGTTCATCCATCCCTCAAAATTTGGAACCTCATCTCGAATAGATTGTAGAAACTTCTCGGCAGGATCGTACTCGGATTCACGATGATGAAGGTATCCCCTAACTCTATTTACATCCAAACTCTTAGAAGTTCGACTATGGTTTTGAGATGATGGGTTTTTAAAGCATCATGCTGAGTTTGCATCTGGGCTTGTAGTTCGGTTTGAACCATGGTCAACTTGGTTGCAGGTTCCTTTATGAGAGATTTGATTCTGACGGAATCCATGATAACGTAGGACTCGATTAACAACACTAACTACTATGCAACCAATGAATATGAAACCTAGAACCTAATATGAAAACCTATTTGACATAACATGCAAATAAAATAAAATTTCTACTGCAAACACCCTAAACTAGAATTGTGCTCTGATACCAATTTGATGCAGAAACTAACACGATGCAAATATGATGGGCTGAGATTATTTGTCAATTAATATGAATAATTGAAATATGGATTTCCCAACAAATTAACACAAAAAATAAAGAGAATTTCAATTAAATGAAGAAGACTTTGATGCTAATTTGATACCAATTATTTAATAACTTTATTAGGCCAATTAATTGATTCGATTTAGCGTCCGTTAGCATGTGAACTTCCCGATCTAGAAAATTGGTCTAAAGATAGACTCTAGTTTCGATCCAATTTAGGGCACCAAGCAACAATCTCAATGTTGTCTCTTGACTCCTTACTAGGATTTAAATAATTTAAGGCCCGAAGGTTTAAATTATTCAAAGGGAATCAACAAATTAGGGTTAGGAATTTAAAAACAAAATCTCAACAATGATATAAAAAGGAAAAGATATTTTGGGTTTATGGGTTTTCAATAGAAGAAACAAATTAGATAAATCACCTGACAATGATCAAAAGACAAAATAGAAAAGGGGTAGAAATTCCAAGGCTTTACACCAAGGAGATAGTTAGCCTCACACCAAACCGCACGCAGAAAGAAAAATCGTTCTTCCAAGTTTTGAGAGAATTGCACCCTCAAAGAAAACTTTAATAAAACCTCTCAATTTGCAAAACCAATATTCAATAACCATTAACTAATTAAAATTGTATTTATAATGCCTTTATATAGGCAAATAAACCCTAACTAAACATAAAGTTCGAAATAAGAAAGTCCTAAACCAACTAAACTCTAAAGCGGCAAGTTTTGCCTCAAAATTCGTCTTGCCGCCAATGTGTGGATGAGACTCACGAATGTTCGTCCAAAAGTCACAAACGTTCGTCCTCTACAAAACAGAACGGTGTCTAAATCATGGAAGTCCATCCAAATGTCACGGACGTCCGTAGGCACGGATATCCTTGATCACAGATATCCTTGGGAACAGATGTCCTTGGGCACGGATGTCCTTGCCCTAATTTTCAAAACACCATCATTCTTCATTTTGGAGACGTTTGGGATATTTTCGCACGCTTCCTTCGCCTTCAATAGACCATAGGCGGTTCTTTGAATCGGATGTCTCCATCAACTAGGCAAAAAAAGAAAACAAAGCAAAATAAAGAAACGGATCTATAGACATATGGTTAGCATCCTCAGGCTCTTACATACACATCATGCATCTATTATGAATATGATTTCCGCTCCTGACATGTTGGTCAATGGTAAGTACCCTACCCCAAGCCAAACTCAACCTAAAGTATCGAACACGCGGAGCAGCACTCATCTTTGAGACCACAACCCAATTCTGATTGAAAAGAGGTTGTCTCAATAAACAAATGTAGAAGCTCTTAACTAAAAATTACCCTTTATTATCTACAGTCCAAACTCTAGCATCGACCCCATTGAGCTTCGGCACATACGAATCATCAATGATCCCCATCAACTCCATTAGGTCCTCAACCTCATGACCCCTGAGGTTCTTTCTAAAAAAGATATCCCAGACGATCGTACCACCATTGCATTTGAACAACTGATAGATGGAGGCATTTCGGCAATCTGAAATGCGATACAGCTGACAAAGTTTGTGCTTCAACGTGAACTCCCCCACCTATCTATTCTCCCATAACAACATTCCCACTCTCCCACTCATACCTAACACAGAGACTAAAGTCCATTTTCACCTCAGACGCCCCGCATCCAAGTTGGAAATCTCCTTCGGGATTGATTGCCCCATCCATTCTGAGTTTTGCCATATTTATTGACCAACACCCAGACCCATAAGCTATCCTCCACAATCCCTAGTCTCCACGACCACTTTCCCAGCAAAGCGCTATTCATGACCTTGAGGTTACGGTATCAAGTGATATTTCCTCTCCTCCCCTCATCCCTCCCAAAGAAAATTCCTTTGTTTTGCTAGTCTCTCAATAAGCCATAGAGCACCGAAAGAGAGATATAGTATATCGGAAGATTAGAGAGGGTAGGTAGCCTTGACCAGTAAAAGGCGACCCCCACCAGATAGAAGATTCTCTTTTCAAACTGTCACAAGTTCTCACATCACTAGAGAATAAGCTACCAATAAACTGCATTACGCTTCTCCACACATAACGACAAACCCAAATAAGTGGTAGGCAATGAATCGACCTCACAATAAATAGATCCGGCCAGATTTTCCACCAAATTCTCCTCGATTCTATTCCCCAACAGCCTAGACTTTTGCAAGTTGAACTTTTGGCCCGTAAGTGCGTTGTAGATCGTTAGCGTAGCCCAAACGTGCCATTTCATAGCCTCACAAAAAATAACTAAATCATCTATAAACTGCAAATGGGAGACAGACGACCATTTCTCACCACCCTAAAACCCGAGAAAGCATTTGATTCAGTTCTTGCTTAAGTAACCTACTCAGCTTTACCAACCATATTAAAGAGGAAGGGGACAGGGGGTCCCCTTATCTTAAACACATAAAGTTCTTAAAGTAACCCTTAGGCGACCCATTGAGCAGAACCATTATGACGACCCGATCGTACCTCGAGATCTGTGGCAATGAGTCTATAGTTGTGGCCCAAACCTTGGTGCACAACCAGGGCGTTTGATAGGTTTTTTTTTTTTCTTTTTTTTTGGTAGGTATTTCGCATCACAGAAACAATTCCTTTTAGAACATTATCAGAGTCGTGCACCGAAATGTGCAGGATTTTTTTTCTTTTCAAGTCATCAACCATGAAACTAACCCAGTGGCTGCATATAGTACAATGTCTCAATTTTTATTGATGAGTAGTCTGAATTCAGTATAAAAAATACCGTAAGTATGAACCATTGAATTCTACAGAAGGAAATCAAAAGGCTGACCCTCCAAAAGGTACCCTCGATGCATCAGACTAAGAATCTGCAGGAGTGATCGCATTTAAATTCCTTAGAACGATTAGGGTTAGGATTAGGTGAGGAGAGAAGGAGGAGAAGAAGAAGAGTAAGGGAAATTAGGGTTGAGTTGTTGTACTCAAATCTGTCATTCATTAATATTTATATCACTTATTTACAACCAGTTGTTGCCAACTTACATAAAGAGAAAAGAAAGAAAAGTATTCACACACACCAACTTAACTATGTACGCCCCCACTGGGACTCTATACACCCCCAGCCAAATATATCATAGGCGACAATCACATGGACCTGCACAATAAAGACTACCCCAAGCTATCACTTGTCATCCAACCACACTATTATCCTGCAAGTCTGTGATATATAACATCACATGAGCTCTGAAAGCCCCATGAGTGCTTACAAGGTAATAGGAAGATAAGAAGCGGGAAATCAGATTTACAATGCATCGCATAGTATCACAAATGTGATAGGACTAACTATTTGCATCCAGATGTCAATAATCAAATTCCAATCTTACCATGGACTCTATGATCAAGGATTTAGGTGATCAATTTAGTTAGATTAGTTGGTCATAAGAAAAAGAAAGATGGAACTTGCGCAAGAAATGCAGTCATACACCCATACGCAGAATTCAGTGGGGAGAATCCAAATTTTAGGGTCATAATGTAAAAGTTCAAGCGTGGAAGATTATTTTTCTTTTAATTTAGTCGGTGTCGATACCCGGACACCACCATGATCAAAAGCTGATAGTCTTCCCTCTTGGCTGGATCAAAGCAATATGGGAGAGTCAGTGTCATACCAGTGCTAGTGGACAAAGGGCATCCATTTGTCCAGGATGTGCTAGGCTATGACGGATTTAGGGAGACAAAAAACTAGCCATCAACCCACTACGTTGTCCTGAGCTTAAGGGAGGTCAAAAACCTAGTCAAATTCCTGATGGTTCAAAAGTCAATTTCCTTTTCTAGGCCTTACTAGAGGCAATGCCAGTGAGCGAAACCGATCAAGTCCAATGTAGGTTTCTTCTTGCCACTTGTTAGTTCAATTCCTAGAAGCTAGGGTTCCACAATTATATTAGGTTTGTCATATGTTACCATGGAAATATGTGTTACGGATTGTCTCTTGGCAGTACATATAGCAGCACATTACTTTATGGGGAGAATTTAGCTACTGTGATCAAATTTATAAAATTTTCAAAATTTTGTAAACTAATTTCTTTCTTCTGCACAACAGTTGCCTCATCCCGACATTATATCAATCTCCCTAATGCAACTATTTCTACATTCTCCAGATCATGAGAAAGGATGCTATGGTTGTTATGATGCATTGTTGAATATCTTCTGATAAATTATTAAGGCCATTGCATTTATTTTTCTCATGATTTGCATATTTATATGTGAGAGCTTCCCCTAGATTTCCTATTCCTCTTGTTAGTTTTAATGGATTGCTGATTTGCTTTAAGGGATCCAAATTACCTCCAGGATGTTTCGACGATCATCCCTATAGTAGGCATAATCGGCTGTAACAGAGCTAGTGTCATTGAAAGTTTCAATAACATATGACAATCTAACGTAATTTATAAAACCTGTGTAATAATCTAACTTTTATATTTCATCAACTCACCTTTGGTTGTTTTTTTACATAAAGAAAATGGAGCCCGGAGTCTAAGTATTACATAATATTGCTCTTGCCACTTTGGCATGAAAAATGCAATGGTCATCTATTGAGGTAATATTTTTGAGTCTGTGTTGTTTGGGACAAAATCAGAAATCATAAACTATGCTTTCCATGTAGAAGTCTCATGTAGGAAGTGGATTCTCCTGGACCCAAAAGTCATCAGACGTATATTGTCAATAGGTCATCGGTTACCATGGCACAACAAGCCTATGATTTCAACCTTAAGGAATTTTTCAACCAAAAAAGGGTGGTCATATTGAGTGGCCTAGAAACCCAACAATGCACCAGTCAAGCTATCCCAAGTTTTAAGGAGACTAAAAACCCAATGGTCCAAATTTAGTGCCTCAAATTCCTGTGGGATTCCCATTGAAAAATTAGATGTTCGATGCAAGGTTATAACAAGAGAAAAGAAAACTCCGAACAGATTTTATAACCAGTCTACTTTACTAAGAAAAACCCAAAAGGAATAAGGATCACCGTCTACTTTACTAAGAGAAATCCATAAGGGACGGCAACTTCTAGTTCCCAACTTCTCTATCAGCACCACGATGACAATCAAAGGGAAGTTCAAGTCTCTAACTTACTAAGACCAAGGCACTCACTGTGTTCGTGATTTTATCTTTTTGATGTCCTGAGTTTGAACACCTGACTTCCTATTCTGAAACTCTCAAAGTTATTAAACCTGGCAGCTTCAAGAACAGAAAGGTGGTCATCATTTGTTTGGAGGGAGCTTCCATTGATTTAAATACTTAAGAGGAAGAAGGGGTGGACAAGTTCCTATCTGATGTACACAGTAATCCTCCCAAATGCTCGCTTGACAGCACCAAAGTTCCAGCTAAGTCTCGCTCTTCTTCTTCACACTGGTTATCTTTCCTTCTCTATCTTTCTCTACTCTATTTTTCTCTCTCCCGCTCACTGAAGATATCTGAAGCAACGAATGTGAAGTTGGCTGGTCAGCAATGAGAGGAGCCATTTATATTTGTTGTTGCAAGTGTTCTTAAATCATTAACCGTGCAAGTCTCCATCAAGCTCTGGGGCCCTTGATTTTAAATTTCAAAAACAAATTTTTAACTACAGTTTAAAATGCCCGCCACTTGCCCCTATGCTCCAACCCCACTTCACATCCAGACTCTTGATTTGATGTAGAAGTTTCCCAATCAATCTCTCACCCTTGAATTTAAATGCATCATTACACGATGAATGCTTGGCATCATTACCCAAACAATCGATATTCTTCCTCCCCCCCCCCCCCCATCTAGCTTTATCCTTCCCTAATAGCACCAAATGCTCTTAATTATAATTCCCTTGGCTAGCTAAACGTCAAGCGCTAGTTCTAAGTTTCACCATGGTTGGGACCACAAGTCTAAACACAACCATTCATTTTATTAAAATCTCAGAACCTGACCTGGGATCCCAAGCGTTGAGTGCTGTTGTAATCAATGGTCAATACCTCTAGAGACTTAGATTTAAGCCTTAGTTATTTGCACCCAACCTCGCTGTACACTTAAATTTTGTAAATGGTGATAGAGTCCATTGTATCAATGGCTCTAGATTGAAGCCCGAGGCTCCCCCACCATCGGGTAAAGTCCAAAAGCCTCCTCATGTTAATCCTCTCAGATCGACTAGAGGGTTGGAAGTATACCTTTATCCTCCTCTCTTTCATTAGCTCATACTTTACATGTCTCCCATTTTTCCACAAATTTACCTATTGTTAGTCGCCTTGCAAAGCAACTCAATTGTTGTCTTATGTTGTATCCTTCTCATTGTCTTTGCAAGAGTTGACTATGAAAAGGATTGGTGGTAGAGGCACAGAGCGAGGAGATCTCTATTATTTGGACGTTGGAGTTGATAGCCAGGTTGCTTCTGTTGCAGTTATAGATGAACTTAGTTCTAGTGGTTCTTTTAACTTCTTTCCTTCCACTATTGCAAATAAAGAAGCTTTAGAGTCGTGGCATGCCCGTTTGAGGCATGTAGGTTGTACAACTTTACACAATCTTATTCCTAGTTTAAAAAATTTGTGCACATCTAGTCAATTTCAATGTGAGTTTGTGAGCTAAACAAACATAGTTGCAACTCTTATCTTGCTCATATGCATCATAGTCGTACTCCATTTGCATTGATTGATTCTAATGTTTGCGGAAAATCCCCAGCGGTTTCTTTACAGAGTCTTAAATAAAGGCCACTTGGGTTTAACAGTTGAAATCAAAAAATGAAGTTTTCTGAAAATTTCAGGAACTCCACTCTATGGTCAACACTGGGTATGGAGGGTGTATTAAAACACTCTGCGCCGATAATGGTGGGAAGTATACCTCTCATGCCTTCGACTAATATCTACTCTCGCATGAATATCCCATTAACTGTTATGTCCTTACACTCCGCAACAAAATGATGTTGCAGAGCATAAGCGTCGACACCTTATTGGAGTGACTCGTTCGCTTCTACAGTGTTTGCATGTCAGAAGTTATATTGGTCATTGGCACTTCTCATTGTTTGCTTATTAATAAACCCACTCGTACCTTGAATGGTGGTATACCTATCAGTCTTTACATCTTAAGGAGCCCATGTTTCATATTACAACTCATGTGTTCGAGTGTGTGTGTGTTGTTCGAGACCATGGCCCTAATCATCATAAGCTTGATGTAAGGCAATCAAATGTATTTGGGTTGGTTACTCTTCCCACTCTAACTTATAGAGATGTATGACCTTAGATCACATTGATTCTATACTTCCATGGATGTCTCGTTTTTCTAAATTGCTTACTTCTTCATTGATCACTTAACTCCTTCTGCCATTCTCATGCCTATCTCGATGGAACTATCATCATCAGAAACAGCAACCTAAGGAGTATCATATTTATCAACGTAAAAATGGCTTGGACCTATTAAAACTGATGGACTAATATGATAAAAGAACTAAAGAGGAGAATACCCATTTAGGGTTTGTGGGAGAGGAAGAGAGATGGAGGAGAGGGAGAGAGAAGAGAGAGAACAATAGATACAAAAGGACTACATCTTTAATGAATTACATGAGGTGGTCTCCTTAAATAGAGGAGCCACTTACACTAATACCCCATAAGATCCTAGGAGACTATGAGAGTCAAAAGTTTGACTAAAGTCAAACAAGTCAAAATAGTTAATTTCTCTTCAAGGATCAATGATTCAACCTTAGCAAAAATCAGGGTCGTTACAGAGACACACCACAAATAACTAAAGACACCCACTTACATTTATGTGGACATACACACCATACTTAACACTAATCCCCCATATTTACTTCCTACACACCTAATAGATACACGCAACTTACACTAGCTCCAACACTCCCCCTCAAGTTGGATCATTTATGACGTTGATGTCCAACTTGCCCACAAATACATAACAAAAGATACATATTTACACTATCTTCTGCCCCTGACTTGATACGTCAACAACTAAAGGTATCAAAGAATCAACAATCAATGTGGCATAACTACTTGCACTCACCAACTACTTGGTGCACTACTGCACTCATGTGGTACACACCATCACAGTCCCTTAACAACTTGGTGCAACACTGCACTCAAGCGGCCATGGGGTACACACTATGGTCCAAATAAATGTTGTTCTTGAAACCATCCAATTGGCTCTATGACCTACATCACAATCTATGGGGTTTTGATAGTATACGACCACAATAAGCTCATAAGAGTAACGGTACCAGGGACACCAACCACCTACTATAACAACCAACACATACACATCTCTTCAATCCACGCCATAGATCCCTGATTTCAAGGATTTCAGGTCAGCGATCCAGATTTCACGGAGCTCAAGACAACCATACAGCCACAAAACCTCCCTTTCTTTTTCTTGTTTTTGAAGTCAATAGACCTTAAAAGGTGTACCAGCCAACATATTAACACTTCTTAAGATAAGTTGCAAACTGCAACACTGCACAATTAAGCAAAGAACAAATATCTTATCCTTCATCTTCTTCTTTCTTCTTCAGGCAGTCAGAATACCAGCTCCACTTTATCACCAACAGGACCTTCCACGACTGTGCAGCAACCTCCTTCATCGTTGCAGGTCCTCTTATAAGTACTCTCTTTTTTCCTCAGAGTTCATTTCCTCTTGTTTTTTATAGTACCAATAACTTGGATGTTGATCTCAAATTCTCAATCTTCCCATTGCCCTTGGCTACTCACACTAACAAAATAGAACTAACAAACTAACAAACCTTACCATAATGCATTACAGTCATAACCTGTCAGGTGACCATATGGCTACTAATTGCATGTTCAATGGTAGAACTAATCATACTAAAGCAGATTGGCCTATAGAACTCGGTTTCATTACAAGAATGAATAAGAAAAAACACTATTAAAGGTACAAGTAAACCTCTCTGGATGTGAATCTTTTAAGTGAATAGCTTCCCCACAACTACGAGATGTGGCAATTATCTCCAATACGTTGAAGAAAACAAAAGAGCCCTATCAGGATTTTAGAGTACAGTAATAGAACAGTGATTCAAAGTTTCAAACCATACAGCAGTTTTCCTCAAAGATCAATAGTGAACCCCTCTAATGAGCCTAGACAATCTGTTGCATCTACGCCAATCCCCAAAACTGCTAAAGCCTCGATCTGAGCATAAACTTCTATAGACCTTCACAACTTGATAATGGAAACTACCTTATATAAAAACAGCAATTCATTGACTATAATGAAATCTATCGCTACAAATTGCTCTAACAATATATCCTATTTCATTTGTTTGATTGAATACTGATATGGCAGCAAAAGGGTCTAATCAATTTAACACCAACCTGCTACGGGTCAAGTCGGAAATCTCCATATGTCAAATAAAAAAGTTACCTGAACCGAACCTGTTTGTAACATCTTCTAAACTATATAATACATTTATTTGTATATATCAGATGTATGCTATTTTTATTTTACTAAGTATAAATTGTAAAGTAGAAAAACAGTTGCACCCCATAAAACCCTAACAGTTATTTTCTATAATCCCCACAACAAACTCTAGTTGTTCTCTCCCCAAGTCCCCCATTCTCTTCTACAATGCCCACTGTTTCTATGATGAATTGATTAGGGCGACAAATGGATCAGGTCAACTCTATGGGTTTTCTAGATCCAATCTGTTATGGTGTCGGATTCAAGTTTAACTTGGATCGAAAATCTCAACCTTTTTTTTTTTATAGGTAAGCTGAGATTGAACCTGCGACCCGCTAAATTAACAGTTGGGGTTCTGGTTTTCCAAAACCAGACCGAACTGATTGTAGGTTTAACTACTCGTCTTAAAAAAAAAATTCCAACTACTGTATGATGTGATGTTGAAGAAAAACAAACAAGGGTAAAGATCATACACTTGTGATGCTCTCTGGACATGGAAAGCTCAAGACCGGAGACGGCCGAGAAAACTGCAGCACAACCAACCAATTACAGAAAATGTTTAACAAAGCCGAAACATCAAACTAAATCAAAGAAACCCACAAGAACATAACAAGTACCCGAAATTGCGGGGGTAAGTACACCATCACCAATGACCATACAAGCCCCAATCAAAGCAAGAATTAGCAACACCCTCTGCAGCACCCTATGCTTCTCGAGCAACGATTTTATCCTCGACCCGTAATTCAAATCTGCCGGCCCACTACTCAGACCATCCTTCTTCTTATATGCGGACAAAGCCTCGTCGGCCACCTGGCAATTGGGTAAGAAGCTGACCTTGGCATGCCTGCAGAGCAAAGAATACAAGGCGAAAGTGCCCCCTTCGCCATTATCGTCGGCCCGAAGCACTATAAAAATATATTTGAGTAGCGGGATAAGCGTAAGAGTCCAGAAGACGAAAGAGAGGACCCCATAAATCTCTTCATTAGATTCAGAATGCTGGATATCCTCAGCAAAAGTACTCTTATACACATACAAAGGAGAAGTACTCAAATCACCATACACAACTCCCAAGCTCTGATAAGCCAGAGTCAAAACGGTCCTCCATGATTCCCTCTGCAATTAAACAACAAGAACACATGCCTAATCAGTTTTCACTTCTCCACAACACACACCCCACCCCCCCACCCCCACCCCCAAGGCGCATTTTTGCAAAAACCCATCTTACCTTGATAGAATTGCCATAAACCCCACCTTCAAGATCCATGCCCAGATGATTCAAACTGTAGAAAGCTCCATTTTCCTGATAATAGAGTACCCAGATACAGAAACACCCTCCACAACAAGAAATCAACAAAAAAATCAAATATATGATAATATAAATATAAATATAATATTTATATAGAGAGAGAGAACCTTTTCTTCTTCTTTTTATATTACTATAATAAGGAGATGGTAGTTTTCGTGAGTCGCGGTTCAACCATCACTGTAAAATTGGTTTCTTATAGTAAAATAGATAGATAAACAACGCACGAGGCGCTACGAACAAGTATAAGAAAGAGAGGACTTAGAATAGAATAATATTGAAGATGGGTTTGTTGGATGGTTGGTGGATTCTTTCTCTTTTATTCTTCTTCTTCTTCCTTTTTTTAATTATTACTATTCTTTTTCTTCTGTCTTCACTCTATATGCGCTTGGCCTATTGGGATGGTCTAAAAAAATTTGAAGTGGAGAGCAGTAGTTTGTATTGCGTGCAACTCTAAAACACCAAGAAAGGTGTTTGAATCATCTCTGCCATTCACGTGTAAATATAAGTAAAAGATCTTAAATACTTATTTGCTTCACAAAACCTGATGTTTGATTTTGATATATATTCTCGATTGATAGTTGAAATAGTGCCACGTTGGTCTATCTAACAACGTGAATACAGTCATCGTTCGTGACTGGCTGGGGCAAAGTGCGCTCTCAGTGTCAGTTAACGGAGGCGATAAACGGAAACGCTGTAAGCGAAGGGAACGCGTCTCCGCTCCATAACTCGTTAGTTCTTGACTCGGCCGAGTCAAGTCGGACAAGTGAGACGCTTGCTACTCTCTAGGAATGGTATGATACGGAATTCGGAAAACGACCGGAAAGAAACACCTTTACAAATCTAGACGCTTCTTCTCAAAAGTTGTTAATGCAGAGTAACAGTAAAAGTTGTTAACCTTCTTGGCCCGGCCCTAAATGTAAACTTCAGACCACACTAATATAGGAAAAGGCCTTCATCCTCTCATGGAGGACGGTCACCGTCCTCCAACTTTTCACGTGGAGCTCTACGTGACATCCAAAACACTTTTTGGGTGCCACGTGGACCTTGGGTGCATTGCTTAGATCATCTTTGAAAAAAAAAAAATTAAAAACTCATCTCCACCGTGTATATTTTGAATCGTGAAATGTAGACCAATAAAAACTGTCAAACTTTGACTTGTAGGTTTAAAATGCTTTTTTCGATTTTTTTTTTTAATATTGATCTAAACTGTCCACCTGTGCTCCACGTGAATCTTGGAGGACGGTCACCGTCCTCCATTGGAGGACCTAACCGGCTCCCTTATATATATATATATATATATATATATATATATATATATATATATAAGGTCCGGGTTTATGCACCCGAGCGTAGAAATAGCTCTGCCTATTAATTTAGGTATGACACATAGCATATTTTTTATGTAAAGTGATGTCTTACGTTTTAATTATTTAATTCGGCTTTAACCAGAGTTATCGCTATTAAAATCTGAAGCGTAAAGCAGTGCGAAGCGGCAGGGGATACGATATTTGACATCGGGGGTTGCAATGGCCATTATTACTGTTCAAAAAGACTATTTGAGGCGACAAATTTAAAAATTACTTTTCATCTTTACCCTAATTTTACTCTTCTTAAAGCGTAGTAAGAAGACACAATGACGCGATGACTTTATTTTCATTTTTTTTGAATTAAGGTGAGTGTCCTTTTATTTTCTTTTTGCTTCAAATATGAAGTATTAGTACCGCCATATAGAGGCGTTGTCATTTCTTTGACGGAGCTGTTGGTACGCATTTTTTCTGAGTTCCTTTCGATCCCTGGAATAAGTGGTCCAATTCGGTCCGAGTGGACTCTAACTAGGGTGGTGGAATAATAAACTACGAAATATTAAATTGCTGAAAGGAAAAGACGAATTTTAAATGAACAATATCTGAATTGATGCGATCACCGGCTGCAGATATTTATCAACGCTGCAACACGTCACTGATCACGCTTTAAGAAGAGTTGGGGGCTTACAGGTTAAACTCCTTTACTGAACGTCAGTGGCCAACTTCAGCAGCTATGGATTGCCTTTAATCCAACTAATTTGGTCTTCTTACTTCTGTTAGGACTTTAACGAATCTAATCTCCTAATCCTACTGGGAGTCTAATTGAAAAAAATGGGTTGTGGCCCGTTATACTAAGAATGATCGGCCCCGTTCCCGAGTACCCTCCGTAAGCTCCCTTGGACAAATCGGGTAACTAAGGCTTGAAAACTGGAAGAGGTTAGAGACCTAATCGGTTCTAGGCTAAGCGCTTCCTCCTTCATTACTTCTTCAAGAGTCAAGACTAGCGGGCTAAGGCCACTAGCTTGACTACCTGGGGCTCCCAGGGAAGAGTCTGCACATCTAGAAGTCTAAAAGGCAGCTCGATCCCCTTATTGGAAGCCTCAAAGAGAACTTCGAATTTTCTCAAATAGAGAGACTTGAAAGAAAGAAGAATAGTAAATTATTTTTGTGGCTAAGATTAATTTTGAAAAGACTGAGTTTGAATTGATGATTAAAGGCGGAAGGATTAAAAACTGAGAATTTAAAATTTTAAGGATTAGGGATCATAAACTAAAAACTGAGATCTAAAACTTGAGAATCAAGAACTAGAACAAAGAAATTAGGAACTAGCATAAAAATTGACAACTATGATCTAGAACCTAAGAATTAAGAACTGAAAACTAGAAATTAAGAACTAGAAAGTAGAACCTAAAAGATTACCTGAAGTTGGGCGCCATTGAGAGTCTCCAAATCCCTAAACTTGGAAGAGAGAAACTAAAAAATTCGATTGCTGGATGTCCCTTTTTGGGTGAGGTAGGGGTTCTTTTTATAGGTAACAAGCTAATTTCGTGCATGTGGGAATGTGCGGGATTGGTGAATTCCGCGCATAAAAGGTTGAGCTTAATTGAATTCCGCACAGAAGGTCTGCGCTTAATTCACTTTGAGTCGGTCACTGACTCGGGAGTGATCGGCTGAGCAAGTGTCCTAGTTTCAGTAATCTTTGAAACTAATTCCGTACATGTGTGTATGCATAGAATCCAATTTTGTGCAAGGGGATTTGCGTGAGATCGAGGAGTTCGAGCAGTCAGAGGAATTAGAGTCCCAGTCCAGGTCTAGACGAATTTCGTGTGTGGAATGACTCATAGAATCAATTACGCATAGGTGTATATGCGCGGAATCAAGATCTTTGGGTGGTGAATGAAAGGCAGCCCTAGTCCAAGTGGGACTAACCCCGCACAACTGTGTATGCATGGAATTGGATTACGCGCAAGTGTATCTGCACGAAATCCGGGTCTTAGCAGTCCGCGGGAAGAGTGAGTCTGGTCCAACTGGGACCAATTACGTGCATATGGCCATACATGGAATAGATTTCACGCAAGTGTATCTGCGCGGAATTCGGGATTTTCCCGGGTCTTGTCGGGTCCGAGCCGCAATGCTATTATTTCAGTCTGGGTCTTAACCATATACTATTATTTTAGTAATGGCCCCGTATTTAGAGTTTTAATGTCTTTAGAGAAGGTTAGTCATTTTCCAGAGATTGTGGGCAAGGTCAAAGGTTGACTGAACAGGTTTGCATACTCTGAGGGAGTAAAATTGGGGTGTTTAAAGAGACCCCTCTTCGGCGCGTCCTTGCAAAGTAAGGATGCGTCGAAGAAGTAGACACCCCTCTTTCGAGGTGTCTTCTCGTTTCTTTGAGAGATCACAAGTGTGAACCGAGGAGCTGACATGAAATGCTTGGCTTTCTTATCTATCTGTGCAAGCTATGGAGGAGCATTCGAGGGCCCAGTGGTAGCTATCGAGAGGTATATCCTTATCTATGGGTGTAAGTGGTATCCCGCCGCATATCACGACCTACTGCAATGGGCAGTCAAATAGGGGGAGATTGACACAATCGAGGTACCGAGGGGCGTCATACGAATGTCTAGAGACATGGTCAAGTGACTGGATAATATGATGTAATTTGATGTAATGGCGAAAGCGGGCGTGTCATTTCTCACACCAGTGGCAAATTAGGTGTCCCTTTCCAGTGGACACTTGTAATTTCTCACAGTTGAGTATACTTAGTGTTCAGTTTCTCAGGGGATGGAATGGATTTGAGTGATTAGAAGTGCATTTTGGTAGATAGAGGGTTTATTTATTATTATTTTTCATTCATTTTTTTTTTTTTTAAAGCCTGAGATTTTTAACTTAAGATCAATTCAGTGGTAAAATGGTAGAAAATGTGGCTTTCGAGACATCGCTGGGCAAATCCGCCCGATTTATGGACCCGACTGTTATGTGATTATCAAGATGACACTTGGTATGCAGGATACTCCATCTAATCTTCTCGTGAATACTGATGACTGTCTCTTATGGGAGGACTACAGTGATTCACGAGTCAAGAGAGACAGGTTTTGAAAACGTTTGACTTAATATTAGCTAACTAAATCTTACAAGGAATATCGAGTAGAAAGAAGAGGGGTGATACTTATCTGATTTGTTATGCGGTGGGATGTCCGGATCACCTAATGAGATATTCGCAATGGGACTTGATAATTGATGGGCGTTGTTGTTTCATGGTGGTTGTGCGGTGGGATGTCTGGATCACCTAATGAAATATTTGCGATGGGACTTGATAATTGATGGGCGTTGTTGTTTCATGGTGGTTGCGCGGTGGGACATCAGGGCGCGTGATGAGAGACTCGCGGCGGGGCTTGATATTTGTTGCGTGTGATGGGATGTCGAAGAAATTCCTCTCTTCTTCCGATTTCTGTAGTGGTAGGGGCTGATGATTGCTGGCGCGGTGGGCTGTGCTGATTGCCACAGTGGGTCGTGCTTATTTCCATGGTGGGACATTCAGGGGGGTCTGGGTTCGTTCTCCGCGATGGGACATTGGTGGTTATGTAATGGGACATTTCGGTTGATGACTCCTTGATTGTTTTGACGACGGGATGGGACAATGATGGTGTATTTCTTTCTTTGGCCGATGTTGGTTATACGATAGGTTGGGGTCAGTTTGAATGGTGTTTGAGATCGCGACGGGATTTGCCTGTGGCCTTAGTGGTGTGGTGGGGCTTTAGCGTCACAATGGGACATGAGGGCATGATCGATTTAGGCCAATGAACTTAGGTGTTGGTGGTGTGATGGGACATGAGGGCATGACCTATTTACGCCAATGAACTTAGGTGTTGGGATAGCGTTGGTTATATGTGCGTTCTGTCGCGATGGGACGTGTTATTGTGGGGATGTGTGATGGGATATTTTTTTGTTTGATTTGCTAATTCCACGCAAAGGGGATAGATCATAATCAAATTTCACGTATGATTCATAGCGCTCGATTGTGGGGCTAATTCTGTGCGGTGAGTGTGGCGTTGAGTCTGATTACGAGCGGACTGGATAGCGCGCAATCGAAGCATCAACAATTTACAGAGCAAAGGTGTCTGAGTGACTCTTTGAATTTCGCATAAGGGAGGAGGCGTGGGATTTTAATTCCATGCAAGTGGAGCTGTGTGGGTTTCAGTTGTCTCCAACGCTAGTTTATGGAGCTTCAATTGTGCATTTGTGGTTGTGCGCAGGATGTTGAATACTCGCTATTGCAGGAGCGCATGATTTAATTGTGTGTTGTTTAGTGTGCGCGGGATGGGTCGAGTGCCTATATATTTGTGGAGCTTTTCGTTCTTCTTCATTCCTTTCCTCCTTTTAGCGGTCCAAGGTTGGTCTCGATGTAGTTTCTCGTGTTCTTCGCCCCAAGGTGACCCCAGATGTTAACATCATTTGGAGGTGTCATTGTGGTCAAGGGATTTGTTGTTAGAGGTGCCGCCGTGGTTGAGGCATTCATTGTTAAAGGTGAAGATGGCAGAAAGGAGAGAAGTCATGGATGGAAAGGGTGTTACCTAACCAATCCTCCCCTCACCTAAATGTTGCTTCTGATTGGATGCTCTGCGTGTCATGTTTTGGGTTTGTGTTCATTTTGGGTTGTAGGTTAAGTTCTAGGTTTTCGTTTTGGGTTGTATGTTCAGGAGGTTTGCCTCCAGTGATACCTGTAAAATTTTAAGTTATGAATAAAGCGGTATTTTTCTCTTATTGTGTTTATTTCATTTATGTTTTTTCATATTTATTGTTGTATTTTTTTGTGGTCTTATTTTGGGTGCTTATTTTTGGGGTCTATGGTGGAAAAGTGAGAACTAAACTGAAAATTAAAAAAATGCCCCAGTTTGGGATATCGGTCTTGTGAACTGATTATCGCTGCCAATGTGCTAGCGCTATTAAAAAAAATGCCCCAGTGTCAAGTGACGGTGGGACTCTTATCAGCCTCTCAAATATCCTAGAGTGCATTAGTAATAATCTCATGTTGGGAAGTAGTTTGATTATTTTGGCCACATGCCAGGCTCGATTTTGTAAGTGTTGAACTATCATCATATATCGTAGCTTATAGGGACTTTGGGATAAATGATAGATAATGTGTGATTGTATCACTTGCCATTTGAGAATTTTTTATTTTATTCTGAAAAGATTTTGAAAGTCATTTGACTCATTGTTCGAAGAGAAAATAAAGGGTGAAAAAGAGATAAGGGTTATTGATCTGAGGGTAACTTCTTATGTAACCAATTTTTAAAATAGTAGTCAACTACTTTCTTCTCGAGTGGGTAATGTGGTGTAATAATTGAGCTCTCTGTCATGGTCCAACACCATCAATTTATTAAATTTTGTAATTAGCAGGAGTTTTGTCTTCCTCCCACCACCGTACGACAATATCTAGTAGTGTAAAGACACCAGGAGGGCCCTCGCGGTTTGCTTATGCTTCCCTAATGAGAGTATCAAGAATGCCCTCACAAATTGCTTATGCTTCCCTAGGCTTGTTGACTTGTTCATTCATCGCATGCTCTCGCTCGGTTGTACTTCTCTTTTTCTTTTTCTTTTTTCTCATTTTTTTTGAAGCATGTATGTATCTTTTTTTGAAACAACCTGCTTATGCAGAAATTATGAGATTTGATGGAACCTTATATTTTCATTTTTTGTGCTCTAACATCAACTCCAATTACGGGAAAGTGGTGTATGAGAATCCATAGTTTTCTACATTTCAAAAAGTTTTATAGTCCATTGGACCTTTCGATCAACTTGCCCAAATGTGAGGGGTAGTTAATGAGTTAGATGATTCCCAAAATATTTTTTAAAAATAATGACCTACAACTGGCGAATGCCTTGTGATGACTACTAAGGTGATAGATGTGTGAGTATGTTTGTTTAGGCTACGAGACATGATGGTCATTGAGTTATGAATATCGCTGCAAAGTTTGGGGCGTCCTTTCCTTGAAGTTGTTTCCTTGGCATGTTGCCAAGATAATGAAAGTACTTCTCTTGTGGGTTTTAATTTCCTCTAGGGGAGGCGGTCATGTAGGCACTGTTTCATTAACACTAGCTCCTTGACTTTGAGTCCTCGGTCGAGTATGCGTTCGAAGAGTTTGGGGCATAAAAGAGTATTTTTGTTTTTGAGTATTTATATTTTTGGGCATTTATACTTTTAGTTTTTTGTGACTTTTCTATTTTATTTTATTTTTAATATTTTTGTTTTGTTATTATTTTTTTTGTGCTATGGTACGACATCAATTCCCTGAGCAGAGGCTGTCTTAAAAGGTCGGATGGACGAAGTGATCGTCGGATAATCCGTTTTGGGGTCCTTGATCCCTCTTCATATTGATCTGGGATGAGAGAGATGTTATGTTTAGGTTTGTGTTTTGGATGATATGAAATTTGTCGAAATAAGTATGGTATCGTTTAATTTCTTCTTTTAATAAGTCTTTCATGTTTGGAGATTCCTTGTCTGGAGGGACCTTCTTTAGCCTCTCAATGGAGTGGGGCATGTTATAAAGTTGGGGTATGAGACAAGGTCCTTCTCATGAGGCTTTGTGTAATGTTATTATTTTTAGTTGATGGTTATTCGAGAATATTTTTGGGTTGTATTATTTTGATTTGATGAAAGGAGTCAGTTGAAGGGGAGTGTGATGTTGATTTCATAAAGAGAGTTACAAGGTGAGACAAAGGTAGAACAAAAGGAGAAGATAAGGAAGTGTGGACCATGGTGAACCCTTCCTTGGCGTGTGGATTTTTAGTTTTGGTTGATTCTGCTTGTTTTATTTAATTCACACTTTGGATATATCGCGAGGTTGTTTTAAAGTTTTGTTTATAATTTTTCGGGGAAGCTCTATGTTGACTGTTTGACGTAGTGGTTTCGTTGCCAGTTGGTATTCTCTGAAGGTTTTGATTGTGAGGGCTACCGGAAATCTGGATCCGGTGGTTCGAATCGGTCTTAGTTATGATGTCGATTTTGTGTTGTGGTGGGATTTGAGAGTTCTGCGATATGTCGATTTGGATATTGATTGGGGTTGCAAGATTTAAGTCTGGTTTGATTTCGAGAGTGGGAGCGATCATGGTTTGGTAGGTTAGTGTATCGACAGGTCTGGTGGTTGTCTTCAGATCGAGTACCATCGATGTCGTAGAGGCTAGTATAGATTTACTAGTAAGCTCATGTTTGGCGATAGGTTCAGATTTGATGATAGTTTTAGTTTCGATAATGGGTTCGTGTTTGTTGAGGGGTTCAAATTTGACAATAGGTTTGGTTTCGGTGACAGGTTCATGTTCGAAGACGGGTTTAGATCCGGTGATGATTTAGGTTCGATGACAGGTTTGTATTCGGTGATCGGTTTAGGTTTGATGGTAGGTTTAAGCTTGATGATGGATTCAGGCTTGATGATAAGTTCGGGTTCGATGGTAGGTTTATTTTTAAGGTTCAGTCTCGTAGTCAGTGGAATGGTAAGCTCGATAGTGGGTCCTTTTTTCGAAGTTGGGGGGATGATAAGTTCGGTAGCGAGTTTAGGTTTTGAAATAGGTTTTAGTTCGAAAGCTGGTTCCGAGGTTGGTGGGGTGAAGTGTTTGTTGTTGCATTCAAGTTTTAAAGCAGGTGTAGGGATTGATTCAGGGATTGGTGTTGAGAATTGTGGGGCAATGCGTTTGACAATGTGTTCAGGTTTGGTAGTTTGTTTTGGAGTTGGTTCAATTAGGGGTTTTGATTGGATTATGGATTCATGTTCACAATTTATCTTTGTGATTGGTTTAAGTATGAATGGTGTCGTAGTATATGGATAGATTAATTCAGGAATTGCTTCTGAGACAGGTAAGGAAGTTTGTTTAGGTATTGATTGTAAGGTTGGTTTCGGTGTCAGCTGAGGTAGCGTGGGGATTGGTATGCTTGCCGGTAGGCTGTCAAGTTCAAGGGTAGGTTGAGTCGGTTCAGAGATGAGTGCGTTGAGCTTGGTGATGAGTTTCGTGATGGGTTGAGTTAGTTTAGGGGTGGATTCGATGATAGTTTGGATTTTAGTGTTCTTGGTGATCGGTTCAGGGTGAAAGGTAATTTCACATTTATGGGAATGTGGGATACGGTCAGTTGGTTGTGAGTGAATGATATAGACGTGGTCCGATGCAGGTTCAATTCTGCGAATTAGGCTAGCTGGGTGGAATGGGGTAGGAGTGAATGAGTGTACAATATCGTATGCGAGTCGAGGGCTTGATAGAGTTTGGTCAAATAACGATTGTAATAGGTGACATTGGTTTGCGTGGCGTTGGGGTGCTGGTCTTGATCCTGGTCAGGGTATGGTAACTGGTTTTGGTTGTGGTATAGAGGTTGGTTATAGTTAGGGTATAGGTTTGTATATAGATCTTGAGTTTGGTCATATGGGTGAAATAGTTGAGGGCTTGTTTGGTTTGTGTTAATTTGTTCAAGGCTTAGAGTCTCGTTTAGGGTGTTTGTCTCAGGGTTATTGGAGGAGGGTCTATTGGATGTTAAGATAGAGAGATTGAGGTCTTCATTCTTCAGGCGATGCTCTATGCGTGAAGCATGTTCGCAGAGGCTAGTGAAATCAGAGTAGTCGCTTAGGATGAGAAAAATCCGGAGAGGCTCTCGGGTATTGCTAATCACGATTTCTATCACATTACTTTCTTTTATTTAATTTCCCGTTAGGGCGGCAAGCCTTCTCTAGAGGTTGGCAAATGTCGTGAAGTCCTCATTGTCCTCTTGTCTTGCATGCATCAAGTCAGTGAGACTGATTTCTTCATGAGTTAGGTGTTAGTATTGATCTAGGAATCTATCAGCTAAGTCTTCGAAGGTCTCGAGTTCGGCTAGAGGCAAGGTAGCGAACTAGTCAAGAGCTTCTCCTTTCAGCGATCTCTGAAAGTAGTGGATCGGGAGTCCATGATTGGTGCGGATTGGTAGGCAGTCGTTATAGAACAGGGCCAAGTGGTGCTTCGGATTGCCAATGTCGTTGTATTTGTTGAATTTGGGTGGTTTAAAGCTAGTAGGTATTGTGAAGTCGAGGTCTCGGTAGAACTTGTCAAATCCGAAAGGTTGTTCAAAACGTTCCTTCTTGGCCATGTAGTTGTCTACGAATCGGTGGAGATCGTTCCTTTTTATCGTGGTGTTGTTTTTAGGTGTCTCGAGAGAGGGTTGTCTTTGGCGATTATTGTCGTAGGAGGTGCAAAGTGGGTGTGTGTTATAGGTCGAAGGAGTCAGAGGAGTCAACGTCCTTCCCTATTGTTTGCTTCCCGGAGTATCTGGTCTCCAATCTTTTATGGCTTTATATAAGTTGGTCAGGGACTGGAGCAAGGCATCGACTCCTTTTCCTCTTTTCAGGAGTGCACTGGCAGTGTCGTCTATAACTTTGCTAGTTGGTAGCTTTGCGCTGTACCACTCTCTCCGCTGTTGTCGCCGTGATTTGTGTTTTGTAGAGCGAAGGGGTATTTTTCGCTCTCACTAACCATATTTACCTGGGCATGACGTTGGGCTGTCCACAAAGACGGTCGAACATTATACTCGGGGTCGCTATGGGAGCCCCATAAGGGTGGGTCAGTATAATTATTGTTTAATTTTCTAAAGCTAGACATTTTCAAGTATTATATATATATATATATTTTATGTTTTTGTAAAACTAAGTATGCAATAAAGTGAAGAAAATAAAAACCAAATTAAATAAAGCAAAAAAGAAATAGAAAACTAAATTAATTAAATTGGGGAAACCTTAGCGAAAAGAGTCTCACCACGATCACCAGTCTATTGATACACGCTTTTTCTAGGTTCCTTTCGGTCCCCAGAATAAGTGATCCAATTCGGTCTGAGTGGACTCTGGCTAGGGTGGTGGAATAATAAACTATGAAATATTAAATTACTGAAAGGAAAAGACGAATTTTAAATGAAGAATACCTAGGTTGATGCGATCGTCAGCTGCAGATATTTATCGACGCTACAACACGTCATTGATCACATTTTAAGAAGAGTGGGGGGTTACAAGTTGAACTCCTTTACTAAAGGTCGGTTGGCCAACTTTAGTAGCTATGGGTTGTCTTTAATCTAACTAGTTTGGACTTCTTACTTCTGCTAGGACTGTAACGAATCTAATCTCTTAATCCGACTGGGAGTCTAATTGATATAGTCTCCTAATCCTACCGGGAGTCTAATTGAAAAAAGGGGTTGTAGCCCGTTATACTAAGGAGGATTGGCCCCATTCCCGGGTATCCTCCATAAGTCCCCTTAGGAAAATCGGGTGGCTAAAGCTTGAAAATTGGGAGAGGTTAGAGATCTAATCGGTTCTAGGCTAAGCGCTTCCTCCTTTAATACTTCTTCGAGAGTCAAGACTAGTGGGCTAGGGTTGCTAGCTTGACTACCTGGGGCTCTTGGGGAAGAGTCTGCACTTCTAAAAGTTTAAAAGGCAGGTCGATCCCTTTTTGGAAGCCCTAGGGAGAACCTCGAATTTTCTCAAAGGGAGATGCTTGAAAGAAAGAAGAATAGTAAATTGTTTTTGTGGCTAAGGTTAATTTTGAAAAGACCGAGTTTGAATTGATGATTAAAGGCGGAAGGGTTAAAAACTGAGAATTTGAAATTTCAAGGATTAAGGATCAGGAACTAAGAACTAAAATCTAAAACTTAAGAATTAAGAACTAGAACAAAGAAACTAGGAACTAACATAAAAATTGAGAACTAGGATCTAGAACCTAAGAATTAAGAACTAGAAACTAGAAATTAAGAACTAGAGACTAGAACCTAAATGATTACCTGAAGTCGGGCACTGAAGAGAGTTTCCAAATCCTTATGCTTGGAAGAGAGAAACTCGAAAATTCGATTGGTGGATGTCCCTTTTTGGGCGAGGTTGAGGTAGGGGGTCTTTTTATAGGTAACGGGCTAATTCCGTGCATGTGGGAATATGCGGGATTGGTGAATTCCTCGCATAAAAGGATGAGCTTAACTGAATTCCGTGCAAAGGGGTCTGCGCTTAATTCACTTTGAGTCGGTCACTGGCTCAGGAGTGACCGGCTGAGCAAGTATCCTAGTTCTAGTAATCTTCGGAACTAACTCGACGCATGTGTGTATGCGTGGAATCCAATTCCACGCAAGGGGGTTTGTGCGAGATCGGGGACTTCGAGCGATTAGGGGAATTAGAGTCCCAGTCTAGGTCTAGGCAAATTCTGCGTGTGGAATGACTCACAGAATCAATTCCGCGCAGGTGTACATGCGCGGAATCAGGATCTTTGGGCGGTGTATGAAAGGTAAGCCTAGTCCAAGTGGGACTAATTCCATCCAACTGTGTCTGCGTGGAATTGGATTACGTGCTAGTGTATCTGTATGGAATCTGGGTCTTAGTGGTCCGCAGGAAGAGTGAGCTTGGTCCAAGTGGGACCAATTTCGCCCATATGACCATACGTGGAATAGATTCCGCGCAAGTGTATTTGCGCAAAATTCAGGATTTTCTCGGGTTGAGTCAGGTTCGAGCCGTAGAGTTATTGTTTCAACCTGGGTCTCAACCATATACTATTGTTTCAGTGATAGCCCCGTATTTAGGATTTTAAGGTCTTTTGAGAAGGTTAGTCCTTTTCCAAAGATCATGGGCAAGGTCAAAGGTTAACCGAATAGGTTTTCTTGAAGACCAGACGATCAGAAATAATTATTTAAGGGGCATTAACCCTTTAAAGAGGGGACATATCCTCGATGCCATTAATGGCATAGTTGAGGTTGGTGATGATGACTTCCTGAAGCTCTGTTTGTTGTTCGTTTTCACCACCATCTTATTCCCAAACACAAAATACATCATCAACAACCCCTACCTCATTCTCGTTGATAATCTCCCAAATTTCAATGAATATCCATAGGGTGATTTGGTGTACATGCTCCTTCTGTACTGTGTCGATAAGAGGAATCGAGAGATAGCAGAGAGAGCAAAGGTTGTGCAATAATATAATACTTATGGCTGCACGATTGCCCTAGAGGTAACGTTGTGCTCTAATTTTAAGGGTAACGTTATTATCTAATTTTGGTTTTATTTCCGATGAAGTTCATAAAAACCTCATCAATATTGTGACAGCCCCGAATTTTTGCGCCCGAAAACTTGTGCCGTCAGATCAGCCATTAAGGTCGATCCCCTTGTAAGAACAAAACACTTGGTACATACACGCAAAGTGAAACAAAGTATAAATTTAAATAAGCTGATTGAGTCATCATAAGAAATAAATCTATTTTCTATATAAAGACAACTCAAAGATAACAAAAGACGGTTATAATCTCATGCCCTCACATGGCAAAAAGAATCGAACCGAACCATTAGTGACAAACAATTGTCACCATCCCTTGGTTCGCAAAATAATATATTATGAGACATATACAAGTATTCTTACAAAACTAAACTTGCTGGGCGTACCAAGCCTTACAATTAAACTCTCAAAATAAGGCTAGTGCAGCACAAATTTACTAGAAGAACTCCTCAGGAGGGGGCTCTGTCTCCTCTTCTGGTATGTACTTAGGGTCCTCATGATCTACGTCCTCAGTCCCCGCCACTAACTCTGAACCTGTGACGTATAGTCGAAGGGTGAGCTATATCTAAGCTCAATGGGGAAACGTAAGTAACATGCATATTCTGATATCAAACATATACTTCATGACATAATTGGAAACATTCTTATCTTACGAGATTCACAATTTCTTACAAGGATTTACAATTTAAAAGTATTTAAATTGATGAAAACGAATATCTGGTGCAAAATTTTAAAACACACTAAACATGGTTACTCAAATTGCTCTCTTACACACTTAAATAAATCACTTAAGTAATCTCTCGAGCAAATATAGCATCAAGAGCCGTATATAATACCAATGTAATACCCCAAACATCGTCGTTCAATGAATAATTCACACAAAGTTGCCCAAGCTTCTTCGAATTAGGAGACTTGTGCCGAACGAAGTATTTCCATAGATTGGAAATCAAAGAACGGATATCCCGCCATACCGAAGCACAAGTACGGATATCTTGTTGTACCGATCACGGGTATACCGCCACGCCAGTAGGGTATTCAATACATGAACCTTAAATCAAAGTGTGAAATTTACATATAGTTATTCACCGTGTATTTGTGATAATTTACACTAGGTTTGCTTTCAAAGTCACACACACACATATCTCATTTTGCTGATTTCATACGTACTCATATTTGATGTCACACACACATATTTTTTTGTTTTTTGCTAAAGTCACATGCTTAACTTATCAGGTTTCACACACACACACACTTATGGTTTCTTCATAGTGCACATATTCATATACTTTTCATGTCTAAAGCACATAACAAAATTCATGCTAGATGCTTTACGAAAATCACACAATCACACACATTTCTATCATATCACAAAGGTTATGCTAAACGAAATCAAATGCATATGCTACTGAGTTTTCCCTATCTTACACGAAGTCACACGGAAGTTCCTTATCTCAAGCTAGCTTTCCTAGCTCATACTTATCCTCATACCTAACACACGTAAATCCACAACCCATACGTCAGAAATGACGTAAAATAGGAAGATATAAGCTCTCCCCAAAGTTCCCGTAACAAAACAATGAAATACCTGAATCTGTCCAAATCGATCGATCGAAATCATTTTCGATCGGTCAATTTTCCTTCATAAAGCCAGGCAATTACTGGCATGCAAATACCGATCGATCGGTTCTCAAATCGATCAGTCAGTTTTCCAAAATCGATCGATCGATTTCAAATCGATCAGTCGATTTCTCCAGAACCCAAATTACATCCTATTTTCCACAAATCGATCGGTCGGTGCTTGTTTCGATCGATCGGTTTCACAAATCGATCGATCGAATTTTATTTTGATCGATCAATTTCCTCAGAAACCTTCACATTCCTCTCCCGACAAAATCAATCAATCGATTTCATAAATTGATCGATCGATTTTATCAAATTTCACCCAAGCTTGGGTTTGAACTTCTCAACCCACTTTCTTTCGAATCTTTTTATTTTCTTCTAATTTCTCACCCACATACATATACAAAGACCACCATAACTGTAATTTATAATTTCACATAAATTCCTTACCTTAATTTGATCGATTACTCGGTCTACATGCTCGCACACAGCTAGGGTTTCTTGATTTGTAACCTTGGATTCTTCACGATCCCCATTCCTCAATTAATGCACAATCTTGACTCCTCGCACGCATGGACACAACGCATTCAAAGCTCCCTTCCTTTCTCTCTCTTCTCAAAAATCTTCTTAACAACCAAGCAAGAGAAATAACTTCTCTTGCATTAAATCTCTTTTATGTTTTTAAGGATAGGCATGTGTGTTAAGCCGATACACCATAGTTAGGTGTATACAAATCTATCATAAGGTCCACACACATCTTAAATGACTCTTTTTCACTTACGACTTAATCCAATCATAACTTAATTATTTTTACACTTTTGGGTATGTGACCAATCGGGCACGCACACTGAGGCATATTGTTCAAAGCTCATAATTTTTGAGGCATTACATTCTCCCCTCCTTGAAAATTTTCATCCCCGAAAATGTACCTAAAGGATGCCACACCCATGGAGTCCCACATATTGTAGACATGTTCACATATATCTAACAACATACATACAAGACATCCACACATAACTGATCACACACATACTCAACATATCCACACCTTGAATGAAAATGCAATCACAATTACATATAGAGTACAAAGACTACCATGCATATACAAAAGTAAAAGCTTCACAGATAATGCATTTTATCCAAAAATAACCTACAATATCCACATCCAAAATATGCCCATGCAAGGGTGGCAACCATGCCACAATAGTTTAAAAGATTACACCACATTTTCCCTGTATTAATTACAAAATTTCCAAAAACAACAGTCACAAAAGACTAAAGCCCTCGCCCAATCTGCCGCCTCACAAGGCTGCTCATCTGTAGGTATCGCCTCCTCATTAGCAACATCATCTCCATCAGCACCACTGGATGTAGACGCTCCAGTGGTAAAGTACCATGGGTCCGGTACCGAAGCACTAGCATCTGCGAGCTGCGACTCGTAGTCCGTCGGATATAGCTGCCGTATCACATGCGTAAACACCTCCTCATGGTAGTCTAAGCATCTGTGTAAATGATGATTGTTCTCACCCATGAGTGCGAGAACATCATCAACAATAGTAGTTGAGGAGTGCTGTGATGGTGGAGGCACATGAATCTGAGCACATTGCGGAGATGGAGCCTCAGCAACTAGCGGTCTTTGATCCGATGGAGCAAACTCAGGCTGATCTTGAGCTGGTGCATCCTGTGCATGCTAGTCATGGTCTTGAGGAGAACCAAGGTGCGGTGGTACTTCTTGCTCTCCTGGACGAAGGCTTTTCTTTAACCGATTATAAGTTTTGTTCTAATCCTTGATCGTATATAATTCTACGTGATCATCCAATTTCAATTCATCCTTAGAAATTTGATACTCTTCATCCCCAGGGTAGTCCTCAATCATACTAGAGATGAAGCGAGCGTATGGGATATTGCCTTCTGGGTTCGCTCCCCCCTCCATTAATTTTCCCTTGGCATACTTAATTCCCTCAAACACAATCTTCGCTGGACAAAACCAATGGCCCATAAACGCTAAGTACAAGGCCTGCTGAATCACTTCAACCCTCTCGGTCTTATGTCATATAGGGTAAAGGTTGCATTTGAAAATTGTGTCTAGCATCCACATATAACTGAAAAAATTAACTCTCTTAATTGCTTTGCCCGACCCTTTTCTTCCCTGGGTCATCCACTCTTCAATCTCTAGTAAATCAACTGTTGTACGGTATGGGGGTAACAAATCAATCACGATTACATGGGAGTCATAGCACTCGAGTGCGTTACAAACATTATCATGAGTGAATTTGTACTTTTGACCATCGATTTTGCTACAGATTGTGTCGGGCTTGTTACTCAACTTCAGATTTTGATAAAACAACTTCACCAAACGAGGATAGTAATAATCGTGAAGCGGTTTCAATATATTTTCCAACCCGACTTTAATAATATAATCCCTAGCCCAACGAGTATTACGCTACACATACTCCTCTTGGAACAAGGCATTGTCAATTATATATTCGATTTCGAATCTTTATTCGCCCACCATTCATTGGGCCGTTCTTGTGGTGGTGGTGATGGTGATGGCGAAGAAAAATGCGATGGTGACGGAAGTGGTGATGGTATCGGAGGTGGCTGCGATGAACTAGGTCGCCTAGTGGGTAGCTTCGATGCCACAACTTTTAAAGATTGTCTCATTTTAGGAGGCATTCTAGGTTTTCAAAAGAACCAAAAACTAGGGTTTTAAAAATGAGGATTCAACTTAAATGTAAAACTAAGTAAGTTAGGGTTTACCTTTTGTGAAGGGATTTGGATTCAATCTCTCAAAGATCACATCAAAATCCGTCGAGGATCGGCTCCTTTATATCCCAAAACAAGCTTAAGAAAAACCCTAAAGAAATAACCCAAGTTCTGAAATTTTTGAATAAAAAAAAACTCAACTTATATATATAGCACAAAAATCGATCGGTCAGTTTTTCACTTAAACTCAGCTGCTTGACAAATTTGATCGATCGATTTTCAAAATTGATCGGTCGATTTTCCATAAATAAACATTGCTACCTTATAGTTTCGATCGATCGATTCTCGAATCAATCGGTCGATTCTCGAATCGATCGGTCAATTTCCAAAATCGATCGGTCGATTTTCATTTTGATCGGTCGATTTTTCGTATACTTTTTTCCCAGTTCAAAATTTGCTCTCTGTTTTTGTGATTTCGATCGATCGATGCGCATTTCAATCGATCAGTTTCAAAATTGATCGATCAATTTATGTTTCGATTGATCGATTTTCAAAGATAAGGCCTGTGTCTCTGTTCTGTCAAATCAATCGATTGATTTAGATTTTTGATCAGTCGGTTTGGGTAGAAAGCTCTAAATTTGAAAATTTCAATTCAAATTAAGTGTAACTTCTTCACTTTGATACACTTATTTCTTATAACTTCATCAAGCTATTTTATCATAATTGAAAGCATCCAGTTTATAACTCAATATTGAGTTTACACATTATGGAGTTACAATAAAAAGAAAGTTACAACTAACTCTCTCTCAACTCTCATAGAATAAGTGAGGGTATTGTTCTCTAACCTCTGCCTCGCGCTCCCAAGTGGCCTCCTCAGCTGAATGATTCCTTCACTTGTTAAGTATTAATGGAATACTCTTTGTACGCAACTTTTGTTCTTTCCGATCAAGTATTTGAATTGACTCTTCTATCATTGTCATATCCTCATACAACTCGATCAATTGATCATCCAAAACATGAGTCGGATCCGTCACATACTTTCAAAGTATAGATACATGAAACACGTTATGTACCCTATCCAGTTGTGGAGGTAATGCAATACTTGTCCCCTTGATATCGACATAACTCTTCTGTCTGCTCTGAGCCGACTTGATTCTTTCTCTAATCACACGAATGATAGTGGCATTGCTTTCAATTATTTCCATACCCAAAATAAAATTTTCTCCGGTCTCTTCCCAATTGATCGATGATCTACATCGCTGTCCATATAGTGCCTCATAAGGTGTCATACCGATACTCATCTGAAAGCTGTTATTGTATGCAAATTCGATCAATGGTAAATGCTGATCCCATGATCCCTGAAAATCAAGAATACACGCTCTGAGCATATCTTCTATGATTTGATTCACCTGTTCTATTTGTCCATCTGTTTGTTGGTGGAATGTCGAACTGAAGTCAAATTGTGTATTCATTCCCTCTTGAAACTTTTGTCAAAACTTGAAAGTGTATAGCAGGTCATGAACCGAAACAATACTAACTGGAATACCATATAATCGGACTATCTCTTCCATGTACATTTGCTAGTCTTCCTATCGTATACGTCGTGTTGTATGATAAAAAGTGAGCTGACTTTGTTAATTGGTCAACGACTACCCAAATGGCATTATGTCGCTTCGTTGTCTGTGGTAATCCCAATATGAAGTTCATAGAGATTGGCTCCCATTTCCACTCCGATATTGGTAAAGGTTGTAATAAACCTGTCGGATGTCTGTGATCTACCTTCACTTACTGACATACTAAACACTGACACGTACTCAGCAACATCCTGTTTTAAACCTCTCCACCAATAGTTCTTCCTCATATTCCGATAAATCTTGATGCTACCAGGGTGTATGGTATACTTAGACTTGTGGGCTTCGTCTAAGATAGTTTGCCGCAGGTCGGCATCAATTGGAATACCTAGACGTCCCCTGAATAATAAGGAACCATCCTCCTTAATTAAGAAATCTGGTCTACTACCATCCATCACACCCTATCTGATTTTTCTTACTCTGGATCTTTCATCTGCAGCTCATGAATGTGATCGAAGATCGTTGGTCGGATAGTGATGTTAGCCAACATGGCCCCTGAAGCTTGTACCTCGATCATTATGTCATACAAAGAGAGATCCTCTAGCAACTTCCATCTATGAATCCTCATGATAAGGCTAGATAATAGAGCCGAACTCTTCCGACTCAAAGCATTTGCTACGACATTAGCCTTGCTTGGGTGATACTGAATGGAGCAATCGTAGTCCTTGAGAAATTCCATCCATCTGCGTTGCCTCATATTGAGTTCTTTTTACGTAAACAAGTATCTGAGGCTTTTGTGATCCGTGAATATATCAAAGGTCTTTCCATACAAATAGTGCCTCCATATCTTCAATGCGAAGATCACCGCTGCTAGTTCTAAATCGTGTGTTGGGTAATTCCTCTCGTGGTCCTTAAGCTGTCTAGACCCATAAGCAATCACCTTCTTATTCTGGTTGAGCACACAACCTAAACCATTGTGTGAAGTGTCACTATACACAACAAACCCTCCACTGCTTGAAGGAATAGCCAACACTGGTGCTGAAGTTAGTCTCTTTTTGGGTTCTTGAAAATTCATCTCACACTCTTCAATTCATTCAAACCTCACATCTTTTCTTGTAAGCTTAGCAGTCTTGAAATCTTTGAAAATTCCTCTACAAACCGTCTGTAGTGCCCAGCTAGACTAAGGAAACTGTGAATCTCAATCATAATTTTTGGTTGTTCCCATTCCACTACTACCTCGATCTTTGCTGGATCCACTGTAACACCATCCTTTAAGACTACATGTCCCAATAAACTTACGTTCTCTAACCAAAACTCACATTTACTAAGCTTTACATATAATTGGTATTCACGTAATGTCTGTAGAGCAATCCTCAAGTGTTCTTCATGCTCTTTCTTAGTTTTTGAGTAGTTGAGGATGCCATCTATAAATACGACCACACAAGTATCAAGGTGTGGTTTAAACACCCGATTCATTAGATCCATGAATGACGCCGGCGCATTCGTCAATTCAAATGGCATCACCAAGAAATCATAGTGCTCATATCTTGTTCTGAATGTCGTCTTCTGTATGTCATCGGCCTTAACTCTCAACTGATGGTATCCAGATCTCAGGTCGATCTTGGAAAAGAATCTCGTACCTTGTAACTGATCAAACAAATCGTCTATTTTGGGCAAAGGGTATCGATTCTTGATAGTTAACTTGTTCAGCTGATGATAGTCAATGCATAGTCTTATCGACCCTTCCTTTTTCTTTACAAACAAGATCGGTGCTCCCCAAGGAGACACACTAGGTCTTTCGAATCCTTTATCTAGGAGTTCTTGTAATTGATCCTTCAACTCAGCTAGAGCCATTCGATATGGTGTTTTAGATACTGACTCCGTACCCGGTGCTAAGTCATTAGCGAACTCCACTTCTCGATCCGATGGTAACCCCGACAACTCATATGGAAAAACATCCTCAAACTTGCATCCAATCGGAATCTCGGTTATGATGTTCTTCTCCTCTTTGTGCTCTTTCAGAAAATCTAGGTAACCACTGCATCCCTTCTTTATCAAACGTTCAACTTTGACTGCGGAGATAAGTGGTACAAAAGTTGATCGCATTCGTAGAAACCTAAATGATCTTCTCATATTCGATCTAAAAGTAACCACCTTTCTCCGACAATCGACACTTGCGCGATGCGTGGATAACCAATCCATACCAAGGATTATGTCGAATCCTTGCATATCCAACAGGATCAAATCCACTATCAATTCATGAATATTGTAATCCAAGATGGAGACTATAACAGACCGACACACCATATCAGTACTGATTGAATTCCCCGTCAGAACTGACACCACCAAAATAAAGTCCAAGGCCTCGGGAACAACCTTCACTTTCTTCGTGAACAGCAGCATGATAAACGAGTGGGTAGACCTTGGGTCTATCAACACTCTTGCTTCATAACAAAGAAAATCTTCTTTATCGTATATTTGCAAGGTACCTATATCATACACATATTTAAGCAATTTACTTATGCATCAAAAGTTAAGCATGTAAGAAATTTGATTTAAAAACTACTTCTTAATATTGATACACCTTCTCTATCTAAAATTCAAATCAATGAAATAATCTAATTAAAAGAATCTTCACCTTGAATGATGTCCTTACTTTTTTGGGCATCCTGAGCTGTTACGACATATGCTCGTCCTTGTATTATAGGTTTCTTCGTCTGCAATGGCCTAGGCATAGGAGTTGATGTCGTCCTCTCCTTTCTCATGTCTGGGCAATCCTTGATCATATGCCCCATTTTCCCACATTTGAAGCGCCCGCCAGTACCCGCCTACAATCTACAGTCTTATGAGACTTACCACACCTGGCACACGTCTCAGCTGGGGTGGATGATGCTACCCTAGAGAAACCCTGATTAACTAAAACTCTTATAGTAGTAGCAGGGCTCACATAACAAATAGGTCTCACAGACGAAGACATAGGTAGCCTAGAGTAATTGGTCTGAGATGGCCTAGAAAAACTTGTCTAAATTGGCTGCCTTTGAGTAGGTGTTACAAATCGCGGCTTTTTGTTCACCGGCTTGTAGTTGCCTAACATTCCTTGACCTGCCTTACCCTTGTTCTGCTGGTCCCGTAATCATTCAGTGGCCACATAATCAGGAGCAAATCTTGATAGCCTTATAAATTTTGTACCATATTCTCATATAGTTATCGCTCCTTGGTCCAAGGTCATAAACCTTGCTGCCATCTGATTCCTTCTTTGTCTTGGGAAGTACTCTTTGTTGAACACCTCAACAAATTCTTCCTAGGTCCATTCCCCATCTAGGTTCTCCTGCTCTCTCCTTAGTAACTCCGACTTCCACCAAGGGTCGGCATCTCCCTCTAACTGATAAGAAGCCCAACTCACCTTCTCTGCCTCAGTACAAGGCAGTCTCTGCAAGAGCTTCTCCATCTGATTCATCCATTTCTTTGCCTCCAATGAATCCGTCTAACCATATAAACTAGGAGGTCTCAACTTCCTAAACTCAATGAATCCAGAATGAGTTGGCGGAATAGGTATAACTGGAGGCGTAGGTGGCATCACTAGCTGCCAACAACGCTGCCTGTTGAGTCATAGCATTTTCCATGGTTTCCATGGTATGCATCATTATTTCTCTTTCTTCTCTATCTTTATTTCTCTCATGAGCTCTTTCCTAATTTCTATTTTCTGAATTACTGCTTTCTGAAACCTCTCTATTGCCAATCGGAACCCTATTGGAACTAGTGGGAATCTCATCCCTACTTCTGAAGTTCCGACTATGGCTGCCCCTTGGTTGACCCCTTCTTTTATCAGACATGACGCTCTGCAATATGAAACCAAAATTTCATTAGCAGAAGGTCCTTATACTCTGACAAAAATCTAAGACTTGTCAGAAATCTCTAAAGCAAAGAGCTCTGATACCAACTGTGACAGCCTCAAATTTCCGCACCCGAAAACCCATACTGTCAGATCAGCCATTAAGGTCGATCCCCTTATCAGAACAAAATACTTGGTACATCCACATGCAAAGCAGAACAAAGCATAAATTTAAATAAGTAGATAGCCGTCATAAGAAATAAATCTATTTTCTATATAAAGATAACTCAAATATAACAAAAGACGGTTCTAATCCCATGCCCTCACATGGCAAAAAGAACCGAACCAAACCATTAGTGACAAACAATCGTCACCAACCCATGGTTCGTAAAATAATATACTGTGAGACATTTACAAGTATTCTTACAAAACTAAACTGGCTGGACGTACCAAGCCTTACAATTAAACTCTCAAAACAAGGCTAGCGCAACACAAATCAACTCCTCAGGAGAGGGCTCTGTCTCCTCTTCTGATATGTACTCAGGGTCCTCAGGATCTACGTCCTCAATCCTCGTCGCTAACTCTAAACTTGTGATGTATAGTCGAAGGGTGAGCTACATCTAAGCTCAATAGGGAAACGTAAGTAACATGCATATTATGATATCAAACATATACTTCATAGGATAATCAGAAACATGCTTATCTTACGAGATTCATAATTTCTTACAAGGATTTACAATTTAAAAGTATTTAAATTGACAAAAATGAATATCTTATGCAAAGTTTCAAAACACACTAAACATGGTTACTCAAATTGTTCTCTTAATGCACACTTAAACAAATCATTTAAGTAATCTCTTAAGCAAATATAGTATCGAGAGCCGTATATAATAACGATGTAATACCCCAAACATCGTCGTTCAATGAACAATTCACACAAAGTTGCCCAAACTCCTTCGAATTAGGAGACTTGTGTCGAACGAAGTATTTTCATAGATTGGAAATCAAAGAGCGGATATCCCATCGTATCGGTTACGGGTATACTGCTGCGTCGATAGGGTATTCAACACTTGAACCTTAAATCAAAGTGTGAAATCTATATATAGTTATTCACCATATATTCGTGATAATTTATACTAGGATTGCTTTCAAAGTCACACACACACACATATCTCATTTTGCTAATTTCATACGTACACATATCTGATGTCACACACACGTATTTTTTTACTTCTTGCTGAAGTCACATGCTTAACTTATCAGGTTTCACACACACTTATGGTTTCTTCATAGTGCACATATTCATATACTTTTCATGCCTAAAGAACATAACAAAATTCATGCTAGATGCTTTACGAAAACCACACAATCACACACATTTCTATCATATCACAAAGGTCATGCTAAACGAAATCAAATACATATGTTACTGAGTTTTTCCTACCTCACACGAAGTCACATGAAAATTCCTTGCCTCAAGCTAGCTCTCCTAGCTCATACTCATCCTCATACCTAACACACGTAAATCCACAACCCATACATAAGAAATGACGTAAAACAGGAAGATATAAGCTCTCCCCAAAGTTAACTTACCAAAAAAAACAAATACCTAAATCTGTCCAGATCAATCGATCGGTTTCCCAAGATCGATCGATCGAAATCATCTTCAATTGATCCGTTTTCCTTCAGAAAGCTAGGAACTTACTGGCATGCAAATACCGATTGATCGATTCTCAAATCGATCGATCGATTTTCTAAAATCAATCGATCGGTCGATTTCTCCATAACCTAAATTACACGCCTACTATTTTCCACAAATCGATCGGTCGGTGCTTGTTTCGATTGATCGATTTCCTCAGAAACCTTCACATTCCTCTCTCAACAAAATCGATTGATCAGTTTTATCAGATTTCATCCAAACTCGGGTTTGAACTTCTCAACCCAGTTTCTTTCAAATCCTATCTTTCTTTTCTTCTAATTTCTCACCCACATACATATACAAAGACCAACATAACTGTAATTTATAATTTCACATAAATTCCTTACCTTAATTTGATCGATAACTCGGTCTACGTGCTTGCACACAGTTAGGGTTTCTTGATTTGTAACCTTGGATTCTTCACGATCCCAATTCCGCAATTAATGCACAATCTTGACTCCTCGCATGCATGGACACAATGCATTCAAAGCTCCCTTCCTTTCTGTCTCTTCTCATAAATCTTCTTAACAACCAAGCAAGAGAAATAACTTCTCTTGCATTAAATCTCTTTTATGTTTTTAAGGATAGGCTTGTGTGTTAAGCCGAAACACCATAGTTAGGTGTATACAAACTATCATAAGGTCCACACACATCCTAAATCACCCTTTTTCACTTACGACTTAATCCAATCAAAACTTAATTATTTTTACACTATCGGGTACGTGACCAGTCGGGCATGCACACCGAGGTATACTATTCAAAGCTCAAAATTTTTGGGACATTATAAATATGTTCTTCCTTTGATCTGGGTGTATGAGATTAACACGAAGAGCACCCCAGCAAGTTTGAAGACGACCGTTACTTCCCATGGCTACTGAAATGGGAGGCGAATCAGAGTACGAGAAAGTTCTACATCAATGATTTTGAGATTAAGGTAATTTACATGATCCACCTCTTTATGGAGGTGATGTCGCCTCTCTAACAAAGCGACATCGCTTTCAGAATGAAGTGATGTCACTTTCCAAATGAAGCGATGTCACTATCCGAACGAGACAATATCACTTTCCAAATGAGGTGATGTCGCCTTCCCAAGGAGGCGATGTCACTTTCCAAATGAAGCGATGCCGATTTTTTATCCTTCGTCAATAATATAGAAAATATATCTTCTTGTAGGCCCTTTTGGGAACTTGCGTGCACACCCTACGAGGAGAGCCAACTTGTGATAGAGGAAATTCGATGAACTGAGAGGGGGGATCCGCAGAAGAAGCTGGTGAAGGACTTGCAGTCGCACTGATTATCATGCAGAGGAAGAGGTTAAACATTGACGTCATTGACCTCGAAGAAGAGGAGGAGGGAGAGGAAGTGGAAGAGGAAAATGAGGAAGAAGAAGAGAACGAGGAAGAAAAAGAGGCTCCCAAAGCCCATAAGTCCAAGAAAATCGCCCCTGTTTGTCGTTAAACACGTGTCAGGGACGTGGATTGTTGAAAAATGGATGCAATCTGTCATAACAAGAATTGCAGACTGTGAGAGGTCAGTCAGAGAGCGGAGCACGAACTTTGATAACCACAGACTACAGGTTTTCAAGATGGAACAAGAGAACCAAAAATTGAAGGAACAAAACGCCTAGATCTTGAAGGAGCGAGACTACGTGTGGCGGCAAAACAGCTTGATCCTGAAAGATCAAGCGTCTCTGAAGGTGGCCTTGACAAAAATCGTGGAGGTATGCTATTTGTTTAATGCTCTAGACTATAAGAGTGCTAGTGCTTCATCGTAGAAGCGTCGTCTCTTCGATTCTGGAGAGTTAGCGCTTCCAAATGAAAAGCGGTTCTGCTTCGAGTATGAAGTGCTACCACTTCCAAATGAAAGTGTTACTGCTCCGATTATGAAGTGTCTGCTTCCAAATGAAAGCGGCGGTGCCTCTTTTACGAGGTGTCGACTCTTCCCCATTTTTTATTTCTTTACGAAGTAATATGTCTCTTTTCTCATATTGTAGGACGACACTATGGAGAGAAGCCTGCTGAGACTCGTTGGGGAACATCTGACAGTTGTCCTCAAAAAAAGGTCTGCTCTAAAGCATTCATCAGCCACCACCTCCTCCTTTGCTGTTGTGCATTAACGAACTCCACCACTAACTCCCAACCTCCTACCCAAAGCAAACCTCAACCGATGCCCCAACTTCCTAAGAAGAGAAAAGCCCAATCGAAACCCCAACCTCCTACTCCCTCCAAACCCCAACTTCAGCCCCAACCCCAACCTCCAGAACAACCTCAGCCCCAACCCTAACCTCCAGAACAACCCCAGCCTCAACCTTAGCCTCCACCACCACCGTCACCACCACCTCTAATTGTATCTCATGACTCTGGTCCTGAGATGCCCCGTACGCAACCATGCATCGAGGAGAAGTCTTCAGTGTAAGCTGAAGATGACGACGACAAAAATGGACAATCGTCTTAAGGAGAAGTGAGAGGAACCGGGGTAAAGTCACCGCCGTTATTCCTCCCTCTCAAACTCTCCTAAAAGAAAGGAGCTCATGGTCTCTTAGCCCAACAAAAAGGCAAAAACGGTGCAGCCCATGACCCCCACGGCATCACCAGAGGCTTATATGAAGGATATTTGGAAAAAGCCCAATAGTGAGAATGCGTAAGTATATCCCATCACCATATTTATCATTGTAGTAAGTATATCCCCTTATGTTTTAACTTTTATCATTGTAGTAAGTATATCCCCTTATGTTTTAACTTATTTCTAAAACTGAATGTAGGACTATCAGCTCAACTATTGGGGGGTTGGCAGATTACCATCCAACTACTGCGCAACCTTCAAGCCTCGGATGAAATAGAAGACACAATAAGTTTTAATTACCTAACCTCTCTGTTCCGGCATCAGCGCTTCAACATAGCAGTGTCATCGCTTCCACAAAGTAGCACCACTACTTCAACACAATTGCATTGTCGCTTCCATATGGATGCATCAGCGCTTCAACACAGCTGCGCTAACACTTCCCTATAGTAGCATCAGCGCTTCAACGTAGTTGCATCATCACTTCCCAATAGAAGCACCACCTCTACCACACTGAAGCATTGGCTCTCCCCATAGAAATGCGTCACTTCCATTCATTCTATTGATATTTTTACCTTCGTATACAAATAATGTCTGCATACTTTCGGGTGAGTCCTCGACAAGGAGGAGGACATGCAATCTGAAAAGTTTCAGAAGACTTTCTGAATGTCCCCTTTGGCGCTCAAATGCATGACCACAAACTTTAAAGCATTTGAGCTGAATAATGAAGAGAATGCAGCTTTCCTTCCAGCCGACTTAGGGTGATGGTGGAACACTTGTGCCTAATATTTTGAAGCACAACATGACACGAAGTCGATGCGGCATTTCCTTTTCGATAGGAATCACGCCTTGTTAGTGATGAATTGTAAATCGATATTTATTCCAATTCATATCAATGATCTACTCCACTGGGTGCTTGATTGTGTCACCCCCTCACTCCATACGATCGCTGTCGTGGACCCCAACCCGGATAAGTCACTGATGTCTAAATTTCGCGACGAGATCAGAACTCTGGTAAGATTGAACTTGTGGATTGCTTTTCAAAACAAAGAAATAACGCCCTCCAACGACATGCTAATGCTTATTCGTCGAAGTGTTAATGCTTCTTTTTTAGAGCATCAGCGCTTCAACTCCGGTGTGACATCGCTTCTTTTTCCAAGCGTTAGTGCTCTTAGAGCTTCTATATCGTGGCATCAGCGTGCCCCCTAGTATTTTTTAAATGTATGTATAACCTCTGTCCATTTGTTTTTTTGATAGATGGAATATTTGCCAGTCCTTTTATATATGTATGGAGCAACCAATGTAATTTATGGAGAATATCCTTGGAAGTGTATGAGTGTTAAAAATGCATCATGTCAAAAAAATGGTTCTGACTGAGGGGTTTTTGTGATGAAGTACGTTGAGGGCTTCAGCAGGACACTCCAACTCACATTCCACAAGCTGAAATGCTTCATTGCAGGGCGAGAATGGGCATGCCATTGCTACTCATGTCGAAGAGCAATGGGATGCGAGTAACGAGGAAGAAACGTTGACTTAAATTTATTGTAACTTATTTTCTGTAAGATTTATACAATGTAAACTTAATGTTGTATAATTTATCTTTGTAGACGTTTATATAATGTAAATGATACTTTACAATTTATCTTTGTAAGATTTATATATTTTATCTGAAAAGATTCAATCGACTGGACAAAACTATGGCAATGCAGAAGCTAACACCATACTTAACTTCATTTATTTAATGAAGCGTCAATGCTCCTGCGATTCATATCGCTAGCACTTCTAAGTCGAAGTGATGTGATTGTTTTAAATTAAACCTTGCAAGTGCACAAGTTCAGATGTACTAGGGCAAGTACAAGGGTGTCGAACCACAGAGACTTATCATTTATCTTATTTAACCTCTATTCTATTCTAATAAAAATCTATAAAATTAAATTTTCTAAATAAAATAAAATAAAAAGAAAACCTAAAATAGTTTTGAAATAAGAGATGAGAAGGCAGTCTAGGATCACTCTTGGATCTCAAACTCGTATATAATAAACCTTATTTCTTTTCTATGATGAATCTCAGGTACCCCCACTCCAGGCTACAATCTGTGTCGCATCGTATATGAATTAGACGAATCTAAACATCAAAGCCTCATTGCACGTAACCAATTAAAACTACCCTGCAAGGCCTAGTCCGTTAGTGAATATCCTATTTAATCCATTCCCAATCCCTACAATGCCATTGAGATTAAATTAAGTAGAATTAATCCTTTACAATCGCTCGTTCTCAATGACTCTCGAAACCTCGAACATGCAATCGAAAACAGGATTCAAAATAAAAACAGACATAAAAATTTATTATATACCTGAAATTTACAAGAGATCCCAGCCTGAAGCTTTTAACCACGCATCGATCGTAAAACCTTCATCATTGCTGAATCAGTCTCCTCCCAATGATTACAATCAATCTCACTCTATTTTAGAACTAAAACTAACCTAAACTACGAACACAGACGGCTGAAGCCCTCTAGAAAAAGCTTTACCGAAATGATGTCTAAAACCTAACCCTAGGGTCCTTATTTATAGATGTATAAGGCCCTAGAAAAATTATACACGGCAAGTATCCTCCAAGGATCCCTAAAAATCAGTTTGAGGAAGAAGAATCCAGAGGGATATTGCAATGCCAGAGAAATCTAGCTGGAAGAGTTGATTTCTCGCGCAGAAACATCATCACGACCGGCCAAACTTAAGATCTTCTCTTCAGGTCGCGCTGGCTTCGCGGGGCTTCAGATTTGCTTAATTCTCTTTTAGTTCTCGACTGATTAACTTCACATTTTCTAAAGCTCCAGACACCCGACCAGTCGGAATAGACATTTCAACTGGTCCATATAGACTCTCCCTCTTCTTCTCTCTTTCTTTCTTTGGCAGATATCTGTTGAAGGGTCTCAACTAGTCAAGATTGCCATCTCGACCGGTTGAAATGACCTTTCACTCACTTCTCTGACTGGTTTCCTTGGATTGCTTGCCAAAGCTTCGGCTTTCTTCTTACTTTGCCTTTTTTAAAGCCTTTAGACCTGTAGCAACACAACATGAGCGAAAAGTATCCATTAGTAGTTAGGTGAGAGCTAACGAGGCCGAGATTTGGGTATAAATTATACCATTTTAGAGGCCGATCATGATGACACTCCATTCATTTCATTACCCCAACATTAAAACTATTTGAATCTGACTAATGAAGCGTCAACACTCCTTCATGTCACTAGTGCTTCTTGGTAGAAGCCATAATGCTCCATTTAGTTCATAAGTTAACACCATACGAACTTTATTTTCCCAAAGTTAACACCATACGAATAAGGATCGATGGTGCTTCTTCGTCGAAGTGCCAATGCTTCATTCACCTCTTTCCCTTTTGCCATAGCTATGACTTATGAGTATTCGTGTCAAGAATCATGGAAAACCAACAACTTATAATGATGGAAAATCAACAACCGCTGTAATAATGTTGAAAAATAAATGGCCATATCCATCAACCATCTGTACTCATTTAGGGCAGTGCATAATAATGACTACTGCTGTAGAGTAGTCACGGTAACTTGCTATTTAAAAGGTTAAAAATGATCATTTTGTTTCAAGTCACATCTCTCCTTTTATTTTTGTCTCCTCTCCTCTCATCTGTCTCAGCCTCTAAGACCAAAATATAACGTAACGGTTTATGGAGGAGGTGTGCCAATGTTTCATTCATAGTTACGATCGTTCGATTATTGACATCCCTGATGACAACGAGCTGATTGTTGTTTCTAACGACAACGAGCATGTGGTTCCCCCTCCCCCCGCCGAGGTGGCCGTCATTCTGGATGATGACGACTTTGTTATAATGTTGACGGAGCTCCCACCAGCTCCAAAGCTGCAACTTCTTATGGGGAGGAGCAACCCTTTCTTCTCCCGACTCTATAGCCAGTGCTGTGTCTCCCGACTCCAGAGCCGTTGCTGCGTCTCCCAACTCTAGATTCTGTCGATCCATGAGACAACCTCTTCTCTTGGCTCTCAGACTTAGTTGTATGTTTTGTAGATATTTTTTGTCGGCAATGTAAAGAAAGATAATATAAAGAAATCATTTTGAGGTTGTAATCAAATGGTTTAATAGCTTAAATTTCAAAACAACAGTCTGACAAATGCTTCCTCTCATTCAAATTAAGAAAAAATAGAATCAAATATAATTGTAGCCCAACCGTATCAAAAAATAAAATCAATCACTCAAATTAAGAAAGAACACGTATAAAGAAAGAATCAACACAAAAGAATTACCATTCACCACGCTTTGTTTATGTAGCACCCATGGTTCGTTTTTGAATCGACCACTTTTCGTATATGAAGCACCACGATGCGCCCACGCTTCATAAATGAAGCGACCACGAAGCGCCAAGGATCAAAATATCGGCAAAAATTTCGATTTCGGGCATGACCGAAACCGAAAATTTGGACCGAAATTTTGGTCGAAAACTGATAATTTGCTCGAAATTTCGGCCGATAATTTCAATCCCATACAAAATATGACCGAAATTTCAATTCAAGTTATCATTTCAGTGAGGACCGAAACCTATAATTTGGATCGAAATTTCGGTCATTTCGGCTGAAATTTTGATCCTTGCAAAGCACTGAGGCTTCATAAGCAAAACACCAACGCTTCTTAAATGAAGCACCCACACTTCGTATTGGAAGCGTCGTCGCTTCATAGACGAGGCATCGACGATTCCAAGATGAAGTGCCCAAGCTTCATATACAAAGCATCATCACATCCAAAATGCAACGTCTAAGATGAAGCGATTGCGTTATTCATAAAATTGAGTCAATATGACTCTGTGATACTACCCTTTCCACCATCCCCTGTTCTGTTTGGCTCTATTCAGTGCAAGTAACCATCATCCCGACACTCTTTTCTGAGTAAGTTATGATTTTATGACCCAACTCGCTACAACCCTTATCCTTCCTTTTCTGCTTCTTTGATTGTTCAATTTTAACCTTCATTCCATATTTAATTCTATCATTATTGCTTAGCCTATCTTTGGTGGCATATCGTACCGGATCTCACACTGTAATGCTGGCATAATCTTGCAATGATATTCGTTGGCTTGCCTGGGGCCCCGAGAGGCCATAGTGCTAGTGTTTCTTTCAATCTCCTCTTCCCTTCTGTTGAGATGTTTTTTATGTGCTTGCTACTGACTTTATTGAAGACAGTGATAAGAATGGGATGAATAAAAAATGGATGAAAGATAGAGTGAGAATTATGGAGCATCAAGCCTAAAAACACACAATCCTGCAAGATACAGGGCCTGTTGTAGCAAGTTTTGATTAGTAAGAGTTTGTCCTACAAGGAAGTTGATCTTAAGCTCCAAGGGAGCCATCTTTAGTAGGCCCTCCAGATCTGACTACAAATCTGGCAATCCTAAATGGAAGGGGATTTAGGGTCACTAAAATCTAAATTCTAAGGTATCCTAATGTCTAAACTATAGAAAGGGTTAAGAAAGAAGATGGAGTGAGAAAATAAATATAAAAGGGTGAGAAGTATGCTATTAGGTTCAGATCTCATGGGTTTCATGACTCAAATTCAGATCTGCTGCTATAGAAGTCCTGTCCAATGGCTACATTATCACCACTGAGGAGAAAGAATCTAACTCATCTCTGTGTCATGATCTAATCCCTTTATGGCTATAACCTGTCCACTTAAATGGTCACAGACTATCCAATTGGGGAACCACAGTCCAGAGATGGGTCAGAACAAGTTTATCATTATAAGCACTACTTCATCCAGGCTACAAGCACAAGAATCCATAGGGAACCTCAACCTCTAAAGAGCTATGTGTGGGGCTAGGCCTGTATGGGAGCATGTTAGCCCAGACACATAGAAACAACAAGAGTTTGAGTGCAGCCTTAGATCCAGCTGTCCACTGCTTTAGAGAGACTGCAGTGATCCAGTCGCAAGCCTACAATCTCTATAACCAAACCAGATCTGTCATCTGATGGCGGGTCTATACACATACAGGGGAGTTTGTCCTAGCACAATCTCTCACAGGGATACAAGCACAAGTGCAGAGAAGAACAATCCGTCTTGAGTCTGTGGGTTGGCTTCACCCTAAGGCCATAACCTGTCCACTTAAATGGTTACAGACTATCCCAGAGGCTATCCTCCTCACAAAGCTCAAGATAGACCAAGAAACATTGCTGCCACCACCATGTTCACAAGGCTATAAAAGCTCATTGCTCCCATGGGGACTTCAGATATAGTGGGTCCTGTGGTGGGGCTAGGCCTGTATGGGAGCATGTTAGCCCAGACACACAGGTCACTTGGATCTGAGTAAACAATAAAATCAGTCCTCCTTTGCTTGTCATACATCCTAGCATTGGAGGATATCAAGGTAGCAGCCTTGTATAGAACAACTCACAAACAGAAATCCCATAAATGTAAAACACCCTATCATAAAACTCCATTAATCAATTCCAAATAGTCATACAAAGGCATAGCCAGCAAATGCTGGACTATGGAGAGAAGAAAAAGTAAAAGGAAATCTACCTAAACCTTACTAGAGATCTACAGCTACTGCAAGAAGAAGATAGACAAAATTCTATTCTAAGAGAGGCCCCCTAAACCTAAACCAGGCTTAGGTTTATATAGCAGTTAGTTTGGCGGCGCATTAGGGTTAGGGAACCCTAATTTTAATGATGCCACATGGCCTAATACTGTTCCTTGGATGCCTCGAGGTGCATGCACAAAACTTAGAGTGTTGGAGTGCGTGCCCTAATTGCTGGAAGTTCTCAGAATGTCCTCTGTAGAAGTGAGGGAGAATTAGAGTTTAGAGCCTCGCCAAGTAGCACTGGTTTCCAAGAATGTCGCATGGTAGCACGGTCTTCGCGAGATTGGATTAGCTTGAAATTCTAGCCGTCGCGGGGTTGTCTTAGTTGCAGCTGAAGCAGTCACACGATAGAGCATTGAATCCTCGTTGGATTGCTCTGGTCTTCGCGGGACTGCACTTTGCTTCTGAATGGCGCGGGAATCGCGCGAGCAGTTTGTTTCTCAATGGATCTTCACGAGGACGTGATGTGCATTGGTCTCTGAACTGCACGAGAGGTTTTTCTGAAGTTTTATGTCCCGCGGCCACTGCACGACAGCTGCGCGCAGAGATACCTGGAGCTCTCTCTCCTCAGCTGATCTGAGTGAACTGCGCGGGGTTTGAGAGCTGCTTTCTTGAGCTACGCGAGACTGCGCGATCATTTATATTTGAGCTTCGCGAGAGCTATGCGAACTATGCTGCAGGAGCTCTTCTGTCACTAAACTGTGTGAGAACAACGTGGACAATTGGTATGATGTCATGGGTAACTCGCGAGGATTGTGCGAGGTAGGCTTTCTGAGTCATGTGAATCTTCCGACAGCTACGCGAGGCTCATTTCTTTCTTTGCTGCTATTGTGCTCTGCCTTCATGCAGTCAGGATCTCTGTCTTCCATTCTTCTGGGAGACTTTTGGGGCAGAAGTGGGCTCCTTAGTAGGATTAAGGCCTTATTGTAGCTACTATTTATAACCTGCAGAACATGCTTAAAATACTTTTATTAAATGATTAAGGGTGCAACAAAGATTAAGTTAAGGGGTGAAAAGTGGTACCTTTCAGGTCTTAACACACCCTAAACCTAATCTTTGCTAGTCCCTTAGCAAAGCTACACTAAAAATCTACAGAAATTAAATGCCACTTTCGTAGGGAGCACGGATACATTTAGCATATGTACCAAGCCTTTTAAACCCCTAGGTCATCCCTAGTGGAGGAGTGAAGTCTCCTGAGGGTTTTCAGTGAAGATACCCACAAACTTCTTAATAAAACAGTTAACAGTAGTGCAAGATTGTCAAGTTAGCAGTCAAGAAACAGAGTATCAGTTCACCCTTGAATCGATAAAAATATAAGAAATTTAAAATACATTGTCTGCACAGATGTTTAAGCAATATAAACTTCACATGATAGCACAACATTTCCAATCAGTTCACAACAGGGAAACTACGCATGTGTGTTAGCACTGAGCTCACCATTAAATTAAAAATTAGGTTGTAGGTCATGCCCAATACATTCAATATCCGACCCAAAACTCTCCAGGGCGTACTCTCACAAAGAACTTTTGAGGGTTTCATTGTCTCTCAAGCTCAAGAGCAGTTACATCCCCCAAATGGGTCTGTAAGCATGAGCATAGGCATAGCATTCAAGTTCTGGCATCATTGGCAGATTTTTACCATAGATTGGACAACTCATTATCTCCACATGACAGCTCATTCAACTTTGGATCACAAGGGCTTTAACTGGGCTGTAATGTGGCTTATGGTATTGGGTTATAAAAAGAATTGGAAGGTTGAAAAAGGGGTTCAAAATTCAGAAATCAGTAGGTGCAGGAGGTGATTCATGACTTCACCTTCTTTAATTCAGTTCCTTTCATCTTCTTTGAAATCTTCAGATTTGAAGTGATCAGTTTCTCCTCTTGTTTGATTTTTTTCCAATGAATGTTTCCTCTTGATTCCTCTCTTACTCCTCTTCATTATTGTTTTCTTCTCTTTCTGATGCAGCTTTCTTTTTTTTTTTTTTTTTTTTTGCCTTGATGAATTGCCACCTTTTTCCTCAGTTGTTGCACTGCTAGAACTTTAGGTAATTCCTCTCCACTCATCCAATGTTGACCCTAGCTAGTCCATCTTTAACTCTTTCTCCTTTACCTTCTGACTTCTCAGAGTGAGGGTAAGGTTAAATCAGATCCATAGGTTCAGGTACAAGTACTTAGGTGTGTTTTGAAGAAAATTGGGCTTTGAAGCTCAAAAAGTGTATGAACAAGGGCAGTTGCTTTAGGGTTTGGTCTGTTTAGGCTCAAACTGTCCAAGAGAAGGCCTTGATCCTTTCCTAAGTGTCATGAGTGCTGTCAGTTGTTTCAACTTGGAGTTACCTAACTTTTAGTGAACACATTGACTCAGCCAGTCCTTAAAGCTAGAAGAAATTTGCCTCAATCACTCCTCAAATAAAAAAAATTTTTGTAGGCCCAATTCTCACTGGTGATGGTCTTCCTTTGAACTTTTAAGTATGTCCTTACCTTTTTCTCTCTTCAATGATTCACTAAGTGCTGATACCAGTGAGTTTTCTTGGTGTTCTCATCATGGAAATGTGAAAATTTAGAAATTTATAATGTCTAAAGATCTGCAAAAAGTTTTAAATTCCTTAATTTTCATACTTTTTAAGTGAACACAGCTCCATTTCTATGTTACTCACATGATTCTGCTGCACTTTAAGTTAACTATGTTATTGGCAGACCTGCCTGCCACACCCCCAAACCTAGGAGGAGCAGTGTCCTCACTGGTCAGAGGTGAGAAATGGTAGAATCCAAGGAAACATACAGAAACAAACACAGAAGAAGAGAGAGAAATAAAAATACAAAACTAAACAGTATGGAACTAAAAGAAAACTTTCATTGAAAGAAAATATGACAAAAAGATGGAAAAAAGAAAAGAGAAAATGGGGGGGGGGGGGTTAATGTATAGCCGGGGGAGGGTTGGAGGAAGATGGAGGGGGAGATGCAGGTGGTGGCATTTTTTTCTTCTTTTTCTCTCGCTTCTCTCTTTTTTTCTTTTTCTTTTCCTCCTTGGCCAGGATCCGCTGGACCTCGTCATACTCATCCCAGAGAAATTGCAAGGGGTCCGGCTCCTTAGGCGGTGGGGGATCTTCCCAGATGGGGTAAAATTTGATTGGGAAGCCAAAGGGGCTGTCATCCGCCATTTGTGTGAGGAGGTATGGACTTCTATGGTTAGAAGAGGAGGGATGAGATGAAAAGGGACTGAGGGCCGATTTAAAAGAGAGGGACGAGGGAACATGAATCGGCGAATTGAAATTGCGCCCCTTTTCACACTTGGCAATAAATGAGTGTTGTGTGGGGAAAGAAGAAAATACACAATTGGCTCTTTGAAAAAGAGAAGTAGCATTAAATGAATGTCCAAAGAGAGGCATGATATTTAAAGAGGTAAGTGTATCGCGCGGGGATCCTCGCGAAGAGCAATCAGTGATGAGTGAAGGACATGTCTCGCGCAATTGAGCCAGGGATCTTCGCGAGGTACACTGCATAGGGCACATCAATTTGAAGAGGAAGCCATTGAAAATCCTGAGGCAGGTATTGCACAAAACTTATTCAGCCACCAACGACATCTATCTGCTACATGGATTACTGGTTCAATGAAAAATATTCTCCCAAAAACTCTTCTCCCATGAATGGCAAAAAGAACAAAATCAAAAGTACCAAACAATCAGAAAGAAACACACAGAACAGAGCAATAGATAAAACTAGAATTTCTATTAAAGTGTAATAAAAATAGTTACAAGTGGAATGACAAGAAGAAAAAGAACCTAAGATAAAATCTAGAACTTAGGATCTAATCGGAATCAGAATCTGTAAGGAAATCCTAGCCCATCTGTTTAGCCTTTGCCTTAAGGGCAGCTCTGTCCTCTTTCTTCTTCTCCTCCCTTGCCTTTTTCTTCTCTGCTGGTGTTTTCGCTGCAGATGGAGCTTTAGGTGCCCTCACCCTTACTTTTGGTGCCTTGGGAGCCTTTGGTTCCTTGGGTTCTTAAGGGGCTTTTCTTTTGCGCTTAGCAGGGGGGGTGGCAGGGGATTTCCCTTTGCCTTTGCTTTTGGCTTCAGCTTCTGCATGGGGGACCACTGGGGATGTCTCTTTTCATTTAGCTATGGGTTTCGCAGTGTGGACCACTGGTGACTTTCCTTTACTAGTGGACTCAGGTTTGGCAGGGGACTGTGCCTCTTCAGATTGGGCAGCAGGCTCTTTGCCAATTTTTAAGGGGACAACTTTGGGAGCAGACCTCTTGGCAGTGACTTTCCTTCTTTGAGGATAAGTTTGCTTCTGTGGTGGTTCCGCAGAGGCCGTGGTAGGGGTAGGTTGCTCAGTAGATGGAGGCTGCTCCTTAGGAGGTGAAGCAGGAGCTTTACCTTTGTCTTTTTGGGGCTGAGGTGGTGCCTCCTCAGATTGGGCAGGTGGAGCTGGAGTAGTAGTAGGCGCAGGCACGTGAACAGAGATGGGAGTCGGATGGTAAGGTTCATTATGGGCAGTAGCCAAGGCGGATTCCAATGAGGCTATCTTGATTTGAAATTTGAGGGCGTCAGTCTCATGGATCTCCTTTTGAATTTTTTGGATTTCCTGGGCATTGTTAAGTCATTTTTCAAGCATTCTTGCTCGGGCAGTCGCTGCAGCAGCATTGGATTTCTCATACTCCCAATTTATCTGATAATAAGTAGATGTAGCTTTCATCTTCTCATATTCCTCCACAACATTTTTCCACCCCAAGGAGATGCCCAGTATTTTCTCTCGGTGGGCCTCCGTCATCTCATCAATCTTCTCCAGCAGGGGGGTCTCAATTGATTGGCGTAGCTTGGACATGCCCCTCAGGACATCCTTCCTCAGGTAAGCATTATCCCGCATGTGATGTAGGATGGTGAGGTAAGGAGGGCTGTAGAAATGATGTTTTGGTGCAATTGGCAGATAGGAGGTGGAAGGAGTGAAGTGTGCGTGGTCCTGGGGGGGAAGTGGGAATGATAGTAGGGAAGTCAAGTGGTGGGGGAATGGGGTCAGGTTCTAGGTCTGTTTGGGTAGATTTGGCAGAGAAGGTGGGAGGGGGTAGGATAAGAGGAGGGATGGAAGGTATAGGGGGGAAGGTGAAGGGTGTAGGCTCAACAGGAGTTGGGGGTGATGGGGGATGGAAAATTGGAATGGTGAAAGGGGGTAAAGGAAATGGGTGAGGAAGAGGTAATGGTGATGGTGGGAGGGGTAATGATTCAAGAGGGAAGTCTGTTTGGGTGGTCTTGTCAGTGAACAGGACCAGGGGGGTTGAAGTGGATGGGGTAGGGATGAGTGGAGTGGATAAGGTGTGTAGGGTGGATTGGATGGAGGTGAGTTCAGCCTGCATCTGGTCCTGTTTGTGGTTATTGGTGGATAACTGGGCTTGGATGTCTTGAATCAGGGGTAGGATGAGGGTTAATGTGTCAAAGCTAGGAGGTGGGGTTTGGAAAGAAGAGGGTACTGGTTGGAAAGGGGAGGAAGGAGCATGATAGAAAGTGGAGGGAGGGGAAGAGTGGGGTTCTATGGAGTGGTCCTGTGAGGTAGTTTGGGAGTCTGGCAGAGGGGTGTAGTAGGTAGGCATGGTTTCAAGGAATGTAGAGATGAAGGCTTGGAAGCCTATGGATGTGTTAAGGGTTAAGTCAATGTCTGGGAGAGGAGATATAGTAGATATGGCTGGGGTGGTGGTTTCTTCAAGGTGGGGTGGGTCAATGGGGATGGAAGGTATTGAGGGTGGTGTCTGGGAGATGGTTGGGATGGTCTGAGTAGGTTTTCGTTTCTTATAGGAGATGAGTGGGGGGCTGGCAAGCTTAGTTGGAATTGTGGCAGTGTACTAAGGTAAGGTAGGGGATGGGGAGTCCTCCCATGGACCAAGCACAGGTGAAGGGGGAGTGGGCATGGAGAATGGAATCAGAGGGGGGTGAAAGATGGATGCAAGAGGGGTAGATGATGCAGGAATAAAAGGTGGAGGGGGTGTGGCTGCTGCTGCAGGGATGGAAGTGACAATCTCTGGAGGCACCTCATTTGTAGCAGGGGTAGAACCTGATCCGGCTGTCACTTCTGTTTGCTTGGGCAGGACTTGAGCCTCAGCTGTCTTCTTTTTCTGGCCCCCCATCAAGTTCCTACTGATTCCTCATTGCCTCTTGGCAAAGGTAGTAGGGGTAAGGGTGGTGGTTTGCTCGGTCCTTCCTATTTTGTAGCCCGCCTTGAGCAGCAGCAAGGTGATGATTCGTGCATAGGGTAGGGTGTGAGGCTTTTTGTTTGACCCTAATTTTTCCACACTGTCTTTCATAGCCTCAAAAATTAGCCAGGCTGCATGGAAGCCATGGCCCATGTGATTGGAGTAGACAACATCCGCAATGGGGGTTCTCCTCTCCTGCTGATGCCCTGAGTAATAGATGTTCTTCAGCAGGACTTGGTCAATGAACAACAGTTCAGGTTCTAGTTCCCTCCTTTTGATTGAGTCCCCGGTGGCTTTTAATCCTCTTGTTATGGTCCTTGCAATTGTGTCAATCGATGCACGCAGAGGGGGACCATATCCACAGCTAGGATTGAATGCTGCTAGGATGCCCAATACTTCAGCAATCGTCTTAGGGCTCACTAATAAATCAAAATCGTCAATCATCAGCAGCAAGCGCACTTGTCCATCGCTGCCCTTCTTGACCTTGATGTGCTGGTAAAACAGCTGCACTAGCCTTGGGTAGGCTAGTGCTGGAATTTCTCTCATCAATGGCATCAGGCCCGCTTTGCTTATGAACTGTACTGCAGGGGCAGAGAGAGGTTCTTTCTCAAAAATGGGTACATCAAAGGCTGTTTCAGGCTCTAATGGGATTGACTCCATGAGCTCAGAAGGGGTAGAGAACTTAGTGGTTGGTATCGCCGCCTCCTCAACCACTTCCTTTCCTTTTTTGGGGGACTTTGAAGTCTTGGCCTTTTTAGGGGTGGTCTCTGCAGGGTCCTTGTCCTTCCCCTTTCTCTTTTGTGCAATTTTGGGAGCCATTTCTAACTTTGTCCTCTAGTATGAGCAATGGAGACTGAGATCTAGGGTTTGGTTTGATTTGACGCACAGGGCACCTAAAGATCTCAGAGCAGAGGGCAATGGATGGGGGTGATGATAGGAACAACTCTGTAGATTTGTGAAGTGAATGATAAGCTGTAGGAGTGATGCTGGAATGGAGAGGGGAGAGCGGCAGAAGCTAGGGTTTCACAGAGGGAAGAAGGAAGAAGATAATGAAAAAGAGACAAAGCACGGGGTTGAAATACTTATCGCGAAGCTCGGCGCGCTTTGGAACATCTGGTCGCGGGGTTGGAAATAAACCTAGCGAGGGTGTTGATTACATTTGGATTGCGCGACAATCTCTAAAGTCGTCCTTGGAGCACGTGACAGAGTGAGATTAATTCATGTGAATTGTGCGAGCGGTTCCTAAGGCTCTATTTGGATTGCGCGAAAAGCTCTGAGGTTCATTTTGAATCTCGCGACAGACTTAGAATCTCACGACAGTAAATGGAATATTTATGTTGAATTGCGCGAGATTCTCCCAGTTTATCTTGTGAACCTCGCGACAGCCTGATAATCTCGCGACAGGTAATGTATGGCTCTATATGAATTACGTGAGAGGCTCTCAGCTACACATGAATCTCGCGACAGCGAATAGAATGTGTCCAGGTGAACTGCACGAACTTCTCCCAGACTTCCTCCTTTAACCTCGTAATAGGTTTCCAGGCTTCCATTTTGGACCTAGCGACAGTAAGGTATAAAACAGAGAGCATGTGCTCTCTGTTCTGCCCTTTTGCATGTTTGCTGTGGTTGAATCCTGAGCATGACCCTCTCCTATGACTGTCTTTAGTCATATGTAAACTCAATCATACACTCAAGGACAACGAAAATGACCTCCCACATTAGGCATTCAACAGAAGCTATCAATTCAAAAATAGTAGGAAGCAAGCGAAGCATTAAAAGGTCAAAAACAGATAGGGCAAAAATTCAGATAAGGTCACTAGCAATTCCTACAGAATAGAAACTAAAGAGAGTAAGATAAATCAACCAAAAACTAAGTACATATGCTATAGTAATGACACACCTGTGGAATCAGTTTGAAGAAGGATCCCCTTTACAGTGAATGGTGTCCAAAAGGTCGGTAGGTTTTTCAAAACAAGGCTTAAGCTTTGACCATTCACCTTCAAGAGTCTCCAAGATTTAGGATCCTTGATTTCCACAGCACCAGATGGGGAAACATGCATGACAATGTAAGGACCTTCCCATCTGGATTTCAATTTTCCTGGAAAAAAAATTAAGTTTAGAGTTAAACAACCAAACCTTATCACCAGCATTGAAACTCTTTCTCAATAGCCCTTTGTCAAAGAAAGCTTTGGACCTTTCCTTATAGATCCTTGCATTGGCATATGCATCCATCCTTAGTTCTTCTAATTCCGACAGCTGCAGCAACCTGTGATGACCAGCAGAAGTTAGATCTAAATTTAAATGTTTGATGGCCCAATAGGCCTTGTGTTCTAACTCCACTGGGAGATGACAGGCCTTGCCATAGATCAGTTTGAAAGGGGACATACCGATGGGGGTCTTATAGGCAGTCCTATAAGCCCATAGTGCATCATTAAGCTTGTCAGCCCAATCCTTCCTATCAGTCCTCACAGTCTTCTCAAGGATATGTTTGATCTCCCTATTTAAAATTTTAACTTGCCCACTGGTTTGTGGGTGGTAGGGAGTAGCAATCCTATGGGTGACAGAATATTTCTTGAGCAAGCTCTCAAAATTTATGTTACAGAAATGGCTTCCCCCATCACTGATAATGGCTCTAGGGGTACCAAATCTGGAGAAGATATTCTGCTTTATGAACTTGAGGACAACCTGATTATCATTAGTTCTTGTGGCAATGGCTTCTACCCATTTGGAAACATAGTCCACTACCACTAAGATAAAATAAAAACCATTTGAAGGAGGAAAGGGGCCCATAAAATCAATACCCCACACATCAAACAGTTCTATAACAAGGATGGGCTGTAAAGGCATTGAATTCCGTTTGGACAGCCCTCCTAATTTCTGACATCTTTCACAGACCTTGCAGTGTGTATGGGCATCTCTGAAAAGAGAAGGCCAATAGAAACCACACTGCAACACTTTGTCAGCTATTTTTCTTCCACTAAAGTGACCCCCACAGGCATTTTCATGGCACATGGCCAGAATACTAGGGATATCACTTTCGGGAACACATTTTCGAATAATTTGGTCTACACAATACTTGTACAAGCAAGGTTCCTCCCAGAAAAAGAATTTGACCTGTGAGAAAAATAGGTCTTTATCCATTTTTGTCCAATGGGAAGGGATCTTGCCTATAACTACATAATTGACAATATGTGCATACCAAGGAAATAAAGATTGGAAGGCAAACAATTGCTCATCCGGGAATACATCATTTGTAGTGAGGTCATCAACACATTTCTCCAACATAATTCTGGACAAGTGGTCAGCCACCACATTTTCTACACCTTTCTTGTCTTTGATTTCGATGTCAAACTCCTACAACAGGAGTATCCATCTAATCAATTTGGGCTTTGCATCCTTCTTGGACAGTAGGTACTTTAATGCTGAGTGGTCAGTGAAGATGACAGTTTTAGACCCAAGTAGGTAAGGTCTAAACTTGTCCACAGCAAAAACCACTGCCAGAAGCTCTTTCTCAGTGGTTGTGTAATTTAGTTGAGCTTTAGCAAGTGATTTGTTGAGATATGCAATGACCACAGGTAGCTTATCTTTTCTCTGGCCCAAGACAGCACCTATTGCCAAGTCAGATGCATCACACATTAACTCAAAGGGCAGGGCATAGTCAGGTGTTTGGAGTACAGGGGCAGAGGTGAGGCAAATTTTCAAAGTTTCAAAAGCCTTCAGATATTCAGCAGAGAAGTCAAAGGGCACATCCTGGTAGAGCAGGTGGCACAATGGTTTAGCAATTTTGCTGAAGTCTTTGATAAACCTCCTGCAGAATCCAGCATGGCCAAGGAAGGATCTGATTTGCTTGACTATTCTTGGAGGGGGCAGATTTTTAATGAGGTCTACTTTGGCCTTGTCTACCTCAATTCCATCTTTAGAGACTACATGGCCTAACACAATTCCTTGTGTTTCCATGAAGTGGCTCTTCTCCCAACTTAAGACCAAATTGGTCTCTTCACATCTTTGTAGGACTTGATGGAGGTGTTGTAGACATTGGTCAAAGCTATCCCCATAGACCGAAAAGTCATCCATGAAAATTTCTAAGAATTTTTCAATCATATCAGAAAAAATGGCATACATACACCTCTGAAAGGTGGCAGAGGCATTACACAGTCTAAAAGGCATCCTTCTGTAAGCAAAGGTGTCAAAAGGATAAGTAAATGTAGTTTTCTCTTGATCAAGGGGGTGCACAGGGATCTGATTGTACCCTGAGTACCCATCAAGAAAACAGTAAAAAGCCTTCCCAGCCAACTTGTCCAAAATTTAATCGATAAAAGGGAGAGGGAAGTGGTCTTTTCTGGTCTTGGAGTTGAGTTTTCGATAATCGATGCAAACTCTCCAGCCAATGGTCTCCCTGGCTGGTCTCAACTCTCCAGAGTCGGTTGTGATCACTATTATGCCAGATTTCTTGGGTACCACCTGGATTGGTGCCACTCATTCAAAATCAGAGATGGGGTAAATTACCCCAACATCCAGCAACTTAATGATTTCTTTCAGAACCACCTCTTGCATGTGAAGATTAAGTTTCCTCTACATTTCCCTGGAGGGTGATGAACCCTCCTCTAGATGAATCCTATGCATACAGATTGATGTATCAATTCCTCCTAGATTAGCAATAGTCCAGCCAATTGCTTTCTTGTGCTTCCTCAAAACTGTTAGCAACTCCTCCTCTTGCTCACTGGTAAGAGAAGAGGAGATAATCACAGGAAGTTTCTCTTCTTTCTTGAGGAAAGCATATTTTAATGTCTTTGGCAGCTTCTTGAGCTCCAGATCAAGGACTTATTATATGGATGGCAGGATTGGTGTATTATTGGTTGGAGGAAGGGGCAGCAATGTAGGTTTCCAATTGGAATGCTGCACTAAGCCCACAGAAGACTTCACTAGGGGTATGTCTTCTGGCATCAAAGCTAGGCTTCCTTCCTCCACCAAGTTCCAAACTTCAGTTAAATCAGTGACAATGTTGCTCCACTCCAGCAGAGTGGGCAATTCTTCTTCAACAATTTCTTCTAGTACATCCACTGCAAAGCATTCCTCATTGTCCAGCTGGGGGTGCTTTGCACTATTGTACACATTAAGCTTAACTTTTATATGTCTGAAAGTGACCTCCATGATTCCAGACCTGCATTGAATGCATGCATTGGCAGTGGCCAAGAATGGTCTGCCCAGAATAACAGGTATTGGAGATGTACTCTTGTTGCAGCCTATGTCCAAGACAAGGAAGTCTGCAGGATAGAAGAACTTGTCTACCCCCACTAGGACATCCTTGATCACTCCCATGGGTTTCCTCTAGGACCTATCAGCCATCAATAGAACAATGGGGGTGGGCTTGAGCTCCCCCAAACCTAGCTGCTGATACACACTATATGGCAGCAGGTTAACACTGGCTCCAAGGACCAAAAGGGCCCTCCCAATCGTGTGGTCTCCAATAATACAGGGAATAGTGGGTATCCCTGGGTCTTGTAACTTCTCAGGCATTGTCATGGTTAATACAGAATTCACTGTATCAGTCGCAAAGACCATCTTGGACAAATGGTCTCTGGCCTTCCTTTTTTTAGTACAAAGGTCTTTCAGAAACTTTACATAGGCTGAGACCTGTCGGATTGCATCAAGCAGGGGTAAATTTATCTTGACCTGCTTAAAGGTCTCCATCATTTCCTCGATCTGTGCCTGACCCTTATCAAAAGGGGCAGGGCCACTCAAAGCTTGAGGAAATGGCGGTGAGGTCTTCTTGGTTCCTCACTTTTGCAAGCCCATCATTGAACTTTTGTTTTTTTTCTTTTTTCTATTTTTATCTCCTGCTGAATCTCAACTACAACCTCTTTATTTTTCCCTTGTTGAAGGGCAGCAGGCAGTTCTTTACTCTGTGCCCTAATAAAATCCTTATCCCTTTCACATGACATTTCCATAGGATAGCCCTCTCCTTGTTCCTTTCCCACCTGGTTGTCTACCATCCTACTAGACCTTAGGACAGTTATGGCATTGGCCCCTCAAAATTGGAGGAGCCTTCTCAGATGGAATACTGGCCCTTAGGGTTGGCAATTGGTTGGCTTGGCAACTGCCTCTCTCTTTAGCGGAGCATTGGCTATTTGGCTAAGCTGCTCTTCTATTTTCTTAATGCTTTGACTGTGAGAAGTCACAGTCTGATTCAAGGGTCCAAGGCTTTGCAATTGGGCTAACACCGTCCTCGGCGAAGCACTCCGGCCGGGTGGTGGAACTACCAATTGATTTTGTTGCTGGGGCTGCTGTTGTTAGAAATTCGACCTTTGGGCATAACCCTGGTTAAACTGCTGCTGTGGCCTTTGAGGTAAGGCCAAAATCTGTTGTGACTGCATATAATTGTCTTGCCTCCACCTCAAATTTGGGTGGTCTCTCCATTGGTAACCAGCATTTTGGTGCTGGTATCCATATGGTTGTTTATTGTAGCCACCAAATTGTTGCTGTCCAAAAGATTGGGCAGCAACAGCCTGTTCCATTACAAACTCAAGGTATTGCCCTGCAGATGGGCATTCTTCCATTGTATGCTGTGGAGATTGGCATATCAGACATGCCTCCATCACTTGTGCAACCATTCTGAGCTGCACCACAGTCAAAAGTTTATCAATTCTTTCAGTAAGATTGGCCATATGCATTCTCAGATCATCATTTCCCCTAACTTCATATATTTTTCCTTTAGAAGTCTCAGCAAGTCCCAGCTTAGGAGAAGGTTCTTGAACAGTTCTAGAAGAGGACATCTTCTGGAAAGCATTTTCACTTATGACCTCGAACAAGTCCCATGCCTCATCAGCTGTTTTATGCATGTATGTTCCACCACAAGAGGCATCTACCATGTCTTTGCTCTTCTCATCGATCCCATTGTAGAAGCTCTGGACAAGCTGCCAGTCAGGGATCTTGTGGTGGGGATATTGTTTGAGCATCTCTTTAAATCTATCCAGCACTGGTTAAAATCTTCAGTTGGGGATTGGGCAAAAGAAAGTATGCCTTTCCTCAACTGGCTGGTCTTGGTCTCTGGGAAAAATTTAGACAGAAATCTTGTCTGGAGGTCTTTCCAGGAAGTGATGCTGTTGTTTGGGAGAGTAGATCACCAGGTCATGGCCCTGTCCTTTAGGGAGAAAGGAAAGAGCCTTAACCTAGTGGCTTCTGGTCCCAAACCAGCAATGGAAAATGTCATGCACAGGGCCAAGAACTGGTCAATGTGCTTGTAAGTGTCTTCCTTGCTAAGCCCATGGAAAGAGGGAAGCATTTGGATGATGGAAGTTTTGATTTCGTAGTTTCCTTGAACATCAGGGAATTGGATGCTGAATGGAGAATTGTAATCATCCGAAGCATTCAATTCCTTCAATGTTCTAAGCTATTCTTCACCCATAACTGCTATCTCAATTTCAATATGGGGCTCAACTGTGGTGTGTCTATGCCTTCTCGTTCTTCTACCCCTTTCTATCTTAGGGTTAGTAGACTCTAATGTAGGACTGATGGATCTCCTTCTTAACATGCACACACACCAACAGCAGGGAAGACTATTTGCAGGCACATTGCACATAATAAAAATTGCAACTATCCTAATCAACTGCTATGGAATCTTCAAATGAGAAATAGACTGAGTTTTGAGGGTTAGAGAAGTGCAAACAGAGGTAGCTAGACTCCCAGTGTAATTCTACTCTCCTTCTCTGCTATGGCCCAAATCTGCAAGAAAAATTTCAAATGTAAATCAGCAGTATCAATTATTCACAAGTACAACTACCAAAAAATAAAGAATAAAAAAATTTAGAGTCTACTAAAAGATCAATATCCCCGGCAACGGCGCCAAAAACTTGTTGAGATGTTTTTTATGTGCTTGCTACTGACTTTATTGAAGACAGTGATAAGAATGGAATGAATAAAAATGGATGAAGATAGAGTGAGAATTATGGAGCAGCAAGCCTAAAACACATAATCCTGGAAGATGCAGGGCCTGTTGTAGCAAGTTTTGATAAGTAAGAGTTTGTCCCACAGGGAAGTTGATCTTAAGCTCCAAGGGAGCCATCTTTAGTAGGCCCTCCAGATCTGACTACAGATCTGACAATCCTAAATGGAAGGGGATTTAGGGTCACTAAAATCTAAATTCTAAGGTATCCTAATGTCTAAACTATAGAAAGGGTTAAGAAAGAAGATGGAGTGAGAAAATAAATATAAAAGGGTGAGAAGTATGCTATTAGGTTCAGATCTGATGGGTTTCATGACTTAAATTTAGATCTACTGCTATAGAAGTCTTGTCTAATGGCTACATTATCACCACTGAGGAGAAAGAATCCAACTCATCTCTGTGCCATGATCCAATCCCTTTATGGCTATAACCTGTCCACTTAAATGGTCACAGACTATCCAATTAGGGAACCACAGTCCAGAGATGGGTCAGAACAAGTTTATCATTATAGGCACTACTTCATCCAGGCTACAAGCACAAGAATCCATAGGGAACCTCAACCTCTAAAGTGCTATGTGTGGGGCTAGGCCTGTATGGGAGCATGTTAGCCTAGACACATAGAACCAGCAAGAGTTTGAGTGCAGCCTTAGATCCAGCTGTCCACTGCATTAGAGAGACTGCAGTGATCCAGTCGCAAGCCTACAATCTCTATAACCAAACCAAATCTGCCATCTGATGGCGGGTCTATACACATACAGGGGAGTTTGTCTCAGCACAATCTCTCACAAGGCTACAAGCACAAGTGCAGAGAAGAACAATCCGTCTTGAGTCTGTGGGTTGGCTTCACCCTAAGGCTATAACCTGTCCACTTAAATGGTTACAGACTATCCCAGAGGCTATCCTCCTCCCAAAGCTCAAGATAGAACAAGAAATATTGCTGCCACCACCATGTTCACAAGGCTACAAAAGCTCATTGCTCCCATGGGGACTTCAGATCTAGTGGGTCCTGTGGTGGGGCTAGGCCTGTATGGGAGCATGTTAGCCCAGACACACAGGTCACTTGGATCTGAGTAAACCATAAAATCAGTCCTCCTTTGCTTGCAATACATCCTAGCAATGGAGGATCTCAAGGTAGTAGCCTTGTACAAAATAACTCACAAACAGAAATCCCATAAATGTAAAACACCCTATTATAAAACTCCATTAATCTATTCCAAATAGTCATACAAAGGCATAGCCAGCAAATGTTGGACTATGGAGAGAAGAAAAAGTAAAAAGAAATCTACCTAAACCTTACTAGAGATCTACAACTACTGCAAGAAGAAGATAGACAAAATTCTATTCTAAGAGAGGCCCCCTAAACCTAAACCAGGCATAGGTTTATATAGCAGTTAGTTTGGTGGCGCATTAGGGTTAGAGAACCCTAATTTTAACGATGTCACATGGCCTAATACTGTTCCTTGGATGCCTCGGGGCGCGTACAAGGAACTTGGAGCATTGGAGTGCGTGCCCTAAGTACTAGAAGTTCCCAGAATGTCCTCTACAAAAGTGAGGGAGAATTAGAGTTCAGAGCCTCGCCAGGTAGCATTGGTTTCCTAGACTATCGCGTGGTAGCACGATCTCCGCGAGATTGGATTAGCTTGAAATTCTAGCCGTCACGGGGTTGTCTTAGTTGCAGTTGAAGCAGTCACGCGATAGAGCATTGAATCCTCGCTGGATTGCTTTGGTCTTTGCGGGATTGCACTTTGCTTCTGAATGGCGCGGGAATCACGCTAGCAGTTTGTTTCTCAATGGATCTTCGTGAGGACGTGATGTGCATTGGTCTCTGAACTGCATGAGAGGTTTTTCTGAAGTTTTGCGTCCCGTAGCCACTGCACGACAGCTGCATGCAGAGATACCTGGAGCTCTCTCTCCTCAGCTGATCTGAGTGAACTGCGCGGGGTTTGAGAGCTGCTTTCTTGAGCTCTGCGAGACTGCGCGATCATTTATATTTGAGCTTCATGAGAGCTGCGTGAACTATGCTGCAAGAGCTCTTCTGTCACTAAACTGTGCAAGAACAGTGCGGACAATTGGTATGATGTCATGGGAAACTCGCGAGGATTGCGCGAGGCAGGCTTTCTGAGTCATGTGAACCTTGTGACAGCTGCGCGAGGCTCATTTCTTTCTTTGCTGCTGTTGTGCTCTGCCTTCATGCAGTCAGGCTCTCTGTCTTCCATTCTTCTGGGAGACTTCTGGGGCAAAAGTGGGCTCCTTAGCAGGATTAAGGCCTTATTGCAGCTGCTGTTTATTACCTGCAGAATAGGCTTAAAATATTTTTATTAAATGATTAAGGGTCCAACAAAGATTAAGTTAAGGGGTGAAAAGTGGTACTTTTCAGGTCTTAACACCTTCTAATAGACTTTATGACTTCTAATAACTTCATCATCCCTCCTAACGTGTAATCCGTTAATTGAACCGACTCTATCCCCAACTGCATTGACATAAGTCTAGCTTTTCTCACCTTCCATATTTCTATTGTAGATATGCAATTGGATTCCTCTTTCTCACCAACCCCTATACATATAGTATTATATCTAGCGTCTTTCATTCATCGATGTAAAATTTACTTATATGGAATTTGGTCTACCTCTTTCTTATAGTAAACATGGAAGATGTGATAACACAACAAGCCCTCGGTCTCAAAGTGCTTGTAGGTACAAGTGGTCGAGGCATCTCTCAATTCGAAACGAACTTTGAATGTTCGACCGCTATCCTCCGTGCCATCCTCACCACTTCTATGAAATTCGTATACTTAATCGCCACGACTTTCTCTTCGGCCACCTTTTGGGACTTAAAAGAGGCAAACTTTAGAAACTCAATGTAGAATCTATCGAACATGGTTCTCGTATGTACACTAATGACATGACTCTCGATTGAATTTTCGAATAAGAGAGCCGACGTCGTAGACATTGAGACAAAATTCTCTCTATTTTCTTTTTCGCGATGAGATTGGACGACAATATCATATTACTTGATAAATTTTGTCAAACCTGTTTGGGCATTGATATAGGTATTAAAGAAAGAATTTATTCTTTCACCGCATTGCGTAGTGGTCATTCCAACCCAAAAGGTATCGCTCAAGTAGCATGAAATCTATTTCCTTCTAAGACCATACATTTGTTTCAACCATGCGTTGTAATGCAATTGAAACTCCTCGACGAGTTCTGTCCATCTTTCAAAATCATCAACTGTATGACTGAACTTGCACTGAATTTACTTTTTGCCAAATTCTCAAACCTTAGCTTCACCTGACAGTGATGGTTTAGTTCATTTCTCCCAATGTGCCATATGCAGAGGCGATGCGTAGTTTTTCAGAAGGACTTCAGAAATGCCCTTGCTCATCTCATTATGTTGACCGGTTATAATTATATTGGGTTGCTTATCACCCATGCACTTCAGTCATGTTTTAAACAACCAAATAAATATTTTTTTTGTCGCATTCACGAGCAATGTATATGCAAAAGCCATTGTCTGCAAATGATGATTGACCCCCTTCAATGGGGCGAAAGATAACAACAATTTTTTTGTTTTGTAAGTGGTGTCGAATACCACCACATCACCGAACTATTGATACGCAATTTGTGACCTGTGATCAGCTTAATATATACTTTGCATATGATATTCTTCATCTAGTTCAACTTCAAAGAAGAAATCATCTTCTTTATTTTGCCTATCAATAAAGGTTTTGATGACGGTCATGCACATTGGACGAATGTTACTCTCTTTTCTTATCTTCTTTAAGTAATCTTGAGTTTGTTGCGGGCTTACCATCACACTAGCTTCTCCATTCAAATCTGACAAAATAATAAAAATCTTCGAAGGAGGAATGATGCCAACAAATGCTCCTATCAATGATTTATTTTTTTCGCTCATCTTATTATGAGATCGTAATTCCTTCACCTTCGTAGGTATAAAAAACTGATGATTATGCGGCTCTCTAAATTTCATTACCTCTCACAATTTTTGCTCGTCAACCCTAATCTTCAATCTCGCCTCACATATGCATTTATTGTATCTTGAATACTTTATATCGACATGTAATTTCCTCTTGTCTTATTGCTTGAAACCTTCGAACGAACATACAAATTTTCTCTTTATAATTTCCTCCTTTGCCGATTTGTAAGTGTTACTTTTCCTTACACTGAAACTAACTTTCTTCGCGTATAAATTGTAAAAGTTATGTCTTTTTCTTCATTTTTAAATTTCAAGCCGATATGTGGTTTCATTCCTCATGAATATTCTCGGACCTACTCCCGTCTGGCACTTCGACCCCACAACAATCTTGCATTTCGATATTCCTATCACAACCAAGTAAATCTCCTTCTAAAGAAATAATGTCAGGAATGAGGTTTAAATCAACACCACCTAAATTAAATTCTCCAAATGAGTCCATTATAACCCCTTTAATATAAGAAAATATTAATCAACAACGGACAAATAAGGCGTATTGCTACCGCTTCCTCATGACCGTGCAATCGCCTCATTATTGTAGTGCCATCGCTTTTTCTGTGAAGCGATTGCGCCTCAATTCGAAAGTGACATCACTTTATTATTGAGGCACAATCGCTTCATAGAAAAAGTGATGACACTGTAATAATGAGGCACAATTGCTTCTAAATAAAAGTGCAATAGCTTCACAGAAGAAGCGATGGTGCGGCTATACTGAGGCGCAATTACTTCACAGAAGTGTCTGCGTCGATGCCAATCTATATATTTTGAATGCTTGTAATTTTATGATCTATACCCTGTAAAGTCATCAGCTATATTTGATGAAGAAACAAGTCATTTTATATAAGCTCTTATAAAAATGATGTTTTTCTATAAGTAGCAACTTTTCACATTATAGATTATAAAAGTACAAGTAAAGTTGTACCGCATAGAGCATAAGTGCATCAGCGATATCGACTCAGTGGTTGCCTCTGATTATTTGTTGTCACTGTTCTTTACCCTATGACGGAGAGATTGAGAAACTCAATGAAGTAAAGGAGAGATAGATAGATAGAAGATAGAGAGAGAGAGAGAGATGCCAAAGATGGAGGGAGAGAGATGTAGCAAGAGCGCCTTTTTGAATTCCTTTACCGGCCTAAAAAGTGTCGCTTTCAGACTTGACTTTCCTTTTGTCATCCCTCCCTATTGCCAGGTGTAGCCTGAGCTACCTACCTTGTAACTTCTGTCAACAAGATATCTTAGAGATATCTCTGCTGTGGCTAACCCTGATTAGTGTAAATGACACTTTCCACGTATTCGCTTCTCATTGACAGGGCTCAGAGATATCTCTATGCCGGGGCGCATTCTCCACTCGGCCTATAAATATATATATATATATATATATATAGGAAGCCGGTTCCCTAGGATATGGTTGTAGGGTTGAACCCTAGAACGTGGCCAGCTGGGCGCCATGTGGCACCCAACCTGAGGATTGGGTGCCATGACATGTTACTCAAGGTCAATCTTATACCATCTAGAAAATAAAATTTATAAAATGATGTTTTTCCACCCTTGAATATTAGGTCAAAGTCGGAAAAAATTCAATGCACCATATTTGTTGGGCGAACCATGATATTTGCCCTATGATTTGGAGGGCGAAAAAGTTAAGAATTTTTTTTCTTTTTCTAAAACCCTTGAGGGGTGGGCAAACCCTAGAGGGAAAGAGGTGCCATTTTGGGATTTGGGTGCCACGTGGCAGCTCAAATGAACCACGTCGTATGGTTGAACCCTACGACCACGTCCTAGAGATCCATTTTCCACACACACACACACACACACACACACACACACACACACACACACACACACACATATATATATATATATATATATATATATATATATATATATATATATATATATATATATATATATATATATATATATATATATATATATATGGAGATAATGGCTCCTAACCGACATTTAAACACAAATGGTGTTTAAATGATCTTCCATTAATAAAATGTCACTCTTTATCTATAACGACTTGGATTTTCATGTCGTTGATACACCTAAATTACTTATATGTGCTTAATAACGTATATACTGCATGCCTTGACTTTTCAAAATGTATTAACTAAATGATACATGTTTTGGTTTTGAAAGCTATTATATTTATTTCTGTCATTATTTGATACAAGTGGTGTAATAGCCTACTAGTTAGAGGCTTGAGTTATAGACAAGAGGTCATAGGATCGAACCTTGGTGCGTAGGTTTTAAACATTTATTTTAGACCTTGAAGTAAATGCCTATACATCCTTCTTTGGTGTGTCAGCCTAACACCAGATGATTCTCAATAAGTTATAAAAAGGAGTGTTACAGAGAGTCGTAAGAAAACTTAGCCAATCTTATTCTCTTTTCTTCTTAAGAAAACCCTAGCCGCCACAACCTTCTTCTTCAACTCTCCCTAAAATCTTTTGGGTGTTCTTCCACAAGACTCACCTTGATTATTTCCACCATCAAGATCAAGGAGGAAGAAGAAATGAACCTTGGACAAACGATAACGTGGAACATCAATCTCCTCAACCCCAATCACCGTAGAATCATCGTTCACGCTTCAAGAGGTGAATAATCGTCTTTTTCTTAATTTTCGGATCTCATTTTCGAACCCTAAAATCATCTATTTTTATTTTCAGATCTTGTTTGCGAACACTAGAAGCATTCTGAATTTTAAAAATTGATCGATCGATTTCCTATTTCGATCGATCAATTTCGGTCTGAGCAAAAAGGGGTTTTCTCTTCATGTTTAGTCGATTGATTGATTCTCATTTCGATCGATCGATTTTGAGAAGAAAAATTACAAATCTCTATTATATAACCTTTATTATATAATCGATTGAAATAACATACTAATCAATCGATTTAGAAGAAGTCAAAATACAAGTCTCTGTTATATAACCTTGAGTTATATAATTGATCGATCGAAAAAACATACTAATTGATCAATTTGTAAAAGAAAGATTTCCAGTCTTTAATTGTATAATTTTTGGTTATACAATTGATCGATCGATATACCATACTGATCGATCGATTGTGACAAAATTCTGAAATCGATCACTTTGCATCGAGACCAATGACAACTATATATATATATATACATAATTACCATTAATTTCGATCGATCGATTTCCATATTTGATCAATCGATTATGTCAGAGACCATTTTATTGACGTACATAATTGCCTTCATTACCGATTGATCGATCCCTTGTTCGATGGATCAATTTTGCACAAAATCGAGTAACCTGGTTACAATCACTTGAGTTCGATTAGTTGACTTTCATTTATTGATCAATCGATATACAAATCTATGGCTGTTAATATGTCATTTGTGTATGAAGGAATCAGACGCACCTTCATGGAATCCTAGAGCGACACTCCTATTATCGACTACCAATCAATACGAATCATCTCACCATTTCAGTGTGACATTGCGAAACTAGGTAGGGGAATTTCATAAGCAATTTGTATTTTATAATTCTGATTCCTAGGTATTTAGTGGCTTTAAATAAATCAAATATTGTTATGCGTTAAGATACATAGTCACCTTGCTCTTATGATTTGTTGAACACTTGAATACAAATCTGAAAACATTAGAACCTTATTGAACTTCTTACGAATCTCATTGAATCTTGGAAACTGATTTGAACTTTGAATCAATTGAAAGAAGATACATGATCTCATCGAACCTCAGGATCTGACTTGAATTTTGAATTAATTATGAAGCACGAATATGGTATTATATTTTAGAACATTGCATGTGATTTGAGGTTGAATTTGAAAGGATCCCCTGCGACAACACATTTTGAACTTTGAACCGTCCGATTGCATTTTGAATTGTGCTATGGCACACTATGAACTTTGAATTGTTACGACGGAATTTTGAATCGTGCTATGATACACTTTGAAGTTTGAACCGTGACAACGACTTTTGAACTGCACGGGCTACTTTACAACGTAGGAGCTACGGTACTTTGAAAATTGTTCTTAAACGACGATAGCTAGGATCCCCATCGGCACTTTGGCATTGGCTCTACCACTATATTTGCGGTAGAGATTATTTAAGTTATATTTTTAAGTCATGTATGCAAATAAGAATTATTATATGAAATGAAAGGCAAAAAGAAAATACCATGATTGGATACTCATATGATCACTTTTTGACCTTCTGAATATGACATCAAAACTCCATTGTAGATTATATCACTTAAACTCAATTGCACTTGAAGTCATTTATCTTATAATATAAATGTGTTGCGATTTGTATTATGACATCTTAGTTATTAATATTGAAATGATCACTAAGTCTATGTATTGGAAGGTTAAGGTATAATTGGTATTGGGATTGCTATACTGAGCATGTGGAGTTTTAGCTCATCCCAACACTATGTGTTACAGGTACCGACGTTGATAAAAATCTTGAGTTTGTAGAGGATCCTGATTTTGTGCCGGAGGATGAGGAAGATCTTCCACCCGAAGATTTCTATCCTTAGAAAAACTTGTGTACGGTTCAACGAATTCTCTTTGAATATTTAATTATTGCTTTCTAAGTACTATGATATAATTACCACTGTTTGTTTGATGTACGGCCGTTTCCGGTGGTATATTATTTTTGATTTGTAACTTCATTTATGGATGTTGGGTATTTATTTCAATTTTATAGACAATTCTATTATCATAATGATATCATTGCTTCAAGGAAAATAATAGAAATTTCGCTTATGAGGTTATGAACTAAGTTTAATGACACAGTATTTCATGTTATCTTTGTGTGGGAATTTCGGGTTGTTACATTATCTCATACCATTGAAGTGTGGTTTTTCATTGTACCATGTGGCAAACATCTATTATCAATCTAAATTGCCCAAGTGGCAGTCCATCCTTGGAATATGTCCCAGTCAAAGTATCATGCTTATAAGTGGATGTAAACCATCTGATCGGTGAACTTTAATATCAACAGTCAAAATTAAGAACAACGATTGATATTATAGTGCATAGGTCAGATGGTTCGAATTTTCCAAAAAGTGTGATATTTTTAACCATAGCTGTTCAATTGATTATATGTCACTTTGACGGTATGGATTTCTAAAATCATAAGCCAGTAAACAGTGTAAGATTGTTTAAACACCATTTTGTGCTTAAATGACAGTTAGGAGAGTTGGTCCCATTAAAATTTTATTTATTAAATGTACACTTCTTTCTAACCTTTAGATCATTCTTAATAGATAAATAGGTTAATTTGATAATTTTAAAGAGGCCCGAGACTAAGCACCCAGGGATAGAGAGTTCTCTGCGCCTCTTATTATGGAAGTGACACTTAGCATAGAAAAAGGTAAAGTTTTCTCATCTCTTACGTCATTTAACCCATATTAGGTTAAGTGATATCTATTCATTCTTTTTTTTCTTCCCCCTCTCTTTGTACCCTTACTCTATATAGAAGCATATGTAGAAGGGCGCCCCTTTTACCTCTTTCTAACATACTCCGGCAACACTCCGGTGTACGTTAGATACTTCGGTGATGATCCACTAGAGGGGTGTCAGTGCTCCACTAGAAGAGTGTCAGCATTTCTTTGTCGAGGTGTCAGCGCTCCACTTGAAAAGTGTTAACGTTTCTCTGTCGGGGTGTTAGCGCTTCGCTAGGGGGGTATCAACGTTATATTAGAGGGGTGTCAACACATCGCTAGCGGGGTACTAGTGCTCCTTTACAAGAGTTCCACGTTTTTGAGTAAAATGGACCATTTGATGGTACGCCCGTGATTTCAAGATCACTCTTGTAGAAGATCAGAATGAAAATTGATCTCCATCATAGGCTTCAAAGTAGTTGACGGGTTTGGTTTTTGGAGGAAGAAAAATACTTCCTTGAAAAAGTAGAGAGAAAATAGAGAAAAGAAAAATAAATCTGAAAAAGTAAGTCTCACACTTTCTCAAAAAAAAAAGAGAAAAGAAGAAGACCTCTAAAAAAGTAAGTATGACAAGCTGAAAGAGAATATAACTTTTAAAATATTTAAAAAGTTTTAACCTTAGTTTTAGTAAAGTGGGCCCCATGCCACATGCTATTCATAAAACAATTTGGGTGTAGAGAAATTTCTATGTGTGAGCCCATTCTCTCCTTTGCCAATTAAAAAAATAGAGCTATCATTTTTTTCATATCTCATATCATAATTTATATTTAAAATTATCTAATAATAGATATTTATTTATTTTTTATTAGCATAAGAACAAAAAATAATTTAAAATGGTAATATTCGAAAGAACAAAGCTCCCAAAGCCCAGTCTAAGGCTAGGGCCGACTATATCAAGGCCCACCAGGGCTAGGGCGAAGGCAATGCAAAAGCCCGGCCTGGCCTGATCCATTAACAGCCATAGATAGCACAAATAAAATTGAACCAAATAGGGCTTGGGCCTATAGCACAATCGAAGGTTGACAATATAGCAACCTCACAGACACAGGTTGAGCCCAATTACAGATAACAAAAAAAAGTGAACCAAAATATCACCTCATATCATAAAAAATAGTGGAATGATCAACACAGTTGAAATTTTTTTGATGAGATACTACAATTAACGGTTTTGGATTCACTTGTATCCCATTTAGATTTCAACCAATTAGCGGCCCAAGCTAGTAAAATATCTGGGTCGGGTAGGCTAGGTATGCTGAGCAGAGTCGGGTAGGCTTGGAGTGCTGAGCAGAGTAGGCCAACAGCTGTCCATTGAGTTGCGTGCATAGGTCCCCACCTAAAGTAGTGATGGTAGCCAATCTCACAAAAAAAAAAAAAAAAAAAAAACAAAAAAGTAGTGATGGTAGCCTGTCACTAGATGTGTGTGGATGTTGACATGGAAATCAAATGAATGCCAAAGGCCAGTTTTTAACATTTATTATTTGAGAAAGTAGAGATGAGAGATGGACTAGATGAAAAAATAAATATTTTTAAGTAGGTTTTTAGGGTTAGTTGGGATGATTGGATACGCACCCACCAAAGTCAGGCGTTTTTAACACAAATAACGTGGCGAGCATTATGTGATTGATTGGGAAGTTGGAAGAAAGAATACGATCAGATATGTGGGAGAGGCAGGCCGGGTGGCATGCTTGACTCATCTTATGTAACGGTCTTTTTTGGTTTTATGTCGTCATGAATCACCTGTCTCTTACCACAATTATTTAGGGCATCTTTGCAACTATAATATAAATTAAATTTTTTATTAAAAAAAAAATTATTTTCACATAATATTGATTTATGATGTGTTTGAGAATATATAATGATTTATGCAGTGTTTGAGAAAATAGATTTTAGATTGAGCATCAGCCTTTAACACAATAAAAGAGTGACAATATTACAAGCTCATCACGCTCACAAGTTTAAACCAACTTACTTATAATAGAAAAAGAGACTACGAATTTAGACTTCCCATTGGACTTGGAGACCCATTTAGAAATTATAGGATTTAGGAGTTTACTATTTAGCTCACTTATAATAATTCTTTAACAATTTCAATGTTTGAATTTGGCTTTCGTAAATCAAAATGATGATAATTTATTAATAAAAATAGTTAGGGTTTTAATGATGGTTCGTTAGCACAGCAAAACCAAGAGAAACTTAGAGAGAAATATGAAGAGGAAGGCGTACATTAAACTTTGATGGCAGTTGTGAGGGCAATCATGGCACCATGGGTGGCAGGGGAGTGACCAGAAACCGTGAGGGAAGTGTTTTTGTTGAGCACAATGCTCCTTACGGACTCTACGACAAGAACTAAGCAGAAATGAGAGCAGCTCTATAAGGGCTTAGATTGCTAATCATGTGCAAAGAGAAAAACTTCATCATCAAAGGTGATTCTAATCCTTAAGGGGTTAGGCGAGCTGGCCAAGTACCTGCTTCCAAAAGTAGGAGACCTGAGTTCGAATCCGCTCCCCTCCTAAGCCACCCTAGAGATTTATATCCTTTGCTGACCTGGCATGTGCGGAATTTGGGATGCGCATGTGCCCTTGGATTTAGGCGGGTGCTCTAAGAGGCCTGGATACCCAGGTTATCAAAAAAAAAAACATGATGATTCCAATGTAATTATGAGGCGACTTGGGGGCTCAGGAACCTGCTAGATAATGAAGAACCTAGTGGATGCGTTTAAGCATCTCCTCTTTGGTAATTCTCAGTCTTTTCATTGGGTTAGGCGATCAGCCAATTGTAAAGTTGATGCTTAAGCCCAAATCAGGGTTGGGACATACCCTGATGGCATAGGGTGATTTCCTGTATGGGTTTTTTCACCAAAAGGTAATATTCCCTTATTTTAGTCACTGTAGACACCAAATTTTGCCCAAGGCTCGACCGACTCGTACTTCGAGAAAGGCGTACTCCCGAGCTTCTGAAAGCACCTCCCAAACCTTTAGAACTTAATCCAAACCTTTAGAACCATTTTCAAACCCTTAGGAATCAACCATAACCTTCTGAAACCCTTAAAGCCTAAAACGGACCCACATAACTTGTTTTGAACCAACCAAAATAACTGATGAAAAGAGGAGTGCCAAAGTTTTTATAGATAGTTGCCCAACTTGAGGCCTATACTATTGAAAATTAGAGGTTTCCACCTTTCCAACAAGCTAAGAATCGCCTAATTTAGAGTTGTACATCAAAAGTTATGACAAAATAAAAACTACAGAGAAGTGCAAGAAATTGCAAAATTGGGCCAAGCCACTGCGGGTCTTCAACTTTCAGCAATTTGGGCCTGGTTTTTTTCAAAAAATGCCCAAAATTCATATTGGGGGATTGACTTGTGGACCATCCTAAAGTCTGGGGTGTATTTCATTAGAACCCTAGTACCCCTTTTAGCTTAAGTTATAACCCTTATGCCATTCAAGTCACCACCCTATCATATACCATTAAACTCAAATCTCTCTTCTCCAAGCTCTAAAAAACTCCAAAAATCTTAGATAGTCCATTACCTAATTTTTAAACCCATTAGTGACTTAACCCTTCACTAATAACCTCAACCTCTATAAATAGAGACCCCCCCCCCCTCTCTTATTTAGACACTTTCAAAATCCTAAAGTCAAAACTCTAACAAAATAGCTCCCCATCTCTATCTCCAAGCTTTAAACCTTCCAAGCTTTCAAACCCTAGCCTAGATCATCACCATGCCCTCATTTTAAGCCATCCAAGCCTCCCAACCTTAGAAGTTAGAACCCCACTCTAACCCATAGTGCCATCGGAAGCTCATCGGTGTCGCTTTTTCGCTCAAGGATCCAATCACGTTGCTACAAGGGCCCGAGATCTCTGGCTCTCCCTTCTATTCCTCTACCTTCTCAGTTTTTTCTCTATCTTAGAATTTAGCCGTTACGCCCCCAACATTTCGGTGAGTGTGAGGGCTCAATGGGATCGAAGTGCTTTCAGGTAAGGGGAAGTGCCGCTCATTTTTTTCCTTTATATATATATATATAGACTTGGCCATAGTAGAGATCACTTACGAGCGGGTCAATCAGGTACCTAGCACCTTCCCGATTGATTACCGAAGTCTTTACCCAAGAGCCTTTGGCAAAGATCGATAAATCGGAGTCATATTTTTACACCTAGGTGCTCATATATCGATTTTGAGGTATCTCGGGTCACCAAAAGCTCTGGGTGGCGACTCCACTGGGGATATTTGTGTAGAGCTTCTACTTGATGTTTTAGCCCCTTTTGTATGTGTTCTTCCTCTTTTTGCTAACTTTCTATTCTTTTTGCTTACTTACCCCTGGGACTCTGTCAGTTTTACTTACCCCTACGATTCTGCATTTTTTATACTTACCCCTATAATTCAGTCATTTACCGTCTTAGTCGTTTGGCGGGCTTGCTTGAGCACTTTTTACTTACCCCTTCGATTCGGTCATTTACCTCCTTAGCCGTTTGGCGGACTTTCTTGAGCACTTTGACTTACCCCTACGATTCTGTCATTTATATGCCTTAGCCGTTTAGCGGGCCTACTTGATGCAATTTATTTATTTCGCCTAGTCGCTTGACTGACCCCGTAATTTTCTTATTCCTTGACGTATTCTAACAGTGGACGCCGGCCTGTAGAGGAGGCACAAGACTCTCACCACTCATTTTTGAACTTAAGCAAACTCCCTAAAATTGAATGTTAAAATTGAATCAAGGGACATAATAATTTTGTTTGTGTGGGTAGCATTTTCAAAAGGGGGAGAAATTAGGCAATGATACAACCAACCCGGTTCCCAGTTGAGTGGCAACCCTAATGGTGATGATCTCGAAAGGACCACCCCATCCAGTACCTGAGAAGGCGCTTGCACCAGAGGTATATTGGGTGGGTGATCATACTTGTTACAAGCCTTAAAACCCTGGGGAGAGCGCTAGCGAAATCGAAAAAGCCTTGTATCCTCTAGGCATGAAAGGTAGAACCCTAGTATACAACTAATGTGACTAAACGATCTCCCCCGGTTTGGTAAACAATATTAAGGAATTAACCTCGACAGTAATTCATCAAAATGCACATGGCTCCTCATAGGCCCAAGTGGTCACAAAAAATCAGAAATGCTCCATTCCACCTTAACACTAGGGCATTTTTATTTCAGAAAAGGAGTCAGCTTGAGACCCCTGCTTGTTCACGAATAGGTGTAGGATAATGAAGTCATCAGGAAGACTGCTGAAGATATCGCACTGCCTATTCCATCATGCTCCTACACTGGGAAATTTTAGTTTTAGGATTTCTCTTTTAGTTATTTGCTTTCCCTGTTGCATTATTTTCCTTTTTTGTAACAAAGAAATAGTAGTACAAAAAAAAAATGATACAGTGATCCATCCTTTATTACCAGACTTCTGTCTGAGACACCTCCCTCCTTGACAATTAAAAAGGGGGAAAATAAAATTACTAATAACTTTATTTTTATGTGCAGATACGAAGTAACCTTCAACTATTACTGGGCTAACTCAAGGAGCATCCAAGTCCCAATCATAGGTGACGGTACCAAGAGTAAGCAGTCAAAGTATAGAAGGTAACAAGGGAAGAAAAACAATACGTCAGGCACATCTGAACCCAAAAGATATCTATATATATCAAAATTTCTTTTTACAATGTGTCACCGGGGGCATACCCCTTGTATATATAATGAACAAAAAAAAAAATCCTACTCCCTCCGCTGCCTTTGCGAGGAACGCTTATCACCCTCTCCAACATCATCAACCCGAGGACCAGGAACTTGGTCCATTGAGGCCTCAGCTGAAGCTTGAGGCCTGGATGGAGGCCTCCTCGAAGAGGAAGGTTTGGCAACAGAACCCCCCTTGCTCTCTTGGCTGGAGGCCCGTCGAGACTGCGAACGCAGGGAGCCAAAGGTAAGCATAGGTCCAAGAGCCGAGTCTGCCTGAGCATACGCCCTCATATGCTCACGAATCTTGTTATTCACTGAAAAGTGTCACTTTTCACCTCTTAACCTAGCCTTTGCTGGACCTTGTAGCTCACTAATAATCATTTGTTAAGTGTGTTTTGTAGTTAGCAATAAACTGTGCAGCTTAATACAAAATCCTTACTTTTTAGTCCAAAGAAGAGAAAGAAGACATGCAAAGATAACAGCTGAGCTAAAGCCTAATGGAATACCTTGGTAGAGCTCACCATGGTGACTCATGTGCTATTCATCATTGACCAAAAGTCTAGCAGATGAAAGAAGTTAGCTGAGAATGGAGGAAGCTGCAACAACAGAGTGTGCAAGGCATCAGAGGATCAAAAGAATCATCTCGTAGAGTTGAAGAGCTCTCTTGCGGAGCTAAGGATGCAGTGGAAGCTGCCCTCACACAGATGGGATGCGCAGTTAAGAGGAGAGTAGTAAAGACATCGCAAAGATATCACATCCTAAAACTCTCAGAATTTGTGCTCGCGAAGCTCTCACGGAGATCGAGCCTTAAAGTAGCTGCACGCAGAACATAGCAAGTTCATATGTATTAAGAACAATTTTTCACCTCGCGGAGTTCTCGTGAACCCCTGGAAGAGAGAGACGCCTAGAATTTTCCTCGCACAGCTCTCACGGACTCTGAAGACTAACCAGTTACTACGTGAGCGCAGGAGCCTACCTGCGCGAGTATCCAGAGAGAGACCTTCTAAAGCTCTCCTACGCGAGAAATCTAGGCGCTCCAGATCATATTCGTGACAACATTGCAGCATAAAGGAACTACACGATTAACTGAAGATTTATTACACGAGTGAGCACTTCTCACCAGCCAACGACTATTCCGCGAAGGCTCTGCCACTGCGCGAGTGAATTAATGCAGATGCCAGCCCCGCAAAGCTCGAGTTCTCCACTTCTCAACCCTAACTCAAGGACCTTTTTAGAATTTCCCAAGGCTAGGGCACACTTCTTAAGGCACAGATTTTGGGGTGCATATCTCAAGGCATTCAAGGGTTGTAACAGTGCCACGTCTGTTGGAAAAATTAGGGTTAATCTCTTTTGAACCAAAGCCTTATGGACAGAGTATATAAGTTATACTTAGAGCTTAGTATTTTCATCTTTCCTTCATCCTCTATCAGTTGAGAGTTCTAGCAGGCTAGGTTTAGGGTTTGATCATCTATTTTTCTTATTTTCCTTCTCTCTTAGCCCAACATTGGCTAGATAATCCTTCTGTAAGTAGCTATATTTAGTTTTATTTCAGTTTTGTAATAGGCCTTGCATACATTGAGATCTTTTGGGATGAGCAGTTGTGTACAGGCTATAGCCTTGAGACAGCTCATTATAAGTTTTACTTTTATCAATGGATTGTTGTTTTAATGACTAATTGAATATATAGATCTTGTGGTTTCCTTAGATATTTATAGGATCCATGCTTTGGGACTAGCCCATCCAGTTTCTAGTAAATTTATTGTTTATCATCTGATTTCCCTTGGTTCAATAGCCCCATGGATAGCAAGCCAGATCTGTAGCCAAATCTGAAGAGCTCGTAGCCCTGGGACTCTATGATAGCAGCAACAGTTTATATGTTCTTTCTCAGATCTCTGTGGTATGGAGAGACCCATTGAATACCTTCTGACCATTTGAGTGGACAGAGTATAACCCTAAGGTGGTGTCCAGCCACATGTCTGAGAAGAATTCTTCTCCTCTGTACATGACCTTCTAGAGTCTTGTGAGGAGGTTTGTGCAGGAACTGGCTCCCCTCTATTTTACTTGACCGATATCAGATGTTAGATTTGATTTCTCTATAGTAATTGCATCTTGAGGCTGAGTCATTGCAGGCCTTTTGTAGTAATGACCAGCTAAATCTAAATCTTTATTCAACCTATTGCTAGTCCTCTTTGTGGGAACAGTGAGCCGCTGGCCTTGGCAAAGCACTTAGGACTTTATGGGTTGAAATACTTATGGATGTCAGCCAGATCTATGCACTGATCTGAGGATCTTGTAGCACTGACATTACATAGTGTCTGTAATAATATTCATGGCCTGATCTGGTCCAGTAGTTGGAAAAATGATCAGTCCACTCCTCTGGATTAGGTTAGCAACTTTTGGCTTGATCAATGAGATTTGATAGACTCTATAGGATAGGTTGTGGCCATTTGAGTGGATAGCCTATAGCCTTAAGATCACCCCAAATGGCATAGGTTAAGTTAGATATTTCTACCTTATTGAAGTTAGTAATAGCATCTCAGTAAGGATCACTGTAGAGACAGTCTAAATCTGAGTTACATTACTGCATTAACTCTAGCTTAACTTGCTTACTTCCCATCATCTGTATATTTTATTTTGGCATACACCATCACCATCTTCTTCTTAATCCTTTCTTTAAGATAGGGCTGCACTTTATTTCTCTTTTATTAGGGTTAATTTAGTGTAGTCATGACACCCAAGTCTCTTTCTTTAGAATTGTCAGATCTGTAGCCAGATCTGAAGGCCTACTATTATAGCCCATTTTAGGTTCTAGATTAATTTTTCTATGGGACAAACTCTTACTTATCAAAACTTACTATAATAGGCCATGTATCTTGCAGGTCTAGGATGTTTTAGGATTACTATTTTCACCATATATTTATCCTCTGTTTCTCTTTGATGTTAATTTTCTTCCAACACAACATAATAAATCAGCACATCCAAAAGAAACAAACAACAAGTTTTTGGCACTATTGCCGGGGATATTGATATTTTTAGTAGACCTGAGTTATACTGTAATTTAGACTTCCAAATTCTTTGTAGCAGTGCCTAATCTAGAATAAAGTACTTCTAATAATTTTTAAAATTTTACAGAAATGGACAACAGAAGAAGGGAAAAGCTAGAGTTGCAGCTGGAGTGTAGTTAGCTTTGTTTGCACTTCCTTTCCCCTAAATCTCAGTCCATTTATGTTTAATTCCCTTTGATTTGTTTAGTGTAAATCTATGTAGTTGTTAATTTTTTATTGAAATTTTTTGTGTGCGCTTGTGAGCATTCTCTGTACTTACTGTGGGTGTGAGTATATGCATGGTAGAAGGTCTTTAAACCCTGAGCTAGAACCTCTAAATCTAGAAGTTGAAAGGATTCTTAGACCTAGATACACCACACAGGGCCCTACTATTGAAACTGAACCAGCTATCATGGTTGAGAGGCAGAGAACATTAAAGGAGTGCAATGCACCTGGGGAGTACACCTCTCCCTTCTGCATTCAATTCTCCTCTATTGAGGGGAATTATGAGATTAAATTCTCCACCATTAATATGTTGCCTTTATTTCATGGGCTTAGTAAAGAAGATCCCTACAAACATATAGACCAATTTTTGGCACTTTGCACTACTTTCAATATTACTGGCTTGGGACCTGAGGCCACTAAATTGAGGCTTTTTCCTTTCTCACTAAAGGACAAAGCCATCACATGGCTATCGAAGCTCCTAGCTAACAACATGCAATCATGGAGTGACCTTCAAACCAAATTCCTGGCCAAATTCTTTCCCATGAACAAAATCAGCTAGGTGAGGACAAGTATTCTGTCATTTACTCAGTCCTCAACTGAGAATTTTTATGAAGCTTGGAAAAGATTTCAGGAGATGTTAAAACAATGCCCCCATCACCAAATTCCAATATGGCAACTAGTGCAAGTATTCTAGCAAGGAATTAATTCTAAGAGCAGGAATATGGTGGATGCTTCCTGTGGTGGTAGCTACGTCCACAAGACAGCCGAGGAAGCTTGAGAGCTGTTTGACATAATAGGGGAAAATTCCATGCAGCAGGAGTCCCTATCACGCAATAACAGCCAGACCCTAGCTAAGATGTGAAAGAGGCTACCCCTAGAGGTGGAATATATGAAGTCAAGGTGCAAGGTGATTTGGAGAGGAAGGTGGACAATTTGTCCTTAAAATTTGACAAATTAATGAATGTGATGCAGCCCCGAATGGTTGCACAGGTGGAGGAAGCATGTCTGATATGCCAATCTCTCACACATTCTATTCATGATTGTCAATCTGCTAACCAGTTTCCTGATTTTGTTATGGAGCATGCCAATGCTTCTCAAACTTTTAGGCAGCAGCCTGCTGGGTATTCTTGGAGGAACCACCCAAACCTGACGTGGAGACAAGATTCATATCCTCAACCCCAGCAGCAGCAAGCTGTAGCTCCTTATAGACCCCAACACCAGTTTAATCAAGGTTACCCACTAAGGCAAATTTTTTTGTTACCTGCCCCACAGTCTAACCAGTTGGCCCTACCCCCACAACAGCCCAGATCCTCTTCATTTGAAGAGCAGATATTGGCTTTAATACAAAATTTGGGGAGCCTGGTACAGACTGTTAATTCTCACGGACAGAGCATTAAGAAGATTGAGGACCAGTTAGGTCAAATTTATAATGCTTTGAACAGAAGGGAGGAAGGAAAATTTCCTAGTCAGTCCCTGACAAATTCAAAAGGTCAGTATATGATTGGAGATGCATCCTCTACTCAGAAGGAAGCTAGTACTTAGTGATCCAAGAATTGGTAATAAGTGTACTATATGTATGAAAATTTTATTTTGATTTGTGTTCTTTAGAAATCTGTCAGTTGTGTTTTTAGTGTGACGTTGAATTGCTTATGTTGCTTTGTCAGTGTTTGAATTTTGTGAATGAATACATGTGAATATTTGTCATTTGAATTTGCTGTGCATGTTTGTTGATGAATGGTTGAGGTGCCTTTATCATAACTTGCATGCAGTTGAGCTGAAAAACAATTTTTAGGATTTTGCAATGTTGATGAACTGATGTTGAAAATGGTCATATATTTCTCACGATTGAAATGTAGTACCTGTCTGAGGGTTGGTGCTCATGCACAATGGTTGGGTGCACAACAACATGGATGCACCAATCGATGTGCTGCATTGAACTAACAGAGTAAAGGTTGAGAAGAAATGCTGCCTCGTAGAGCTAGAAGGCTTAGATCTATTGCACGAGCCATCTTGTGGCTTTCTCATGCACTAAAATGTCTGAGCAATGACTGTAAAAATGCCTCGTGGATTTACCTTTTTGGTCCGCAAGCCCAACCTGTGCGAAAAATGTGCCATGTATTGTTCTGCGTGATTATTGCGCAAGGTAAAGATTTTGAAAGGAAAAATAGCTCTCGCGTAGCAAAGCCAACTCCGCGAGCACCTGTTGCAGGATTTTCTCTATAAACTCTGCGAAACCCCTCATTTCCTTCATTTCATCTCTTTGCCCTAGCTTCCCCACACCAAAACCTTAATCTTCTTTCTCTTATTCCTTCTCTACTTTATAAGCCACTCCACCTCAAGCATTTTCCTCCCACCAGTTTATTCCTTAGCTACTCCTGGTCACTTTGAACAAGGTTTTGGGAGATTTGAACCACTGTGCACATTTGTAGGTGGAACCCTAGCTCTCAATTGGTAAGCCTTCCAACTCTCGCTCTGTGCTTTGATTGGTTTCGTAAAATAGAGAGAAGAAGGGAAAAAATTTGGTGCTTATGTGCTTATTCTGTGTGTTCTGCATTTTCTAAGAGTGTTGAGCCATAATTTTGATAAGTGAACACCCATGGCCACAGGTTCAAAATTTTTAGATACATTAGCTGCAATGCAGAACCCGTCTGCTAGTGGCAGCCTTGTGGCCACTAGAAAATCTGCAAGGATTGCAAAGGCCTCCACATTAGAGACCTATTGTTGAGCCCCAAGTTCCACAAGCCAAGAAGAAATTAGCCCCAAAGAAGAGGGCCAGAGAGCACCCACCTGCTAAGATCCCTGAAAAATAAAAAAAGAAACAAAAAAAGGGCAAAGTTGTGGTCCCTGAGGCTGAGGAGGAAGAGACTACTGAATACCTCAGGGTCCCTTCTGAATTTGTGCAAGCAATCCAGTTGGAGGCTGAAACTATTTTTGACAAGGTCTATTTTGAGGAGCTACCAGAGACCTTTGCCTCCATTGAATATCTGACCAAGGCATCTCTGCTGCCCTTGTTGAGGCCCCCGATGCGGCTGATTTTTCCAAGACTAGTGAGATTGTTTTATCAGAACATGAGGTTGAAAACTGGTGATGATGGAAACCCAACACTGCTGGTATTGATTAATGACTTCGAGATACTATTCAACCAGGTAGACATTGCAAAAATATTAGGGATACCAGCCAGGTATAGCCCTGAGTGTGGCTTGGGTCCTCCCTTGACTATCACCATCGCTGAGATAGAAAGAGAGTTGACTAGAGGAATCACAGCCTCAGGAGACTCAATAATGAAGAGGGACCTGCACCCCAACCTCAGGCTCATGGATGCACTGTTGAGAAACAATGTTTATTGCTCTGGGCATGAGCAAGAGAAGAGGTACCCCATAGCTGATGCCCTCTTCTCATCTCACAGGAATAATTACTTGGATGCAACCAAGTTGATTCTTGAGGGGGTTAAGGACCTATATGAGAAGGTAAAAATAAAGAAGAAATCTCATGCCCTTCCCTACTGCAGGTTTATTACTGTATTGCTGAAGTTTGGAAAATTCCCCTTTCAAAGGGAGGAGGAGACAGTGACCCTGAACCCCAAAAAGAATGAAAAGAAACAGTGGGGAATCAGTGGCACAATGATGGAGAAGAAGAAAAAGTAGAGGGAGGAGTTACTGAGAGAGGCAAACCCCACCATTCATGAAGCAGCAACTGCTACTGCTACTCCTGCTGATGCTACTGCATCCTCCACCTCACATGTGCCAGCCAACACAACCATCACCTCCCCAGCCATTCCCTCTACCTCCATGTTAGCCTCAACTCTTTTACCACCACCTCCACCCTCAACCCAGACCTCCCAGCCCCACACAAGTCCAATACCCATACCTGAGCCTATATCACCAATCACCACAGCCATAGCCACCTCAATCTCACCACCAACCACTATAGCCACTGACACCCTACCCATTTCTGTGCCCTTACCTATGTTTCCAGCCCACACTAGCCCACCTATCAAGACCCCATACCAGAAGAGAAAAAAAGCTGTCAAAACCCCCACTGAACCCCATCCCACCTATATTTCCAAACAATTAAAATCTCTGAAACCACCACCATTCTAGACCCCATACCCACACCCTATGAACCTGAAACCCATACCTTTGAAACTACCCTTTGTACCTATCACATATGAACCCCAAGACCAATCCATTCTATTATCCCATGACCACGTCCCATTTACAGGAGAAGAATTTTCCACTATGATGTCCTCTATCTTAGGAGATATCAATCTAGAGTATACCCCTCTCCTAGACTCACCTCACCCTCCACACTACACCCCTCCACATCAGACACCACTACAGACCACTACCTTCACTCAGAGACTCACTTCTCTCTTTCAACCAGTTTCCCCTATCAAGCCCACAACCACTACCATACCTGACCTATTGCCCCAAATCTTGCACCTCCTACTCTCCCTTCATTCCCAAATGTTGGCCAATACCCAAACCCATGCTACAATTGAGGCCAATCTTCATTCAATTCACTCCACCCTACCAAACCCTACATTAATCCTAACCATTATACATTCCATCCAAGAAACTCTAAATAATCTAACCCAACCTTCCCAATAGTCACCCCACCCTACATCAATCCATAATCCCCCACCTGCTCCTACACCTATTGTACCTCTCCCAGAAACTTCATCCATCACCTCCAAAGATGCATCCATCCAAATAGACCCTGAACCTCAACTACAAACCATTCCTGCATCTGCCCTTAATGTCCCTCACCCTCTTCCCTCCACCCCACCCCTGTCTTCATCTTGTCCCTTTCCATTGCTGGCTAGTATTTCTTCTATCGCTGCTCAGCCCATACTTCCTGCCTCTTGTAATCCCCAGCCTCCTTACTCCACCCTCCTCCGGGCCATGCAAGCCGATGCTTACTTAAAAAGGGATATAGTTCAAGGTATGGCTGACCTGAGAGCTACAATGCGGCAACCCCTCCTTGATAAAATTAAACTCCTGATGCTTGCTCATAAGATTGAGAAAGAGGAAATCAAATAAGGATGGAGAGAGATTATGGTCCACTACAACGAGAAAAAGAAAAGAGTTGAGAGTTAGGAAGATGTGATCAAGGAACTAAAAGAGAGACTAAGACTGACTAAGGAGAGGGTTTATGATTATGGGGTGACTATTGCAGCTTTGGAGAAGTCCGTCAATGCACAAACTGACAGGGAGTTGGCAGAAGATCTTTTTAAAGAATTAAACCCAGATGTACCTCTCCAGCAACCAGGTCCAGAGGCAAAGGAACCTAGCCAAGTCAAACCTGAGCTCAAAATCAAGGAACCTACCCTAAAACCTTCACCCACTCCAACAAGAAAAAGCACAGCCAAGCCTAGGAAATCTACTTCAAAAAGACCACTGTCTAAGGCTGCCACTTTGAAACAAGTAAAGGGAAAAGGAATCTAGGAACCACCTGCTGAAGCCAAAGACTCAGATGATTAATTTTTACACATGTATTTAGTTAGGAAGTAGTATGTAATTTTGTAGTTTCTTTCCCTTACTTTGTACATAATCATTTTGCATCTCAATAGAATTTCTTTTTTGTTATGTGTTGTTTAGTTCACTGTCCTTCTCTATTTTTGATTGTTTATGTGTTTGTTTTGTGTTGTATGTGTTTTTCTTTCCTACTATTTCTTTTCTTGTAATATCTCTATCTTGAGCTTGCTGCACATCCACATCTACCTTTGAATCAGTGAGGACACTGCTCCTCATAGGTTTGGGGGTGTGGCAGGATCTGCCAATGAAATAGTTAACCTAAGTGCAGCAGAATCAAGTGAGTAAGATAGAAATGGAGCCATGTTTACTAAAAAAAAATAAAATGAGAAATTTAAAAATTTTGCAGACCTTTAGGTATTATAAGCTTTTAAATTTTAGCATTTCCATGATGTGAACACCAGGAAAACTCACTTGTATCAGCACTTAGTGAATCATTAAAGAAAGAAAAATGTAAGGAAATGCCTAACAGTTCAATGGAAGACCATAACTAGTGAAGTTTTGGCTTATAAAATTTTTTTTCCTTCCTTTGAGGAGTGACAGAGGCAATTTTTTCAGCTCTAAAGACTGACTGAGTTAATACCCTCACCAAAAGTTAGGCACCTCCAAGTTGAAATAACTGATAGCACTCATGACACCTAGGAAAGGATCAAGGCCTTCCCTTGGACAGTTTGAGTTTAAATAGATGAAACCCTAATCAACTGCCCTTGTGCACACACCCTTTGAGCCTTAATTTCTAATTTTCTTTAAAATACACCTGAGTACTTGTACCTGAACCTATGGACCTGATTCAAACCCACCCTCACTCTGAGAATTCAGAAGGTAAAGGAGAAGGAGCTGAAGATGGACAAGATAGGGTCAACATTGGGTGAATGGAGAAGAGATACCTAAAGCTTAACAGTGTATCAGCTGAGGAAAGAGGTGCCAAGTCAAAAAATAAAATAAAATAAAAAATACATCCAAAAGAAAGAAAAATAATAATAAAGAGGAATAAGAGAGGAGTCAAGAGGAAAAGTTCATTGGAAAAATCAAAAATAAGAGGAGAAGCTGGCCACTTCAAGTCTGAAGAATTTTAAACAAAATAAAAGGTGCTGAACTAAGAAGGTGAAGCCATGAATCACCTCCTTCACCTACTAATTTCTTAATTTTGAATCCCTTTTCAACCTTCCATTCTTTATAACCTATCCCATAAGCCACATTATTACCCAGTCAAAAGACCCTGTTGATCCAAAGTTGAATGAGCTGTCATGCAGAGACAAAGAGTTGTCCAATCTATGGTGAAGATTAGCCAATGATGTCAAAACTTAGATGCTTTGCCTATACTCATGCTTACAAATCCATTTAGGGCCTGTAATTGCTCTTGAGCTTGAGAGAAAATGGAAACCCTCAAAGTTCCTTGGGAGAGTCTACCTTGGGGAGCATTGGGTCTGATGTTGAATATACTGGGCATGACCTATAACCTAATTTTTGAATTAATGATGAGCTTAGTACTGACCTACATGTGATGTTTTCCCTTGTTGTGAGCTAATTGAAAATGATGTGCATCTATATAAAGGTTGTGATTATTAAATATCTGTGCATATCATATGTTCAAATTCCTCACATTTTTATTGAATCAAAGGTGAACTGATGCTCTATTTCTTGACAGTTGACTTGATAATTTTGCACTTTTGCTAACTGTTTTATTGAGAAGTTTGTGGGTATCTTCACTGAAAACCCTCAGGAGACTTCACTCCTCCACTAGGGATCACCTAGGGGTTTATAAGGCTTGATGCATAAGCTAAATGCATCTGTGTTCCCTACAAAAGTGACAGTTAAATTCTTAGAATAAGTTCTTTTAATTTCTCCTTTGCTCAGGGACTAGCAAAGATTAGGTTTGGGGGTATGTTATTTACTGAAAAGTATCACTTTTCACCTCTTAACCTAGCCTTTGCTGGACCTTTTAGCTCACTAATAATCATTTGTTAAGTGTATTTTATAGTTAGCAATAAACTGTGTAGCTTAATACAAAATCCTTGCTTTTTAGTCCAAAGAAGAGAAAGAAGACATGCAAAGATAATAACTGAGTTAAAGCCTAATGGAACACCTTGGTAGAGCTCACTATGGTGACTCATGTGCTGTTCATCATTGACCAAAAGTCTAGCAGATGAAAGAAGTTCGCTGAGAATGGAGGAAGCTGCAACAGCAACAAGTGCAAGGCATCAGAGGATCAAAAGAATCATTTCACAGAGTTGAGGAGCTCCCTCACGGAGCTAAGGATGCAGTGGAAGCTGCCCTTGCGCAGATGGGATTCGCAGTCAAGAACAGAGTAGTAAAGACATCGCAAAGATCTCACGTCTTAAAACCCTCAGAATTTGTGCTCGTGAAGCTCTCGTGGAGATCGAGCCTTAAAGTAGCTGCGCGTAGAACATAGCGAGTCCATATGTATTAAGAACAATTTGTCACCTCGTAGAGTTCTCGCGAATCCCTGAAAGAGAGAGACGCCCAGAATTTTTCTCGCATAGCTCTCGCAGACTCTGAAGCCTAACCAGTTACTACGCGAGCGCAAGAGCCTACCCGCATGAGCATCCAATGAGAGAGAGCTTCTGAAGCTCTCCTGTGCGAGAAATCCAGGCACTCCAGATAATCTCTGCGACAGCATTGCAATGTAAAGGAACTACGTGATTAACTGAAGATTTATTATGTGAGTGAGCACTTCTCACTAGCCAACGGCTACTCCACGAAGACTCTGCCACTGCGCGAGTGAATTAATGCAGATGCCAGCCCCGTGAAGCTCAGGTTCTCCACTTCTCAACCCTAACTCAAGGACCTTTTTAGAATTTCCCAAGGCTAGGTCACACTTTTTGAGGTACAAATTTTGGGGCACATATCTCAAGGCATTCAAAGGTTATAACAGTGCCATGTTTGCTGGAATAATTAGGGTTAATCTCTTTTGAATCAAGGCCTTATGGACAGAGAATATAAGCTGTACTTAGAGCTTAGTATTTTCATCTTTCCTTCATCCTTTGTCGGCTGAGAGTTCCAGTAGGCTAGGGTTAGGGTTTGATTATCTCTTTTTCTTATTTTTCTTCTCTCTTAGCCCAGCATTGGCTGGCTAATCCTTTTGTAAGCAGCTAGGTTTAGTTTTATTTTAGTTTTGTAATAGGCCTTGTATACATTGGGATCTTTTGGGATGAACAGTTGTGTACAGGCTGTAGCCTTGAGACAGTTCATTATATGTTTTACTTTTATCAATGGATTGTTGTTTTAATGACTAATTGAATCTATAGATCTTGTGGTTTCCTTAGATGTCTATAGGATCCATGCTTTGCGACTAGCCCATTCAGTTTCTAGTAGATCTATTGTTTATCATCTGATTTCTCTTGGTTCAATAGCCCCATGGATAGCAAGCTGGATCTGTAGCCAGATCTGGAGAGCTCGTAGCCCTGGGACTCCATGGTGGCAGCAACAGTGTACATGTTCTTTCTCAGATCTTTGTGGTATGGATAGACCTATTGGATACCTTGTGACCATTTGAGTGGATAAAGTATAACCCTAAGGTGGTGTCCAGCCACATGTCTTAGAAGGATTCTTCTCCTCCGCACATGAGGTTCTAGAGCCTTGTGCAGAAACTGGCTCCCCTCTATTTTACTTGATCGAAATTAGATGTTAGATCTGATTTCTTTATAGTAATTGCAGCTTGAGGTTGAGCCATTGCAGGCCTTTTATAGCAATGACCAGCTGAATCTAAATCTTTATTCAACCTGTTGCTGGTCCTTTTTGTGGGCACAGTGAGCCGTTGGCCTTGGCAAAGCACTTAGGATTTCATGGGTTAGAATACCTATGGATGTCAGCCAGATCTGTGCGCAGATTTGGGGAGCTTGTAGCACTGACATTACATAGTGTCTGTAATAATATTCTTGGCCTGATCTGGTCTAGTGGTTAGGGAAATGATCAGTCCACTCCTCTGGATTAGGTTAGCAACTTCAGGCTTGATCAATGGGACTGGACAGACTCTATAGGATAGGCTGTGGCCATTTGAGTGGACAACCTATAGCCTTAAGAGCACCCCAAATGGCATGGGTTAAGTTTGATATTTCTACCTTGTTGAGGTTAGTAATAGCATCTCAGCAAGGATCACTACAGAGATAGTCTAAATCTGAGTTACATTACTGCATTTACTATAGCTTAACCTGCTTACTTCCCATCATTTGTATATTTTATTTTGGCACACACCATCACCATCTTCTTCTTAATCCTTTCTTTAAGATAGGGCTGCACTTTATTTCTCTTTTGTTTGGGTTAATTAAATATAGTCGTGACACCCAACTCCCTTTCTTTAGGATTGTCAGATCTGTAGCTAGATATGGAGGCCTACTATTATAGCCCATTTTGGGTTCTAGATCAATTTCTCTATGGGACAAACTCTTACTTATCAAAACTTGCTACAATAGGCCCTATATCTTGCAGGTCTAGGATGTTTTAGGATTGCTGTTTTCACCATATCTTTATCCTCTTTTTCTCTTTGATGTTAATTTCCTTCCAACACCATATAATAAATTAGCACATCCGAAAGAAACAAACAACAAGTCTCCCGATGGATCTCCGCTAGTGAGCTGCTAGCCCTCGATCCCCACCCTGGGAGGTGATCGACCATCCCTCGCACTCTCCCTCCTACCTTCGCCAGCTTGTGCTGCAGAAGCTCGATCATCAGCTGCATCTCAGCATGGACGATGGCTCGAGCGCTCTCCAGCTCCGTTGCTTGGGTCCGCCACTCAACCGCAAGGTCCATGGTCAACTCCTGGAGATGACGCTCAGTGGTATAAGAAGGAACCTCACGAGTCTCCTTGTGAACCTGAGCATGCTGCAGCTCCAGACGTGACTGCTCCAGCTCACACACCTGCATAAGGCCAAGGTTAAGAAGATGGATCTGCATAGCAAGAGACAGAGTGAGAATGACGAAGACATACCAGATCCGCACGTTCCTATAGAAGGTGCTCAATCGTGGCGACAGTAACTGGATCAGCTGGAGGTGTCGGAGGAACAGGAACCGGAGCCTCAGGCACAAATGGCTACAAAACAGAAGAAGAACATAAAAAAATACTATGACTACAGAATCAAAAATGAAATATAACTACACCAACTATAATATACCTGAGTAGGGATAGGAGTAGATTCCTGAGGAGGAGCCTCGAGAGCGGAGTCAGGGATGACCTGCACAAAGGGCCAAACAAACCAACAAAACACGTCAGATAAGACCAAATCAACATAAGCAAAATAAACTAATACACACATACTATACCTAACTCTCAGGACGTATAGAGGCAGTTGTTGCCGCCCGCGTTTGAAAGTCCTCAGCGAGCTGACATTGAAAAACATATAATTACATATTAGCAAATTGCTAGATGAACTGAATAGAACAAAATAACTCAGAAGAGCGAAGAAACTCACCCAGTGCTCTAGCTTAGCCCGAAGCTGGGATATCACAGGATCCTCCGGATTGGATGAAGCAGTCGAAGATGGATCAAACGCTGGAGCAAAAACCCCAACAGTAGATAACTCTGACCTTTACAAATGTGACACATAACAGACACATTAGAAACAACAAAATGAATAATGTTAATGGTTAATAAAAAAAAGAGAAAAAAAAGTCAAACCGATATAGATGCTCACCAGTCGGTCAATATCGGAATGTAGGCTGACCTCTACCTCACAACCAGCCCGCTGCTGACCCCTGAGTAACTCAATCAATGCTGCTTGACTGGTGACCTCACTCTCCCTCGCAGTCTGGCAAACAAGGAAAAGAACGAAACAAAATCGTTATGCTAAGCCAACTAGAAACAAAAATGAATAAAAACAAACAACCAAAACAAATAAGCCAACTCACCATAGATCGTCGGTGAGCTCGTCCTCTGCCACCCTTGCCTGGAAGATGGAGTCTGTCAGAGACCGCATCATCTCCTCATCTGGACGAGGAACACACCCTGTCTGCTCCATTGCCCTATGGAGGGTGTGCATCACTCCGCGGATGCTAGCACCTAGATGGCCCTACTCTAGTGTGGCTAGCCTCTCCCTCAACGCTAAGGCAGACTTAAGACCACCAACAACGAAAGAACCGCTCTCGTGGTAGGGACACGTGAAGAGCCGACCACCACCGAGCTCTCAGAACCACCTCGCGAATTCTCGAGCGTCTGCCTCATTGCGTGCCCCTATCTCCTTGGTCCCCTCTGCTCTGAAATCAACAATCTGAGCCTCCATATTCGACGCGAAGTTTTGACCAGGGGGACCAGTCATCCTCTTCGCCACTCTGTGGAGAATCTCCGAGGGGACTCCATGAGGGTGCCCCAGCTGTTGGACTACTCAAGAAAGGTGGATACTCTCCACCTTCTCAAAGCAATGGACCCAAATGTCCACGTTGAAGAATGGCTGGCCAGACTGTACCACTGGCTTCTCTGCATCCTCCACGACTGCGTAAGGCCTCTAAATCACCTATAGCTAGAAACAAAGAAACAATCATCAGTAAATCCAAAACCCTGGCGATGACACCCCAACGCCCTCTGCCACACATGCATTCGTGGAAACGTAATGGTGATCTCCGCTGGGACCCGCGGACGTAAGAAAGTGAAGTGGTCATACGCCTAGAAATGGAAGAACACAAACCTATCACTAAAATGAAAGACATGGCAACTAAAACTTTATCAACCTAACAATTAACCCAAAACTCACTTGGAGGAAAGGAAGAAAACCTTCGATGGTGGCAACACCCTTCCCTTTACGATATAACTACTCATAGAGGTGTGCCAATGTCGTCGCACCCCAAGCGTAAGTAGGAACTCGGTCTAGGTCCCCGAGTAATGTCAGAAACAACTCGGTGACGCATCCCCGGGTGGAAGAAGAAAAGAGCACTGCCCCAAGGAAGTGCATCAAGAATGCAAGGAGTACTCGGTCTACCGCCACTCTTGGCTCCACCACAAGCTCTCGGCACGCCATTGCCTCACAATGCGCCTGGAATGCCACTCTCAGCTTCGAGTGGCATCTCGGAGGAACGTATAAAAGAAGCAGGTGACGCGGGCCACTTCTGATCCAGATCTATAGAAGTTATATGCAACTCCAAGAATCTCCTCGCATACCGCTAGCTAGTCCCCCTCCATCTGACCAGTCACCGGTTCCCCCTCGAATCTGAGTCTGGTAATGCGAACCTACTCCTCTAGGGTCGGCAAAAACATCCCAATTGGGAAAAGAAGTGCATGCTGTTCCTCCCTCCACCTCTCCAAATTCGCCCCGATCAGACCCTGGTCAACCTGGAAGGGCTCCAACTCTAGAATTGGCCTGAAGTCGAAAGCCACCAACTGTGCCTGCTAAAACTTAGGCAAGGCACGGTACCAGGCGTGGGACTCCGACCACGCAGTGCTGATGCCCAACACCGGAGGCTCCTAACAAATAATAAAAGAACGAGAAGGAACAAAGTAAGACTAACACCTATGACTACGCTAAACTAGCAAGAACTACAAGCAACTAGTAAACCTAATCCAAAAAAGATAAAGCAACAAACATAAACAATAATCCACGATAAACACGCAAAACATGATGAAATTAAGACAGAACAATAAAATAAACATGGCCTAAAACTAGATACAAAGATGATGCATGAATGTGCATACACACTACACTAGATGTAGGTTCTACATAAATAAAAAACGGTTTGTAGATCCTAAGAAATCTTCGTCATAACCTAAATGCCTAGGTAATAAAAGAAGACTCTTGCTCATGGGTACCTACCTGTTCCCGCATGAAAAACTCCTCCAATGGGATGCGTATCACACCTGCACCCTGATGCAGAGCAGCATCGTCATCCTCGTCCTTGTCACCCTCAGGGGCATCCTCCTTGACTACCACCTTAGTGTCACCCCCACCATGACATCATCACCGGTGTGAACCTCATAAGTCTCACCGACCTCCCCCGCCATCATCCGCTCTATCTCTGAGGCAGTCATGTAAAGTCGATCACTACCCTCAGACTCTATCCTAGAATGAAGAACTCAAAAAACTAAGAAGAACGGAAAAAATCACCCTCAAAACGGATAGACAGATTGCAAAATATCGCAGAAACTTAGAAAACAAGGCACTAGAGAGCAAGGGAGCATGGAATCGAAGAAAAACCATATAAAGTAGGCAAAATGAAAAAAATCTAGGTTTCTATTTATATAGAGCGCGGCCTAATCGTGTGCCCTGCAACGGGTGCACAATTTGAATTCGGGTCTGCACACCAGCGCTTAATCTCAATAACGCGTGCCTGACAAGGCGCGCAATCAAACTCTCGCCCTCTCGAAACCCAATCACGCTCCTTGTTTCCCTCGCGCAATCCCAAGAGTCACCCGCACAGTGATCAAAGGACGTTTCCATTACGTGCGCCATACAGGGCAGGTAATTGGGTTATACGCTTATACCCAGGTGCGCAATTGACCATACAAACAGCCGAGTCATGTGCATCTAAACAAGCGCTCAAATTAATTAAGCGCCCTATACCATGCGCATAATTACCCAGGCCTGTCATAAAAATAAGTGCCCTGCTGCAACAGCCAAGGATGAAGCCACAAACATAGGTACTCATGCTAAACAACACCCGCAACATAGGATGCACACCCACACTCTAACTAAGGCATATATGACCTGAAATCAAGAACTTCACCTGTACACATACACACACCCTCCAGAGAGATACACATAACTGCCTACATTAGAGCCCGCCAAAACTTGACCATAACAAACCAAAATGCTTTAGATCCCAAAATTTTCAATCGAATTAAAAATGCACCCAACTAAAAAAAATAGACCAAATTAAATTAATCAAACCAAACCAAAATTAAGCTAAAGTTCGAATAATCAAAAATAAATTTCCATAAATAGGACAAAATTATTACAAATCACACCAAGGGCATACCCTTTGAATATACAATATTACAACCCCTAAACAAAATTAAACTAAAGATGAACTTGAAATTAGGGACGCACCCCTAAACAAGAAAGAAATCTCCAAAATAATAATACAAAAAGGGAAAGATAATGGAAACGCCCAGGGAGGAAGCATGCTCTGAACGAATTCTAACAAAAATCTCATCTTCACTTCCTTATTCCCCTAAGATGCTGCTTATGATGTAATCCTTCAAGTTACATGATCAAGCATCGACATCGCAGAGCCCCGAGTTGGTGGAAAAGAAAGAGTGACTCATAGAAAGACACCCAGGAGTAGATGCAAACACCCACAAGAGTCATCACAGAAACCCCCCAAGGGAAGGCTCGCAAAAGACTAATCCTCAGAGCCTACCAAGGAGAAACTGACGCCGATCACTTGAACACTGGCGCAACTCTTTCCTTTTCTTTCCTTCCACCAACCTTTATCTTTTCCATCTCTTCTACCAATAGGGTGGCACTTTGGGTTAGATTAACATCATCAACCCTATCACCACCCTGAATTCCCAATACCGCTCATTCTCAAAAGAAATAACAAAATATAAAAAATAATTACAAATCTCTTTGGACATAATACCCGGGATACAAAATAAAAAGAAAGAAAAGACAAAAAATATGTCAAAATTCTACAAGTCCAAAAATTATTACAAAATTATAAATAAAATTCAAAATAAAACAAAAGCCCCTAAATACCTATTTATAGGCAAAGCTCCCTTCAACACAATGTGACAAGTGCCACATTTCTAAGCACCGCCCATCTAATTAAATCAAAACCATATACATGCCCCTTAAAAGAACCACAATCCCTAGCAAACCTGGATAAGCCAATAATCACACAACACTTACCCCTCAAGAAACACAAGTCCAAAGCAAGTTAGATAAGCCAATAGGATCGAAATATCTAACATCCCTCTAGAATTCTAGAAACTAAGCTCACACACCTTTGACAAGTGTGACCTCAAACTAAAACAAGACAAAACTCATACCTAAAACAAAACAAATGCCTAAAATTCCTTCAAATGAAATTCTAACATATCTACAACCTTAAGATTCCCAAATAAAACCTTAAACCCTCCAAATAAAGTCGAATAAATCTAATAAAATCAAATAAAATAAAAAATATACCCCAATAAATCTAATGAAACCAAAAAAATACCCCAACAAATCTAATAAAAATCAGATAAATGCCCAAATAAATCAAATCAAATCAAATAAAATCCTAAATAAATGAAATAAATCCAAATAAAGTTTGAATAAATCCAAACAAACTCCCCAAAATCCTAAATAAATCTGATAAATACCCAAATAAATCCAAGAAGACCAGAAGGGGCCAAATTAGGTATAATCATCGCAGCTAAGTAACCCCTTGATTAATGCCTTCACCGCGGTCGGACTTCTCCCCTGAAGTCTCATTGCATGCTCGCAAAAATACTGCTCCCCGCAGTCTCATCACAACCAAATCACCCCTGAGATGATACCACAAATAGCGTCCTGCCGCGATCAAAGTAATCCCAAGAATCTCATCACATACTCATCATTCCCCAACACCTGCTGCACAGAATAAGTCGGAAACATAAAACAAACTCATGACCCCATCACTAGATACAACACCTCCTTGCAACACAAAATGAAGATTAACGACAACAGAGTAGCCAATCACACTAGTCGTTCCATCACGATCCAAATCACTCTCCCTTGTCCCATCGCATGACCTCACATGCGGACTTGAGAGAGAGTCCCATCACATAACCTCATACATCCCTGAAATAACACGTCCCATCATGAAGATAAGACCCCACCACATGACCTCACATGCCATGTGAGCGAAGGTAGGCTCGACCAATGTCCCATCGCGAAAAGTAAAAAATGAGCCTCCCGAAAATCCTACCACGTCACAAAGGCTAAAGGGCGAGTCCTGTCACGACCCCAAGACATCACCTGTCGAAGAAAAGAGACCCCATCATCATCCCATTACAACGTCAAAACAGTCAAGGAGTCACTAAACCAATACTCCATCACACACTCAAAAACACGTCCCGTCGCGTCACAGCTACGACCCGATCTGGCCATATAACCAAGATCCGCCGATTACACTTCCTTGAAATTCCGTCCCAACCCACTACGACACAAGACCAGAAGGGAAGGCTCGACCAAATCCCATTGCAAAGAGCTAAACCTCCCTCCAAACATCTTATCACGACAATCATTACGTCCCATCGCGATAAATCTCAAATACCCCATCACGTAGCAGTCACCAGACTCCTCCATCATAGAAACATACACTCGCTGGCAGAAGAGAGACTTCTCCAATGTCCCATCACACCCATCAACTACCAAGTCCCATCGCAAACATCTCATCAGTCAATTCGGACGTCCTGTCACACGACAGCCAGCATCCCCCACTCCTATAATCAGTGGAGGGGGAAGAATAGACCCGTGGATGTCCCATCACGTGACCCCGCACAAAGGGGGGCGACCAATGTCCCATCACAAACCACACCCCTCTAAAATGTTCCATCACGACGCTCCTACCCAATATGAAGCAACACCGAAAGTCTCCATGACAATGCATAAACACCAACAAGAAGGCTTTGAGTTCATGTGGAAAAATTCACACAAAAGCTCAGCAGCCTGAAGGCGATAAATCCCATTGATACAAATGATGTGGGTGGTTGTGTGATTTCTCATGCTTCCATAGAGAGCTCGAGTCCTTCCAACGACTCCACCCCCAAGACACTTCGGTCTTATCACGTAACCTTACACGCCAAGCAAAGGTGACTCAAACTAGAAGGAGGAGCTGCCCATAGTCCTATTGTGACACAACCACGAGAGCAACAACTAGCCAGTCCCACCGCAAGCAAAAGCCTCCCGCTAGAAACAAATCAAGGAAGTAAAACACCCCTTCTTCTACTCAATATTCTTTTAAAATATAGTTAGATAATATTAAGTCAAATGTTTTCAAAACCCGTCTCCCTCGACTCGCGAATCACTATAGTTATCCCATAAGAGTCAATCATCAGTATTCATCGAGAAGGTCAGATGGAGCATCTAGCATACCAAGGTCAGATGGAGCATCTGCACTGGTGGATCTATTCAGCGACATCTTGGAAGCCATGTTTTCCACAGATTTACCACCAAATTGATCTTAAGTTAAAATCTCTAAATTTTTTTAAAAAAAAAACAAAAAAAAAACTCTCATATCTATCAAAATTTACTTCTTGTCATTCCAATCCGTTCTTTCCCCTGGGAAGCTGAACACTAAGTATGCTCAACTCTGAGAAATCACAAATGTCCACTGGAAAGGGACACCTGACTCGCCATTAGTGTAAGCAATAACGCGCCCAATCTGACATGACTTGGGGAAGCCTTCGCCATTATATGACATTACAACTTATTATCAGGTCACTTGACCTTGTCACTGGACATTCATATGATGCCCCTCGGTACCTCGATTGTGTCAAATATCCCTCTGTTTAATTGTCCCTTGCACCTATAGACTAGGATATGTCGACTATCCTCCCATTTGACTACCCCTTGCAGCAAGTCACGATATGCGGTGGGATGCCCCTTGCACCCATTGATCAGGATATGCCAATTCTCCCCCCGTTTGACTGTCACTCGTAGTACATTGCGATATGTGACGGGATGCCCCTTTCATCCACGGTAGTGAATACGCCCTTCGACAGCTACCACTGGGGCCCCCGAATGCTCCATTTTAGCTTGCGCTGATAGATAAGAAAGCCAAGTATTTCATGTCAGTATCTCCGATCAACATTTATGATTTTCCAAAAGAAACGAGAAGCACCCTCGGAAGAAGGGTGTCTACTTCTTTGATGCATTCTTACTTCGTAAGAACGTGCCGAAGAGGGGCATCTGTAGACACCCTAATTTTGCCCTCTCAGAGTATATAGACCTATTTGATCAACCTTTGACCTTGCCCATGACTTTAAGAAGGGACTTACCTTCTCTGAAAGCTTTTAAACCCTAATACGAGGACCATATACTGAAACAATAGTATATGGCTGAACATTGGCTGAAATAATAGCTCTGTGACTCAGACCTCGCAACCCTAGTATGGGGACCATATATTGAAACAATAGTATATGGCTGAACACAGGCTGAAACAATAGCTCTGTGGCTTAGACCCCGCAACCCTAGTATGGGGACCATATACTGAAACAATAGTATATGGCTGAACACAGGTTGAAACAATAGCACTGTGGCTCAGACCTCGCAACCCTAGTATGGGGACCACATACTGAGATAATAGCACTGTGGCTCAGACCCCGCAACCCTAGTACGGGGACCATATACTGAAATAATAGTATATGGCTGAATACAGATTAAAATAATAGCTATGTGGCTCAGACCCCGCAACCCTAGTACGAGGACTATACACTGAAACAACAGAATATAATCGAAGCACAGGCTGAAATAATAGCCTTGTGGTTCGGACCTGACTCGACCCCAAGAAAGGTCCTGAATTGCGCGCCTTGCCCAACACGTGCAATTTGATTGCATGCCCCATGGTTGGCGGGAAATTGGTCCCACTTGGACCAAGACTGTCCTTCCAGTGAGTTTCCTTAGGAGTGGATTGCGCGCCCTACAGAGAGCGCGTAACCCAATTGCATGCCCCATCAGTGGCGCGCAATCGGCCCAACATGGACCGGTCTCTCACCTTCTAGAGGCCACCTTAAGACCCAATTCTGCCCAAACCAGCACGGAAAATCGATTTCGCGTGTTGTATAGGATGCGCAATTAGTTCTAAATGGATTAGAACTTGGACACCCAGCTGAGGCAATCAGCCATTCACTCATTGAGTCGATCACCGACCCAAAGTTATTGTGCACCTAGAATAGGGCGGATAATCCGATTACGCGCACTAGACAGGGCACGTAATCGGGTTTGACTGATTAATTGTGCACCTCCTACAGGGAGCGCAATTATCCGAATACCTATAAATAGACCCCCCTATCCCACACATCACAACATGAAGTAATCGAGTTTTCGAGTTCCTCTCTTCCGAGCCTAGGGATTTTGGGATTCTCTTCAGCGCTTAGCCTCAGGTAATTTCTTAGTTCTAGTTATAATTTTCTTTCTAGTTCTAGGTTGTAGTTCTTAAGTTCTACTTCTTAGTCCTTAATTTTTAGCCTTAGATCTTAGGTTTTAATTTTAGTTCTTAATTCTAGTTTTCAATCTCTGGTTCTTAGAACCAGTCCTTAGCTTTTAGTCTTTAAATTTTGATTTTAGTTTTTAGTCATAGTTCTAAATTCTAGTTTCTAATTATGGTTCTTAATTTCTTAATTTTTAGGTCTTCGATTTCAACTCTTATTTTTTTAAAATTCAAACTCTTAGTACCCTTTATTTATGGTTCTAGGTTTTAGTTCTTAGAACCAATTCTTAATTTTAGTCTTTAAATTTCTGTTTCTGGTTCTTAATCTCTAGAACCGGGTATTAGTTTCAAATTATTTTAGATTGTAGCCTATATTTTCAAATTCTAGTCTTAATATCTTCTAATTCATAATTTTCTCATCTTAATCTCAATCTTCAAAATTTTAATTTATCAATTCAAAATCAGTTTTGCAATCCATACTATTTTTCAAATGACCCTTTTGCCAACCAATTTGCCCAAGGAAGCTTAAGGAGGGTTTCGGGGCAGATCCTCCTTAGCATAGCGGGCCAAACCCCCCCTTTTTTAGATTTCTAATAGAATTAGGACACTTAAGTTAATTAGAATTCTAATAGAATTAGGACACCTAAGTTAATTAGAGTTCTAATAGAATTAAGACATCTAAGTTAATTAGAGTTCTAATAAAATTAGGATACTTGAATTAATTAGAGTTCTTATAAAATTAGGATACTTGAATTAATTAGAGTTCTAATAAAATTAGGATCCTTGAATTGATTGAACTTTTAATAGGATTATGAGATTAGATCAATTAGATTCCTACTAGGATCAAGAGATCATATTAATTGGACTCCCGGTAGGATTAAGAAAACTAAAGCAATCAGACTTAGAGCAGGTTAGAAAAACTATATAAACTAAACTTCTAGGTGACCCAGTGCTGCTGACGTCGGCAGGCCGACGATTTAGTAAAGAGGTCGAACCCACACCCCAAAAGGCGTGATTAGTGAAGTGTTGCAGCGCCGATAAAAATTTATAGTTGACGATTTCAACGAATAGGGTATTTCTCTCTTAAATTTATCCCTTTTATTTTTACATCTTTAACTTACCATTCATCGCCTTCCGCCAGAGTCCACATAGACCAAATTGGGCCACTCTTTCTAGGGACTGAGAGGAACCCAGAAAAAGTGCGTACCAATAGATTGGCAATCGCAATGGGACGTCTTGCCCCCAAAGTCGCCTCCATTTAGTTAAATTTTCTTTATGAACCAGTTTTCTTTCCCGCCCCGTTCCTTTCCAGCACCCACTCTACTACCGAGGATTTCCCAAAAGTGCATGAGCATCCATCAGAGGCTCGAGATGGCGGGAATATGAAGCATAAATCTCACTGATCGTAATGATCCTCCGTTCTGGAACTACCATGGTCACTGTTGGTTGGTTTAATGTGCTTTTTATTATAAAAATATGAGGGAAATAATATGTGGAAAATAAAGAATAGCAAAAACAAAACAAAATAAAATGGATTGAACACAACACAAAACCAAACTCACAGTCCTGCAAGAATCCAGGGTCTGTTGTAGCAAGTTTCAATAAGTAAGAGTTTGTCCCACGGAGTGTGATGATCTAAAAACCTAAGGGCGTATAGTAAACTCCAGATCTAGCAACTCTAAACCTACACTAGAAAGCAAGGTAAAGAGAAGGCGTTTAGGTGTCACAAAACTAAAAAAAAAAGAAAAAAAGAAACAAAAATAAAACTACAGGTAAAGAAGGGGGAAAAAGAAGGATGATGATGGTGTGGTAAAAAGATGGAGAAGTAGACAACTGTGGGTAAATCAGCACTGCAACTCAAGTCAAGAGCTAAATCTACAGCAGTCCTTTAGATGGCTACAAGCACATCTGCAAGGTAGAAGAATCTAACCTAACCTAAAGAAATGAACTGATCGTAGGGCTGTATTTTGTCCACTTAAATGGTCACAAAATACCCCAGGGATTTCATCCAGTCAATGGATATTAAATTAGAATAGGAAAGTCATTGCAGACACTATGTTTGCAAGGCTACAAGCTTATGCATCCATAGGATCAAACAGTCTGAAAATCAAGTGGACACCATAAGAAATCACAGGCTGAATGGGGACTTAGATTCAGCTAGTCAGTGCTATAAAAAGGCATGCAATGACTCATCTCACAAGTCTACAATCTCTACAAGATTTCAGGTCTATTTGCGGAAGATGGGATTGCAAAACAGAGGAGGAGTTGGATTTGCAGCTGTCTCTCACTTGGCTATAAGCTCAAGTGCAGAGAAGAAGAATCTATCTCAACCTTGTGATTTAGACTAGCTTTGGGCTATACCCTGCCTACTAAAATGGCCACAAGCTATCCCAGGGATTATCCAAATCACAGAGGTTAGAGATAAAACAGGGATACCACTGCTGCCACTATGGTTGCAGGGCTACAAGCTCAAACAACCATGGGTGCATCAAACCCATATAAATTCATGTGAAAAACATAGAAAAATAGAGATTAAATGGAGCATTAAAAATGACATTTCATTGCCTAAAAATGACTTACAATGATCTGCCCTCAAGGCAACAGTCTATGCAAAAATCTAAAAACAGCTCTCTTTGTTATTGCAAAACCAGATTACAGCTTGATGTAAACTCAGCTGCTATACAAAGAGTTAACCCAACTTTGCAGCTGAGCTAAGGAAAGAAGAAAAGGAAAATGAAAAAGGAAACTAAAACCCTAACCCTAACCCTAAACTAAACTTTGATCCAACTATTCTGGATATTTTACAAAACAAGTTTTTAGATATTTATACAATCCATAGTAGCATTGGTGTGCATTAGCCAATAAAAAATAAGATGCTTGGAGCTGCTGTCGTGGCCCTTTTGTGGCAAAGGGATGCTTTGGGATGTGTGGGATAGCTAAGCACATTGGGATGTGTGCCCTAGAAGCTGTAGAATCTGAAAAATACCCTTGAATATTGAAGACAGCTGCTGGAACCGGTGCCTCAAGCAGATGGTGCTTCAGATTTTAAATCTCAAGGGGATCTCAAGCAGTTCTCAAGTAGCTCTCGTCAGGATAAAATAGCCCCTTTAAAGTTCTCGACAGGTTCTTAGCTTCAGAAAATGCACCTCGAGAAGATCTCGACAGGATGAAAAACAACCCTTTTAAGTGCTTGAGTAGCTTTAGAAAGCAGCTCTACAGCTCGACAGATTAATCAGAGCTACTCGACAGCTGAAATAGGAGCAATAAAGTGCTCGAGTAGTTCCTTCTCCAGCTTTGCATCTGCTCGAGTAGATCAAATGCATGGGTTTTAGCTGCTCAACTGCACTAATGGTGCTTTAGCCAACACTCGACAGGTTCACTTCTGCAGGGATTTCAGCTTGACAGGTTATTTGTTTAAGCACATAACTACTCGACAACAGCCATACCACTCGAGTGGTTGATTTGTGCAGCTCAACAGGTTCTTCTACAACAGAATAGCTGCTCGAGTAGATCAATGTGCAGCCATAAACTGCTCGACAGCTGTACTGCAGCTTGAGTAGTTGCTGTTTTAAGCTTAGGGAACCACTCGACAATATTAATGAACTTCTCATTGGGACTCAATACAGCAGGCCTGCAGCTTGAGATGATGAATATAGGTGCAAGAACTACTCAAGTTCTTCCAACTCCAGGTCTGCATGTCGAGTGGGTGGGGCTGCAACTCGAGTGGAAGGTCTTACTACAGCATTGAGGTGCTCGAGTTGATTGTTGTATCAGCAAGTGTAGCTGCTGGATCAGCTTCGTTTGCAATAATAAACTGCTCAAGTATATTGTATCTTCAATTTTGCAGCTTGACAGCTTGATGGCTGGATTTAGCACAACAGCTGCTCTAGTGTATGGCCTTGAAACTTCTTGACATCTTAGTTGGCTACAGCAACAACAGCTGCTTGAGTGCTTCATGGCTTCAAGTAAGTGCTCGAGTAGTTAAAGTCTGCAGGTCTACAATTTGAGTGCTTCACTGCAGCTGCTCTTGGGGCTGTTATGTTCCTCTCAAAGTGTTGTAGCTGTCATGTGCCTAACTACTATTTTATTTAATACATTGCAGCAGCACTCTATAGCTTTGGCTCCACTTCTCACCTTGCAATCCCAATGGTGTGAACCACCATGGTGCATTCGTTGTAAACTCATCGGCTCCTTAGCTTAACTCAGAATTCTTTCTTCTTGGCTTGAAAATGAAGGATTGTAGCACTAACCTATATTTTTCCTGCTATCTACAAAAACATACTTAAAAGTCATTATTAACTAGCTCAGAGGTCCATTAAAGGTCAGGTTAAGTGGTGAAAAGTGGTATTTTTCAGTGCTTAGCACACCCCCAAACATAATCTTTGCTAGTCCTCGAGCAAAGGAAAAATTAAAAACAGTTATTCAAAAATTAAAATGTCACTTTCGTAGGGAGCACAGATGCATTTAGCATATGCATCAAGCCTTTTAAACCCCTAGGTGATCCCTAGTGGAGGAGTGAAGTCTCCTGAGGGTTTTCAGTGAAGATACCCACAAACTTCACCATTAAAACAGTTAAGTATAGTGCAGCCAATGATAAAACAGATTTTAATAAATAAAACATCATTTGACACCTATTCTTTAAAAATCAGAGGAAATTACAGCAATAATGCAAATAATTTAAAACTCAAAATCAACATGTGTTTGTATCAACACCATTCAGTTCACATCAGGAATACAATGTGTAAAAATTAGCACCGAGTTTGCCTTTAATTCAAAAATTAGGTGTGGATACTACCCCAATGAAATTAAATTTCAGACCCAATCCTCAGCAGGGTTGTCTCTCACAATGAAAATCCAAGGGTGTTCACATTCTCATCAGCTCAAGATCAGTCACAGACCTCAAATAGGCCTGCAAGCATGAGCATAGGCATTGCATCTAAGTTCTGACATCCTCAAGTATTTTCACTACAGATTAGACATCTCCCCATCTCCACATGACAGCTCATTTCACTTTGGATCAATAAGGTCTTTTTGATGGGTGGTAATGTGGCTTATGGTTGAGGTTTAAAAAGATTAGGAGGGGTAGAATGGATTCAAAACTGAGAAATCAGCAAGTGAAGGAGGTGATTCATGACTTCACCTACTTCATTTAAGCACAACTTCATCTTCATTTGTATTTTTCAGATCCAAAGGGGCCAACTTCTTCTCATCTTTTCAATTTTTAGGTGAAGTACTTTACTTGACTTCTCTTTCTTTCTCTTTTTTATATTTTTATATTTTTATGATGAATTGCCACACATACCACTGATAGACTGCTGTTTATAGGTTGCTTTTCTTCTCCTTCCACTAAATATTGAACCCATCCCACCTATCATCAACTTCTTCTCCTTTACCTTCTGAATTCTTAGAGTGAGGGTCAGGTTGAATCAGGTCATGAGGTAAAGGTGCAAGTACTCTGGTGTTTGTCAAAGAAAAATGGATTTGAGGCTCAAAGAGTGTATGAAAAAGGGCAGTTGAATGGGTAGGAAATTTTAAGCTCAAACTGTCTAAATGAAGGCCTTAGATCATCTCCTTAGTGTCATGAGTGCTGTTCATCAGTTTCAATTCGAGGGTGCCTAACTTCTAGTGAAAAAATATTGAGTCAGTCATTCCTTAGAGCAAAAAAATCGCCAAAAACACTCTTCAAAAGAAATTTGATAGGCCCAAATCTCACTGGGTATAGTCTTCAATTTAACTCATGGGGTATATTTTCATCTTTTTCTCTCTTCTCAAGTTCACTAAGCACTAATTGAATTTTTTTTCTTGATGTTAGCCTCAGGAGGTGCTAAACTTTCAAAAATTTCAGTTTAAAAGCGTTTGCAATTTTTTTTTTTAAATTTCCTCATTCTCACATGGGGGTGGGAATTTACTTTCTTTATCTCAATTCAACCCACACTGTTGCACTAGAATTAACTATTCTACTGGCCTACCACCCTGCCATACCACCAAACCTAAGATAAACAGTGCCCTCACTATTTCAACATACATGTAAGGGGACAACAGGGTGTATAAAAGAAAAAATACACTAAACTATAACAAAAGACAAAGAGAAAATTGAACTAAAAGATTGCAGCAAATTAGACTAAGAAAGGGAAAAAGAGAATTTATACAAAAGGACAACTACGAAAAAAAAGCAACTACACAAATTCCTACACTAAAAATAGCAACTATATATCTCAAAACCTACACTAAAACAACAGGTATATACAAAACATTAACTATAATAAACACCTAAAACAGTAAAATCCTAAACACAACTTCCTAAACATGATTTAAGTATGAATCTAAATTGAAGGAAAGAAGTATCAACATTAATAGCACACATTTGAAAGCAAGATTCATACAAAATCAGATCACCAAACATAATATTTACACAACAGTCCAGATGGGGGTGTATGAATGACATCAATTTTGGCCTACCCCATCTGGATCTCAGCTGAATTAGAAAGAACTGTAATATAAAAATGAAAGGCCATACCTTTGCATTAGCATCAAATCCGAGATCTTCTAGCTCAGCAGTTTGCAATTGCATGAGAGATGCAGGGAGCATCTCCAGCTCCGCATTAGATGGGCAGTCAATTAAAAAGGCGGCAAAAGTGCCTTAGATGGCTGAGGAAGGGGGCTTCCTCAATCCACACTTCAAAAGCTTTAGCAAAAACCTCAGCCCAAGTCTAGTAGTTTGGGCAAGGTCTGCTTCACCAATGGCTGCAACTGTTCAGAACACTCATTTCCTCCATCATAGCCTTCTCCTTGGTAAAAAGGAAAAATATCCTTAAAAGCATGAGAAAATGGGGCTCAACATGGTAAAAAAAAATTTCTTTAATTTTTTTTTTTTTTAAATTTTTTTTTTTTTTTTTATTTATTTTTATTTTTGTTTAAATGGGGCTCAAGAGCAACCCATTATTCAGCTCCTGCTACACTACAGCAAGAACTCAGTCCTCTCTCTCTCTTGCACACCTTTTTCCATTGAAAACCTCTTGATGCTCCACCACCTTACCAGTTCTCAGGGCATGATTGGCCCTAGCATCCTCATTGGTTGAAGAAGCTTCACCAATCATATAATGCCCTTTGGGATTGTTCACAGTTTGGCTTGGGAACTTGCCCCCATCCCTTCTTGTTAGAGCATTTGAGATGTGACCCAGCTGGTCCTCTATCTTTTTGATGCACTGACTGTGGGAATCCATAGTCTGTGATAAGGAGCTAAGGTTTTGCAATGAAGAAAAAACTTGCTCCTCAAACGTGGGGGCTCTAGGTTGTGGTGGGGGCAAAGCTAATTGACTTGGCTGGGGGGACTGAAGTGGGAAATACTGTCTTGGTGCATAATCATGAGGGGACCGCTGGTTGGAATTGTAGGGCAATTCCTGCTACTGTTGGGTTTGAGGCAAATTATCTTGTCTCCACCTCAAATTTGGGTGGTTCCTCCAAGTGTACCCAATAGGCTGCTGTCAAAATAATTGGATAGCATTGGCATGCTCATTTACTAACTCTGGAAATGGACCAGCAGAGGGACAATCAAGATGGAAACGTGGGTGAGTGGCATATCAAACATGCCTCTCCAACCTGTGCAGCCATGTGGGGCTGCAACACACTCAACACTTTCTCAAATTTTGTAAACAAGTTGTCCACCTTCCTCTTGCGATTATTGTATATAATTAATTCATACAATTTTCTAGTAGAAGTGGGTTCTTTTAAACCTCTAGCAGCTGGTTCAATGTTATTGCTTGACAAAGACTCCTGCTGCATGGAGTTCTCACTTATCACATCGAACAAATCCCAAGCCTCTATATAGGTTTTGCTGAGGTATGTGCCACCAATTGATGCATCAATCATAGATCTACTTTTAGCATTTATCCCCTGGTAGAAGCTTTGTACAAGTTGCCATTTGGAGATCTGGTGGTGTGGGCATTGTCTCAACAACTCTTTAAACCTATCCCAAGCTTCATGAAATTGTTCAGTTGGGAGTTGAGAAAAAGAGATAATGCTCCTCCTCAATTGGCTAATTTTACCAATTGGGAAAAATTTAGCCAAGAATTGGCATTGCAGGTCATTCCAAGACTGTATGCTATTGGCTGGGAGCATGGTGAGCCAAGTTTGGGCGTTATCCTTTAGGGAAAAAGGAAAAAGCCTAAGTTTGGTGGCTTCCTCTCCCAAATCAGTAATATTAAAGGTAGTACATAGAGAAAGAAACTGATCTATGTGTTGGTAAGGGTCTTCCTTGCTCAACCCATGAAAGCTTGGTAACATCTGGATGGTTTGAGCCTTGATCTCACAATTACCTACAATAGTAGGGAGTTGAATGCAAGAGGGGGATGAGTATGCCCCTGGTGCATGATATTCCCTAAGGGGTCTAGGCTAGTCACCCATCTCAGCTGTTACTAAATTTTCAGCAGGGGTGTGTGTTGCTGGCTTAGGGCTTAGGGCTCAAGACTCTATCAATCTCAGGATTCAAAGGTTCTAGCTCAAGATTGAGAGACCTTCTTCCCAACATACAACACACACACACAACAAAACAAGGGTAGCTTACAGCAAATAGATAAAGAAAAATATAAATTAACACAATGCTGGAATTTAAGGCCATAGAAATGAAACAAAAACAGGGGAGATTGATACGCAAACTAATGTAGGAATACTCCAGTTGCGGTTAAACTCCTCTATTTGCTACTGCTCCAAGCCTATAAAAATTAAGAACTTCAGTAGGAATTTATTCAAACACTAAACATGCAATAAATTTAAAACAGGAAATAAAGAAAAATAACAAAAATCCTAAGACTACAGCTGTAATTTCTGCAAACACTACAAAAACACAAAATAAACCTAGAACAGAAAATAAAGAAAAATTGCAAAAAAAAATCAAACACAAATTACAACTATAATTTATTCAAACACGATGACTACAAAGAATAAAAACTGAACTCAAACTACTATACTTATATCAAAACTCTCCGACAGCGGCGCCAAAAACTTGTTGGTTGGTTCAATGTGTGTTTTATTATAAAAATATGAGGGAAATAATATAAGGAAAATAAAGAATGGTAAAAATAAAAGAAAATAAAATGGATTGAACACAACACAAAACCAAACTCACAGTCCTGCAAGAATCCAGGGTTTGTTGTAGCATGTTTCGATAAGTAAGAGTTTGTCCCACGGAGAGTGATGATCTAAAAACCTAAGGGCATATAGTAAACTTTAGATCTAGCAACTCTAAACCTACACTAGAAAGCAAGGTAAAGAGAAGATGTTTAGGTGTCACAAAACTAAACTAAAATAAAAAAAAAGAAACAAAAATAAAACTACATCTAAAGAAGGGGAAAAAAGAAGGATGATGATGGTGTGGTAAAAAGATGGAGAAGTAGACAGCTGTGGGTAAATCAACACTGCAACTCAAGTCAAGAACTAAATTTACAGCAGTCCTTCAGATGGCTACAAGCACATCTACAAGATAGAAGAATCTAACCCAACCCAAAGGCATGAACTGATCTTAGGGCTGTATTTTGTCCACCTAAATGGTCAAAAAATATCTCAGAGATTTCATCTAGTCAATGGATATTAAGTCAGAATAGGAAAGCCATTGCAGACACTCTGTTTGTAAGGCTACAAGCTCATGCATCCATAGGATCAAATAGTTTGTGAAAATCAAGTGAAAACCACAAGAAATCATAGGCTGAATGGGGACTTAGATTCAACTGGTCATTGCTACAAAATGGTCTGCAATGACCCAACTCACAAGTCTACAATCTCTACAAGGTCTCAAGTCTATTCGCTAAAGATGAGATTGCAAAACAGAGGAGGAGCTGGGTTTGTAGCTGTCTCTCACTTGGCTGCAAGCTCAAGTATAGAGAAGAAGAATCTATCTCAACCTTGTGATTCAGACCAGCCTTAGGGCTATACCTTGCCCACTAAAATGATCACAAGCTATCCTAAGGGTTATCCAAATCACAGAGGTTAGAGATAGAACATGGATATCATTGCTGCCACCATGGTTGGAGGGCTATAAGCTCAAGCAACCATGGGTGCATCAAACCCATATAAATTCATGTGAAAAATATAGAAAACTAGAGATTAAATGGAGCATTAAAAATGACATTTCATTGCCTAAAAATGACTTACAATGATTTTCCCTCAAGGCAACAGTCTGTGCGAAAACCCAAAAACAACTCTCTATGTTATTGTAAAACCATATTACAACTTGATATAAACTCAGGTACTATACAAAGAGTTAACCCAACTTTACAGCTGAGCTAAGGAAAGAAGAAAAGGAAAATGAAAAAGAAAACTAAAACCCTAGCCCTAACCCTAAACTAAACTTTGATCTAGCTATTCTGGAAATTTTACAAAACAAGTTTTTAGATATATATACAATCCATAACAGCATTGGTGTGCATTAGCCAATCAGAAATAAGATGCTTGGAGCTACTGTCATGGCCCTTTTGTGGCCAAGGGATGCTTTGGGATGTGTGGGAAAGCTAAGCACATTGGGATGTGTGCCCTAGAAGCTGTAAAATCTCAAAAATACCCTTGAATATTGAAGACAACTGTTGGAACCCGTGCCTCTAGTAGATAGTGCTTCAGATTTTAAATCTCAAGGGGATCTTGAGAAATTCTCGAGTAGCTCTCATTAGGATAAAATAGCCCCTTTTAAGTGCTCGACATGTTCTTAGCTTCAGAAAATGCACCTCGAGAGGATCTTGACAGGATGAAAAACAACCCTTTTAAGTGCTCGAGTAGCTTCAGACAGCAGCTCTGTAGCTCGATAGGTTAATCAGAGTTCCTAGACAACTAAAACAGGTGCAATAAAGTGCTCGAGTAGTTCCTTCTCTAGCTTTGCAGCTGCTCGAGTAGATCAAATGCATGGGTTTCAGCTACTCGACTGCACTAATGGTGATTCAGCCAACACTCGACAGGTTCACTTCTGTAGGGATTTTAACTCGATAGGTTAGTTGTTTCAGCACATAACTACTTGAAAACAGCCATACCACTCGAGTGGTTGATTTGAGCAGCTCAACAGGTTCATCTACAGCATAATAATTGCTCAAGTAGATCAATGTGCAGCCATAAACTATTCAACTACTTCACTGCAACTCGAGTAGCTGCTGCTTTAAGATTAGGGAACCACTCGACAGTATTAATGAACTACTCGTTGAGACTTAATACAGCAGTCCTGTAGCTGAGATGATGAATATAAGTGCAAGAACTGCTCGAGTTCTTCCAACTCCAGGTCTGCATGTCGAGAGGGTGGGTGTAGACACCCAAATTTGACCCAAGGGCCGATCGATACATACTTCGAGAAAGGCGTACCCCAGAGCTTCAAAAATTATTTTCCAAACCCTTGGAAATTATCCCAAAATCCTTAGGAATCATTTCAAACCCTTAGAAATCAACCATAGCCTTCCCAGACCTATTAGAACCTTCTCGGGCCCGATTTGAACTCCCCTGAATAGTGGTTAGAAAGAGGAGTGCCAAAGTTTTTGTAGATAATTGTCCAACCTAAGGCATATACTATTGAAAAGTAGAGCTTCTTATCTTTACAATGAGTTAAGAATTTTCTAATTTAGGGTTATACATTAAAAGTTATGGCGAAATGAAGATCGCGGATTTGTGTAGGAATTTGTCAAATCAGACCCATAGAGCCAGTTTCGAATCCTCCTGAGCAGTGGTTAAAGAGAGCAATTCTAAACTTTATACAAACCATTTTTGAAGCTAAGTTATATACCATTGGAAAGAAAACTTCCCCAGCTTTCCAACAAGCTAAAAATTGCCTCAATCGAAGTTATATATCAAAAGTTATGAAAAAATAAAGATCGCCGATTTGTGCAGGAAATTACAAAACCGGGCTGGGCCCCTGCGGGTCTTCAACTTCCAATAGTTTGAGCCTAGTTTTCCTTCAAAAAATGGCGAAAATTGACATTGGGGGTTTGACTTGTGGACCATCCCAAAGTCTGGGGTGTGTTTCTTTAGGACCCTAGTGACCCTATTAGCTTAAGTTATCACCCTTTTGCCATTCAAGTCACCACCCTATCATCTACCATTAAACCCAAATCCCTCTTCTCCAAGCTCTAGAAAACCCTAAAACCTTAGATTGCCCATTACCTAATTGCTAACCTAATTAGGACTTTAACCCCTCACTAATCCTCCCTTTCTCTATAAATAAAGAGCGATCCTTCTTGCTTAAGGGTTGGAAAATTTTCAAAGAGAGAAAATTTTAGTGGGCTCCCCTCCCATTAGCCTCCACTAAACCCATATAATTTCAGCACCCTAGTTCATCCTTGACACCCCATTTTCCATCATAAATCCTTGAGATTTAGCTAGATCTAGCCCCTAGCCTTCTTCTAACTCTTAGGTCCATAGCCTTAGAGATTAGAACCCATCCCACTACCTGTTTGCTTTTGGAAGCTCATCAAAGACGCTCTCGCGCAAGGATCCACATCGGAGCTACAAGGGCCCAAGAGCTCCGACTCGCCCCTCTATTCCTCTACCTTATTTGTTTTTTCTCTATCCTAGAATTGAGTTGTTACGCTGCCCAAATTTTGGCAAGCAGGAAGGACTCAATAGGATCGGTGTGGGTTCGGGCAAGGGTAAGTGCTGCTCATTTTCTTTTCTTTATATATATATATTATATACATATCCAAACAGCCATAGTAGAGACCGCTTACGAGCAGGTTGGTCGAGTGCCTAATACCTTCCCGATCGATAAATGAAGCCCCTACCCAAGAGCCTTGGCATAGACCAGAATCAGAGTCATATTTTTACACTTTGGAACTTTCAATATTGATTTGAGGTTTCCTGGGACACCAAAAGCTTCAGGTGGCGACTCTTTATTTTTCATACAAGCGCATTGTCGCGACAGGTTTAATTAAAATCTACGGTTGCACAGATGGCGACTCTGCTGAGGAGTAGCTAGTAGTGCATCCCTTTGAATTTGGCCTCTTTATTTTTTATTTACTAACCCTTTTATTACTGTTTATTTATTTATTTTTTACTCACCCGTCCGATTACATCATTTTACTTACTCCTACTTTTACGTCATTTACGAGCCTTAGCCGTTTGGCTGGCCTACTTGCGTACCGTCATTCAATTTCTTTACGTTTCCGTCATTTCAAGCACCTTAGCTGATCGGCGGGTCTACTTTTGCATTGTCATTTAAATTCCTTACATTTTTTTCATTTCAAGTGCCTTAGCCGTTTGGCAGGCCTACTTGCACTTTTAATTCTTCAATCATATTTCGCTAGTGAACGCCGGCCCATAGAGGCGGCACGGGATTATCACCCCTGGTCTTTGAACATAAGAGAATTTCCTTAAAAGTGAAAAATAAAATTGAACTAGCAAAGGGGATTTAAATTGATTTTTGCATAGTAGATTTTCAAGGGTTGGGTTATTTAGGCACACATACAAACTCCAGGGTCTTAGTACGGTGGCAGCCCCTAGTGATGAGGATCGGGAAAAGTCCTAGCCCACCTAGTACCTGAGAAAAGTGCTTGCACTCGAGGTATATTAGGTGGATAACCTTTTCGTTATCAAGCTTAAAACCCGAGAAAAAGAGAGCGATAGTGAACCCAATTTGGCCTCTAAACTCTTAGGATCGGTGAGGAAAGATACATATCATTAGAACAATCAATCCCGGGAAGCCCAACTTCCAGAAAAAACCAATTAGGAGACTCATTTCGGGCTGGAACAGCTGCTGTCAAACAATCTGAAACCCAAATTTTGCCTGTGCCACTAATAGTTTCGTCAAGCCAAAAATCCTCAAATTTACACTGGCACATCTATTAGTTGTGCCAGCATAAAAAGGGGGACTTTTTGGTTTGGCGCACTTAATAGTTGCGCCAACTTTGGGTACACAGCAACAGCTCGAATCTGGTGGCCAGCTTCACATCCCGGACTCCCGGATCAGTGTGTTTGGTGCCTCTGTTTAGGCCCCGTAACTTTCGACACCCAATACGCCCTCGTCGATTAAAAGAAGGTGACTTCTTTTTTATTCGTTTCTGGGGATCAGGTTGTTTGCATCAGTTTCTGTGCCTTTAATAGATCAAGGGATTTCCCTTTGATTCTTTCGAAGCGCTTCAGAACCTTTGTCACGGGACCTATTTAGGGTACGAGAGCCACATGAGAACGGAATTCAAAAGGCCCCGGAATCCTCATTTCTTTTCACTTACAAAAATTTTAAAAAATTAAAAATAAAAAACCCAAAAATAGAGTCTTGATTGGTGCCGGCACAAAGGCATCATCGTACCCTTCGACATCCCGTAGGAGAAGGAGGAAGCTTTATGGGTCCCATCCGAGGCACCGGTACCCGACCCAATACCGAGCTATGTCGTGAGCTGTGGGCCTGACTTACGCCGATCCCGACTCATCCCTGCCATATTCTCCAATGCATTCCCATACTGAGGAAGCTTTTACTTCCACCCCCCTCACCCAATCAACCCTCACTATAACCGGCCCATTCGGAGCCCCTATTTTCCCTTCCACCACTTCTCAAAATACCTAAAATTCAAATTTCCCGTCATTTTCCCAAGTCATGCCTTCATCCATGGCCATCTCCAACCCATCTCACCCTCCTTCAACACCTGGTCTAAACCAGGCCCCATCCCCCACTTTAACCAACATACCCTATTTTTCATTCGCCCAACCCAATCCACCCACATCTATCCATGCCGCATCCGATCCCCAACACATCCCTCCATTTACTCAAGTCATGCCCATTTTTTTCTGAATCGTGACCAATTTTCCTCTCTCATTCTCCACCTCCATGCCCCGTACATCTTCCCCATATATGCCCATTCCATCCACCAATGCCCCACCTCATTCCTTCAACCCATCTCATATCCCGCCACTTACCCGAGTCATGCCCGATTTTACCGGGGCTATGCCCAAATTTTCCTCTTTACACACCCCATCCATACCCCTCCAACCATCAAATAACCCATCTCTATCCGATCCCCCTTCCATGTTCATGATGGAGGAGATTTTCCAAACCGACAATAGGTGGAAGGCTGCCCAACACATCCCCCCTCATCCATACCACACGCCCATGCATCTATCCGAGACCCTATCAAGCCTCTATGCCTCATTCCCCCATGACTCCCATCAACCTCCCATCATCCACACCATCCAAACCCCCATTTCCCACATGCCCCAAGGCTCAATGGCCCAAACCCCCATTTCCCAAATACCCCAAGGCCCAATGGCCCAAACCCTCATTTCCCACATGCCTCAAGGGCCCATGGACCAGATCCACCAAGGCCCAATGGGCCAGACTCATCAAGGCACAATAGGCCAGACCCATCAAGGCCCACTGAGCCAGACCCACCAAGGCCCAATGGGCCAGACCAACCAAGGGCCTATGGCCCAGACCCACCAGGTGCCCATGGCCCAAACCCATTAAGGGCCCATGGCTTAAACGCATCAATGGCCCATGGCTCAAACCCATCAGGACTAAGGCTTTGTGGCCCAAGCTTCCCAAGGACCCATGGGCCAAACCTTCATAGCCCAACCCTCCCAAGGCTTCATAGCCCAAACACAAGCTCAGCAAAACCTTGGAGCCTCACACCCATACCCTTCACAATTCCTCCAAAATTTCACCCACTCACAACTCTCATACCCAGCTCAAATCCATGCCTTACATCAACCCCAATTCACCCATATCCCAACATTCCAAAGTCAGTTTCAAGTCTTTCCCCAGGCCCAATGGCCTCATCAGGCCCCACCCCAAAATCTGACTTCCACTCATCCCATCATCCTACAAACCTTCCCTCATCCCCAATGGACTCACCCAACCCCCATTCATGCCATCCCCATTCAGTCCATGTAACACCAGCAAGAGAATCCCACCCTCACTGTACCTTGTATAGACCAACAGTATGAAGAGGACGAGATTAGAAATAGTAGAGCCTATGCTGGGGCATTGACCAGCCTTAACCCCCCACCTATAATTGCCCACCCCTTGGTAACCCAGAGTGAAGTCCAACCGACTACTGAGAGAGTGGCCCCCATATCCAAGGAATCGGAATAGTTGGACAAAATTCAGAAGTAGTTGTTGAAAATGGGTGTTACTGAAATCCATGCCATAGACTTTACAGATTTGTGTTTGTTCGCTGAGGTCCCTTTGCCAACAAAATTTAAAATGTTGGCTTTTGACAAATACAACGGCACCGGCAATCCCATAACACACCTCAAGTCTTATTGTGGGGACATGTGCCAGTATAGAGGGGATGAAAGACTATTGATAAAGGTCTTTCAGAAGAGTTTGACTGGTCCAGCCTTGAGATGGTTTACATCTTTGGAATCATCTATAATGAAAACTTGGAAGGACTTGATGCACCTATTTTAGGAACAATATGTCTATAATATAGACATTGAACCGCGTAAGTCAGACTTGGCCCGTTTGAAGTAGAACCCAAATAAGACCTTTAGCGATTATTTGGGGCGTTGGAGAGCACTGGCAGCTCAGGTTAGAAATAGGATACCTGATGATGAATAGATAGAAATGATTTCTAAAAATACTCTGCCAGTGATCTCGTACGTTTTAGTGTACCAACAACAGTCCTACTTTGCTAATCTAGTAAGGAACGCCAATAGCTGTGAAGATGCTATCAGGGAAGGTCGCCTGAATAAGAATGTACCAAGTAGAGCCAGTGGGGTTAAAAGGTTTTCAGAACAGAGGAACGAGAAAAGAACAGGGACCGATGTACAGAATATTACCAACACCAGGCCCAATAATAATATAACCTCGTTCCAATTTCAAGCAGCCTTGCTAGCACCAGTCAGATGACTCTGGAGCAGAGGAGAGCCCGCTACGACCAAGTGTTTACACCCCTATGGCAATCACTAAGTGTGCTTTTACCTTTACTTATAGAAAAGGGATTAGTTACTATTCGTCAACCGCAACCTCCTCCTCACCCAAGCCTAAAGAATTATGACCCTAATACCCACTGTAATTTTCATCAGGGTCTGGGTCGCCCGACTGATCGCTGCTTTCCATTGAAGCATGCGATCCAAGATTTAATTAATGTTGAGGAAATCATCCCACCTGCACCTTCTCAAGTAAACCAGCACGCAAATATTCATCGGGATGATAGAAGAATGTGAGGAGGAATTCAAATTTGACACGTTAGATTGCATCAGTGATCAGGAGAATTATGTGGCACCATTGCTGAGAAATTATGAAGAAAGGAATATTGGGGTGATTGAACCCTTGAATTTATCGATTATTTTCCCAACCCAACACCATGAATTGAACCCTTAGATCTTAGGGCTTATTTTCCATCACCCACACCCTTCAATTATCTGCACATAAATTCATATCAACCATACACCACCACTCCCATCAATTACACGATAGCCCATCATGCCCTCAATCCCCAGCCAACACCTATTAGCTATCAATGGCCTACTCCTATTCCTTTACCCCTAGTGCAACCACCCACAAGCTTCACGACCCCCATCTGGCTTAATTTTGCCACCCAACCAGCTATCATTGAAGTGAATCAAGTGTTACCCACACCCCCGAAGCCCGCAGTGCAAGTGCATCCGATTCCGACAGCTCTAGCATTTCAAATTTCGGGACCGACCTACGATCCTCATTAGGTCCTGCTGAGTTATGAAAAAACAGATATCAACGCTGACAGTAACAGAGAAGGGGCAGTGGATTTTGTTACTCGATTCGAAAAGATTTCGAAGCAGCCAGAAGTACCAATGACAACACAAGCCCAACAAGAGGGAAAGAAGGATAGCGTCGTGAATCCTTTTGAGAAAATGAGTCGAGAACATATACTGGAGACTCAACTGAGAAGAATGCTTGCTCATATTATTGTATGGGATCTATTAATGACATTCCCACTCTATTTTCAAGCATTAATGGGGGCATTAAAGAATGCGCATGTGTCACTTCAGGTTAGCCCAAATGAAATCAAGCAAATAATTGGTCCGATTATGGCTCCAAATGCCATATCATTTTTGGATGTCGATTTACCTGATGAAGGGAGTAGTCACTCCAAATCCCTGAATATTACTGTTGAGTCCAAAAATATGATAATCACCTTGGTTTTAATCGATAATGGGTCTGTATTAAATATATGCTCACTGAGAACCGCCACCAAGATTAGGGTAGATCCTTACATGCTGAGACCCACGAGAACTAGTGCCAGAGGCTTCGATAACACACGAAGAGAGATAATGGGAGAAGTTGACCTTGAGCTATTGATTGGGCCAATCAATGACCTTCTCCATATTATTTCAAGTGATGGACATCAAATCCTCATTTAATCTACTGTTAGGGCGCCCGTGGCTGCATGAGGTCGAAGCAATACCGTCGACACTACACAAAAAGCTTAAGTTTGCATCTGGGCATAAGATCATCACCATCATTGGTGAGGGGCACAGTGAGAAAGAAAAAGCCACCAACAGCATCAAAAAACCCAAAGGCTGGATGTGCCATACACCGTTGAGGATGTTGACCTCCATAGTTTTGAATACAAGGTATCGACGATACTCTTGAAGCCCATCGAGGGCATCATTCCAAGAATCAGAGGTGGAATGGTAGCAGCAGTGGCCATGCTCTAAAAGTGGAGCTATAAAAAAGGAAGGGGGCTGAGGCCTAGACTGCAAGGCAGAAAAGAGCCTGTTACAGCTAAGGGTGGTCAAAAAGTCAGATTTGGGCTAGGTTACAAGCCCATGGAAGAAGAAGAAGTGCGGGAGGCTAAGGAGAAAGCCCGTGCGATGGAAAGTACGAGAGCTAGGGGGATACACATAGAGGAAAGACCCCGTCCAGGCCTCACATCAGGCATTCATTCGTGAGCGCAGGGGTTGTAAGGATTGATCGGAATGGGGTAACCCGATTAACCCCATACAAGCCCACAACACTGGTTCACCCCACCAATCCCCACATCACCCTTCCCAGCCTGGAGATAGACTTGGCTATGTTATCCCTCTTTGAGGAGTGACGGCCCGTACTTGAACAAACTCCCCCTGTGGTGAATCACCATAAAACTGAATTAACATTTGAGGATATCATCTCAGACAAAATGGGGATCAAAATGATGAAGGCTGACTCTGAAGAGCCGTATTAGTCAGCACCCTCCATCGAAATAGGTAAAGGAGCAGCCTCTTAGGTAGGCAACTGGGCATCTTTTCCCCAGATCCTAGAAGTGGGGAGTGGCTTAACATTTGGCACCCATTTCTCAAAAAAAAAAACCTATAAAAAGTGAGATAAGCCTTTATATACGGACTATCTTTGCATGAAGGGTCGTCTCCGAAGAAAATAAAAATCCCAAAAATATTGAAAAAATACAAAGTTCAAAAATATTATCATTTAAAATTCTAAATAAAATCCCACAAAAATATGGCTTAATCGAAATACCCGTCCCACGTAAAATCGACCCCTTTCCTATAGAAATACAAGAAGAGGTAGGTATTATGAGTCTGGACGAGGATATCCCTTTGGAGGAGCTCCCTAATGAGCTCCTTGACCGGTTTGCCAAATTTGAGCATGGCCCTACCCCCATTGTCGAAGAAATCGAGGACGTTAATCTGGGGACTGAGGAGATTCCCTGAGTTACCAAGATCGGAACGTCGCTATCTCTCGAAGAAAGAAAAAGCATCATCGACTTCCTTCGATCATACCAAGACATTTTTGCCTGGTCGTACGAGGACATGCCTAGTTTAGACACTGATTTGGTCGAGCATGAGTTACCTCTCTACCCTGATATGAAGCTGGTTAAGTAGAAGTTGAGACGTCTTCGATTTGAGTGGATGTTGAAAGTCAAAGATGAGGTCATCAAGTAGTATGATGTGGGGTTTCTTATGGTATCTAAGTACCCGCAGTGGCTAGCCAATAATGTGCCTGTATCGAAGAAGGATGGAAAAGTCCGCATGTGCATTGATTTTAGAAACTTGAACAAGGCAAGCCCGAAAGACGATTTCCCATTGCTGCACATCGACATCTTGGTCGATAACACTGCTAAGCACGAGATGCTTTCTTTTATGGATGGATTCTTAGGATACAATCAGATTAAGATGACAGAGGCAGATCAAGAGAAGATAGTGTTTATCACTCCTTAGGGAACCTTTTGCTACAGAGTCATGCCATTTTGGCTGAAGAATGTCAGTGCAACGTACCAGAGAGCTATGACTGCGCTATTTCACGACATGATGCATCGAGAAATTGAAGTATATGTCGATAATATGATAGCCAAGTCACCGGAGCGAAGCAATCACTTGGTAAACCTCTAGAAGCTATTTGGGAGGTTGAGAAATTATAGGCTATGTCTGAATCCACAGAAGTGTGCATTCGGTGCTATGTCCGAGAAACTGTTGGGATTCAGCATTAGTAGGAGAGGGATCGAGGTTGACTCAGTCAAAGTTAAAGCAATCACCAAAATGGTGCCACTATCTACCGAGGAAGAGGTTAGGGGTTTTTAGGTAGAATATAATATATCAGTCGGTTCATTGCACAGCTAACTCCAATCTACACACCGATCTTCAAACTACTAAGGAAGAATTCGCTTGTTGAATGGAACGATGATTGTCAGGCAGTGTTCGATAAAATCAAAAGCTACCTCCTTAACCCACCTATTTTGATACCACCTGAGTCGAGGAGACCACTCTTGATGTATCTCTCCATGACGAAAGTCTCGATAGGATGTGTTTTAGGACAGTATGATGAGACGGGAAGAAGAGAGCAGACCATTTACTATCTAAGCAAAAAGTTTACTGATTATAAGATGCGCTATTCTCATATGGAGAAAGCATGCCTGACTTTTGTATGGGCTACTTAGAGGCTCCGCCATTACTTACTATCCTAAGTTGTTCTACTTTTGGCCCGAATGGACCCGTTGAAATACCTGTTCGAGAAGCCGGGTCTCACTGGATGAACTGCATGATGGTAGCTTTTATTGTCTGAGTTTGACATCACGTATGTCACTCAGAAGTCGATCAAGGGGTAGACACTCACTGATCATCTTGCCGACAATCCTTTGCCAGATTATGAGTCTTTGAGAACTGAGTTCCCCGATGAGGACATCCTATTCATGACAGAAGATGATACAGAAGAAGCAGAAGAATCTTGGGTAATGCATTTTGACGGGGCAGCAAATGTCAAAGGTCAGGGAGTTGGCGCCATTCTGATTTTACTGAAAGGATCCCATGTAGCAGTCTCCATCAAGCTCAACTTCCCTTGCACTAACAACATGGCCGAGTATGAATTGTGTAGCTGGTTTACAGGCGGCTCTCGATCTAAATATAATTCACCTCTGAGTATTTAGAGATTCGCAGTTGATCATATGCCAGACAAATAGAGATTGGAAAATAAAAGAGGAGAAACTAATCCCCTACCATAAGCACCTTGAGGATCTGATAGCTTGCTTCCAAGATGTGACATTCTCATGTCCCCCGGATAAGGAATCGCTTTGCCGACACAAGAGCATTATTGGCATCAATGATAGAAATCCTGTATGGTGCTGAGATGAAGCCGATCATGACCGAGCAAAGGAATGAGCCGGCCTTCTGCCTCAAGATTGAGAAACCTACAAAGCCTGATGATGAGCCACCTTGGCTCTCAGATATTAAGAATTTCCTCTAGACACCAACTTTTCCTGAGGGTATGTCTAAGACGGATCGACGAATCATTCAACGTTTAGCGGCAGGCTACGTCATTTGTGCGGAATGCGTTTACAAGTGATTGTACAACAACATTTTGCTCAGGTGCCTTATAAAAAGTGAAGCGATCAACATCATGAAATAGATCTATGAGGGATTATGTGGTGCCCACGTCAGCGGTCACATGCTCCTGCCATCGATCTTCACTGCATGACCACTCCTTAGCCATTGAAACATTAGTTTATCCTCGTCGCCGTTGAATACTTCACCAAGTGGGTAGAAGCAGCATCATATGCCAACATCATGGCCAGTCATGTTGAGAAGTTTCTCAAGAATAATATTATGTGTCAATTTGGAGTATCCAGGGCTATTATCATGGACAACGGCACAAACTTTGTGAATAAGCGCATCCGAGCTTTCTGCGAGCAATACAAAATAAAGCACCATCGCTCGTCACCTTATCGGCCTCAAACTAATGGAGCCATGGAAGCTGCAAACAAGACAGTCATTCGCATCCTCAAAAAGATGGTCATCACTTGCTGAGATTGGAGTAAAATGCTACCATTTGCTTTGTGGGCCTACAGAACATCGATCCGTATTGCTATAGGAGCAACACCATTCTCCCTTGTATATAGAACCGGGGCCGTCCTACCGATAGAGGTTGAAGTATCCTCACTCCGAATCCTCATAGAATCAAGCTTACCCGAAGCAGAGAGAGAGAGATCCCACTTTGAACAATTGAATCTACTAGACAAGAAAAGACTCTTAGCCTTGTGTCATACTCAAGTTTACTAAGGGAAAATCGCACGTGCTTATAATAAACGTGTCCACGGTCGAGATCTAAAGGTAGGAGACAATGTACTAAAGATCTTCCCATCCCTCCATGCCGATCCTAGAGGGATGTTTAAGCCGAACTGGGAAGGACCTTATGTCGTCTGAGAAGTGCTATCGGGATACGCCATCCGTCTCGCCACCATGGACGGAGATCATCTTCTTGAGCCCATCAATGCTGGATACGTCTGACAATTCTACGCTTAGTCTATTGCGATAAGGTAAGTACTGGTGAAACAGATACGTGACTGCTTAAGAACCACCCAAAATAGGCCATCATTCCAAGCATAGTAGCCAAAAAATATCCTTAAAAATGATGATATCCTTTGCTACCCCATTTGAGTTTGGACCTTTCTTTCAATAAACCCCTTCCCTCCAAAAAAATGTCTATATATATAAAAAAGGGAAGTAAAGTTACCATCAAAATTCAAAAAAATTGAAAAAGCAAAACCTCAAAAAGAGATTGCCTGAAATAAGATAAAGGAAAAAAAAAAAAAAGAAGAATCATGGGGTGTGTACAGTAAAATCCCCCAAGGAAGAAAGAATGTTGTGAAAAACTGAAGTCATATCAAGAAAACCTTCTTAGCCCAGTCCACCTTCAAATCCTAACCTAACCCATGGCCAAGCTACACCCTGAAGAAAGCCCTTTTTTCAGGTTCACAAGCAGTCATAGTATCAGTTAAATCAACATGAGCCGAGTTGAGAGACGACGCCAGAACCCCATCCAGCCGGCTATGATGAAATCGATGTCTATGTCGTGGCTTTTGAGAAAAAAAAATACAAGCTCAATGCAAGATGGACGTAGTGAAAACTCGAAAGGGCGCAACGTGCAAAAAATAGCAAGCTTGTGGGACCAGGTGAAAACCTGAAAGGGTGCTTGGGGTAAGAGAGCTATACCCATGGACGTAATGAAAACTTGAAAGGGCATTACGGATAAAAAAGAGGGTAACAACGGGCACGGTGAAAACCCGTCTTGGGCGCTGTGAGTAAAAATGTTCGAAAAAGAAGAAAATCATTCAGTTACTTCCTTCGGTTACATCTCTATGTTATCTGATTGCCAACTGGGCCGCTCATGTTATCTCAAATAAGGTTTTGACCAGAAATATCTTTAGGCTACATCATCAAATGTATGACCCAAGGTAAGGAGAAAAGGTTAATTCGATCCAAAGGGATGGATGTGTCGAGCTTAGAAAATTCTTAACCTCACTCAGGTCTGACCGCATGAATGAGTTCGGCTATGCTAAAAAAGGGACCTGTTACTTCGTCTCACTGATAACGCATCAAACGAAAAAAAGAAAAAAATCAAGAAAAATCTAAATATAAAAAAATTCTATATTTCTACTCTTTTCCATGTACATATTTATAGCATTGTACTTCCATTCCAAAAATGAAGATAAAGAATAAAAAATCTCTAAAAAAAAATTCAAAAAATAAAATATAAATTTTGAAAAATAAATAAGTATAGGTAAAAGTTTGTTTCTCCTCCTGTTACTTAGGATGCATATTTATTACCCATATAAATAAAAAAGGGACTGACATTTTCTTGAAAAATGTGCAGGAACATCAAATGGCCCAAAACCTCGAGGCAGGTAACCTCTTGGCGATTGACAGATCAAATAAAGCATCTCTCCACAGATGATCAATCTATTAAAAAAAAAAATGAAAAAAAGCAATCATTTTAAAAATAAAAAAGATAGATGAGTTTTTATGATACTTTTTACTACGCACATGCGACTTTCAATGCAGTAAAATGTCAATATTTTATCAGCAATATAGCTGTGCTAAATTAATGTTCTAAGCCTAAGGTTTGCCTTGGATTCGTGGATCCTACTTCAAAGCGGGAGCAACGGTGTCAATCTTGGTCAAATAGTCAATGTTTCGATCGGATTGATTCCACCGCTAAATCTTCGAGCTGATCGCTCTATTTTTGGTTTCAAGTGAACTTGAGTGCCTTGAACTTTATGTTCGTCATGTGATATTTTCGAAAGTGTAGACTCTTGGTCTACACTATCCGGGCGAGCGTCCTATGGGGTTTGAGGTCCGGATAACTTCGTCTTCGAAAAGATCCATTGTTGGATTGATTCCAACTTGTCAGATACGAAACTACGTTAGACAACTATGTGAAAATATGCATGCAGAAGGGCCTATTTTAGGGTGCAGGCTTAAAACCTACATGGTATCCCTGTAAAGTGTATGCCATGCGTCTGTGTATCAATTGTATAATCGTTTGTTCTCATAAATAGTACCTGGACGGGTTCTAGGTCGGAACTTCCATCGCCTTGTTATTTATTGCCCTTAATGGGTGCATATTTTTGCATAATTATTTATTTGTAACTTCATGGAGGCCAAGATTGAGTGTCTCCTTCTGTGGACACCCGATTATGACCCGATCCTTTCGATATCACATGGGACTTGAGTATGTTGGCTTCGGTTTCGTCGTAAACTATTTCGGGGGCACAGGCTCTTGGTATGCGCTGTCTGGGCGTGTGCCCCTCAGGGTTCGAGGTCCAGATAGTTCTTGTTTTGAAAAAAAAAATGGAAAAAATAATCATTTGAAAAAAAAAGGAAGAAAGAAGAAGAAGAAACCTGTGTTTTCATGCCACGCACAACGACGCACATGTGTGTTCCAATGCGATAAAATGTCAAATATTTTATCGGCAATACAGCTGTGCTATATCAATGCCCTAAGTCTAAAGTTTGCCTTGGATTTTTGGATCCTACTTCAAAGTAGGAGCATCGGTGTCAATCCCAGTCAAACGGTCAATGTTTCGATCGGGCTGACTCCACCGCTAAATCTTTACAATGAGTGCTCTGTTTGTGGATTCATAGGAATGTGGGTGTCTAACTTGAGATTCATCACGAGCCATTTCGGAGGTGTGGACTCTTGGTCTGCACTGTCCAGGCATGCGCCCTACGGGATTTGAGGTTTGGGTAACTCCGTTATGAAAAAGGTCAATTATTGGTTGAAACCAACCTGTTGAAAATGAAACTACATGTCAATCAAACTATGTGTAAACATGCATGCAGAAGGGGTCATTTCCCTTATTTCCATAGGCTTAAAACCTGTATTGGCATGGTAGCCCTGTAAAGTGTATGCCATGCATCTGAGTATTTGTAGGATGGTCATTTATTCTCATAAATTATACTCGAACGGGATCTGGGTCGAGACTTCCATCGCCTTTATTGCATATCGCCTCTAATGGGTGCATGTTTATACATAGTTAAATGATTTGTAAGATCATTATCGGTAGAGACCAGGATTGAATATCTCCTTTGGTAGACACCCAATTTTGGTCGAATCTGTTTAGTGTCATTTGAGGTTGGATGCTCTAGGTCATGTTGATCTGGGGCACATTATCAAAAAATAGCACGTACTCCTAAAAAGTGTTGTGACATCTATTCGCTCTGCTCGGGTAGTCATACTAAATAAACTTTGAGATCAATGGGTTTGCCCAAAGACCTTGAACCCTGCTTTAAGCAAGGGTACTCGTGACCAGCCAGATGAGGCGGTCAATGCCACATATGATTGGACACAAACTGTGAAACCTTGCGTACCTGCTTTGCGCCTATCTTTGAATGCGGGTCGATCACCCTCCTTACTTATGAAGTTGTTGTATTCAGAATAAATCTTGAACATCAAACTCCTTCAAATCATCTCAAGAAGTGACCATTTTTCTCAACTATTGGGCTTCCACAACTCATTCCACCTCGGTTATGCCCAGTAATATCACTAAGCACTTGGGGACCGATTACCTTGAGAAACGACTATTTTTCTCGACATATAGGGCTTTCGTTTTCTCACTATGATATTTATATAATGTTTAAAGTTCATTCTAAATATAGTGGACCCGGTCAGTAATACCTTGGGCCTCTTTGGATGTCTCTTGCCTTTGGCATTTGATCATTAGTGACCAGATACTAAAGAGGGGCATCTGTAGACACCCAAATTTGGCCCAAGGACCGATTGACACATACTTCGAGAAAGGTGTACTCCAGAGCTTCTAAAAGCATTTTCTAAACCCTTAGAAATCATTCTGAACCCTTAGGAATAAACCATAGCCTTCTCAAACCTATTAAAACCCTTCTCGGACCCGATTTGAACCCCCTGAATAGTGGTTAGAAAGAGGAGTGCTAAAGTTTTTGTCGATAGCTGCCTAATCTAAGACATATACTATTGGAAAGTAGAGCTTCTCATCTTTCTAATGAGTTAAAAATTTCCTAATTTGGAGTTGTACATAAAAAGTTATGACGAAATGAAGTTCACGGATTTGTGTAGGAAATTATAAAATCGAACCCATAGAGCCAGTTTCGAACCCTCCTGAGCAATGGTTAACGAGAGCAGTGCCAAAATTTATACAAATTTATTTTAAAGTTAAGTGATATACTATTAGAAAGAAGACTTCCTCAGCTTTCCAAAAAGTCAAAAATTGCCTCAATCAGAGTTATATATCAAAAGTTATGGTGAAATGAAGATCGCGGATTTGTGCAGGAAATTGCAAAATCGGGCTGGGCCCCTACGGGTCTTCAACTTCCAATAGTTTGGGCCTGGTTTCCTTCAAAAAATGGCCAATATTGATATTGGGGGTTTGACTTGTGGACCACCTAAAGTCTGGGGTGTGTTTCTTTAGGACCCTAGTGGCAACTTAAGTTATCACCCTTTTGCCATTCAAGTCACCATCCTATCATCTACCATTAAACCCAAATCCCTCTTCTCCAAGCTCTAGAAAACTCCAAAAACCTTAGATTTCCCATTACCTAATTGCTAACCCAATTAGGGCTTTAACCCCTCACTAATCCTCCCTTTCTTTATAAATAAAGAGCCACCCCTCTTGCTTAAGAATTGAAAATTTTTCAAAGAGAGAAAAGTTTACTGAGATCCCCTCCCATTAGCCTCCACTAAACCCATATAATTCTAGCACCCTAGTTCATCCTTGACACCTCATTTTTCATCATAAATCCATGAGATTTAGCTAGATCTAGCCCCTAGCCTTCTTCTCCTACCTCTTAGCTCTATAGCCTTAGAGATTAGAACCCATCCCGCTACTCGTTTGCTTTCGGAAGTTCATCAAAGACGCTTTCGCGCAAGGATCCACATCGGTGCTATAAGGGCCTGAGAGCTCCGACTCTCCCCTCTATTCCTCTACCTTCTTTATTTTTCCTCTATCCTAGAATTAAGCTGTTACACTGCCCAAATTTCGGCAAGCGGGAAGGGTTCAATAGGATTGGTGTGCCTTCGGGTAAGGGGAAGTATTGCTCATTTTCTTTTCTTTATATATATATATATATATATATATATATATATTATATACATCCAAACAGCCATAGTAGAGATCGGTTATGAGTGGGTTGGTCGGGTGCCTAACATCTTCCCGATCAATAACCGAAGCCCCTACCTAAGAGCCTTTGGCATAGACCAGAATCAGAGTCATATTTTTGCACTTTGGTGATTTCAATATTTATTTGAGGTTTTCCAGGACAGCAAAAGCTTCGGGTGGCGACCCTTTATTTTTCATACGAGTGGATCATCACGACGGGTTTGATAAAAATCCATGGTTGCACAGTGGGGCTGCAACTCGAGTGGAAGGTCTTGCTGCAGCATTGAGTTGCTCGAGTTGATTGCTGTATCAGCAAGTGTAGCTGCTGGATCAACTTGGTTTGCAATAATAAATTGCTCAAGTATATTGTATCTTCAATTCTGTAGCTCAATAGCTTGATGGCTGGCTTTAGCAAAACAGTTGCTCTAGTGTATAGCCTTGAAACTTCTTGACATCTTAGTTGGCTGCAACAACAGTAGCTGCTTGAATGCTTCATGGCTTCAAGTAAGTGCTCGAGTGGTTCATGTCTGCAGGTCTATAATTCGAGTGCTTCACTGCAGCTGCTCTTGGGGCTGTTATGTTCCACTCAAAGTGTTACATTGATGCAGATACACAAAGTGTTGTAGCTGTCATATGCCTAACTGTTGTTTTATTTAATACATTGCAACAGCACTCCATAGCTTTGGCTCCACTTATCACCCTCAACAGGCCTCTAGGACACCAATGCATGCCAAATTGCCCCAATGGTGTGAACCACCATGGTACATTCGTTGTAAACTCATCGGCTCCTCAGCTTAACTCAGAATTCTTTCCTCTTGGCTTGCAAATGAAGGATTGCAACACTAAGCTATATTTTTCCTGTTATCTAAAAAAACACACTTGAAAGTCATTATTAACTAGCTCAGAGGTTCATTATAGGTCAGGTTAAGAGGTGAAAAGTGGTATTTTTCAATGCTCAATAGTGACCCTGTATACGTTGAGGATCTGTCTAACGAGTCTGCTTAGTACAATCCTAAGATTAACATGACCGGTGATTAGGAAAACCCCTTTACTCCTCCAAGTGCTAGCAATAATCATAATGGAAAAGATGGCAGTATAGGGCAGAATTTCACCACCCGACAACTCGTGGAACTTAGTGTCCAGAAGTTACAGAAGGGAGGCGATGACGCTGAAAAATTACTCCGAGTCCTGATAGCTGCATACGAGACCATCAAGGAGCGGCAAGATAGACAAGACCAAGAATGACTAAGGCAAGAAGGGTCACCACCCACACCAAGCACAGTCTCAGCCCACGTGTCGCCATTAGGCAGGGCTGCCCGCACCCTCTTCAACAATGATCACCAAGACCGAACTCACCCCCGAGCTACCCAAAAGGATGCCACTGTAAGAGTAGAAGATTTTCCCTAGATGTTCGATGAATACATAGCTAAGAGAGAGCGCTCTGATTGCTCATTTGGGTTTGATAAGTTCTGTCAAGACGTGGAGTTCACCTTACCTGCAGGGTCAAGCCGCCCAAGTTTAACAAATACAACAGTACAAGAAATCCGAACCACCATTTGACACTTTTCTGTAATGACTATTTACCCATTCACGACAATCAAGGGCTCCTGATACATTATTTCCAGAGATTGCTAGAAGGGGAGGCTCTTGACTGGTTCGCCGGACTCCCGCTTCACAAAATCAATATGTTCGATGAATTGGCCAGCCAATTCTTGGACCAGTATAAGCATTTGATATAAGAAATAGTTAGTCTTAATGATCTGATGATGACCAAGCAAGAATCTGAGGAAGACTTTGAGGATTTCATAGCATGATGGATGAAGCTGGCAGCCTGCACCGGAAGTGTTAATCAGTGAAAATACCTCATAACCTGACCTTTGATGGACCTTTGAGTGATTAATAATGTGTTTTGAGTGTTGTTTTGTAGTTAGCAATAAATTATAGTCATAGGACAGAAATCCATCCAAAAATGCCAAGAGAGATATCTGTAGAAAAGAATCACAAACAGATCATTGGAGAGCTGCAACAGTTCCTTCATCTGTGTGCATTCAAACCTACCATTATAACAGTTGCTCATCATTTAGTTGTGTGCATGCTAGATGCGTGCATCCCAGAGTAATACTTTAAATAGTAGCAGCTACATTTGATGGAGAATGAACCCCTCAAGAGGGTACTGAGTATTGGACAGCTGAATTCCAGCACCCCAAGTTATGCACAAGTTGTGGAAGCAAAGAAAAGATCCTCTCGAGTGGTTATTTGAACTTATCAAGAGGTTCTGATGTGGAGAAATGAAACTGTCGAGAGGTTCCCACAACTTGTTGAGTGCTTGGAACTAAAGAAAATATCCTATCAAGCAGTATATAGGACCATGTCGAGAGGATCTGAGGCAGAGTTGGAACCTGTCGAGATGTTCCCTGGACCTATCGAGCAGATGAAAGGCGCAGTCAACTTATTGGGTTCACTGCATGAAGATCCTATCGAGAAGCACCTCCAATCTGTCGAACATACACCTGGAGCTGCACTGAATCTCGAGAGCTTGCCAGAACCTGTCGAGAGGATAGCTGAAGCATGTAGAACAGCCGAGCAGTTGAATTCAACCTGTCGAATTGGAGTGTAAAACCTGTCAAATGAACTAAAACTATAATAAGAACATATCGAAAGGTTCTCTAAACCTCTCGAGACACGGATTCTGAACTTCTATCAGTCAGCTGAGAAGTGCAAATCATCTAGTATTTTAATACATGTGTCTAGAGGCTATTAGATTGCTTGAAAGGTACTTTTGGAACTTCATGATCACGAATGAGAACCTCCCTAACTACTGTTAAGTAGTGAAAAATATCATTTTTCACCTCCCAACCTGACCTTTGATAGAGAGCTGACTAATAATGTGTTCTAAGAGTATTTTGTAGATAAGCAACAAATTATAAGCTTAATGCAGATATCCACTTAAAAGAGCCCAAGAAGCAATTTGCTGCTCAACATGTGACCTTACAGACCAAAGGCTAGCCAATCAAGTAATCCACAAGAGCCCCAAAAGTTCATGAGATTGTTTTAAGCTTAACTGGGAAGACTTGAGGCTAAGTGCAGTTGCAAAGAATTAAGATTTAATCCACCAAGAGGTTGCTGGATGTTGAACAAATGAAGAATAACACAAGTGAGAGGTGTGCCAGCTGTGGAAGCATAAGGATGAACATGTCGAGAGGTTGGCCTGAGCTGCCGAGAGGATCTGGTGCATAAGAACTAAGAGTTCGAGAGGATGTCTGTAGCTGTCGAGAGGTTGAAGTACACAGGAGCTAAGCAGTCGCGAGGTTCTAAAACACTTATCGACAGGTTCCATAAGCAAACCTATCGAGAGGAAGGGAGTTGGAAATAGGAAGGTGTCGAGAGGTTCCAGATACTTGTCTCAAGGTTTCGCAGAACCTGTGGAGCAATCCAATTCAACCTGTCGACAGCTTGCCTGAAGCCATACTTATTCTTGTGAGGATTGAGCCAACCTATCAAGAGCTCATTGTTAATTTGTATAACCAGTCGACAAGATTAGTATAACCTGTCGAGAGGATGAATGGAGAAATGGACAGAACGATGAAATAAGATTCCAGATCCTATCGAGAGCTATCCAATCCTATCAAAACCATGGAGATCCTATCGAAATGAAGACCAAGCACACTCAGAACCTATCAAGAGGTTTCTTGAACCTCTCGACACTCGTTTTGGCAACTTCTTAGCATGTCCTTAGCAGCTACCAATTTCAGAAGCTTGTGCACACATCCCAAAGCATGTCAGCAACCCATGAGGGTATTTTTGGTATTCAACTGCATACAATTGGGAACCCTAATGGCCTCACGTGCATTTGCTAATTGTGGACCAATGGGGGAAGAGCTGCTAGAAGAGAAATCGGCCACATCAGCAGCCCGAAATAATATAATTATTCTCTTGGGCTCTGATTGGCTGAAACTGATCTGAGACAGAGGAGGAAGGTATAAAAAGAGAAGAACAATCTAGAAATGGGGGGTTCCTTTAGAGTTCTTTTCGGAGGGATTCCATAGACGAAAACAAGGGATAAAACTAGAGCTCAGATTCATTCTTCCTTCTTCTTTCATTCTCTCTTTAGGCAATCATGAGTGGCTAAACTCTTATGAGCAGTGAGGGTGAGGTTGATCTGTAACTTGGAGAACTTGAGAGCATTATTGTGGGTCAATTGTTGCACAGACTACAAATCTGAGAGCACTTCATTATACTTCTTTTTCATTCAATGAATTACTGATTTTATTGCTTAGTTAGATCTATAGATCATCATGTTTCACTTGATTCTCGATTGAATTTGTGTAGATGGGATCAACCCATCCACTTAACTGGTAGATCTCTTGAATATCATTTGATCTTCCTAGATCTGATACTCCTGTGGGTGCTTGTGCCTATGGCCTGACATTCACAACAGTTGTAGTGGTTATCATGTTCTGGGGGAGGGCTTAGAATGGAGGGACTCTATTGGATGGTTTGTGGCCATTAAAGTGGACAGATCATAGCCTTAAGAGCAATCTAATTCTCTGGCTAAAATCAGATTCTTCTACCCTGTAGCTGTGCTTGTAGCCAGATGAGGGATTGCTGCACATTAAGCCCTTATAATGTTGTCAAATCACTCAAGTAGCAGTGAGACCAGATCCCAAGCTGCTCTTCTCTATTTTTCTATTTTACTTTCACTACATTTCCCTTCATTTTCTAGATCTGAACTCTCTGATTAATCCCAATTTACTTCTGTAATTAGTTCTATTTCATTTTTGTGGTTTACCTTAAAGTGACAACCCTTTAAAACCTCTCCTCTTCCTTTTTACTATTTTTTGTTTAGAGTACTATAAGGTAGAGTGCCAGATATATCTTAGATCTGGAGATTTACTGAATTTTAGCACACATTTCCCTATGGACATACCTTTACTTACTCTTTAAAACTTGCTACAACAACCCTGTTTACTTGCAGGCTTTGTGTAGGCTTACCTTGGTGTGCAGTCTATAGACCTTTAATTTTATGATTTTAACCCCTTTTTAAAGCATAAGGTAGCCGGACAATTAGTTTTTGGCGCCGCTGTCGGGGATCTGTGTGCCTAAAATTATTAGATCTAAGTTTTTATCATTTTAGATTTTATATTTCTAATTGTTTGTTTAGTGTTTGATCAATTACTTTTGTAGTTTTTTGTGTAGTTTTCTAAATTTTTGCTGATTCGGGAGCTGTGCTTAGAGGAGCAATTTTGCTAGAAGGAGGAGCAAGCTGTGTTGAGTTTGCATTTCCTTACTCTTTTACATTTCTAGATCTATAAATTTTTAGATCTAATAGTTGTCTTACTTGTGTTGCAATTCCTGACTGTTCGTTTTAAATGTGAGCTGTACTTTGTGTAATTGTGCATTAGGATTGTGAGTGGTGTATGTTTGGAAGAAGAACCCTCAACCCTCAACTTGTGCCATTCAATCCAGAGGTTGAGAGAATTCTTAGGCCTAAACAAACCCCACCTATATCTGCTGCACTTGAATCTGTTGAAAAGGGTGAGCAACCAAGGCTGTTGAGAGATTTCTATGCACCTAGTGCGTATAACTCTCCCTTTTGCATTCAATTCCCTACTGTAGAGGGAAATTATGAAATTAAATCTTCAACCATCCAGATGTTACATTCCTTCCATGGTTTGAGGAAAGAGGACCCATACAAACATGTTAATAAATTCCTTGCCTTGTATACTACCTTCAACATTGCAGGACTGGGGCCAGAAGCAACCAAACTTAGGCTATTTCCTTTTTCATTAAAAGGAAAAGCCAGGGCCTGGTTGTCCTCACTTCCCCGTAACAATATCAACTCTGTGAATGAACTGTAATGTCAATTCCTAGCTAAATTCTTCCCCATGTCTAGAACCAGTCAATTGAGGAAAAATATCATCTCATTTTCTCAACTCCCAACTGAAGGGTTCCATGAAGCATGGGAGAGATTCAAAGAGCTATTAAGGCAATGCCCCCACCACGAAATTCCTGAATGACAACTTGTACAAAGTTTCTATCAAAGAATTGACTCTAAAAATAGAAATATGGTGGATGATTCTTATGGAGGCACATACCTTCATAAAACAGCAGAGGAAGCTTGGGAATTGTTTGATGTTATTAGTGAAAACTCCTTACAGCAGGAGTCTCTCACTAGGGATATTGAGATTCCAGTAGGAGTGTTGAAGGAAAACACAATAAGGGGTAGAATGTATGAGATTGGTGGGTATAATGACTTGGAAAGAAAGGTATCCAACTTGACCCAGAGGTTGGAGAAAATGATGGGAACAATGCAGTCTCCAATGGCTGCCAATGTTGAAGAGGCATGTCTCATCTGCCAATCTCCCACTCATCCTATTCAGGATTGTCCCTTTGCTGCTCAATTTCCAGAACTAGTGATGAAACATGTGCAGGCTGCTTAGACCTTTAGCCAGTAGCCAAATGCTAGTTACTCTTGGAGAAACCACCCTAATCTGAGGTGGAGGCAAGACAATGTTCAAAACCAGCAGCAGCAGTTCCAACAATAGTTCTATCCACAATAGCTAATGCCTTATAAACTTGCTCCCCAAATCTATCAGCAAAGTTTTGTCCCAAGGCCCCAATACCAGCAAACTATGGCTCAGCCTGTGCAATAAGCTGCACAAGCTCTAGCTTCTAAATCACCCTCTTTTGAATAGCAAGTTCTGGCCCCATTACAGAAGTTGGTATTGAGCCTGTGAAAAATACAGAAAAAGAAAAAGAAACAACCCAAAAAGATATGTAGCAGGAACAACATGGCCTGAATAAAGGGGATGTTGATGCTCCCCAACAAAAAAATGAAAACAAAAAGAAAAGTGATGAATTGGCTAAGGCAGCAAATGAAGGAGCAATCCCTCACTTGCCATTTCCAAGGGCACTTCAAGCACATTCTCCTTTTGATAAGGGGAATGCTAAAGAAGAGGAAATGATGGAGACTTTTAAATAAGTAAAGATCAACTTGCCTTTACTTGATGCAATAAAGCAAGTGTCAGCTTATGCCAAAATTTTAAAGTATCTTTGTACCCATAAAAGGCAGTCAAGGATACATTTATCTAAGAAGGTCTTTTTAGCTGAAAAATTGAATCAAGTGTTGACCATTGCAACCCCAACTAATCTACAAGACCCTGGAGTTCCCACAATCCCCTGCATTATTGGAGATCACACCATTGAAAAAGCCTTACTAAACTTGGGAGCCAGTGTGAATTTGCTTCCATACTAAGTTTATGAGAAGCTGAGCCTAGGAGAGTTGAGGCCGACACATGTGGTTTTGCAACTAGTTGACAGGTCTGAGAGGAAACCAATGGGGTTCATATAGGATGTGTTAGTTGGAGTTGAAAAATTCTTTTACCTAGCTGATTTTTTGGTGCTAGATATGGAACCAAGCAAGTGTGTTACCTCCATCCCCGTGATCTTGGGAAGGCCATTTTTGGCCACTGCAAATGCATGTATACAATGTAGATCAGGGGAAATGGAGGTAACTTTTGGAAATATGAAAGTCAAGTTGAATGTGTATGATGCAGCCCATCCACCTTATTTGAATAATGAGCACTATTTTTCAATTGATGTATTGGATGAACTTGTGAAAGAAACTTTGCCCAAGCTACTGCATTGTAACGATCTTTGTGATGAGTTTGGTGATGTTTTTGAAAATGTGGTGGAGCCTGTACTGACCATCCGCTATCATGAACCTCCATGACATGACTGAGTTTCAACAAATGTATACTATGTATAATAACTTATGTCTTGGTTATTTATTTTTGCTGATTTTTTTTGTTTTTGTTTCAGTCCTGTTTGGCATTGTACATAAAATTTTCATGTGTGTTAGTACCTCAGGTAGGAAAATAAGTCAAAGTTATGAAGTGAACAGAGTTGGAGTGTCAAATCTGTTGGGGAATGAACTGGGAACTGATTACAAGTTTGTTTAAACTGAAATACAACCTGTCGATAGGTTCTATTAACATATCGATAGGTTCTGAGAGTTCCCAATTTACATTTCAACAAGATCTAAAAGCTATCGAGAGGTGTGAATTAATTCTCGACAGGTTCTGAAGCTGTAAAGTTGATTATCGACAGGATCTGTGAAGGTTTCGACAGGTTCTGATGACTTTAGTTGAACTCTCGATAGCTTCAGAATACCTATCAAGAGGTTTATGTGTTGGATTTAAAGTACCTGTCAAAAGGTTCTGTGAACCTCTCGAATTGATCCCCTTTGCAACCTTGGACCTATCGACATGATGGATTGAACCTCTCGAGAGGATTTGTCACTTTGCACTTTTCGACAAGATGCATCAACCTGCCGACGCCTTGCCCCAATCCTGTCAAATCTCATTCCCCAGTGTTTTTAACCTAACGACAACTCCACTTTTGCTATTCGACAACTTCTCTCTGTGCTTAAAGTCTTCTTTGGCAATTTTTCCATTTTTTTCTTTTTCTCTCTCTACCCCATTGGTTGCTACTCTAAACACTTTTCCACTTCCCTAATTGCTTTAATTTCTTCAGGGCTATATTTTGCACCTACTTTGAGCAGATTTGGTGCCGTGCACAGTATAATATGAAAAACCCTAGTTTCTATTGGTAAGTTCTTCAGCTTCACTTTGTGATTTCTAAGTTTGACTCTTCAATTTCTAGTTGGTGTGGGTAATTTGAGCAATTCAAAGAAGTTGGTGTGGTTATTGAATTTGAATTTGTGAAAAATTGAATTCCTAATGGTGGGTCAAGAGGATACCCTGGCTAATCTTTTCAAAGAACCTTCTAAATCCACCACTAAAGTCACTAGGAAGTCTACTAGGCTCACCACACAACCCGCAGAATCCCCACCTGCAAAGAGAAAGCTGGTCGTCGACCAAGCTGAGAAAACTGTGAAGTCCAAGAAGGCTAAGAAATCAAAGAGGGCCCAAACCAGTGAAGAACTTGTTTAGGAGGTCCCTGAGGTAGAAATTCCTATGCCTGAAATTCATGAGTCTGATAATAGCCCTATGGCTGAGCTTGAATTCCCTGATAATAGAGCCATTCCCAATGAATTTGTGGATGCCTTAGGCTTGATCCCTGAGACAATTGTTGACACCCCCTACTTCTCTAAGGAAGAGGATTGCAAGGCCACAATGGATTGTATGGTGTAGGCTGGTCTAACACCACTAATGACCCCTTTGCAAGAGAAATCATATCCTAGGCTGGTCAAGTTATGGTATCAGAACCTCAGGAAGAAGACCATGCTAGGTTCTACTGATCCTTGTTTGGATATTGTGATTTATCAATAAGAGATTGTGGTCAATTACAATGATATAGGGTTAGTTCTTGGAGTCCCTTCTATTTTTAATCCATCTTATGGACTGCCTGAGCCTGAGACTAGGCCTTTCAAAGAAATGGCCAAGCACCTCACTCAAGGCATTGTGGGATCTGGGGAGTCAATAATGAGGAGAGATCTCCAGTCCAGCATGCTATTCTTTGATTCAATTTTAAGGAAAAACATTTATGTCAGTGGACATCAGCAGGAGAGGAGAACACCAATAGTGGATGCCCTATATTTTTTCTCTAAGGGCCAATTTTTAAATGCTGCCTGGCTAATGTTTGAAGCAATGTTGGATGTGAATGACAAGTGTAGGAAGACCCAAGCCCTACCAGGGATCCCCTACAGCAGGCTCATCACTGCCTTGCTTAAGAGAGGCAACTTTGTTTTCAAAGGGGATGAAAAAGTGGAAATGGTAAAGCCCAAAGTGTTTGGCAAGAGGGCTTGGTCGGCTAGTAGGACTTTGATTGGGAAAAGCAAGAGTAAATCTGCTGAGAGTCCTGAAAGGAAGGGACCTCAAGTGGCCAGCTTTACAGCTGCTCCTTTGATTCCCTCAGCACCTACAGTCATCCCCTCCATCTCAGTTGATATCCCTAGTTTCTCCATCCCATCAGCCTCTCTACCATCCACCTCATTTCCTTTGCCTTCCATTCCAGTTTCCCTACCTCCTAGCACTTCAGCATCCCTTTCCATCATTACCATATCCACACCTCTATCTACCCCTTTTACCATTGACCCAATCCCTACCTTACCCTCACTCACCATCCCAGCCAGCCCATCCATATTAGCCACTCCACCTTTGAGCCTTGCACCAATTTCACCAACTGGCCCACCCACTTCTTCCCCTCCATCCATTCCCTTTGACTTTGATCCCACTTTTTCTATCTCCCCTCCACATACCCAAGAGCAGATCACTAGTGAGGGTTAGTCATCTTTGATAAAGTCCATTGTGGATAATATTGGGCATGAGTACACCCCACTACCAGAATCTCCATATCCCACCTCTCCACAACCTACCCATTAACTCACCCCACCTTTTACCCATACCCACACTCCTCCATTCCAACCAATTCCACCAATCCAACTCACAGCCCCTGTCACACCTGATCCTTTACCCCATATCCTAAACCTTCAACTTTCCCTCCAATCTCAAGTGATGGCCAACACCCAAGCCCAATCATTAATTGAGGCCACACTCCAAAGTCAATCCTCCTTGCCAACTAGCCTCCAAGCCATCAACTGCACCTTGACACTTTTAACCCAACCTCCCCAACAACCAGCCATCACTCATCCTACCTACACCGATAACTCTACTCAAACTAAACTTGAACTAGAACCCCAGCCTGACCCAATCCAACCTCCCATCATTCCCCTACCTCTGCCAATCATCCTCCCACAATCCCAACCTAATCTCCCACCTATGGTAGCTACCTTTGATGCTGCCATAGATGTGGAGGTCCTAATCCCAACCCCAACCTCAACCTACCCAGTTCCTGAACTTCAATCTCCCTAGTCCATACTCCCTGCCTCCTCTTTTCCCCATCCCCCTCCCTACTCCACCCTCCTCCATGTCATGTAACAGAATCCTTACCTCAAAAGAGGTAGCTACTACAGAGCAGACCAAGGCTAAGGAGGTAGCTACTACAGAGCAGACCAAGGCTAAGAGGAGAGCTGAGTTAAAATCTTATGTTGCTCAACAAGGATTCGCTGACATCTTCACCTCTGACTCTGACTCTGAGTAGTTTTAGTTTATTTTTAGGATTTTTACTTGGTTTTATAGGATTTCTACAGTTGCTTAGGTTGCTTTTGTATTTTTCTCCATATGCTTATCTTATCAATAGAATTTCTTTTTAGTCTATTCACTATGATGTTCTTCTTTTCTTTTTGTTTTATTGTTTGTTTTCTTCTCCTTAGTTCTGATAACTACTTGTTCCCATCTTATTTGTGTATTTATGTTTTTGTCTATGCGTTTTCTCCTGCTGCACATCCCTTTATCTTTCAAGCAGTGAGGATACTGCTCCTCATAGGTTTGGGGGTGTGACAAGGTTTGCCAATGGATAGTTAATGATAGTGCAACAAGGTTTTAATAGAAATTGAGAAAACAAAATAATTTCACACCTGATATTTTATAAATAGAGGAAATTACAAACTTTTTAAAATTGAAACATGCTATAGCTCTAATGCTTTCATGAAAATGTCAGAAATTTTTCATAAATTAGTGCTTAGTGAACTTGAAAAGAGAGAAAATTATGAGGATATACCCCAGAAATCTAATGAAAGACCATTTCCCAGCGAGATTTGGGTCTGAAAAATTCTTCTTTGAAGAGTGTTTAGCAATTTCTTCTACTCTAAGGACTGATTGAATCTACCTTTGCTCAGTAGAAGTTAGGCAAATCCAAGTTGAAACAGCTTGACAGCACTCATGACATGATGATATGAAGTAAGGCCATCCCTTGAATAGTTTGAGCTTAAAATTTCCCACCTTTGAACTGCCCTTGATACACGTCTTTTGAGCCTTAAAATTCCCAGTTTTTCTTTGATGAAAACCAGAAAATTTGAACCCAAAACCTCTTGACCTGTTTCAGTTCACCCTCAATCTGAGAAGTAAGAAAATGAAAGGAGAAGTGATGTTAAAGGAGCAAGGTTCGACAGTTAGTTAAAAGAGCAGAAAACACACCAAAAGGAAGTTGTGTATCAGAAGTACAGTTTGTGGCATTCCAGCCCATATAAAAAAAAAAAAAAAGCAAAAAAAAAAAAAGCAAAATAAAAGAATGAGAAAGAGAAGTCACTTCATTGAATTTTAAAAGAAAAGAGAAAAAGTTGGCCACTTTGGCTCTAAAAAATTCAAATAGGAGATGAAGATGTGCTGAAAGGGAGAATGATGAGTTGTAAATCACCTCCTTACTTTACTAATTTCTCAATCTTGAATCCTATTCCACCCTTTTATTCTTTGTAAACTTCACCCATAAGCCACATTACAACCCAATAAAAAAGCCCTTACTGATCTAAAATTGATTGAGCTGCCATATGGAGATGAGAATCTGTTAAATCTATGGTGAAAAGAGTTAGAAAATTTCAGAAATTGGAGCAATGCCTATGCTCATGCTTGCAGTCCTATTTGAGGACTGTAATTGCTCTTGAGCTGTGAGAATTGATACACCCTTCTATTTATATTGAGAGTAACAGCCCTGGTAAGCTTTGGGTCTGAAATTAGGATGGATGGGGGCATTATCAAAACATGATTTTCAATTTGAGGGTAAGCTAGGCATTAATTTTCATACAAAATGCCTTGACATGAGCTGATTGATTGTGCAGGAATTATAGTAGAATTTTAGTTTTAAACTGTCATGTTTTTATTGAGAATCCTCTAAAACTAAATGGACAAGGGGTGGAATGAATTTTATACTGCTTGAGCTTTGTTTTAACATGATGCGCTAATATTAACTGAATCATTGGAGAAGTTTGTGGGTAACTTCACTGTAAACCCTCAGGAGACTTCACTCCTCCACTAGGGATTACCTAGGGATTTAAAAGGCTTGATGCATATGCTAAATGCATCTGTGTTTCCTACAAAAGTGGCAATTTTTATTTTCAATAATTATTTTTACTTCCTCGTTTGCTCAGGGACTAGCAAAGCTTAGGTTTGGAGGTATGTTAAGTAGTGAAAAATATCATTTTTCACCTCCTAACCTTACCTTTGATAGACTTTTGAGCTAACTAATAATGTGTTCTAAGTGCATTTTATAGATAAGCAATAAATTGCAAGCTTAATGCAGATATCTACTTAAAAGAGCCCATGAAGCAATTTACTGCTCAACATGTGACCTTACAAACCAAAGGCCAGCCAATCAAGTAATCCACAAGAGCCCCAGAAGTTCATGAGATTGTTTTAAGCTTAACTGGGAAGGCTTGAGGCTAAGTGCAGTTGCAGAGAATGAAGATTGAATCCACCAAGAGGTTGCTGGATGTTGAACAAATGAAGAACATCACAAGTGAGAGGTGTGCCAGCTATGGAAGCATAAGGATGAATATGTCGAGAGGTTGGCCAGAGCTGCTGAGAGGATCTGATGCCCAAAAACTAAGAGTTCGAGAGGATGTCAGTAGCTGTCGAGAGGTTGAAGTACATAGGAGATAAGTAGTCGCGAGGTTCTAAAACACTTGTCGACAGGTTCCGTAAGCAAACCTATCGAGAGGAATGGAGATGGAAACATGAAGGTGTCGAGAGGTTCCAGATACTTGTTGCGAGGTTCAGCAGAACCTGTCGAGCAATCCAATTCAACTTGTCGACAACTTACCTGAAGCCATACTTCTTCTCGCGGGGATTGAGCCAACCTGTCGAAAGCTTAGTGTTAATTTGTATAACCAGTCGATAGGAATAGTATAACTTGTCGAGAGGATGAATGAAGAAATGGACAGAACGATGAAACAAGATTCTCGATCCTATCGAGAGCTATCCAATCCTATCAAAAGCCACAAAGATCTTGTCGAAATGAAGACCAAGCACACTCAGAACCTGTTGAGAGGTTCCCTGAACCTCTCGACACTCGTTTTGGCAACTACTTTGCATGTCCTTCAATAGTTTGCAATTTTAGAAGCTTGTGCACACATCCCAAAGCATGTTAGCGACCCTAAGGGTATTTTTGGTATTCAACTGCGTATGATTGGAAACCCTAATGGCCTCACGTGCATTTGCTAATTATGGACCAATGGGAGAAGAGCCTCTAGAAGAGAAATCGTCCATATCAGCAACCCGAAATAATATAATTATTCTCTTGGGCTCTGATTGGCTGAAACTAATCTGAGACAGAGGAGGAAGGTATAAAAAGAGAAGAACAATCTAGGAACAGGGGGTTCCTTTAGAGTTCTTTCCGGATGGATTCCATAGACAAAAATAAGTGAGAAAACCAGAGCTTAGATTCATTCTTCCTTCTTCTTCCATTCTTTCTTTAGCCAATCATGAGTGGCTAAACTCTTTTGAGCAGTGAGGGTGAGGTTGATCTGTAACTTAGGGAACTTGAGAGCATTATTGTGGGTCAATTATTGCACAGACTATAAATTTGAGAGCACTTCATTGTACTTCTTGTTTCATTCAATGAATTATTGATTTTATTACTTAGTTAGATCTATAGATCATCTTGTTTCACTTGATTCTCGATCGGATTTATGTAGATGGGACTAGCCCAACCACTTAACTAGTAGATTTCTTGAATACCATTTGATTTTCCTAGATCTGATACTCCCGTGGGTGCATGTGCCTGTGGCTTGACATTCACAACATTTGTACTGGTTATCATGTTCTGAGAGAGGCCTTAGAATTGAGGGACTCTATTGGATGGTCTGTGACCATTAAAGTGGACAAATCATAGCCTTACGAGCAATCTAATTCTCTGGCTGAGATCAGATTCCTCTACCCTACAGCTATGTTTGTAGCTAGATGAGGGATTGCTGCACATTAAGCCATTATAATGTTGTCAAATCACCCAAGTAGCAGTGAGACCAGACCCTAAGCTGCTCTTCTCCATTTTTCTATTTTACTTTCACTACATTTCCCTTCATTTGCTAGTTCTGAACTCTCTGGTTAATCCCAATTTAGTTCTGCAATTAGTTCTATTTCATTTTTGTAGTTTAGCTTAAAGTGACAATCCTTAAAAACCTCTCCTCTTCCTTTTTACTATTTTTTGTTTAGAGTAGTATAAGGTAGAGTGCCAAATCTATCTTAGATCTGGAGATTTACTGACTTTTAGCACACATTTCCCTGTGAACATACCCTTACTCTTTAAAACTTGCTACAACAGCCCTGCTTACTTGTAGGCTTTGTGTAGGCTTACCTTGGTGTGCAGTCCATAGACCTTTAATTTTTTGATTTTAACCCCTTTTTGAAGCATAAGGTAGCCGGACAACAACTACTTCGTGTGTGCTTACCCAATTCTTACCAATTCTTGGGAGTTCCTTGGAGGGAATGCAGTTACCTTAGCAAGCTAATAACAGATTTGATTCCACTTTGCTCTGATTGGCTGAAACAGATCTGAGCTAGAGGGGGAAGAGTATAAATTGGGGAGAAGCACAACAGAGAAAGGGGGGTATCCAGAATCGAGTGTTTGAGCAATTTTCCAATTTCCCTTTCCCGCCAAAATTCTAGCCTTCTTCCCTCTTCTCAATTCTCTCTTTAGCCAACCATGGTTGGCTAAATCCGGATAGCAACTAGGGTGAGGTTTGATCTGTAAATGGAGAGGTGTGAGAGGTTTGTAAGAGAACTGGATGATGTAGAGACTGCAGATCTGAGAATAATTTATTACAAGCTATTTTGAATAAATGAATTGTTGGTTTTAAAGATCACTGAATCTATAGGTCTTTTGATTTCCATTAGATTTTCATAGATTTTATGCTCCTGAGAATGCCAGTTTAGTTAATCTATAAATCCTTTAATTTCCATCAGACTTTCCTAGGTTTTATGCTCCTGTGGATGCCTGAGCTTGTAGCATTGAATTCACAGCATCTGTAGTGGTTCTCTTATTCTAATTGAACCCTTTGGATTGAATAAAATCCCTAGGATGATCTGTGACCATTGAAGTGGACAGATCATAGCCTTAAGATCAATTCAAGCCTCTAGTCTAAATTGGATTATTTTATCTTGCATTTGTGCTTGTAGCTAAATAAAGGATGGCTACAGATCCATCCTCTGCACAGCTTTCTAACCAATCAATTGACCAGTGAGACCAATCCCAAGCTATTATTCTCCATATCTAACTTTTAATTCCACGAAAACCTTTGATCTCTTCTTTAAAATTCTTTTCCTGATCATCTCTGGATCAGTTTATAATTAGATTTAATATTCTTTAGTTTTTAGTTTAAAGTGACAACCCTAAAAACCTAAAACCTCTCCTTTTCTTTTTCTTTCTTTGTTTTAAGGTAAAATAGGATAGAGTGCCAGATCTGTAGCAGATTTGGAGATTTGTTGAATTCTCTAACACATTTCCCTGTGGACAATCCTTACTTACCTTTTAAAACTTACTGCAACAGCCCTGAATTCTTGCAGGGCTGTGGTTTTCTTTGTGTGAAATTTTTTATAATTTTCTTCTTTATTTTTAGTATTATTTTTAGCATCTTAATAACCACAAGGAAAGTAAACTAACAAGAAGCCAAATGAAGGAAAAGGATGCAATCGACAACATTATAAATAATATCAAAGAGCCTCTTTGAAGCACTCTCGTCATAAGCGAATGCCCGAACTTCGCTACACTTCACTCACGCGCTAGCTGCATCCAGCGATATATAAAGGGAAGAGACATCGCCTTTTCAATAGTAATATCAAAGGTTGCTACTTCCAATGATTCAAAGCAGAAGAATAATAAGAAAGCCTCCAGCTCGGAGCAAGTTAATACCGTCACCAACTAGGGTCAGAGCACCAGCAATGGGAACTACCAGCCAAGGAATTCCGGTCAGAATCAGTACCAAAATCAAAATTAGCAGCAGTATCCAAATCAAAATCAGAACTAGTACCAAAATCGAAACCAATACCCTAACCAGAACGCTCAGAACTAGAATGTCACTCGAAATCGGCCAGTAAACCCCCAGGGCTATAATAACGTACCCCCGCCTCAGAATTTCAACCAACAAGTCAGGGGCCCCTACCAACCCAAATGCAACCACTATCCTCCACTGCCTGACACCATCCCCAACATATTCTGCCTTCTCAGTCATCAAAACCTCATCCGATTCCCACCAAAATGGCCACGACCCTGGCCCACCAATCTTGATCACAGCAAGTTCTGCGCTTTTCATCGATATGCATGACCCAATTTGGAAGAATGCTGGCTGATATGAGACATGATTTACAACCTGAACGATAAAAACCAGATCGATTAGGAATCCCTTTGAAACTCTAATCAGAATAACAATCAGCTGCCTCCCAACTTAGGGATTATCAATAATCCCATGCCCAATCATAACCAAGGACTCGTCGCCCACATCACTATGCTAGACCCTCCGAGTCGACTTTTTTTTCATCCCTCTACCCTCATCACCCGTGTTAGCTCCCCAGATGCTTTGACTCATTCAGGTGATCCCTCGAGGCCCTCGGCCATTCGACCACATCCTTCATCCCCGATCACCCAGATTGTTCCTCCAAACTATCCATCCCATCCCACCTTTGCTCATGTTCGAGTTCAAGCCTTCGAAACTCGAAGATCAATCTTTCAGCCTACGGGGCTCACTACACCCCCAAGTGCTGAGATAACTCCACTGCCGCTTCCCCTATATGACTCTGAGTTTGAAAACGGAGACAATGTCCTTCAAATTGCAGAGTAAATTGCGGCATGGGTGGATAACGTCACCTAAAATACTTTGAGTCAATGACGTGAGACTACGATGGAACACCACTCCAATGCCAAGATGACTCAGTAGAGTGAAGGATCCGATAAGGAAGAACCCCTGATCTCCACCTTTCTAGAAGAGGATGATTACACTCAGTATCTCCCACCATGGAACGACATAGCTCTGCTGCGTATCCCCTCTTCAAATTTTGCCCCATTCACGATAAGTACTACAGTGAGATCATCAACGCCCCAATATCAATGACCAACATGCCTGTTTCTCAAATCAGGAACCAGCTACCCACCACCGCCATTCCCCAGGGAAAAGCAGAACGACAATGCTCAACCGTCGGAAAGGATAGCAAGGTGACGAGTAGTGAACCTACCTCCACTGCCTCATATGATCCCTCTGTCGCTAGTTTAAGAACCGGTGCCTCCACTATCTCAGCCAAACATCAACAAAGCTCACTGCCTCGACAAAGAGCCAACTCTAGAAATAGGCAAGGAATATGACCTTTTGTGACACCTCGGGAAAGTACTAGCACAAATATCGATCCTTGAGCTCATTAAGAAATCGCCAGAACACCACCTACTGTTGATAGAGATGCTGGATGAGACTCATGTAAATGAAGATACCACCTTGGATGAGCTACACGAGATTGCTTTGGTTATGGCACAACCTTCAGTGCTAACTTTCACTGAGGCTGATATGCCCAAGGAATCACTGCGGTGGGAGCTCTGCCCCAATTTACATGATGGTTATGATTAGAGGTTTCTCAGTACCACATGCACTGGTCTACACCGGAGCGGGGCTTAATATGTGTCCCTTAACCATGCTCAAGACGCTCGAATATACCGAGCATGACATAAGGCCGTCATCTTTGTCCCTCATAGCATATGATGGTTCCCGACACTTTGTTAAAGGAACTATCAAGTTGCAAGTGCGCCTTGGACCGATCACTAAAGATGTTACATTCCATGTCTCTAACTCATCTAGTACCTACAATCTAATCCTAGGAAGGAAATTGCTAGAGTCCATGAAAGTTGTGGCATCTATATATCATCAATGCATCAAATTCTCACGTGAAGACTCTATTGTCAGGATCTACACTGATGCGCCTCTCAAAGAGGCATATACTAATTACGCGACAAGCATTCCAATAGCACATGACTCCTTCCTATCCACCGGCCACATCAGAAAGGTATGATTGCCTGACGATACGGCAATAGCAGAAGTAACTCATCCCAACTCACCCCCATACTAGTCGAGATTGACAAATAGATAGGACCTAACCTCACCTGGTTGTACGATATAAATCCAACCGTAATAAAGGGATGGGACTTGATGTATCAGCTCAGACATGTCCTATAAATGCGACTCGATAAGAATAAACAAGGGTGAATAGGGCCGAATGTTTTGAAGAAAGTCCACAAGCACACAGGATTGGGTAACCAGTCAGACGACAAGCAAGCTGACCTTGCCTAAATCGTCACTCTATAATTTTGTCTACGGAACCACCGAGAAGGCCGATGTGTCGAGAAGAAAGGAAACATCCCTCGCCGAACCATAGGCAACAAAAATTGAGCAGATCGCTAAAGCATTCATGGATCTGACGAACTTGAACTGAGATGACGATGACATCGATAAACTGCTTGAGGTTATAGGATCACTGTTCAAGGCTGAGGAACCCTGCATTACCAAAAGAAGAGAGCCACCATAACTCGAGCTGCACATAGAAGACTGGGAGTCGACCGACGAGGAAGACGTCCACATCGCCTCTTTGGGAAATGAGGAACAACCAAAATCATTTGAACCTCATGAATCGGAAGGGGAGGACTAGCTTTCAATATCCAGCAAAGAAGACTATTGGCATAATCTTATTGACATAGAACTTGAGTGTAGACACCCTAATTTTGCCCTCTCGGAATATACAAATTTGTTTGGTAAACCTTTGACCTCATAACCCTGATATGAAACCATATGCTGAAACAATAGTATATGACTGAGCACAGGCTGAAACAATAGCTCTGTGGCTCAGGTCCCAATGTAGGGAGACTATATACTAAAATAATAGTATATAGTCAAAATGTAGGCTGAAATAATAGTCTGGCATTTCAGACCCAACCCAAACCCCGACAATCCCGAATTAAGCGCCTAAAACCAAGCACTCAATTCAATTGCACGCCAAATCACCCGCATATAATCAGTCCCTTCTCAGGCCAGACTTCCTTTCCCCAGACCACCTCGAGACTCGATCACGCTCCTGATACCAGACACGTGATTGGATTGAGCACCACATCACTGGCCCGTAATTGGTCTACGTCCGGCCTAGCCTCATCGTCCTTGATCCCTAAGTTTTCTCGATTAAACACTCCGAGAGTGGCGCTTAATTGGATTACGCACCTCAAAATGGGCACGCAATTAGTTCTAACGCTATTAGGACTAGGAAACTCGCTGAGCAAGTCAGCTGGCCACTCACTGAGTCGGTGACCGACTCAAAGCGATTAAGCACTGGAAAAATGGTGCGTAATTCAGTTAAACGCCTAGAAAAAGGTGCGTAATTAAAGAAAAACCTGTAAAGAAAGAAAGAGAAGAAGAAGACATGAAAGAGATGAGCTGAATTCTCAGAACTTTTGAATCCTTTCTACCCTTCTTTGGAACCTCTTAACCCATAGCCCCATTACAAGCCAAGAAAGTCCTTTTTTGATCCTTGATTTGCAATAGCACAAGTCTAGCAGAGATGTTCATGATACATACTATGAAAACACTGATAAGCATATGAATAGAATAGATTATCTTTTTCATGAGATTTATTTATTTGTCATTTATCCTTGATGTTATCACGCAGAACATCATATTGGGAGAACCCAAAAATTTTGATATTCTTTTAGAGAATATGTCTCAGTGATAGTTTGGATGAAAAGATTTTCTAAATCTCCAGCTTAAAAAAATATATGATGAATAAACTTGTCATTGATACGCACACACTCCACTCTTTACATGAATTAAAATTGTTGAGGATCTTGATCAAGGATAACTACTAGCATGAGAAGTATGCATGGAATTGTATTTATGAAAATCATAATAACCATGTAGTGATTGACTGATAATTAGTTAGTGTAAATAGTAGTATAGAATTTATATTTTCTATTTCAGAAAAATCGTTGAAAAATCTAAAAATATTTGAAGTTTGTAGGTAACTTCACTGAAAACCTTCAGGAGACTATAACTCCTCCACTAGGGATCACCTAGGGGTTTAAAGGCTTGTTACATTTGCTAAATGCAATCGTGCTCCCTACGAAAGTGGCATTTAAATTTGTAGTTCTAGGATAGTTTATTTTTCCTTGTTTGCTAGGGACTAGTAAAGCTTAAGTTTGGGTGTGTGATCAGTCACATAATTTACCAATTTATCACCCTTAATATAATGATGCTAGACGCCAGTTTGCTACTAACGAGATATCTATGTGCAGATATTCAGAATAGATAGCAGAATAGAGCCAAAGTGCTAATCTTTGCCAAAGTGAACTCAAAATGTAGTAAGAAAGACGATCATATGCAATTATAATTAATCGTATCGAGAACCAGTCCATAAGCTGAAAGAAAGATGACATATGATCTATCGAATGACCAGTCGTAAGCTCGCTAGAATGAAAGAAGCCAAGAAAAGAGAACAATTGTACTTACGATTCCTCAAAAAGATGCTGAAGACTAGAGGATAAAAATGGAGAAATACGATCAATCGAAGGGAGAAATCATATTGAAGAAGAGAACAATTGTAAATTATGATTGGTCAAAATTAAAGCTTCCGCTGCTACTGATCACGTGAGATATAGAACGCAATGCGCAGAATTAGAAGATCACTTGAATTAGAAGTTTGGCAACCCATGGATCTGAGAAGATTGGCGAAGATATAAAAGAAAAATCCAGAAGATCTCTACTACTGAAATCACGAAGAAAAGTTCTGCGCGCATCTATCATCCCAAAGCAAGGAAGATTAGAATTAGAAGTTAGAGCTATATTAGGAAAATTTTACTTTAGTAATATTCTTTTATTAGAATTCAAACAATGTAAACTGACCCCTTATGATCTATAAATAAGAGGGTTCGACATAGGAGAAAAATCATCCAAGGAATTTTCAATATCAATTGACAACTAAGGTTGGAATTCTAAAAGATCACCGTAGAGTAGTTTTTATCAAGTAATATCGTCCACAGTTCTCTGAAAATCTTGCCTGACAATCAAGACTGAAGAAGCTGAAAGATCAACCCTTTGGATGGTTATACTTTTGCTTTCTACTTTAGATTTATTTTATTGCACTTTACTGCTTTGTAAACATCCAATTCTTCTTGATTTTAATTGACGCCTAAAATTGAGAGTTTGAGGATATTACTTTAACGGTTTTTATTTTCCATCTTCAGTTTTCTTGAGTTTCATTGATGCCCAAAATTTTAAAAGATTATTGATTAGTATAAATCTGTGTTGAGGAAATCTTGAGTTTGATTGACGCCAAAATTCCAGAAGATTGAGATACAGTGTAACGGTACTTTACTTTTGTAAGCATCCGAGAACCGAAGGGTTGTGATTGACGACCATAATCTCGAAGGAGAAGAATTTAGATTTACTTTTCTTGCAAATAGTTTAAATAACTATTCTTTTATTCTTATTTCTCTAGTATATTAGATTCTTAAAAGACAGATAAAAGTTTTCAAAATGTATGAAATATTGACCTTCCTCGTGAGAACGATTCTATACTAGTGTTATAATTTCTATTGTGCGCTTGCAATAGGTTAAGGCTAAGTACAATAATAGCTATTGAACAGTGGGCCTGGGTAGGGTCTAGTATTGGTCCAGTTTGGATTTTAAAGGGTTCTATGAGTCTGGTTTGGAGTTTCTAAGAATCCGGGAGGATTTTTAAATGTTTGGGTTAATTTTTAAGGGTTCAGGAAGTGCTTTTGGAAGCTCGGTTGTACACCTTTCTCGAAGTACGTGTTGATTGTACCTTGGGCCAAATTTGGGTGTCTACAGATACCCCTCTTTGGTATCCAATCACTAATGATCGTATGACAAAGAAAGAGACATTCAGAGAGGCCCAAGGAAAACGCTATTGAGTCTGCCATATTCAAAGTGAACCTTAAATATCAGATGGTAAAAGAAGAAGAAAAAAAATATGGAGAGTAGCAGAAGCCCATTACATTGGGAAAACGTCTGTTCGTCAAGGCTATCGGTCCCCAAGTACTTAGCGACATTACTGGGCATAACCGTGATGATGAAATGATTAATGATGTTTGATGTTCAAGTCTCATTTTGAACAAAGCAGCCCTGTGAGATCGACTCATACTTAAAGATTAGCGTAAAGTAATTACACGAAGATCCAACGATTTGTTCCCAATCTCATGAGGCATTAATTGCTCCATTTTGATCGGGCACGGGTGCCCCTATGCAAGGTTGGTTCGAGGACTTTGAGCAAACTCAAAGACGCCAAAGTTAATTTAGCACGACTACCCGAGTGGAGCGAATATTGATGTTGCAACACTTTTTGGGAGTGTGGGCCACTGATGGGTCATCGGTATTTTTGTTGTTTATATATATGCTTTTTTTTTTTTTTTTTCTTTTTTTTTTCTTCTCTCTTATATATATATATATATATATATAGAGAGAGAGAGAGAGAGAGAGAGAGAGAGAGAGATTTACGCTATGTGTGCATACTATGCATGCATAGCTATCTCTGGAGAAAAATAAGCTATGCGTACATAGTATGTAAGCATAGCCAAGTTTTTATTAAAAACGAGCAGTCAGAGGGCAGAGACCTAAAAAAAATAAAAATTTTAAAACTTTGTTCCTCCTCTGGAAACAAGGTAATCCAATTAACCCCTTTTTCCTTAAATTTCTTGCTTCCTATACCAAATGTGGCTAGGTTTCTTGCATTTTAATATAGAATAGATGTAAACGCATTTCTTTGTAATCCACTTCATTGATTTAGACGTATATTTGTATCAATTTGGTGAAACATCTTGATCAATTTTGCCTTCCTTTCTTTTTTCTTCTTTTTTTTGAATTTCCCTAATTTGATTCATCAATGAGTGAGGGCTTTTGCATCTAGGTGACAAGAAGGATTGTTCTTGTAAATGTGATCGTCCTTGACTGGTTTTATGATGTATGTGTATGATTGTAATGGATTTTAGCAGAAATTGGTCGATTTGTGCCCTCTTTTTGATCTAATTGGTCCGTGTACCTGACTTGGGGGAATTTTGATTTGAAAAAATTAGGGAGAGAAAAGGGGTTACTCAGGCCAAAAATTTAAAAAATTTGAAATGACTAGATGCAGGACCTTTTTTTAAATTATTATTTGGCACGCCATTTCTTTTGAATTTGCAGTGAATATTGCGTACATGCGGATTTCATTTTACAAAATGTGGGGCAAAAGGGTTCCCTATGACATAAACCCCTTTCTTCTCATTTTTTGTTTTTTGAAAGTTTTTTGGGAGGGATGAAAGCATACTTACCTGCTTGTTGTTGTTTTTTTTATTTTTTAAGAAGGAATGCCTGATCCTTTTGCTGCCATCTTTTAAATATTGCCAATCTGACATTTCTTCTTTCCCTTTTCTTCAGGATGCCATGCGGGCAATGTGGCGAGGATGATGAGGGTGGTAGGCCGGTCCCGGCTGAAGTTGTTGGTAGTCGGGGTGAAGATTTGGTAGGGGTGCACCACTTTACCGAGAAGCGTACGGAGGAGCGGAAGAAAAGATACTAGTTAGAAATGTAGGGGGATGAGGCCCGCAGTGGCCTTCTTCATCATCAATGCACCCATATCTCAAATTTTGGGATAGCCAGCGAGGTAACGTGTCTTTCAAGGTTTGTGTTTTCTTTTCACATTTCCATTCATAGTTCTGGTGACTTTGTTTTTGGCAATGTTGCCCCTCCCTTCGATCACATTTCGAGGGGACTGGTTTGATCTACATCGCCTCTACTCCCATCTCCCCTTCACAGTGAGACTCCTCCTATCACAGGCGGGCTTTGGGGACTTCCTTTCCTGCCCCCTCATAAAGGGTGATAACTCTTATGTGATGACCCTTGTGGAGAGGTTTCCTCTTGAGACGATGACCTTCCATATGTCGGTTTCTGAGATGGCCATCACCCCAGTTGATTGGTCCATGATTACAGGGATCGTGGTAGGGGGAGTGTTAGTGGTCTTCCCTCGCTTTATAGATCAGGAGGAGGTGATTAGGCTGATTGGGGCTTATCCACCCTCCAATTGTATGACTGGTCCTGAGGTCAAATTTTCACGACTGGCTGCCATTTTTGGTGAGGATGAGTTAGTCCCAGAGGACCAACCTGATATGTTTATTGACATTGACCTTGAGCGTGCTTTGAGGCTTGCTCGTATATCGCTCCTTTTTCTGTTGGGTAAGACGATCCTCGCTAACACCAGTGGGGGTCGTGTCCAGTTGTCCCTTCTTTTTTTGATGGATGACTGGGCCGATGTGCATCTCTTTGACTGGGATGGTGCAGGGTATGCCAAGCTGATGGATAGCCTAGCCAGAGCTTCTGTTGGGAGCCTCCATTCTCTTTGCAGCTTTTGAACCATGATTGAGGTGACTTGCCCTTTTGTCTTTATTTTATTTTCCTTTATTATGTTCACATACATTATCTTTTGCCTCTTCTTTCAGGTGTGGGGGTACTTACACTTCCAGCCAGGCTCCACCCTTCTTCTCTCAGAGGAGGGTACCTACCCCTTGATGAGCTGTTTTCACATGGATCATCGCAAGGATCCTGAGATGAGTCACCTAGAACTAGGTTTGAGATCCCAATTTGACTTGATGATACCGGAGCAAGTACATAGCACCTTCTTTCAGTTCTCCTTGTATTTTTAGCAATGTTGTTTGGCTAAGGAAATTCCCTTTTCTGTGGGCAGGTGGTGTATGATCCTTATGTTGGCTCCCCTTTTCTGTACCGGTTTGTCATTGGTTGATCACAGATGTTTGTCTATCACCATGTTATCTTCTTCGATGGTTCCTCAACCTGAAACTACTATTTAGGGGATCGGGTGGTGCACTAGTATCGCGACTTCTTTGCCAGGCCCACTGACCCTCCTGAGGATGATATGGCATCGAGAGGTACAATGGAGGAGCTTATGAGGCAGCTTGGATATTAGGGGATCCAGACCAAGGGTCTCTTCCAGCCTGGTAGGGGATATTGGGAGTGGTACTAGTCTCTCCCCAATCGATTGCTTCTTCCTAGATTCGTACTCGGGGTCAACTTTTTGGCTGTCGGAAGTCTGTGTAGTCAGGTAGCTTTTGACTTCCCCTTTACTTGTTCCTTTTATTTGACATGCTTACTCTCCATTGATTTGGGCTTCTTCTTTTTAGTGTAGCGCGAGTGCTGGACCTCCAGGGTCGTCGGATGCAGGGCCCTTAGGGTCTTCAGGTGCCGGACCTTCAGGGACCTCAGATGCCGATCCTTCCAGGTGTTCTGTCCATAGGCAGTTTTATGATGGGCTTCTTTCAACTTTGTGTGAGGAGGTGGCAGAGCATGCTAGTCCTTTTACCGATGCTATTAGAGTTCCCCCTCCTGAGCAGGTTCCGGGGGTAAGTTGTTGCCCCTTAGAGATATATCAGTCTCTTTCCTTTTATTCGCCCATACTTATCTTTCCCTTCTTCGTAGGATTATGCCTCTGCGATCTAGTAGGTGGAGTATTATTGCCATATTGCTACCCTTCGGGAGGTTGAGGTGGTGAGTATGATGCTGGTTTATATTCTTTGTGCTTTCGTTGGCCCATGCTCCTCTTGTCTGACTCTTTTATTATAGCTTTTTCAGGAGGCTCGTGAGAAGGAGTCTTGCTCGCTACACAGCCGACTGACTCAGGCATGGTCTCGCATCGGGAATATCAGAACTTTCACTTATCAGTAGTCTGCGCGGCAACGGAAGAGGAAGGATACCTGAAAGTTGGATGGGATGCTGCTTTTCCCCTCTCTTCTCTTTTTTTTCTTTTAATCTTTAAACTTGTATGGGAAACTCCAAAGAACTTTGTAATAATCAAATTTTGAACAAATGGTGTATCCTAATGTTGGAAGGTTTTGAGAATGGATATCTTTGGTTCTTCTTTTGCTTTGTTATCTTAGGAGCACATTTGTTTGGATGGTATGCTTGTATTTAGACTTTCTGCAGGATGGGTGCCCTTAAAAATAGATTGAGGGGATGTCTCTTGGCCGTGTAATAGCCACAATAAGTATGGCCATGCTTTCTTCTTTCGGTTGCCACGGGAGTGGTTCCTATCAAGAAAGGTAGATAGGTTAGATGGTGAAATTTTGGGAGCCCCGGTTTGTGGTTTGGGGTGCCACTTGCAATGGTAAAAATTCATTTTCTGCAGCTGGAGTATGCCTAAAAACAACAGGTTGTAAAAAACTTTTTTTTTTCCTTTATTTTTGTTATTTTTTGTTCATGCATACATATTATGTACGCATGCACAGCATTTTGGTTTTTCGGCCATGCATAAATATTATGTACACATAGCTTAAATCCCCATCAGCAGGCTATAAGGCCCGAGAAAAGTCCATTTTCTCTTTATTTTCAGTTGGGCTTTGATTTTTGTCTGATTTTTTTATCTTTTCTTCCCAAGGGTGGGTCCATCATTCTACATTAGTTTGCAATCCACTTGGGACGACTTTGTATGACCATGGACCCACTTCACGACCCTACCCTTTTGAGGGGTTTTGGGACTTTCACACTTCTTTCTTTAGGTATCGAACCCAGATTTCTTAAACCATGGCTCAGTAGCCTGGATGAAAGCGAGCTCGCGGGCCTAGATCAACTCAGGTTTACCTGTATCCCCTCTTTCCTTGATGTGCTACCTTTTTTAGACCTTGTTCACGCAGCAGTTTCTCATTGGGATGCTGAAACTCATGTCTTTCGATTAGGTGCTCGTGAGCTAACCCCGATCGTTGAAGAGATGGCTATTTTGTCGGGTTTGAGACTCCATCATGGCCTTGTCAAGGTGGTACCAAAGCCATGCTATGCTAGTGTTGTCTACACGACTCTGGGTTTGAAGAAAAATGAATATGAGAAAAGCCTCGCCGGTGGGCCCACCAGGTGTCTGGTGAAATTCGTAAGAGAGATTTTTGGTGAGGAAAGCTTGCTGAAATTGCTGATTCAAAACACTTATAATGTGAATGCTTTTACCCTCGGTCTCCTCTCAGAGGTTCTTTTTTACACAGGGGAGAGCGCTTTTCTCTCTCATTATGTGATGTATTGGTGGAGCTTGAAAAGGGTCATTCCATTGTGCACTTGGTTTTGGTCGAGCTCTATCGGGGACTTGATGCTTTTGCCATGGGAAGGTGGAAAACTTTCGGGGGTGCCTAATTCTCCTTCAGATCTGGCTGGGTGAGCATCTTGCCATCTTGGGGCCCGTGCCCCGCTTTTACATGATACGAGGGGAAGTTGCTTGTTGCATTTTGAGCCGATGTTCTAGGCTACCTCAGAAGAATGCCCACGAGATGCGCCTTTAGTTGACTGAGGCTGAGCTTATATCAAGGCTTCCATGGCTTGACAGTACCTTCTCGATAGTACATTCCTGAGATCATGAGGGTATCACACTTCTAAGACTGACTGACAGTACTCGTTATTTCCATTCTCGAGTTTTGCGTCAGTTTGGCTTACTCAGCTGTGTCATGCACATCGAGTCCTCCCCTGTGTGATTTGATTTTTACTCGAGGGTCCTCAGGGGATTTGGAGAAGATAGTGATGCTCTGGGAAACGCATCAGTCGATGCACATTTGTGACCTAGAGTAGGGGACCGCTCCTTTGACTTCCCTAGAGTATGAGACCTGGTTATCTTTGACTTTGTCCTCCTCATGACAACTTTCTTTGATAACTAGTAGTAGTTTTGAGGTGTCCTGGCTAAAAAAATAGGTAGCGCTTTTGACTTGAATTGAGTTACTCGTAGATGAGAAGCGGGTTCTGCAGGAGCATTTGGAGAAAGATCAGGTGTGAGCAGATGAAGCAGAAAGTGACGCCCTTCATTTGGGAGGAGCTTTGAATGATGCTTTCAATTCTACTGATGCTTCCTGCAAGCAGTATAAAAGCCTTCATGGTTGGTGGATCAGCGACCGAAATTCTCGTGAGGATGCTTTACTTGAGCAGATTCGAGGCTTGAAACGCGAGCTGGGCCAATGACCTAGTCCTGCATTTACTTTTTACACATATCAAATACCATAGGGAGACAGATATATTTTTTGGTTTTTTATTTTTTAATGTTTTTGTTTTCTTTTTTCAAAAGGTAAAGAAAAAAGTTAGGTGCCACACTGATTATCTTTTTGAGATGTGGTGCAAGCAATGTACAGAAAATGAAAATGACAAGAGGGGAACTCGTTTATTTTTTGGTATACACATTTTTCTTTTCTTCATTTTTTGTTTGATGCCTTAAATGTGAGAGGAAGTAACGGGACCCATTTTGAGAATAGCCCAACCTGTTCATGTTGTTGGGACTGAGTGAGGTTTCGAGTTTTACCCAGGCTAGACCGTCCACCCCTTTGGATTGAATCAACCCTTTATCCTTACCTCTGGTCATGCATTTGACAGTGCGATTGTGAATATATACCTGATCATGACTCGATTTGAACTCACATAAGTGGTCCAAACTAAGCCCAGATGACTCGAAGGTGTAACTGAAGGAGTAACTGAATTTTTTCTCTTTCTCTTTTTTTCTTTTTTCTTAAGTTTGAACCTTTTTATTCATAGTGCCTAAGATGGGTTTTCGCTATGCCCGTCATTGCCCTCTTTTTTACCCGTAGCATCCTTTCGGGTTTTCACTACATCTGTGGGTATGCATTTTTACCCCAGATGCCCTTTCAGATTTTCATATGGTCCATACAAGCTTGCTCCGTGGTGCCCTTGCGGGTTTTCCGCACGTCCTCTTAGCTTTGAGCCGGTATAAAATTTATTTTCTTTTCTTTTTATTTTCTTCCAAAAGACCACGACATGGATGTCGATTCTGTCATAGCCAGGTGGATGGAATTCTATGTTGTACCCCAACTAGTCTTGTACTGACTTAACAAATATTATGACTACTTGAAGATCCTATAGAGGGCTTCCTTCAGGGGCAAATCGTGGCCATGGGTTAAAATCGATAGGTTAGAAATTTTGAAGGTATTCTTGGGTTTAAAGGTTTTTCTTGATTGAGTTTTAGCAGCCGTAATATATTTCTTAGGAAATTTTTACTGTACATGCCCCATGATTTTTCTATATTTTTTTTAATTATTTTTGCTTTTTTTCGGACATCCTTTTTTTGGGATTTTGCTTTTCTAATTATTTTTTGGAATTTGATGGTAACTCTTTTTCTTCTTGCTTTAGGAGTTTCTCTCTTTTCTAATATTTTTCTTGGTATATATATATTTTTTTCTTTTCCAGGGAGGAGTATGAAAGAGGGCTAGAGGCTCAAATTTGGTAGCAAAGGGTATGAGCATTCAGAGATGCTTTTTGGCTACTTGGTTTTGAAATGATGGCCTCGTTTAAGGGGTCCTTAAGTAGTCACATATCCATTTTTGCCAGTACTTACCTTGCCATAGGAGACTTAGGAGTAGAATGGTCGTACGTATCTAGTGTTGATTGGCTCAGGAAAGTGATCTCCGTCCATTGTGGTGAGACGAAGTGCGTCCCTAGGGAGTACTTCTCTAATGGTGTAGGGTCTATACCAATTGGGCTTGAATTTTCCTCTCAGATCAGCGTGGAGAGACAGGAAAATTCTTTTGAGTACTGTCTCACCTATCTTTAAATCTCAAATGCGAACGCGCTTGTTGTAAGCACGTGCGATTCGCCCTTGATAGACTTGGGTATGACACAAGGCTTGGAGCCTTTTTTCATCGATCAAGTTTAGTTGCTCAAAGTGGGATCTCTCTCTTTTGGCTTCTGGTAGACTGACTCGATGAAGATACTGAGTGAGGGTACTTCGACCTCATCTGGTAGTACAACCTTAGTTTCATGCAAAAGGGAGAATGGTATTGCCCCTGTAGCGGTACGGATCGACGTTTGATAGGCCCATAGTGTGAAGGATAACATTTCACTCCAATCTTGGTATGTGACGACCATCTTCTCATAGATGTGGATGATCATCTTGTTAGCAACTTCTACAGCTCCATTAGTTTACGGCCTATAGGGTGATGAGAGATGATGTTTGATTTTGTACTGCTCACATAAGGCTCTAATGCGCTTGTTCGTAAAGTTAGTGTCGTTGTTTGTGATGATGTCCTTGGGCATGCTGAATCAACAAACAATGTTGTTCTTGATAAATTTTGTGACATGACTGGCAGTGATGTTTGTGTAGGATGCTGCCTCTACCCATTTAGTGAAGTACTCAGAAGCAACCAGGATGAACTGATGTCCATTTGAAGCTTTCAGATTGACCTTTCTGACAATGTCGAGGCCCCATGTGGTGAATGGCCATGGAGTGGCCATGTTGTGCTAATCTATAGTAGGAGCATGCATCAGACTAGAGTGTTCTTGGCACTTGTAGCACTTCTGAACGTACTTGCAACAATCAGTTACCTTGGTGGTCTAAAAATGCCCTTACAGTAATATCTTTTTAGCGAGCATGTGCCCGTTGGCGTGGGCCCCACATTCTCTCTCATGGATTTCCTTTATGATGTTTGTTGCTTCGCTCTCAGTTAGGTATCTGAACAAAATGTTGTTATATGATCATTTGTAGAGGCACTCGCCTGAGTTTCGAGGAAATTCTTGATATTTGAGAACCATGGAGGCTCATCATCTGGTTTGGTTGATCCCTCTATCTGTAGGTAAAAGGCAGGCTCGTTCCTTTGTCCAATCATGATGGGATTCATTTTGACGCCATATGGAATTTCGACCATTGATGCTAATATTGCTAGTGCATCGAAAAAGTAATTTCTTGCTCGCAGGACATAGGAGCAGGTAACATTGTCGAAGCACGCGATTAGATCTTCAAGGTGCTCATGGTATGGGATTAACTTTTCATCCTTTATTTTCCAATCGCCATTGGTTTGGCATATGATTAGCTGTGAGTCGTCAAATACCCTGAGATGAGTTACGTTCAGGTCTAGAGCTGCTTGTAAGCTGGCTACACAGGCTTCATATTCGACCATGTTGTTGGTGCAAAGGAAATTAAGCTTATGTTGATTCTTCTAAGTGTGCTTGATTTATTTGTGTTTTGAAAACAGGTTTGCAACTGCTAAGTTATAATGAATCTAGAATATTAAAAAAAATAAAGAAATATCAGCACAGATAGAAGTGAATTAGCTTGCAAGATCAGGGCCAATTGTAGCAAGTTTTAAATGTAAGTGAGTAAAAGATCGTCCACAGAGAATTTGTCTAAAATGCAAGATAAACCTCCAGATCTGAGCTACCAGATCTGACCTCTTATCCTATCTAGAAAGCACATAAGATGGGAGGTTGAATTTGTCACATTAACTAAATGATAAAAGTAAAAGTTAAACTAAATGATCCAGATCCGAGTTGGGGGAACTTTTGAGGTAAACTTATAAAAATGGAGAAGTAATATCTAACTTTGATTTGGTCCTTGAAATCTAATGAGAATGACTGCAGCTCAACTGAGAGATGATCTAATCTTCATCTGGCTACAAGCGCAGATGTAAGAGAAATAAATCTAATTCAAGGATTAGATTTAAGCTTATGGCTATGGTCTGTCCACTTTAATGGCCACAAACCATCCAATAGTCTTTAATCGAAATCCTTAATTTAGAACAAGAAACATCACTACAAATGTCGTGAGAGATTAGGTTACAAACACTAACTCTCACAGGATTAATGAATAAAGGGAAATTGCATGAAAAATAGTAAATCTAAAGGAGTCTAATGCAATAAGGAGATCAGAGGGAACCCTTAACATGAGTCCAATGGAGAATGTACGGTTTACAACAACCTTTTCAAATTCACCATTACAATTACAGAGCACAGCTTGAACAGCTCTCAGATTTGTAGTCTTGAATACAACTCTCTTTTGAATTACAGAAGTATCTCACATCTCTCAATTGCAAGTAAAAAGTGAGGCTATTACAGGGATTTCAAACAAACTATCTGATTTGGAAATGAGGGAATAGGAATGAAACTCAAAATCTGGATGCCCAAATTGGGCAAATGGTTCGTCTATTTATAGTTTTCCCTAAGTCCAGCTCAGATGTGTATCAACCAATCAGAAGTGCTCAGATCTGTATCGACCAATGGTAGTCGAGCACAAGGATCCAGATCTGTTCTGGCCAATCAGAATTTCTCGATTTGGTTCAGCCAATCAGGTGACAAAAGCATCAATTCTGTTATGCATTTTGAAAGTCTGTTAGAGTTTCTAGAAGTTCCCGCCAAGTTATTTCATCTCTGGGTGCTCACGTGGGGTGGAATATGCCTTCGCTTCATGCTTAAAATCCTTTGGAATGTCCCTAAGTTTTTAAATGAATTGGGACGCATGAAAAAGATTACTGAATTGCCCTTGCAAAAGCTAGGAATCTCCAGAATACCTTTTCGCATAGCTTAGGGGATTTTTCGCAAGGTGTTGTAACTCCTGAAGCTCTTTTCACAATGTTCTGGTTCTGTTCGAATTGAGTTTTCTTCTTTTCGAAAAGGTCAATCATCTCTTCGAAGAGTTTAGGTGCTCTTTGAAAGCTAAGCCTGGAGTTTTAGTTCTTTTCGCAGAGTTCAGGTTCTTTGCGAAAAGTACTCTGTAGTGCTTTTTTCTGTTCGAATTGCTCCATACTTCTTTTCTGGGTTGAGACCAGGTCTTTGCCTCTTCAGTTCAGACCTTTTAATAGCTAGTGAGGTTGTCTCTTCTCTTTCTTCCTTTGGATCGACATGGATTGTCATCTTTTTGGCACTTTTAAGCTGCTTTTATGGTTAAGCCTGTCTTTATTGTTAGCTGAAACACAAGCACTTAAAACACTTATTTAGTTCTCTCAAAGGTCTATCAAGACTCAGGTTAAGGGGTGAAAAATGGTATTTTTCAGTTCTCAACAGCTTAATGGAGACAAGTATGTGGGATCCTTTTGGCGAGATTAGAATTGCGCCAACACCTTGACCTTCAGTGTTTGATGTCCCATCAAAGTGCATTACTCAGGACTCCTATGTCTCTTCTGTGTCATCCTCTGTCATGAACAGGATGCCCTCATCAGAGAATTCAGTTCTCAAAGGTTCGCAATCTGGTAAAGGATTTTTGACAAGATGATCAGCGAGTGTTTACTCCTTGATTGACTTTTGGGTGACATATGTGATGTCAAACTATGATAAGAGGAGTTACCAGTGTGCAGTTCGGCCAGTGAGAGTCGGCTTTTCAAATAAGTACTTCAAGGGATCCATTCGAGCCAGGAGAACTGCTTGAGATAACAAGTAGTGACGAAGCCTCTGTGTAGCCTATACGAGAGCCAGGCATGCTTTCTCTAGATGAGAGTAGCACATCTCGTAATCGGTGAGCTTCTTGCTCAGAGTAGCGTCGTGCTACCCTAGGACACATCCCATCTAGAATTCTGTCATTGAGAGATGCATTAGGAGTGGCCTCCTGGGTACTTGGGGTACCAAAACTGGAGGATTGAGGAGATAACCTTTGATCTTATCGAATGCCACTTGACAATTGTCGTTCCATTTAGCGGGGGAATCTTTTCTTAGTAATTTAAAGATCGATGTGCAGATAGGAGTTAATTGTGCAATGAACCGACTGATATACTATATTCTACCTAAGAAACCTCTGACCTCTTTCTCGGTAGATGGTGGAGGCATTTCAACGATGGCTCTAACTTTGATTGGGTTAACCTCGATGCCTCTCCTGTTGACGATGAAGCCTAGTAGATTTCCTGACATGGCACCGAATGCATATTTTTATGGGTTTAGACATAACATGTATTTCCTTAGTCTTTCGAACAGCTTTTGGAGGTTGACCAGATGATCACCTCTCTCCTGAGACTTGGCTGTCATGTAGTCAACATACATCTCGATTTCTAGGTGCATCATGTCATGGAACAATGTTGTCATCACCCTTTGATATGTTGTCCTAACATTCTTCAATCCGAACGACATGACTCGATAGCAAAAAGTGCCTCATGGAGTGATGAACATTGTCTTTTCTCAATCGGCCTCTGCCATTTTGATCTGATTGTACCCTGAAAACCCGCCCATGAACGAGAGCATCCCATGCCTGGCAGTATTATCGACCAAGATGTCAATGTGTGGTAAAGGGAAGTCATCTTTCAGGCTCGCCTTGTTGAGGTTTCTTAAGTCAATGCACATGCTAACCTTTTCGTCCTTTGATACTGGGACGATGTTGGCTAGCCACTACGGGTATTTGAAGACCATGAGAAACCCTGCATTGTATTACTTGATAACTTCATCTTTCACTTTTAACATCCATTCTGGTCGGAGATGCCTCAATTTTTGCTTGACAGTGGCAACTCATGCTCTACCAAATTGGTGTCCAAACCAGGTATATCCTCATATGACCATGCGAAGACGTCTTGGTATGACCGAAGGAAATCAATCATGCCTTTTCTTTCCTCGGGAGACAATGATGTTCAAATTTTTGTGATTTTAGGATCTTCCTCAATCCCTAGATTGACCTCCTCAGCTTCTTCAATGATTGGGGTAGGGCCATGCTCAAAATCGGCATATCGCTCAAGGAGCTCATTGGGAAACTCCTCAGCTGGGACCTCCTCATCCAGATCTGTGACTCCTACCTCTTCTTGTATTTCTACAGGAAAGAGGTCGATTTCACTTTGGACGAGTTTTTCTTTTAAGACATCATTTTTCTTACTTTTCTCAGGAATTTTGAAAGACAATATTTTTAGATTTTGTATTTTTTCTATCACTTTGGGAATTTTCTTTTCTTTGGAGATGGGCCCTTGGCAAGGTGGGTCTTTATATATGCATGGTGTTGTTTGCCAAGGGCTAATATCACCTTTTATAGGTTATTGTTTTTTTTAGGAAGCTAGTGCCAAATTTCAGGCCACCAGAAGCTTCCAGAGTTAGGGGCATTGAAGACCAATTTCTTACCTGAGGTGTTGCAACCTAACCTGTACTATGGAGGAAGCTGATTGAGATGGCTTTTGAGGGCCAGCTTCCATCATATTTAGTGCTAGTTCATCTTGAACATGGTCTTCGAATATTAACAAGGGCTTTGGATGGTTTATGACGGGTGGCTGTATAGGCAGTGGTGTCTCCTCCTCAAAGAGTGACATGAAGGTGAGGTCTATTGTAATTTCTAGTGGGATGATTTAGGGGTTAGTTTGGTGGGTAGTGGCTTTTTTATGTGGGGTTAACTGAATTGCCTCATTCTAGTCAATTTTGATAACCCCCGTGCTTACAAAGGTACTTCGGATGTGTGGCCGCGGATGAGGTTGTTCTTCCAAGTCTATCCCTCTAACCTTGGCTGCGTCAATGGTTCGAGCCTTCTCCTTGGCGTCTTGGAGTTCCTCATCGGTAGGCCTGTAGCCTAAGCCAAATTTGATTCGTTGTCCGCCATTGGAAATAATGGTCAATACGATGGCCCAGCTTGTCGAGAGACGCCAACCTTCAAGTTTTCAAGAGTTTTAGAGAATGAACCCACCCAGGCTTGAGGCGGAACAATGGTCAACCAAATGGAGAAAATTCTTCGAGTGCTCCCTTACACTGAAGAAGAGAAGGTGAACTAGGCATCCTTCCAACTAGAAGGAGAAGTCGACCCATGGTGGAAGTTGGTTAAGAGGACTAGAGGGCAAGAGGCACCGAGGGCTCCATGGACCTGGGCTCAATTATTTGAAGCGTTCAACGAGAGTTACTTCCCTCCTGTAGTCAGAAATTAGTGGGAAGTTAAGTTCGCGACATTGGAGCAAGGTCAGATGTCTGTACAGGAATATGAAGCCAAATTCACTAGGCTTTCCTGATTTACACCACATCATGTCGCCATAGAGCTAATGAAGGCAAAGAAGTTTGAGTGTGGCCTGAGACCAAGTATCAAGGAGAGACTCTCCTTGTTTAGACTAACGATCAGGCAAGCAAGAGGCTGAGGCTCTCAATGTCAGCACCAAGCTAAGCTGCTGAACTAGCCTACTCGAGACCGCCCATGCCCATACCTACTAGGCCTTTCCGTCCCGTGAATTCCACTACTACTAGACCGTCAAGGGTTCCTCTAGCTTCTCACACCCTGTCATCCACTCCGGTTGAATCATGCATGAGATACGAGAGGCATCATAAGACAGAGATATGTAGATGGAATGTGGGTGCTTGTTTCAGATGTGGTGCAGAAGGGCATCGGATTAGAGATTGCCCCGAGACGAAGAAGGGATGACTTTGGCCCCCGCTCAGAGGCCCCTTCGACCTACAGTCCAGGGTTGTACAGATGCAGTCTCAGCTCAGGATGCCCAAGCAGCTAATGAGGTTATCTAGGTATAATTTCATTTTAAATTATCAAATTATCACCCTATTTTTCAGTTCATGAACATCCTCAACATTTGTTTTGATTTTGGCACTTCATAAATGTCACTACTCCTCATACATACACTTAACTAAAATTGCATACATGAAATTTAGGTACCTTGCGTATGTAGCAGCAGAGTGATATATGTCAGCATAAGACATGTGTCTTGATAGATTCAAGATTTACACATTCATTTGTAACTTCTCAATTCTCGGCTGAATTGAGTATCACTCCTGAGCCCTTGGACTTCATCTTGGCAGTGTCAGTCCCTACAGGGAACTCAGTGAGTATGGACACAATCTGTCGATTGATTATCATTCCGATCGAGGGCCATGAGATGAAAGCTGACCTAATCTTGTTAGACATGTAAGGATTTGACATGATCCTTGGCATGGACTGGTTGTCAGCTTACCACGCTAGCATAGACTACCTTCAGAAAGTGGTTACTTTCTGCCTTCCAAAAGGGAAGTCCTTCCGATTCCATGGCATCAAGTCGAGTGTGGAGCCTTTCGTATTAGTTATCCAAGCCACATGACTATTACAACAAGGATGTCAAGGATTCCATGCTTTTATACAAGGTCAACATGACGAGAAGATTAATATCATTGACATCCCCATTGCATGCGAGTTCCCGAATGTGTTTCTTGATGACCTATCGAGATTACCACTGAATCAAGAGGTGGAGTTTGTAATTGATCTGGCTCCAGGCACCGAACCAGTATCAAAGGCACCAAACTATATGGCGTCGGCAAAGTTGAAGGAGCTTAAAGAGCAGCTCTAAAAACTTTTAGACAAGGGCTTTATTAGGCTGAGTGTTTCTCCATGGGGAGCACCAACTCTATTTGTTAATAAGAAGGATGACTCAATGAGGCTTTACATCGATTACCGTCAGTTGAATAAGCTAACCATCAAGAATCATTCTCCACTCCCAAGAATCGATGACCTCTTCGATTCGCTACAAGGCGCCAAGTTCTTTTCGAAGATAGGCCTAAGATCAAGCAATCATCAATTGAAGATTAAAGCCGATGACATCTCGAAGATGGCATTCCGCACCCGGTATGGACACTGCGAGTTCTTGGTGATGCTTTTCGACCTAACCAATGCGTCGGTATCATTCATGGGCTCAATGAATAGGATGTTCAAATCTCATCTTGACAAGTGTGTGGTGGTCTTCGTGGATGGAATTCTCATCTACTCGTAGACGAGAGAAGATCATGAGCGGCATTCGCTCTTAAAACACTTGGTGATCACCAACTATACGCGAAGTTGAGCAAGTGTGAATTTTGGCTTCAACAGGTCAGCTTCTTAGGGCATGAAATATCTGAGGCATGTATAATAGTTGACCCAACTAAGATTGAGGCCATTGTAGAGTGGGAACAACTAAAGACGGTGATTGAAGTTCGTAGCTTCCTCAGTTTGGCTGGTTATTATCGAAGATTTGTCGAAGGCTTTTCCAAGATTTCAGGATCGCTCACGCAGCTCACGAGAAAGAAGGCCATGTTTGAGTGGATCGAATCGTGTAAAATGAGCTTTCAAGATCTCAAGAAGTTAACTACCGCACTAGTGCTTGCCATACCTTTAGGCAGTGGAGGTTTTATGGTGTATAACGATGCGTTACACAGTGGATTGGGATGTGTGCTTAATCAACGCAAGAGTGTCATTGCTTATGGTTCCTAACAATTCAAAGATCATGATAAGAACTATCCGACACACGATCTCGAGTTGTAGCGATCATTTTTACTCTGAAGATCTAGAGACACTACCTCTACGGGGAGACCTTCGAGATATTTATCAATCATAAGAGCCTCAAGTACTTATTCACTCAGAAGGACTTAAACATGAGGCAAAGAAGGTGGATGGAATTCCTTTAAACTATGATTGCTCCATTTAGTATCTCCCTGAAAAGGCAAATGTAGTGGCAGATGCTCTGAGCCAGAAGTCCTCTACTCAATTGGCCAGTCTCATTATAAGAATGAATATATGGAAGTTGTTTGAAGACATATCCCTGCATGACACGAGGTTCATGGTGAAGGAGTCAGGAGCCTTAGTGCTTAACATTATCATCAGGCCAAAGATATTAGATGATGTTCGTTAGCCGTAAATGACTGACAAGGACCTCCTAGTTGTTAGACGGGGTGCGATTGATAGTGTAAAACTGGATTTCTCCATCAGGGAGGATGGTTTGTATGTTTACATAGGCCGACTTTGCATATCGGTTGATCCTGATCTTTGACACAAAATTCTGGAAGAAGTTCATAAGTCAAGATACGCCATCCATCCTAGTTGTACAAAGATGTATTGGGATCTGAAGAAGAGCTTCTGGCGGAGAGGCTTGAAGAAAGACATCACGAAATGTGTCTAAATGCTTAGTATGTCAGTAGGTAAAAGTCGATCATCAAAACCCCTCTGGGCTACTACAGTCAGTCCCGATACCAGAATAGAATGGGAGGCTATATCTATGGGCTTCATCCTCGGATTGCCTAGAACAATAAAGGGTCACAATGCCATTTGGGTGATCGTTGACCAACTAATGAAATCAGCTCATTTCCTATTGTATAGCACGAGATATACTACCAGTCAACTCCCAGAACTATACCTCAAAGAGATTGTCAGACTACATGGCATTCTAGTAAGCATTGTGTCAAATAGAGACCTGATGTATACATCCAAGTTCTAGCAACGCTTTCAAGAAGGAATGGATTCTTGATTAGATTTCAGTTCAGCGTCCCACCCTCTGACTGATGGGGAAACAGGAAGGGTGAACTAGATCATTGAAGATATGCTCCGAGCCTGTATGCTAGACTTTCAAGGATCATGGGACAAACACTTGCCCCTGATCAAATTCTCTTATAGTAACAGCTATCAGGCAAGCATTGGGATGGCTCCCTTCGTAGTACTTTGAGGCCGGAGGTGTAAGTCTCCGATCAACTGGGAAGAGACCAGAGAGAAGCTCGTTAGGCTCAGAGATTGTTGAAAACATGACTAAAGCACTTTGGTTAATCCGTGAGAGGTTGGGGGTCACCCAGAGAAGGCATAAGAGTTAAGCCGACCTCAAGAGAATAAATGTCGAGTTTCAAGTAAACTCAATATAATTAATTGCCTTTATTTCCCATTATCTCTATGCGATATTGACACCCCACATCTTTTCAGATCAGGGATGACATTTTCATGAAGATTTCACTGACTAAAGGCGTGATGCATTTCGAAAGACATGGAAAGCTAAGTCCACACTACGTTGGACCTTTTGAGATACTGGGCTGGATCGGTGAAGTGGCATATCGGATTGCTTTGTTGCCGTAACTATCGAGTATACACAATGTGTTCCATGTATCAATGTTGTAAAAGTACGTGAAGGATCCGACTCACATATTGGACTACCAACCCGCTGAACTCCAAGAGGATCTGACCGTAGTGGAAGAACCGATATAGATCTTGGATTATAAGGAGCAGACCTTGTGGACCAAGCAGATTCCACTTGTGCTAGTGAGGTGGAGAAACCACGAAACTGTTGAAGCCACTTGGGAATGCGAAGAAGAGATCCTCGATCAGTACGCACATCTTTTTTATTGAAATCCATTAAAATTTTAAGGGTAATTGTGTGCTAAGGAATGAAAATTCAACTATGTAATATGGGCTAATGTCTAAAAATTAGTCATCTTGTTGTAGGAATTGACCCTTTCAATGTATTGTTGGCTTAATCCCAGCTGTCCCTTCATAGTGTAAACTAGAGGGAAGTAATGAGAATTTTGTGGTTGGTTGTGTTAACTTAAAGCTATCAAAATTGTGGTTTATGCTCAATTAAAGAGAACGCATTATATGGGCTATCTCTCTTGAGAATTTGAGGTTCATCCATATGATATCGACGTTAATTGACAATCGGAGATCCTAATTTTATTTTAAGGCGTTGTGGATTAATATGTATGTGGATATCCAGACATTGAATGCAGGTGAAAATGGAAAACAGAAGAGGACTTAAAGCCTCTGAACAATCCATTGACTGTTTCAACTTAGTAAACTGATGAGCGAATTTTAGAAATCGCTCGAGCAAACCCTTTAGAAATCCATTCGCTCAAGCAAATTTTTGTGGTCGCTTGAGCGAATTTGGTTTTCGCTCGAGCGACTGATGCAATATATAAGGACTGCATGTCTTCCCTCTTCATTCTCATGGCTTTTGAATTCAAAAATAGGCATTTCCAACACCCTCCTTCCCGCAAGAAAACTTGCCAGTATCCTTCATCCTTCAACCGCGAGGACTCCACCACTTTCTGCGTATTTACTCCACGACTTTCTTCTTTGTGCGAAGGTAAACCCTACTTTTCCCTTTTGAGATTTTGATGTTTTCTATGGCACCCAAAAAGGTTGCCTCTAAAACACCAACTTCGAAGTGCCCTGCTTTAATGGCCACTTCATCGAAGTGACCCAAGGTTGATCCCCCACCATCACCAAGGGACCAGCCCACGGCATGGTGGAATTTGAAGGGATTTGAGACTGAATGGTACTTCGATAAAGGCCTCTTCAAGGACCAAGACACGACCCGTTGGTCGTATTACTACATCACCACGACCGAGTTGCAATGCTTGCTCGACCCTTTTCACGAGTATTGCTACCCGAGACTAGTTAGACTCTTTTATCAAAATTTTTATCTGGGGGAAAACACTGGTAATCTTTGCACACAAATTGATGGTAGAGTGTTTGAATTTGATGTGAAGCACATAGCCAACGTAATGGATGCCCTTCAATATTCGTTAAGGATAAAGGTCTGTTAGAACTGCACTCTAAAATAGTACCATCCCATAAAATTGTGGCAAGACTGACCAGTGGAGAGCATGGGTTTGGTTGATCAGTAAGGAGATCGCAGTTGTCACCAAACATGTGGATGTTGGACATTATCTTGAGATGTAATTTGTACCCTTTAAGACATGAGTAGGAAAGAGTAGGAATCTTTCAACAGGCTCTGTACTCTGCCTTTGACGACCAATGGTTCAGTGCACCATAAATGGTATTCGAGGGAATAAATATGCACAAGAGTAGATGTTAGAAGCGAGGAAGAAATATTTGAATTTGTTGTCGTATGCTTGCCTCATCTCCCGAATGATCGAGGAGTACGAGGATGATGAAGACGATTATGAGATATTGCAGAGTGAGCAACAATGGTTCGATAACATCAAGAGGTATAGGTTAGAAGATTGGAATCTGAGTTACCAGAAGGTGAAGAAAAGTGTCCTAGATTGACACTATCTCCATGTGGCAGAACACACCCAAGATGAACCAGCTCATTCGGAGCCCGCTGCACTACAACAAGAACCTCCACAGTAGGGACCTCTGCCCCAGCCTACACCTAGTCCCTTGGACAATTGGAGCACCCTCAACCACCAATTGGACTTCCATGAGGCGATGCATATGGATATTATGCAGTATTTGTACCCAAACACATCCTCACAACACTTGGCATGGGAGTATACGACGGGTGCATCAAAATCTTGAGCTGACGATGATGTGGAGCAAGATGTGGATCGCACAGGCGGCGAGATGGGGTAGTAGGGAGGTGTGTGCTTGGTGACATTTTATTTTAATTTTGGGAGAATTGTGAGTATGTTTGTTTTTGGTATGTTGTCATGGATCATGGAAACCATTGGGTCATGGAGGCCCTACCTATTGGTCTTCGTTATTGTATTTAAATGGTTATCAGGAATTCTAAGTAGTTGTGAACAAGTACTCTAATTGTCATGAATATATTATTATTGATTGATGGTTAGACATTAAATGCTTTTGGATTTTTCGTGGTTTTGTTTGAATGGTGGTTATGTTGAATGGTTGTAATATTAGAATGGTGCTAACGTTTCAACTATGGCATTTAGATGGTTTATAACATCTACATGTTCTACTTTAATGGATAGTAGAAATTCAATTTAAATGTTAATATGTTCTCGTAGTTGTGGATGTATCTATTCGTTAGGCATGGATAAGTTCTTAGTCATTCTCAGGAATGAGCTCCGATTGATGTGAAAATGGACATCTTTGGTGTAAAGCTCAGCAGATAGATTTTTAACTGCATGGTATAGATCTTCAGTAAAGGATTGTGTTCTCTTCCTATTGAAAATTTCAATCTCCTTATGCCTTCTATGTATTCTCTTGCTCTAGTATTACTACCACCAACAGTAGCCATGCTTTTATTACTGTGTTATATGAGGATATGCCTTTTGACCCAAATGTCACGCAGTAAATTTTCTAGGACGAAAATTCCTTTAAGGGGGGGAGAATGTAACACCCTAAAATTTTCAAACCCGAATACATCGACTAAATGTACGCGCTCGATACTGTATGCGATGCATGCCTTGAATTTTAAAATAATTATTTCAAAATGTGTACCTTTGTACTAAGGGTTATGCACTAAATTGGGTAAATGGTTACACAAGCTCCATGAAAGCACCAATGGTAAGAGGACTTAGTTTGTAAGTGAGAAGTCCAGGAATCAAAACCTGTGGAGTGAGCTTGAACTTTATTTTGAACCTCTTTATAAGGGCTTGTACACCTGTGTTTCGCGTATCGGCTTAACACGGGGTGAATTCCATGAGTTAAAAGAAAACCCACATACAAAATTTCTCTTTGCAAAACTCGTGAGTTCTGTTGAGAGAGAAGAACCGAGAGAGAAAGAAAGAGCTCCTTCTTCTCATTTCCCTCTTGTGAGATCCCAACCGTCAATCTCCATCTCCGACCCCACCTTCGTTCTAAAAGCTCTGATCATTGACATTGTTATGATCAGAGGGAGGAGATTGAATCCTTAAAGGAATGAGAAGGTTCAACACCAAATTCCATCGATATCGACCATCGAAAGTGTTACATGCGCGGCGTGTGAAGATGAGGATCATCGCACGTGAGAATTGAGCATTGTTTCGATATCGACCACTGTAAGTACCCGCATGCGCTGCACCGATACTCCCTTCGATTATGATTATTGTGGACTTCGCATGTTCGACGCCAATATCTTTTGATTGTAACTATCGTAGACTCCACATGCACGCATCTAAAAGGTAAGATTTATGGTTTAAAAGTATGGAAATTTTTTTAAACTCAGTTTGTTGTTATGTGGATTGAATTTGAGGGAATCTAGGCAATTTGGATTGAGGAAGAAGAAGCCCAAGAGTTGCAGAATCGCATAGAATCGCTCGAGCGAGTTGGAATATGCTCGAGCGAGATCCCTTTAGAAACAAAGGAAAAGGCCATGAGAAAATTCTCTCGAGTGAATTTTCGTCAAAAAATAGGCCAAATCTTTTAGGTCAAACTCGCTCGAGCAAGTTTGAGTGTGCCACAGCCAAAATCAGTTGAGAGAATTGCCCTGCTTCTGGCTATCTCAATCTTTCTTTGGAGAAGCTTGAGAAACTTTGAAGTATTTGATTCCTCCGTCATTGACACTTAGTTTATGGACTTAATGTGATCTAGATTGAGAATGGGAGACCATTTCTAAAGGCCTTCGCATTGCTTTCGAATGGAACTGAACCTAAGGTAGAGGAAACTTAATGCTCAATTTCCTTTTTCAAATTGATTCATAGACTCTATGATATGATTGATTTTGACTTTTGAACACAAAATTTTGAATGCGAACTTGTAGACACCCAAATTTGGCCCAAGGCCCGATCAGTCTATACTCCTAGATAAATGCACCCCTGTGCTTCCGATGGCACCCCTGAACCCTTGGAAATCTATCCAAACCTTTAAGAATCCACTAAAACCCATTAGAACAATTCCTCCAACCCTTAGAGATCACCCCTAAACCCCAGGATCCCTTCCCAGACTCAACTTAGACCCTTCTAAGCATTTGATGGGAGGAGAGCTACAAATTTTTATACAAACCACTATTGAGGATGAGCCATATACCATTGGAGAGAGGACTTCTCCAGCTTTCCAACAAGCCAAAGATCACCAAATTTGGAGTTGTGGTTCAAACGTTATGGCCAAATGAAGGTTCACATAAAATCATGACTTTTTGCTCAGGCGTATATATTACATACGCCCAGCAAATTTGGCCCCAGTTTGGTCAGGTGTATGTATTATATATGCCTGGCATTTTTGGGCCAAATTTGGCCGGGCGTATATAATACATATGCCCAGCATAGGTGGCCACCAACACGGGCACCCATCTTCTCAGATTCCCCCTGGTTTTCATGAAAATTACTGTGCATAAACTGGACGTATGTAATATATACGCCCAAGTTAGCTATAGTATCTGTCATTAAATGCTATAATTTCCTCCATCTGGTTTGACCCTTTGACCATCCCCTTGGTCAAGGTGGGTTTCTTAAGGTTGGTTGCACCCCCTTTGAGCTTATTGGCAACCCTTAAGTCACCCATGGTCTCACCCCATCATCCGCCATTGAAACCAATTTCCCAAACCTCTAGGACCTTAAAAACCTAGAAAACCTTAGATGGAGGATTACCTAATTACTAAACCAATTAGCTCTTAAGTAACCCTCTAACCCACCTCTTCTCTATAAATAGAGAGGCCCCCCCTCTTCCCAAAGGGTTGAAAAATTAAGATTAAAGTTAAGCTTAAGAGAGAGCCCTAGTGAGAGAAAAAAAAAATATATTTTACAACCAGAATTTCAGCATGCTTAGTTCATCATTTTCAACCCTTTTCAACCATTAGATCACCCCTTGTTAGTCAAGCTTAGTCCCTAGGTTCATCCCACACTTCCTATCTACCGAATCCTAGCATTAGAACCTATTCTTCTACCGTTTAGGCCATCTAAAGCCGTCGGAAGCACGCCGAAGCGAAGGTCTTCTACGGTGCAACAAGGGCCTGTGAGCTCCGCCTCACCCCTCTCTTCCTCTAGCTTCTTGGTGATTCCTCTGTCCAAGGATTCAAGCCGTTATGCCGTCGAAATTTCGGTTGGGCTCAAAGCTTGATAGGACCGTATTGCCTTCGGGCAAGAGGAAGCTCCACCCATTTATTTTTATTTTTGGCCATAGATAGAGACTGCTACATGCGGGTTGATCGGGTGTCTAAACCCTTCCTGATCGATAACCGAAGCCCCTACCCTAGAGCCTTTGGCAAAGACCGGTAAATCAGAGTCATATTTAGCACTTCGGTGCTCAAAATATTTATTTAAAGGTTTCCCGGGTCACCAAAAGCTCCGGGTGGCGACTCTACATTTTATTCCATTGCGAGTGCATCGCCACGACGGGTTCGAGAGGATCCATGCTCGCACAGAACTTGAATCCTTCTGAACTCAATATTTAGATCTTGGAAAAATGAATTTGAACTTCGAATCCGAATTTCAATGTTTCAACATTGAAATTGAATTTGAACTCTGAACATGACATGAATGAGGATGTGATTATGAATAATAGAATATGAATTCAAATATGAACTTTGCATATTCCATTGAATCTGAACTTCGATTGTGAACTTTGAACTTCATACTTTGAATTTCGAATGTGAATTATGAATCATGTGAACTCGGAATATGTGCACTTCGAACTCCGTTTCATTTAACTATATATTATGAATAGTGACACTTACTATGTATTAAAATAACATGTTAATATCGGCATGGCGGGTTATACTGTGCATTTGAAAACTGATCAATTGAACGACAATGGTCAGGGAGAGTTCCCATCGGCGATCTGGCTCAACAAGCTCTATATTCACATGGAGTTTCTTAAGTTAAAAATTTAAGTCATTTAATAATTAAGAAGTTGCATGTAAATGGGAAACAAATTGGTGAATCCGAACTTTGTGAAATTTGAACTAGAAATTGAACACTAACTTTGAATTGAAGCTCTTGCGAATTCTGTTTTTGATATGAAAATTGTTTCTGAATTTTGCCTCCGTTTCCGATATGATAATACCTCTGTTTTGTTTTGAAAATGTTTTCTGAACTCTTGCCATTGAATCTATGCATTGATCGATGAAATGTAATTAGTATTGATCTTTCTTCTACTGAGCTTAGACTGTTAGCACACCTCGCCTGAGGATTTTTATCCGTAGTACTTGAATTCTGACTAGGTATATGGTTTGTATATTTGGATTGGACACATTGAGATAGTTTGTAGACTAGAACCACTATTTAGGTGACAGTCGGTCGTCATCGGTAGTCATTTTGGACTTTGGATTTTTGTTCTATATATAGGAATTTTGTTTAAATGCCATATGATATATGTTTGTTCTGATTTTTCTGCTATGCATATGATATCTACTCTGATTTCTGCATCGCGAATTTGTGTATATGACATCTGATATGATTTTCGATCATCGAACGATGGACCGGTCTTCCCTAGAAACCCGTGCAGAAAAATCAGGTCTTCACAGTTAGTATAAGTGAGTTCGGTGTGGATTATGAATGACAGATTTGACGGTCAGGTTTTCCTTGAAATCTTTGTGGAGAAAATCAAGGTGTCACACCTTAGGTGGTATGGATTATGGGTGGTTGGTTGGTATTTTGGGTGAATGGAGAGTGGAGATTTTGAAGGGTGTGTTGTGGCTTTGGATGTGTTTGGGGTGGATGAGGAAAGCTTTGAGAAGCCTTCCAAGCGGTGTATGCCCTCACCATGTCATCCATCATGACCATGGTATTGGTCATGCGGGTCGATATGGATGGCCCTTCCAATGAGGGGGATGTATGGGATAAATGGGGCTTGACTTGGGTGGATGGGGTAAAATTGGGCATGACTTGTAGATGTGGGAGGATGAGGTGCATTTGAAGTAAATATGGAGGGAAAATGGGATGCATTTGGGGGTTGATGTGGGAAAGAAATGGGGTGTATTTTGGGTGGGGGTGTGTGGAAAATTGGGTGTGTTTGAAGTGGATGTATGTGGAAAATTGCGCATGCCTTGGGTGGATGGGGGAAAATGTGATGTATTTTGGGTAGATGTGGGAGGATGAGGTGCATTTGGAGTGGATGTGGAGGGAAAATGGGGTGTATTTGGGGTTGATGTGGAAGGGAAGATAGGTGCACCGAATGTCCCGATGACATTGAATCAAGAATGAGTGGGGGGGATCGAAAATGGGTATCCCCTTCATGTGGGAATGTGGTGGGGATGAATCCGGGTCAAAGACGGTTGGATCAACCGCCCAAGACATGGTTTGGAGGTGGGTAGGATATGGATTTCTTGAGTATGGTCCAAAGACCCTTCTTCTTCTTCCCCGACGAGATGGTGGCGGGTTAGGCAATGTCGTTGTTATGGCACCACAAGTTCTCTTTTTAAATTTTTGTATATATAACAAACAATAATTTTCTTTCGATTTTTGATGATTTTGATTTTTTTTTTTTTTTGGAAATGGATTTTTGGATCTCTTTCTCTTACGAGGTGCTCTTTGGGGCCTTTGAACTCCCTTTTCAAGTGGCGTTCACACCCCCAATGCCTCTCACGACGGGATTCAGATACCCTTTTTAAGAGTCAAAAAGAAAAAATCTTTTAATATTTAAAAGCACTGAAATTCGTGCGACAACCTGATCCCTCGAAAGAGTCAATAAGAGGGTGACCTCTCTTGACCAGCGAGGGCATTTTGGGTGTCAAGAGTGCGAGAATTATCAGGAGTTTTTAAAACCACTAAGCGGGGGATTCGGGGGACCGTGATAAAAGCACCCAAATTCTGGAAAACTGTATATCAGGCTATGCGTACATAGTATGTACGCATGAGCAAATTTATGGACTTTTTAGCTATGCGTACATAGTATGTACGCAGGAACAAATTTTTGATTTTTTGACTATGCGCACATAGTACGTACGCATGAAGTTAATACACAGTATGCACACACAAATTGATATACACAGATTTTCCAAACTGCAAATCCGAGTTGGGCTAAAATTGAGGTTTTTGAGGCAATACCTCTTGGGGCACTTCTTTTAATCTTTTTTCGGGTCCCTCCTCACCATGCCTAAGGGATACAAGGCTAATCCGATGTGATTAACACACTCCCTAAGGTGTTGATGCTTCGTAAAGTTCGGTCACCCACCTAATATAACTCCGGCGCAAGCGCCTTCTCAGATATTGGATGGGGTGGTTCTTTTCAAGATCATCACCACTTGGGTTGCCGCTCTACTTGGAACTGGGATAGATGTATCATAACCTATTTTTCCCACCACTTTGTAAAATCTACCTGCGTAAAAATGAAATTAAGTCCCCTCTTGGTTCAATTTTAAATTCAAATTTTAGGGAGTTTACTTAAGTCTAAAAACGGGTTGAAAGAGTCCCATGCAGCCTCTATGGCCCAGTGCCCACTGTTGGAAAATGACAAGGAGTAAAAATAACAGGGCCAGTTAAGCGACTAGGCGGGAAACATATATTGTAGCAAGTAGCCCTACCAAATGGCTAAGGCGGTAAATAACAAGAAATTGAAGCTATGTTATCAAGTAACCCGCCAAACGGTTATGGTAGTAAATGACACGACATTGAAGCTAAGTTATCAAGTAACCCGCCAAACGGCTAAGTTGGTAAATGACGGAATCATAGGGGTAAGTAAAAATGACAGAATCGTAGGGGTAAGTAAGCAAAATGAGCAAAATGTTAGCAAAAAAGAAAACACATGCAAAAGAGGCCTACTTCAAGGAGAAGTTTTACAAACTATCTCCAGTGGATTTGCCACCTGTGCAACTGTCGGCTCTCGCGAGTCCGTCACGACGATGTGCTCGTAAGGAAAATGGAGTCACCTCCCGGAGCTTTTAGTGTCCTGGGATATCCAAAATCAATATTAAAAGCATTGAAGTGCAAAATATGACTCCGATTCACCGGTCAACGCCAAAGCCTCTTGGGTACGGACTTCAGTTATCAATTGGGAAGGTGTTAGGCACCTGATTAACCCGCTAGTGAACAATCTCTACTATTGCCAAATGTAAAAGTAAAAATAAAAATTGAACGACACTCCTCCTTGCCCAAAAGCCCTTCGATCAAATTTGAGCCCCCTGCAATTATTAAAATTTTTGCGGCATAATAGCTCAAATTCTATGATAGAGGGAAAGCAAAGAAGGTAGAGGAATAGAGGGGAGAGTCGGAGCTCTCGGGCCCTTGTAGCACCGCTGTGGACCTTCGCGTGAGCGCACTTCCAATGAGCTTCCGATAGCAAATGGGTTAAGGAATGGGTCTTAACTTCTAAGATTTGGGAGCTAAAAGGTTGGAGAGATAGGCTAAGGCCTTGTTCTTGCTAAAGCTAGGGAATTGATGATGGAAGATGGGGTATGAATGGCAAACCTAGATTCTGGAATTTTGAAGGGATAAATGCTTGAAAAAGAGGGAAATCTCTAAAGTTCTCTCTTTTGGAAAATTTAATTAGAGGGATACCTAAGGGCTAATGGTTTTAACAATTAGGTAATCTCTGATTTATGGTTTTCTAGATTTTGAGAGCCTGGATGAATGGGAACTTCGGTTTAATGGTAGATGATAGGGTAGTGTTATAAAAGGCAAAAGGGTAGAACTTAAGGCTAGGAGGGTGCAACAGTCCTAAAGAAACTCACCCCAAACTTTGGGGTGGTAAAAAAGTCAAACCCTAAAAGTGAATCTCGGCCATTTAAAAAAAAAAACAATTTTTAACTATGTGTACATAGTATGTACGCATAGCTTAGGAATAGTATTATTCACAAAAAATGAGAAGTCTAGAGCCTGAGTTGGGGCAGTTCTAAAGCAAAAGCCAAAGCCTGAGTTGGGGCAGTTCTAAAGCAAAAGCCAAAAATTAGCTATGTGTACATAATATGTATGCATAGCCAATTTATGCCCGAAATTGCCTATGTGTACTATGTACGCATAGCCTCAAACTTTGGTTATGTGTACATAGTATGTACGCATAGCCAATTCCTGTTATAAATCGCCTATATGCACACAGTATGTATGCATAGCCCAAACTTTGGTAAAAATAAAAGGGCTGATTTGTTGGCCCGGGTTGGGTCTAGTATGGGTCCAGTTTAGATTTTAAAGGGTTCTATGGGTCTGGTATAGAGTTTCTAAGAGTCCGGGAAGGTTTTTAAAGGTTCAGGTTAATTTCTAAGGATTCGGGATGTGCTTTCGGAAGCTCGGATGTACACCTTTCTTAAAGTATGTGTTGATCGTGCCTTGGGCCAAATTTGGGTGTCTACACTTTAGAACTTTTACCTCTTTCTTGATAAGTGCTAGAATAAATTCAGAGTATCCTTGAAATTTGTGCTTAATTATTTTAATTTCATATGCTTTATCTCGATTTGTGGATTTTACATTATCATATCATTGCACTAGAATTCATTGCATTTGAACTTAAAACAAATAAGCATCATTACCACCTTGAAAGGAAATGATCAACGGCCATCCTTGGCTTGTTTGAACTCAAAATGCCACACCTTATACTGATTTACCTTTTAGCACTCCCTTTTGATCCATATTGAAAATATTTATGGTGTATGTTTCTTTATAAGCTCCTTATCCATACCCCATACCATTATTATAAATATAAAATCTTACCATTCAATCTCTGAGAAATTGGGGAAGAGGGATGAGAGCAAAAGAGAAAGTAGAAAGGAATGGAGTGATGCTTGCAAGAAGCATAGGGCAGAAATATATTTAAAAAGGAAAGAGAGAAAGAAAAGGAAATGAAAAATGTGTGCAAAAGGAAGAAAAATGAGAAAGAAATGAAAAAAGAGAAACATAAGGTGGTGTTGAAAAGAAAAAGGAGAGAAAGTTGAGAAGAAACAAGACGAAAAATTTTGAAAAATCTGAAAAAGAAAGAGTGCAAAGTTAGCAAATCAAATGTGTTCTTTTTCCACTTTTTTAAAGAAATTTGAATCCAATTTCTCTTTGTTTCATAACCTTCACCCGAGCCCCATTACAACCTTGAAAAAGACCTTCGTGATCTGATCTCGGTTGGTAAATGCCTTGTGGAGAGTGATAATACAATGCTTATGGTATCTGATATAATATGCTTAGGATACAAACATCATTCTTTATGAGATTATTTTTAAATTCTTTGATGCATCGTCTTTCACATATCATATGGGATCTTTTTTATTTGTGTTGTAATTCCATCTCACATGTGAGCGGAAAAGTAAACCATTCATCAGAGTGACTTTGTTGGGAGTGTATACCTAAAGTGAGGATTGAGTCGAGACATGGGATCTGACGATTCTCGGTTAGGATTAGTCCAGAGATAGAATGATTTAAGCATTGGCGCATGCACACACGACACTCTAAGCATGAATGAAAGATTAGTTTAAGGATCGGAGCATTAGGTTAATTAGAATAAGCAACATTGGAATTATCATCGCATCGGTATTTGAGAATGAAAATTTGCATGTTGAAATGATTATAGGTTTTAATTTTAAAATGTATATATCATATGAAAACCAAATTTTGAAAATTCTTTCACCGATGGTTTTGAAAACTGTTTCGAAAGTTTGTGGGTGTCTTCACTGAACACCCTCAGGAGACACAACTCCACTAGGGATCACCTAGGGGTTTCAGGGCTTGTTGTTTATGCTATATGCAATCGTGTTCCCTATGAAAGTGGCCTTTATTTGCATAGATTAGTTGTACAATATTAGATTAGTTTGCTTTGAGTTGGATTTTAAAGTTGTCTTGGCTCGAGGACTAGCAAAGTTGGGGTTTGGGGGTGTGATAGGTCTCAAAAGTTGCATAATTTATGCCCAAATCTCAGCCTTGTTAGCTCTCAATTGACTACTAATATGTGCTTTTAGTTCATGATGTGCTACAATAGGTGTAAAAGCAGGATAAATGCAAAATGAGTTAAAAGAATAAAGTTAAGAAGAAATCTAAAGCAATGGCAAGAATCCAAAGAGAACCAGAGGAAGAAAGTAGTCGAAGGTCATTCTAACTGGTCAAAATTGCATTCTAGACCGGTCAGGATTGCACAACAGAGAGGAGTCTAAGAGAAAAGCAAAGGAAAAGAAGAGAGTCCAAATGGATCAGTCGAAATGGTTATTTCGACCGGTCCGCACTCTCAGCAACTTTAGAAAATTCATAGACAGATCAATCTTAACTCGTTCAACTGGTCAGAAATTCAATAAGCAGCGTACATAAATATACATCTATATTTTCGACCGGTCACAACACAATCGACCGGTCAGGAGTTCAAGTTAAACTGAAGCCCCGCGAAGCATCTTCAACCTGCAGAAGGAATCTAAATCCCGACCGATCGAGAATTCAGTTTCGACTGGTCACGGTAGCATTTTCAAGCGACAAATCAAGTCCAGCTATGGATTGCTTCTGACGTCTGAGATCTTCTCCTGATTTCTCTTGTAAATGCTGGATAAACTCAAGCAATGCGATTTCCTTTCGAATTCTTCCTTGGAGGATTTTTAGGGATCCTTTAGAGTTTCTTGCCATGTATAATTGTGCTAGGGCCTTTTAATCTATAAATAAGGATCCTAGGTTTAGGTTAAAAGAGATTCGCACGGTGGAACTTTTCTAGAGCTCGAGCATGAGTTTCCGTAGTTTAGGTTAGGTTTTAATTCTGAAATAGAGGGGGATTAAATATAATCATCGATCTAAGACTGATTCAACAATTATGAAGGTCTCTAGATCGATGCGCGCTTAAAAGCTTCAGGTTGGGATCTCTTGTAAATTTCATATAAGTTTATAATAAAGTTTATTTCTAATCTATTTTTGAATTTTGTTTATGGTATGATTGCATGTTCGAGGTTTCGACTAGATCGAGAACAGGTTGGTAATGCTGTAATCTTATTTAGTATAATCTCAGTGGCCTTGTAGGGATTAGGGTTAGCCAAGGTAGGATATTCACCAACGGACTAGGCCTTATAGGGTAGTTTTTGTTGGTTTGTGCAATGATGCCTTGACGATTAGATTTATCTAATGACGATTAGATCTATCAAATTCATATACGAAGTGACAGAGCTTGTAGCCTAGAGCGAGGGTGCCTGGGATTCATTATAGAAAAGAAATAGGGTTGATTTTATACAAGTCTGAAATCCAAGAGAGATTCCAGACTACCTTCTCCTCTCTTATTTCAAAATATTTTAGATTTTCTTTTATTGTTTTAGAATAATTTAGGAAATCTAATGTTACAAAGTATTTTATAAAACAGAGATTAAATCAAGGTAAACGACAAATCCTTGTGGTCCGACACCCTTGTAGTTCCCTAGTACATCTGAACTTGTGCATTTGTAAGGTCATATTTTAAGACGATCAGGTGTCACTTACAGTTTCGGAGGACGAGTTTCAAGTCATTCATGTGTCAGACAGCTTCACGCTTACTAGGTAAATTTCCTTTAAGAAGGGAAATACGGATCGCTAAGATATGTTTCTCAGTAGTCAATTTGTCGATTCGTATTTCAAGATATTGGATCGATGATCGGTGCAAAGCAAATTAGTGAGAGAAGAGAAGTTCTTCCTATTCCAATTTCTTCTTTTACGTTTTAGTTTCGTCATTGTTACTAATGGAGTCATTGCACTTCCTATCTTTGAAAACATCAAGGTCATTATAGTTTAGAGGCATGTTTGTTTTTGGCTATTTTTAATCATGTAGCAATAATAGTGACCAGCATAAACAAATAGATTTTTAAGAATTCTCACAGATTACAAGCAGTCAAGATCAGCGAACATTCTAGTTCAGTCAAATGTTATTACAAATCATATCTCCCTTTTTATCTCATAGATCTCTTCCATATGAGCAAGTTAATTGTTGAGTTCTGTGTAAGTAAGATTGGGTTTGTTCACAGGCTGTCTCTTCCATCGGTTGGAAGTAGTTTTCCCACTCTTGGCGGGTTTCTAGGATAATCAAGAAATTACTTACTCTGGCACGATTTTCTTCGGTGCGAGTGAAAGGAGTCGTAACGAAATGTTCTACCGTATATTTTTCCCTCTTTATGTTGTCCTTTTTCTTTTGAATGCAGGTCAACATATTTTCGTGTTCCTTTATTATTATAGGAACATTTGTTTGTATCTACGCAACATCTTTCTTCGTTATTGGATTTCCTGCAATGTCTCAGGAATTCGAGTGTAAGCTTCCATCTGTATGAGGTTTACGTTTAGTGATGAGGTGGTTTTCTTTACTTATAGTAAGATAACATTCAATTACAAGAAAGTCAAGGGGTAATTGTATTCAAAATTTGACAATAATTTCAAAAAAATTCATAATATTCACATTAGATTTTCATTTAAATAGTCAACATCAAGATTCTAGAAGTCTTTCTGCTCATATTGAGCATATATCAAGACAAAAAAATCATAACAGGAGGTTTAAATCCTATCTCTAATGATCAGGGGTATAGGTTTAAGTTTGTAGCATTTCTATGTTAGCTATCAAATTTTGAAGGCTTTTGTCAAGGTTCTTCAAACATTTCATATCCTCAATATAGTTTTCTTCTATACGCTTCAATTCTAGTAGGAGTCGAGCTCTCCTATCTATGTCCCCTCGAAATACTCCCAGCAACTCTTGCGTGGAAGTCTGCATCTGGCGGTCTTTGAGTGTTTTCTGATTTAGGTTTCGTCGATTATATTCGAGTGATCTTCATAGAAAGGTGAGGTTCTCTAGTATTGTTTCCCTATTTGTGTCCATAGTGTACAGGGATTCATCTACCGGTTCAAGGCTCGATTTTCTTCCCAAATCCAAACATATTTGATCCAAAACACACTAATTGAAACTAAAACGAATTCTACACTATTAGGCCATGAATTTTACCTTCTAAACTCATGCATGCAATGTATACGGTGATCGATATTGGAAGATATTGATACCCACACTTCGTGTTCGTCCAATCCTCAAAATCCTTGTATGCGATCCAATCACACTAATCAAAATAAGAATTTCGGAAACAAAATCCGTAATTGAAACATCACGACAATTACTTTCCCTTAGCCGTGCATGCATCATTTATGATGATCGGTTCGCGCTTGTTCGATGACTCAATCTTCTCCCTCCGAACGTAACGAGGTAAATGATTGAAGCTTTCTTGTGATGCAGAATATAGCGAAGGTAAGATTTGGGTGGAGATCAATGGTTGGGATCACACAAAAGGGAACAAGAAGGAGAAGAAGGTTTCTCTTTCTCACTCGGTTCTTTTTCTCAAGCTCTCTCCTCCCAATGAGTTTTACAATGAAATTTTGTACGTGGTTTTCCTCTTTTAACTTATGGGGGCTGGTTCAGTGTAAAGCTGGTACACTAAAAATAGGTGTATGAGCTTCCTTTAAAAAGTCTAAAAAGAAGATCTAAAATGCACTTCATAGGTTTTGATCCTTGGACCTCATGCATACAATCGAAGTCTTTAACCAGTGGTGCTCTCACGGAACTTGTGTAACAATCCAGACATTTAATACATATACCTTAGTGCACAGTTACACATTCTGAATTAATTATTTTTAAATTTGAGGCCCGCATTGAGTACGGTATCAAACTCAAACATATAGTCGGCGTATTCGGGCTCGAAATTTTTAGGGTGTTACATCCTCCCCTCCTTAAAAGTATTTTCTTCCTTGAAAATTCACTATGCAACATTTGGGTCGGAAGACGTATCCTCATATAACACAAGGTAATGAAAGAATGGCTACTATTAGTGGCAGTAATACTAGAGCAGTTAAAAATCTATCTGTTGAGCTTTACACCAAAAGATGTCCACAAGAATTTCCATTAACTATCCGACAATAGATTTACCATGTATGCAAGCATATCATCCATTACAAGGAACATTTCAACATTAACTACCAGAAGTCATTATCATTCCAAACATGATACCTTTACCAAAGAAAATGCCAACGACTAATTTATATCATTGGCCATTAATAATCAGTCTACATATCCTCACATCAAATTCAACCCACAAATAACAATCTTAAATCATTGTTCTAACACATACATTTTCACTGTACATGAAAATACATTGTTGGCATGGATAAAATTTAACCTATCCATTGGCAAGGTTAAGCTTCACTTAGGCATTCAAACCCAAAACAAATTTAATTTATCGGTTAATAAGTCACCATAATTTAACCATTTGTTACAACCATCAAAATTAAATCATTCGTCATAACCATCAAAATTAAACCATTCATTTTATAGCCCTCACCATAAACCAGAATTTAACTATTTACAACTACAATTAACTGCTATTAAAGGCATCTTAGTGCCATAACAACAAAAAAAAAAATAGTCATTTATCGATTCCGGATCCACCATTGATCTGGCTACTCGTCTCCTTGCTCAGCTCCTTGTGTCGAACTACCATCGGCTCCAGAGGTAGATGCTCCCGGCGTATATTCCCATGCCCTCGCGATGCATTGAGAGGCAGTGTTTGAGTACAAATACCGCATAATATCCATGAGCATTGCTTCATGGAAATCCAATCGGCTATTGAGAGCATTCCAATCATCCAGGGAACTTGGTGTAGGCTAAGGCGGAAGTCCTTGCTGTGGAGGTGCTTGTTCCTGCTGAGTTGGTTCATCCTGATTGTGTTCTGCTACATGGTGATAGTGTCGATCTAGGACACTTTTCTTCAATTTTTGGTAACTCAGGTTCCAATCTTCCAACCTATACCACTTAACGGTATCGGTCCACTGTGATTTTGGCGATTTCTCATAATCGTCCTCAGCATCCTAATATTCCTCTATCTTCCGAGATATGAGGTGAGCATACAACAACAAATGCAAAGGTTTCTTCTTCACCTTTAGCATTTGCTCACGTGCATATTTTATTCCTTCAAACACCATTTCTAGTGCACTGAACCATTAGTTCTTGAAGGTAAGTACTGAGCTTGCTGAAAGACTTCTACTCTTTCCTGCTCATGTCTTAGAGGGTACAGATTACACCTCAAGACAACGTCCAACACCCACATATCCGGTGGCAACTGTGGTCTTCTTACCGATCGACCTGACTCTTGCTCTACACCAGTCACTCTTGCCATAATTTGGTGGAAAGGTACTATTTCTGAGTGCAGTTTCAAAAGACCTTTATCCTTAACAAATATAAAAGGGCACTCCATTGCATTGGCTATGTGTTTGATGTCAAATTCAAATACTTTACCATCGATCTTGGTACAAAGGTTACCAGTGTTTTCCCCCAGGTAATTATTTTGATAAAAGAGTCTAACTAGCCTCAGGTAGTAATAATCATGAAACAGGTCGAGGAAGGATTACAACCTGGCTGAGGTGATGTAGTTATATGACCAAAGGGTCACATCTTGGTCCTCGAAAAGGTCCTTATCGAATGACCATTCGGTCTCAAATCCTTTTGAATTCCAACTTGTCGCTGGTTGGTCTCTTGGTGGTGGTGGGGGATCAACCTTGGGTCATTTTGATGAAGTGGCCTTCGAACCAGGGTGATTCAAAGTCTGTATCTTAGATGTCAACTTCTTTTTGGGCGTCATAGAAGAATTTCAAAATCTAAAACGGAAAGGTAGGATTTACCTTGGCATGAAGAAGAATGTCCTGGAGCGAATCCACGAGATTTGGCAGAGTCCTCACGGTTGAATGATGAAGGATACCGGTAAATTTTCTTGGGGGGGGAAGAAGGGTGCCGAAAACCCCTTTTCAAAATTCAAAAGTTGTGAGAATGAAGATAAAAAGAACATGCAATGTTTATATACTGCATTAGTCACTCGAGCGAAGACCAAATTCGCTCAAGCAGGTTTCAAGTTACACACTGTCGGTTGAAAATTTGCTCGAGCGACCACAAAAATTCTCTCGAGCAAATGGATTTCTAAAGGGTTTGCTCGGGCGATTTCTGAAATTCGCTCGAGCAAATTAGATCATCAGCTTCACGAATTTAAAACAGTCTATGGACTATTCTGAGGCTTTAAGTCCTCTGTAGTTTTCCATTTTCACCTGCTTTTAACATCTGGATATCCACACATATTCATCCCCACACACTAAATTAAAATTTGGGTCTCCGATTGCCCATATAACATTGATATCATAGGGGTTAAACTCAAATCGTTAAGAACAATAACCCATATAATGCATTCTTTCTAAATTGACATAAACCACAATTTTGATGGCTTTAAGATAACATAAACAATCAACGAAATTCTCATTATTTCCCTCTAGTTTACACTATGAAGGGACAGTTGGGACTAAGATGACAATACATTTGAAAGGGTCAATTAGCACGACAGTGACTACTGTTGGGACATCAACCCATATTACATCATTGCATCCATCATTCCCTCATACACCATTACCCTTAAAATTTTAACGGATTTCAATCGAAAAGGTGTGGGTACTGGTCGCAGATCTCTTCTTCGCATTCCCAAGTGGCTTCAGCAGTTGAGTGATTTCACCACCTGACTACCACAAGTGGAATCCGCTTGGTCCACAAGGTCTGTTCCTTACAATCCAAGATCTGTTTTGGTTCTTCCACTATGGCTAGATCCTCTTAGAGTTCGATAGGTTGGTAGTCCAATATGTGAGTCCAGTCCTTCAGGTACTTCCGCAACATTGATACGTGGAACACATTGTGTATACTTGATAGTTGCGGTGGCAAAGCAATCTGATATGCCACTTCACCGACCCAGTATCTCAAAAGGTCCAACGTAGTGTGGACTTAGCTTCCCACGTCTTTCAAAATGCATCATGCCCTTAGTCGGCAAAATCTTGACAAAACGTGGTCCCCAATATGAAAAGATGTGGGGTGTCAGCATCGCATAGAGATAATGGGAAGTGAAATAAATTACTTATATTGAGTTTACTTGAAACTAGACATTTATCCTCTTGAGGTTGGCATAACTATTCTGTTTGCTCTAGGTGATCCTCAACCTCTCACGGATTAACCTAATTCCTTCATTTGTTCTTTCAACAATTTCTGGGCCTAACACAAGCTTCTCTTCGGCCTCTTCCTAGTTGAGCGGAGATTTACACCTCCGACTGTAGAGTGCTTCGAAGGGAGCTATCCTAATGCTCGCCTAATAGCTATTGTAAGTAAACTCGATCAGGGGAAGGTGCCTGTCCCATGATCCTTTGAAGTGAAGCATACAGGCCCGATGCATGTCTTTAATTATCTGGTTCACCCTTTCGGTTTGCCCATCAGTCTGAGGGGAAATGTCAAACTAAAATCTAGCTTGGAACTCATTCCTTCTTGGAAACATTCCCAAAACTGCGGGATGTACAGTGGGTATCTATCGGAGACGATGCTGGCAGGGATACCATGCACTATGACTGTGACAACTCTAATTTCCTTACCCCAAAGTCTGTGTCGTCAGATCGTAGAATACAATCTGATTACAGAGTTTTCCTTGGTATCTGGGTGCTTTGATACCTTTTGTGATAGCTCAATCTTCCCCTGAAGGATAATTGGAAGGATCGGGTCATCAAGCATTTGGTAAGTCTACATAAGTACGAAAGCAAAACAGTACAAGCATATGGCAAAGTAACAAAAGATTACTTGAGTACGGAAGCAAAGCAGTAATTTATACCCACAACATCATGGAAAAAGATTTCCATCATTCCACAATATAACAAAACTATACAAACCACCGATGATGGCCGACTTTCACCTAAACAGTGTTTTACAAGTATACGAAATTATACAAAAATCTAAAACTATACCAAGTATTAGAAGTAGAATTGTTCACACTCTAACAAAAGTCTAGACGAGTTGATCAAGGGAAGAAGTCCTCGGGTGGCTCTTCCTCCTCTTCAGGGTTATAATCAGGATCCTCTTCTCATTCTGGATCCTTTTCTAGATCTACACTTGCAACTGTGACGTATGGTCGAGAGATGAGCTATAGTCCAAGCTCAGTAGGGAGAAAATATGTTAAATCATATCTTATCATTCTACTTCATGGTGTTGATGCATAAGTAAAAATAGTTCGAATTAACATCGTATCAAATACATCGGAATAAAGCAATGAACTAACCATAGATCTCAAAACATCTTATTTCATGATGGGATGATATGCAGAAGGATTACATAGCAAAGCAAGGAATCAAAACAAAAACCAGAGCATGTATTCGTGAAAACAAATGTATGAGAAACAGGAGTACATATGTCAGAGAATCAGAAACATATTAGATAACATGATATCTTCAGAATTCAAAACATTAGGGCAAGTATCCCGTAGCGGGAACAGGTTCATAAACCCCGGGGACTCCACCCTTCTCTTGGAGACTCCACTCCCCTTACAACTAACGTGGAATCAGAACATCGAGTACAGGTCTCATGGCAAAGTATCCCATAGTGGAAACTGAGCATCTCGTAGCAGGAATAGGGTCGTAAACCCGGGGACTCCACCCCTCTCATGAAGACTCCACTCCTCTTTGTAGATAATCTCGAAAGCAATTAACACATAAATCAGGTCGAGATTCAGGAATCTAGAATTTTATTAATAAAAATGCATCAATATGCCAAGGTTCTAATGCTATGATCATGTGCAAAGAAATCCAATCGTGTTCATTTACAAAGTTTCAATAGGCATAAATATAATGTTACTGAAAACATACGTTCATTTAATATTCTCATCATTAGCCATGATTTGAGAAAACATATAATCAAGCATCGAGATTTTCCCTACCTTAATATCGGAGTCGTGCAGAGATAATTGCGTTAATCGAGGTAGAGATCCTCTCTATGGTTTCCCATATTTATCTTAGAGCATACTATGTTCATATACTAATTGTCAATGACGAGGATTTGGCATAAACAGGGTTCTCACGGCTCAAACAGATGAAAATATACACTCTCAAGAACAGGGAATGTTGCTACAACGAGCTCTACAGCAGACCCAGGACTCGCTGCAGCGAGTTTTTCCAAAGCCGAATTGGCCTGGAATTCTCGCTACAGCGAGGGGTTCAGGAGGTACCTCGCTGCAGCGAGGGTTCAGGGTCGCTACAGCGAGTTCCTCTGAACTCGTTGCCCTTTGGCTTTTCTTTCTCACTCCAAAAACCTGATTTCTTCATATACGTTCAATTCCGATCACTCAATTAATTCTAGTCTCATGTCGTAAGATGGAAATTTTAAATTTCTATATTAGTCTTTCGCATGTAACGATTCCCATGCAGCAATTTCGAGGATCAACAATAGCAACATCGATGTTCACATTTTTCAATGCTTCTGATTCTGAAATCTTTACATGTGAGTCAAACACTCGTGATTCTAGACCTAAATTTTTGAAATGGAGATTTGCACGATAAGGTAAAAACATTTACCCCGTAGATTTTGCGCATGCACGGACCACATCCTTCAGTGTCAAAAGTTATCAGTGGTTAAGCATTCCACCATTCAATTTGCTCGTTCGAAGAGATTCAAAGATCAAAATGGTGCTACGATGGTTAGAAATAGCGAGGTTCTTTTTGGAATGTGACAGATCGGAGCGGAAATTCAATGATTGGCTTTGAAAGGACTGAAGAGAAGGGATGTTTTGTTTCGATTCTTCACCTGCCAAGGAGGTTTTTCTCAAACGCATGAATTTCCTATGCATGGGGGAACTTAAAACAAAAGGACCTGATTTGGTGCACTACCGGTACATTGAACTCGGTGTACTGGCCTTTAAAGCAGCTATTAAAAATTGAGGTTCAATGTCTACAAGGGTCTTGATCCCATGACCTTGTGTTTGCAAGCCTAATTCTTTATCGTTGCTACTCTCAAGGAGCCTATGTACAAGTTACACAATTCAATATACGTACCTTACTGTGAAGACACACATTTTGACCCGTTACATAGAATGACCAGTTTTAGGTCTAAGGTGTAGATTTCACCCAGTATCGTACACATGTACTCACCCGGTGCATTCGAGTTCGAAATTTCTAGGGTGTTACATTGACAATCTCCTTGAAATACAAATCTACAAGCTTACTGGCCGTATACCTCATACTGTATGGTAGGAAGTGGGCAGATTTGGTTAATCAATCCACGATTACCCAAATGGCATTGTGTCCTTTAGTTGTTCTAGGCAATCCAAGGATAAAGTCCATGGATATGGCTTCCCATTTCCACTCAGGTATTGGGAGTGGTTGCAATAGCTTGGAGGGATTTCGATGCTCGACCTTTACTTGCTAGCAAACCAAGCACTTTGACACATACTCTGCGATGCCCTTCTTCAAACCTCTCCACCAGAAGCTCTTCTTCAGGTCCTGGTATATCTTCATGCAACCAGGATGAATGACGTATCTTGATTTGTGAGCCTCTTCTAAAATTGCGTGTCAAAACTTCGCATCGGTCGATACATAAAATCAGCCCGTGAAAAGTAGCAAGTCATCTTCCCTGATGGAGAAATCAGATTTATTACCACTGATCACACCCTGTCTAATTGCTATGAGTTCCTCATCATTCATCTGGAGCTCACAAATGTTGTCAAAGATTGTCGGTCGGATAGTGATATTGGCCATCAAGGCTGCTGAATCTTTCACCTCAATCTTTGTGTTATATAAGGATAGGTCTTCAAATAGACACCACCTATGAATTCTCACGATGAGATTTGATAATTGAGCCGATGTCTTCCGACTCAGAGCATCTGCTACTACATTTGCCTTTTCGAGGTGGTATTGGATGGAGCAGTCGTAATCCTTGAGAAATTCCATCCATATTCTCTGCCTCATGTTCAAGTCTTTATGAGTGAAAAGGTATTTAAGGCTTTTATGATCTATGAGTATCTCAAATATCTCCCTGCAAAGGTAATGTCTCCAGATCTTCAATGCAGAAATGACTCTGCCAGTTCGAGGTCATGCGTAAGATAATTTTTCTTGTGATCCTTAAGTTGTTGAGAGCCATAAGCGATGACCTTTTCATGTTGGTTTAGTACGCAGCCTAATCTACTGTGTGATGCATCACTGAACACTATAAAACCTCCACTGCCCAAAGGTATTGTTAGCACTGACGTGAAAGTTAACTTCCTTTTGAGTTCTTGGAAACTCTTCTCGCATGAGTCACTCCACTTGAATTTAGCAGTCTTTCTAGTTAGCTGAGTGAGTGGTCCTACAATTTTGGAGAACCCCTCAACAAATCTTCTATAGTATCCGGCTAGACCTAAAAAACTGTGGACCTCAGTTACCGTCTTCGACTGTTCCCACTTTATAATAGCTTTTATTTTTATTGGGTTGACTCTTATACTTCTTTGGATACAACATTCCCTAGAAAGCTCACTTGCTCTAACCAAAACTCACACTTGCTTAATTTTGCATATAGTTGGTTATCGCGAAGTTTTTGGAGTGCAATGCATAGGTGCTTTTCGTGATCTTCTTCGGTCTTCGAGTAGATGAAAATGTCATCCACAAAGACAATAATAAACTTATCCAGATATGGTTTGAACACTCTATTCGTAAGGTCCATGAAGGATGCTAATTCATTTGTCAATCTGAATGGCATCAATAGGAACTCATAATGACCATATCTAATGTGAAGGCAGTCTTCGGAATGTCTTCTACCTTGATTTTTAGCTGGTGATATCCTGACCTCAGGTCTACCTTTGAGAAAAACTTAACACCTTCGAGCTGATCGAAGAGGTTGTCGATCTGAGGAGTGGGTATTGGTTCTTAATCGTCAACTTATTCAAATGATGGTAATAAATACACAGCTGCATCGAACTGTCCTTCTTCTAAACAAATAGAACCGATGCTCCCCATGGAGAGACACTAGGTCTGATAAATCCTTTGTCTAGAAGCTCCTAGAGCTGCTCCTTAAGCTCTTTCAACTCTGTTGGTGCCATAGGATATGGTGCCTTTGATACTGGTTCGGTGCCTAGAGCCAGATCAATTGTAAACTCCACCTCTCGATTCGGTGGTAATCCTGGAAGGTCATCAGGAAACACATTCGAGAATTCACAGGCAATGGGGATGTCGGTGATATCAATCTTCTAATCGTGTTGACCTTGTATAAAAGCAAGGTATCCTTGACATCCTTGTTGTAATAGTCATGTGGCTCGGATAGCTGATATGAAAGGTGCCACTTTTGACTTGATGCGATGGAATCGGAAAAGCTTCCCTTTTGGAGGGCGAAATGTGACTATATTTCAAAGGCAATCAACACTTGCATGGTAAGCAGACAATTAGTCCATGCCGAGGATCACATCAAATCCTTCCATATCCAATAGAATTAGATCTACCATTGTCTCGCGGTCTTCAATCCGGATGATGACTGACCAACAAATTGTGTTTGTGCTGACTGAGTTCCCTGTAGGAACTAACATTGCTAAGATGTAGTTTAACGGTTCGGGAGTGATGCTCAATTCAGCTGTGAATTGAGAAGTTACGAAAGAATGAGTAGACCCTGGGTCTATCAATACTCGTTCCTTGTACTGACAAATGTCACATATTTTGTACATGTGTAAGGTACCTAGAGTTCACACATTTCAATTAATAAAGGGTGCACAATTGGTTTAGTGAGTATACAACAATATGCTTCAGTTTAATCTTTAAAGATACTCACTAGCAGAAAGTAAAGATAGATATATTAGAACCGCAATGTAATTTCATACCTTGGATCACATCGTTGGTTGTTTGGGCGTCATGTGCTGAGACGACAAAAGTGTGACCTTGTACTGTAGGTCGAGAGGGACTCTGTGTAGGTGCTGTTGATGTCTACCCTTTCTGTATCTTAGGACAACCCTTTACTCGATGCCCATGTTTACCACACCCAAAACAAGCACCCAATGCCCATCTACATTCTTTTATCTTGTGTCATTTTCTGCATTTCGAGCATGATTCTATGGGTGCAGAAGAAGCAATGCGTGAAGTTGGCTGAATCCTTAATGCTCTCACCAGTTCGAAGGACGGGGACGTCTTATGGGTGTAGACACAGTCAGTCTTGAGTAAGTGGTCTGAGCAGGTAGACTTGGTGCTGGTATCATTAGCCTCGGTCTCTTACTCGCCTGCTCAGAGGCATAGGACTGCGTCTGGCCTGTTCTGGTCTTATTTTGTTGTTCTCTCCTCCTTTGCATGTTCTCAATATCTTGCTCGACGATTAGGGCTAATTCCATAACGTCCAAATAGGTTGTTAGCCTAAACAAGGAGAGTCTCTCCTTGATACTTGGTCACAGGCCATACTAAAATTTCTTCACGTTCACTAGCTTTGTGGCAACATGTAGTGGTGCAAATTTAGAAAGCCTTGTAAACTCAGCTTGATATTCGTGTACCGACATTCGGCCTTGCTCCAATGATACAAACTTGACCTTCCATCATAATTGCATTAGGGATGTATTGCTCATTGAATTCTTTAACAAACCGAGCCCAGGTCCATGGGGCATTCGGTGTCTCTTGAAGTCTGATCCTTTCCACGGACTTCCACCACGAATCTGCTGTTCCCATCAGATGAAAAGTAGCCCAGTTCACCTTTTCTTCTTCGGTGTTTAGAATCACACAAACAAGCTTTTCCATCTGATTCAACCATTCTTCCACTTCGAGTGGATCAGCTTGACCGTGGAAGCTTGGAGGATTCATCCTCCTAAACTTTTAGAATCCAGAAGGTGGGCATCTTGCTGCAAGCTGGGCCATCGTGTTGACCACCGTCTCTAACAATTGCCTAGTAAGCCCATTGTTGTTTCCTCCTCCCAATGGAGTATTGTTCGCACCTGTGGCGATCCCTTCACCATTGGATGTCCCCTCAATGCTTGCGGTGCCTCTATTATGGAAGGCTCTAGGTCTACCATGTGGGGCCATACTGATCTATCACGATCGAACACAAGTTTCAATTAGTATTGATCGTGAAAATCTAGCCCATAGTTCTATGGAATCTAAACCCATCGTTCTAATACCAACTATGACACTTGGTGTCACAGTTGACCCGCTATGATATTGTATATGAAAATCTAGTACCATTTCTCTGATCCAACTGTGATGATCTTGATTTTTCTAGCACAAATTTCTAAGAAATAGGACGGTCTGATGCTTCGGTACTCTCTGATCAGATAACATATCACATATGTGTGTAATCAAAGGATAACATATACCTGTATGCAGAATCCACAGGCATCACATGCATACAAAGTCAGAACGAAAATCATATGGCAACAACAGATTCCATTTATATACAGAGCATAAACTATAACCAAAAGTACCATCGGTGACGGTCGACCGTCACCTAAATAGTGGTATACAATTTCACGTTTATAAATTTTTATACATGAACTGATTGTCAAGATGTACCCAACCCAAAAGTCTAAATCACAACTCGTCTATGGGAAGTATTCTTCATGCGAAAGTTCCTCTTCGGCCTTTGGGACGTAGTCAGGATCCTCCTCTAGTCCAGGATCCTGATCAAGATCTAAACCTGTGACATAATGTTGGGATGAGCTAACTGTCTAAGCTTAATAGAGAAATATTCATTGCCAATCACATTTTATCAATTAAGCATAGATTCAATAACGAAATTTTCAAAGCATTTTTCCAAAAGAATGGAACAGAGAAAAAATTTTAAACGCATATTTCTTGTATCAATAGAGAATTTCAAAAGCACATTGAGTTCAAAATCACAAAATCTAAAACTTGTCATATCAAGGTTCAAGTTCAAAGTTCAAAATTCAATTTCATATTACGATTCAAATTCATATTTCATAAAGTAATATGAAATTGAATTTTTCGGGACTAACTCGCTCGAGCGAGTTTGTGTGTGCCATGTGGAATCTGTCAAACCTCTTTGGAGCCTCTACTCCTCTCGCCCACTTGGCGTCAAAGATCACATTCTAAGTTCAAAATTCATATTCATATACAAGCTTCATATTCATATTCGAGATTCGTGTTCAATTTCAAGATTTCATAATTCAAGTTCAAAATTCATTGTTCGTTGCTCACATTCATACACAAGGTTCAAGTTTCAAGAGTTCAAGAGTTCGAAAGATTCAATGCAATTCAAAAGTCCAGTGAGTTCAAACAGTCAATACGATAAGGTTTAACAAATTCTTTTTTTTTTCTCAAATTTGATGATCATCAATTCATTTTTATCATTAAGATCTATGGATCAAATCAAAAAATGAAATCGAGCAGTGAATTTCTAGCTTAGGTTTGGTGTTGTTCAAAAGCAATGCAAAGTTCTTTACAGACGGTCTCCTGTTCTCAATCTAGATCACATTAAGTTCATAAACTAGTGTCAATGATTGAGGGATCAAACGGTTCAAAGCTTCTCAAGTTTCTCCAAAGAAAAACTGATACAGCCAGAAACAGGACAATTCGCTCGCGCGATTTCCAAATTCGCTAGAGTGAATTTGACAGATTCCACATGGCACACACAAACTCGCTCGAGCGAGTTAGTCCCGAAAAATTTGGCCTAAATTCTGGGAAAAATTCAATCAAGTGAATTTTCCCATGAAGTTTTCCTTTGTTCCTGAAGGGATCTTGCTCGAGCAATTTCCAATTCGCTCGAGTGACTATGTGCGATTCTTTAATTTCTTTCCTTTTCATCAAGGCTCGATTTTCTTCCCAAATCAAAACAATTTGATCCCAAAACACATTAATTGAAACTAAAATGAATTCTACACTATTAAGCCATGAATTTTACCTTCTAAACTCGTGCATGCAACGTTTATGGTGTTTGATATAAAAAAATATCGATACCCATGCTTTGTGTTCATCCGATCCTCAAAATCCTTGCATGTGATCCAATCACACTAATCAAAATCGGAATTTTGGAAATAAAATTCGTAATCAAAACAATCATGAAAATTACCTTCCCTTAGCCATTCATGTGTCATTTACGATGATCGGTTCGCGCTCGTTTAAGGACTCGTTCTTCTCCCTCCGATTGTAATGAGGTAAATGATCAAAGCTTTCTTGTGATGCAGAATAGTGCAAAGAAGAGATTTGGGTGGAGATCAACGATTGGGATCTCACAAAAGGGAGCAAGAAGGAGAAGAAGGTTTCTCTTTCTCACTTAGTTCTTTCTCTCAAGCTCTCTCCTCCCAACAAGTTTTGCAATGAAATTTTGTATGTGGGTTTCCTCTTTTAACTTATGGGGGTTGGTGGTTCAGTCTAAAGCTGGTACACTAAAAATAGGTGTATGAGCTTCCTTTAAAAAGTCCAAAAATAAGATCTACAATGCACTCCATAGGTTTTGATCCTTGGACCTTATTCATACAATTGAAGTCTTTAACCAGTGGTGCTCTCACGGAGCTTGTGTAATAGTCCACACATTTAACAAATATACCTTAGTACACAGGTACACATTATGAATTAATTATTTTTAAATTCAAGGCCCGCATCAAGTACGGTATCAAACGCGTACATTTAGTTGGCGTATTCGGGTTCAGAATATTCAGCGTGTTATACAAATCCTTCCCATTCGCCTCAAGAAATCATTTCTTCGCTTTGCATTGCAAGAATCTTTCATTTGTGCCACCGTTAGAATCGTCGAACAAACGAAACCATCGTGGACTCGCATGCGCGATTAAGAAGGTGAGCATCGTAGTGTAATAGTATGAAGGTCGATTTTCAGAATTTAAACTTGATTGGATTGTGTATTTTGATTTGCATGCGAAGAGTTTTGAGGAAGAGATCGAGAGTCGGACGAATAGGAGTTTAGGCATCGATATCCATCGATATCGATCATTGTGAACCTTGCATGCACCATTTTAAAAGGTAAGATCGATGAATCGGTGATATAGAATTTGAATTTACGCTTGGTTTGCATTTAATAAGATTGACTTTTGAGAAATTTGGAATATTAGAGAGAGAAGGGCATTATCGCACAGTGTCGCTTGAGCGAGACCCCTTTAGAATTCGAACCAACAGTTCTAGAGAGAATTCGCTCGAGCAAATTTTCTTTAGAAAATAGGCTAAAAAGTTCGGGTTAAACTTGCTCGTGTGAGATTTGTAGGTGCCACAAGGAATATGGTAGGTCGCTTGAGTGACTTTGGAAGTTGCTTGAGCGAATTGTGCAATTTTGGGTTGCCTTCAACTTCGTTTGATTAAACTTAAGGGACTTCGATCTATTTCAATCCATTAGTCTTTGACACATTGTTTATGTATGTAATATATGATTGATAAACCAGAAGTCATTGATAGAGACCGCATAATTGACTTCGTGTGACTTCAGAACCAAGGTAGGGAAATCTCAATGCACAGTTACATTTTACTTTGATTCATAGATTTGATGTAGGAAAATTTCACTACTCAGTTACATTTGATTTTGATTCATTGATTTCATGATTGGAATTTGAATGATCACTTGAATACTAAGTTTGCATTTCTAAATTTAAGCTTGAACTTAGACTCTTTGAGTTTGAATTGAAACTTTGAAATGAAAAGTGACCATTGCATCGAATCTTTTGAATATGACTTTAGAACTTTGCCCTGCCCTCTAAATTCGAACACTAAAATACGAACTGTAAGTATGAACTTGAATCTGAATCTAAGTTCTAAATATGTACTCTGAATACAAATCTGGAATCTGAACTCTATAGATGAACTTCTGAGTATGAAGTTTGAAATCGAATCTGAATATGAATATGATCATTGAATATGAACTTTGTATATTTCATCGACTCTAGACTTTGAATTTAAATTTGAATATGAATTATGTTGTAGACACCCCAATTTTTCCCTCTCGGAGTATGCAATCTTGTTCAGTCAACCTTTGACCTTGCCCACGATCTCTGGAAAAGGACTAACCTTCTCCAAAGACCTTAAAACCCTTAATAAGGGGACCATTACTGAAATAATAGTATATGGTTGAGACCCAGATTGAAACAATAGCTCTGCGACTCGGACCCAACCCGGGAAAATAGATTCCATGTGTGGCCACATGCACGGAATTGAGTGCAGATACACTTGCGCGAAATCGATTCCACGTGTGGCCACATGCACGAAATTGTTCCCAGTTGGACTAGGCTCACTCTTCCCGTGGACCACTTAAGACTCAGATTTCCCGCTATACAATATACGCTTAATCCAATTCCACGCAGACACAGTTGCACAAAATTAGTCCCACTTGGACTACGGTTGCCTTTCATACTTCGCCCAAAGACCCTGATCCCCCGCAGATACACTTGCGCGGAATTGATTCCACATGTGAGCCCACACGCGGAATATGTCCAAACTGGACTGGGACTTTATTCCTCAAACTACCCAGGGACCTGAATCTTGCTCATATGCCACTGTTGGGGAATTTTAGGTGTGCTGATTATTATGAATTAAAAGAGAAAATAAAATCAAAGTAAAACAGAGGATGGAGTCAGCACATCTAAAATACCCTAGACCTGTAAGATACAGGGTCCTTTGTAGCAAGTTTTAATAAGTAAGAGTTTGCCCCACATGGAGTAGTGACCTAAGCCTAAAAGGTGTATAGTAGACCTCTAGATCTGGAAATTCTAAGAAGAAAGAGAGCTTTTCTGGTGTCACTAGATCTAATTGTTCTACAAAACTGAGATATAAAACTAGATCTAAAAGATGGATGGAGAAATAAGGATCAAATGGTGAGAAATAGGCAGCTAGGGCCTGTTTTTTATTGCAAAACAGATCAAGGTATGTGCATTTGCAGCTGTCTTTCACTTGGCTACAAGCTCAAGTGCAAGGTAGAAGAATCCACTCTAAACCAAAGGCTTGGATTGATCTTAAGGGTATGATCTGTCCACTTTAATGGTCACAGATCATCCTAGGGATTTCCTCCAAATCAAAGGTTCTAATTAGAACATTAAAATCACTACAGATGCTATGGATGCAAGGCTACAAGCTCAGGCATCCACAGGGATATCAGATCTAGAAAGATCAAATGGTATTCAAGAGATCTACCAGTTATGTGGGTGGGCTAGTCTCATCTACACAAATCCGATCGAGAACCAAGTGAAACTAGATGATCTATAGATCTAATTAAGCAATAAAATCAATAATTCATTGAATCAAAATTACTTACAATGACCTTGTCCTCGGATACGTAGTGCATTGCATCAATCCACATTTCTTCATGTGCAAATTACAATTATAATAAAGCAGATCACGGCTGCTACCTAGATCTAATCCAATAGGCTGGATTAGAGAGAGAAGGGGGAAGAAAAAAGGGAAAAATAAAACCTAAAACTAAACCTAAATGAGCTAAGGAGAACTTAGGCTCTTCCTTTATTCCTACTTTCCTTGCTGAAGAAAAATAACAGAATAGATGGGTATTTATACATATGCATCGATCTATGTGCCTTGAGTTGCAGCCAATCAGAGAGCAGAGGACTCAGTTCTATTATGCACAGCTGAGGTTCTTCATTTCGGCCAAGGAAAATTACATGTGGACTGTTGTCCCATGTGTAGAGTTATGTGCCGAGCTGATGTGTTCTTGCAGCTCTCAAAAATGCCCCTGTCAGCCACTGATATTTGCTAATGGAACCCGAGATAAATCCCTGAGATGTGTGGGACATTGGGATGTGTGCCCTAGAAGCATTGGAATCCCCAAAATGTCCCTAAAGTGTGAAATAGATGGCTAAAACCCGTGCCTTGATAGGTTGGAGCTTCAAGACTTCAATCTCGAGAGGTTTAGGCAACTGTTCGACAGGTTGAATGGGCTTCAGGTATGCATTCGACAGGTTCTCGATAGGTTCTAACAGGAGCTCAACAGGTTCATTCAACCATTCGACAAGATGCTCGATAGGTTCATTTTTAGCATCAGAACCTCTCAACAGGTTCAAACAACCATTCGATAGGTTGTGACAGGTTCAAACAATTTGCAAAAAGAATCATTCGACAGGTTAAAGCTCTAGCCTTGAACCAATCGACAGGTTTAATACATGAAGTGCTCGATAGGTTCATCTACACAAGTCGATAGGTTCAGCTGAGGCAATTCCTTAACAAAACTCGATAGGTTTAATCCCAGCTCGGTACTTTATAATTCGATAGGATCGATTTTAGCTTCAAGCAGCTCTTGTACAGGGACTTTTCATGTGTAACTGCTCAACTAGATCAACACATCAGTGGTCACTGCCCTCAAATCTGTAGCAAGATCTTTGGGATGCTGCTCTGTTTTTCCAACATATAGGCCTGTGGCTAGAAGAATTCAAGCAGCTTTTACACTGATATTCATCAGCTCAGAATGCAGGCCTGCTGTTTCTTCTCTCACACTTGACGAGTTCCATATTGCTACACTCTTTTAGTATGTACACAACTTGTATAGCTGTAGCTCCTCCTCAGTTCAAGCACACCTTGAGTTGCTATTTTAATTCCATATTAAGAGATTACTTGCCTCAACTCTAATAGATGGTTCCAAGTCCTCTTTTTGGCATTTTTACATAGAAGAACTGCATTCATCTATATTTTACCAATAACTGTAAAACACACTCAAAAGTAATTATTAAACACTCTAGGTCCTAGCAAAAGCAAGGTTTAAAAGGGTAAAATGTGGCATATTTCATTGATTAACAGCTACTGCATGGAATTCAATCCCACGCGCCACTGGATACGCAGAATTGGTTCCCAATCCATCCCGACCTTTAAATCCTTAAACTGCCTGAACTTTCGATCAAGCGCAAATGCCACTAGGCGGAATTGGTTTCCCAGGCCTACTGGAACAAGGAAACCCGGTTCAGAGGCTGACTAGAAGTGAATTAAGTGCATATACCATTGCACAAAATTCAATTAAGCTTAGCCTCACATATGCGAAATTCATCAATTCTACACATTCTCACATGCGCGGAATTAGCCCGTTACCTATAAAAATACCCCCTACCTCGCCCATAAGCACATCCAGCAATCAAAATTTTGAATTTCTCTCTTCAAAGCTTAGGGATTTCGAGACTCTCTTTGGCGCCCGACTTCAAGTAATCTTTCAGGTTCTAGACTCTAGTTCTTAATTTCTAGTTTCTAGTTTCTAGTTCTTAATTCTTAGGTTCTAGATCCTAGTTCTCAATTTTTATGCTAGTTCCTAATTTCTTTATTCTAGTTCTTATTTCTTAAGTTCTAGATCTCATTTCTTAATTTCTGATCCTTAAAATTTCAAATTCTCAGTTTTTAATCCTTCCGCCTTTAATCATCAATTCAAACTCAGTCTTTTCAAAATTAACCTTAGGCATAAAATAATTTACTTTTCTTCTTTCTTTCAGGCCTCTCCCTTTGAGAAAATTTGAGGTTCTCTCTAGGGCTTCCAAAAGGGGATCGAGCTGCCTTCTAGACTTCTATAAGTGCAGACTCTTCCCCGAGAGCCCCAGGTAGTCAAGCTAGCGGCCCTAGCCCGCTAGTCTTGACTCTCGAAGAAGTATTGAAGGAGGAGTGACTTAGCCTAGAATATATTTGGTCTTTAACCTCTCCCAGTTTTCAAGCCTTAGCCACTCGATTTGCCCAAGGGAGCTTATAGAGGGTACCCAGGAATGGGGCCGATCCTCCTTAGCATAACGGGCCACAACCCCCTTTTTTAATTTGATTCCCAGTAGGATTAGGAGACAGTTCATTTAGACTTATAGTAGGACTAGGAGATTAGATTCGTTAGAATCCTAGCAGAAGTAAGAAGGCCAAACTAGTTGGATTAAAGGCAACCCAAAGCTGCTGAAGTTGGCCGGTCGACATTCAGTAACGGAGTTCAACCTGCAAGCCCCTCGCTATTCTTAAAGCGTGATCAGTGTTGCAACATTGATAAATATCTGCAGCTAGCGATCACATCAACCCAGGTATTCTTCATTTAAAATTTACCTTTTCCTTTCAACAATTTAATACTTCATTGTTTATTATTCCACCACTCTAGCCAGAGTCCACTCAAACTGAATTGGACTACTTATTCCGAGGACCGAAAGGGACCCACAAAAAGCATGTACCAACATACTAGTGATCACGATGGGACTCCTTTTGCTAGGGTTGCCCCAATCTAATTAGTTTGGTCTTTTATTATTATTATTATTTAGCCTTTTTCACCTTTTATTTTTCACACACTCGCACCGCATACTTCACTTCTAAAAAAAAACTATTTAAAAGTATCAGGCATCAGAAAATTGAACATTAATGACATCGACCCACCCTCATGGGATCTCCGTAGCTATCTCGAGTATAACGTTCGACCATCTCCGTGAATAGCCCAGTGTCGTGCCCAGGTAAATATGGATAGTGAGAGCGAAAAATACCCCTTCACTCCACAAAACACAAATCACAGTGACAACGGCGGAGAAAGTGGTACTGAGCAAAGCTATCCAGCTAGCGAAGTTATAGACCACACTACCAGTGCACTCACGAAAGGAGGAAAAGAAGTCGACGCCCTGCTTTGGACTTTAACCGAGTTATACAAAGCTGTAAAAGACCAGAGACAAGTTACTCCCAGAAGCAGACAAAGAGGAAGGATGTTGATTCCTCCGCGAACTCCGACTCCTTCGACACATAACACATACACCCCTCACATCCCCTATAATGACTACCACCAAAGACAAATCTCCCTCGAGACCTCAAAAGATGATACCACCATAAACATAGACGACCTCCCTCGATTTCTAGAAGACTACATGGCTAAGAGGGAACGCTCAAGACAGTCCTTCAGATTCAACAAATTCAAAAGTATATCAACTTTTGAAAGCAAGGACAGATAGGATTAGAAGTAGAGTTATATTAGGATATTTTTGTTTTAGTAATTTATTTTATTAGAATTAGGAGTTTGGTAAACCGATCGATCCCTTATGATCTATAAATAAGAGGGTTTGGTATAAGAATTAATCATCAAAGAAATTCTCAGCATCAATTAACTCCTGAGGTTGGGTTTTCTTCTGATCATTACAGTAGTTTAGTTTAGATATCCAAGGTTCCTTGATCACAATTAATGACTAGGATTGAGAGCTTGAAGATTAGAGTAGATATCTATAGTTTCTCAGAAGCAATTGACGACTTTGGCTGAGGGGGTGGAAGATATAATTTTATTGCTTTCTAGTTTAGATTTATTTTATTACAATTTCCTTCTTTGTAAACATCTTTGAATTTTAATTTGAATTGACGACTCAGGTTGAGATTTGCAGATTAGCATAATGGTTTTTATTTTCCATCTTTAATTTTCTGGAGTTTGATTGACGCCCAAATTTCTAGTAGATTAAAGATTAGTATCATTCTAGATTAAAGGATGCTAGTTTTTGATTAACGTCTAAATTCTAGAAGATTGAGATATAGTGTAATGGTATTTTAAATGTATAAACATCCGATAACTAAAGGTTGTGATTGATGACCACGATCTGAAGGAGGATTTAGGATTTATTTTCTACAATTTTGTTTAAGAAACTATTCTTTATTCATATTTCTCAAGTAGTTTAGGATCTTAAAAGATAAGTATTAGTTTTCAAAAAATTAATATATATATAAAAACATATCCTTGTGAGAAAGATCCTATACTAGTATTACAATTTCCATTGTGCGCTTGAAATAGGTTAAGACTTAATTAGATACATACTTAAGTAATCAGCGATCAAGTTTTTGGTGCCGTTGCTGGGGATAGAAGATTTTATATTTATATTAGTTTAAGAAAATTAGTATTTATCTTTCTCTTTTTATATTTCTTTATATTTTTAATCTTATTTGATTACTTCTTAATCTTTTACAGGTTTATTTGAAGTAACGAATCAATATTTCAACTTCTCCTGATCAGAGAAGCTAGAGGCTCAGATTTATTTTCTCTCCTAGCTTTCTAAAATAAAAATAAAATAAAACTAAAAATAAAATAGACATTTACAATAACTATTTTGGTCATCCTGCTCTGTCCTAACTCCATCCATTATGGCAGGAAAAGACCAATTTGTTGCTAAAGCATTGGGCGAGTGTGAAATTGTGGGAATCGATGCGATCCCGCCACTCGCAATAAAACTTTGGAGTCACCACTTGGAGCTTTTGGCATCCCGAGAAACCCAAAGACCACCGAAGTGTCAAAAATTGACTCTGAATCCGGTCTACGCCAAAGGCTCTTGGGTAGGGTCTTTGGTTATCGATTGGGAAGGTGTTAGGCACCCAATCAACTCGCTTAATGCGGTCTTTACTTATGGCCAAAACAAAAATAATATAAAAGAAATAAAAGAGCCTTCCTCTTGCCCAAAGGGCCTTAAAATCCTATTTGTGCCCCTCCATTCCTACCAAAAATTTAGTGGCGTAACGGCACAAATGAGAGGATGGAGGAAGAACTGAGAAGGTAGAGGAATAGAGGGGAGAGTCGGAGCTCTCGGGCCCTTATTGCACTGCTGTGGAGCCTTGCGTTGGCTTGCTTTGGTGAAAGTTTGATGGCTTGTATAGCTTGATGATGGATTCTAACTCCTAGGGTGGATAGCTAAGAGGTAGAGAGGGGAGGCTAGGGAGTAGCACACACCTAAACTAAAGCTTTTATGTGAAAGGCTAAGGTTTTTAGAAGGTTTGAAGGTTCTAAAATTTGTGTAAATGGTGCACTAGGGGAGAGAGAGAATATCTTTTTTGTAAATTTTTTCAAACCTTTGAAAAGGGAGGGGTGCCTCTCTATTTATAGGAAAAAGATAGGTTAGGAGGGTGTTTAGAGGCTAACTTGGATTAACAATTAGGAAATCTAGCCATCTAAGGTTTCCTAGGGTTTTTGGAGCCTTGAAATGTGTGAAAAGGTGCTCCAATGGTGGATGATAGGGTGGGGCTTTAAACAACTTAAGGGGTTGTAAATAGATAGTGAATGGGTGCAACAGAACTAGCAAAACACACCTCAAAGGCCAAGATGGTCAACAGGTCAAACCCCAATCTCAATTTTCAAGGTAAAAACCCGCAGTTATTGTTCATAAGCCTGGTGCAAGTAATAGGTTTGCCAGGCATATGTACAGTAAAACAGTCCCACACAGTGGCCTAGAAGTTGGGTGCCCGAGGTGGGGTCCACCTTATAACTGGCGCAACTATTAGTTGTGCCAAGCCATTTCTGGGGAGAAATGGCTTGGCGCGAGTAATACTTACACCAAATATGCCCATATTCTCACAAGATTCTCGCGAGGTTCAATGTTAATCTCGCGAGGTTCACTTGATGCTCACTTTCAAGTTCGAACTTTGAATCGCTGTAACTTTTGATGTACAGCTCGGATCGGGGCGATTCTTAGCTCTTTGGAAAACTGGAGACTTCTACTTTTCAATGGTATGAGATTCATAATAAAAGGTCTCAGCTACTCCCAATGCACCATTCTTTATCCATTGCCCAGGAAAGCTAGGTTTAGGTCCAGAATGATTTCTAAGGGTCGGGATGGGTTTCTAAGGTTTCAGGAAGGGTTTTAAGGGATCTAGGGTGATTCCTAAGGGTTTGGAATGGCTCTTAAGATTTCAAAAAGGTTCCAAAGGGTTCCATACATGCCATCAAAAGCTCGGGAGCACGCCTCTCTCGAAATGTGTCTCGATCGGGCCTTAGGCCAAATTTGGGTGTCTATAGATGCCTGTTGTTGACTTCTAGTGTATTGATTTATTGTGTAATGATAAGAGTAAAAAATAAAAATAAAAAATAAAATAGAGGGTGGATTCAGCACAACTAAAATAGCCTAGACCTGCAAGATACAGGGCCTATTGTAGCAAGTTTTAATAAGAGTTTGTCCCACAGGGAAAATGGTCTAAAGCTCCAAGGGAGCCATCTTTAGTAGGTCCTCCAGATCTGACTACAGATCTGGCAATCCTAAATGGAGGGAGATTTAAGGTCACTATTGTTTAAATCCTTTGGTAACCTAATGCCTAAACTACATAAATGGTTGAGAAGAATGATGGAGTGTGAGAAAATAAATATAAAAAGGGGTGAGAAGTAAGCTATTAGGTACAGATCTGATGGGTTTTATAACTCAGACTCAAATCTGCTGCTATAGAAGTCATGTCCAATGGCTACATTATCACCAAAGAGGAGAAAGGACCCAACTCACTCCTATGCCATGATCCAATCCCTTATGGCTATAACCTGTTCACTCAAATGGTCACAAACTATCCAATAGGGGAACCACAATCCATAGATGGGTCAAAACATGTTTATCATTGTAGGCACTACTTTATCTAGGCTACCAGCTAAAGAATCCATAGGAACCTCAACCTCTAAAGTTCTGTGTGTGGGGCATAGCCCTGCATGTGTGCACTAGCCTGAACACAGGACCAGTAAGAGTTTGAGTACTAGCTTTAGATCTAGCTGTTCACTGCTTTAGAGAGATAGCAGTGATCCAGTCACAAGCCTACAATCTCTACAGCCAGATCAGATCTGCCATCTGATGGTGGGTCTATACAAATACAGGGGAGTCTGTCTCTACACAATCTCTCACAGGGCTACAAGCACAAGTGCAGAGAAGAAGAATCTGTCTTAGATCCGTGGATTGGCCTCACCTTAGGGTTATAACCTGTCCACTTAAATGGCCATAGACTATCCACAGAGGCTATCCTCCTCACAGAGGTCTAAGACAGAACAAGTAGATTGCTGCCACCACCATGTTCACAAGGCTACCAACTCAGGCTCCCATGGGGATTCAGATTTAGTGGATCCTGTGGTGGGGCATAGGCCTGCATATGTGCACTAGCCTGGACACACAAGTCACTTGGATATGAGTAAACCCTTAAAAATAATCCTCCATTGCTTACAATATAACTTAGCAATGGAGGATCTCAAGGCAGCAGCCTTGTATAGAACAACCCTCAAACTTTAATCCCCTACATGTACAACATCCTATTATAAAACACCATTAAAACTGTTCCAAATAAACATACAAAGGCATAGCCAGCAAGTGCTGGGCTATGGAGTGAAGAAAAAGAAAAAAGAAGCTGCCTAAACCCTAACCTTAGCCTAATGGAACTCTATAGCTGGATCAAGAAGATAGCCCCCCCTTCAAACCTAAACTAGGCTTAGGCTTATATAGCAGTCGGCTGTGGGATCATTAGGGTCAGGAAAACCCTAATTTTAATGATGCAAATGTGGCCCATTTCTGTTCCTTGGATGCCTCAGGGCGTATGCACGGAGATTGGAGCATTGGAAAGCGCACCTTAGTTGCTAGAAGTTCCCAGATTGCCCCTGCAGAAGTGGGGAGAAGTTAAGATCCCGAGCCTCGCTAGGTAGCAAGGGTTTCCAGGTCTTATTGCATGATAGAGTTGTCATCACGGGATTGAATTGACTTGAAGCTCTTGCAGTCGCGGGATAGATAGTTTGGTCATCGCAGGAATGCTCTGGTCGTCGTGGGATTGCGCTTTCCATTTGAGTGGCGTGGGAATCGCGCGCGTAGTTCATTCCTTGGTGAATTTCATGGGGATCCTTGCGAAGAAGCAATTGCATTATCCTCTGGATTGCTTGAGTAGTCCCCTGAAGATCTACATCTCGCGGCCACTGCGCGACAGCTGCGCGCAGGAGTGCCTGGAGCTCTCTCTCCTTAGTGAATCGTGTGAGGATTAAATGCTCCTCTCTTGAGCTGCGCGAGCGCTTACAACTAAGCCTCACGAGAACTACGCGAAGTCTGCTTTTTGAGCCCTTCTGTCATTAATCTGTGTGAGAACAGCGTGAGCAGTTGGTGTGCTGCCTTGAGAAACTCGTGACAACTGCGCGAAGCATTTTTCTCTGAATCAATTGAACCTTATGACATCTATGCGAGGCTCATGTCTTGACTTGTTACTGCTGTGCTTTGCCTATACTGCAGCCAAGTTCTGTCTGGATTCAACTTCCTTTCTTCTGAGGAACTTCTAGGGCAAAAGTAGGCTTCTTAGCAAGGTTAGGGCCTTATCTGCAGTTGCTGCTTATTACCTACAAAATGGTCTTAACACAGATTTATTAAATGAATAAGGGTCTAACAGAGGTTAAGTTAAGGGGTGAAAAGTGGTACTTTTCAGGTCTTAACAATGCCCCTCCTTGGTATCCGATCACTAATAATTGAATGCCAAAGAAAAGAGACATCCGAAGAGGCCCAAGACATTACTGATGGGTCCACTACATTCAAAACAAACTTTAAACATCAAACGGGTAATATGGTGATAGAACGAAAGCCCTGTATGTCGAGAAAATGGTCATTTCTCAAGGTAATCGGTCCCCAAGCGCTTAACGACATTACTGGGCATAACCGAGGTAGAATGAGTTGCAAAAGTCCAATCACTGGGAAAAATGTTCGCTTCTCGAGTTGCGAAAGCCCGTTCGTCGGGAAAAATGGTCGCTTCTCGAGATGATTTGAAGGAGTTTGATGTTCAGGATTTATTCTGAATATAACATCTTCGTAAGTAAGGGGGGTGATCGACCCACATTCAAAGATAGGCACGACGCAAGGTTCCACAGTTGTATCCAATCATATGAGGCATTGACCAGCTCATCTGACTGGTCACGGGTGCCCCTGCCTAAAGCAGGATTCAAGGTCTTTGGGCAAACCCATCGATCCTGAAGTTTATTTAGCACAACTACCTAAGCGGAGTGAATAGATGTTGTAACACTTTTTGGGAGTACGTGCTGTCTTTTCCAAAACACATATTTTTTATTATTTTCTATGAAGTTTTTTTACTTTTTTATGTTTGTCATTTATGTGATTTTTTGGAATTTGAGTTATCATTTTATGTGATTTTTTGGATTTTGAGTTATCATTTTATGTGACTTTTAGTCTCACTTTATCACTTTATTTGACTTTATTCTATTATTTTATGTGAATTATTTTTGGGATTTTCTTTATCTTTTTATGCGGAATTTTTTAGATTTTAAAGTTATTATTTTATGTGATTTTTTGGTTTTTCAAAGGTATCATTTTATGTGAATTATTTTTGGCTTTTTATGTGGGATTTTTTCGTCATTTTTTAGACTTTTTCATGTTTTTCTATGTAGGATTAGGATGCTTATTGATCTCGATCCATTTATTATAGCACGACTTCCCGAGCAAACCGAATGAGGATCGACATACCGTTTGGGAGCACGTGCATCTGTTGGGGGTAACAAAACAAAGAGAGGGGGTACCGGGCTGTGTATGTGACTAGCACCAGGCCTAAAAGCCAGCCCATAAGTGACCTGGTGCAACTATTAGTTGCGCCAAGCCAATTGAGAGCCCAAAATAGCCTACACAACTAATAGGTGCGCCAGGCATGCCTGGGGATCGGATTTAAAGTGCCCGAGTTCAGGCAGCAGGGGTGTATTTTCAAAAAAAAATTCTTTCCCCTCTCCAAACCAAAAAACAGACCACCCCTGGGGTTCCTTTACATCGCCTCTACACGTGCCTCATTGCCGGCATTTACTTACGCCGATAGATCGCCCACTCTGCGCTAGATCAAAGACCCCCTTTTGTTCAAAGGTAACCATTTAAAACCTATTTTATTTGATTTTTCTTGTAAATGTGATCATGATCTTGCATTTTTAGATGATAAATGGTTTATTTGCAGTGTAAGCATATTTATTGATGATGTGGTGATGAGATTTCATGATTGATGCCCTATTTTTGTTGTTTCATGGGTTTCATCTATGTATATTTTTTTGTTGTTTTTATTTGTGCATATAGAAAGGGCTTTATTTTTGGTTTTTGTTTTTTGAACATGAAGGGAGGATTTTTTTGGTCTTTATCTATTATTATTTTTTGAAGACTAAAGGAAAGATTATATATATTTTTTTTGTTTCTATTAGTTAAGAAAAAGGATTTTTATGATTTTTAGTTTTTGTTTTTATTTTGAAAATTAACTAAGGAATTCATTTTATGTATTTTTGTTGTTGTTGGTTTTTGATTTTATGGACATAAGGAAAAGGGATTTTTTTGGGGGGGTTTTTCGATTTTATAAACATAAAGGAAGGGCTATTTTTATTTTGCTTTTGATTATAGAAGCACAAAGGAAGGATTTTTTTGTTTTTAACTTGCTTTATTTTCGAAGATAGAAAGGCAAAATTTTGTTATTATTTTTTATTTATTTTTGAAGACAAAAGAAGTGTAGACACCCAAATTTGGCCCAAGGCCCGATCGAAACACATTTCGGGAGAGGCACATTTCTGAGCTTTTGATGGCATGTATGAAACTCTTAGGAATTACCCTAAACCCTTAGAAATCACCCTAGATCCCCTAGGAACCTACCCTGAACCTTTAGAAACAAACCCCAACCCTTAGAACCCTTTTCGAACCCTAACCTAACCTTCCCAGGCAATAAGGTGGAGGGGTGTACCGGAACTGGCTACGACCCTCTACAAAGACCAAATCTTATACCATTGAAGAGTAGAGGTCATTAGCTTTCCAACGGTCCAAGAATTTCCCCAATCAGAGGTATATATTGGAAGATATGGCAGTCCGAACCCGGAGGGCAGGAAGGTAATTTCAAGTAGGCCCCCTAGGGATTTTGTGCCTGGCGCAACTAATAGTTGCGCCATGGTTAAAAGGTGGCTCCCACCCCGCGAGCTAACTTCCAGACATTGTTGTTCACTGTTTTACTGTGCATTTGCCTTGCGCAACTAATAGTTGCGCCAGGCATATGAACAGTAACTCTGGGAATTTGCCCTGAAAATCGTGACTGAGGTTTGACTTGTTGACCACCTCAACCTTTAGGGTGTGTTTTGATATTTTTGTTGCACCCATTCCTTACATATTTGCAACCCTCCAAGTGGCCTAAAGCCTCACCCCATCATCCACTATTAGAACCACCTTCACACCTTTCCAAGCTCTCAAAATCTTAGGAAACCTTAGATTTGAGATTACCTAATTACTAACCTCAATTAGCATCTAAGTAGCCTCCTAATCCACTCTTTTCCTATAAAAAGAGCCTCCCACCCCTTGGTTTAAGGGTTGAGAAATTTGCTTAAGAGAGAAAGAGCTCAAAGTGAGAAGTTCTTCCTCCCTTTTGTGCACTATTTTCACCCAAATTTTAGAATCTCCCAACCTCATTTCAAGCTTGTTCTTGCATCCAAAACCCTTAGCATAGGTGTGTGTGATCCCCTAGCCTCCCTTCCCTACCTCTTAGCTTTAAGTCCTAGGAGTTAAAACCCCATTTTCCACCATACAAAGCCTTCAAAAGCTCATCAAAGCAAGCCAACGCAAGGCTCTCCTACGGTGCTACAATGGCCCGAGGGCTCCAACTCTCCCCTTTCTTCTCCTATCTCTTTGTGGCATTCCCTACCGTTTCATTTGTGCCGTTACGCCGCCAAATTTTCGGTAGGAACAAAGGGGTACAAATAGGATTGGAGGCCCATTTGGGCAAGAGGAAACCATTTCCTTTTCTTTTACATCATTTTATTTTTGGCCATAAGTAGAGACCGCGTTAAGCGGGTTGATCGGGTGCCTAATACCTTCCCGATCGATAACTGAAGCCCCTACCTAAGAGCCTTTGGTGTAGACCGGATTCAGAGTCATATTTTTAGCACTTAGGTGCTCATAAAAATGAACTAGGTATCCCGGGACACCGAAAGCTCCGGGTGGCGATTTTATATTTTTATCGTTAGAGAGCGCATCGTCGCGACGGGATCGTCCCAATTCCCACGGTTGCGCATATGGCGACTCTGTTGGGGACTAGCTAGTAGAGCTTCCCCTTGAACTAGGCCTTTTTTTTTAAATTTTTCTAACATTTCATTGCTGTTTTTTATTTTATTTTTGCTATTTTTTTCACTCACCCCTCCGATTATGTCATTTTACTTACCCCTACGTTTTGGCTTTAAATTTCAGCAATTTTTGCCTAGTCACTTGACTAACACCTTTTTTACTCACCCCTACGTTTCCGCTTTAAATTTCAGCAATTTTCGCCTAGTCACTTGAGTGGCACCTTTCTTACTTACCCCTAGGATTCCGCTTTAAATTTCAGCAATTTTTGCCTAGTCACTTGACTGACACCTTTCTCACATACCCCTACGATTCCACTTTAAATTTCAGTAATTTTTGCCTAGTCACTTGACTGGCACCTTTCTTACTTCCCTTTACAATTCGGCTTTAAATTTCAGCACTTTATATTTCCCGCCTAGTCGCTTGACTAGCCCCGTCATTTTTTTTTTATTCATATCCTAATAGTGGATGCCGGCCCGTAGTGGCGGCACGAGATAATCACCCCCGATCTTTGAACTAAAGAAAACTTCCAGAAAAGAGAAAAAATTTGAAAAAATTAAAATTGAACCAAGTTAGGGAGCTTAATTAATTTATTTTGCGATTTAGATTTTTCAAAGGGGTTGGGTCTTAGTATGGTGGCAACCCCTTGTGGTAAGAAAAGTCCCAGCCCACCTAGTATCTGAGAAAGCGCTTGCGCTGGAGGTATATCGGGTGGGTTCCCATTCCGAAGCTTAAAACCCTTGGGGAGCATGCTAGCGAGTTATACCGGACTCAATCCTTTAGGTACGGTGAGGAGAGAATCGATCACCAAAAAATAGCTCAGTTCTCGGAAGCCTAGCTTCCACAAAAATAAAATAAAAAGACTTATTTCGGGCATCAGTGGCTGCTGTCAAACATTCTGGAGCATTTGTTTTTGGCTAGCGCATGTATTAGTTGCGCTAGCAAAAAAAACTTTAAACTCCAAAATTTTACCTTGGCTCAACTAATAGTTGCGCCAGTGTAAAATTCCTCCCCTACAACTTGGGCGCAGGTATTAGTTACGCCTGGTCTGTTTAGCAGCATCCAGTCCGATTCCTTGGCCCTTTCCACCTCTCAAGTTCCCCGATCAGTGTGCATAGTGCCTTGCTAGGCCCCGCCATCTCCGACACCCAATACGCCCCCGCCGGTCAAGAGAAGGCAACTTCCTTTTGGCTCATTCCGAGGGATTGGGTTATTTGCCTCAATTTTCGTGCCTTCAATAGATCGAAGGTTCTCCTTCGATTCTTTCGAAGTGCCTCGAAATCGTAGCCGTGGGTCTTGAATTAAGGTACCAGAGCCACCCGAAAAGGGAATTCCAAGGCCTCAAAACCTTTGTTTTTTAAAAAAAATTTCATAAAATTCAAAAAAAATAAAATATATATATATAATAAATAAAACCCAAAAAGAAATAGATAGTTTGTGGTGCCAGCACAACGGTATCATCTTGCCCTCCACCGTCCCGTAGGGAAAGGAGGAGGATTTTTGGGCCTTATCCAAGGCACCCTTACCTGACCTGCTCCCAAAGAATGTCGTGGGTAGTGGACCTGGCCTACGCCGATCCCGACTCATCCTCGCCACATTCTCCAACCCACTCTCATTAGGGAGAAGTCTTTTCCACCATCCCCCTCATCCAACCCCCTTTTACTGTTACCGGCCCATTTGGCGCCCCCATTTTCCTAACCACTACCCCCCAAAATATCCAAAATCCAGCCCCCCATTCTCCATCTTTTGCCCAAGCCATGCCAAGTCCAACTCATCTCCCATCCGCATCCATACAAAACCCAAACCCATTTTTCCAATCCACATCCATGCTCCAATTCCCATCTTCCCCCTATAGACCTGATCCACCCACATTCACATACACCACTTCCACCCTATCTAACCCCCAGCAAAATCTCCCATCCATCCAGGTCATGCCCATTTTTACCGAGGCCATGCCCAACTTTCCTCATCCCTCCTCATCATGCCCCCATCATCCCAAAGCATACCCAATACATCCCCTCATCCACCCCATACCCCCCCACCTACCGTGGCCATGCCCAATTTTTCCACCACCTCCATCCCATCTATACCCCATCACCCCTTAAATGCCCCATCTCCATCCAACCCTTCCTCCATGACCATGATGGAGGAGATGTTCCAAGCCTATTCCATGTGGAAGGCTTCTCAAAACACCCCCTCTCCTCTATACCCCATGAACCCTTCCCATACCCTAGCCAATCTCCATGCCTCACTCCCCCAAGACCCCCATCAACCCCCCATAATCCACACCACCCAAACCCCCATTACCCACTTAGTCCAAGGCCTCATGGCCCAATCTCCAAACTCCCACATACCCCAAGGCCCATTGGCCCAAACCCCTTTTTTCCACATATCCCAAGGCCCCATGGCCCAATACCCCACCACCCAAACCTACCCAGGGCCCATGGCCCAGACCCACCAAGGGCCCATGGCCCAGACCCATCAAGGTCCTTTGGCCCAGACCCATCAAGGCCCATTAGGCCAAACCCACAAAAGGGCCCATGACCTAGACCCATCAAGGCCCATTGACCTAGACCCATCAAAACCCATTGGGCCAGACCCACCAAGGGCACATGGCCCAGACCATTCAAGGCCCATGGGGCCAGACCCACCAAGGGCCCATGGCCCATACCAATCAAGGCCCATTGGGCCAGACCTACTAAGGGCTCATGACCCATACCCATCAAGGCCCATTGGGCAGACCCACCAAGGGCCCATGGTCCAGACCCACCAAGGGCCCCTGGCCTAAACTCATCAAGGCCCATTGGGCCAGACTCACCAAGGGCCCATGGCCCAAACCTTCCCAGGCCCATTGGCCCAAACCTTCCCAGGCCCATGGGCCCAAACCTTCCCAGGCCCATTGGTCCAAACCTACGAGGGGCCCATGGCCCAAACCCATCAATGGCCTATGGCCCAAAATGATCAAGGGTTCATGGCCCAAACCCAAACCCCGCACTCATACCTTCCACAATACCTCCAACATTTAACCCAACCTTCACATCTGGGTCAAACCCATGTCGTCCCCCAAACCTAATTCTCCCATGGCCCCACACCCCAAGGCCATCTCCAAACCTTCCCTCATACCTAATGGCCCTATCAGGCCCCACCTCAAAAACAAATTCCCATCACCCAACAAACCTTTCCTCACCCCTAATGGGCTCACCCAACCCTACTCATGTCACTCCCATCCAACCCATGCAGCAACAGGTTGAGAATCCCATCCTCACTGCACTCTACATAGATCAGCAGTATGAGGAGGACGAGATCAGAAACAGTGGGGCCTATGTTGGGGCTTTGACCAGCCTCAACCCCCCTCCCATTATTGCCCATCCCCTCATGGCCCAGAGTGAGGTCCAGCTGACGGCCGAGAAAGCGACCCCTGTATTGAAAGAGTTAGAGCAGCTGAAAGAATAGCTAGACAAAATACAAAAACAATTGATGAAAATGGGCGGTGTTGAAATCCATGCCACAGACTTCACAGACTTATGTCTGTTCGCTAAGGTCCCCTTGCCCCCCAAATTTAAAATGCCAGTATTCGACAAGTACAATGGCACAGGCAACCCGATCGCACACCTCAAGTCCTATTGTGGGGACATGTGCCAGTACAGAGGGGATAAAAGACTACAAATAAAAGTCTTTCAGAAAAGTTTGACCGGACCGGCCCTGAGGTGGTTCACATCTCTTGAACCATCCATGATGAAGACATGGAAAGATTTAATGCATTTATTCCAAGAAATAGTATGTCTATTATACTAATATTGAACCACGCAAGTCTAATTTGGCCCGTTTAAAGCAAAATCCAAATGAGACTTTCAGTGACTACTTAGGGTGATGGAGAGCACTGGCAGCTCAAGTCAGAAATAGAATATCGGATGATGAGCAGATAGAGATGATTTCAAAGAATACTCTGCCAGTGATTTCTGATTTTCTTATATACCAACAGCAGTCTAATTTTGCTGATTTGGTGAGGAATGCCAACAGCTGCGAGGATGCCATCAGGGAAGGGTGTTTGAGTAAGAATACTTCAGGGGGCCCTAGCAGGTCAGAAGATTTTCTGAGCAGAGGAACGAGAAGAGAACAGGGGGCGATGTCCAGAACATAGCCAACACCAGGCTCAATAATAATACTGCTCCATTTCAATTTCAGGCGGCCCCAGTAGCACCAGTTAGGCCTGAGCAGATGCAAAGAATGGGGAATGGGCAAGGAATGCAAATGACCCCGAAAAAGAGGAGAGCCCGCTACGACCGAGTCTTTACACCTCTGGGGTAATCTTTGAGTGTACTTTTGCCCCTGTTAGTAGAAAAGGGATTAGTGGCTCTCCACCAACCGCAACCTCCTCCTCACCCAATCCCAAAGAACTATGACCCAAATACCCACTGTAATTTTCATTAGGGTCCGGGTCACCCTACTGATCGCTGCTTCTCATTGAAGCATGCCATCCAGGATTTGATCGATGCTGGCAAAATCATTCCCCCTGCACCTTCTCAGCATGCTAATATTCACCAAGTGCCACTACCCCCACATCCTACCAGAGGAGCAGGTCCTAGACCCACCATCGAAATGATAGAAGATGAAGAGGAATTTGAATTTGACCCATCCGATTATATCAGTGATCGGGAGAGTTATGTAGCACCGCTGTTAAGAAACGTTGAAGAGAGGAATATAGGGGTAGTTGAACCCCTAAATTTGTCTAAATATTTCCCCAACCCAACCCCACAATTTGAACCCTTGGATCTCTGGGCATACTTTTTGTCCACCACACCCGTCAATTATGTAAATATCAATGCATACCAACCATACACCACAACCCCCATTAATTACCCTATAAACCCCCATGCCCCCAATCCTGCACCCGCACTTGCCAGTCATCAATGGCCTGCGCCCACCCCATTTCAACTACCACCATACACCACAATCCCCATCAATTTCCCTTTAAGCCACCAGGCCCCCAATCCAATACCCGCACCCATCAGTTATCAATGGCCTGCGCCCACTCCATCACCCCCAGCTCAACCACCGACAAATTCCACCACCTCGATCAATTACCTAACGGCCCATCAGACCCCCCATATGCCTCCAGCACCCACTAGCTATCAATGGCCTACCTTTACCTCCTTCCCTCCAATGCCACCACCCTCAAGCTTCACCACCCCCATTTGGCCCAATCTTTCCACCCAACCCGCTTCCATCGAGGTGGATCAAGTATTGCCTACACCTCCTAAGCCGATAGTACAAGTACCTCAAGAACCGGTAGCCATACCCTTCCAGCTCTCAGGACCCACATGATCCTCATCAGGTCCCGCTAAGCTACGAACAAACAGATATCAATGTCGAAAGCAGCAACAAAGAAGGGGCAGTAGATTTTGTTACCAGATTAGGGAGGATATCAAAGCAGCCAGAAATACCAGGAGCAGCACAGGCCCAACCCGAAGGAAAGAAAGACAGCACGGTGAACTCCTTCGAAAAGATGAGTCGAGAACATATACTGGAGACTCAGCTGAGAAGAATGCCTGCCCATATCACTGTATGGGATCTGTTGATGACGTCCCCACTCCATTTCCAAGCATTAATGGGGGCATTAAAAAATGTGCATGTATCACTCCAAGTTAGCCCAGATGAAGTCGGGCAAATAATTGGTCAAGTGATGGCTCCAAATGTCATTTCATTTTCTGATACCGATTTACCTGAGGAAGGAGGTAGCCACTCAAAATCTTTAAATATAACCGTTGAGTCTGGAAATATGATTATCCCCTTGGTACTAATTGATAATGGGTCTGCATTGAATATATGCCCGTTAAGGACCGCTACCAAGATTGGGGTTGATCCGTGCATGTTAAAGCCCACCAGAACCAGCGCTAGAGGGTTTGACAATACTAGGAGAGAAATAATGGGAGAAGTTGATCTTGAGCTATTGATAGAATCAATGACCTTTTCCATCTTGTTTCAAGTCATGGATATCAAATCCTCATTTAATCTGTTGTTAGGGCTCCCGTGGCAACATGAAGTCGGAGCCATACCTTCCACATTGCACCAGAAACTCAAATTTGCATCTGGGCATAAAATTATCACGATCATTGGAGAAGGGCATAGTGAGAAAGAAAAGGCCACCAATAATGTGGAGAAACCCAATATGCTAGATATACCACACACCGCTGAGGACATCGACCTCCACAGTTTCGAGTACGAGGCGTCAGCAATACTCCCAGAACCCAATGAGGGCATCATGTCTAAAACAGGAAGCGGTTGTAGCAGTAGTGGCAAGGCTCCAAAAGTGGGGCTATCAGAAAGGAAGGGGTCTGGGACCCAAATTACAAGGCAGAAGAGAGCCAGTTGTGGCTAAGGGATAAAAAGTAAGATTCAGGCTAGGATACAAGCCTACATAAGAAGAGTTCTGAGAGGCCAAAGAGAAAGCCAGGGTCGCCGCGGCTACAAAAGCTTGAGGTATCAACATAGAAGAGAAACCTAGCCCTAGGCCGCACATCAGGGATTATTTTGTCAGTGTAGGGGTATCGATCGAAATGGGGCCACCCATTTGACCCCACACAAACCCATAGCCCCAGTCCATCCCACCAATCCCCAGATCTCCCTTCCCAGCTTGGAGATAGATTTGGTCGCATTATCCTTTTTTGAGGAACGACGGTCGGTACCTGAACAAGCCCCCCCTGTGGTGAATCACCATAGAATCGAGTTATCATTTGAGGAGAAATGGGGATCAATATGATGGAGGCTGACTCTAATGAGCCATATCAGTCAGTACCCTCCATCCCAACAGGTAAAGAAGCGACCCCTCAGGTACGCAACTGGGCATCTTTGTCCCAAGCTCTGGAAGCATGAAGTGGCCTAAAGTTTGGTGCCTGTTTCCCAAAAAAAATAACCTATAAAAGTGAGATACGCCCTTGGCAGGCAATACCTTATATATACACAGACTCGCATTGCCAAGGGTCCGTCTCCGAAGAAAAAAAAAATCTCAAAAACATGGAAAAAATACAAAATCTCAAAAACATGGAAAAAACATAAAATCCCAAAAACATTGAAAAAATCCAAAGTCTAAAAATATTGTCATTTAAAATTCCATAAAATATCCCACAAAAGGATGCCTTAATCAAAATACCCATCCCACATGAAATCGACCTTCCCTGTAGAAATACAAGAAGAGGTAGGGATCACGAGTCTGGACGAGGATGTCCCCTTCGAGGAACTCCCCAATGAGCTCCTTGACCAATTTGCCGACTTTGAGTATGGCCATACCCCCATTATCGAAGAGATCGAAGACGTCAATCTAGGAACTAAGGAGGTTCCCAGGATAACCAAAATCGGAATGTCACTGTCTCCTTAGGAAAGAAAAAGCATGATCGACTTCCTTCGGTCATACCAAGACATTTTTGCCTGGTCGTACGAGGACATGCCTGGTCTGGATACTGATTTGGTCGAGCATGAGTTGCCCCTCTACCCTGATATGAAGCCAGTCAAGCAGAAGCTGAGGCGTCTCCAACCCGAGTGGATGTTGAAAGTCAAAGATAAGGTCATCAAGCAGTATGATGCAGGATTTCTCATGGTATCTAAATACCCGTAGTGGCTAGCCAATATCGTACCTGTGCCAAAGAAGGATGGAAAGGTCCGCATGTGTATCAATTTTTGTAACTTGAACAAAGCGAGCCCAAAGGACGATTTCCCACTACAAGACATCGACATCTTGGTCGATAACATAGCTAAGCACGAAATACTCTCATTTATGGATGGATTCTCAGGATATAATCAGATCAAGATGGCAGAGGATGATCGCGAGAAGATAGTGTTCATTACCCCCTCGGGAACCTTTTGCTATCGAGTCATGCCATTCGGGCTGAAGAATGCCGAGGCAACGTACCAGAGAGCTATGACTGCACAACTTCATGACATGATGCACCGAGAGATTGAAGTATTTGTCGATGATATGATAGCTAAATCACCAGAGCGAAGCAACCATCTGGTAAACCTTCAGAAGTTGTTTGAAAGGCTGAGGAAATATCGACTACGTCTGAACCCACAGAAGTGTGCATTTGGTGCTATGCCAGGGAAACTGCTAGGATTCATTGTCAGCAGGAGGGGGATTGAGGTCGACCCAATCACAGTCAAAGCCATCACTGAAATGGCACCGCCGTCTATCGAGAAGGAGGTTAGAGGGTTTTTGGGTAGAATACAGTATATCAGTCGGTTCATTGCACAGCTCGCTCCAATCTGTACGCCAATCTTCAAGTTACTAAGGAAGAATTCACCCGTTGAATGGAACGATGAGTGTTAGGCAGCGTTCAAAAAACTCAAAAGCTACCTCCTTAATCCACCTGTTTTGGTACCACCTGAGCCAGGGAGACCACTCTTGATATATCTCTCAACGACGGAAGTTTCAATGGGATGTGTCTTAGGATAACACGATGAAACAGGAAGAAGAGAGCAGGCCATTTACTATCTGAGCAAGAAGTTTACTGATTATGAGACGCGCTACTCTCATTTGGAGAAAGCATGCCTAGCTCTTGTATGGGCTACTCAAAGGCTTCGCCACTACTTACTATCCCAGGCCGTTATGCTCTTGGCTCGAATGGACCCATTGAAGTACCTATTTGAAAAGCCAGCTCTCACTGGACGAACCACACAATGGCAACTTTTATTATCTGAATTTGACATCACGTACGTCACTCAGAAGTCGATCAAGGGACAGGCGCTTGCTGATAATCTTGGTGATAATCCTTTACCTGACTATGAGCCGTTAAGGACCGAGTTCCCAGATGAAGATATCTTATTCATGACGGAAGACGATACAGAAGAAGCAGAAGAATCATGGGTAATGCACTTTGACGGGGCAGCAAATGTCGAGGGCCAAGGAGTTGGCACCATCCTGATTTCACCGAAAGGATCCCATGTACCGGTGGTCTCTATCAAGCTCAACTTCCCTTGCACTAATAATATGTCTGAGTATGAAGCTTACGTCGTTGGTCTGCAGGTGGCTCTCGATCTGAATGTAACTCACCTTCGAGTATTTGGCGATTCACAGTTAATCATATGCTAGACGAATGGTGACTGGAAGACGAAAGATGAGAAACTGATCCCCTATCATGAACACCTCGAGGATTTGATAGCTTGTTTCCAAAATGTGACTTTCTCATACGTCCCCCAGATAAGGAATCTCTTTGTTGACGCATTAGCAACTTTGGCGTTAATGATTGAAATCCCCTATGGTGTTGAGATGAAGTCGATCATGATCGAGCAGAGGAATGAGTTGGCCTTCTGCCTCCAGATTGAGGAACCTATAAAGGCTGATGATGAGCCACCTTGGTTCTCATATATCAAGAATTTCCTCGAGACCCTAATTTTCTCAGAGGGTATATCCAAGACAGATCGACGAACCATTCAACGTTTAGCGGCAGGTTACGTCATTTGCGGGGAATGCCTCTACAAGCGATCAGACAATAGCATCTTACTCAGGTGCCTCACTGAAAGTGAAGCGGTCAATATTATGACAGAAATCCATGAGGGAGTATGCGGAGCCCACGTCAGCTGTCACATGCTCGCTAAGAAAATCCTACGACAGGGATACTTCTGGACCACCATGGAATCAGATTACTGTAAACATGTTCAAAAATGCTACAAGTGTCAAGAACACTCTAGTTTGATACATGCTCCTGCCATTGATCTTCACTGCATGACCACTCCTTGGCCATTTGCTACCTGGGGCCTTGATGTTGTCGGAATGATTAATCCAAAAGCATCAAATGGACATCGGTTCATCCTCGTTGCCATTGAATACTTCACCAAGTGGGTAGAAGCGGTGCCATATGCCAACATCACTGCCAGTCATGTCGAGAAGTTTCTCAAGAACAATATTGTGTGCCGATTTGGAGTACCCAAAGATATCATCATAGACAACGGCACAAACTTTGCGAATAAGCACATCCGAGACTTCTGCGAGCAATACAAGATCAAGCACCATCGCTCATCCCCTTATCGGCCTCAAACTAATGGAGCCGTGGAAGCTGCAAATAAGACGACCGTCCGCATCCTTGAGAAAATGGTTGTCACTTATCGAGACTGGAGCGAAATGCTGCCATTTGCTTTGTGGGCCTACCGAACATCGATCCGTACCGCTACAGGGGCAACACCATTCTCCCTTGTGTATGGAACCGAAGTTGTCCTCCTAATAGAGGTTGAAGTACCCTCACTCCGAATCCTCATGGAATCAGGCTTACCCAAAGTAGAAAGAGAGAGATCACGCTTTGATCAGCTGAACTTACTGGACGAAAAGAGACTCCTAGCCTTATGCCATACCCAAGTATACCAGGGGCGAATCGCACGCGCTTACAATAAATGTGTCCGCGGTCGAGATCTAAAGGTAGGAGACACTGTGCTAAAGAAGATCTTCCCATCCCTCCACACCGATCCGAGAGGAAAGTTTAAGCCGAACTAGGAAGGACCATACATCATTCGAGAAGTGCTGCCAAGATATGCCATCCGCCTTGCCACCATGGACGGAGATCATCTTCCTGAGCCCATCAACACTGGAAAAGTTCGACGGTTCTACTCTTAGTCTATCGCGATAAGGTAAGTATTGATGAAACATATACGTGACTGCTTAAGAACCACCCAAAAGAGGCCATCATTCCAAGCACAGTAGCCCAAAAACATTCCTAAAAATGATGATATCCTTTGCTACCCCATTTGAGCCTGGGCCTTTCTTTCAATAAACCCATTCCCCCCCAAAAAATATATATCTGTACATATACCAAAAAAAAAAAAGAGAGAGAAAAGATGCATGTGTATAAAATTACTATCAAATCCAAAAAAATCGAAAAAGCAAAACCTCAAAAAGAGATTGCCGGAAATGAAGCAAAAAGAACAAAAAATGTAGAAGAATCACGGGGCATGTATAGTAAAACCCCCCAGGAAGAAAGTATGTTGAGAAAACTGAAGCCGTATCAAGGAAACTCTTTTAGCCCATCATACCTTCAAATCCTAACCTGACCCATGGCCAAGCTACACCCTGAAGAAAGCCCTCTTTTAAGTTTACAAGCAGTCATAATATCTATTAAGTCAACATGAGCCGAGTCGTGAGACGACACCAGAACCCCATCCAGTCGGCTATGACGGAATCAAGGTCTATGTCATGGCTATTGAAAAGAGAAAAGAAAATAAAAAGAATAAAAAAATAAAAAAATAAAATAAAAATACAAGCTCAAAGCAAGATGAACGTGGTGAAAACCCGAAAGGGCATTATGGGTAAAAACAGCGAGCTTGTGCGGACCAGGTGAAAACCCAAAAGGGCGCTTGGGGTAAGAAAGCTAAACCCATGGACGTGGTGAAAACCCGAAAGGGCGCCACGGGTAAAAAAAGGGAGATAAAAAAAAAATGAGAAAAAATTGAAAAAGAAAGGTTTGGACTAATTGAGAAGATTGATGTTTGAGGAACCCTTTTGTTACTCTTCCTGTACCCTCTTGTCCGATTGGGCCGCCCATGCTAGTTCGAATCGGGTCCTGACCATAATTGTCCTTGTGAAACCCGCATAGTCAAACGTATGACCCGAGGCAAGGAGAAAGTTTTAACTCAATCCAAAGGGATCAACGTTCCGGCATTAGTAAAATCTGAAAACTCACTCAGGACCGACTGCATGAAAGAGTTCGACTATGCTCAAAATGGGACCCGTTACTTCGTCTCACTATCAAGGCATCAAAAACAAAAAAAGAAGAAAAGCCAAAAATAAAAAATCAAGAAAAATTCAAACACCAAAAACTGTGTATATATTTCTACTCATTTTCATGTACATATTTCCAGCATCATATTTCAATCTCAAAAATGAAGAAAAATAACAAAAAATCTCTAAAAACAAAAATCCAAAAAATATCTTGAAAATGAAAGTGTAGGTAGAAATCTACTTTTTCTTCTGTTGTTTAGGATGCATTTTCTTTATATATGTATAAACAAAAAAAGGGCTGCCGTTTTCTCAAGAATGTGCAGGAACATCACACGGTCCAAAGCCTCGAAGCGGGCAACTTCTCAGCGATGGACAAATCAAATAAAGCATCTCACCACCGACGTTAGGTCTAACAAAAAATGATGAAAATCATTTTGAAAAGAAAAAGAAATCTATGTTTTTATGCTACGCACAGCTATGCACTCACATATTTTCGATGCGGTAAAATGTCAATATGTTACTGGCAACGCAGCTATGCAAAATTAATGTCTTAGGTCTAAGGTTCGCCTTGGATCCATGGATCCTATTTCAAAATAACAATGACAGTGTCAATTTCGGTCAAACAGTCAATGCTTGGATCGGATTGATTCCATCGCTAAATCTTCACCTTGATCGTTCCATATTTCGATTTCAGGTGAACTTGAGTATGTTGGCTTCAGTTTCGTTACAAACTATTGCGGAGGCACGGGCTCTTGGTATGCGTTGTCTAGGCGTGTGCCTCCCGGGTTCGAGGTCCAGATATTGTTTTTTTAAAAAAACAAAAAAAAAATGAAATGAAAAAAAAGCAATCTTAAAAAAAAAAAAAGAGAAAAAGAATAAATCTGTGCTTCCCCACAGAGCGCGCACAAGCATAAAGCGATAAAATGTTAATATTTTATCAGCAATGCAGCTGTGCCACATTGAAGTGCCGAGATGGAGGTTCGCCTCGGATCTTTGGATCCTGCCTTAAGGCAGGAGCAACGGTGTCGAACTCGGTCAAACAATCAATGTTTCGATTAGGTCAACTCCACTGCTAAATCTTTGCGACGAGCGCTTCGTTTTGGACTCATGTGAACTTAAGTGTCTTAAGCTTCAGATTCTCCATTAGAAAAGGTCAATCGTTGGTTGAGGCCAACTTGTTGAGAATGAGATTATGTGTCAATCAAACTATGTGCAACCATGCATTCAGAAGGGTTCATTTTCCTTTTATTTTCTGCAGGCTTAAAACCTGTATGGGTAGTGGTATCCCTATAAAGTGTACGCCATGCGTTTGGGTATCCGTACGATGGTCGTTTATCCCCGTAAATTGTACTTGGGTGGGTCCGGGTCGGGGCTTCCATCACCTTTGTTGTTGCTTATTGCCCCTAATGGGTGCATGTTTATGCATAGTTAATTGATGTTTATGATCATTGTTGGTGGAAACCAGGATTTCATATCCCTTTTAGGTTAGCAACCGGTAACTGGTTGGATCTGTTTAGTGGTATTTGAAGCTGGACGCTCTGGGTCATGTGGATCTGAGGCGCGTTTTAAAAAATGGCATGCACTCCTAAAAAAGCATTGTGACATCTATTCACTTTGCTCAGGTGGTCATGCTAAATAAACTTTGGGATCGATGGGTTCGCCCAAAGATCTCGAACCCTGCTTTCTATAGGGGCACCCGCGAATAGTCCAATGAGGTCATCAAATGCCTTATAGGATTGGACGCAAATTGTAGAGCCTTGCGTATGTTTACTTCGCGCCTATCTTTAGATATGGGTCGATCACCCCTCTTACTTACAAAGCTGTTGCATTTAGAGTTAATCTTGAACATCAATCACCTTCAAAACATCTCGAGAGGCGAACATTTTTCCTAGCTATTAGGCTTTCGCAACTCATTCCACCTTGGTTATGCCCAGTAATGTCGCTAGCGCTTGGGAACCGATTACCTCGAGAAACGAATGATTAGCCTGGCACTCCAGGGCTTTCATTTTCTCACCGTGTTACTCACCTGATGTTTAAAGTTCGTTTTGAATACAACGGACCCGTTAGTAATGCCTTGGGCCTCTTCGAATGTCTCTTTTCTTTGGCATTCGATCATTAGTGATCGGATACCAAAGAGGGGCATCTGTAGACACCCAAATTTGGCCCAAGGCCTAATCGAAACACATTTCGAGAGAGGCGCATTTCCGAGCTTTTGATGGAATGTATGGAACCCTTAGGAATCACCCTAAACCCTTAGGAATCACCCTAGATCCCCTAGGAACCTACCCCGAACCTTTGGAAACCAACCCCGACCCTTAGAGCCCTTTTCGACCTAACCTAACCTTCCCAGGCAATAAGGAGGAGGGGTGTATCGGAATTGGCTATGACCCTCCACAGTGACCAAATCTTATACCATTGAAGAGTAGAGGTCGTCGGTTTTCCAACGGTCCAAGAATTGCCCCAATCAGAGGTATATATCGGAAGATATTGCAGTCCGAACTCGGAGGGCAGGAAGGTAATTTCAAGTAGGCCCCCTAGGGATTTGGCGCCTAGCGCAACTCTTGCGCTAGGCCAACTCTCCCAGATTTTAATCCTGACACAACTAATAGTTGTGCCAAGGTTAAAAGGTGCCCCCCACCCTGCGAGCTAACTTCCAGACACTGTTCTTCACTGTTTTACTGTGCATTTGCCTGGTGCAACTATTAGTTTCGCCAGGCATATGAATAGTAACTCTGGGAATTTGCCCTGAAAATTGTGACTGGGGTTTGACTTGTTGACCACCTCAACCTTTGGGGTGTGTTTTGATAGTTCTGTTGCACCCATTCCTTACCTATTTGCAACCCTAAGTGGCCTAAAGCCTCACCCCATCATCCACCATTAGAACCACCTTCACACCTTTCCAAGCTCTCAAAATCCTAGGAAACCTTAGATTTGAGATTACCTAATTGCTAACCTCAATTAGCATCTAAGTAGCCTCCTAATCCACTCTTTTCCTATAAATAGAACCCCCCACCCCTTGGTTTAGGGGTTGAGAAAGAGAGAAATAGCTCAAAGTGAGAAGTTCTTCCTCCCTTTTGTGCACTATTTTCACCCAAATTCTAGAATCTCCCAACCTCATTTTAAGCTTGTTCTTGCATCCAAAACCCTTAGCCAGGTGTGTGTGATCCCCTAGCCTCCCTTCCCTACATCTTAGCTTTAAGTCCTAGGAGTTAGAACCCCATTTTCCACCATACAAAGCCTTCAAAAGCTCATCAAAGCAAGCCAACGTAAGGCTCTCCTACGGTGCTACAAGGGCCCGAGGGCTCCAGCTCTCCCCTTTCTTCTCCTCTCTCTTTGTGGCATTCCCTACCCTTTCATTTGTGCTGTTACGCCACCGAATTTTCAGTAGGAACGGAGGGGCACAAATAGGATTGGAGGCCCATTTGGGTAAGAGGGAACCATTTCCTTTTCTTTTGCATCATTTTATTTTTGGCCATAAGTAGAGACCGCATTAAGGGGGTTGATCGGGTGCCTAACACCTTCCCGATCGATAACCGAAGCCCCTACCCAAGAGCCTTTGGTGTGGACCGGATTTAGAGTCATATTTTTAGCACTTAGGTGCTTATAAAAATGAACTAGGTATCCCAAGACACCGAAAGCTCTGGGTGGCGACTCTATATTTTTATCGTTAGAGAGCGCATCGTCGCGATGGGATCGTCCTGATTCCCACGGTTGCACAAGAAGGAGATTTTTTTTTGCATTTGTTTCATTTTTGAAAGCAAAGGAAAGGGACTTTCATTTTTTTTCGTTTTTGTTTTTCGGCAAACATAAAGAAAGGCATTTTTTGTTTTTGTGAACATGAAAGAAATAACATTTTTTTTTGTTGTTTTTTTTGTTTTTGTGAACATAAAGAAAAACCATTTTTTTTAATTTGTTTTTTTGTTTTTGTGAACATAAAGAAAAAGCATTTTTTGTTTGTTTTTTTTGTTTTTGATTTTTTGAAAACAAAAGAAAAGGGATTTTTTTGTATATATATATATATAGGTTTTTTTGAAAATAAAAGAAAGGGAAGAGCATACTTACCTTCCCTTAGCCTGTAGCAAAAAATGATTTTTTATCATTGATTTGGTCTGATATGACTGCTTGCTTTTGCTTTAGAATGTCTGGCGATGAGGAATACATGCCAGAGGAAGAACAAGAGGAGGAGCCTGACGTGGTCTATGGTCATCGAGGCGAACAATTCTTTGTAGTAGAACGCCAAGCAGGTCCATGGCTTGAGATGTAGGGCGAGGCTGCCTGAGTCGGCATTCTCTACTAGCAATACATCCACATATCCAATTTTGGCATTACGGGCAAGGTAAAAGATAAGTTTAGTTCTTCTCTTTTTTTTTTATGGTTTTACTTTATTTCATGACCTAATACGTCTTTCTCTTTTGACACAGGACTTGCCCTATATCGTATTCCGCAGGGGCTGGCTGGACTTCCATGACTTTTATCGCTACATCCCACTCGTCGTGAAGTATTTACTTGAGCAGGCGGGTTTCAGGGAGTTCTTGTCCTACCCTGCCATGAGGGCAGACGCTGCATACCTGAGGGCTTTGATAGAGAGGTTTCGCCCAGAGACCATGTCTTTTCACATGGTCTTCGCTAAGATGACCCTGACGCCCGTGGATTGGGCGATGATTATCGGTATCAGGGTAGGGGGTGTTCCGATCACCAACCTTGTAGTGCCTAGCCTGTAGACACCCCCATTTTGCCCTCTCGGAAAATTCAAATTTATTTGGTCAACCTTTGACCTCATAGCCATGATATGGGACCATATACTGAAACAATAGTACATGGCTGAACACAGGCTGAAACAATAGCTCTGTGGTTTAGATCTCGACGTAGGGAGACTATATACTGAAACAATAGTATATAGTTGAAATGCAGGCTGAAACAATAGTCTGGCATTTCAGACCTGACTCAGACCTGGACAACCCCGAATTAAGTGCCTAAAACCAAGCGCTCAATTCGATTGTACGCCAAATCACAAGCGCACAATTAGTCCCTTCTCAGACCAGACTTTCGTTCCCCATACCAACTAGAGACTCGATCACGTGCCTAACACCAGAAGTGCGATCGGATTGAGCACTACACCACCGGCGCGCAATTGGCCTACGCCCAGCCTAACCTCATCGCCCTTGATCCCTAAGTTTCCTTGATTAAATGTTTCGATAGTGGCGATTAATTGAATTATGCACCTCAAAATTGGTGCGTAATTAGTTCTAATGCTATTAGGACTAGGAAACTCACTGAGCAAGACAGCCGGTCACTCACTAAGTCGTTGACCGACTCAAAGCGATTAAGCACCGGGAAACTGGCGAGTAATTCAGTTAAACGTCTGGAAAAGGGCGCGTAATTGACGAAAATCCTATAAAAGATATTTTTTTTAATTCGACACGAGAGACAACACGAGAGAGAACGAATTTTTTTGGGATTTCGAAACCAGAGAATTCCGAGCACGAACCCCTAGAGAATCATAGCCATGATTTCTAGATTCAAGCTTCAAAATTTCTGAGATTTCTCTTCGCAGCCCCGACCCTAGGTAAGAATTTAATTTTCAGTTTCCGGCCATAACTTCTAATCTTTAGATTTAGGATCTTTCTCTTAGTTATAATTATAAGTTCTAATTTTCAGTCTGAGACCGTAGCACCCTTTTTTTCTGACCACAAATTTTTTATAGCTGGTTCTAATTCTCCGAATCCAGAACCAGTCCTTAATCCGACGGTCTAATTTACCAACCCTAGGCTTTAATTTCATTTTAAAATCTTAATCTCCAGTCCTATCATTAATTTCTGGTTCTAGACCTTAAATTCTAGAACCAATCTTTAATCATAAGGTCTCATTTTCTGATTTCGGACCCGAGTTCAGTCTTAGAAATTTAAATTTAAATTTTCTATTTTAATATCGCCAAAAATCCTAAATATTAATTTCAGTTTCTATAATTGTAGTTCATAATTATCACTCCGAAATCGACTTTGAAAAATCTAAAATAATATTTAACAGTCCAAAATCAAATTTATCCTCAATCTCAGCCACGCGATTTGCCCAAGAGAGCTTACGGAGGGTACTCGGGAATGAGGCTAATCCTCCTTAGCATAGAGGGCCCAAAACCCCTTTGTTTTTTAGAATTTTAGAGTTAATTAATTGATTTTTCTTATTTTTTAGTATAATTAATTAGTAGATTTATTTTATTTCAGCATAATTAATTAATTAAGTTAATTAGATTTTAGTATGATTGATTAATTTCTTTAAATCAGATTTTAATTAGTTAATTTCTCGCTTTAATTAGATTTTTAGTATAGTTAATTCATTGCTTTAATTAGAGTTTTAATAAAATAAGTTTATTTATTTTAATTTGATTTTTAATAAAATCAGTTTATTTGTTTTAATTAGATTTTAATAAAATTAATTCCTTTACTTAAATTAGAGTTTTAGTAAAATTAGTTTTCTATTTCAATTAGAATTTTGGTAAGAGTGTTATACTTGATTTAATTTGAATTCCAATACAACTAGCATACTTGCTCAATTTGAATTTTAGTACAATTAGCATGCTCAAATTAATTAGAGTTTCACCAGAACTACTACATGTGCACTCCTGTACAATTAGGAAACCTGATCACAATCGGACTTCTAATGGGATTAGGAGACTAAAATTAATCGGACTTCTAATGGGATTAGGACACTTAATTAATTGGACTTTCAATAAGGATAGTAATAGTAAAAATTAACTAGACTCTTAATAGGATTAGAATAAGCTTATATAACTAAACTCATAACAGAATCAGGGAAGTCTAAATTGATCAGAACTATAACAATAACAGGAAATAAAAAAAAATTAAACTATCTAAATTATAAGAAAAGACATAGCTGCTGACGTTCGCAGGCGGGCGATTCAACAAAGAAGTAACCCACACCCATTGTAAAGCATAATCATTGACGTGTTACAGCGTCGTTAAACATCTGTAGCTGGCGATCGCACAAACTAGGAACCTTCCTAGAAAACCCTTTACTTCTAATATTCCAAACGCCGCATCGCTAGAGTCCACTTGGATAGAATTGGAGTCACTGATTCAACGAGGAACAAGAGGAACCCAGGAAAAGCACACTCCAATAGACTGGTGATCGCGATGGGACACTTTGCAAACTTTTTTCTAGATAGTTAGTTTTCATCTTATCTCCCTATTTTTCCAGTGTCATTTGGATTCCCTTATATATATATATGAGTCTTCGTCAAAGACTCGAGATGTCTGGTATACGAAGGGTGAGTTTAGGAGACCCATCATTGTGGGGATATCATAACAATCCCACGTACAAAGAAGAACCATTTCACAATTCCAGCCCACGACAACCTGAGATTAATATGGCCGGCGAGCAAGAAAATCATTTCTCCACCCTACACACCGGTAATAATCATAATGGGAGAGATGGTAACACTGGCCAAAACCTCAACGCTCAATAGATCGTAGAACTCAGTATTCAAAGAATACAAAGAGGGAATGACGACTCCGAGGAATTGCTTCAAGGGTTGGCCGCAACATACGAAACAATTAGGTCACGACAATTTTCAGAAGAACCAGAGCGACAAGAGAGGCCACCTCCTACCCCGAGCACAGTGTTAGCCCGCGCCACACCATTGAGACATCCTGCCCACACATTCTTCAACAATGATTCTTTAGACAAGGTTTGCTCACGGGTTGCTCCAAAAGACAGCACCATTAAAATCAAAGATCTCCCTAAAATGCTCTATGAGTACATGGCCAAGAGAGTGCCTCGATCACTCATTCGGATTCGACAAATTTTGTCGGGACGTTGAGTTTAATTTACCAATAGAATTTAAGCCATCGAAATTTACCAAATATAATGGCACCGGAAATCCGAATCATCACTTGGCCCTCTTTTGTAATGATTGCTGACCCATATGTGAGAATCAAGGGCTTCTCATTCACTATTTCCAATGCTCATTTGAAGGAGAAGCTAAAGATTGGTTTGCGAGACTCCCACTTCATAAGATAGAAACCTTTGATGAATTAGTCGGTCAATTCCTAGACCAATACAAACACTTGATCCAAGAGACAGTCAACCTCAGTGATCTAATGGCAGCCAAGTAAGGACCTAATGAAGAATTTACCAACTTCATCGCTAGACGGAGAAAACTCGCTGCTAGGACCGACACCTCAATGAAAGAGAAGGATTTGATGGGCATTATCATTGATAACACTAGAGAACCATTAAAGAGCGCACTTGTCATAAGTGATTGCCCCAACTTCACTGCACTCCACTCCTGGGCATCCCGATTAGCATGACACATTAAAGGTGGAGACCTTGCTCTATCCATAGTCTCTTCGAAAGTAGGCTCTTCCAGTGAAGCAAAATTGAAAAATAATAAGAAAGCCTTAGGAATCGAACAGGTCAACACCGGTCTTAATCAAGGACAAAACTCTGGGAACGGAAATTTCCACTCACGAAACTTTGAGAAAAATCAAAATCAACAACAATACACAAACCAAAACTAGGGCACTAATCAGTAAAGATATGCAAACCAAAATCAAAGCCAGAACCAGAATTAGGGCCAGTATCAGAATAGAAATCAATATCCTAACACCTACCAGAATCAGAACGCAATGCAGAATCGACCGGCCCACGTGCCGAATTATAATAGTGTGCCCCCACCGCAGAACTTTAACCCAGCCAAAGGCCCATACCAGTCGAGGCGAGAACACTATTCCCCTTTCTTGGATATGATTCTCAATATTTTATGTCTCCTTAACACTTAGAATCTCCTCCGATTCCCATAGGAAAGATCCCGCCCATAGCCGACCAATCTAGACTATAGTAAATAATGTGCCTTCCATCGATATGCGGGACACAACCTAGAAGACTGTTGAGTCCTCATGGATGTAATGTATGACTTGAATAACCAAAGTCAGATCGATTAGGAACCGCTTAGGAATCCTAACCCTAATAATAACCAACCCTAATAAAATTTAGGGATCATTAATAACCCCATGCCCAACCACAATCAAACAACACCGGCTCAGGTCACCACCGTAGATCTCTCCGATCGATCCCCCTTCCAACTTTCCACCTTTGCTACTTCTGCCACACCAGTAAGAGCTCCTTCAACCCCGCATCCCTCGGCCCTGATCACTTGCATCGCCCCACCGAATCCACCACCTTATCCACAATTCACTCAGATACGAGTCCATTCCTTTAGGGCTAGGAGACCACTCCTCCATAGTCACCCATCGGAACCTCTAACCCCTCAAAATCTTGAACCAACTCCATTACCGCTCCCATTGTCCGATTTTGAACCCGAGTATGGAGATCACGTTCTCCAAACTGCAACCCAAATTTCTACATGGGTAGAAAGTGTCACCTAAAAAACTCCAAGCCAAGACAATGAAATAACCACCGAGCGTTCACTGAATCTAAAAGAAAGCAAGCTAGAAGAACATCCTGACCTGTGCGAGACACTGGTCTCTGCTTTCCTAGAAGAGAATGATTACACACAATACCTCCTACCTTGGAGCGGCACCATTCAGGTATGCATTCCAACCTCGAATTTCACCCATTTTACAAATACATCCTCGTTAAGCCGCGTCGGGTTCGGTCAATAACCGACTTGCCCGATTATTAAATTAGGAACCAATTACCCACCTCTGCCTTTCCCTTGAAATAAGGACTTCACGAACGCACAACCACTAGAGGAAAATGTGAGAGAAAGAGAGGTTAACTTTCCTCCCCCACATCATATCATCCCTCCACCAATTCCTGTACCTCAACAATTCCAACCACCCGCACCTATGGCCCATCGGCTATACAAAGAAACTGCGCTCAAGCCAGAGCAAGAATACGACCTTCTACGGCATCTCAAGAAGATCCTAACCCAGATATCCATACTAGAACTCATCAAAAAACTGCCTAACCATCACCGATTGTTGATAAGGACACTTGAAGACATGCAAGTGGATGAGGATACGACCTTAGATGAGCTTCATCAAATCACTTCGGTCATGGCGTAACCTCCGGTGCTCACCTTTACAGACGCAGACATGCCTAATGAATTACTGCGCGGGAGTGCGACTCCCATATATCTTACGGTCATATTTAGAGGATTCTCTGTACCACACACACTCATTGACACGAGAGTAGGACTTAACATCTGCCCTCTCACCATGTTAAAAATGCTCGAATACACGAAGCAGGATGTTAGGCCCTCGCACTGTCACTCATAGCTTATGATGGGTCGCGTCTCTTTGTCAAAGGAACTATCAAGCTACAGGTCGGCCTTGAACTTGTAACAAAAGACGTTACCTTCCATGTTTCTGATTCTACTAGTACATACAATCTCATTTTGGGAAGAAAATAGTTGGAGTCAATGAAGTCGTCGCATCCACATACCATCAATGCGTCAATTTCCCATACAAGGACTCCATCATCCATATATACGCTGATGAACCACTCCAGGAGATGGATACTGATTAGGCGGCAGGCATACCAACCGCTCATGATCATATATTAAACATGGGTCATATTCAAAAGACTCGAATCCCTGATGAGACAACCATTGTGGAAGTCCATCCCCCTATCCCTCCTAGTTTTCCCCTAATGCATCGACAAAAACTAATGAGAAGAGAGGTTGGCCAAGACCTTGTCAAACTCTATGCCATTAACCCTACCGCGATAAAAGGGTGGGATCTTATGTACCAACTTAGATGCGTTCCGCACACTGGACTTGGTAAAAATAAGCAAGGTTGTGTAGGACCCGTTGTCCCAACGTAAATACGTAGGTACATAGGGTTAGGTCACTAATCGAACGACTCGCAAGTAGACTTGTTCCCTACCTCACCAAAATGGTCTCTATATGACCACTTCGCCTATGGAACCACTGAGAAAGCAGATGAGACAACCATTGTGGAAGTCCATCCCCCTATCCCTCCTAGTTTTCCCCTAATGCATCGACAAAAACTAATGAGAAGAGAGGTTGGCCAAGACCTTGTCAAACTCTATGCCATTAACCCTACCGCGATAAAAGGGTGGGATCTTATGTACCAACTTAGATGCGTTCCGCACACTGGACTTGGTAAAAATAAGCAAGGTTGTGTAGGACCCGTTGTCCCAACGTAAATACGTAGGTACATAGGGTTAGGTCACTAATCGAACGACTCGCAAGTAGACTTGTTCCCTACCTCACCAAAATGGTCTCTATATGACCACTTCGCCTATGGAACCACTGAGAAAGCAGATGTGCCAAAGCATAAGGAAGTGTCCTTCACTATATCCCAAGAAGTGGAAATTGAGCGAATGACTAAAGTGTTCAATGATTGAACTAATTTAAACGACGATATTGATAAACCGCTCGAAGGAGTCAAGCCCATGTTTGACACTAAGGAATTTGCAGAAGAGAGGAGAGAAGAACCTCCAAAATTCGATCCATGAGTAGAAGATTGGAAATCCACTGATGACGAAGATTTTCACATAGCAGCCTTGAAAGATAGTGAAGAGCACTTACGCTTAACATGGGAAAAAGATGACACTCCACAAGAAAATATTAACTCGTATAGCATTCACCTCAGCCTTAGCCTTGAGGGATGGGAATGCCCTTAGGACTCCCCTTGGATCACTTTCCCATACCGACCCCGATGCAGGGCATGCGCCAGCATATTAGAGCTCTTCGCTAGTTGGTTCCGACACTCTACGATAGAAGAATCTAATCACTCCAACCTTGTGACCACCGACACAAGTGATGACCTACCAGCTCAGCTACTGACACAAGAAATAGAAAATCCCAACCGTCATCTAGTTGACCTTGGGGGAAACACTCGCATCGCCCTCATAGAATTTGAAGAGGAACTTGAACTAGACATTTCTACATCCCCAGATTCCTCACAACTCTAAATATTTTGGAAATCTCTAGAGGAAGAGCGGCAACCTCCCTCGAGTGATGACGAGGACTACTGGATAGGACTTCAAACACTATCAGATCAAGAAGATGAATTCAATACCGTTTTCAACTCTAACCTAGAGGGATGGGAATGTCCTTGAGGATCCCCCTGCATTCTTCACCATTATCAACCTTGCTGCCAAGCATGCACGCTCATCTTAATATATTATGAAGATCAAGGAAAGGAACTCACTACCCCTGAGGATCCTTTGGGAGATCCCCTCGATGGAAAGAATAACATTATTACAACCCAGAGGATGATAGTTCAATTGACTATGATCTTCAGAGCTTCTTCGAAGAAGAGGCGATCAATGTGGCAGGAGAAGCCCAAGCGTTAGTGCCATTGTCACCAGCATCACTCATTCAAAAGATCTCATCAGATGAGGACTCTAAAAAAAATGCCAAATTCACAACAAATCTGTATTTCCTGAAGAATTGCCCTAACAGCTCCAGCAGTTGTCTCGCTTAATTAGAGGAAGCAATTCTCCCGGCGCCCCTTGAGGCGATCGACCCTATGCCAAATTTATTATCAAAAATCAAAACCTAGAAAAAATAGAAAACCCTTAAAATTTAGAAATACAATATCTAAAAAAATCAAAAAACCTCAGAAAAGCAAGGAAACTCTTCGTCCCGAATCAAATTTGTGGCCAACAAGGAGACTTTTCTCCTAATGTTTTTGTCCCATTCCCCGCACGAGGACATAAAGGATCTTGGCTAAACAACATGCTAGTGATCATACCGGACGAGATACTTTGTGACTTTGAGAGAAGAATCAGTAGTCTTGACCTTCACCTTATCAAAGATCTCTTAGTCATAGATTATGCCAATGAAGGGTCACCTTTCACAAACACAGATCCCCAGTGTAGTAATTTTGTAGTACACAAACTTACCGAGGATGAAAAAAGAACACCAGTTGTCGAGAATGCACTGGACTTCCAACGGTTATCAAGCGTTTCAATGAGCAAACTCAAGCTGCTGCGGAACCCACAAAAGAACTTAACTTTGGCACTAAAGAGAAATCCAAGAAGCTACTGATTAGCGCAACGCTCAACTCCAACGAATGCCAAAAAATTGAATAAGTCCTGTAAGAACACCTCGATTCCTTTGCATGGTCCTACTAGGACATGCCTGGTTTAGACCCAAGTTTAGTAGAACATCACCTCATCTTAGAACCCGATGCAAAGTCTGTTAAGCAAAAACTTCGCAGGATGCACCCACAAACCGCCCTTCAAGTTAAAGAGGAAGTCGACAAGTTACACAAAGCTAAATTTATCCGAGTCGTTCTTTACCCTAAGTGGGTCACCAACATAGAACCTGTCGCCAAGAAAGACGGCAGAGTACAAGTTTGCATCGACTTCCGAAACCTCAACCAAGCATGCCCAAAAGATGACTTCCCACTTCCACACATTGACACTCTAGTTGACAACATTGCTGGACATGAGATGCTATCCTTTATGGACGGTTTCTCTGAATATAATCAGATTAAATTAGCAGAGTTCGACGAAGAGAAGACTTCCTTCACCCTACCATAGGGAACATACTATTACGTCGTTATGCCTTTTATGCTCAAGAACGCAGGAGCCACGTATCAATGCGCCATGATGGCTATCTTTCACGACATGATGCATAAGTGTGTAGAAGTCTACGTCGATGAGATATTAGTGAAGTCCCAAACGCAAGTAGGACATGTTAAAGCGCTCCGACTGGTGTTACAAAGAGCTAAGAAATATCAACTGAAAATGAACCCAAAGAAATGTGTCTTCGGGGTCACTTTTAGAAAATTACTTGGTTTCATAGTTAACAAGCGAGGGATCGAAGTTGACCCTATAAAAGTTAGAGCCATCCTCGAGATGCCGCCTCCTAGTAATATCAAAGAGTTACGAGGCCTGATAGGAAGATTGTAATTCATTAGAAGATTTATCTCCTAGCATTTAGACAGATATGATCCTTTCTACAGACTACTTAAAGGAGGAGCTCAGTAAAAATGGAATTATCAGTGTCAGCAAGCCTTTGACAACATTAAGAAGTACCTCCTCAACCCACCAATACTATCGCCACCTGTCCCCGAAAGACCCCTAATTCTATACCTCCCAGCGAATGATAAAGCAATGGGAGTAATTATGGGAGAATATGAAGAAGACGGTAAGAGAGAGAAGACTATCTACTACCTTAGTAGGACGTTGGTCGAGTATGAATGAAAATACACGTCAATGGAGAAGACTTGCCTCACATTGGTGTGGGCCTCTACCAAATTACGACACTACTTCGGAGCACATAAAATACTAGTACTAGCCCGAATGGACCCTCTGAAGTACGTATTCGAGAAGCCCACCACATTAGGAAAGATTGCCCGCAGGCATATGATATTGCAAGAATTCAATATCACTTACATCACACAGAAGTCGATCAAAGGACAAACAATCACTGATTACCTTACAGATCTCCCACTCCCTAGTGATAAACCCATACATGCAGATTTTCCCAATAAAGACCTATTTACAATTCATAACGAAGAGCCTGATAAGACGTCATGGACCCTTTATTTCAACGGTGCTCTAAATCATAAAGGAAAAGGTATCGGGATAGTCCTCCTAAGCCCAGAAGGAGTTGTCATACCTAAGGCTTTTCAACTAGATTTCCCTGTCACTAGCAATGTCGCAGAATACAAAGCCTTTATAGCTGGACTATGAGCAGCGCTACAATTAGGTGTTAAACAGTTAAAAACCATCGGTGATTCCAAACTAGTAATTTCACAAGTCATAGGAGGATAAAAAACTAAGGAAAGCAAACTAATGGCATACTTAGAAACCGCTCAATATTTAGTAAAGAAATTTGAAGGAATCTCTTTCACGCACATCCCTAGATTAGAAAATAAGCTCGCAGATTCCTTAGCCATGCTAGCCTCCATCATCCAAATACTTATCAGGCAAAGTACCATGACCTTCTTCATTGAAAACTTGACAGTACCTGCCCACATGGTAGCATGGACCATTAAGAGAGAATTAGCAGTTCTCCCCATGAATACAGGACCAAATAAAGCACTCACTCTAGAAAAGCACGTCAAGACAGGAACCAAAGTCGCTATGTTTAGATTTTAAAAATCACCAATCGACGATGAACAACTGTGGTATTTCGACATCTGAAACTTCATTAACATGTCCCTCCATACGCCACGAAGATTGAACGGAAGACTATAAGGAACCGATGCGCCCGATTCTGCATACTCAATGAAACATTATACAAAGAAGCTTTCACCAAAGGAGTACTACTATGATGCGTCACGACTACCGAACGATAATACATCATCCGAGAAGCACACGCCAGTGCCTGCGACACCCACTCCGATAGACAGAGACTCGCCGATCAAGTTACAAGACAAGGCTACTTCTGGCTGACAATGATTAGAGATTGCCACCTCTATGTCTAATCCTGTAAGCAATGCTAAGAACACGCCACACTCATCAAAGCTCCATCAGTTGCATTGAATATTATGACCTCACCATGGCCATTTTCGATGTGGGCTTTCGATGCCATTGGACCTTTCACAGACACCGTTGGGAACAGTCACAAGCATGCGTTCATACTTACAGCGATCGAATACCTCACCAAATGGACAGAAGCTGAATCCTATGTCAGAATCACCACTCGTAAGGTTTATTATTCGAAATATCATCACCAGGTTTAGAGTACCTAGGATGTTTGTCATTGACAACGAACCGCAGTTCATCGTAGAGAAGACGAAGAAGTTATGCAAGAAGTACGACATCGATCTATGCCACTCATAACCATTCTACCCTCAAGGCAATGGACAGGTAGAAGCTACGAATAAAATGTTGATTTGAATCCTGAAATGCACAATAGAAACAAGCAATGGAGCTGACTGGCCTGAACGACTACCAGAAGCACTTTGGGCCTATAGGACCTCTATTTGTACGACCACTGGCCAAACTCCCTACCTCCTTACCTACGGGATGGAGGCAGGAGGCAGTCCTACCATATGAGATACAAGTACCATCCTTAGGGATTTAACTTGATGATGAGCTATCCTTAGACGAGAGGAGAATTGCCCTACTCACGCAGCTAGAGTAGCTCGATGAAACACGTCTAAGGGTAGCTGATCATGCTCAGGCATATCAGAGGAGAGTGGCCAGGGCTTATGATAAGAAAGTCCTTGAACGAACCTTTAATATTGGGGAATTAGTCTTGAAGAAGATCATGCCTTTCAAGCATGCCCATCCGAAAGGAAGATTAAAACCGAACTAGGAAGGCCCATATGTCATAACAGCCGCATACCCTCGAAATGCCTACAAACTGGCGAACTAAGATGGGGAAGAACTCCCTAGCCCTTGGAACGCCATGTACCTTAGAAAATATTACCTTAAGCCTTGTGATCGTTACATCCCGTGGTTTAACACGACCCATTCATTGGTCATACGCTTTCAATTCTTAGAATATCCTTAAGACCTCTAATTTATTGCCCACCTTTTCTCACTCGAGCAATCTGATTAAAGGACTAGTGATCTATCTGACCTCTTTTAAAAGTATAAGTAACACTCGATCCTCATTTTCCTTCCCCGCCATTGGAGGAGACGTTAGAGCAAAGAAAAAATGAAGATGTTAGGTTCAATCCAAACTCATTATTCTTGCGCTAGCAGGATGCTTAAAAAATATATATACACTTACATATCAAAAATTGAGTGAGAGCATTACGACAAATGGACAAGTCAACAAGCTTAGGGAAGCATAAGCAAACCGTGAGGACATCCCTGGTAATGTTACTAGAAGTGTATAAGAAGCTGCGAGGGCATTCGTGATATCCCCATACTACTAGATGTTGTTGTAAGGTGGCGGGAGGAGGACAAACTCCTGCTAACCATAGAATGTGAGATTTTGATGGTACCAAAATATGGCGAAGAGCTCAATTATGGCATCTCGTATCTCTTTGAGAAAAATATTGTTACTTATCCCTTTTGGGAAGCATTAGATATAAACTATTCCCCATATCATTGAGCCTTACCCCCCTCTTCTATTTTTATTTTCGGATGATAAATCAGAAGCCTTACAGGATGTTCCTAGAAATGAAACTGAAAACTGATGAATGATGACTGATGCAATCACCTACTATACCTACCATACTTCTCCCTAATAATCATGGGATAGGATGACCACCATCCTAAGATAGACCCCTGTATACAACTGACTTAATAATAAAAAAAAAAGACCTCTCTAGTTCGATGACAGCACCGGTCAACCTTTCCTTCAAAACTAACTCACCAAATACCCATGACTGCTTATAGACCCAAAGTGATCATCTCAAAACCTAGAAAAACTCTATTAAATCTTGACACTGGGGCATTTTTTTTAGATTAGAAGAAGAATCATATCAGAAGCTCTGGCTTGTCCACAAAGAAGATGAGGAACGACGAAGCTACCATCCAGAAAGTGTTATCGAGGATACCGTACTGTCAATCCTCCCATGCTCCTACACTGGGACATTTTTATTTTTATTATTTTGTTATTATTTCTATCTTAGCTATTTTCTTTCCCTGTTAAATTATTATCATTTCAAAAAAGAAAGAAGAAAAAAAAAGGCACATATCCATCTTTTGCTACCGGACTCTGGTTTAAGACACTTACCCCTTGACAACTAGCAAGGTGGAGAACAAAAACTACTGGTAGTATTACTCTCACATGTGCAGATACGAAGCAACCTTTAACCATCATTGGGCTAGCTCAGGAAGCATTTAAGTCCCAATGACGGTCGATGGCGCTAAAGCAACTAAAAAGCAAAAGTAGACACAAGAGGTAACTAAAAGAAAAGGAGCCAATCAGGTACATCTAAACCAGAAATCTCTCTCTATATGTCAAAATCTTTTCATTTCTTTTTACACTTATCACTGGGGGCATCCCCCCTATATGTACAATTCACACACACAACAAAAAAATACATACACACACTCCTACTCTCTATGCTACCGCTGGGATGGACGAGTGCCGCTATCCCCTGTATCATCAGCTCAGAGGTCCGTCGACTGGTCCTCTGAAAACACAATCCTTGCACTTGGAGTCCTCTGAACCTCTAAACGACGAGGCCCCACCACAAAACCCCCCTCACTCGCCTGACTAATAGATCACCTCTATCGTGAATGAGGAGGATACCTCGAAAGAACCTCACGAACAATAGAATCCTCACGAGCATCACCCCTGACACAATCATGGGACGTGTGATGAGACTGCCTGGCCGAGGAACCCATAGCCCTCGACTCCGACCCACCAAGCTGACGAGCCAGCCTATGTATCCCCTGCTCACTCCTCACGAAATGATATTGCAGCTGATCTAAGGTCACCTATGACTCTGCCCGCATCGTCCGACGCGCTGCCTCTAATGCCTTAGTCTAAGTCCTCTACATAGCCATCATCTCAATAAACAAGTCATCGTGACTCTACGTCTCCCTAAGGATTCGTCTTGCCTCGGGAGTGGCCCATGCTCGTGCTGCCTCTAGACGCGCCTCCTCAAGCTGACGGACCTACATAACCACACCAAGTCAAAGGAAAACTAATATATATACATGAACAAAATAAGAAACTTTGAAAAGGAGAGGATTATACCAGATTTAGATTCTCCTCTAGAAGTCGCCCAACCATTTCAGTAGTCAGTGGATTAGCAGGAGGCATAGAAAGAACAATAAACGTAGGCGGCTGCAACAGGAACAAACAAATATATCAAAAAAATACTATAATGGCAAACAAACTACGAACACAATAACTAAAACATTCTTGAGTAGGGATAGGAACAGACTCCTAAGGGGGCGCCTCAGGAGCAGTGTCCGGAATAGCCTGCACAAAGAACCAAACAAACCAACCAAGACATGTTAGAACAAAAGAAAGATAAAATAACCTACATAGAATCACACCACATAAAAAAAAAAACAATTATACCCAACTCTCCGGGCATAGAGAAGCAGTAGTCGCCTCCCTCGCCTGAAGATCCTCGGCAACCCAACGCTGTAATACCGCATATTATTAGTAAGCTACTAAGAAGAGAAACAATGGCACCCAACAAACTAATGCAATGACATAAATAAGATAAAAGATTGAATGGAACTTACGCAATGATCTAGCTCGGCCCGAAGCTAAGCCATCACTAGATCCTCCCGACTGGAGGAAGGAATTGAAGATGGATCAAATGCCCGAACGGAACCTCCGACAGCGAGCTCGGCTCACTACGAATAACAATAAACACATCAGTTGGCAAGCTCACAATGCTAAAATTAACAAAACCATATTTGTAAAGACACTTACCAATCAATCAACCTCAGAATGTAGACTGGCCGCTGCCTCCTGGTCAGCCAGCTGTTGACCGCGATAGACATCCAGCAGGGCCGCTTGACGAGCAACCTCACCCTCCCTCTCAGACTGTTCAAATAAAATAAAATGAGACACTGCAACCATGTCAGAATGACCAGAAGACCGAGTCCACATAATACAAAAAAAAATTATAAATTAACTCACCAGGAGTCACCAAGTCTCCGCTAGCCGAGCCCCCAACTCATCCTTCGCTGCCCTAGCCTAAGCAACCGCGGAGGCTAAGGAGTGTAGCATCTCCTCATCCGGACGAGGAGCACACCCATCCACCCCATCGCCCTATGAAGGGACGTCTAATGCCCCCCACACACTTGCAGTGAGATGGCCCTATTCTAATGCAGCCAACCTCTCCCTCAAAGCCGACACCGACTCCGGCCCACCAATCGCGAAAGAGCCACTCCCATGGGAGGGACGTGTGAAGAGGCACCCGCCACCCAATGCACTAAAGCACCACACATACTCCCAGGCATCTTCCTCGTCATGTGCCCCTGTAACCCTGATCCCTCAAGCTCTAAAATCCGCTCCGTAAAATTTTGGCCAGGAGGGCTGGCCATCCTCTTCTCCACTCTGTGGTGAATCTCTGGAGGGACTCCCTGAGCGAGCCCCAGTTGCCATACCACTAGAGTGTTTGGATCCTCTCCACCCTCTCAAAATAATGGACCCATATGTCCACATCAAAGAAGGGCCGGCCAGACTGAATCACTGGCATGTCGGCATCCTCCTCATCCGCATACGGCCTCCAAATAACTAACAACCAAGAAAACAAGCCGAACCCTCAACGAAGACTCAGATCCTAAAAGACCGAAACGAAATGAAAAAAAAAACATATGCATGACGATCTATACCTGCCCCGCATGCATTTCCTCAAAAAGACCGCGCGCGGTTTGAAGATCCGAAGACCAATGGCGACCCCTCCTCCCTCCACACATGCATTCGCGGAAATGTGAACCTCACCTCCAGCGGAACTCCCGAACGAAGAAAAGCGAAGTGATCATATGCCCAAAACCAAAAAACAAAATAGAATAAATGCTAAGTAGATGCTACTATCAAAAGACCAAGAAAGAAAAAAATAGAGACACTATGACATCAATTAACTAAAACTCACCTAAAGGAAGGGAAGGAAACCTCCGATCAACATGATGCCCCATCCCCGACGGTAAAGCTACTCATTGAGATGTGCCAATGCGGCCGCACCCCGCGCATAGGTGGGGACTCGTTCTAAGTCCTCAAGAACCATCAAGAATAACCCGGTGATGCATCCCCGAGTTGAAGAAGAGAAGAGTACCGCACCAAGGAAGTGCATCAAGAACGCTTGAAGCACCCTATCTACAACCAACCTCAGCTCCACCGCGGGCTCCCGGCCTGCCACTATCACACAACACCGCTCATAAGTCGCCTTCACCTCTGAATGGTGCCTCGGGGGGACGAAGCCACTCGCAAACGTATCAAAAAACTAAGTGACTCGAACTACACCTGGCTCGACCTATACGGCACACCCAAAATCTCCTCACACACCTCCAAATAATGTCCCGCCATCCGCCCCGTAATCGACTCGACCTCAAAATGAAGACCAGTGAAGCAGACCCAGTCCTCTGGAGTCAGCAACATCATACCAACTAGAAAGAGAAGCGCCTGATGCTCCTTCCTCCACCTCTCTAAGATTGCCGCGATCAGGCCATGATCAACCTGAAAGGGCTCAAGCGCTAGGATCGGTCCAAAATCGAAAGACACTAATCACGCCTGCTAAAACTTTGGCAAGGCACGGTCCCAAGTATGAGACTCGGCCCACGCCGAGCTGATAGCTAGCTTCGAGGGCTCCTATTGAATGAAACACAAACAATAACAGTAAAACTAACACATACCTATGACGAAAGACAAATGAATTTGGAACTAAAAGTAAGTCAAATATGCCCCAAATATGATAATAATTTACAGCAAATACACAAAATGTGATAAGAGCAGCTGAATAGAAACATGACCTATCTCTAGATGCCATCATGATGCATGAGTGAGCACACAACCAAGAATTAATGCAAGTTTGACATAAATTAGGAGGGTTTTCAGAGCCTAATAAGCCTATGTCATAACCTAAGTGGCTAAGAAAATGAAAGAACCATTGCTCATGGACGCTTACCCGGCTTCGAGCGAAGAAATCCTCCAGCAAGAAGTGTCTAGGATCCCGATGCTCCTCAGCCGCACCCTCAGCTCTCTCACCCTCAGGTATCTCACCCTCAACCCTCTCACACTCATCCTCAGTGCCCCCCTGGTCAATCTCGAGCACCTCCTCCCTGATCCCCGACTGGTCAACCTCTAGTACCTCCTCTCTAACCACCTCCCCAACATCCACCTCTCCGATAATGTCGGTCCGAGCCTCAAAAGTCTCACCAATCTCCAACCCTAGCATCCTCTCCAACTCAGAAATAGTAATATCGCTCCCACCAATACCCTCACTCTCCATCCTAGAACGAAGATCTTGAAAAACTAAAGAGAACAAAGAAAATGGCACCCGAAACGGATGATCGGATAGCAAAATATCACGAAAACATAATAATTAGAGCATAAAGAAACAAGGAAACAGAGAATCAAAGACTAAAATGGATTGCAAGACCAAAATGAAAAGTTTTAAACTATTTATAGGACATGCCCAAATTGTGTGCGTAAACTCACGTGCGCAATCGAATCACGCACCACTCTCACTACGCTTAATTCGGATCACACGACCGGTCTTGAGCGCGTAACCCAATCGTCATCCACTCAAACCAACCCAACCATCTGGTTGCGCGTAGACTACCAAGCACATAATCTCTTCAAGTGTCCACACAGTGGCGCGCGAATGCCAATGGTCACCCGTACAGTGACCAGCCACCGCCCTAATCACGCACCCGATAACCTGCGTTTAAATCGGTTAAACAATCGAAAATTGGCGCTTAATTATGTTTTGACACTTTGAACGCATCTCCACCCTCTAGCGCGCAATTAATTTATGTGCTCGCAGTGAAGCGCGCAATTTACCCAGAAACACAAAGAAAAAGAAATGCTCAGGACAGCGCATTCAAAGGCTTAAATTGGGTGATCTACGACACTAATTATTAGCCTAAATCACGCCCTTATTAAGTCCGATCGAAAACATTCCAAACTTAAAGAAATATGCACCCCGATAACTAAAAAAAAATGCTCCAAACTAAGACCAAACTAAAAAAAAATGCCCCGACACCGTTTACACACTCCAACCAAAACTAAACAAACAAAAAACTTGCCCCAACTAAGGCGAAACTAAACAAGAAAAATATCCCCGTCGTTCATACACTCCAACTAAGCACAAACTAAGTCAAAACAAAAAAAATTGCTCCTAACATGCCTCGATCCAAAATAAATAAATTAAATAAATAAACCTCACACTCAAAACAAATCAAATAAGCTACAAAGTCAACTAAGCCAAAGTGGCCAAATATAAGCAATCATAAACGAAAAAATAATCACTTCATAAATAAATAAAATAATTATAAAATACACTGAGGGCATACCCTATGAATATACAACTTGAAATAAAAAACTTAAAAAACCAACACATTCAGGCAATGCCTATTGTTTGATTCTAGTGTGTAGATGTTATTGTGTGGTGAGAACAAATTAAAAATTAAAGTAAAATAAAATATGGAAATAGCACAACTAAAATAATCCTAAGCCTGCAAGATATAGGGTTATTGTAGTAAGTTTTGATAAGTAAGAGTTTTTCCCACAGAGAAATTGATCTAGAACCCAAAATGGGCTATAATAGTAGGCCTCAAAATCTTGCTACAGATCTGACAATCCTAAAGAATGGGAGTTAAGGGTCACAACTACACTAAATTACCTACTAAAAAGAAAAGAAATAAAGTGCAGTCATATCTTAAGAAAGGGTTATGAAGAAGGTGGTGATGGTGTGTTAAAATAAAGATAAAAGTATGGGAAGTAAGCAGTTTAGGTTAAAGTTCATTCAGTTATGTAACTCAAATTTAGGGCTGTCTCTACAACAAATCCTTACTGAAGTGCTATCAAAAGCCTCAACAAGGTAGAAGAATCCAATTTAACCCATGCCATTTAGACTGCTCTTAAGGCTATAGTTTGTCCACTCAAATGGCTATAGTCTATCCAATAGAGTCTGTCACATCCCATTGATCAAGCCAGAAAAGCTACCCTAATCCAAAGGAGTGAGCTGATCAAACCTCATCCAATGAATCAAATCAGGCCATGAATACCATTGCAGACACTATGTTTGCCAGGCGACATGCTCTCCAGATCTGTGTACAGATCTGGCAGACATTCATAGGAGTTCCAACCCATAAAATCCTGTATATTGTCAAAGGCCATCGGCATAATGATGCCCACGCAAAGGACCAACAACAAGTTGAATAAGGACTTAAGCACAGCTGATCATTGCTATAAAAAGCTTGCAATGACTCAGCCTCCCAGTCCGCAATCTCTACAAAGAAGCCAGATCTAGCATTTGATAGTGGTCAAATAAGACAGAGGGGAGCCTATTCCTGCGCAATCTCTCACTAGGCTACAAGCTCCAGTACAGAGAAGAAGAATCCATCTCAAATCTGTGACCAAGATTGGTCTAGGGCTAAAGTCTATCCACTCTAATGGTCACAACCTATCCATAGAGGGTCCCTTACCCATCAATGTTGAGATAGAACATGAAAACTGCTGCTGCCACCATGGTCCCAGGGCTACAAGCTCAAGCTTCCATGGGCCTTTCAATAAGCTCAAATCCTAAATATATGCTATAGCCTAAACAAAGCTATAGGCAAATAGGAAAATAATAGATTAAGTAGGCATTCAAACATAAAATTCCATTGATCTGATGCTACCAATAATGAAATCTCTCAAGGCAGCAGCCTTGTGCACAACAACTCAACACAAAATCCCAATGTTTAAATGACCTATTACAAAACTAAATAAAACTACACCTAAATGCTTACCAAAGATTTAGCCAGCAAGTGTTGGGCTAAGAGAGATGAAAAAATGGAAAAAGAGGTGATCAAACCCTAACCCTAACCCTAATCTGCTTGAGCTCTCAGCCAACCAAGGATGAAGGAAAGAGTGATGATTTTTAAGTTATAAGTATAGCTTATATACTTCTGTTGTAGCTACCTCTACTCTCACCTATACTTCTTTCATCTGCTGGACTTTCTTGGTCTATTGTGACATGAAAAATAGTCACCATGGTGTTCCATCACTATCTGGTTTAGCTATCATCTTTTGCTTGAATTCTCTCTCTTCTTGGCACCAAAAGCATAGACTTTGTGTTAAGCTGTACAAGTTATTCCTAACTATAAAACAAGCTAAAAAGGAGTTATTAATCAACTTCAAGGTCTAGCAAAGGCTAGCTTAAGAGGTGAAAAGTGGTACTTTTCAGTTATTAACACACCCCCAAACCTAATCTTTGGTAATCCCTGAGCAAAGCAAAGTTTAAACAGCTACGCTAAGAATGTAAATGCCATTTTCCTGGGGAGCACAGATGCATTTAGCTTATGCATCAAGCCTTTTAAACCCCTAGGTGATCCCTAGTGGAGGACTGAAGTCTCCTGAGGGTTTTTAGTGAAGGTACCAACAAACTTCTCAATGAAATAGTTAACAAAAGCGCACACAATAGTTAATCAATTTGAAATAAATACAGTTCACTTAACCCTTGCTCTATCAAAGTTAAAGGAGTTCAAGAGTAGTATATGCAAACATTTTAACACCTCAGTCATGCATGTATGCTCATTACATCTAATCAGCTGACACCAAGAAAACAATATGTGCAAAACAGTACTAAGCTTACCAGTACATCAAAATTCAGGTTCAAACAATGCCCCAATGATTTTAATCTCAGACCCAATGCTTACCAAGGATGTTTCTCACAAATGAATTTAAGGGTGTATCATTTCACATAAGCTCAAGAGTAGTTACATACCCCAAATGGGTTTGCAAGCATGAGCATAGGCAGGTCTTCTAATTTCTGACATCATAAAGTACTTCTCACTGTAGATCAGACATTCCTTCATCTTCACATGATAGTTCATTTGACTTTGGATCAGCATGGGCTTTTCATATGTTGTAATGTGGCTTATTGGTGAGGGTTGTAAAGAATAAAAGGGGTAAAGAGGAATTTAAAATTTGAGAAATCAACACAGGTAGGAGATGATTCATGACTTTTCCGACAACAACGTCAAAAACTTATTGTCAGATTAATGTGTGCTGATTTTATTGTGTGGTGAGAACAAATTGAAAATCAATGTAAAATATAAGATGGAAACAACACAACTGAAATAATCTTAAGCCTGCAAGATACAAGACTATTGTAGCAAGTTTTGATAAGAGTTTGTCCCACAGAAAAATTGATCTAGAATCCAAAATGGGCTATAATAGTAGGCTTCCAGATCTGGCTACAGATTTGACAATCCTAAAGAAAGGGAGTTGGTTGTCACAACTACACTAAATTATCTACTAAATAGAAAAGAAATAAAGTGCAGTCCTATCCTAAGAAAGGGTTATGAAGAAGATGGTGAAGGTGTGTTAAAAATAAAGATAAAAGGATGGGAAGTAAGCAGTTTAGGTTAAAGGTTCATTCAGTTATGTAACTCAGATTGAGGGCTCTCTCTACAGCAAATTCCTGCTGAAGTGCTATCAATAACCTCAGCAAGGTAGAAGAATCCAACTTAACCCATTCCATTTGGGGCGCTCTTAAGGTTATAGTCTGTCCACTCCAATGACCACAGTCTATCCAATAGACTCTGTCAAATCCCATTTATCAACCCGGAAAAGCTAACCTAATCCAAAGGAGCAAGCTAATCAAACATCATCAAATCAGGCCATACCATTGCAGACACTATGTTTTCCAAGCTACAAGCTCTCTAAATCAGTGTATAGATCTGGCAGACATTCATAGGAGTTCCAACCCAAAAAATCCTATGTGAATTTTCAAAGGCCATTGGCATAATGATGCCCTCGCAAATGACCAGCAACAAGTTGAATAAGGACTTAAGCACAGCTGTTCATTGCTACAAAAGGCCTACAATGACTCAGCCTCCCAGTCCATAATCACTACAGAGAAGCCAGATCTAACATCTGATAATGGTCAAATAAGACAGAGGGGAGCCTGTTCCTGCACAATCTCTCACTAGGCTATAAGCTCTAGTTCAAAGAAGAAGAATCCATCTCAGATCTATGACCAAGATTGCCCAAGGGCTATAGTGTATCCACTCTAATGGTCACAGGCTATCCACAGAGGCTCCCTTACTCACAAATGCTAAGATAGAACATCAAAACTTTTGCTACCACCATGGTCCTAGGGGGGCTACAACCTCAAGCTTTCATGGGCCTTTCAATAAGCTCAAATCCTAAATGCATGTTATAGCCTAAACAAAACTACGGTCAAATAGAAAAATAACAGATTAAGTAGGCATTCAAATACAATATTTCATTAATCTGATGTTACCAATAATGAAATCTCTCAAGGCGGCAACCTTGTGCACAATAACTCAACACAAAATCCCAATATTTAAATGACCTATTACAAAACTAAATAAAACTACACCTAAATGCTTACCAAAGATTTAGCCTACAAGTGTTGGGCTAAGATAGAAGAAAAAATAGAAAAAGAGGTGATCAAACCTTAACCCTAACCCTAATCTGCTTGAGCTCTCAGCCGATCGAGGTTGAAGGAAAGAGTGATTGATGATTTCTATGTTACAAGCATAGCTTATATACTTAGTCCCAATATTGTGGCTAAGAAGAGAGTAAACCCTAATTTTTCAAGCAGATGCGGTACTGTTATAACCCTTGGATGTCTTGGGATGCATGCATCAAAATTCATGCCTCAAGGTGTGTGCCCTAGACCTAGGGAATTTCTCAAAAGGTCCTTGAGTTAAGATTGAGAAGTGGAGAGCCCAAGCTTTGCGAGGCTAGCTTCTGTATATCACTTCTGTCGCGCTACTGCAGAGTGTTCGCGGGATAGAGTTTGGCTTGGAATATTACTGTCTCGCGTAGTAGAGCTTTGGGTGATCACGCAACTGCTTCAGCTATGAATACACTCGTGCAGAAGAGTTTCAAGTGCTTAGCTTGCTCGTGTAGAAAAGCTTCAGGAACTTCATTCGCGAGGTACTCACGCAAATTCCTTTGCATCTCGCTCGATACAGATTTAAACTTTTAGACACGCGAGAGCTGTGCGAGAGAACTTCTAGGTGTCTCTCTTTTCCAAAGCCATGCGAGAACTACACGAGATTTTTGTTATTGTTCGCACCAATTAGTCTCACGAGGTAGTGCGCACTGCTGCATTAAGGCTTGATCCTCGCGAGAACTTCGCGAGCTGTATTTCTAGAGGCTTAGTGCGCGAGAGCTCTGCGAGTTTCTTCACATGATGATTGTAACTGAAGTGCACGATTGCTGCGCGAGAGGCTACGTTATGATAATCCCTTCATTGAGCTACGTGACTTCTTCGTGAGCTCTAATATGTTGCCTGTCATAGCTGTGCGAGGGAGCTCTGCCAGTGAATTGAATAGCGCAAGGCAACACCTTAGCTGTGCGAGATAGGTCATTGGCTCCTCTGTTGCTATGCACATGCTTCTGTTATAGCTTCCTCCACTCTAACCTATACTTCTTTCATCTACTGGACTTTCTTGGTCCATTGTGACATGCAAAATAGTCACCATGGTATTCCATCACTTTTTGGTTCAGCTGTCATCTTTTGCTTGAATTCTCTCTTTTTGGCACCAAAAGCATAGACTTTTTGTTAAGCTGTACAAGTTATTCCTAACTACAAAATAAGATAAAAATGAGTTATTAGTTAGCTTCAAGATCTAGCAAAGGCTAAGTTAAGAGGTGAAAACTGATACTTTTCAATGATTAACACACCCCCAAACCTAATCTTTGCAGTCCCTAAGCAAAGTAAAATTTAAACAGCTACTCTAAGAATATAAATGTCATTTTTCTAAGGAGCACAGATGCATTTAGCTTATGTATCAAGCCTTTTAAACCCCTAGGTGATCCCTAGTGGAGGACTGAAGTCTCCTGAGGGTTTTCAGTGAAGGTACCCACAAACTTCTCAATGAAATAGTTAACAAAAGTGCACACAATGGTTAATCAGTTTGAAATAAATATAGTTCACTTCACCCCTGCTCTGTCAAAGTTAAAGGAGTTCCAAAGTAGTATATGCAAATATTTTAACACCTCAGTCATGCATGTATGCTCATTACATCCAATCAGCTAACACAAAGAAAACAATATGTGCAAAACAGTACTAAGTTTACCAGTACATCAAAATTCAGGTTCAAACAATGCCCCAATGATTTCAATCTCAGACCCAATGCTTACCAGGGATGTCTCTCATAAATGAATTAAAGGGTGTATCATTTCACATAAGCTCAAGAGCAGTTACATACCCCAAATGGGTTTGCAAGCATGAGCATAGGCAGGTCTTCTAATTTCTGACATCATAAAGTACTTCTCAGCGTAGATCATACATTCCTTCATCTTCACATGACAATTCATTTGACTTTGGATCAACAAGGGCTTTTCATGGGTTGTAATGTGGCTTATTGGCGAGGGTTGTAAAGAATAAAATGGGTAAAGAGGGATTCAAAATTTGAGAAATCAACCCAGGTAGGAGATGATTCATGACTTCCCCGGCAACGACGCCAAAAACTTGTTGTCAGATTAATGTGTGTTGATTTTATTGTGTGCTGAGAACAAATTGAAAATCAAAGTAAAATAAAAGATGAAAATAGTACAACTAAAATAATCCTAAGCCTGCAAGATATAGGGCTATTATAGCAAGTTTTGTTAAGTACGAGTTTGTCCCACAGAGAAATTGATCTAGAATATAAAATGGGCTATAATAGTAGGCCTCCAGATCTGGCTACAGATTTGACAATCCTAAAGAAAGGGAGTTGGGTCTCACAACTACACTAAATTTTCTATTAGAAAGAAAAGAAATAAAGTGTAGTCGTATCCTAAGAAAGGGTTATGAAGAAGATGGTGAAGGCGTGTTAAAAATAAAGATAAAAGGATTGGAAGTAAGCAATTTAGGTTAAAGGTTCATTCAGTTATGCATCTCAGATTTAGGGCTCTCTCTACAATAAATCCTTGTTAAAGTGTTATTAATAACCTCAGCAAGATAGAAGAATCCAACTTAACCCATTCCATTTGGGGCGCTCTTAAGGCTATAGTCTATCCAATAGACTCTGTCAAATCCTATTGATCAAGCCAGAAAAGCTAACCTAATCCAAATGAGTGAGTTGATCAAACCTCATCAAATGAGGCCATGAATACCATTGCAGGCACTATGTTTGCCAGGATACAAGCTCTCCAGAGCTGCGTATAGATCTTGCAATCATTCATAGGAGTTCCAACTCATAAAATCCTGTGTATTGTCAAAGGCCATCGGCACAATGATGCCCACGCAAAGGACCAACAACAGGTTGAATAAGGACTTAAGCATAGTTGATCATTGCTATAAAAGGCCTTAGTCTGTCCACTCTAATGGTCATAGGCTATCCATACCCACAAATGCTATGATAGAACATGAAAACTGTTGCTGCCACCATGGTCCCAGGGCTACAAGCTCAAGCTTCCATGGGCCTTTCAATAAGCTCAAATCCTAAATGCATGCTATAGCCTAAACAAAACTATGGACAAATAAGAAAATAACAAATTAAGTAGGCATTCAAACACAAAATTCCATTAATCTGATGTTGCCAATAATGAAATCTCTCAAGGTAGCAGCCTTGTGCACAATAACTCAACAAAAAATATCGATATTTAAATGACCTATTACAAAACTAACTAAAACTAAACCTAAATACGTACCAAAGAATTAACCAATAAGTGCTGGGCAAAGAGAGAAGAAAAAATAGAAAAGAGGTGATCAAACCCTAAGCCTAGCCCTAATCTGCTTGAGCTCTCAGCCGACCGAGGTTGAAGGAAAGAGTGATTGATGATTTCTATGTTACATGCATAGCTTATATACTTAGTCCCAATACTGTGGCTGAGAAGAGAGTAAACCCTATTTTTTCAAGTAGATGTGGCACTGTTACAACCCTTGGATGTCTTGGGATGCATGCATCGGAATTCATGCCTCAGGGTGTGTGCCATAGACCTGGAGAAATCTCCAAAAGGTCCATGAGTTAAGATTGAGAAGTGGAGAGCCCGAGCTTCGCGAGGCTGGCTTCTGCATATCACTTCTGTCACGCAGCTATAAAGTGTTTATGAGGTAGAGTTTGGCTTGGAATATTACTGTCTCGTGTAGTAGAGCTTTTGGTGATCGCATAGCTACTTCAGCTTTGAATACACTCGTGCAGAAGAGCTTCAGGAACTTCATTCACGAGGTACTCACGTAGATGCCTTTGCATCTCGCTCCGTACAGATTTAAACTTTTAGAAGCAAGAGAGCTGCGTGAGAGAACTTTTGGGCGTCCCTCTCTTTCAGAGCCACGCGAGAACTGTGCTAGATTTTTACTATTGTTTGCACCAATTAGTCTCGTAAGGTAGTGCACGCTGCTGCAATAAGGCTTGATCCTCGCGAGAACTTCGTGAGTTGTATTTCTGGAGGCTTAGTGCATGAGAGCTCCGTGAGTTTCTTCATATGATGATTGTAGCTAAAGTGCACGACTGCTGCGTGAGAGGCTGCTTTGTGATAACCCCTTCATTGAGCTGCGCGACTTCTTCATGAGCTCTAATATGTTGCATGTCTTAGCTGCATGAGGGAGCTCTGCCAGTGGATTGAATAGCGCAAGGCAACACCTCAGCTGTGCGAGATAGGCCATTGGCTCCTTTGTTGCTATGCACATGCTTCTGTTGCAGCTTCCTCCACTCTCCCCTATACTTCTTTCATCTGTTGGACTTTCTTGGTCCATTGTGATTTACAAAATAGTCACCATGGTGTGTACCACTATGGTGTTCCATCACTTTCTGATTCAGCTATCATCTTTTCCTTGAATTCTCTCTTCTTGGCACCAAAAGCATAGACTTTGTGTTAAGCTACACAATTTATTCCTAACTACAAAATAAGCTAAAAAGGAGTTACTAGTCAGCTTCAAGGTCTAGCAAAGGCTAGGTTAAGAGGTGAAAAGTGGTACTTTTCAATGATTAACAAAAATTTGGATTTTAGGTATTTTGGGAAGTGGTGGAAGGGAAAATGGGAGCACCGAACGGGCCAGTTATGGTGAGGGTTGATTGGGTGAGGGGGGTGGAAGTAAAGGCTTCTTCGGTATGGGAATGGGTTAGAGAATTTGGCAGGGATGAGTCAGGATCGGTGTAAGCCGGGTCCACAGCCCACAACATATCTCAATATCGGGTCAAGTACGGGTGCCCTGAATGGGGCCTGTAAAGCTTCCTCCTTCCCCTACAGGGTGACAGAGGGTACGATGATGCCGTTGTGTCGGCACCAATCAAGACCCTATTTTTTAATTTTTATAAGTGAAAAGAAATGAGTATTTCGGGGCCTTGTGAATTCCCTTCTCGGGTGGCTCTCGTACCCTAAATAGGTCCCGTGGCAAAGGTTTCGAAGTGCTTCGAAAGAGTGAAAGGGAAACCCCTTGATCTATTAAAGGCACGAAAAATAATGCAAACAGCCCGATCCCCCGAAATGAATAAAAAAGAAGTCACTTTCTTTTGACCAGCGAAGGCATATTAGGTGTTGGAGATTGCAGGGCCTAAACAAAGGCACTAAAAGCGAATCGAAGTCCGGGATGTGAAGCCACCAAATTTGAGGCTCCCAAAGTGCACAACTATTAGGCGCAACTATTAAGTATGTGGACCAAAAAGTCTCCCTTTTTATGTTGACACAACTATTACATGCTCCAGTGTAAATTTGAGGATTTTTCGCTTAGTGCAACTATTAGTGGCGCAAGGCAAAAACTGGGTTCCAGATAGTTTGACAACAGTAGTTCTAACCCGAAATGAGTCTCCTAATTGGTTTTTTCTAGAAGTTGGGCTTTCGAGGATTGACTGTTCTAATGATGCGTCTCTTTCCTCACTGATCCTAAGGGTTTAGAGGCCAAATTAGGTTCACTATTGCTCTCTTTTTTCTCAAGTTTTAAGCTTGGTAACGAGAAGGTTACCCACCCGATATACCTCAAGTGCAAGCACTTTTCTCAGGTACTAGGTGGGCTGGGACTTTTTCGGACCATCACTACTAGGGGTTGCCATTGTACTAAGACCTGGGAGTTTATATGTGGGCCTAAATAACCCAACCCTTGAAAATCTATCTCGTAAAAATCAATTTAAATCCCCTTTGTTGGTTTAATTTTTTTTTTACTTTTAAGGAAATCTTCTTAAGTTCAAAGACAGGGGGTGATGATCCCGTGCTGCCTCTACGGGCTGGCGTTCACTAGCGGAATATGTTTGCGGAATTAAAAGCGCAAGTAGGCCCACCAAATGGCTAAGGCACTTGAAATGATGGAAATATAAGGAATTTAAATGACAATACACAACTAGACTCACCGATCGGCTAAGGTGCTTAAAATGAGCGAAACATAAAGAAATTGAATGACTGTGTGCAAGCAGGCCTGCCAAACGGCTAAGGCTCATAAATGGCATAAAAGTAGGGGTAAGTAAAATGATGTAATCGGAGGGGTGAGTAAAAAAATAAATTTAAAAAATAGCTATAAAAGGGTTAGTAAATAAAAAAATAAAGAGGCCAAATTCAAGGGGAAGCTCTACTAGCTATTCCCCAGCAGAGTCGTCATTTGTGCAATCGTGGGATTTTCGACGATCCCGTGACAACGATGTGCACTCTTTAGATATTTAGAGTTGCCACCCAGAGTTTTTGGTATCCTGGGAAACCTAGATCAATTTTATAAGCACCAAAGTGGCACAAATATGACTCTGAATCCGGTCTATGCCAAAGGCTCTTGGGGTAGGGGCTTCAGTTATCGATTGGGAAGGTGTTAGGCACCCAATCAACCCGCTTAATGTGGTCTCTACTTATGGCCAAAACAAAAATAATATAAAAGAAATGAAAAAGCCTTCCTCTTGCCCAAAGGATCTTAAAATCCTATTTGTGCCCCTCCGTTCCTACCGAAAATTCGACAGCGTAATGGCACAAACAGGAGGATAGAGGAAGAACCGAGAAAGGAGAGGAATAGAGGGGAGAGCCGGATCTCTCGGGCTATTGTTGCACCGCTGTGGAGCCTTGTGTTGGCTTGCTTCTGTGAGCTTTTGAAGCCTTATATGGTGAGAAATGAGGTTCTAACTCCTAAGACTTGATAGCTAAGAGGTAGAGAAGGAAAGCCAGGGGGTAACACACACCTAACCTAGAGCTTTTTGGTGAAATGCTAAGGTCTAAAGGAAGTTTTAGAATTCTAGAATTTGTATGATAATGGTGCACTAGAGGAGAAAGAGAAGGAATGTCTTAATCTCTTAATTACAAATTTTTTTCAAGCCTCTATAAAGAGAGGGGTGCCTCTCTATTTATAGGAAAAAGATAGGTTAGGAGGGTGCTTAGAGGCTAATTTCGATTAGCAAATAGGTAATCTAGCCATCTAAAGTTTTCTAGGGTTTTTTGAGCCTTGAAAAGTGTGAAGAGTTACTCTAATGGTGGATGATAGGGTGGGGCTTTAACCACTTAAAGGGTTGCACATAGATAGTAAATGGGTGCATCAGAACTAGCAAAATAGACTCCAAAGGTCAAGATGGTCAAAGAGTCAAACCCCATTCTCAAAATTTGAGGTAAAGAACCAGGGTTACTGTTCATATGCTTAGCGCAACTAATAGTTACGCCAAGCATATGTACAGTAATTAAGTGAAACTACAGTGGCTTGGAAGTTGGCTGCCCGCGGTGGGACCCACCTTATAACTGGTGCAACTATTAGTTGCGCCAAGCCATTTCTAGGGAGAAATGGCTTGGCCAAGTAATACTTATGCTAAAACCCTAGGGGGTTCACAAAATATTTACCATTTTGCCCTTATACTTTGGAATGCGATATCTTCTCGCATACAACTCCGATTGGGGTGATTCTTTACTCGTTAGAAAGCTGAGGACTTTTACTTTTCAATAGTATAAGATTCAATTGTAATAGAAGGCCATAGCTAGTTTTGGTGTACCACTCTTCATCCATTACTCGGGAAAGCTAGGTTTAGGTTCGGAATGGGTTCTAAGGGTTCGAGAAGGTTTTTAAGGGTTTTAGGGTGATTCCTAAGGGTTCCATACATGCCATCAAAAGCTCAGAGATGTGGCTCTCTTGAAATATGTCTCGATCGGGCCTTGGTCCAATTTTGGGTGTCTAGAGTGAGGATTGGTGGGGTGAACCGATGTTATAGGCTTGTGTGGGGTTAATTGGGTTATCCCATTTTGGTTGATCTTTATAACCCTAGCACTCACGAACGAGTCTCTGATGTGAGGCCTAAGATGGGGTTTTTCCTTTAAGTGTATCCCCCTAACTCTTACAGTTGCCGTTGCGTGAGCTTTTTCTTTAGCCTCTCGCACCTCCTCTTTCGTGGGATTGTAACCTAGCCCAAATCTTAATTTTTAGCCCTAGGCTGTGGCGGGCTCTCTTCTTCCTTGTAATCAGGGTTTCAGCCCCTTTCCTTTTTGGTAGCCCCACTTATGGAGCATGGCCACTGTCGCTACCATTTCTCCTCCAATTTTTGGAATGATGCCCTCAATGGGCTCCGAGAGTACTATTGATACTTCGTACTCAAAACTGTGGAGGTCGACATCCTCAGCTGTGTGCGGCACATCCAGCACCTTCAGCTTTTCAATACTATTGGTAGCTTTTTTCGTCTCATTGTGCCCCTCACCAATGATGGTGATAATCTTATTCCCGAATGCAAACTTGAGCTTCTGATGTAGTGTCGACGGTATCGCTCCAACTTCATGCAACCAGGGGCATCCTAATATTAGATTGAACTAAAATTTAATGTCCATTACTTGAAATAATATGGAGAAGGTCATTGGCCTAATGTTATTCACTGAAAAGTACCACTTTTCACCTCTTAACCTAGCCTTTGATAGACTTTGAAGTAGCCTAATAATCATTTGTTAAGTGTGTTTTGTAGTTAGTAATAATCTGTGCAGTTTAACACAAAATCCATTCTTATTGGCCCAAAGAAGAGGGAGAAGACATGCAAAGATGGCAGCTGAACAAAAGTCTAATGGAACACCCTGGTAGTGCTCACCATGGTGACCAGGTGCTGATCATCAGTGACCAAAAGCCTAGCAGATGAATGAAGTTGGCTGAGAATGGAGAAACTATAAAAGCAGCAAGTGCAATGCAGCAGAGCATAGAAAGATAGATCTCACAGAGTTGAGAAGCTCCCTCACGAAGCAAAGGATGTAGTGGAAGATGCCCTCGCGCAGATAGGACACGCAGTTAAGAGGAGAGCTATAAAGACATCGCGAAGATCTAGCTGTATTTGGAGTGAAGCTAGCTCAGTTTGCAATTACTTTCCTCTAAAATCTCAGTCCATTTATGTTTACTTTCCTATGTTTGTTTAGTGTAAATCTGTGTAGTTGTTAATTTTTTGTTTGAACTATTCTTTGTGTGTGCTTGTGAGCATTTTCTGTACTTACTGTGGGTGTGAGTATATGCATGGTAGAAGATCTTTAAACCCTGAGCTAGAACTTCTAAATCTAGAGGTTGAAAGGATCCTTAGACCTAGACGCACCCCACAGGGCCCTACTATTGAAACAAAACCAGCTATCATGGCTGAGAGGCAGAGAACATTAAAGGAGTATAATGCACTTGGGGAGTACACCTCTCCCTTCTGCATTCAATTCCCCTCTGTTGAAGGGAATTATGAGATTAAATCCTCCACTATCAATATATTTCCTTCGTTTCATGGGCTTAGTAAAGAAGATCCCTACAAGCATATAGACCAATTTTTAGCACTTTGCACTACCTTTAATATTGTTGGATTGGGGTCAGAGGCCACCAAACTAAGGCTTTTTCCTTTCTCACTAAAGGACAAAGCCAACACATGGTTATCAAAGCTCCCAACCAACAGCATGCAGTCATGGAGTGACCTTCAAACCAAATTCCTGGCTAAATTCTTTTCCATGAACAAAACTAGCCAAATGAAGATAAATATTTTGTCATTCACTCAGTCCTCAACTGAGGATTTTTCTGAAGCTTAGGAAAGATTCTAAGAAATGTTAAAACAATGCCCCCAACACCAAATCCCAATGTGGCAGCTTATCCAAGTATTTTATCAAGGAATTAATTCCAAGAGTAGGGATATGGTAGATGCTTCTTATGGTGGTAGTTACCTTCACAAGACAGCTGAGGAAGCTTGGGAGCTGCTTGACATAATAGGGTAAAATTCTATATAGCAGGAGTCTCTATCCCGCAATGATAGTCAGACTCTAGCTAAGATGGTAAAAGAGGCCACCCCTAGAGGTGGAATATATGAAGTGAAAGTGCAAGGTGATCTGGAGAGAAAGGTGGACAACCTGAGCTTGAAATTTGACAAACTCATGAATGTGATGCAGTCTCGGGTGGTTACACAAGTGGAGAAAGTATGTTTGATATGCCAGTCTCCCACACATTCTATTCATGATTGTCCATCTGCCACCCAGTTTTCAGATTTTGTTATGGAGCAAGCCAATACTACTCAAACTTTTGGGCAGCAACCTGCTGGGTATTCTTGGAGGAACTACCCAATTCTGAGGTGGAGACAAGATTCATATCAATCATAGCAGCACCAAATGGTAGCTCCTTACAGACCCCAACACAAGTTTAATTAAGGTTATCCACCAAGGCAAAATTTTTTGTTACCTGCCCCATAGTCTAACCAGCTGGCCCTGCCCCCACAATAGCCCAAATCCTCCTCATTTGAAGAGCAGATGCTGGCTTCAATGTAGAATTTGGGGAGCTTGGTGCAAACTGTCAATTATCATGGGCAGAGCATCAAGAAGATTGAGGACCAGCTGGGCCAGATTTGTAATGCTCTGAATAAGAGGGAAGAAGGAAAATTGTCTAGTCAGCCTCTGACAAATTCGAAAGGTCAGTATATGATTGGTGATGCATCCTCTACTTAGGAGGAAGCTAGTGCTCAGTGATTCAAACATTGGTAATAAGTGTACCATATGTATGAAAATTCTATTTTGATTTGTGTTCTGTAGAATTCTGTCAGTTGTATTTTTAGTGTTATGATGATTTGCTTGTCTTGCTTTATCTGTTTATTTTTTAATTTTATGTTGGATACATGTGCATTTTTGTCATTTGATGTTGAATTTTGTGAATTTGCTGTTTATGATTGTGGATGATTGGTTGAGGTGCTCTCATCATAATCGCATTGAACTTGATCTGAAAAACTATCCTTAAAATCCTGCAATGCTGATGATTTGTTTATTTTAATGGGCATATGTGTTTCATGATTGAAATGAATTTTCTGTCTGAGGGTTGATGCTCATGCACAGTGGTTGGGTGCACAACAACATGAATGCAATGACCACTGTGTTGCACTGAGCTAACTACATAAAGATTGAGAAGCTATGTTATCCCGTAGAGCTAAAAGTCTTTAATTTGCTGCGTGAGCCATCACTTGGCATCCTCACGCACTAAAAGCCTGAGCAATGGCTATAAAAATGCCTCGTAGAGCTGCATTTCTGCTCCACGAGCTCATGCTGTAAGAGAAGCATGGCTCAATGTTGTTCTGCACGAGCACCGTGCGAGATAAAGTTCTGATCTGAGGCAACACAAGGCCTTGTGCACTTAAGGCAAAAGATTCAGCTCCGTGAGTTTTCAATGTGAGGCAGTTTATTCTTCTATGCAACAGAACGCATTGCGGTCTTAAATGCCAACTACGCAAGTTACTCTGCGAGAACCTATTGCCAACTCCGCGAATCGCGAGATTTGCTCTATAAACTCAGGGAAGCCCCTCATTTTCTTCATTTCCTCTGTCTGCCCTAGTTTCTCAGCACAAGAACTGACGTCCCTTTCCTCTCCTTTCTTCTCTACTTTATAATCCAGGCCACCTTAGGCATTTTCCTCTCATCATATTGTTCCCCAGCTACTCCTGATAACTTCGAGCAAGGTTTGGGGGATTTGAGCTACTGTGCACAACTTCAAGTGGAACCCTAACTCTCAACTGGTACGATCTCCATTACTCTCTCTACCCTATGCTTGATTTAGTTAAAAGAAGATAAGAAGGGGAGAATTTGAAGATTTTGTGCTTACTCTGAGTGAGTGGTATTTTCTCAAGGTTGTAAACCCAAATTTTGCTAATCTGAGCACCTATGGCCACAGGTTCAAAATTTGTAGATACCCTCGCTGTGATGCTAAACCCATTTGCCAGTGGCAGCCCTGTGGTCACTAGAAAATTAGCTAGGATTACAGAGGCCTCGACATTGGAGACCTCTGAGGCTCTCTCACCTGTTGTTGAGCCCTCCATTCTAAGAGAAAAGAAGAAATTTGCTCCAAAGAAGAGGGCCAGAGGTACCCCCCTTTTAAGAGCCCTGAAAAATAAAAAAAGAAACAGAAAAAGGGCGAAGCTATGGCCCCTGAGACCCCTGAGGTTGAGGAAGAAGAGACTACTGAACACCTCAAGGTCCCTTCTAAATTTCTAGAAGCAATTCAGCTGGAGGCTGAAACCATTTTCGATAAAGCCTATTTTGAGGAGCTACCTGAGACTTCTACCTCCATTGAATATCTGGTGAAGGCATCACTGCTGCCCCTCTTGAGACCCTCAATGCAGCTGGTTTTTCCAAGGTTGGTAAGATTATTTTATCAGAATATGAAGTTAAAAACTAGAGATTATGGGAACCCAATACTGCTAATTTTAATTGATGATTTTGACATGCTATTCAACCAGGCAGACATTGCAAGGATACTAGGGATACCAGCCAGGTATAACCATGAGTGGGGCTTGGGTCCTCCTTTGGCAGCCACCATTACTGAGATAGCTAAGGAGTTAACTGGATGGATCACTGCCTCAAGTGACTCAATCAGAAAGAGGGATCTGCACCCCAACCTCAGGCTAATGGATGCCGTGTTGCAGAAAAATGTATATTGCTCTAGGCATGAGCAGGAGAGGAGGTACTCCATAGCTGATGCCCTCTTATCATTTCACAGAAACCACTACTTGGATGATGCCAAGTTAGTTTTTGAGGGGATAATAGATTTATGTGAGATGGTGAAGATAATGAAGAAATCTCATGCCCCTCCCTACTGCAGATTGATTACTGCATTATTGAAGTGGGGGAAGTACCCATTTCAAAAGGAGGAGGAGGCTGTGGCATTGAACCCCAAACAGAGTGGAAAGAAGCAATGGGGAATGAGTGGCACCATGATGGCAAGAAAGAAGATGAGGGAGGAGTTACTGAGAGATGCAGCCCCCACCATTCAAGAAGCAGTTGCTGCTGCTGCAACCTCTCCCTCACTTGTGCCAGTCAGCACCACACTCACCCCCTCATCCATTACCTTTACCTCCATGCCTGCTACACCTTCCACCCAGACATCACAGCCCATCATAAGCCCACCACCCTTACCTGACCCTATACCACCAATCACCATAGCCACAGCCACCCTACCTAGGTCTATCCCCTACCTATTTTTCCAGCCCACCCTAGCCCACCTGTCAAGATCCCATACCAGAAGAAAAGGAAAACTTCCAAAACCCCTACTGCACCCCAACCCACCTATATAACCCAAACAATTCCAATCCCTGAAACCGCAACCATTCCAGAACCCATACCCACACCTTATGAACCTGAAGCCCACACCTTTGAAGTCCCATATTATTCCATTAAGACTTCCCCACCTTTTGTTCCTATCTCTAGTGAGCCTGAAGACTAATCCATTCCCTTCTCCCATGATCGTGAACTATTTTCAGGAGAGGAATTTTCTACTATGATGTCTAGTAACGTAGGTGACATCAACCTTGAGTATACACCCCTCCCAGACTCACTTCACCCTCCACACTTTACCCCTCCACATCCGACACCACCACAGGCCACTACCTTCACTCATAGACCCACATCTCCCTTCCAACCAGTTTCGCCTATCCAACCCACACCCAATACCATACCTGGCCTCTTACCCCAAATCCTGCACCTCCTACTCTCCCTACAGTCCCAAATGCTGACCAACACCCAAAACCAAGCCTCCATTGAGACATACATTCAATCCCTAACCTCCACTCTCCAAAACTAGGCCTTTTCTAGAAACCTGCCTCCAAGCCATTCAATCCACTTTGGCTACCTTACCCCAATCCTTACCCTTAGCAGCCACAACACCCCCTCCTACTTACATTGAAGCCTCCACATTATCTGACCTAGATATTCCTCCTATTGTAGCCACCTCTGATGCTACAATAGATATGGATGACCTAATACCCACCTATTCCAAGTCAATCCAAACAGAACCTGATCAGGAACCCGAACCTCAGCTTCAATCTATAATTCCCCAACCCACTCCTTTTTCATTCCTGGCTGGCCCTTCTTCAAGTGAATTCCAGCCCTTGATTCCTGCCTTTTCTTTTTCCATCCCCCCCTACTCAACCCTCCTTCAGGCAAGAAATCCAATCGTTACATAAAAAAAGATGTCATTCGAGGGATGGCTACTATCAGAACATCAATCAGGATACCCTATGAAGAAAGGATCCATCTCCTAAAATTGGATTTCGAGATGCAGCTCAAGAAAGGATAGCTGCTCAAGAGAAGCTGAATATAGAACAGAAGAAAGTGGCTGTTGCAACAGAAAAACTGAGAGCTGATAGATTAAAGAAGAGGTTGAATACTTCAAAGGAGATCAGGGAGCTCTTTATCTCTCGAGCTGAATTGGCGGAATAAAAAGCTATAATTCTGAAAAGATAATTAGCTCAAGCAACTGGGAGAATACCTCCACCTACTGTTGGGGAGTCTGAAAAAGGGAAAGGAGTCAAAATTAAAGATGAACTAGCAGATATTTAGCCACAGACTCTGATGATTGAATTTTGCACATGTATTTAGTTAGGTATAGTGTGTCATTTTTTGTGTAGTTTACTTCCACCTACTTTGTACATACTTTAGCCGTATAATAACATTGCACTTTGTTTTGTTTTGTTTAGTTTCCAATTTGTCTTTCTTTATTTCTGAGTGTTTATTTTTTTGGTTGTTTGTTATGTATTTTTCTCTTTTGATGCTTCTGTTTGTTAACTGTCTTGAGCCTACTGCACATCTACCTTTGAAACAGTGAGGGCACTACTCCTCATAGGTTTGGGGGTGTGGCAAGCTAGGTCTGCCAATAGAACAGTTAACTTTAGTGCAGCAGTGTTGGTTTAATTCGGATGAATAAAATCAATTCCCACCTAACTTGTTAGAATGAGAAAATTTGTGGAAAATTAAAAATTTTTGTAGACATGTTGAAACTAAAAATTTCAAAATCTTTGCACCACCATGAAGCTAACATCAGAATTTTTTTTTTAGTTGGTACTCAATGAACCTAAGAGGAGGGAAAAAGGTGAAAATACACCTCATAGGTTAAATTGAGGACCATACCTAGTGAGATTTGGGCCCATCATTTTCTTTTGAAGAGTGTTTTTGGCATTATTTATGCTCTAAGGACTAATTGAGTCAAGAACTTTTCACTAGAAGTTAGGCACCTCCAAATCAAAACTGATTGACAGCACTCATGGCACTAAGGAAATAATCCAAGGCCTTCATTTGGACAGTTTGAGCCTGAAAATCCAACCTTTTAAAAACTGCCCTTTTGCATACACTCGTTGAGCCTTAAAAATCCTACTTTTCTTTGACAAACACTGGAGTACTTGCACCTTAACCTCTTGACCTGATTCAACTGTACCCTCACTCTGAGAATTTAGAAGGTAAAGGAGAAGGAGTTGAAGATAGTGAGAGTTGTCCAACATTTGGTGGAAGGAGAAGAAAAGCAACATATGAGCAGCAGTGTATCAGTAGTTTTTGTGTGGTAGTTCATCATAGAATATATATATATAATAAAAAATAAAAAGAGAAAAAGAAAGAGAAGTCAAGAGAAGGACATCATCTGAAAATTGAAAAGAAGAAGAGAAGCTGGCCACTTTGATTCTGAAATATATCAAGTAAGATGAAGTTGTGCTGAAATAAAGATAGTGAAATCATCAATCACTCCTTTCCTTGTTAATTTATCAATTTTGAATCCTTTTTACCCCTTCATTCTTTATATCCCTCACCCATAAGCCACATTACAACCCATTCTCAAAAAGACCTTGTAGAACCAAAGTGAAATGAGTTGTCTTGTGGAGATGCGAAGTTGTCTAATCTATGGTGAAAAGTCATGAGGATGTCAGAAATCAGAAGCTTTGCCTATGCTCATGCTTGCAGGCCCATTTGGGGTCTATAACTGCTCTTGAGCTGATGAGAATGTAAACACCCTTTTGATTTTCATTGTTGAGAGATGGCCCTGGTGAGAATAGGGTCTGAATTTTAACTTATTTGGAGTTGTATCCAACCTGATTTTTGAATTTAAGGCAAGCTTTGTACTGATTATATGCACATTATATCCCTGATGTGAACTAATTGGTGGTGATGCACATGCATGTTGATTTTTGAGTTTTAAATGGCTGCATTACTGCTGTAATTTCCTCTGATTTTAAAATGATAGGTGTGGACTGAGACTTTATTCATTGAAATTTATTTTATCATTGACTGCACTACTTTTAACTGTTTTAATGGTGAAGTTTGTGGGTACCTTTACTAAAAACCCTTAGGAGACTTCACTCCTCCACTAGGGATCACCTAGGGGTTTAAAAGGCTTGGTACATATGTTAAATGTATATGTCCTCCCTATGAAAGTGGCATTTAAATTCTTAGAATAGTTATTTTCAGTTTTCCTTTGCTCAGGGACTAGCAAAGATTAGGTTTGGGGGTGTGTTATTCACTAAAAAGTATCACTTTTCACCTCTTAACCTTGCCTTTGATAAACCTTGAAGTAGCCTAATAATCATCTATTAAGTGTGTTTTATAGTTAGCAATAATTTATGCAGCTTAACATAAAATCCATCCTTATTGGCCCAAAGAAGAGGGAGAAGACATGCAAAGATGACAGCTGAACCAAAGTCTAATGGAACACCCTGGTAGTGCTCACCACGGTGACCAGGTGTTGATCATCATTGACCAAAAGCCTAGCAGATGAATGAAGTTGGTTGAGCATGGAGAAACTGTAAAAGCAGCAAGTGCAATGCAGCAGAGCATAGAAAGATAGATCTCGCAGAGTTGAGAAGCTCCCTCGCTAAGCTAAGGATGCAGTGGAAGATGCCCTCGTGCAGATAGGACGCGCAGTTAAGAGGAGAGCTGTAAAGACATCACAAAGATCTCGCGGATTAAAATCCTCAGAATTTGTAGTCGCGAAGCTCTCACGGTGATCAGGCCTTAAAGCAGTTGCGCGAAGAACATAGTGAGTCCATGTGTGAACTGAACTAAAATTCACTTCGCAGAGTTCATGTGTGGCCTTGGAAGAGAGAGACGCCCAGAATTCTCCTCGTGCAGATCTTGCCCACTCTGAAGCCTTACCAATTGCTACGTGAGCGCAGGAGCATAACTGCGCGAGTACCTAGTGAGAGAGAGAGCTTCTGAAGCTCTACTACGTGAGAAGTATAGGCACTCTAGATCATCTCCGCAATAGAATTGCAGCGTAAAGGAACTGCACGATTAACTGAAGATTAACTACGCAAGTGAGCACTTTCCACCAATCGAAAGCTACTCCGCAAAGGCCCTACAATTACGCAAATTAATGAATGCATATGCCAACCTCGCGAACCACGGGCTCGCCACTTCTCCATTTAACTCAAGGACCTTTTGGGAATTTTCCAAGGCTATGGCACACATCTCGAGGTGTGGATTTCAAGGTGCACGACTTAAGACATTCAAGGGATGTAACAGTGCCACGTTTGCTAAAAATATTAGGGTTAATCCCTTTAGAGCCAAGGTCGCATGGACAGAGTATTTAAGCTACATTAGAGTCTAGTTTTATCATCAACCCTTCTTTTCATCCTCTGCCGGCTATGAGCTCCAGTAGGCTAGGGTTAGGATTTGATCACCTCTCTTTCTCCTTTTTCTTCTCTCTTAGCCCAGCACTTGCTAGCTAATCCCCCTAAAAGCAGCTAGGGTTAGTTTTATTTCAGTTTATAATAGGTTTTTTTATACATTGGGATTGTGGATGAGCAGTTGTGTACAGGCTGCAGCCTGGAGACAGTTCATTGTAAGTTGTGTTTATCAATGGATTGATGTTTTAATGCCTAATTAAATCTAAAGATCTTATGGTTTCTTTAGATGTCTATAGGATCCATGTATTTGGGACTAGCCCATTCAGTTTCTAGTAGATCTATTGTTTACCATCTGATTTCCCTTGGTTTGATAGCCTCATAGAAAGCAATGTTGGATCTGTAGTGAGATCTAGGGAGCTCAGAGGCCTGTGGACCATAGTGGTTATAGCAGTTTTCATGTTCTTTCTCAGGCCTTTATGGTATAGACAAACCAATGGGATATCCTGTGACCATTCGAGTGGACAGAGTATAGCCCTAAGGTTGTGTCCATTCACATGTTTGAGAAGGATTCTTCTCCCCTGCACATGAGCTTCTAGAGCCTTGTGAGGAGGTTTGTACAGGAACTGGCTCCCCTCTGTTTGACCTAGCCGACATCAGATGTTAGATCTTATCTCTTTGTAGTAATTATAGGTTGAGGCTGAGTCATTACATGCCATTTATAGCAATGCCCAGCTGAATCTAAAGCCCTATTCAACCTGTTGCGTGGTCCTTTTTATGGGCACTAGTGAGCCGTTGGCCTTAGCAAAGCACTTAGGATCTTATGGGTTGAAATACCTATGGATGTCTATGCGCAGATCTAAGGAGCTTGTAGCACTAGCATTACATAGTGCTGCAATAGTATTCATGGCTTGATTTGGTCCAGTGGCTGGGGAAATGATCAGTCCACTCCTCTGGACTAGATGGGAAACTTCTGGTTTAACTAATGGGATTTGACAGACTCTATAGGATAAGCTGTGACAATTTGAGTGAACAGCCTATAGCCTTAAGAGCACTCCAAATGGCATGGGTTAAACTAGATATTTCTACCTTGTTGAGGCTTTTAATAGCGTCTCAGCACGGAGCACTGGAGAGACAGACTAAATCTGAGTTACATTACTGTTTTAACTCTGAACTTAACTTGCTTACTTCTCACCATTTTGTATATTTTCTTTTGGTACACACCATCACCACCTTCTTCTTAACCCTTTCTTCAGGATAGGGCTACATTTTATTTCTTTATTTGTAGGATTAATTTAGTGTAGTCGTGACACCCAACTCTCCTTTCTTTAGGATTGTCAGATCTATAGCCAGATCTAGAGGCCTACTATTATAGCCCATTTTTGGATTCTTGATCAATTTCTCTATGGGACAAACTCTTACTTATCAAAACTTGCTACAATAGGGCCTGTATCTTGTAGGTCTAGGAGTACTCTAGTTGTGCTGAATCCATTCTTTTATTTTACTTTATTTTTAATTGGTTTCCACCACACAATAAACTAAAGCACACTGGGCTCCACAACACCCAATCAATAGCTCAAGGTCAACTTCTCCCAGTATCTCTCTTCTGGTATTGTCAAAAGCTCGAGCACTGGTTCTCGTGGGTCTTAGCATGCATGGATCTACCCCAATCTTGGTGGCGGTTCTCAGTAGGCATATATTTAGAGCAGACCCATTGTCAATCAGCACTAGAGGAATTATCATATTTCTGGATTCCACAGTAATATTAAGGCATTTTGAGTGACTATTTCCCTCATCCGGTAAATTAGCATCCAAAAATGAAATTACATTTGGAGGCATAACTTGACCAATAATCTGCCCAACTTCTTCAGGGCTCACCTGAAGTGATACATACATATTCTTTAATGCCCCCATTAAAGCTTGAAAAAGGAGTGGAGACGTCATCAGTAGATCCCATACCATGATGTGAGCTGGTATCCTTCTCAATTGAGTCTCCAGTATATATTCTCAACTCATTTTTTCAAAAGGATTAACGACACTATCTTTCTTTCCCTTCGGTTGGGCTTGTGTTGCTATCGGTGCTTCTGACTACTTTGAAATCTTCTCAAATCTCATGACAAAGTATACTACCCCTTCTCTGTTGTTGCCGACATTGGCATTTGTCTGTTCGTAACTTAGCAGGACCTACTGAGGGTTGTAGGTTGGTCTCAAAATCTGAAATGGTGTAGCTGTCGGTATCTGATGCACTTGCACTGATGGCTCCAGAGGGTGGGTAATACTTGGTTCACTTCAGTGATAGATGGTTGGGTGGTAAAATTGGGCCAGGTTGGGATGATGAGATTTGTAGGTGGTTGCACTGGGGGTAATGGGGTAGGAATGGGCCATTGGTAGTTGATAGGTGATGGTGGGGGATGGGGGACTTGATGGGCTATCGGATAATTGATGGGGGTGGCAGTATATGGTTGATATGCATTTATGTGCACATAATTGATGGGTGGGAGTGACGAGAAATAAGCCCTAAGATCTAAGGGTTCAACTGGTGGTGCCGAGTTGAGAAAAAAATCTGACAAATTCAAGGGTTCAATCACCCCAATACTTCTCTCTTCACAATCCCTTTGCAATGGTGCCACATAACTCTCTCGGTCACTGATGTAATCTAACGGATCAAATTCAAACTTTTCCTCACACTCCTTTATCATCTCGATGGTGGGTCTAAGACCTGCTCCTCCGGTAGGGTGTGGGGGTAATGGCACCTAATGTATATTTGCGTGCTGGTTCATTTGAGAAGGTGCAGGTGGAATAATTTTCTTGGCATCAATTAAATCTTATATTGCATGCTGTAATGGAAAGAAGTGGTCAGTCGGGTGACCTAGACCCTGATGAAAATTACAGTGAGTGTTAGGGTCATAATTCTTCGGGATTGGATTAGGAGGAGGTGGCGATTGGAGAGTGGTAACTAATCCCTTTTCTATTAGTAAAGGTAAAAGTACAATTAATGATTGCCCTAAGGGTGTAAAAACTCAATCATAGTGGGCTCTCCTCTGCTCCAGAGTCATCTGCATTCTTTGTCCATTCCTTGTTCTCTATATCTGCTCAGTTCTGACTGGTGTTGGCTGGGCTGCCTAAAATTGGAATGGGGTTATATTATAATTGGGCCTGGTGTTGGCAATGTTTTGGACATCAGCCCCTGCTCTCTTCTTATTCCTCTGCTCTGAGAACCTTCTAACTCCACTAGCTCCACTAGGTGCATTTTTGTTCAGGCCACCTTCCCTGATAGCGTCTTCATAGCGATTTACGTTCCTTACCAGATCAGTAAAGCTAGACTACTGCTGGTACACTAGAAAGTCCGAGATCACTGGTAAAATATTTTTGAAAATTATTTTATTTGCTCATCATCAGGTATCCTATTTCTAAACTGAGCTGCCAGTGCTCTCCAACACCCTAAGTAATCGCTAAAGGTCTTATTTGGATTCTGCTTCAAACGGGCCAAGTCTGACTTGCGCAATTCAATGTCTATATTGTAGACATATTATTCTTAGAACAAGTGCGTCAAGTCCTTCCAGGTCTTTATCATAGACAGTTCCAAGGATGTGAACCACCTCAAGGCTGAACCAGTCAAACTTTTCTGAAATACCTTTATCAGTAGTCTTTCATCCCATCCATACTGGCACATGTCCCCACAATAAGACTTAAGGTGTGCTATGGGATTGCCGGTGTCGTTATATTTGTCAAAAGTCGGCATTTTAAATTTTGGAGGCAAGGATACCTCAGTAAACAAACATAAATCTGAGAAGTCTGTGGTGTGGATTTCAACACCACCCATCTTCAACAACTGCTTCTGAATTTTGTCTAACTGCTCTTTCAATTGTTCTGATTCCTTGGACCATGGGGGCCAGTTTCTCAGCAATCAGTTGGGCTTCACTCTGGGCTACCAGGGGATGGGAAATTATAGGAGGAGGGTTAAGGCTGGTCAATACCCCAGCATAGGCTCCACTGTTCCTATTCTCATCCTCTTCATACTGCTAGTCTACATAAGGTGCAGTGAGGGCGTGATTCTCTTGCTAGTGCTGCATGGACTAGATGGGAGTGGCCTATATGGGGGTTGGGTGAGTCCATCAGATGTGAGGGAAGGTTGTTGGGTGATGGGATGGGTAGAAGTTAGATTTTGGGGTGGGATTTGATGAGGCCATTGGGCATGGGGAAAGGTTTAGAACTGACTTTGAGATGTTGGGATATGGGTGAATTGGAGTTGATGTAAGGCATGGGTTTAAGATGGGTATGAGTGTTGTGGATGGGTAAAATTTTGGAGGAGTTGGGAAGGGTATGGGTGTGAGGCTCCAAGGTTAGGGCCTTGCTGGGCTTGGGCCATGAAACCTTCGGAGTGTTGGGCTATAAAGGTCTGACCCATGGGTCCTTGGGAAGTTTGGGCCATAAAGCCTTGGTCATGATAAGTGTGGCCCAGTGGGCCTTGGTGGGTTTGGATTATGGGTCATTTATGGGTCTGGGCCATGGGCCCTTGGTGGATCTGAGTCATGGGCCCATAGTGGATCTGGGCTATGGGCCCTTGATGGGTATGGGTCATGGGGTTTTGGGCCATTGGGCCTTGGGGTATGTGGGTAATGGGGGTTTGGATGGTGTGAATGATGGGGGGTTGATGAGGATTATGGGGGAATGAGGCATGGAGGCTTAATAGGGTATGGGATGGATCCATGGATGTGTGGTATGGATGAGAGGGGATTTGTTGGGAAGCTTTCCACCTATTTTAGGTTTGGAACATCTCCTCCATCATGACCATGGAAGGGGGATCGGATGGAGATGGGATATTTAAGGGTTGGAGGGGCATGGATGGGGTGGATGAAGGGGGAAAATTGGGCATGACCCCGATAAAATCGGACATGACCCGAGTAAGGGGTGGGATATGGGGTGGATTGGAGAAATGAGGTGGGGATTAGTGGATGGATTAGGCATGTATGGGGGAGATGTATGGGTATAGATGTGGAGGATGAGAGAGGAAAGGTGGTCATGGCCCCGATAAAAATGGGCATGACCTGGGTAAATAGAGGGATGTGTGGGGGATCGGATGTGGCATGGATAGATGCGGGCGGATTGGGTATGCATCGGGCAGATTAAAAATAGGGTGTAGAAGTGGAGGATGGGGCCGGGTTTTGAATGGGCGTCGATGGAAAATGAGATGGGTTGGAAGTGGCCATGGATGAGGGCATGTCTTTGGGAAATAACGGCAAATGGGAAGTTGGATTTTGGATATTTTGGGAAGTGGTGGAAAGGAAAATAGGGGCACCGAACGGGCCGATTATGGTGAGGGTTGATTGGGTGAGGGGATGAAAGTGAAAGCCTCTTCGGTATGGGAATGGGTTGAAGAGTGTGGTGGGGATGAGTCGGGATCAATGTAAGCTAGATCCACAACCCACAACATAGCTCGGTATCGGGTCAGGTACGGATGCCTTGAATGGGGCCCGTAAAGCTTCCTCCTTCTTTTCCTACGGGATGACGGAGGGCACGATGATGCCGTTGTGCCGACACCAACAAGACTCTAATTTTTTTTTTGGGGGTTTTAATTTATTTTTTTTTTGAATTTTTATAAGTGAAAAGAAATAGGGATTCCAGGGCCTTTTGAATTCCCTTCTCTGGTGGCTCTCGTATCCTAAATAGGTCTCACGGCAAAGGCTCTGAAGCGCTTCAGAAGAATCAAAGGGAAACCCCTTGATCTATTAAAGGCACAAAAATCGATGCAAACAACCGATCCCTTGAAATGAGTAAAAAAGAAGTCACCTTCTCATGACCGATGAGGGTGTATTAGGTGTCAAAGATTGCAGGGCCTAAACAGAAGCACTAAAGACACTAATTGGGGAGTCCAGGGTGTGAAGCAGGCCTCAAATTCGGCCTATTGCTGCCTAAACCAAAGCTGGCACCACTATTAGGTGCGCCAGACCAAAATTGCTCAATTTTATACTAGCGTAAGTAATACATGCGCTAGTGTAATTCTAGGGCTTTTTGGCTTGGCACAAGTAATAGTGGCGCCAAGGAGTTCCAGACAGTTTGACAGCTGAAGTTTTGGCCCGAAATGAGTCTCCAAACTGGTTATTGTGTAAGCTAGGCTTCCAGGGACTGAATGTTTATATGAATTGACTCTCTTCCTCATCGAACCTAGGGATACAAGATCAATTCAGGTTTGCTAGCGCTCACTTTTTCCCTGGGTTTTAAGCTTGGCTATGAGAAGGTTACCCACCCAATATACCTCAAGTGCAACCACTTTCTCAGGTACTAGGTGGGCTGGGACTTTTTTGGATCATCACCACTAGGGGCTGCCACCGTACTAAGACCCGGGAGTTTGTGTGCGTAAATAACCCCACCCTTGAAAATATACCCCGCAAAAATCAATTTAAATCCCCTTTGTTGGTTTAATTTTCCTTTTCACTTTTGAGGAAGTTTTCTTAAGTTCAATGACCAGGGGTGAGGATCCCGTGTCGCCTCTACAGGCCGGCGTTTACTGGCAGAATATGATTGCGGAATTAAAGGCATAAATAGGCCACCAAATGGCTAAGGCACTTAAAATGACGTAAAAGTAAAGAAAATTAAATGACAATACACCAATAGACCCGCCAATCAGGTAAGGTACTTAAAATAACATAAACAAAAAGAAATTGAATGCGGTGCGCAAGTAGGCCCGTCAATTGGCTAAGGCTCATAAAGGACGTAAAAGTAGGGGTGAGAAAAATGACGTAATCGGAGGGGTGAGTAAAAAAAATAGTGAAAAAATAGTAATAAATGGTTAGTAAATCAAAAATAAAGAAGCCAAATTCAAGAGGAATCTCTTCTAGCTGTCCCCAGTAGAGTCGCCATCTGTGCAACCGTGGGAATCGATGCAATCCCACCGCACGACGTGCGTTCGCAATAAAAATTTAGAGTCGCCACCCAGAGCTTTTGGTGTCATGAGAAACCCAAATCAAATTTAAAAAGCACCGAAGGGCCAAATATTGACTCTGAATCCGGTCTATGCCAAAGGCTCTTCGGTAGGGGCTTCGATTATCGATTGGGATGGTGTTAGGCACCCAATTAACTAGCTTAATGCGGTCTCTTCTTATGGCCTAAACCAAAATAATATAAAAGAAATAAAAAAGTATTCCTCTTGCCTAAAGGGCCTTAAAATCCTATTTGTGTCCCTTCGTTCCTACCAAAAATTCAGCGGCGCAATGACATAAATGAGAGGATGGAGGAAGAATCGAGAAGGTAGAGGAATAGAGGGGAGAGTCAGAGCTCTCGAGCCCTTGTTGCACCGCTATGGAGCCTTGCATTGGCTTACTTCGGTGAACTTTTGATGGCTTGTATAGCTTGATGATGGATTCTAACTCCTACGGTGGATAGCTAAGAGGTAGAGAGGGGAGGCTAGGGGGTAGCACACACCTAAGCTAAAGCTTTTAGGTGAAAGGCTAAGATTTTTAGAAGGTTTGAAGGTTATGGAATTTGTGTGTAAATGGTGCGCTAGGGGAGAGAGAGAAGGGAGTCCTTAATCTCTTTTTTGCAAAATTTTTCAAGCCTTTGTAAAGGGAGGGGTGCCTCTCTATTTATAGGAAAAAGAGAGGTTAGGAGGGTGTTTAGAGGCTAACTTGGATTAGCAATTAAACAATCTAGCCATCTAAGGTTTCCTAGGATTTTTGGAGCCTTAAAATGTGTGAAAAGGTGCTCTAATGGTGGATGATAGGGTGGGGCTTTAAACCACTTAAGAGGTTGCAAATAGATAATAAATGGGTGCAACAGAACTAACAGAACACACCCCAAAGGCCACGATGCTCAACAGGTCAAACCATAATCTTGATTTTTAAGGCAAAAACCCATAGTTACTATTCATAAGCCTAGCACAACTAATAGGTACGCCAAGCATATGTACAGTAAAACAGTCCCACACAGTGGCCTGAAAGTTTGGTACTCGAGGTGGGGTCCACCTTATAACTGGCGTAACTATTAGTTGTGCCAAGCCATTTCTGGGGAGAAATGGCTTGGCGCGAGTAATATTTGCACCAAATATACCTAGATTCTCGTGAGGTTCAATGATAATCTCGCGAGGTTCACTTGATGCTCACTTTCAAGTCCGAACTTCGAATCGTCATAACTTTTGATGTACAGCTTGGATCGAGGCGATTCTTAGCTTGCTGGAAAGCTGAAGACTTTTACTTTTCAATGGTATAAGATTTCATTGTAGTAGAAGGTCCTAGCTAGTTCTAGTGTACCATTCTTCATCCATTGCCCGGGAAAACTAGGTTTAGGTCCAGAATGGTTTTTAAGGGTCGGGATGGGTTTCTAAGGTTTCAGGAAGACTTCTAAGGGATCTAGGATGATTCTTAAGGGTTTAAAATGGCTCCTAAGGTTTTGGAAAGGTTCCTAAGGGTTTCATACATGCCATCAAAAGCTCGGGAGCGTGGCTCTCTCGATCGAGCCTTAGGCCAAATTTGGGTGTCTACAGGGAGTATTACACATTGAAACCTCTTACACCTCCCCCATGCATTCAATTACTCTCTATAGTCACTAATAGGACTTTTGAAATTACGCTCAATGTGCTTCAAATACTTTTGACTTTTCATGGGCTAATGGATGAAAACCCCTATTTGTATTTAAATAAGTTCGTAAAAGTGTGCAATATCATTCGAATTAAGAACTTGACAGAAGCATCCACTCGGTTAAGGTTGTTCGCATATTCTCTTAGAGATGAAGCAAAGCAGTGGATAAACTCTTTGCCTCATAATTCGATTACAAATTGGGAAGGACTGGAATGTATGTTTCTTACAAAATTCTTTCCAATCTGTAGGATGAATAAATTCCGGCATCATATTATAACATTTCACCAATTCTCAGATGAATCTCTTCAGGAATGTTGGAACCATCTTAAGGATTTTCTGCATAAGTGCCCTCACCATGGGGTTACATGCTGGCAACTTGTGCTCACTCTCTATGAAGGCTTTGAAGATGCAACTCGACACAGGATTAATGTGGCTTGTGGAAGTATGTTTCGTAAATTAACAACAGAAGAAGCTTGGGATCTATTTGAGACCCTTAGCGAGGAACCTGTGCAACACCACACATCGGGCGAGATTGATTCAGAGACTTTAACAAATATGCTTCCTAAGCAAGGAGGATTATATAAATTAAAGTCGATGATGAAAAGTCTTCCGAGGCTGAAGCTATGAAAAGCAAAAATTCAATCTCTGGTGGGTATAAAATCGTACCCAACATCTCAAAAAAGAGAAGATTGTGGTCCTGACCATGGCTTAACTCAGACAGTTCCTCAACCTCCAACTATTTCTCCTTACCCCACAGAAGCCCAAAACCATACTGCTGCAGAGGAAGCCTTGTTACAAATGGCTAAAAGCTGGATGCAACATGGTCGTATCCAGACACAGTTACTCAACCACCTTCAGCAATCTATCGTAAGGTTAGAAACTCAAATTGAGCAACTAACCCTTTTTGAAAGAAAGAATAACTTATTTTCTTCACATATAGTTGGTATGTCTAGAGGACGTATATTTATGGGAGACACATCAACTCCCTCTGATTTAAATTAATTCCTCTAGAACCTATCGAGCTATCGATTCACCCATAGCAAACACTTGTAGCATATATATATAATATTTGAAAGTACTCTACGATCTACGGTGCACAAGAGTGCATTCAATTGTAAAGACCTTGTAATAATCACCTTGAACGTCACCTTGAACGTATGGATTTACAATTTCTTCTGATTAATAGAGTCAAATCATAGAGACTATGATTTGAAGCGTCATAGAATCTCATTTTCGTTCTATAGAATTGCAAACGACAATTCTAGGGAATAGGCCATTTCAATGATCGATCTTATCGACTATGTTGGAATTCGAATCCATTTTAATTCATAGAGGATGCAGACATGCATCGCATTTAATTTCTCCACTGCCAACTTTCCAAGCCTATAAGCCTATACCTTGACACGTGAACCCTTCCCTTTCCTATAAAACCAAATCTTTACCTTCCCAAAAACTCATCTCTTTCTTCTTCCTTTCATACCCTAATCCTTATGGCGAGAGAACCCAACCAAAGTGATTTTAGTAAAAGACTTGATAATATCCTTGAGATATACAAGTCTGAGCTCTTGACTGCAATAAAGAAAGTAGAAAATCTGAAGCACCAACAACCTACACCAGATGCTGAATCTTCCACTGAAACTACCCTTTATTACCCTAAACCTAACCAAATTCGACATCACATTCGAAGAACCCATTTTCTCCCACTTCCTAACCTTTATTCCATCACAACCCACCCCAAATGTGAGCTCTTATATGATGATGGTGGGTTGAACCGTCTCTCACCACCCCTCTCCATTGCTTATCTTCTCCTCCTGCCTGCGTTACAATCTCTAGGTAAAATCTTCGTAGGGGAGCAGTATAGGTGAAGGGTGATCCGGAGAAGTGTTCACTTCCCCACTCTTAAAAGGACTTCCGCTATAGCATTGCATTTCTTCTAAGGAAGACCTGTGATGTGCTCTTATTAGGAGGGATTTTGAAGGGTAGTGAGAAGTGTTTCGACAACTCTTGGAGTAGCGACCCTGCCAAGGTGTGGATACTCCTTTGGTAGGAAGGAATACGAGACTCTAATTGACAGTGGTTAGAAGCAAGGACTGATTTTTATCGAAGACATCTCTCGGACGTTGTTACCAGTATCATAGATAGTCTGTGTTTAGATTTTTCCTAGGTTTATACTTTTACGTAATTAGATCTTACTTTGTCACCACTTTAGATTTCTTTTGATGGTCATTGTAAATATTCAGATAATATATGACACTTTCTTTTGACTAACTTCACTAGTTTTTCAATTTTTGTTATTGATGTCTCTGAGAATGAAACAGATGTGTTTTCCTCAAGTTTGGGGGACATTCTTTAAAGAAATTTTTTTCACATTTGATATACAATCGGTAATATCAGTAATTCAAAGGTAAATAAATTTTGAGTGTCCCCTATTTTTGTGCCAATGAGGTCATTGTCCAAATTAAGTTTTGGGGGATACACAACTTCTGTGTATAGTAGTTAGTATATTAGTATATTAATTTGTTAGTAAGTTTTACTTAATTTACTTTTTACATAATTTTTTTTCTTTTCTCTATTTTTAAATAGTTTTAGAGTTAATCATTATATGTGAATTATGATAGAAAAACTTATGACTCTTGAAAACTTACGATCCATCATAGTAGAAGTTCAATAATCAAGAATATAGAACAGTTATAATTCATGTTTAGCTCGTTGAACACTATATTAGAATAAATGTTTGAAATAATAGATTGATCTGAACTGCAATATTTAGACTATAGTTTCAAAATTGTATAACCAGTGAGCATTAGAAACTAATCTTCTTTTCTTTGAGAGAGAGACTGCTTCTATTCAAGTAAAAATTTCTTTGAACTTCTTTACTGCTTTTATGAAATCTCATATTACTGAATTTAGAATCAAAATATTCTATGACTATGATAACTTGATTTTTTATCTAGAAATATCAAAACAATAAGGCATCTATGCTAGTAAATTATAAAGATGATTAAAGGTCATCATTTGTTTAAATCAGAGCCAAAACGCCAAAATCCCAGAAAATAACTTATCCTTGGAACCCATATTAGAAGCCTAAACTGAATTTCTTCATATTAAAAATTTTAAAACCCTTAACCATATGTATTACCCAAAGCTTTCAATCTTTAACCCTTATATTTTTTGAGAGTTTAGAATACAAAAGAAGCGAAGAAGAGGGAGTGAAAGGAGTAAAAACAAAAATAGATAAGGGGAATGTGTTGGTGTAATTGTGCTAGTAGATTTTTATTGTAAAAATGGTTGGAAAATACAGCAAAAAATAAAATGAAATGGAATAGATTTCAGTACAAAAACACAGGTTGCAAGATATAAGATTGTTGTAGCAAGTTTTCAAGTAAGTACGGATTAGTCCATAGGGAAATGTGATCTAAATTTTGTAAATCTCCAGATCTGCTACAAATATGGAAACCTATTCTTATTCTAACCTAAAATCAAGGAAAAATAGGAAGAGAGAAAGAGTTTGGTTGTCACTTTAAACTAAGAACTACAGGAAATTAAATCTAATTATAAACAACATTAGAAACTAAACCAGAGGTGAGCAAAATAAAGATTTGAAGAAGAGAGCAAAAATTTTGGTGAAATAAAAATCAAATGTGGAGAATTAACAGCTTGGGATCAGTCTCACTGTGAAATTGATTTGTCAGACAACAGAGCAGAGGATGGATCTGTAGCCGTCCTTCATTTGGCTACAAGCTCAAATGGAACGTAGAACAACCCAGATCTGCCCTGAAATATGGATTAGTCCTAGGGGTATACTCTATCCACTCGAATGGTCATAGAGTATCCCATGGATATAATCTAGTCATAGGGGATAATTTTGGAACAGGAAAACCACTACAGATGCAAGGCTGCAAGCTCAGGCATCCATAGGAGCATAAAACCTATGAAAATTTAATGGAAATCAAAAGATCTACAGATTAAATGAAACTTTCCAACCAGCAATTCATTGATCTAACACCACTTACAACAAATTACTCACAGATCTGTAGTCTCTGCATTCTCCAATCCTCATACAATGCTATCTCACCACTCAATTTACAGAGCTAACTTCACCCTAACTGTTAGAAGAATTTAGCCAACCATGGTTGGGCTAAAGAGAGAAGAAGATTAGAATTTAGGTGGGAGAAAATAACTCAAACTCTCGATGCCCTCCTCTGTTGTATTCCCCCCCTATTTATACAAATTCCCAAGTGCCTCAGATTTGTTTTGACCAATCAAAAAAGAGAGGAATCAATTATGTTATCAGACTTGATGAGGTGGCTGCATTTCCTCCAAGAATTCCCAAAATCTTGTTAGAACCAATTGAGCACACGTGAGGCAGTTAGGCAATTCTTCTTTGTACCATTTACATTCCAAAAATATCATCCAAAGCTGTCAGATAGCCTCTTGACACATGCATCAAATCACTGAATGACTAGCACTCTTAGTTGACAGGTGGGAATACCAGAAGTCGCATCTCGAGAGGTTCAAAGTACCTCTCAATAGGTTCTCGACAAGTCACAGCTCCTGGAGATACATTTCGATAGGTTGAAGGATCTTCTTGATAGGTTCTTTGACAAGTTATAGCTCCTGGAGATACATTTCGACAAGTTGAGGGATCTTCTCGATAGGTTCTTTGACAAGTTCATTTCAGCACCTTTTACTTCGCGAGGATGGTTGTCTTCAGGTAACCTCTCGAGAGGATCAAGTCCACTGGTTGATAGGTGCCTCTTCTTTAGTCCGAACTACTCGACAGGTTCAGTGATCTACTCGAGTTTACTTAAATGTTATAGGCAACCTCTCGAATTCTTCCTTGGACTGCTCGAGCTCATTAGTGCAGCTTTAAGACACCTCTTGAGAGGTTCTTCAACTGCTCGAATTCACCTTATTGTGAGCCTTTGCTGCTGATGACATCAACTGTCATGCCTGGGTCTCTTTACCAGTCAAGGGTTGACTCTGCTTTCTCTCCTTTTTGGCCTTTTATGTATAGTTTTTTGCACTTTGTTGTACATCATTGCCGACTACAAACAATACTCAAAACACCTTATTAATCAGCTCGGAGGTCCATCAAAGGTCAAGTTAGGAGATGAAAATTGGTATTTTTCACTGATTAACACACCCCCAAACCTAATCTTTTCTAGTCCTCGAGCAAAGCAAAAATTAAAACAATTATATAAAGCAGGAAATGCAACTTTTGTAGGGAGCACAAATGCTTTTAGCCTATGCATCAAGCCTTTAAACCCCTAGGTGATCCCTAGTGGAGGAGTAAAATCTCCTGAGGGTTTTCAGTGAAGGTACCCACAAACTTCTCAATAAACCAATTAATGTCAGTGCAGCATGTCAAAATAGAATTCAAATAGATAAAATTCATTCTCCACCTTACTCATTCAATATTTTTTTTTTAGAGAAGTTTAAAAAAGGTAAAACAACAGTTTAATACTGAAATTAGGTTTAAATTCCTCCACAATCAATCAATTCATATCAAGAGTGTTGTGTGTGAAAATTAGTGCAAAGCTCACCATTAATTTGAGAATTCTGTTTTGGATATTGCCCCAAATAAATTTAATTTCAGACCCAAGTCTCACCAAGGCTGTTACTCAAAATAAAAATGGAAGGTGTAGCATTTCACTCCAACTTAAGAGCAGTTACAGCCCTAAAATAGGACTGCAAGCATGAGCATAGGCATAGCTACTAAGTCCTAAAATCTTCTAACTCTTCTCACCATAGATTACCTAGCTCTTCATCTCCACATGACAGCTCAATCCATTTCAGATCAATAAGCTCTTTTTGTAGGGCTGTAATGTGGCTTATGGTTGATGTTTTTAAAAGAATAAAAGTATAAAAGAATTCAAAACTAAGAAATTAGCAAGGAGAGGAGGTAATTCATAACTTCACCTTCTTGATTTCAGCACAACTCCATCTTCTTTTTGAATTTTCAGACCCAAAGTGGCCAGCTTCTTCTCTTCTTTTCAAATTTACCAATGAAGTACTTCTTTGACTTCTCATTCTCTTTTTTTTTATGCTTTTCTTTGTATTTTTCCCATTTGTATTTTTATAGGCTGGAATGCCACAGCTACACAAATGACACACAACTGTCATCAAATGTCCTTTCTTCTTCTTCCACCAAATGTTAAACCAGCTCTACCTTCTTCAACTTCTTCTCCTTTACCTTCTGAAATCTTAGAGTGAGGGTCAGGCTGAATCAGGTCACTGAGGTTTGGGCTCAAGTTTTCTAGTTTTTTGTTAAAGAAAGATGGATTTTTAAAGCTCAAATAGTGTGTATCAAGGGTAGTTCAAAGGGTAGGGATCTCTAGGCTCAAACTGTCCAAATGAAGGCCTTACATCATGTCCTCAGTGTCATGAGTTTTGTTAAGTTGTTTCAACTTGGAGATGCATAACTTCTAGTGAAAAAAAAATAGGTTCAATCAGTCCTTAGAGCAAAAAAATTACCAATACACTCTTCAAAGAATTTTTTTTTTACATGCCCAAATCTCACTGGGTATGGTCTTCCATTAAATTCATGAGATACATCCTCACAATTTTCTCTCTTTTTTGGTTCACTAAGCACCAATTGTGCAAAATTTCTTGACATTTGCTTCATGAAAGTGTTAGATTTCGAACAGATTTCAGTTTTTTAAAAATAATTTAATTTCCTCTTTTTGCAAAAATCAGGTGGGAATTCACTTTGTTTATTCAAATTTATCCAACACTGCTACACTAGCATTAACTATTCCATTGGCACACCCTGTCATACCCTCAAACCTAAGATAAACATTGTCCTCAATGTTGCAAAGAGTAAGTCATCAGGGGCAGCAGCAACCAATCATAAAACACAACACACAAAGCATCAAAATAACATGTTGAAAGGAAGAAAAGTAAAACTAATGCAAGATAGGAACACAAAAAAAATATGCATTCATAAGAAATATATACAAAATACTATAATTTACCAAACAAGAGACTATTGTATAAAACCTAAGTACAAGCTAACTAAACTGACTCCTACTCTAAATCTGAGTCTGAGCTCAAGAAAAAATCAGGGGTCCAGGCATATTTTTCATCATATTTATTTTTCTCTTTCTTCACTGTGTCAGCACTGGCAGCACTAGACTTGGTTCTTTTTGCAGCTAGCTTCTTGGGCATGGTGCTGCTCTGCTGTTGAGAAGGCTCCCTTATGGACACTCCTGCTGATGAGAGTGGCTTCATGACTGAGATGGTTACTTAGAGGGTGTCGGCAAGTTTTACCAACTTTTTGGATTTCTGCTTGTACACTTGGTATAAATTTAGGGATTGCAACACCACTTGCTCCAACCTCTTCTTTTCAACTCTATGCTCCAGCTGTAGTTGGGCAATCTCAGCTAGTAATGACTACTTTAACCTAGTGTTGACCTCAGCTACCCCTCTCTTTATATCTCTCATGATATAGGGGTTGGCAGCCATAGCACGAGTGAGGGTGGAAAATGGTGGCATGGGATTGGAGGAAGCAGGAACAATGGCCCTTTTAGTAGGGTCCTCAAATATAGGGTAGGGAGTGCATGAGGATGATGGGATAGATGATGATGATGGAATGAGGGCTGCCAGCTCCTCCTCATTGGGGTCAGTTTGAGTGTAGGTGGAGGTAGTTAGAGTAGGGGCCATCTCTTCAAGCTCAGTTTGGGTGGAGGAATGGGTAGTGGAAGGTGGGATAGGGAGCAGGACTTCTGGTTCAGAGTCTATTTGAGAGGAGGTAGAGGTGAAGGTTAATGGTGGGAGGGGCAGCTCCTCTACCTCATGATTAGTCTGTGTGGAGGTAGAGGCCAGGGTTGGTTGGATCAGCAACAGCTCCACAGGATTACAATCTGTCTGTGTGGCAGTAGCTGTTGGTGCCACTGGTTGGAAAGGCTGGTGTGAAGGGAGTGGGGTAGGTATAGGTGGGGGCAGAAGGGTAGGTGGTTGGGTTAGTGAGGTGGAGGTTTGGAGACTGGTTTGGATTGCTTGGAGGCAGGTTTGCATGGTAGCCTGGTTTTGGGTATTGGTCATGAGTTGGGTGTGTAGGGAGGCAAGGAGGGTAAGTATTTGGGGTATATGGTCTGGTATGATAGGGATTGTGGGAGGGGTGGTTGGGATTGGATGGAAAGGGGAAGTAGGAACATGGTGAAAGTGGGTAGGCTATGGGGAGTCAGTGAGAGGTGTGACCTCATGCCTGATGTCCCCCACTATGGAGTCCATCATGGCAGAGTACCCCTCAGTTGTGAGGATGTCATGGTCATTGGTGGGGGAAAATGGAATGGAATGGGTAGAGGAGGTACAGGGTTCAAATGGGTCAATGGTTGCCCAGGTGGTGGGTGGTTTATTCTATGTCTATGGCCATGGGCTCACTTTCAGTGTATATGACTGGGGATGGTGGGTCTGGTATAGAGGTGGCTACTAGGGTCGGAAAGGATGGTCTTAGAGGAGGTAAAGAAAGGCTTAGTGCAATGGTAGCCAGGCCAGGGTGAAGGGTTCCTCTCTGGTATGTGATATTTATGGGAGGGGTAGGTAAGGTAAGTGGAATGTGGAAGTAGGAGCTGACACAGGTGTGGATGTGATGATTATGGAAGGTATGGAAGTGGAACTGGTAGGCATGGAAGATCACAGAATAGGTGAGGGAATGGTGGGTAGTACCAAACTGGCAGTAGAGGTGGTGGCCACAGTAACTACTATGGTGACTACAGTAGCTTCCTTGGAAGGACCCTTAGACTGCTTCTTTTTATTCCCCGTCATGGTCATGCTAGTTGACCATGACTTCTTTCCAAATGCCATAGGAGGCAGGTCCTCAGTTGGCTCTTCCTTCTTGAACACATACCTCCCTCTTTTTAGTAAAGCAGTAATGATTTTGTTGTATGGTAAACCTGGCACAATCTGTCGCTTCTTGATTTTTTCATACACATCAACCATCCCATTAAAGATCAACTCAGGGGTATTGAAAAATTGCCCCTTGGAGAAAAAATAGAGGGCATCCACAATAGGGTGCCTTCTTTCCTGCTGATGCCCACTCACAAAAACATTTTTCCTCAGCAAAGTATCCATGAAAAATAGATTAGGGTCCAAATCTCTCCTCATCAAGGATTCTCCAAATCCAATAATACCCTGGGTCAAATGTAAGGCCATGTCCCTAATGGATACTCCTAAATAGTCAGAAACTCCTAAACTGATAGATGTATCATATCGGAATGGAATTCCCAATACTAATCTAATGTCTTTGAAATCCACCACACTCTCCTAGTTGCCAACCAAAACGACAAGCATAGGGTCAGTTTCCCTAGGAGTCCTCTTCACCCTTATATTCTGATACCACAGTTTAACCAACCTAGGGTACACCTTATATTTCAATGGAGTCAGTAGAGGTATCAGAGAGGCTTTTTCCAAGTAGGCCATAGTGCGACTGCTTTCCTCTACCTGAGTTAAATAAGGTATATCAAAAGCTATCTCAGGTAGCAGACTCAAAGCATCCACAAACTCATTGAGAGTTGTGAGAGGGTCGAACTCAGGCATAAGCTCAAGTAGCACAGGTACCTCCTCACTGCTCTGTTCACTGGTCTTAGCTTTTTTAGATTTCTGATATTTCTTGGGTGGCATACTCAGCTTCCTTTTTGTAGGTGGGTGTTGGGGATTTCTAAGTTTGTGCTTGCTTTATTAGTTGGTGGTAAAACTAATTTAAAAATCAAAGAAAGAGTAAAACAGGGGATCGAATCAGCACAACTAAGAAATCCTAGACTTGCAAGATACAGGGTCCATTGTGGCAAGTTTTGATAAGTAAGAGTTTGTCCCACAGGGAAAGGTGATCTACAGCTCCAAAGGAGCCGTCACTAGTAGTCCCTCCAGATCTGACTATTGATCTGGCAGTCTTAAAAAGGAGGGGAGTTTAAGGTCACTTATTCTAGGTATTCTAAGGTAACCTATTGTCTACACTACAGAAAGGGGTGAGAGGATGGATGGAGTGTGGGAAATAAATATAAAAGGGTGAGAAGTAAGTTATTGATCTTAGATCAGAGGAGCTTTGTAACTCAGATTCAGATCTGATGTTATAGAAATCCTGTCTAATGGCTACGTTATCACCACTGAGGAGAAGGGATTCAACCCATCTCTCTGCCATGATTCAATCCCTTAAGGTTAAACCTGTCCACTCAAATGGTCACAGACTATCCCATAGGGGAACCACAATCCAGGGATGGGTCAAAACAAAACAAGTTAATCATTGTAGGCACTATTTCATCCAGGCTACCAGCTCAAGAATCCATAGGGAACCTCAACCTCTAAAGCTCTATGTGTGGGGCTAAGGCTGTATAGGACCATGATAGCCCAGACACATAGAATCAACAAGAGATTGAGTACAACCTTCGATCTAGCTGTCCATTGCTTGAGTGAGGCTACAATGGTCTAGTCATAAGCCTACAATCTCTATAACCAGATCAGATCCAATATCTGATGGCGGATCTATACAAATATAGGGGAGTCTGCCTCTGTACAATCTCCCACCAGGCTTCTACAAGCTCAGGTGTAAAGAAGAAAGATCCATCTTGGATCGGTGGATTAGAATCACCCTAAGGCTATAACCTGTCCACTCAAATGGTCACAGACTATCCCAGAGGTTATCCTCCTCACGGAGCCCAAGATAAAACAAGAATATCGCTGCCACCACCATGGTCAGCAGGCTACTAGCTCAAGCTCCCGTGGGGATTTTAGATCTAGTGGGTCCTGTGGTGGGCCTAAGGCTGTATAGGACCATGATAGCCCAAAAACACAGGTCACTTGGATCTGAATGGCCCTTAGAATCAATCCTCCATTGCTGTGAAACACAGCCAAAGCAATGGTGGATCACAAGGCAGCAGCCTTGCACAGAGCATCTCACATTCAAACACAAATCCTATAGAGTACAAATCCTATTACAAAACTTTCATTGATCTAGTTCAAAAAGTATACAAAGACATATCCAGCAAGTGCTGGACTATGGAGAGAAGGAAAAAAAAAAGAAAAAGAAAACTACTTACAGCTATAAAAAGAAAAGCAAAATGATCTCAGATCAAGTCTCCGAGAAATGAGATGTGTTCTCAGCTATTCCAGGATGTAGCTCTCTCTAATGGTCCAAGCCCCCCATGGGGATTTATAGCAGTGGTGTGGTGGCACATTAGGTTTAATGATGCCACATGGCTGAATAGTGATCCTTCGATGCCTTGGGGCGCGTGCACAGAGATTTGAGCGTGGGAGTGCGTGCCCTAATCGCTGGAAATTCCTAGAAGGTCCTCTACTGAAGAGATGGAAGTTGAGGTTCAGAGCTTCGCTAGGTAGCCATTGTTTCCTAGACTTGTCGCATGGTAGCTTTTGCTCTTTGCTAGGATGATTTGATATTGAAACTTCAACCGTCGCGAGGTTGGCTTGGTTTGCTCTTCAGGCAGTCGCGAGGTTGAGTAGACATCAAAGCCTCAGATGTCGCGGGGTTGGAGTTCAAGCAGTCGCGAGGTAGCTGCGTGATTGCTGGGTTGATCTTCGTGAGGACAGATTTGAATAGCGTGAGAACTTCGCGAGCACTTCTCTTCACTGGACTTTGCGAGTTACCTCGCGAGGCTTTAATGAGTTCTGAACTGTGCGGGGTTCCATGTCTTAATTGATCTTCGCGAGGATGGCTTTTCCTTCGCAAGGATGCTTTCTTCTTGAATGGCACGAGAATTGTGTGAGGAGTTCTCTTCTGATCTTGAGGAGTCTTCAAGCTCTCTCTTCTCAGCCTGCTTCTCAATGCGCTGAGGTTGAGAGAGGTCTACTTTGAACTGCATGAGACTGTGTGATGTGTTCTACTCTTGAGCTTTGTGAGAGCTGCGCGAGTTTGTGCTTCTGAAGCTCTTCAGTCAACCATCTGCGCGAGAAGTTATTGTAGAGTCTTGGGATGCTCAGTTAAACTGTGCGAGGCATATTTCTCCTGAATCCTCTAAAGCTTGGGTCAGCTGCGCGAGGCTCATTTTAGATCTGGATTCAGAATTCATCCTTCTGAAGGACTTCTGGTGCTAAAACCGGCTCCTTAGCAAGATTCTTGACCTTATTTCACTGCTGGTTATTACCTACATAAAATACTTCACAAGAACTTATTAGGTGGCTATGGGTCTAATCAAAGGTTAAGTTAAGGGGTGAAAAGTGATACTTTTTAGGTCTTAACACACCCCCAAACCTAATCTTTGCTAGTCCCTTAGCAAAGCTACATTAAACCTACTATAAAAAATTAAATGCCACTTTCGTAGGGAGCACGGATACATTTAGCATATGTACCAAGCCTTTTAAACCCCTAGGTGATCCCTAGTGGAGGAGTGAAGTCTCCTGAGGGTTTTCAGTGAAGACACCCACAAACTTCTTCAATGAAACAGTTAATAAAAGTGCAATATCATCTAGTGAGCAGTCAAGGGGCAGACTTAGTTTACTCTTGAATTAGTAATTATAAAAGAAATCTAATCCATTGGTTGCACAGAACAACATAAACTTTTCATGAATGCACAGCACTTCCAATTAGTTTACAACCACAGAAAACTGCACAAGTGTGTGCCAGCACTGAGCCCATCCTCAGGTCAAAAATTAGGTTATAGGTCATACATAATGCATTCAAGTTCAGACCCAAAAACTTTGCAGGGCATACTCTCATAAAGGTTTTGTTGAGGGGTTCATTTTCTCATAGGCTCAAGAGCAGCTACATCCCCCAAATGGGTCTGTAAGCATGAGCATAGGCAGAGTTCTTAAGTGCTGACATCATTGGCAGTTCCTCACCATAGATTGGATAACTCTTTATCTTCACATGACAGCTCACTCAACTTTGGATCACAAGGGCTTTTAACTGGGCTGTAATGTGGCTTATGGAGTAGGGTTAAAAAGAATGAAAGGTTGAAAAGGGGTTCCAAATTGTGAAATCAGTATGTGGCAGAGGTGATTCATGACTTCACCTTCTTGAATTCAGCTCCCTTCATCTTCTTTGAGATTTTCAGATTTGAAGTGATCAGTTTCTCTTCTTGATTCTCCAATGAAAGTTCCTCTTGACTCCTCCCTTACTCCTCTTCATTATTATTTTTGTTTCCTTTTGATGGAATTTTCTTCTTTTTATTTTTGTTTTTGCTTTTCAGAAATGCCACCATGTTCTCAGTTACCATACTGCTAGAATTTTTGAGATGCTTCTTCTCCATTCACTTAATGTTGACCATAGCTAGTCCATTTCCAACCTTTTCTCCTTTACCTTTTGAATTCTCAGAGTGAGGGTAGGCTGAAGCAGGTTCATAGGTTTAGGTTCAAGTACTCAGGTGTATTTTGAAGAAATTTAGGATTTAAAGCTCAAAGGGGGGTATGGACAAGGGCAGTTGCTTTAGGGTTGGTCCTTTTAGGCTCAAACTGTCCAAGAGAAGGCCTTGATCCTTTCCTAAGTCTCATGAGTACTGTCAGTTGTTTCAACTTGGAGTTACCTAACTTCTAGTGAGCACAGTGACTCAGCCAGTCCTTAGAACTAGAAGAGATTGCCTTGGTTACTCAAAGGATGGAAAAGAATTTTATAGGCCCAATTCTCACTGGTTATGGTCTTCCTTTGAACTTTTAAGTATGTCCTCACCGTTTTCTCTCTCTAATGATTCACTAAGTGCTGATACAAGTAAGTTTCCTTGGTGATATTATCATGGAAATGTGGAATATTAAAAGTTTATAATGTCAAAAGTTTGCAGAAAGTTTAAATTTCTTATTTTCATGATTCTTAAGTGAACATATATCCATTTCCATATTACTCAGATGACTCTGCTACACTTAGGTTAACTATTCCATAGGCAGGGTCTACCTGCCACACCCCCAAACCTATGAGGAGCAGTGTCCTCACTGGTTCAAAGGTGTCTGTGCAGCAGATTTATTGATGAGAAAAGAAAAGGAAAGAACAGGGAACAAAACACACAACAGACAAAGCAAGATAGTAATGACAGGGGGATAAAGTCTATTAAAAATGAGAAATATACAAACTACAAGAAAACAGAAGCAAAAGAGTGCAGAAACAGATAAAATCCTAGGTACAATCTAGTCAGAATCTGGCTCAAAACTTGTCCCAACCCATCTTCTTGTCATGTTATTGAAGGTAAGCCTCCTCCTCTTTCTTCTTTCGTTCCCTCTCTTCCTTTTTTTGGTCGGCAGTTTTGGGTATGATTGGAGCCCTGACCCTCATTTTTCTCCTCTTTGGTTCAGGAGGGATCTCGGAAGATTTATCAGTGGTTGGCTCAAGGGGTTTGGTTGGAGATTTTCCTTTGGGGCCCTTACCTTTGGAGCTCATCCCTTTGGAGGCTTGCCCTTGCTGAGTCGGAGGGGGAATAAGAGGGGATTGGGCTTGTGCTGGCTCAGGAGGGACAACAGGGGATTTATCTTTGGCTTTCACCCGAGGCAGGGGAGGACTTTTCCCTTTAGCAAGCTTAGGGGGAGCCACAAAAGATTTGTCTTGTTCTTTTGCTGCAGGAATGGCAGGGCTCTTCCCTTTCACTGGCTGGCTTATTGGTGGTGCCTCCTCAGACTGGGCATATTTGTCTTTTCCAATTTTCAAAGAGGCAGCTGGGGGAGTAGTCCTCTTGGCAGCAACCTTCCTTTGCTGAGGATAAGTTTGTTCAGCAGAGCTTGATGAAGGAGCAGCAACAGTAGTCTGGGCACTGGGAACCATAGGTGGTGCGAAATCAGAGTCTGAGTCAGAAGGAAAAAGCTCAGTGGGATCTAATCCAAGGGCAGAAGTAGCCTGTCTGCGTTCCTCTTTGGAAAGTAGGCGACCATGGGGATCATCCTGAGCAGAAGCTCTGGTGACCTTTGGAGGTGGGGATGGAGGGGCTGGCCTTTTTCCTTTTTGGGCTGCAATGGCTCGTTTGGAAGTGGGAGGTTTCTTGGAAGGGGTCCATTTTCTTTTAGGGGCAGGAGAGGGGACAGGGGGAGGCACTGAGATAGGAGCAGGAGGAGGTACCGGAGTTGGGGCTGTAGGAGGTGGGGAACAGGTTGTGTAGGTGTAGGGGCATGGGGAGTGGAAGAAGATGGGCCTGGTTGTGTGGAAGAGGAAGGGGCCTCAGGGGGTGCTGTGGCGAGAGGGGTGGCCTGAATTGGTTGGGATAGTAGGAAGGCGACCCTCTTTTCTAAAATCTCAATTTTCTTGGTAGCCCACAAGAGATTGGTATCTGCAAGCTCCTTACTGAGTTTGTTGATCTCCTGAGCATTGTTCAGTTTCCTTTCTAACAACCTGGCTTGCTTTTTCGCCCTTTCTGCATTGGCTTTTTCTATCTCCGTAGTCATTCTGTAATAAGTTGCCACAGCCTTGTTTGCATTGAGTGTCTCCAAAATTGCCTTCCACCCCTTGGAAATATCTCTTAGCTGCTCGCTGTGAGTAAGCATCAAGTCACTCATTTTCTGCAGCAAGGGGTATTCGATGGCTTATTGGAGTTGGGCCATGCCATTGAGAACATCCCTCTTGATATAGGCATTGTCCCTCATGGCATGGAGGAGGGTGAAGTAGGGAGGGGTGTAATAGGAGTGTCTGGGTAAGATTGGTAGAAATGGAGTGGAAGAAGTAGAAGATGATTGATCCTGGGGGGGAAAAGTGGGGGTTGTAAGGATGAAGTCAGGAGGAGGGGTGGAAAGGGCTGGGGCAGTGGGGTGGTAGAAGGTTGTGTAGAGATGGGTGGGTTTGTCAATGTTTGAAGGGTGTATTGTATGTTGGTGATGTCAGTCTGCATTTGGACTTGGGTTTGTCTTGTGGTGGATAGCTGGGTCTGGATGTCATGTATGAGGGAAAGGATGTGGGTAAGGGTATCTGAGGTTGGTTGGGGTGGAGTATGAGGATAGGAGGGAAAAGGTTGGAAAGGGGAAGTGGGGGCATGATGGAAAGTTGTAGGGGGAGAAGATGAAAGGTCTGGTGAGTGATGTGGGGAAGGGAGTGGGGAATCTGGGAGGGGGATATCATGGGATGGCAGGGTGTCAAGTAGAGTAGTCATGAAGGCTTAATACCCTGAAGTGGTGGCTAGGTTAAAGTCAAGATCGTGGAGTGGAGATGTAGTTGGGAGAGGTTGGACTAAGGGTTGGTCAATATGTGGTGTGTCTGTGGAAGTGATAGGGGTGGGTGGGGTAGGTAAAGGTATGGTAGCTGTTGTGTGAGAGGTTTTCTTTTTAAGGTATGTGATCAAGGGAGGGCTGTCAGGGTTTAGGTCAGATGATGTTGGAGATATTGGGGCTGTGTATTAAGGTAAGGTGGGTGAAGGGGGAGTGTTGTCATGGGGTTCAACACTTTTCACCCAGGAACGAATCATAGTGGGAGGTGGAATGGAAGAGGGAGATAAGAGAGGGAAAGGGAGAGATGGAATAGGCAAAGAAACTAATGGAGAGGCAAGTGTGGTGGATGGAGGTATTGCTGCAGAAGCAGAGGTGACAGAAGCTCGCACCACCTTCTTTGGAGCAGGGGCTTTAGCCTTCTTTTTGGGGGCAGGGGTGGCCTTTGCCACAGCAGTTCCCTCTCCCTGCTCAGAAACAACCTGAGCTTCAGCCTTCTTCTTCTTCTTCTGGGGATCCATCAGACTTCTGCTGATCCCCCATTGTCTTTTGGCAAAAGTGGTGGGAGTGAGGTTAGCAGATAACTCCCCCACTAGTATCTTGTACCCTCCCCTCATAAGTAATTTGGTGATGAGTTTTCCATAGGGGAGAGTGTGGATCTTCTTTTGCAGCCCGAGCTTCACCATCATATCCTTCATGGCCTCAAAAATCAACCATGTAGCATTAAATCCATGGCCCAGAGAGAAGGAATAGAGAGCATCAGCAATTGGTGTCCTCCTCTCTTGCTGATGGTCGGAGCAATAGATATTCTTCCTCAGCACTTGATCGATGAACAATAGTTTGGGATCCAAATCTCTTCTTCTGATGGAGTCCCCTGTGGCCTTCAAACCTCTGGTAAGGGCCTGGGCAATGGTATCAAGGGGGGCACTCACAGGGGCACCATAACCACAGTTGGGATAAAAAATGGCAGGGATGCCCATGACTTCAGCAATCAACACTGGGCTAAGCAGCATCTCAAAATTGTCAACTAACACAAGGAGGCCTGGCTGCCCATGTGTGTCTGGTCTGACCCTAAGGTGCTGGTAAAAGAGTTACACTAACCTAGGATAGGCTAGTGCAGGAATCATTTACATCAAGGGGAACAAACCAGCCTTGCGTAAGAACTCAATGGCAAAATACAACGCTCAGATTCAAAGAAAGATATATCAAAAATGGCTTCAGGCTCTAAAGGAATGGAAATGAGGAGCTCAGAGGGTGTAGAGTAGTCAGGCATTTTTGCAGCCACCTCAGGAACCACCTCCTTCCCTTTTTGTTGTGCCGTAGAGGACTTGGCTTTCTTAGGGGCCGGCTCCATGGGAGCCTGGTCCCTGGCTCTCTTCACAGGTGCACTTTTAGGAGCCATTAAGATTCTCTTTGGCGAGTGTGCAGTTGAAATTTTGAAAGAAAACAATCAAGAGCTGAGTCTTACCCTAAAAGTTAGGGATCTGTTCAATTTGATGCACGGTAGACCGCAGGAGCTCCTAGCAGGGGGCAACTGTTGCTGGAAGCTTTGAGAACAAAACGCCAAAATTTCAAAGTGAGTGATGAACTGTAGACAGGATGCTGGAGGAGAGAGATTGAGAGGAGTGGGAGATAGGGTTTTACTGGCAGGAGAGGAAAGAGAAAGCAGTAAAGAAAAGTAGCGCAGGGTGGGATTTTAAATATCGCGAGGCTCGGCGCGCTTTGAAAATATCTGCTCGCTGGATAGGCATGAATGGGTAGCAAGATTGGATGTTCATTTAAACTGCGCGAGGCAGCCCACCCAGCTATATCTGAAACTCGCGATAGCAAAGCAACGTAATTCTTTATGAACTGCGCGAAAGGAAACCAAACCAAATTTTCAGAACCCCGCGATGGCTTAACAGAGTTAGAATTCACACACCCACTAGTCAGCCTTTTGACCTTTATTTTGTGGGTGGATTCTCTCACAGGCTCGCTTCCAGGGACACCCACAAGCATTATAAAACATTCAAAAATTCCCATACTCTCAAAGCATTAAATTCACACATCGTGAAAAGCATTCAAACAATACCATCATCATTCAATTACTTGAAATTGTCAAACAAAGAGAACAGGAATAAAAGTAGGCATAAAGCACTAAACTCAGACTCCAACAAGATCACTACAAATTCCTGTAAACTGTAAAGTACATATCATACAAAGGTGCATAGTTCTTAACATCAATTCAATGAAAGATCCCCTTCAGGGTTTGAGGATCCTTCACCAATCAAAAATTGGCCCTTGGGGTTAACCACTGGTTGACTGCGCAACCTTTCCTCTTCTCTTTTGGCTAAGGTATTCACCAGTTGGCCAATCTGCTCTTTCATCTTCTTGATGCTCTGACCATGAGAATTCACAGTCTGAGCCAAGGAACCCAAGTTTTGCTGTGAGGTCAAGACCTGGTCCTCGAAAGAAGTATTTCTGGGTTGAGATGGGGGTACGACCAATTGATTTTGTTGCTGATGGGGCTGCTGATAGTTCTAGAAGTTAGACCTAGGGGCATTCCCTTGATTGAACTACTGTTGTGGTCTTTGTGGTAAGGCCAACATTTGCTGGGGCTGCATGTAGTTGTCTTGCCTCCACCTCAGATTTGGGTGGTCTCTCCATTGATAACCAGTATTTTGGTGCTGGTATCTATATGGTCATGTTGTAGCCCCAGCATTGTTGGCCGGCCATAAGATTGAGCGAAGAATGTTCCAAAACTAATTCAGGAAATTGCCCTGCAGATGGACATTCCTCCACTGTCTGCTGTGGGGACTGGCATATCAGACATGCCTCCGCCACATGAGCAGCCCTTCTGGGTTGCATCACAGTCAGTAATTTGTCAAACATCATAGAGAGGTTTGCCATCTGTAGCTGCAGGTCATTGTTCCTAGACACCTCATAAACTTTTCCTCTTGATCCAGCAGCAGATCCCACCTTTGACTCAGTTTCCTGACCAGTTCTTGCCAGGGATGGCTTTTGAAAAGCATTCTCACTAATCACCTCAAACAATTCCCATGCCTCCTCAGCAGTCTTGTGCATGTAGGATCCACCACAAGAGGCATCGACCATATCTCTATTTTTCTCATCAATCCCATTGTAGAAGCTTTGTACAAGCTGCCACTCTGGGATCTTGTGGTGGGGGCATTGTTTGAGCATTTCTTTAAACCAATCTCAGGACTGGTTAAAATCCTCAGTTGAGGATTGAGCAAAAGCAAGAATCTCTTTCCTCAACTGGCTAGTTTTGGTCTCAGGGAAGAACTTGGTCAGGAACTTGGTCTACAGGTCTTTCCATGAAGTAATGCTATAGTTGGGAAGAGTGGTCAACCAGGTACTGGCCCTATCCTTCAAAGAGAAGGGAAAAAGTCTGAGCCTAGTAGCCTCAGGTCCCAAACCAATGATATTAAAAGTGGTGCACAAGGCCAAGAACTGGTCAATATGCTTGTACGGGTCCTCCTTGCTGAGCCCATGGAAAGAGGGCAGCATCTGGATGATTGAAGTTTTTATTTCATAATTCCCCTGAACATCAGGGAATTGAATGCTAAAATGGGAGTTATAGTCATCCGGTGCATTCAACTCCTTGAGAGTTCTGGGTTGTTCTTCACCTATAATTGTTGTCACAGATTCACTTGGGGGCTCTCCTGTGGTGTGCCTGTCTCTTCTAAGTCTCCTTCCCCTTTCTAACTCAGGGTTAAGAGGCTCTAAAGTAGGGCTGAGAGATCTCCTCCCTAGCATACAAGCACACCAACAGCAAGGAAAGCTTCTTGCAGGCACATTGCAAAAGAATATCTGTACAATTAACAAATTTATCTAACTAGTTCACAGCTATTCAAAGAATACATCTAAAACTATCCTAGATACTGCTAGAAAATTTTTAAGAAAGATAGACAGAGTTTTAAAAGTCAGAGAGTTTGCAAACAGAGGTAGCTAAGCTTTCTTTCTTTGTCTAGATCTGTAAGAAAGGTTCAAAATTATGTCAGCAGTATTAATTATTCACATTTGCAAAGAATACTAAGAATACAAAAACTGAGGGTCTACTAATAGATCATCTTTCCCCGGCAACGGCGCCAAAAACTTGTTGGGGATTTCTAAGTTTGTGCTTGCTTTATTGGTTGGTGATAAAAGTAATTTAAAAATCAAAGAAAGAGTAAAACAGGGGATGGAATCAGCACAACTAAGAAATCCTAGACCTGCAAGATACAGGGTCCATTGTGGTAAGTTTTGATAAGAGTTTGTCCCACAGGGAAAGGTGATCTACAGCTCCAAAGGAGCCGTCACTAGTAGTCCCTCCAGATCTGACTACAGATCTGGCAGTCCTAAAAAGGAGGGGAGTTTAAGGTCACTTATTCTAGGTATTCTAAGGTAACCTATTGTCTACACTACAGAAAGGGGTGAGAGGATGGATGGAGCATGGGAAATAAATATAAAAGGGTGAGAAGTAAGTTATTGAGCTTAGATCAGAGGAGCTTTGTAACTCAGATTCAGATATGATGTTATAGAAATCCTGTCCAATGGCTACGTTATCACCACTGAGGAGAAGGGATTCAACCCATCTCTCTGCCATGATTCAATCCCTTAAGGTTATAACCTGTCCACTCAAATGGTCACAGACTATCCCATAGGGGAACCACAATCCATGGATGGATCAAAACAAAACAAGTTAATCATTGTAGGCACTATTTCATCTAGGCTACCAGCTCAAGAATCCATAGGGAACCTCAACCTCTAAAGCTCTATGTGTGGGGCTAAGGCTGTATAGGACCATGATAGCCCAAACACATAGAACGAACAAGAGATTGAGTACAACCTTCGATCTAGCTGTCCATTGCTTGAGTGAGGCTACAATGGTCCAGTCACAAGCCTACAATCTCTATAACTAGATCAGATCCAACATCTGATGGCGGATCTATACAAATATAGGGGAGTCTGCCTCCGTACAATCTCCCACCAGGCTTCTACAAGCTCAGGTGTAAAGAAGAAAGATCCATCTTGGATCGGTGGATTAGAATCACCCTAAGGCTATAACCTGTCCACTCAAATGGTCATAGACTATCCCAGAGGCTATCCTCCTCACGGAGCCCAAGACAAAACAATAATATCGCTGCCACCACCATGGTCACCAGGCTACCAGCTCAAGCTCCCGTGGGGATTTCAGATCTAGTGAGTCCTGTGGTGGGGCTAAGGCTGTATAGGACCATGATAGCCCAAACACAGGTCACTTGGATCTGAATGGCCCTTAGAATCAGTCCTCCATTACTTTGAAACACAGCCAAAGCAATGGCGGATCACAAGGCAGCAGCCTTGCACAGAGCATCTCACATTCAAACACAAATCCTATAGAGTACAAATTCTATTACAAAACTTCCATTGATCTAGTTTAAAAAGCATACAAAGACATAGCCAGCAAGTGCTGGACTATGGAGAGAGAGAAAAAAAAGAAAAAGAAAACTACTTACAACTATAAAAAAAAAAGCAAAACGATCTCAGATCAAGTCTCCAAGAAATGAGATGTGTTCCCAGCTATTCCAGGATGTAGCTCTCTCTAATGGTCCAAGCCCCCCATGGGGATTTTTAGCAGTGGTGTGGTGGGGCATTAGGGTTAGGAAACCCTAATTTTAATGATGCCACGTGGCCGAATAGTGATCCTTCGATGCCTTGGGGCGCGTGCACGGAGATTTGAGCATGGGAGTGCATGCCCTAATCGCTGGAAATTCCCAGAAGGTCCTCTGCTGAAGAGATGGAAGTTGAGGTTCAGAGCTTCACTAGGTAGCCATTGTTTCCCAGACTTGTCGCGTGGTAGCTTTTGCTCTTTGCTAGGATGATTTGATATTGAAACTTCAACCGTCACGAGGTTGGCTTGGTTTGCTCTTCAGGCAGTCGCGAGGTTGAGTAGACATCAAAGCCTAAGATGTCGCGGGGTTAGAGTTCAAGCAGTCGCGAGGTAGCTGCGTGATCACTGGGTTGATCTTCGCAAGGACAGATTTGAATAGCACGAGAACTTCGCGAGCACTTCTCTTCACTGGACTTCATGAGTTACCTCACGAGGCTTTAATGAGTTTTAAATTGCGTGAGGTTTCATGTCTTAATTGATCTTCGTGAGGATGGCTTTGCCTTCGCAAGGATGCTTTCTTCTTGAATGGCGCGAGAACTGCGCGAGGAGTTCTCTTCTGATAATTGCATCCGGCGGCGACTGCGCGAGGAGTCTTCTGAAACTCTCTTCTCAGCCGTTTTGAGCGAACTGCGCGAGGTTGAGAGAGGTCTACTTTGAACTACACGAGACTGCGCGATGTATTTTACTCTTGAGCTTCGTGAGAGCTACGCGAGTTTGTGCTTCTGAATCTCTTTAGTCAATCATCTACGCGAGAAGTTGTAGAGTCTTGGGATGCTCAGTTGGACTACGCGAGGCATATTTCTCCTGAATCCTCTAAAGCTTGGGTCAATTGCACGAGGCTCATTTAAGATCTGGATTCAGAGTTCATCCTTCTGAGGGACTTCTGGTGCCAAAATCGGCTCCTTAGCAGGATTCCTGACCTTATTTCACTGCTGGTTATTACCTACATAAAACACTTTACAAGAACTTATTAGGTGGCTATGGGTCTAATCAAAGGTTAAGTTAGGGGGTGAAAAGTGGTACTTTTCAGGTCTTAATAGTGGGTCTACTTGAAACTGAGAGGAAGCTATTCTACTAGATTTTCTAGTGGATTTGTGAGGAGATTGGAGTAAGTTGGTCAGGGTGTCTTCAAATTGGTCAGGGCCGGCCATTAAAACACAACACCTTAACTAATTTCTCTCAACAATCATAGCACAACCTCTTCTTCACTTCAAATATATTTTTCAAGCTAAGAAACTTCCTAAAAAATAAAGAACTATAGCATTCGAATTCACAAGAGCTGAGATGGGGAAGAACTTACCCAAAAACTAACGTTTCTCCGTAAATGAAGCACAATGTACCAAATTGGAAGCAACTCGATGCAAAATAACAACTTTTCAATGGTGATCCAACTGGCAAGAGCAAAGAGCAGATGGAAGGGTAACTGGTGAGCTGGACAAGGGAGGAGCAGAGCAGTTTTCATGAAGAAAAGAGGGGTTTTCGAGCAAAAGCATAAAATGCCCAAAACAGACCTGTCGAATGGTTAAAAAAAAAACAAATACGACTTCAACAGGTTGAAAGCTTCAAAAACATACTTCTCGAGATGTTTGTGAGTAGTTCACATCAACCTGTCGAATTGTAGTTTCAACCTATCGAAGGGTAAGAAAACTGAAGAAAGAATTCTTCGAGTGGTTCCCAAACCTCTCGACAGGTACTCAGAACCTCTTGACTTCAATTAAAACATCTTTAGAACCAATCAAATTGTAATTTCAATCTATCGATAGGTCTCAGCTTTGCAGTAATGCATACCCCTTACATGTGTACTATCCACAATTCATCCATCAGTCAAAATTCCACCTCAGCACCAACCAAAGCTAACTCTTTACCCAGACATAAGAACATTTCAGAACCCACCATTTCACAGGCACAATATAAATAAAACAAAACTAAACAAAAACTTCTGAATTGAAATAGAAAAAATTGTCAAAACAACAGTACAGGATAGCTATGGTACATAATATACAAGATTGAAGATTATTCAACATTGGAAGGTTCTTGAAGGTCAATGGTTTTAGTAGGCTCCACTATATTTTCAACATAAATTTTTAGCCTTTGACCATTCACTTTCATGATCCTTTTATCAATGGGGTCCATAATCTCAACAATTCCAGATTGGGATACATGCAGCACAATGTAAGGTCCATCGCATCTTGACTTCAATTTTCCTTGAAAAAACTAAGTTTGGAGTTAAAAAGCCATACCTTATTACCCTTAACAAATTTCTTCCCAAGAAGGTTTTTTTTATAGAAAGCCTTAGCCTTCTCTTCGTAAATCCTTGAATTTGCATAAGCATCTAATTGAATTTCCTCTAACTCGGACAACTGTAGTTTCCTGTTTGCACCAACAACAGGTAGATCAACATTTAAGGTTTTAATTGCCCAATAAGCTTTGTGTTCTAATTCTTCTGGCAAATGACATGCTTTGCCAAATACTAGCCTGAATGGGGACATTCCAATTGCGGTCTTATAGGCAGTTCTATAAGCCCACAATGCATCATTTAACTTCACTGCCCAATCCTTTCTATCAGTCCTCATAGTTTTCTCTAAGATATGCTTAATCTCTCTATTGAAAATTTCAACTTGCCCACTGGTCTGTGGGTGGTAGGGAGTTGCAATCCTATGTATAACAGCATACTTCTTAAGCAAACTCTCAAAGTGTCTGTTATAAAAATGGCTGCCCCCATCACTGATGATGGCTCGAGGAGTGCCAAATCTGGAGAAAATATTTTCCTTGACAAATTTCAAGACTACTTTATGATCATTGGTCCTTGAAGCAACTACTTCCATCCATTTGGAAACATGATCCACAGCTACAAGGATGAAGTTATAACCCATGGAAGGGGGAAAAGGGCCCATGAAATCAATCCCCCATATGTCAAACAGTTCCACAACTAGGATGGGTTGCAGTGGCATTGAGTCTCTCTTTGATATGCCACCCATCCTTTGACAACTTGCACAAGCTTTGCAGTGTAGATGGGCATCTTTGAACAAAAAGGGCCAATAAAACCTATATTATAGCACTTTTGTTGCTATCTTTTTCCCACTAAAGTGACCTCCACAAGCCTGTTCATGGTACATTAAAAGAATGCTATGGAACTCACTTTCAAGAATACATCTCCTCACAATCTGGTCTAAACAACACTTGTATAGGTAAGGATCCTCCCACAAAAAATATTTTACCTGAGAGAAGAACAGGTCTTTGTCCACCTTGGACCAATGTGGGAGAATCCTTCCAGTAGCAAGATAATTCACAATATTTGCAAACCAAGGTACACTCACAGTGATGACAAAAAGTTGCTCATCCAGGAAAGAAACATTCATAAGCATGTCTGCACAATCAGCCATTAAAATTCTAGACAAGTGGTCTACAACCACATTTTCCACACCCTTTTTATCTTTAATATCTAATTCAAACTCCTGTAGTAGGAGGATCCATTTGATCAACCTTGGCTTGGGCTCTTTTTTACACAAGTACTTCAGGGCTAAGTGATCGGTGAAAATAATAATTTTAAACCTTAAAACATAAGGTCTAAATTTTTCCAAGGCAAAGACAACTACCAGCAGCTCTTTCTCAATGGTGGTGTAGTTCAACTGAGCATCAATCAATGTCTTGTTGGCATAATAAACTACATTGGGTAGTCTTTCTTTCCTCTGCCCCAAAACTGCACCAATTACAAAATCCGAAGCATCACACATGAGCTCAAAGGGGAGAGAATAATCTGGGGCTTGGATGATAGGGGCAGAAGTCAAGCAATTTTTTGAAACCTCAAAGGCATTTAAGCACTCAGCAATGAATGCAAAGGGTAAATCCTAACACAACAGGTGGCACAGAGGTTTAGTAATTTTACTAAAATCCTTGATGAATCTTCTGTAGAAATCAGCATGCCCAAGGAATGATCTGACTTGCTTAATAGTTTTTGAAGGAGGCAAATGTGAGATTAGATCAATCTTTGCTTTGTCCACCTCAATCCCCTTTTTAGAAACCGCATGACCAACAATAATTCCTTGGGTAACCATGAAATTGCTCTTTTCCCAGCTCAACACTAGGTTGGTTTCCCATATCTCTAAAGCACAAGGGAGAGATGATGCAAACACTGATCATAATCATTACCATACACAAAAAAATCATTCATAAAAATTTCCAAAAACTTCTCTAACATGTCAAAAAAAATTGCAAACATGCATCTCTGGAAAGTAGCAGGAGCATTACACAACCCAAATAGCATCCTTCTATAAGCAAAGGTGCCAAAGGAACATGTAAATATTATTTTCTCCTGATCTTGTGGATACACAAGGATCTGGTTGTAACCAGAGTATCCATCAAGAAAGCAATAATAAGCTTTGCCTGCTAGCTTATCCAGGATCTGGTCAATAAAGGGCAGTGGGAAATGGTCTTTCCTAGTCTTGGAATTCAATTTTCTATAGTCAATGCAAACCCTCCAACCAGTGACCTCCTTGGTTAGCATTAATTTTCCAGACTCATTGGGCACTACAGTGATGCCAGACTTCTTAGGTACCACCTATGTAGGTGACACCCATTCAGAATCTGAAATTGGGTAGATTACTCCAGCATCAAGCTGTTTAACCACCTCTTTCATCACCACTTCCTGCATATGAGGATTTGACTTTCTCTGCATCTCCCTGGAGGGTTTGGAACCCTCTTCCAGATGAATCTTGTGCATACACACAGCTGGGTTGATCCCCCCAGATCAGTAATAGTCCATCTGATTGCCCTCTTATGCATCTTGAGCACACAAAGTAGTTTTTCTTCTTGTTCCTCATTAAGGGGAGAAGAAATAATCACATGCAATTTTTGATCTTGCTCCAAAAATGCATATTTGACAGTGTTTGGGAGCTGTTTCAGCTCCACATCAAGTGGACTGACAAGAGAAGGCAACAAAGGTGCCTTGGAGGGTATAGGGAGAGGTAGCACACCAGGTTTTTAATGAGAATACCTTGTTGTCCCCACTGACGAGTTCAAGGTTTTCACCTCTTCAGTCAAATGTTTGGGAGCTTTTCCTTCAATAGTCTCAGTCAAAATCTCCTCAAATTCCTTAAAAACATCATCCCAATTCAACAGCTTGAGCATAGTCTCCTCAACAAGCTCATCAATGACATCAACCATGAAACAATCCTCAGTAGCAAGGTGTGGTTGATTTGTAGCATTGTATGTAAGCATTGGCAGTGGCCAAAAATGGCCTGCCCAGAATCACAGGGATAGGGGTAGTGCATCTTGTAGGCTTCATATCCAAAACCAAAAAATCTGCAGAGTAGAAAAATTTGTCTCCTCCAACCAACATATCATCAATGATGCCCACATGTCTTTTCTCAAATTTGTCAGCCAGTTGTAAGACAACATGTGTGGGCTTTAAGTCCCCCAAACCTAATGTTAAGTACTAAAAAATATCATTTTTCACCTCTTAACTTAGCCTTTACTACTCCTTTGAGCCATTTAATAATCCTCTTTTGAGTGTGCTTTGTAGTTAGTAATAAAAATACAACTTAGTACAATAGTCCACTCATTTAGAGGCTAAAGAAGAGAGTTTTAAAACCAAGCCTTGAAGCAGATGCAAGAACAGAGGATACACCATGGTAGTATACACCTTGGTGATCATTTTGGTAGCCCAAGTGTGCACTAGAAGTCAAACAGATGAAAGAAAAGTGGACCCATGCAAAGGAGACTGTTGTAGCAGTCTATGCACAGCAGTAGCTATGCATAGAGGAATTCTCGTGCAGTTGAAAGCAAACTCACGTAGCCTGTGTGCAGTTCAACTTGGCCTAAGAAACCCCCTTGCGTAGCTCAAGTCTGCAGCAGTAAAGGAGCCCACGCAGTGCACTTAGAGCTCACTCACAACTCACACAGCTCAAGAGGAGAGAGATGCCCAGAAGATTTTCCCACGAAGACCTTGCACGCTTCCAAGACAAGGCCAGCCACATGAGAGGTACAGCCCATCCTAGCGATCAATCTCGCACAGCTCAAACTCATCCTCGCGAAAACCTGGCGAGACACAATGCAGCCCAACGAGAGCCTCGCGACTTGAGACATCAGGAGAACCATCTGGGTGAGCTATGCTACTCAATGCAAAAGGGACCACGCAAAGCTCATTAAACTGCAAGATCAACCACACGAGAGACTGAGTATATATAAGTTGTAATGTTTTTATGAAATCTTATCTTTTCCTCAACCTAATTCGGCTAAGAGCTTAGGTCAGATTAGGGTTAGGATTATGTCATCTCCTTCATTTTACTTCCCTCCTGTTATTCACTAAAAAGTATCACTTTTCACCTCTTAACCTAGCCTTTACTATACCTTAGAGCTGTCTAATAACTCTTTGTTTAGCTTGTTTTATAGTTAGTAATAATTGTACAGGTTAGTACAAAGTCTATGCTTTTGATACCAAAAAGAGAGAGAATTCAAGCCAAGGAGGATTGCTGGGCCAAAGAGTGATGGAACACCATGGTGACTATTTTGCATGCCAAGGTGGACCCAAGATGTCCTACAGATGAGAGAAGAATGAAATTGAATGGAGAAAGGTGCAACAGCAGCATCTGCATGGTAGCAGAGGAGCAGAAGTGTTTTCTCGTGCAGTCAGAGGTGATGCGTCGCGTTGTTTAAATCTACAGCAAAGCTTTCTCGCATAGCTGATACCTGTAGCATAAAAGAACTCATGAAGAACTCACACAGTTCAGTGAAGGATTAATCTCAGAGAGCTGCGCACAGTAGTCACGTGCCTCAATTGCGCTAATCATTCCAAGACCTCGTGTAGCACTCGCGTACTCAAGCCTTCAAAAACTAAGCTCATGAAGCTCTCGCGGGGATCAAATCTCACATAGCCACGTGTGCAGTCTCGCGAGACCAATTTGCATTAAAGAACTCAAGTAAACTCAAGAAGTTCTCTCGTAGCACAAGAGGAGAGAGAGCTCCAAAAATTCTCTCACGTAGATCTCGCGTGCGTAAAAGTTAAAACTTTACCTGGCGAGTTGTGCTATGCACTACACATGGAGCCGAGTGAGATCAAAGTTGTACTTCACGAGACCCTCGTGACAGGAAGCACCTGAAGCTCTACTGCGCGATTAAAGCCAAAGCGTGCAAATTTTCCCTCACGACAGCATTGTAAGGCAAAGCAGTTGCACGACAATTCAAATCCTGTTGTGCGAACACTCTACAACTGTGCAAATGAATTAAAGAATCAAAGCCAGCCTTGTGAAGCTCGGGCTCTCCACTTCTCATTCTTTACTCAGGAACCTTTTAGGGATTTCCCAAAGTCTAGGGCACACATCCCGAGGCCTTGATCTCAATGCACATATCTCAAGGCATCGAAGGGTTATAACTAAGCCGCGTCTATTAGAAAATTAGGATTTAATCTTCTTTTGGCCAAGGCATTAGTGACTAAGTATATAAGCTATAATTTTAACTTAGAATATCATCTCTCCTTCAGCCTCAGTCAACTGTGAGCTCGAGCAGATTAGGGTTAGGGTTTGATCACCTTCTTTTTCCATTTTTCTTCTTCCTTTGCCCAGCACTTGCTGGCTATGACCTCTGTAAGCAATTAGGCTTAGTTTTATTCAATTTTTATAATTGTGAGCATTGGGATTTGTTGAGAGCTGTTATGCACAGGGCTGCTACCTTGAGGACATCTCGTTATAAGTATTGGTTTAATCAATGAATGTCTATTTTAATACTTATTCAATTTGTTATTTTCCTATTTGTCCGTAGTTTTATTCAATCTATGTCATACATTTAGGACTTGAGCTGATTTGAAACCCCCATGGAAGCTTGAGCTTGAAGCCCTGTAACCATGGTGGCAGCAACAATTTTCATATTCCATCTCAATCCCCTATGGTGTGGATAACCTCTGTTGATAGCATGTGACCATTTGAGTGGACAGACTATAGCCCTAGGGTGATTACAAGCTATAGATCTGAGAGGGATTCTTTTCCTCTGCACTTGAGCTTGTAGCCTTGTGAGAGGTTATTACTGGAACAAGCTCCCCTCTATTTTACTTGACCAACATCAGATGTTAGATTTGATTTCTCTATAGAGATTGTAAACTTGTGAGCTGAGTCATTGCAAGCCAATTGTAGTAATGACCAGCTACATTAAAAGTCTCCAAATAGCCTTTGAACAACTGTGGTTTCCACTGGTTTTTCAAGAGCTATTTGCCCGCATGGATGTCTATGCTTGTAGCCTAGCATACATGGTGCCTGTAATGGTTTTAATATTCTGATTTGAGCCATTGGGTGGAGGACATCTATGGATAATCTGTAATCATTTAAGTGGACAGGTTATAGTCTTAAGATCAGTCCATTTCCTTAGATCAGATTGGTTTTCTAATTTAATTCATATGGTTTGATCCTCTCTATCAAATAGCCCGTGACTATTGAAGTGGACAGGTTATAGCCTTAAGAGACCTGGTCAAACCATAAGAGTTGAGTTAGATACCTCATCCTTGCAGATGTGCTTGTAGCCATTTGAGGGATTGCTGCAGAGACAGTCCTAAATCTGAGTTACATAACTAAAATAGTCTTAGCTTAATTGCCTATTTCTATCATTTTTATCTTTATTTTAACATACACCATCACCACCTTCTTCATAACCCTTTCTTCAGGATAGGACTACACTTTATTTCTCTTCTTTTAATGATAATTTAGTATAGTTGTGACACCCAACTCCCTTTCTCTAGGATTGTCAGATCTATAGCCAGATCTGGGGGCCTACTAATATAACTCATTTGGGGTTCTAGATCAATTTCTCTGTAGGACAAACTCTTACTTACTCAAAACTTGATACAAGAACCCTGTATCTTGCAGGCTGTGTATATCAGACTTGCTGTTTTAACCAATCTTCATTTCACCACCTTTTGATTTAATTTTCTTTACCACTGCTTTCTCACCAATAACTTAACATAGCAACACTCTGAGAGATTCCAACAAGTTTTTGGCGTCGCTGTCGAGGATATTGATCTTATTAGTAGACCTGAGTTGTATTGTAATTTAGTCTAGAAAATTCTTTATAGTTGTGCTTTTAATAGAATAAAAAGTACTACTGATTTTTGTTAGAATTTTTGCAGACTTGGACAGCAGTAGCAGGGAAAAGCTAGAGCTGCAGGTGGAGTTTAGCTAGCTCTGTTTGCACTTTTTTTGCCATAAAACTCAGTCCATTTGTGTTGAATTTCCTGTCAATAGTTTAGTTGTAAATCTGTTAAGCTGTAATTTTGTTTGTAAATTTTTTAAGTGTGTTGTGAGTATTTTCTTTACCTGCTAATTATGTGTGTGTATGCTTGATAGAAGGTCCTTTAACACTGAGTTGGAACCTCCAAATCCTAAAGTTGAAAGGGTCCTTAGACTGAGAAACAACATACCAGCCCCTATTATTGAAACTGGGCCAGTTTTGATGGCTGAGAGGCAAAGGACTCTGAAGGAATATAATGCACCTGGGGATTACACATCTCCCTTTTGCATATAATTTCCTTCAGTTGAAGTAAACTATGAAATTAAGTCCTCCACCATTACCATGTTGCCATCTTTTCATGGGCTCAGTAAGGAAGATCCTTACAAGCACATTGATCAATTCTTAACACTTTGCATCATATTTAACATTGTTGGCCTGGGACCTGAAGCCACCAAACTTAGGCTTTTTCCTTTTCCCTTAAAGGACAAAGCCAACACCTGGCTCTCTAAGCTCCCAGCCAATAGCATCCAGACATGGAGTGACCTCCAAAGCTAATTTCTGGCAAAAAAAATTTCCATGAATAAAACTAGTTAGATGAGGACAAACATACTGCCATTTGCTCAATCCTCAACTGAAGATTTTTATGAAGCATGGGAGAGGTTTCAAGAAATGTTAAAACAATGTCCCCACCACCAAATTCTATAATGGCAACTTATGCAAGTCTTTTACCAAGGAATTAATCTCAAAAGTAGGGGCATGGTGGATGCCTCATGTGGGGGTAGTTACCTCCACAAGACAGCTGATGAGGCATGAGAGTTATTTGACATTATAGGTGAGAATTCCATGCAGTAGGAGTCACTATCTTGCAATGACAGCCATACCACAGCTAAATTGGTTAAGGAATCCACCCTCAGAGGTGGCATGTATGAGGTCAAGGTGCAGAGTGAATTAGAAAGGAAGGTGGACAATCTGAGTTTAAAGTTTGATAAATTGATAAATATGATGCAGCCTAGGATGGCTGCACAGGCGGAAGAGGCATGTCTAATATGCCAATCTCCAACACATTCACTTCAAGAATGCCCATCAGCCAACAAGTCCCCTGAATTAGTTATAGAACATGCCAATATTGTCCAAGCATATGGGCAGCAACCAGCTGGGTATACATGGAGAAATCACCCAAATCTGAGGTGGAGATAAGACACATACCAACAGCCCTAGTAGCAATAGTTGGCAGCTCCATATGGACCTCAGCACCAATTCAACGAAGGATATGCACCTAGGCAAAATTTTCAGTTACTTGCCCCATAGCCAAATCAGTTGGTTGTGCCCCCACCACAACCCAGATTCTCTTCCTTTGAAGAGCAAATGCTGGCATCAATGTAAAATCTGAAAATTTTAGTACAAACTGTGAACTCTCATGGGAAAAGTATTAAAAAAATAGAAGACCAGCTGGGTCAAATCTACAATGCTTTGAATAAGAGAGAGGAGGGCAGGTTGCCTAGTCAATCCTTGGCTAACCTTAAAGGGCAGTACATGATTGGAGAAGGCTCCTCTATCCATGAGGAGGCTAATGCAATAACTACCCTAAGGAATGGAAGGGTGGTTGATAATCTAGTGGGCAGTGCAGTTGAGGAGGCCATTGAGAGTGAAAATGAAAGAAATGTGAGTGTTGAAAAACCAATGAATTTATTCCCTGCTGTGGAGTAGCAAGGAAAAAATAAAGGGGCTGATGTTGAGCCCCAATAACAAGCAATAAATGAAGAAAAGAGGAAAAAATAAAAATTTGATCATAATATTGTTAGGCATGCAGCTGTGGCACCAGCAGTCCCACAGCTACCATTTCCTCATGCACTTGCTGACCCATCTCTTTTTCATAAGTGGAATGCTCAGATGGCAGAAATGATGGAGACCTTCAAGTATGTCAAGATCAATTTACCCCTGCTTGATGCTATAAAATAGGTCCCCGCCTATGCCAAATTCTTGAAGGACCTCTACACACAAAAGAGAAAAGCAAGGGTGCAGCTATCCAAAAAGGTTTTTGTTGTTAAACATGTTAAATTAGTGTTGTCCATAGCCACACCTGAGAAATTGCATGACCCAGGGGTACCTACTATCCCCTGCATAATTAGAAACCACACCATTGGTAGAGCCCTCTTGGACTTACTGGCCAGTGTGAACCTGCTCTCATATTCTGTGTATGAGGAGCTGGGTTTGGGGGAGCTAAAATTCACATCAGTTGTGCTCCAGCTGGTTGATAGGTCTGAGAGAAGACTTGTGGGTGTGTTGGAGGATGTTTTGGTAGGGGTGGATAAGCTCTACTATCCTTCTTATTTCCTAGTTTTGAATATGGACCCTTACAAAAGTAGAGGCCCAATTCCTGTCATCCTTGGTAGGCCATTCTTGCAAGTCAATACTTGCATTCAATGCAAGTCAGGGGTGATGGATGTGACCTTTGGGAACATGATGGCCTAATTAAATATATACAATGCTACTAGGCAGTCTCAGATGGACATTGAGGACTGTTGTGCAATAGATATACTAGATGGCCTTATGGAAGAAGAATTATCCAATATGCTGGATTGGGATATACTAGATGGCCTTATGGAAGAAGAATTATCCCAGACATATGAAAGTATGCCTTCTTAGGGTAAAACAAAAAGCTTCCAGTGATTATCTCTTCCTCTCTCACTATTGAACAGGAGGAGGAATTATTGAGTGTTCTCAAGAAGCACACAAAGGTTATGGGGTGGGCAATTACTGATCTAGGAGGCATTGATGCCTCAGTTTGCATGCACAAAATTAACTTGGAAGAGGGTGTAAAACCCTCTAGGGAGATGTAGAGAAAGCTTAATCCTCACATGCAAGAGGTGGTCTTGAAAGAGATAGTAAAACTGTTGGATGCAGGGGTGATTTACCGCATTTCAGATTAAAAGTGAGTGTCACCTATTCATGTGGTACCCAAAAAGTCAAGCATAACAGTTATTACTTCTGATTCTTGGGAGTTGATGTCAGCCAGGGAGACCATTGGCTGGAGAGTTTGTATAGATTACAGAAAATCAACTCTAAAACCAGGAAAGATTATTTCCATCTCCCTTTCATTGACCAAATTCTAGATAAATTGGCTGGAAAGGCATTTTATTACTTTCTTGATGGATATTCAGGGTATAATCAAATCCCAGTGTATCATCAAGATCAAGAGAAGACCACCTTTATATGTCCCTTTGGCATTGTTGCCTACAAGAGAATGCCTTTTGGTCTATGCAATGCCCCAGCCACATTTCAGAGGTGCATGTATGCAATCTTCTATGATATGATTGACAAGTTCCCTAGAAATCTTCATGGATGATTTCTTTATCTATAAGGACAATTTTAGTCAGTGCTTGAGTCACCTTGACCTAGTTTTGCAAAAATGTGAAGAGACCAATTTGGTCTTAAGCTGGGAAAATAGCTACTTCCTGGTAACTCAAGGAATTGTGTTAGGCCATGTGGTCTCCCACAGAGGTATAGAGGTTGACAAAGCCAAAGTGGACCTGATCTCACACCTACCCCCACCCAGGACTATTAAACAAATTAAATCCTTTTTAAGGCATGCTGGATTCTACAGGAGGTTCATTAAGGACTTCAGCAGAATTGCAAAGTCACGGTGCCACCTGCTGTGTCAGGATGTGCAATTTAAATATTCTATTCAGTGCCTTGAGGCCTTTAAGGTCTTAAAAAAGTGCCTTATCATTGCTCCTATAATTCAGGCCCCAGATTACTCACTCCCCTTTGAACTGATGTGTGATGCATCAAACATGGCCGTAGGTGCTGTCCTAGGACAGAGGAAAGATAAGCTATCAGCAGTGATTTATTATGTCAGCAAACTACTAGCAGAGGCTTAGCTCAACTATACCACAACTGAGAAGGAGCTGCTAGTTGTTGTGTTTGCTGTGACAAGTTTAGACCTTACTTGCTTGGGTCTAAAATTATTGTTTGTACTGATCACTCAGCCCTGAAATACCTGTTGGCTAAGAAGGATGTTAAACCAAGGCTGATCAGATGCATCCTCCTGTTGTAGGAGTTTGATCTTGAGATCAAGGATAAGAAGGGAGTGGAGAATGTGGTGGCTGACCACCTCTCTAGAATTGTATTGGATGAATGTACAGTGGCACCTGTCAATGAATTGTTCCCTGATGAGTAGTTATTTATTGTTCAGTCTAGTGTGCCCTGGTTTACATACATTGTGAATTTTCTTACTGTTGGTAGGATTTCCCCTCATTGGTCCAAGATGGACAAAGACCTATTTTTCTCTCAGGTCAAACATTTTATGTGGGAAGACCCTTACCTATACAAGCATTGTGTAGATCAGATTGTTAGGAGATGTGTGCCTGAAAGTGAGTTCTACAACATTCTTTCTATGCGCCATGAGCAGGCCTATGGAAGTCACTTTAGTGGCAAAAAGACAACTGTAAAAGTATTGTAATGTGGGTTCTACTGGCCCTCTTTGGTCAGAGATGCACACATACATTGTAAAGCCTGTGCAAGATGTCAAAGGTTGGGAGGCATTTCCAAGAAAGATTCAATGCTATTGTAACTCATCCTTGTGGTAGAACTATTTGACATCTGGGGGATTGATTTTATGGGCCCATTTCGTCCTTCTATGGGTTTCAATTTTATCCTTATGGCAGTGGACTATGTGTCCAAGTGGGTTGAAGCCATTGTTACAGGGACAAATGACCACACAGTTGTCCTCAAATTTCTAAAGGATAGTATTTTCTCTAGATTTGACACCCCCATAGCTATCATTAGTGATGGGGGAAACTTTTTTGTAATAGGCCTTTTCAAAATCTGTTCAAAATGTATTTTGTTACACACAGGATTGCAACTCCCTACCACCCACAGACCAGTGAGCAAGTTGAAATTTCTAATAGGGAGATTAAGCACATCTTGGAGAAGATTGTGAAGACAGATAGGAAGGATTGGGCACAGAAGTTGAATGATGTATTGTGAGCTTATAGGATTGCCTATAAGACCCCTATTGGCATGTCCCCTTTTAGACTGGTTTTTGGCAAGGCATGTCACCTGCCCGTAGAGTTGTAACATAGAGCCTACTGGGCTATAAAAATACTGAATTTTTATCTAACTACTACTGGTTCACACATGAAATTGCAACTATCAAAGTTTGATGAGCTGATACTGGAGGCTTATACAAATGCAAGAATTTACAATGAGAGATCCAAGGCATTTTTTTATAAGAAACTGATGAGGAAGGACTTCAATGTTGGTGCCAAGGTTTGGCATTTTAACTCTAAATTAAAAAAAATTCCAAGAAAGTTAAAATCCAGATGGGATGGACCTTACACTGTCATCCATGCCTCCCCATCTACTGTTGTGGAGATCTTGGACCCCATTTCTGGGAAGATCATGAAAGTAAATGGTCAAAGGCTAAAAATTTGTGTAGAAAATTCTATAGAGCCTCCTCAGACCATCCACTTGCATGAACCTCCCATTGATTAATGATCCACAGCTTTGTAAAATATGTACCATACTTGTTGAAATTCTGGTGTTGTTTTGTTTAAAAATCTTTCATGTGTTGTTTTTATTGTGTTGTTGATTTGCATGTTTTATTTTGAGTTGTGTTGTTGTTTTATTGATGTGAATGTTTGTCATCTAAATTTCATGAGCTTGCTTCCTGATAAAATTGAAATGTGCATGAACCTATTGCATGTTAAAATCATTTGAATGCTAGCATATTCACTTTGTGCATAGGGTGGTATTGGGCATGAGTTGATCAGAGGAGAAATAGAAGAGATGTGAAGAAAGTTGGTGCTGATGCACAATGGCAAGGTGGTCCCTGAGGTTTCCAAGATGAGCCAGAGACAGCTGCTTCAATTGAATACCTAACCAAGGCCTCACAGCTACCCCTTCTCAGGCCCCCACTGTAGCTAGTCTTCCCTAGACTAGTGCAGCTATTTTACCAAAACAGCAGGGTGAAGACTAAGGATGATGGAAACCCTACATTGCTTGTGTTAATTGGTGACTTTGAGATGTTGTTTAACCAAGCAACCATTATTGAAATTCTTGGGATACCAGCCAAATACAGCCTAGAGTGTGGCTTGGGTGCTCCTTTGACAGCTACCATCCCTAAAATTGCCAAGGAGCTCACTAGAGGGATCACAGCCTCTGGGGTATCAATTAGGAAGAGAGACCTACATCCAAGCCTAAGATTTATGAATGGAGTTCTAAGAGAATGTTTATTACTCTGGGCACCAGCAAGAGAGGAGGTCCCCAATTGCTGATGCCCTCTACTCCTTTCACTGCAACCATTATATTGATGTTGCAAAGCTAATCTTTGCAGGAATAAAATATATACATGAGAAGTTAAAGAGAGAGCAGAACCCTCATTCCTTGCCCTACTGTAGGCTCATTATAGCCCTACTACAGCTGGGGGGCTACCACTTTCAGATGAATGAGGAGACCCTCAACTTAGGCCCCAGCAAATGTGGAAAGAAGTAATGGACGATTAGTAGAACTTTAATTGAGAAGAAGGAGGAGGAGCTGCTACCTCAAGCAGCCCCCATAATTCAAGAGGGAGCTGCCACTTTTGCAGCTGTTACACCCACCAGCTCTGCTGCTATATCTCAAGTAGCCACCTCCATTGTGCCAGCTACACCTGCCATACCTATTCCCACCATCCCATTACCATCACACTCCATTCCATCATCATCAATTGCACACACAATTTCCACACTCACTTCTATTCTCATGCCAGCTATTGTGCCAGCCAGCACTACCTTACCCACTACCACACCAATCTCACAACCCTCCAAAGTTACATCACCTACCCCTGAGCTAATCATATTCATTACCTCAGCCACAACTACCTCAGCTACATCATCAATCCCTGAGCCAATTCAATCTATTTTCCTTGCACACCCCAGCCCACCTGTCAAGGTCACATACACCAAAAAGAAAACCTCACAAACCACCAAAGCCCCCACTCAACCTCCCCAGTACATTACCTTACCACCTCCTACCCCATTACCTCAGTCCATTCAACTTCAAGAGCCCCCAACCACCACTTCCACTACCATGCCAGACCCTATGCTCACTGATCTACCCTCACCATCACCTCCATCTCCATTCCTCTATGACGAGAGTGAGCCTCAGCTCACTGACATCCCACATAGTTCCCCTAAAACCACAACTCATCCCACTAAACCCCCTGCCATACTTGAACCCATTGGCTAATCTATTCCATTTTCCCCTTCCAATGACCAAGACCCCTTCTCATCAGAGGGATACTTATCCATGATGGACTCTATTATAGGGGACATCAATCATGAGTTCAGTCCTCTCCCGGATTCACAACAACCACATCACTTTACTCCTACCGCTACTTCACCATAGCCAACTAACTTCCATCATGCACCCACTTCACCATTTCAACCAATTCCAACCACCCAATCCACAATACCTATCATACCTGATCCCTTACCCCAAATCCTTACCCTCCTCCTTTTGCATCAAACCTAAATGTTAGCCAATACCTAAACCCAAACATCCATAGAGGCGAACCTTCAAGCCATGCACTCCACCCTCCAAAATCAGGCTACCATTCAATCCAGTTTACAAGCCATCAAGTCAACATTGTCAACCCTAACCACAACATCCATTTATCCCTCCAACTACCCATATACCTACACCATCCCCATCTCCCCAACCCTTAACCTTAGCAGCAATAATAGTCGTTGTTGCCCACATTGAACCTATTCTAGAAGCCCCTATAATTACATTTACCACTACCTTAACCCAAACTGACCCTGAGGTAGGGGATCTTACCATACCTGAGCCTATACAGCCACCCATTATTGCCCCATCTCTAGCACTTACCCAACCTGCAACCCCACCTGCAGTTGCAACAAATGATGCAGCCACATATGTGGATGACCTATTCCCCACTTCTTCCATTGCATCCCAAACTGACCCAGAGGTAATAGACCTTACCCTACCTGAACTAGAAGTCCCTAAGCCAATACCCTCTACCTCCACCCTACCCATTCCATCATCCATCCCTTCATCTTCATCCACACCACCTCATTTGCTAGTTGGCCCTTCTTCCCCTACTAAATATTCAATCCTACCCGCCCCTTCCAACCCCTTGCCTCTATTCTCCACCCTCCTTAGAGCCATGAAGGAAAGTGCCTACATCAAGAGAGATGTCATAAGAGGCATGGTTGACCTCATAACTACAGTCTAATAGCCTCTCCTCGATCAAAACAAGTTTTTGAAGCTAACTCACAAGATGGAGAGAAAGAGGATCAAGCATGATTGGAGGGAGATATTGCTAAAATACAATGAAGAGAAAAATAGAACTGATGGGATGGAGGATGTGATCAAGAACTTTCAGGTGACACTTAGAAGGCTGGAGAAAAGAGCTAATGATTATTCTAGGACTACTGTAGCATTATAGAAGACCTTATCTGAGATTGGTGGCAGAGACTTAGGAGAAGCAGCTACCAAACTCTTCACTGTTGCAGCTCCCCCCTGCCAACTGCCCCTAAACCCAAAGAGCCAAGAAAAATAAAGTCTGGAATCAACATCAAGGAGCCTACACCAAAGCTTGAATCCACTCCCAAGAAGAGCAGCATCACTAAGCAGCAAAAGACTACTTCTAAGAGATCCAAGTCCACTGCTTCTCTCAAGAAGGAAAGAGGGAAATCTGTCTAAGAACAGGTTGATGAAAATTCAGATATTTAAAATTGTGTACATGTAATTAGTTAGGTTGTTTTTGTATAATCTTTTTGTAGTTATTTTCACTTGCATTGTTCAAATTCCTGTTTTATAAATGAAAGTTCTCTTTGGTAGCTTTTGTGTGAATTTTGTTTGGTTTACTTCATTTCTGCTATTTACTTGTTTGTTTTACTTGTGAGTGTGAGTATGTTTGTTACTTTTACTTATCCTATTTTTTGTCTTATCTTTATCAAAATACCCTATCGCACATTTTCTTTATCTTTGAATCAGTGAAGACACTGCTCCTCATAGGTTTGGGGGTGTGGCAAGGTATGCCAATGATGTAGTTAACCTAAGTGTAGCAGAATCAAGTGAGTAAGAGAGAAATAGAGCTAAGTTCACCTAAGAAACTTTTAAAATGAGGAAATTTAAAATTTTGCAGACCTTTAGGCATTAAAAGCTTTTAAAATTAAATATTTTCATGAGGTGAACACCAAGAAAACTCATTTGTGTCAGCACTTAGTGAACCATTAAAGAGAGAAAAAGGTAAGGACATGCTTATAAATTCAATGGAAGACCATACCTAGTGAGATTCGAGCCTACAAAAAAAAAATTTCTCTTTGAGGAGTATCTTAGCCAATTCTTTTTGTTCTAAGGACTGGCTGAGTCTTTTCCTCACTAGAAGTTAGGCATCTCCAAGTTAAAACAACTGACAGTACCGATGACATTTAGGAAAGGATCAAGCCCTTCTCTTGGACAGTTTGAGCTTAAAGATACCAAACCCAGTAAACTACCCTTGTGCATGCACCTTTTGAGCCTTAATTTCTAGTTTTTCTTCAAATTACACCTGAGTATTTACACCTAAACCTGTGGACCTGATTCAAACCTACCCCCACTCTAAGAATTCAGAAGGCAAAGGAGGAGTTAAAGATGGACAAGTTAGGGTCAACATTTGGTGAATAGAAAAGAAATACAAAAAGATGACAGCAGTGTAGCAGCTGGGAACAGGGTGGCATTTCAGCAAAATAAAAAAATAAAAAGAAAAAAAATGTATCCAAAAGAAAAACAAAAAAAAAAAATGAAAGGAAGAGAGAGGAGTCAAGAGGAAATTTCATTGGAAAAAGTAAAAATAAGAGGAGAAGCTGGCCACTTTAAGTTTGAAAAATATCAAAGAAGATAAAATATGCTGAATTAAAGAAGGTGAAGTCATGAATCACCTCCTTCACCTGCTGATTTCTTAATTTTGCATCCTTTTCTCCCTTCCAATCTTTGTAACCTACACCCATAAGCCACATTACAACCCAGTCATAAGACCTTGTGATTCTAATTAGAGTGAGCTGTTATGTGGAGATGAGGAGTGTCCAATCTATGACAAGAAATAGTCAATGATGCCAAAATTTAGGAGCCTTGCCTATGCTCATGCTTGCAGCCCCATTTGGGGACTATAACTACTCTTGAGCTTGTGTGAAAATGAATACCCTCAATTTTATTTGTCAGAGACTACCCCGGTAAGCATTGGGTCTAACATTGAATGTATTGGGCATTGTCTAAACCAAAATTTTGACCTAATGGTAAGCTCAGTACTAACATACACTTGTTATTTTTCTTGTTGTGAGCTGAATGGAAATGATGTACATTATTGTAAGAGTTTTTCATGTTAATTGGTCTCTGCATTTCATATTTTTAAACTCCTCACATTTTTAAAAGAATCAAGGGTAGACTAATGCTCTATTTATTGAAAGCTGACTTGGTAATGTTTGCACTTTTGTTAAGTGTGTCATTGAGAAGTTTGTGGGTACCTTCATTGAAAATCCTCAGGAGACTTCACTCATCCACTAGGAATCACCTACGGATTTAAAAGGCTTGATGCATAAGCTAAATGCATCCATGCTCCCTACGAAGTGGCATTTACATTCCTAGAGTAGTTATTTAAGTTTTGCTTTGCTCGACGACTAGCAAAGATTTGGTTTAGGGTGTGTTATTCACTGAAAAGTATCACTTTTCACCTCTTAAGCTAACCTTTACTTCACCTTAGAGCTGTCTAATAACTCTTTGTTTAGCTTATTTTGTAGTTAGTAATAATTGTGTAGCTTAGTACAAAGTCCATGCTTTTGATGCCAAAAACCTCGCGTTGTTTAAATCCGTAGCAAAGCTTCCTCTCGTAGCTGATACCTAAAGCACAAAGGAACTCATGCAACTCAGTGAAGGATTAATCTCAAAGAGCCGCTTCGCGCACTAGTCGCGTGCCTCAATTACGCTAATCATTCTAAGACCTCGCGAAGCACTCGCACACTCAAGCCTTCAAAAATTAAGCTCGCGAAGCTCTCACGGGGATCAAATCTCACATAGCCGCGTGCGCAGTCTCGCGAGGCCAATTTGCATTAAAGAACTCAAGTAAGCTTGCGAAGTTCTCACATAGCTCAAGAGGAGAGAGAGCTCCAAAAATTCTCTCGCACAGCTCTCGTGCACGTAAAAGCTAAAACTTTACCTGGCGAGCTATGCTATGCACTACACATGGAGTTGAGCGAGATCAAAGCTGTACTTCGTGAGACCCTCACGACAGGAAGTACCTGAAGCTCTACTGCACAAGTAAAGCCAATGCATGCAAATTTTACCTCGCGATAGAATTGAAGGGCGGAGTAGTTGTGCGACAATTCAAATCCTGTTGCGCGAGCAAGGAGCTTTTCAAGAAAAATTTTACCTAGTGAGCACTCTGAAACTACGTGAATGAATTAAAGAATCAAAGCCAGCCCCGCAAAGCTCGGGCTCTCCACTTCTCATTCTTTACTCAGGACATTTTTGGGATTTTCCCAGGTCTAGGGCACACATCTCGAGGCCCTAATCTCGATGCACACATCCCAAGGCATCAAGGGTTGTAACCAAGCCACGTCTACTAGAAAATTAGGGTTTAATCTTTTTTTGACCAAGGCATTAGTGATTGAGTATATAAGCTGTAACTTTAACTTAGAATATCATCTCTCCTTCAACCTCAGTCAGCTGTGAGCTCGAGCAGATTAGGGCTAGGGTTTGATCACCTTCTTTTTCCATTTTTCTTCTTCCTTAGCCCAACACTTGCTGGCTATGACCTCTATAAGCAATTGGCTTAGTTTTATTCAGTTATTGTAATGGGTCTTATGAACATTGGATTTGTTGAGAGCTGTTATGCGCAAGGTTGCTGCCTTGAGGACATCTCATTATAAGTATTAGTTTAATCAATGAATGTCCATTTTATTTCTTATTCAATCTATTATTTTCCTATTTATCCATAGTTTTATTCAATCTATGCCATACATTTAGGACTTGAGCTGATTTGAAACCCCAATGGAAGCTTGCACTTATAGCCCTGTAACCATGGTGGCTACAGTAATTTTCATGTTCCATCTCAGTCCCATGTGGTGTGGATAGCCTGTAACCATTTAAGTGGATAGACTATAGCCCTAGGGTGATTCCAAGTCACATATCTGAGAGGGATTCTTTTCCTCTATACTTGAGCTTGTAGCCTTGTGAGAGGTTGTTGCAGGAACAAGCTCCCCTCTATTTTACTTGACCAACATCAGATGTTAGATCTGATTTCTCTGTAGAGATTGCAGACTTGTAAGCTGAGTCATTGTAAGCCTGTTGTAGCAATGACCAGCTGCATTTAAAGTCTCCAAATAGCCTTTGAACAACTATGGTTTCCACTAGTTTTTCAAGAGCTATTTGCCATTGGGTGGATGACATCTATTAGATAATTTGTTACTATTTAAGTGGATAGGTTATAGCCTTAAGAGATCAAATAAACCATAAGAATTGAGTTAGATACCTCCTCCTTGCATATGTGCTTGTAGCCATCTGAGGGATTACTGTAGAGACAGCCCTAAATTTCAGTTACATAACTGAAATAGCCTTAGCTTAATTACCTATTTCCCATCATTTTTATCTTTATTTTAACACACACCATCACCACCTTCTTCATAAACCTTTCTTTAGGATAGGACTGAACTTTATTTCTCTTCTTTTAGTAATAATTTAGTATAGTTGTGACACCCAACTCCCTTTCTCTAGGATTTTCATATTTGTAGCCAGATCTGGAGGCCTACTAATATAACTCATTTTGGGTTCTAGATCAATTTCTCTATGAGACACCCTCTTACTCAAAACTTGCTACAACAGCCATGTATCTTGTAGGTTGTGTATTTCAGACTTGCTGTTTTAACCAATCTTCATTTCATCACCTTTTGATTTATTTTTCTTTACCACTGCTTTCTCACCAATAACTTAACATAGCAGCACTCTGAGAGATTCCAACACCTCCTTAGGTCAGTATTTGCTAGCTAAGTCCTCTTTGTAAACAACTAGGTATAGTTACTTTAATTTTGCAAGGGGTTGTGTATAAATTTTGGGAGTTGTTCTGGTTTGCTCTGCACAGATTGTTGTCTTGAGGGTACCATTGTAAGTCTCTTTTATGCAATGAAATGCCATTTTCATAGTTTGATTGAATCCTTATTTAGTTGTGTTTTTACATAAATCAATTTGGATTTGATGCTCCTATTGTTGTTTAAGCTTGTAGCCTTGCAACAATGGTGACAGCAGCAATTTAGTTGTTCGATCTCAACCATCTGTTATTTGGATAACCCCTGGGATAGCCTATGACCATTTAAGTGGATAGACTATAACCCTAAGGCTAGTTCAAATCACAGATCTAAGATAGATTCTTCTTCTCTGCACATGAGCTTGTAGCCTTGTGAGAGATTGTTGCAGAGACAAGCCACCCTCTGCTTTACATTTCCATCACCAAGCTCTTAGATCTGATCTTTTGTAAAGATTGCAGACTTGTGAGTTGAGTCATTGTAAGCCTTTTGTAGCAATGACCAGCTGATTCTAGATCCCCAAAAAGCTTATGAATGATTGTGGTTTCCACTATTTTTTCAAGAGCTATTTGCTCCTATTAATGCATGTGCTTGTAGCCTTACAAACATAGTGTCTGCAATGGTGTTCAAGTTCTGATTTAGTGCATTTGACTGGAGGAAATCCCTTGGATAGTCTGTGACCATTTAAGTGGATAGGCTATAGCCTTCAGATCAATCCATTCTCTTGGATCGGGTTAATTTTCTGATTTAATCTTTATGATTTGATCCTCTCCCTTTGATAGTTTGTGACCATTTAAGTGGACAGATTATAGCCCTAAGAGACCAATTTAAATCACAGGGGTTAAGTTGGATTCCCCTACCTTGCAGATGTGCTTGTAGCCATCTGAAGGATTACTACAGAGACAGCTCTAGATCTGACTTGCATGACTAATGTGACCTAAGCTGCATACTTCTCACCATATTATTTTTGTTATTTTACCATACCATCAACCTTCTTTAAAACCCTTTCTATAGTATAGGACTTCATTTCATTTCTTAGTTTAGTTTTAGTTGTGACAACTCCAAAACACTCCCTTTCTTTAGGATTGTCAGATCTGGAGGCCTACTAAATGACCCTTATGGTTCTAGATCAATTTTCTTGTGGGACAAACTCTCACTTACTTTTAAAACTTTCTATAGCAGGCCTTAGATCTTGCAGGCTGTACTTTATGCTGAAATCCATTCCATTTCATTTTATTTTTTACTGTCTTTTAACCATCCATTTTACAATAAACTCTGCTAGCATAAAGTAATCAACACCTAACTTCTCATACACAGAATATGGAAGTAGGTTAATACTGGCTCCCAAATCTAGGAGAGCTTTCTCTATGGTGTGGTCTCCAATGATATAAGGGATTGTGGGAACTCCAGAGTCTTGGAGTCTAGTTGGGGTAGCAATAGACAAAACTTGTTTTACTTTTTCAACAGCAAAAACTTTCTTGGATAACTGAATCCTAGACTGTCTTTTGTGGGTGCACAAATCTTTTAAAAACTTTGCATAGGTTGGGACCTGCTTAATGGCATCAAGCAAAGGTAAATTAATTTTTACCTGCTTAAAGGTCTCCATCATTTTCTGCACCTTAACATTCCCCTTATCAAAAGGAGGAGCTTGAAGAGCCTGAGGAAATGGAAAATGAAGTCCTGCTAAGATTTCATCTGCTACCTTTGCACTTTTATCAATTTTCTCTTTGTTTTGAATTTCTTTTTTCTGTTAGGACTCAACCGCAGCCTCTTTATTTTTCATATGATGCTCCTGCTACATACTGTCATGGACTAGGTTTTCTTGTGTTGCACTCCTTGTGATATCACCATCAATATGGTTATCCACCAACCTGCCACTTCTCAAAGTCGTGATGGCTTTAGTTTCATCATTAATTGAAGAAGATTCACCCACCATATACTGACCCTTAGGATTATTCATTGTCTGGCTTGATAATCTGCCCTCTTCTCTTCTAGTCAAAGTATATTTGATAACTGTCCAAGATGGTCCTCTATCTTTTTAATGCTCTGGCTATGAGAGTGCACAGTTTGTGATAAGGAGCTCAGGTTCTGTAATGAAGACAAAACTTACTCCAAAGATGGGGCTCTGACTTGTGGTAGTGGTGATGGTGAATTTTGAGTGTTGTGCTGAGCCATTGCTTGAACCATAGGCTGTTGGTACTAAGGCTTTGAGAAACAATTCTGCTTGTATGGTTGAGTAGGCCTATAAGGCATAGCCTGCTGCTGTTGGGACTGAAAATTATCTTGCCTCTACCTTAAATTGGGATGGTTTCTCCATGGATATCCAGTAGGCTGTTGTTGCCCATAGGATTGAGCAGCATTGGCATGCTCTATGACCAGCTCTGGGTACTAACCAGCTGATGGACAGTCCACCAATGAATGTGAAGGTGACTGCATATCAGACATGCCTCCTCAATATGTACAACCATTCTAGGTTGCATCACACTCATCATCTTACCAAATTTCGGTCTTAAACTGTCCACCTTTCTTTCCAGATCATTGGACACATTAACCTCATGCATCCTTCCTCTAGAGGTGGCTTCCTTTATCATTTTAGCTAGAGTTTCAATGTCATTGCGAGATAGAGACTCTTGCTGCATGGAATTTTCACTGATTACATCAAAAAGCTCCCAAGCTTTTTCAGGCGTAAACTATCCACCTTTCTTTCCAGGTCATTGGACACATTGACCTCATACATCCTTCCTCTAGAGGTGGCTTCCTTTATAATTTTAGCTAGTCTCAATATCATTGTGAGATAGAGACTCTTGCTGCATGAAATTTTCACTGATTACATTAAAAAGCTCCCAAGCCTCATCAGCAGTCTTGTGGAGATAAGTACCCCAACATGAGGCATCCACCATTTCCCTGCTCTTATGATCAATTCCTTGATGGAAGCTTTGGATAAGTTGCCACTAAGAATTTGATGGTGTGGGCATTGCCTCAACAGTTCCTTAAACCTCTCACATGCCTGATGGGAATCCTCAGTTGAGAATTGAGCAAAGGAAATTATGCTCTTCCTCAATTGATTGGTTTTAGACATAGGAAAAAATTTATCTAAGAATTAGTATTGGAGATCAATCCAGGATTGTATGTTGTTTGCTGGGAGCATGGAGAGCCATGTTCTAGCTTTGTCCTTTAGTGAAAAAAGAAAAAGTCTCAATTTAGTGGCTTTTGCTCCTAAGCCACCAATATTGAATGTGGTGCACAAAGCAAGGAACTCATCTATGTGTTTGTATGGGTTTTCCTTACTCAGCCCATGGAATGAGGGTAACATTTGGATGGTTGAGGATTTGATTTCATAATTTTCTTCAACTGCAGGAAATTGAATGCATAAGGGAGATGAATATACCCCTGGTGCATGGTATTCCTTCAGTGTTCTTTGTTGCAGAAATGTGTATGGTTTGTCTATGTCTATGGGCTCTCTCTAACTCTGGATTTAGAGGTTCTAAGTCAGGGTTAAGAGACCTTCTACCTAGCATACATAAAATAACAAAGAGCAAACCAGCACTCACAGCACACCAAATATTGCTGAAGAAAAAGAATGACAAAACTAAACTGCAATAAAAGGAATAGGAAATGCAAACTCAAGCAAGATGTGCTCCAGCTGCAGGCAATGAACTTCTCTCCTAGCTACAACTTCAGACGTAAAATCAAATTCAATAGGCTATAAAACTACAACAGCATTAATTCAAATTCTACAACTACAAAAACCAAACTTCTAACTAAAACTCAAATTTACCAAACTTAGATCAACAAATCCCCGACAGTGGCGCCGAAACCTTGTTGGTGTAATTGTGCTTGCAGATTTTTATTGTAAAAATGGTTGGAAAATACAGCAAAAAATAAAATGAAATGGAATGGATTTCAGCACAAAAATACAGCCTGCAAAATACAGGGTTGTTGTTGCAAGTTTTAAAGTAAGTACGGATTAGTCCACAGGGAAATGTGATCTAAATTTTGTAAAACCTATTCCTATTATAACCTAAAATCAAGGAAAAACTAGAAGAGAGAAAGAGTTTGGTTGTCACTTTAAACTAAGCACAGCAGGAAATTAAATCTAAATATAAACAAAATTAAAACTAAACCAAAGGTGAGCAAAAGAAAGATTTGAAGAAGAGAGCAAAAATTTTGGTGAAATAAAAATCAAATGTGGAGAATTAATAGCTTGGGATCAATCTCACAGTGAAATTGATTTATCAAACAATAGAGTAGAGGATGGATCTGCAACCGTCCTTCATTTGGCTATAAGCTCAAATGTAAGGTAGAACAATCCAAATCTGCCCTGAGATATGGATCAGTCCTAGGGGTATACTCTGTCCACTCGAATGGTCACAGAGCATCCCATGGATATAATCCAGTCACGGGGGATAAATTTGGAACAAGAAAACCACTACAGATGCTATGGATGCAAGGCTGCAAGCTCAGGCATCCATAGGAGCATAAAACCTATGGAATAAAAAGATCTAAAGATTAAATGAAACTTTACAACTAGCAATTCATTGATCTAACACCACTTACAACAAATTACTCACGGATCTGTAGTCTTTGCATTCTCCAATCCTCATATAATGCTATCTCACCACTCAATTTACAGATCTAACTTCACCCTAGTTGTTAGAATAATTTAGCCAACCATGGTTAGGCTAAAGAGAGAATAGAAAAGAGAAGATTAGAATTTAAGCGGGAAAAAATAACTCAAACTCTTAATGCTCTCGTCTGTTGTATTCCCCCCTATTTATATAAATTCCCAAGTGCCTCAGATCTGTTTTGACCAATCAGAAAAGAGGGGAATCAATTCTGTTATCAGACTTGATGAGGTGGCTACATTTCCTCCAAGAATTCCCAAAATCTTGTTAGAGCTAATTGAGCACACATGAGGCAGTTAGGCAGTTCTTCTTTGTGCCATTTACATTCCAAAAATATCCTCCAAAACTGTCAGACAGCCTCTGGACACGTGCGTCAAATCACTGAATGACTAGCACTCTTAGTTGACAGGTGGGAATACCAAAATTTGCATCTCGAGATGTTCAAAGTACCTCTCAACAGGTTCTCGACAAGTCACAGCTCTTGGAGATACATTTCGACAGGTTGAAGGATCTTCTTGATAGGTTCTTTGACAAGTTATAGTTCCTGGAGATACATTTCGATAGCTTGAAGGATCTTCTTGATAAGTTCTTTGACAAGTTCATTTCAGCACCTTTTACTTCGTGAGGATGGTTGTCTTCAGGTAACCTCTCGAGTGGTTCAAGTGCACTTGTCTACAGGTGCCTCTTCTTCAGTCTGAACTACTCAACAGGTTCAGTGATCTACTCGAGTTTACTCAAATGCTTTAATCAACCTCTCGAATTCTTCCTTGGACTGCTCGAGTTCATTAGTGTAGCTTTAAGACACCTCTCAAGAGGTTCTTCAACTACTCGAATTTACCTTATTGTGAGCCGTTGTTGCTGATGAAATCAACTATCATCTGGGACTCTTTACCAATCAAGGGTTGAGTCTGCTTTCTCTCCCTTTTGGCCTTTTATGCATAGTTTTCTGCACTTTGCTGTACATCATTGCCAGCTGTAAAACAATACTCAAAACACCTTATTAATCAGTTCGGAGGTCCATCAAAGGTCAGGTTAGGAGATGAAAATTAGTATTTTTTACTGATTAACACAATGCTGAAAAAGGGTACAACTAAAGAAATTATTCTAAAGAAAATGAGAAAAGGGATGAAAAATCGTAAAAGACGATTCTAAATCAAAGGATTAAAGAAAAAAAGAAAATCATGAAACACGATTCTACAAATCAATTGAAGAAATGAGATTTATAAAATAAGAAAAATAAGAATTAGTAAATGGGAAGAAGTTATCCAAATTTGTGGATACTTACTGAAGAAGAAAAGAAGAAAAAGATAGGAAAAAGAAGAGCTAAATACTCAAAAATATTTGGAATCCTTTTTACCTTTCTTTGACACCTTCTAAAACCCAAAGCCCCATTACAAGCCGGAGGAAAGACCTTTTTTATTTTCGATTTGCAAAAGCATAAGCCTAGTAGAAATATGAATAATAGATACTATGGATTGCACAGGAATTATATGAATAGATTATATTTTTCATGAGATTAAAAGTTTTCCAATTATCTTTGACTGAATTCTTCTAAAATATTATATTGTGAAAACCTAGAATTTTGATATTTTTTCTAAGAGTATGCCAATAGTGTGAGTTTTTGAATGAAGATATTTTATAAATCTGCAGTTTAAAAAAATCTAAGAAGAATAAACTGTTCACTAATGCATACACTACGTGCTTACTGTGAATTGAAATTGTTGGAGTTGATAACTGTTATAATGGAAAGCAAGGATAAAAGATTGGTAATTTTAGAAAATCATATCAACCATGTGATGATCAACTTAGTTAACTTAGTGTACGAAAATTAGTTTAGATTTTTAACTTTTTATTTTCTTGTAAATTTTGAAAAATCTTTTGAAAAATCCAAAAATATTAGAAGTTTGTAGGTAACTTCACTGAAAACCTTCAGGAAACTACAACTCCTACACTAGGGATCACCTATGGATTTTGAAGGCTTATTGCATCTGCTAAATGCAATTGTGCTCCTTACGAAAGTGGCATTTAAATTCTTAGTTTAGAATGTTTTATATTTCCTTGTTTGCTAGGGAGTAGCAAAGAGTAAGTTTGGGAGTGTGATCAGTCATATAATACACCATTTTTTCACCCTTAACTTAGTGATGATAGAACTTAGTTTGCTACTAATAAGTTGCTGACGTGAAAATATTAAGGAAAAATAGTAAAAGAGAATCAAAATATTAATATTCGTCAAAATGAACTCGTAAAGCAATAAGAAAGACGATTGAACGAAAAAGATGAATCATCGCCTACTAAAAGATGAAAATTCGTGTTTTACGATCTTATGGAATGATGTAAAGGAAGAAGTACAAAATCATAATTTACGATTCTTTAGAGGAAGCCGTTCAAGAGTGAAGTACGATACAAGAGAAGACGATGAATCATAATAAAGAATTGTCTAGAGTGTAAAAGCTAGAAAATCGTGAATTACGATTTTACAAAAGAACACCTTTCTAAAGCTACTGATTAGGTGAGTGATTTTCACCGCCATGTATATAATTAGAAAAATTCTTGGCTTAAAAATCTGGCCAATCATGGATCTGAGAAGATTGATGAAGAAGACTCTTAAAGGACTCTGCTGCTAAAATAAAGGAGAAAATCTAGAAGTATATCAACTGTTGAAAGCAAGGAAAGATAGGATTAGAAGTAGAGTTATATTAGGATATTTTTATTTTAGTAATTTCTTTTATTAAAATTAGGAGTTTTGTAAACCGGCCCCCTTATAATCTATAAATAAGAGGGCTTGGTATAGGAATTAATCATCGAAGAAATTATCAGCATCAATTGACGCCTGAGGTTGGGTTTTCTTCCGATCATTAGAGTAGTTTAGTTTAGATATCCAAGGTTCCTAGATCACAATTGACGACTGGGATTGAGAGTTAGAAGATTAGAGTAGATATATGTAATTTCTCAGAAGCAATTGAAGACTGCAACTGAGGGGTGAAAGATATAATTTAATTGCTTTCTAGTTTAAATTTATTTTATTGTAATTTCCTGCTTTATAAATATTTTTGAATTTGAATTTGAATTCACGACTCAGGTTGAGATTTGTAGATTAGTGTAATGGTTTTTATTTTCTATCTTTGATTTTTTGGAGTTTGACTGGCGCCCAAATTTCTGGTAGATTAAAGATTAGTATAAATCTATATTAAAGGATGCTAGTTTTGATTGACGCCCAAATTCTAGAAGACTAAAATATAGTATAATGGTATTTTAAATTTGTAAACATTCAATAACTGAAGATTGTGATTGACGACCACGATCTGAAGAAGGAGGATTTATGATTTATTTTCTGCAGTTTTGTTTAAGAAACTATTCTTTATTCATATTTCTCAAGTAGTTTAGGATCTTAAAGATAAGTATAAGTTTTCAGAAAATTAATATATATATATATATATAAACATATCCTCGTGCGAACGATCCTATGCTAGTATTACAATTTCCATTGTGTGCTTGCAATAGGTTAAGACTTAATTAGAACATACATAACTAATCAGCGATCAGAGCCTCAACCTCTCTGCTGAAATCTGAAGGACCCTCCTCCGACAACCCTAGAGCAAAAATTCCAAACGAAACTCCAAGCCCCAAACAAATCAACACAAACCAAATAAACTACCTATACGCAAACTAGCACTCTAACAAGAACCAATATCTATACCCCAACCAATATGCGACCCACACTATGACTAAGACCTATACCATGACCAAAAGCAATTACCATACCCTGACCAGAATCAAAACCAGTACCCCAATGCCACACAGACTAACATCACCTACTACAACTCATTATTCGATCAGGCTCAACTCGCATATAAGACCGTACACTCATTCACTCCCGCCCCATTGCATCCGACTAGCTTGATCCAAAGGATTGAACCTCCCTCAGAGCACGTCCATACCCTTCACTCACAACCAACCAAAATCCAACCCGTCACCAAGCTCAACGCACTAATCTAGCCTACCACCGAAGTCACCAGACAAACTCCCTCACCTATCCCGAAAACAATTCCCAAATCAATCTATCCACATAATACGACACCATTTATACTTAAACCGATCATGAAACTATACTTTGAACCTAAACTCGTAATTGAATCAAGACCCCTAATGAAACATACTCAAAAATTAATCCCCGAGCCCAAACGCATTATCGAACACGTGATTGAACACATCACCTCACCAACCTTAAACTCGACCTTTGAAGTAATCCCTACATCAACTTCAAAACATGAACTCATCGCCCCACTGACCTCATAATCGACTCTCGAATTAACTTCTATGCTCACTTCAAAACCTAAACTCACTACCACCTCACCAACTTCAAAACAAAATCTCAAACCCGAATCTGTTATCAAACATACCCCCGAACCATCCATTTCACTCACCCCAGAATCAACTGTCGAACCGATCTCAGAACCAACTCACAAATCAATATCTACACTTGCCTTAAAGCCTGAACTTACCACCGAACTTATCACCTCCCCAACCATGAAATTGAGCCCCAAACTCAAACCAATAATAAAAACTAAACTTACAATCAAACCAAAGCCTATCATCAAGCTTGAACCTAGCATCGAACCCGAGCATGAACCTATCATCAAACCTAAGCTTGTTGTCAGACCCGACATTGTCACCAATCCTAAATCTACTGTCGAACATAAACTTGTCACTAAACCTATTATTAAACCTAAACCTGTGATCAGATCCGACATTGTCACCAAACCTAAATCCACCATTGAACATAAACTTGTCACCAAATCTAAGCCTATCATCAAACTCAAACCAATCGTCAAACCTAAACATGTCACCATGCCTAAACCTATCATCAAACCTAAACTTGTCACCGAACCTAAACCTATCATCAGATCTAAACCTGTCATCAAACTTGAACCTATCGTCAAACCTAAATTGGTCACCGAATACAAACCTTACATCAAGCCTCAAATCTGACATTATTGAACTTAACCAATCGTCGAACCTATCATTGACCCTACACCCATCCACAAGCTTGAACCCACCATCCAAGGCGAACCTGCCATCAAACCCGAACCATTGTCAAACCTGAACTTGTCATCAAACTCGAGCCTGTTATAAAGCACGAACCTGTCACTAAAATGAAACTTTATCTATACAATGCCAACTCCACTCACCTTCGAGCCAACCACCGAACCTATCATGGAGCAGATCATCTCTCCTACTCTCGAAATCAAACCAAACTTAAATCTTGTGACCCCAATCAATATCCAAATTAGCACATCGCCGAACTCTCAAATTCCACCTCGACACAAAATCGACATCATAACTAAGACCGATTCTAACCACCAGATCCAAATTTCCATAGACCTTAAAACCAACACTCCCATAAATTCCCAACCGATAATAATGTTACCTCAAACTTCTAAAACCAAACCACCTCAAAAAATTATAAATAAAACATTAAAATAACTACACAATAAACCCAAAGTGCAAATTAAACAAAACAAGAAGAATCAAACAAAACTAAAAATCCACACGCCAAGGAAGGGCCCACCATGGTCCACACTTCCTTATCTTCTCCTTTTGTTATGCCTTTGTCTCACCTTGTCATTCTCTTTACGAAATCAATATCACACTCCCCTCTAACTGACTCCTTTCATCAAATCAAAATAATACAGCCCAAAAATATTCTTGAATAACTACCAACTAAAAATAATAACATTACACAAAACCTCATAGGAAGGACCTTGTTTCATACCCCAACTTTACAACATGCCCCACTCCATTGAGAGACTAAAGAAAGTCCCGCCAAACAAGGAATCTCCAAACATAAAAGACTTATCAAAAGAAGAAATCAAATGACACCGCATCTATTTCGACAAATTTCATATCATCCAAAACACAAACCTAAACATAACATCTCTCTCATCCCAGATCAATCAAATCGAGAGGGTCGAGGACCCCAAAGTAGATTATCCAACTATTACTCCATCCGACCTTTTGAGTCAGTCTCTGCTTAAGGAACTGATGTTGTAGCACAACCAAAAAATAATAATAATAAAATAAAAAATACAAAAAACACAAAAAACAAAAAAAGTCACAAAAACCAAAAGTATAAATGCCAAAAATATAAATACTCGAAAATAAAAATATTTTCATCCAGCAATATCTCTGACTCAAATTTTATGCCCAAACGCTTCAAACTTATACTCGATCAAAAACTCGTAGCTGGGGGACTAGTGCTAAGAAACAATGCCTACACAACCACCTCGCCTGAAGAAAATCAAAACCCCACATGGGAAGTACTTTCACTATTTTGGCAACATGCCCAAAAATAGCTACAAGGGAACCCTTGGAATCACAACTCAATGATCATCATATCTTGGAGCCTAATAGGTATGCTCATACATCTATCACCTTCATAGTCATCACAAGGCATTCGCCAGTCATAGGTCATTATTTTCGAAACCATTTTGAGAATCATCTGACCCATTTACCACCTTCCTATTCGGACAAGTTGATCAAAAGGACCAATGAATCATGAAACCTTTTTAAAGTATAGAAAACTCTGGATTCTCATACACCCTCTCCATCCATTGGAGCCGATGTTAGAGAAAAAAAAATGAAAGTGCAAGATTCCATCAAACCTCATAATTCTTGCGTTAGCAGGTTGTTAAAAAAAATACATAAAAGAAGCACAACCGAGCGAGACTAATACGATGAATGAATGTTAAGTGGTGAAAAATGTCACTTTTCACCCTTTAACCTAACCATTGATAGACCTATGAGCACACTAATAAGCCTCTGTCGAGTGTATTTTGTAGACAGTAATAAAAAATGATAATAATGCAGAAAACCACTCAAGAATGCCAACAAAGGGGCCATCTCTCAGCACAGGACAGACCCAGCAATAGCACACCAGAGGGTAGCACATCACTGGACCCTTAGAGTGCTTGGCTGCAGCAGAACAAGGCGAAGGAAGTGAAGACAGGCAAAAAAAACATCCTATCGAGAGGACATCTGAAGATTTTGATAGGAGTTGAGAGTTAAATTAGAGGGATTCATGCAAATTGGCGAGGTTTCGATAGGATCTGAAGGCAGAAAGAAGAAGTCATGAGGACTTTGAAATTCGATAGGATCCAAGAGCCTATCGAACAGTTGAGAGAAAGACAGATTTCATCCTGACGAAATCTACCTAAGGAGAAAAGGAAACCTATCGAAGGGTCCCTGACCCTATCGAAAGGTCTCCAGAACCTATCGGAAGACCACCTGAACCTAACGAAATGGAGGTGCTGGAACAGCACCTATCAAAGGATGTTTGAGCCTTTCGATAGGAGTGAGAGCCATCCTATCGAAGTGATGGAATGCAAAGCTACAACCTGAAGAAACGGTCTCCCAACCTGTCAGAAGATTCCCCAACCTGTCAAAATCATGTGCAGAACTTCTCAGAAACTCAGCTATGCACACGCTATGACTTGGTGACTTGCTGCATGCAACCTGAGGCACTTGGTGACCGGCACGACGGTTTTAGAAGATGCCCTAGGAAACCCTAACCGACCCACGTGCTCTAACAGAACCCTAACAAACTTTGAGGACCTTCTAGAAAGGAGTTTTGGCAGGAAAAACAAAGGAGAGAGTTATATATAGAGACCCCCAATTGCAATTCGGGGGGATCGAGATCTGAGCAAAATTCTGGAGATTAGAGCTTGTAGAGAAATTCCATTTTCCCTCCTTTAGCCTAACAATGGTTGGCTAATTCCCCTGGAGTAGTGAGGAGAGAGGTTAGATCTGTAATTGGGTAAGGTTGAGAGTGCTATTATGGGTTCACTGTTGCACAGACTACAGATCTGAGAGCATTTCCATTGTAGAGTGAGTTTGATTGCAATGTAAATGTTATTTCTAATGCTATAATTAGATCTAAAGTTCCTTTGGTTTCATTTGGTGCTCGATCGGATTTTTGTATAGGAGTTTGTTAATCAGCTCACCTGCTTAACTGGTAAACCTCTTGGATACTGTCTGTTCTCCTTGTATCTAATACTCCTGTAATTCCCTAAGTCTGTGACCTTGGAATTGCAGCATCTATAGTGGTTTTAATTATTTTGATTGATGCTTTTGCCTTGGAGGAGATCCCTAGGATGATCTGTGACCATTAAAGTGGACAGATCATAACCTTAAGATTAGTCCAAGCTCAGGCTCCAATTGGATTCATCTGCTGTAAATCCCTAGATCAGATAAAGTCTATAGGATGGTCTGTGACCATTCAAGTGGACAGATCATAGCCTTAAGACCAGTAGACCCTGTGATTTGGAGTGGAGTCTTCTACCCTGCAGCGGTGCTTATAGCCAGTTGAGAGAAATGTGTGCCCTGAACCCCTGTGGCATGATTAACCTTATCTGAATTCAATGAGACTAATCTCCAAGCTACTCTTCTCCATTTTCTATTTTTAACTCCTTCGCCCTGCAAGATCTAGATTCCTAAACTCGATCAAAGTTAGTTTTTATTTAATTTTGGTATAGCTTCAGTGACAACCCCTTTTAAACCTCTCCCCTTTCTTTTAGCTAACTTAGCATTAGTTAGGGTGCCAGATCTCTTACAGATCTGGAGATTTACCACATTTTTAACCTAACCTCCCTGTGGACATTCCCTTACTCTCCATCTTTTAAAACTTACTACAACAGACCCTGATTACTTGCAGGTCTGTGTGAGTATGTTCTGCCTAGTTTTATGAATGATTTTATACCCTATTTGAAGGGAATGCAGAATCCCAACAAGTTTTTGGCATCGTTGTCGGGGAGGTGTGTTTAGAAATTGGTAGATCTAAGTTTCGATCATAGATCTATAGTTGTTTGTTTGATTTTTCTAACTGCATTTATGAGTTTTATTGATTTTCAGTATTTTGTGTGCATTTCATCAGATCTGAGGTTGCAGTGTGAGAGGAGAATTGTGCTGGAGGCTACTCTGTAGTTTGCATCCCTCTACTCCCCTTTTATTTTTCAGATTTGTTGATTGTTGGAGTAGTTAGAAAGTTTGGTTGATTTTACTCGTTGTGTTGAGGTTTTGTTCTGCATTCAGATTTTGAGTGTTGTATTTTGGTAAGAGAACTCTCCAACCTCAGATTATTCTACTAAATCCAGAGGTTGAAAGACTTCTCAGATCCAGACCAACTACACCCACATCTATTGCAATTGACTCTTTAGAAATGGGTGAGCAATAGCAGCCGAGAACCCTCAAGGAGTTTAATGCACCAGGGGTCTATAATTCCCCCTTCTGCATTCAATTCCCAGCTTCTCAAGAAAACTATGAGATAAAACCTTCCATAATTCAAATGATGCCCTCATTTCATGGCCTGACTAAAGAAGACCCCTACAAGCACATTGATGAGTTCTTGGGACTGTGCACTATATTTAACATCATAGGTTTGGGGGAGGAGGTCACCAAGATGAGACTCTTTCCTTTTTCATTAAAGGACAGAGCTAGGACCTGGTTGTCCTTGCTTCCACCCAACAACATTCAGTCCTGGAGTGACCTCCAATGTCAATTTTTGGCCAAGTTCTTCCCTATGTCAAAAACCAACCAGTTGAGGAAGGGTATCATCTCTTTTACCCAAGATCCAACTGAAGATTTTCATCAATCCTGGGAGAGATTTAAGGAACTCCTAAAGAAATGCCCCCACCATCAATTCCCTGAATGGCAATTGGTTCAAAGCTTTTATCAGGGAATTGATTCTAAAAGTAGAGACATGGTAGTTGCTTCCTGTGGAGGCACCTACCTCTATAAAACTGCTGAGGAGGCATGAGAGCTCTTTGATATTATTAGCGAGAATTCTATACAAAGGGAAACCTTAGTTAGAGATCTAGAGCCTCCTAGGTTGGTGAAGGAGAATACTTCAAGAGGAAAGTTATATGAAGTGAGTGTGCCAAGTGATTTGGAAAGGAAAGTGGACAGCCTAACCCTAAAATTTGATAGGCTGATGGGAGCAATGTAGTCACTTGTGGCTTCTAGGGTGGAGGAGGCATGTGCCATATGCCAGTCCCCTGCTCACTCCCTCGAAGAATGCCCATCTGCTGGCTAGTTTCCTGATTTTATAACAGAGCATGTGGTTATAGCTCAGTCGTATGGGCAGCAGCTTGCTGCTGGGTATCAATGGAGGAACCACCCCAATCTGAGGTGGAGACAAGATGCATACCCCAGCTAGCAGCAGCAGCCCATGCCCTACAAAAATGCTCAGCCCTATCCCCGAAGTTATGTCCCAAGGCCTCAGTATCAGCAACCCATAGCCCAACCTTTAGCTCCTCTTGTGCAGCAATCTACACCTCCTTCAGCTGCGAGAGCATCTTCCTTTGAGAAACAAGTTCTATCTTCACTGCAGAATTTGAACTCCTTATCCCAAACTGTGCACTCTCACAACCAGAGCATCAAAAAGATAGAGGACCAACTTGGTCAGCTGTCTGATGTTCTGACTAGGAGAGAGGGAGGAAGGCTGCCTAGCCAATCACAGGACAACCCACGAAGATAGTTTGTAGTGGGTGAAGTTTCCTCCACCTATGAGGAAGCCAAATCTATTACAACATTGAGAAGTGGTAGGCTAGTGGATAACCAAGTGGGTTGTGCGCCTGTGAGGAGCTTGGAGGAAGAAAATAAAGTGATTTCTATAAGAACACAACAAAGGCCACCAGTGGTGGACCTGAAGGAACAACCAGCTGTGAATAAAGAGGATAATGAGGATCCTCAAAAAAGAAAAAAATTAAAAAGAAAGATGATCAATTGGCCAAGGCTGCAAATGAGGGAGCAATCCCACATTTGCCATTTTCTAAGGCACTACAAGCACCTTCCCCTTTCAATAAGGGGCGAGGTAAAATAGAGAAAATGATGGAGACTTTCAAGCAAGTCAAGATCAATTTACCTTTACTTGATGCAATTAAACAAGTCTCGGCCTATGCCAAGTTGCACCCATAAAAGACAGTCTAGGATACACCTATCCAAGAAAGTCTTTTCAGCGGAGAAAGTGAAACAAATTTTGTCTATTGCAACTCCAACCAAATTACAAGACCTTGGAACCCCCACTATCCCCTGCATCATTGGGAATCACACCATTGACAAAGCCTTATTAGATCTAGGGCCAGTGTAAATTTACTTCCATATTTAATATATAAGAAGCTGGGCCTAGGAGAATTAAAACCCACACATGTGGTCCTACAGCTAGCTGATAGATCTGAAAGAAAACCTGTGGGGATAATTGAGGATGTTTTGGTTAGAATTGACAGATTCTTCTATCTTGCGGACTTTTTGGTGTTGGACATGGAACCAAGCAAATGTGCTTCTTCCATACCTGTGATTCTAGGAAAGCCCTTTTTGGCCACGACTAATGCTTGTATACAATGCAAGTTAGGAATCATGGAAGTCTCCTTTGGCAATATGAAAGTAAAGCTGAATGTGTATAGCACTGGCTATCAACCCTCACTTGAAGAGGCTTGTTTTTCCATTAATGCACAAAAGAAGGTGATGCATGAAAATACACATTGGCTGTTGCAGGACAATGCTTGGTTCACAGATTGAAAACTACACTCAGGGGAGGGACATTGGCTAAGGAAAGAATCCACGGAAGGTACTGATCATGTAGATGTTGTGGACCTCTCAGATCCTCCGGATTAGCCCCTGCAATCCAGTATGTACCATATGCATTATAGTTTGTCATTGTTCTAGGTGTTTATTTTATGCTTCCAGTGAAATTCTTTTTACAATAAACATGCTATCACAAACATCAGACCATCATTTCAACCTGGCCTAAGATAATGGGAGTTTGTCCATCAAGGAAACAAACTACAAAGCAGCACAGTAGGGAAGCCTGTTGAGTGCTGCAGCTGAGAATGCATGGAATTATAGTTTTGTGTGGTTTTGGGAGCTGTCGATAGGTCAATTGCACTTTTTGTTAGGTCGCTATATGGCTTCAATAGGATAATTGGGGGTCTCGATAGGTACTGAACATGATCGACAGGTAAAACCGACTTCTCGATAGGTCAGCAGGGGAAAAATATTGATTTCGATAAGTTCTAGATACCTATCGGGAACGTATCGAAAAGATGAATCAGGTACCCCTACACCTATCGAAAAGATGATTCCACCTATCGTGAACCTATCGAATCATCCACTTTAAAAAGCTAGGACTGTCACGATGTCGATAGGATGTATCAACCTATCGAAACCAGCCTATTCATCCTGTCAAAATCATATTTCATCCTTTAAATATCTATCGACAAGTCATTTTCGCCCCATATTGGTATCGGCTGCAAACCCTAGCTCTCTTCCTCATTTTTTGCCTCCCCCTTCTCTCTGCTAAATACCATAGAAATTGTCATCTATTCAGTCTGCCACTTTGTCAATATATTTCGCCGGCACAAGGGAGCATTTTACCTCAGATTTTAGAAAAATTGGAGTTGTAAATTGCAACATCTGGAAGAAAACCTAGGATTTTAGGGTAAGTTGTCTTTCTGCTTCCCTCCGTCATTTTCCTAGCAACTCATTCCATGTTTTCCCTAGATACTGTTCCATTTTCGAAAGCAAAAATGGCCGATTTTGAAGAAACCCTAGCCGACCTCTTTCAGCAGCCAACTGCTTCCACCCCTAAATTCGCCAAGAAAGCAAAGTCTCCCACCAAACCACCTACCAAGAGGAAGCTCTCTGAAGAGACACCCAAGAAGGCCCATAAAGCTAAAAAGCCAAATCCATTGAAATTCAGGAGCCTGTGGTAGAAACACCTTTAGAGAGAGTTGCCCCCGCTGCAGAAATACCTTTGCCCACCCTTCTAGTTGGGTTAACTACCCCCAATGAATTTGTGGACACTTTGAGTCTTATCCCTGAGACAGATTTTGACCTGGCATACTTTTCCAACATTGGGGAGTGCCAGGGGACATTGAACTATTTGAAGAAAGAAGGTTTGTTACCCCTGCTTTCACCTTTAAAGGAAATGATTTATCCCAGGCTAGTGAAATTGTGGTATCAAAACCTGACCAAGAAGGTGGTGCCTGGGACTGAGGATGCACTTGAGATTTTGATTGACGATTGGCAGCTGATTGTAGACTACAAAGACATTGGGATGGCTTTGGGAGTCCCATATCAATTTGACTCCACCAGAGCTGAGGGAGCACCTATTTGGGCTTCTTTTAGGAAAATGGCGAAACAGCTCACAAATGATATTGTGGGCTCTAGTGAATCTCTGATGAGAAGAGACCTCCCTCCTACCTTAAGACTCATGGACACCATTTTGAGGAAAAATGTCTATGTCACTGAGCATTTGCAAGAGCAGAGGGCTCCATTAGTGGATGCCCTATACTATTGTTCAAAGGGGCAATTTGTGAATGCATCCAAGTTGATTTTTGAAGCAATGGTGGACATTAATGATAAGGTGCTGAAAAGGCAAGCTTTTGTAAAGGAAGGTGGTCTACCCTTCAGTAGACTCATCACATGTCTGCTGAAGGCTGGGAAAATTGCAATCAAGAAAAATGAGCCAGTGGAGAAGGTGACCCCTAAGGTATTTGGAAAGAGGGCATGATCCACAAGCCTCACATTGATGCAGAAAAATAAGCCAGCCGGAGTGGAGGAGGTTGAAATACCCACGACAGTAGCAGCAGATATCCCTGCTGAAATATCCTCATCCACCCTTCCACCTACCATACATGTCCCATTACCCACCCCTCCACCCACATTGCTCTTTCTCTTTGTATCAGTTCCTCTTCCAATAGGCCCCATTCTAGCCACCTCTGAACCAGTTTTACATTCAACCACCACTCAGGTCTTCCCACCTGAAATCCTTGACCTTCCTCCATTTTCAGAGCCTACCCCTACCATACCATCTCCACCCACTGACCGAACCCTTCTCCATACACAGGATGTGGACCAGTTCACCACTACTGGATTCACTGCCCTCATAAACTCCATTGTGGAGGATGTGGCTCATGAATACACCCCACTGCCTAACTCCCCACACCCTACTCCCCCTCATTTTAACCACGCACCCACTTCTCCCTTCCATCCCATCCAAACACCTGTCCCTTCTACCCCCACCATGCCTGACACCCTCACTCAAATTCTATTCCTCCTCTAGTCCATTCAATCCTAATTAATCATCAACACCGACAACCAAACCCTCATGAGCTCATGCCTCCACTTAATTCAATCCACACTTATCCCATCATCTCCAGCCCCTCAACCCTCTCACATATCCCCTCCTGCTTCACCCATACCTACCCCACCCCACATCGCCCGTCGAGGAGGTAGCACCAGCTCTCCCCATACTTCCCTCACCACCAGCCACTTTACCCTCATCACCAGATCTACTTGCCTCTGCAGTAGTTGAATCCCTTGTACCCCACACCACCTCCCCACCTATTTTCCAAGATGCCTCCACCCAAACTGATCCTTGTGAGGTTCTGGACTCTTCCACCCCCTCCTCTTCTTCCACTCCACCCCCTTCCTTCCCCATCATCCCCAGATCCAACATCTACATTCCCCCTTACCTCACCCTACTCTATGCCATGAGAGACAACCCCTTCATCCGAAGAGATGCCCTGCATGGTATGGCAGCCCTCGGTACTCACTTGGAGGTATCGTATGAGGAAAGGATTGCCCTACTGGAATTGGAGCAGAGGATCCAACTGCGTGATATCTCGAAAGGATGGAAAGAAATTCTCACTCGTTATCACTCAGCCAAATTGCTTGCTGAAGCTCAAACTCGCATTGCTGAGTTTGAAAAGAAGAATGCTGAAAACTTCATGCAATAATTAGCCAGCTCCAAGGAAGTTCTTAAGGCCACTCAGGAACTTGTTGAAACAAATGAACTCTATGCTAAAAAGAAAATCGAGACATTGGAGAGGAAGATTGCTATGATGCTTTCCCAGCCTTATCAACCAGCTCCTTTGGCTTTGATTCCTTCAGACAATCCCCCCTCCACCCAACCTCCTCCATCCTCTTCTACCACTCAGCCTACTGCTCCACCACCTGCTGATTCCCCCACTCAAACTATTCCTTCCCCACCTATAACTGTTCCACCTCCTTCATCACAAATTCCTCCTCCTGCCCAACCTTCTCCCCCTAAACCCAAGAGGACTCCCACAAAGTGAAAGGTCACCACCACCAAACCATCCTCTGCTTCTACTCGCAAAAAAGGGATACAGCCTGCCACCCACTCTGAAGAGGTAGCCCCCACAAAACCCCCACCCCCTCCAGTCGCCCCCTCCACTTTGCTTTCCAAGAAAGAGAGACGAGAAGCTATTGTGGCCCTGGGACTTGATGCCTCTACCCTCTTCCCATCTGATTCTAATTCAGATGAGTGTCCACTCCACTTGCTACTTCTACTAAAAAGAATAAGCAACCTGCTGCCCAGTCTGAGGAGGCACCCAAGAAGCCCACCAAAAAGCCTCAACCAACACCCAAAACTCCTTTATCAAAGGCTGAGTTGAAAAATCCTCAAGATTTATACGATTGGCCTCATGATGCATGTAAATAACTGTAGTTTAGTTTTTCTTCTATGCCTTTTATACATATCTTTGCTGCTTATATAGAAATTTCTTCTTGGTACTGTCTTTCTCTTGTCTTGTTTTCTTTTTTATTTTTTCCTATGCTATACTCCACTGCTATAAATAGTGAGGACACTATTTAATTTAGGTTTGGGGGTGTGGCATGTATGCCAATAAATTAGTTAATTTCAGTGCAGCCAGGTGTAAAAAGGAGTTTGAGGAAATAAAGTGAACTCCCACCTAATTCAGAAAACTGTTTTGAAATAAATTGTAGTTTTAACATTGTTCATGAAGTGAATGTCAACAAATTTTGAAAGTAAAAATTGATGTTTAGTGAACCTGAAAGGAGAGAGAACTATGAGGATACCCCCTAGAAAATTGGATGGAAGGCCATACCAATGAGACTTGGGCCTGAAAATTTTTCTTTGAAGAGTGTTGCGGCAAATTTTTTCTGCTCTGAGGACTGACTGGACCTAATCTTGACCACTAGAAGCTAGGCACATCCAAGTTGAAACAGCTTGACAGCATTCATGACATTGAGGACATGAAGTAAGGTCATCCCTTGGACAGTTTGAGCTTAAAATCTTCCACCTTTGAACTGCCCTTGATATACACCATTTAAGCCTTAAAAATCCTAAATTTTCTTTGCTAAAAACTAGGAAATTTGAACCCAAAATCCCTTAGCCTATTTCAGTTCACCGTTGATCTAAGAAATCAGGAAAAAGAAGAAGTGAGGTTGGAGGAGCAAGGTTTGACTTTTGGTGAAAAGAGAAGGAAGCTCATTTGGTGGCCATTGTGGCATTCCTGCCCATAAAAAAAAAAAAAAATTTAAAATAATTTAAAAAAAAAAAGAAGAAAAGCAAAACAAAAGAATGAGAAGGAGAAGTCACTTCATTGGATATTTTGAAAAACAAGAGAAAAAGCTTGCCACTTTGCCTCTACAAATTCGAAAAGAAGATGGATCTTTGCTGAAACGAAGAAGGTGTACATGTCACCTCCTTACCTTGTTGATTTCTCAATTTTGAATCCCATTCTTCCCTTTTATTTTTTTTTGCAAACCTCATCCCTAAGCCACATTACAACCCAATAAAAAGACCTTACTGATCTGAAATGGATTGAGCCGTCATGTGGAGATAAGGATCTATTTGATCTATGGTGTAAGGAGTTGGAGAAGTCAGGAATCAGAAGCAATGCCTATGCTCATGCTTGCAGTCCTATTTGAGGGCTGTAACTGTTCTAGAGCTGAGTGATATGATGCACCCCTCTTCCTTGTATTAATGAGTGAACAGCCCTGATAAGAATTGGGCCTGCAATCCAATTTGACAGGGGTAGTATCAGCACAGAAAGCTTAAATGAATGGTGAGCTTTGCATCAAAATTTTGAAAGAAAGGCCTTGACATGAACTGAGTGATGATGAAGAAATTGCAGCAGACTTTCATGACCCAAAGGGATGCTCTCCCTGTTGAAATTCCTCTAACGATGCATGGTCTGAATCCATTTTATCTACTCAAACTCTACTTTAACCAGTTGCACTATGATTAACTAAATTTAATTGGAGAAGTTTGTGGGTACCTTCACTGAAAACCCTCAGGAGACTTCACTCCTCCACTAGGGATCACCTAGGGGTTTACAAGGCTTGGTGCATATGCTAAATGCGTCCGTGTTCCCTACGAAAGTGGCATTTTTTAATTCTTTTTAATTCTTCTTTGCTCAGGGACTAGCAAAGCTTAGGTTTAGGGGTGTGTTAAGTGGTGAAAAATGCAACTTTTCACCCTTTAACCTGACCATTGATAGACCTATGAGCACAATAATAAGCCTCTGTCGAGTGTATTTTGTAGACATCAATAAAAGATGATAATAATGTAGAAAACCACTCAAGAATGCCCACAAAGGGGCCATCTCTCAGCACAGGATAGACCCAACAATAGCACACCAGAGGGTAGCACATCACTGGACCCTTAGAGTGCTTGGCTGCAGCAGAATAAGGCGAAGGAAGTGAAGACAGGTAAAAAAATATCCTATTGAGAGGACATCTGAAGGTTTTGATAGGAGCTTAGAGTTAAATTAGAGGGATTCATGCAGATTGACGAGGTTTCGATAGGATCTGAAGGCAGAAAGAAGAAGAAGTCATGAGGACTGTGATATTCAATAGGATCCAAGAACCTATCGAACAGTTGAGAGAAAGACAGATTTCATCCTGACAAAATCTACCTAAGGAGAAAAGGGAACCTATCGAAGGGTCCCTGAGCCTATCGAAAGGTCTCAAGAACCTATCAGAAGACCGCCTGAATCTAACGAAATGGAGGTGCTGAAACAACACCTATCGAAGGATGTTTGAGCCTTTTGATAGTAGTGAGAGCCATCCTATTAAAGTGATGGAATGCAAAACTACAACCTGGCGAAACGGTCTCCCAACCTGTCGGAAGCTTCCCCAACCTGTCGAAATCGTGTGTAGAACTTCTCAGAAACTCAGCCATGCACACGCTATGACTTGGTGACCTGCTGCACGCAACTTGAGGCACTTGGTGATCGGCATGACGATTCTAGAAGATGCCCTAGGAAACCCTAACTGGCCCACATGCTCTAACAGAACCCTAACAAACTCTGAGGACTTCTAGAAAGGAGTTTTGGTGAGAAAAACAAAGGAGAACGCTATATATAGAGACCCCCAATTGCAATTGGGGGGATCGAGATCTAAGCAAAATTCTAGAGATTAAAGCTTACAGAGAAATTCCATTTTCCCTCCTTTAGCCTAACAATGGTTGGCTAATTCCCCTAGAGTAGCGAGGAGAGAGGTTAGATCTGTAATTGGATAAGGTTGAGAGTGCTATTGTGGGTTCACTGTTACACAAACTATAGATCTGAGAGCATTTCCATTGTAGAGTGAGTTTGATTACAATGTAAATATTGTTTCTAATGCTATAATTAGATCTAAAGTTCTGTTAGTTTCATTTGGTGCTCGATAGGATTTGTGTAGAGGAGTTTGTTAATCAGCTCACCCGCTTAACTGGTAGACCTGTTGGATACCATCTGATCTCCCTTGATCTGATACTCCTGTAATTCCTTGAGTCTGTGACCTTGGAATTGCAGCATCTGTAGTAGTTTTAATTGTTCTGATTGATGCTTTTGCCTTGGAGGAGATCCCTAGGATGATCTGTGACCATTAAAGTGGAGAGATCATAACCTTAAGATTAGTCCAAGCTCAGGCTCCAATTGGATTCGTCTGCTGTAAATCCCTGGATCAGATAAAGTCTATAGGATGGTTTGTGACCATTCAAGTGGGCAGATCATAGCCTTAAGACCAGTAGATCCTATGATTTGGAGTAGAGTCTTCTACCCTGCAGCTGTGCTTATAGCCAGTTGAGGGAAATGTGTGCCTTGAACCCCTGTGCCATGATTAACCTAATCTGAATTCAGTGAGACCAATCTCGAAGCTACTCTTCTCCATTTTCTGTTTTTAACTCCTTCGCCCTGCAAGATCTAGATTTTTCTAAACTCGATCCAAGTTAGTTTTTATTTAATTTTGGTATAGCTTCAGTGACAACCCCTTTTAAACCTCTCCCCTGTCTTTTAGCTAACTTAGCATTAGTTAGGGTGCCAGATCGCTTATAGACCTGAAGATTTACCGCATTTTTAACCTAACCTCCCTGTGGACATTCCCTTACTCACCATATTTTTAAAACTTACTACAACAGACCCTGATTACTTGCAGGTCTGTGTGAGTGTATTCTGCCTAGTTTTATGAATGATTTTATACCCTATTTGAAGGAAAGGCAAAATCCCAACAATGAACTGTCAATAAATTCAGGGAAGTATAAGCAAATTATGAGGGCATTCCTAGTAATCTTATTAGGGAAGTATAAGCAAGCCGCGAGGGCATCCCTAACATCTTCATACTACTAGATGTCATCGTACGGTGGCAGGAAGAGGACACAACCCATGCTAACCATAGAATTTGATGATTTGATGGTATTGAACCATGATGGAGAGCTCAATTATGGCACTACATTACCCACCTGAAAAGAAAATAGTTGACTACTATTTCAAAAATCGGTCGAATGAGAAACTATCTCCATATCAATAAACCTTATCTCTTCTTCACCCTTTATTTTCTTTTCAGACAATGAATCAAATGACTTTCAAAATCTTTTTCAGAATAAAATCGAAAACTTTCGAACGATAAGTGATGCAATCACCTGTTACCTACCATTCACTTCAATCCTGCTAAAAGCAACGATACATGACGATCATTCAACACTTATAAAATCGAGCCTAACATGTGACCAAAATAATTAAACTACTTCCCAACATGGGATCATTACAGATACACTCCAGGTGTGACAGCCTAGATTTCCTTACCACAAAACCCATGTCTTTAGATCGAGCATGTAATCTGAATTACAGTGATGCTATGGTATCAAAGTGGATAGATCACTTCCTGACAGCTCGATCTTTCCTCACATATAAATAAAAGGTAGGATCGGGCCATCCATCATTGGTCAGCTTACAAAGGTGCGAAAGCAAAGTGCACAAAGTGTAAGATAGAGCTCTAATAAGAAATACATGGCAATAAAACCCAAAAGGACTATCACACACATATGTCCCAAAAACTATAAACCATCACCACAAATACCCAAAATATACATCCATCGGTGAAGACCGACCCTCACCTAAACAGTGGAGCAAAATAGACACAATCGTATCTGGTTTACATAACACTATACCGTATATCAAAAATTCAAAAAAAATCCCAGCTCTCAACCAAAAGTAGCTAATGATAGAACCCCTCGAGCGGTTCCTCCTTCTCCTCAGGGTTATAATCCAGGTCTTCCTCCTGCTCTGGATCACACTCAAGATTAGCTCCTGCAGCTATGACGTATAGTCGTGGAATGAGCTACAGTCTAAGATCAGTAGGGAATAACAAAGCTAAATCACTTATTTTAAGCATTCTCATTCATAGATCTTGTTGTAGAGATAAAGGCAGTTTAAAGAAATAAAGACTTTAGTTATAATGTCAAAGCATGCCCTTTCATGAACTAAATAATCATGTTCAAAATAACGCATATCGAATCAAGAAACGTGTAACAAGAACATGGAAACATGTCAAGCAAAGCAAGTCACAATAACTTATAACAAGAATTCACAACCGAGTTCAAATGTCAAGCCCCTGAGCTACGTTAATAGGGTCACTTGAACTAAGAAATCAAGCCCTTGAACTACGTTAACGAGGTCACTTGCAACAAGATAGGTCAAGCCCCTAAGCTACATTAACTGGGTCACTTGAACCCAGAAGTCAAGCCCTTGAGCTACATTAACAAGATCACTTGAACCGAAACGTCAAACCCCTGAGCTAAGTTAACAGGGTCACTTGAACTGAGACCATCAAGCCCATGAGCTACGTTAATAAGGTCACTTGATCGGAGACATAATGGACTTACAGGGTGTGAACACGTATACAAAGCAAGCAGCAAGAATATTATTCGAATCAGGGAAATTGCAACTCATGGGATCATATACATCAGTGTATCAAGATGCTAGTTATAAAAGCATGTAAAATCACGCATCAAAATCCAATTTATAAGCTTCAAAACATGCTAAGATTTTTCATATGTCAATGCTAAAAATATCAAGTGTTTACTAATTGCATCATTCACAAGGATTCGAGAAAATAAGCAATCAGGCAAGAAGTTCTTCCCTACCTTGAAGTTAGAATCTCATGAGCACATTCACACGGATCAAGGCTAAATCTTTCTCAATTGCTCTTCACATTCACCCTAAAACATGAATTGTATGTTTACCAATGGTCAATGAACCATACAGGGCTAAAACAAGGACACACAAGGCGTAACAAGGCACAGAACTCAACCCTCAAAACAAGGGAATCCTCCCTGCGGCGAGCTAATGGGTCGTCGCGGTGAGGTCCCTAGGTGCCACATGACTAAGGCATCTCTCCGTGGCAAAAAATTCCAAAGCCAATTTGGCCTGGGTTTCAAGGTGGCACTCGTCGCGGCGAGGGCTTCATGTCCCTTCTCACCGCGGCGAGCCTCCATGTCTAATCCTCATTCTATAGATGCATTAGAACCACATCCCATATGATTTTGCTAAATTTAGACTTCTATCCTATTTAGATTGCATGGACTATAATCTGAGACATCAGGAATCAGTTTCTAAGCTCTTTGTGCGCCTGATTCTCAAATGTTCTGAGGCAAGCATTTCCAGAATTCAACTAAATAGGATTCAATTTAGGAAAATTGAGCTTTCCTTGCCTCCATTGATCATGAATGCACAAATTGCGAGGCATCGGACCTTACGATTTTGGCTATGAAGTCATCCACATGCTCAAAGCTCGAATTCCATTGCATGGGATTCTAAAAATTGCGTGAATCGATCCTAAGTCTAGGAAACAAGATTTACGAGACGGAGATCAAACGTTTACCGTAGCAGATTCTTCGCATGTGAAGTTTTTCGAGCTCCGAAGAAAAGATGTCTCATGGTTCACATGATCAAATGCTCGATTTCTTGATTGTAGGGCTCGAGGTAAAGTGAGAATCGTTGTGAAGATCAAGAAAATGATGAATTTCCATTGCGGCGTCAGGTGGCTTGAAAAGATTGAATGGTTTGGAAGCCTTTCAAGGTAGAAAATGAGAGGAGAGGAGAAGGCTCTCTGTTTGTCAATTTATCAATCACAACTCCCATGCATAGGTCATGCGTGGGAGGTAATTCTTATAACTAGAGGATCTAAATCAGGTGTGGGGTTGATACACCCAGCTCGGTGTATGGGTTTGTCATAAGGCCATACTAATGGGTCTAAAACCATGGGTCTGCTTGGTTACTTGATCCTAACTCTCGAGCTATTAACTAACAAGTCTATCTCAAGGCCTCTACTACTGGTACAATCCCGGTGTACTCAGGTTCAGGAAAAATTGTAGGGTGTTACATCCTCCCCCCTTAAATAAATTTTTATCCTCGAAAATTGACGATTGTATAAGGGGATGGAAACCATGTCGTAGGACATTGTTCTTGCTGATGATCTTCATCATGCAGTTAAGTCTATTTATGACGGTGTACAATGAAGTGAGTGTTCAGGGCTCCTACTAGAGGTGTAAAATTGTATCCCATATTAGGAACTCGAAAAGAGCAACTACACGCCAACAATTATCACCGAGTACAATCGCTAATTATTTCCAGAAATTCACATGTATTGAAATGATCACCAATTTACTATCAAAAATGTTCACATGCTCAAGAATTTATGACTACTACCAGCTGCTACACATCACACATTAGGGGTGGTATTGTTCCTAAATAAGGAATTTATGATACTGGCTGATGGAATATCAATGACTGAAGACGTAAACCATTATCGCTATCTCAATCATTAATGCCATTCACAATCACAGTTTTATAAGCATGAGTGACTTAGCTAAATGCAAGTATAAATAGGGCCATCATTCGGTTGTTACTAACATTGGCTCTTCTAGAGATTAGGGCATTTCAATGGCACACTAGATCTATAACTAAGCAAAAATTTACACGCTAACACAATTGTCTATTTCATTCATTCCCAGTCATCAATAGTAATTTCATAGACATCAAAATTCCAAATTTTCAAAAATTTATAACTTATACATCACTAATTTCTACCATTCATCCACTGTCATCAAAAGTAAAGAGTTTTAATCATCATTCTAAAGTATTATAGTGCCATACCGAAGAGAAATTTATTAACCATATGTCGGATCTAACATCAATCGGCATGCTCACCTGGTTGCTCTGCTGGTTGCTAATCGTGGCGTCTGGCTTCAGCATCAGATGGACCAGCTCCAGGACCAGCTACGTCCCTTGTGTACTCGGAGGTATATTCCCGTTCTCTTGCGATTCGTTGAGAGGCATCGTTAGGGAAACAGTAGTGCATGACCCCCATGAGCATTGCCGCCTGGAAATTCATCCGTCTAACAATCTCCACCTAAGTGGCGGGGTTGTCGGAGGCGGTGGCTGGCAGTTGTGGTAGATCCCTCACCTTCTTGTTCAACTTTTTCTGATTCAATATCCATTCCTCAATTCCAAAATGCTTGAAGTTGTCAGTCTTGTGCATTTCATCCGTCTGTATCACATAGTTACCAACCTCATCTTGGTACTCCTCAACAAGTCATGATATGAGGCGTGCATACGGCATGGTGTTTGATGGTTTCTTTCTCATTTCCAACATTAGGTTGTGGGCATGAATCAGCCCGTCAAAGACTATTTCTGCCGCATTGAACTATTTGACCTCAAAAACTGAGAATAGGGCTTGCAAGAATACTCCTACCCTCTCTTCTTCTTTTCACAGAGGATAGAGGTTACATCGGAAGACGATGTTGAGCCACCACATATCGGATGGTAACTACGATCTCTTCACCGATTGACAGCCCCGTGTTGCCCGTGGGTCATCTCTTTGACTCTTTGATGAAAGGGTACTTTCTCAAGGTTTGGTGGTAGTAATCCCCAATTTTCCTTATACATTATCGGGGCACCCATGGCTATGGCTATGTGATCATGATCAAACCTAAACACTCGGTTGTATATGGTTGTACTGAGTCTCCCATCCTGTTCAACGTCGAGGTTCTAGTATAAGAGTTTGACAATCAGTGGGTAGTAGTGTCCATGGAACGGTTTGAGAAAGGTTGTCAAGTTAGCTCTTTCTAGATAATTAACCGACCATTGGAGTGTTTCCTCGCTGTCAAAATATTGTTGGTCAAAGGACCATTCTGGCTCAAATGTTTTCGATCCCACCACTAGTTGGGTTGTTCCCGTATCGATGGTGGAGGTTTCTAAACTAGCCAGGGCTTCACCCTTCAAACTCAAAGAGGGTTTGGTCTAGAAATTGGAATCTTGGTCGCAGCTTTCTTCTTGGAAGCCATGCATACAAGAAATCGAATGAAAGGGAGGGTTTCAAGGGTTTACCTCATCACGTAGCTAAATCGGAGAAAAAATTAGATTCAGCGAAGACTCGTGCACGTCAGTCCTCAAACTTGGAGAGATTTGGCACGAGAAATCACCCTCTTTCAAAGGAAAACGGATTTGATTCCATGTGGGAGAGAAGAAGAGAAAGGGCCCCACACTTGAAAGTTTTGAAAATGACATATCTGGGATTTCTCAAGCCCCTTATATTCTTTCACAATCGCCGCAGCGACCTTAAGTTCTCACCACGGTGAGCCACAATCTGAAGATCTTATTGCGGCGCACTTTGATCTCGCTGCGGTGAGGTGTACAGAAGGCATGGCTCGCAATTTTTTTTTGTGGTGTTTTGGGTGTCTTGCACTCCAGATTGGTACTAAGTGCAATTAGTGTGTATAAAGGGTTAGTATATCCTAACATTTGTAGTCAGTGCATATATATATCATGAGATTTATCTGGCATTGTTAAGAAAATCCAAGTAGTACACATCCGTCCTAAATTTTGAGTACTAAAACAATTACTAGCATGATTAACGAACAACTGATCAGTATACATGAAATTGACTGACCTTACTGAAACAGAAGCGGATACTTGTCGTGTATTTCGGTCTCACACTCCCATTTCGCTTCAATTGTTGAGTGATTGTGCCATTTGATTAAGACCCGTGGAATTTGCTTGGTTCTCAAAATTTGTTCCTTGCAGTCTAATATCCTTATCGACTCTTCGACCAATGTCAAGTCTTCTTAGACTTCAATTGGCTGGTAGTCCAATATGTGTGATGCATCTCTCATATATTTTCTCAGCATCGACACATGGAACATGTTGTGGATGCTTGACAAATGCGGCGGTAAAGCGATGCAATAGGCCACTTCGCCAACACGACCCAAATTTTTGAAAGGGCCAATATAGCATGGGCAGAGCTTTCCTCGCTTGCCAAATCGCATCACACCCTTGGTCGGTGAGATCTTTACAAACACGTGATCTCCACTCTTAAAAGAATATGTTTCTTAGCATTATTCATATTATTTTGAACAAAAATAGCATTGTACACTAAAGTTACCTGAAATTTCACATTTGATCTCTTAAGAATAGCGTAACTCTTTTGCCTGCTTTGAGCGACCTTTAACCATTCACGTATGAGTCGAACAGTCTCATTAGTGATCTCAATGAGTTTCAGGCCTAATAATACACGCTCTCCAACTTCTTCCTAGTTGAGCGGAGATTTACATCTACGGCCATGCAATGCTTTGAAAGGAGCCATCTCGATGCTTGATTGATAGCTATTATTGTACGTGAACTCGATCAAGGGAAAGTGTTTATCTCATGATCCTTGGAAGTCCAACACACAAGCGCGTAACATATCTTCAATCACTTGATTCACCCTTTCAGTTTGTCCGTCGGTCTGGGGGTGAAATGCATAATTGAATTCTAATTTGGAACCCATCCCTTCTTGAAATTACTGCCAGAATTGAGATGCATAAAGTAGGTCTCGGTCTGACACAATGCTCGCTGGTATGCCATGTAGTCTAAATATCTCCTTCAAGTACAAGTCAGCTAATTTGTTGGCTGTGTAGCATGTACTGTAAGGTAGAAAGTGCGTTGACTTGGTTAAGCAGTCGACAACTATCTAAATTACATTATGCCCCCTCTGAGTTCTTGGCAAACCAAGGATAAAATCCATAGAAATGTTTTCCCATTTCCACTCAGGAATTGGTAGTTGTTGCAATAGACCAGATGGGTCCCTATGGTCGACTTTAACTGTAACACCCTGAAATTTCTCAAGTATGTGTGCGCAGTGCAGATGCTAGTACTGGAGACCGAACTATGGTGCACTTGATAACCAGGGTGGGCCAGCCTGTCATTATAGCACTATGTGTCTATGAGATAGAACCCATTAGATCATTTGATCAAGTTTCTGACCACTAGTCAATAGGCCAAGAATCAAACCGTCGGTTAACAACCATGTGAACCTGACTCAGTAGTTAGTCAGGCCATTTGAGTAAGACCCATTTGTTAGCCAACCCAATAACTTGGCCCCGTAAGCGTAGGCCAAGGTTTATACCCGACTGTTTAAAGCCCAAGAACCCAGACCCATTGGTAATCTAACCCATGACTTGGACCCATTGAATGTGTGGCATGTGATAAACCCATGCACCCAGCTATGTGTGTTGGTTTCACACTGAATTCGACACCCTAACTATATAAACCAACCTCACACGCATGGAATGCATGAAATTTGATTTGATTGAAAGAGCCTTATTCTCTCTTCTCATCTCCCACCTTGAGAGGCCTTCCGACCACTTGATTTCTCCAAACCACCCGACATCACGACGAAAAATCATCGCGGTCCCGATCGTCACAACTTATTCTTGAACTGCAAACTCCTATGATCAAGAATTGGGATGATTACACGTGTCTCTAATAGGTGAACTCTATGCGAAAGCTCAGAAACTTCGCATGCGGAGATTTCGTTACGGTAAAACTTTGATCTTCGTCACATCAATCTTACTTCCTAGAGTTAGGACTGATTTCTACAGTAGTTAAGGTCTCATGCGATGAATTTGGGAATCAGACATATGAAAGGCTCTGTAGCCAAATTCGTTCGATGCCTCGAAATTGGTGCATGCATGATCAAACGAGTGTTGGAAGACTCGATGTTCTAGAATTTGCTCTGTTTAGCCGAATTGGGGAAATGCATGCCTCGGAGCATCGAGAATCGGATCGTAAGGAGCTTAGAAATCAAACAATCCGATTCTTGATGTCTCGACACCTTTCTTGTGCGATCCTGGTAAGTTGAAGGCTTGGAATCTAGCCTAATAACACAACAGGGTCAAATTCCTAGGTTGGAGTATAGCTTAAGCCGTGAGTATAGAGTTTTCGAAGCAAAAAGGAAGGAACAAACTAATAATAGCAATCATATGGCATCTAACCATCCATTACACTGATGACATCGGTAGGATTAGATTATTCTAAACTCGATCACGTTCACCTTAAGATGTGTGTATCGAATATTCGATGGTTTATAAGTGATTGAGTCATATCGAGACTAAATCTTATCGGAATCACGTAAATGATCAGTCAGTTTTTATCAGATCAACAAGATCTATCTGATGAGACTAGTCGAACATTACCTTGCGATACTGATTATAGTACTTACGTACCTTCATTGTAGGTTGCCTTCTCTCTCTTAATGATTAGTGAGGCATACAAATTACGAGTAATATTAGTTTCCCTTATGGTTGGATACATTCTTATTATATGCTTCATTTGTATTGTGTGACATTCATCACTTAGAAGTACATTAGGGTATATGTATGTTAAGAAAAATAAATAAGATATGACACACGACTTTTAAGCCTTCATCAGGGTGGAGTTTCTTTCATGATCACGTGGAACTTAAAATATTGGCGTCCATGTATAGACGCAACTCCTCTATGGTAGTATGGGATGCCACACGAAGTACATCTAGGTTACTACGGAACTCGTCCCTTGAAAAGCGTAGTTTGTGAAACCTATTGCATCGTGGCCTATTCTAATTAAGAAAAGATGGAATATGAATATCTTAAGCTATGAGATGTTAAGAAAGTGGAGACTTAAACCCACACAAATATGAAATCGAAGAGGAGACCTAAGCCTAGTACCGAATAATATTATGATATGTTAAGATACACTGTGAAGGCCATCTAAACATGAATTAAGTTTCTACACGTGTCATATCTTGCGTGCCACCGCAAGATTCAACGTCTACAGTCAAGACAGGTCTTAAGGATAATATGATACAACAGTGTCTCGACATAAGGGGATGCTGATTTCTATGTGCACAACCTCATCGGGCTGGATGGTAGTTTATGTTATGATATGGAGATTAGGTGGTTATCTACATGTGGACCTCGCGTGACAGACTCGAGCAACAATCCTGGCACAGATCATTTAAACAAGATAAGTAAGATACAAAATATGTGTAGGTGTATGGAGTAATAATAAGACTTCTGATATGCCACGTAAGTTAAGTTGACAAGATAAGTAAGAAAAGTGTTAAGCATCATATGCATTGAAATCTGTGATGTTCTTTCAATTTTATAGCTTTATAGATATGAAATGTCTATGAAAACTTTTATTATATTATTTATATAGAATTGTAAAGGGTTCACTTCCACTCACGAAGTTGCACCCACGATCACCTGGGTAGATTGTGGTGGATCGATTGTGCAACCCACTGAGTTTACGTGACTGAGTAAACTCACCCCCTTCTAAAAACTAACAACTGCAGGTGAAGATATGGACTACACTGCCCCAGTGGAGTTGATGCATTAGTAGATTATGCGGTTTATGAGGGTGACAATGTGGATGACTTGCTATACGATGTTAGGTGTGTATTAAATATGTAGAAAGACTTTCCAGTGGTTGATCGTACTTTTATTTATGATCATTTAGTGTTGCAGACTTCAAATTGAATGTAAGTCTAATGAAGAGAATTTTATTATGTAGAAGAAAAATTGGTTCATGATTTTTGGGAGCCCAATTGTATGTAAGATCTAGTAAGATATGTATGTCCGCTTATCACCTTAATAAGCATGCGGTGTCATGACACGAGATTCTAGGTCCTCGAGATCAGCTAGGATTCTGGGTCGTGACACCTCACCACCATAAAACTTACACCATTCATTTACAAACCATAATTATAAACCAAAAAGAAAGAACCAATTACCATCATTGGCATGCTCCCTCATTTGTCCAATCAAAGCCCTGCTCCACGTCACCTCTGGTCTGCGAGCTAGACTCGCCGGGCATATACTCTCACGCCCTCTGGATGTGGAGTGAGGCGGTGGCCGGGAACAATTGGTGCATCAACCCCATGAGCATGCCCTCATGGAAATCCATCCTCCGATCCTTTGTGTCCATCCGTCTCACGAACTCTGCCTGGGTAAGCATGTGGTTGAACAAGGTGGTTGGCGGTTGAGGCAGAACTTGTTGGTGCGGAGGTACCGGAGGTGGCGCAGCCAGTTCAAGTTGCACTTGCTCCTATTCGACATGCTCTGCAATGCTCCTGAATGCTCTTGTTCAACTTCTGAGCACTTAATCTCCATTCTTCTTTTCATATTTCTTAACATTGTCCGTCCGTCGTTCCTCATCCCACAGAATCTCGTAGTCATCCTACGCGCCTGTGTTCTCCTCCTTGACTCAGGTTATTAAGCGGGCGTACAGCATCGCATTCAATGGTTTCTTTTTAGTTTTTTGGTATTCAACATCTGATCATGGGCATAGATTAACCCATCCCACATGACTTCTGGTGCACTAAACCATCGGTCGACATAGGCAAAGTATAGAGCTTACTGGAGCACCCCAACTCTTTCCTGCTCGTGCTTTAGGGGATACAGGTTACTTTTCAAAATGGTGTCTAAGAACCACATTTCAGCAGGTAGCTATGACCTCCTGATTGAACGTCCTAACCCGTGCTCTCCTTGTGTCATATGTGCAATGATTTGGTGAAAGGGTATTGGTCCGAGGTGCGGTGGATGTAAACCCCTATCCTTTACAAATATCGAGGAGGCGCCCATCGCCGTGGTGGTGTGGTTGACATCTATTTCAAACGTTCTGCCATCAATTGTTGTAGGCAGCCTAACATCGGTCTCACCCAATTTCCGATTTTGGTAGAATAATTTCACCAATCTAAGGTGATAATATGTGTGAAAAGGTGAGAGAAAAGTCTTTAGATTTGCTCGACTAAGGTATTCTAACCACCATCGGGCCGTTTCTTGTTCCTTGAAATAGTCCTGATCGAAGGACCATTCGATTTCAAAACCCTTGGCATTCCACCATGGAATGGGTTGTTCTCACCTGGGCGGAGGGTCGGTCTTTTGTTTCTTTGAAGGCGTGGCCTTCGAAGTTGGGGCTTTAGAGGTTGGGTTTTTCAGTCTAGAGGCAAACTTCTTCTTAGAAGTCAAGAGGATGAATGAAAAATTCCAAAAGATAGGTTAGATCTTACCGTTGGTGTGGAGGAATAGAGTGGTACGTATGAGAGAAAACGGTGAGATTTCCGCGGAGGAGTATATGCTCCTTTGGAAGAGAAAACCTCGAGCTTTCATTTGGTAGAAGGAGAAGAAACGAAGGGTCTCTTTTTTTAATGTTTTTCATGGGGAAAAGATGGGGCGAAATGGGCGTGGAGCCCTTATATAGGTTAGGATTTGCTCGAACAAAGACCAATGCTCGCTAGAGCGAGTTCCAAATTACACAGGGCCGGTCAAATAATTTGCTCGAGCGAGTTCGACCCGAAGGTTTTTGGCTTGCAAAATTTGCTCCAGCGAATAGTTCAGTGTTCTTTGAGCTTTAATTTTCTTAAGGATTCTCTTTCCACATGTCTTCAGTACTTTTGGTGTATCAATCCTCAACGAATTATAACGGGGCTTTGATTTCTTAAGCGTCAATTGTATTTTTCATGCTTGATTCAAATCTCATTGTCCATAAGCATTCGATGCTTGTCCAAATTCTAAGTGAATCAAGTCCATCAAAACTAATTGCCCTTTACATTCGATAATTCCATTGTGACGCTTGGTCTAAATTTCTTAGTTAACTGTCAGTCATCTCCAATAGTCCTTAAGCCCTCAATCTTTCGGTGCCACCTTTGGTCCAAACCATTAACGTCGGAGCTTCAATCGGTTGTTCTTTCTCATAGTCACTCAATCGACGAAAGGTCTTACTCAACCTTAGTCCCATAATCCTCAAAGATCATTTCTAATTTCATCAATCCTTAAGTCTGTATTGAACTCATCACAATTCCTTAAAATCCTTCAGTCCACATAATGTGAATTGGGTGTTGGGATTCAAAAAGATTTCCTCCCTAATACATCCAATATCATTAGAAGCTTAGGTTGCCCTTCAACAACAATTCCCAGGGGATTAACTTACACTTCACCCGAAGTATGCGGCAAGCTTGCTTGCACCTATGGATTCTTCATGGCTTTCATTCACGCGTGGTTTCCTAGATACGGAACGGAGTAGGGAAATTGCTAGAACCGAAGGCCAGCTTACGGCCACGGCGCGTGTGATGGGTTCCTAGGGACACCATTCGAATAAAGGTAACCGGTGTGGTGTGTCAAGTTCTAATGCATGCAATGCTAATGTATATAATTTCAATTAAGTGGGCCTATGATGACGTCATGACATTCATGAAGTGTTAAAACCAATTAAATTCCAAGGATATTCATCATCTAAAAAATAAGTAATAATTTAACCATCAATAATGAAATTATACCTTGGATCACTTCGTTTGTCACTTGGGCATCTGGTGTTGAGACTACATAGGGCCTCTGAATATTTGCCCATTGTCGTCTACCCCTTCTTCTCCTTAGGACATTCCCTTATCAAATGCCCTTTCCGACCACAGCTAAAGCATGCACCAATGGCCCATCGACACTTCTCTGTCTTGTGTTGTTTTCCTCATCTCGAACATGATTTATCCGGCGCGGATGAGGAGGTGTGAAGCATGTTGAACCCTTGTGTCTGGGACGTAATTTTCGTTAAACACCTTGGTGAATCAGGCCCAGGTCCATCGAACATTTGGTGTTTCCTGTGTTCTAGTTCTCTCTACAAACTTTGACCATGGATATGCCTCTCCTTCAAGTTGAAAGACATCACAATTGACCTTCTCTTCTTCGGTGTAAGGAATCATGCGAAGAACTTTCTCAATTTTGTTCAACCATTTCTCCACTTTGAGTGGATCAACTTGACCGTAGAAATTAGGAGGATTCATCATCCTAAACTCCTGAAACCCTGATGGTTGTGATCTTGATGCAAGCAACACAACCTATTGGGCTATCGATTTGACCAGTGTCTCTAACAGTTGGCCAAACTGCTCGTTGTTGCTTCCTCCTCTTAGGGGAACGTTGTTCGCACTAGTGGAAAATTGCACCACTTTAGGTCTCTTTGTTGCGGACATTTCTCAGTCTACCGCGTGGGGGCATAATGATCTGTCACGATCGAACAAATGTCTTAGTCATAATGATCGTGAAAATCCAGGTCGTTTTCTGATGGAATCTCATGCCATATTTCTGATATCAACTGACACATCATGTCACAGTTGACCCACTCACGTGGTGTCACAGAATCTAGTACCATGCTTTGATATCATATGTGACCTAATTTTCCTTGCACGTAAATCTGGGGAAGACCAGACCGTCGACCATTCAATGTTTCAATGTTCACACCGAATGCTTCGATACCATCTGTGATAGCTTGATTTTCCCAACACGGATTTCTAGGAAAAGTGGATCATTTGATACTTCGATATTCTCTGATACCAATTATGACGACCCAATTTTCCTCACACGGATTTCGGGGAAGATCGGACTGTCCAGTTTGATGCGACGCGAATAATCAGAATAGACATCAAATACATAATGCAAAATTTAAAATAGATATCACATGGCCTTAACAAAGAGATTCCAATATTTACAGAACATAAATATCCAAAATAGCCACCAATGACGGTCGACCATCACCTAAACAGTGGCTTAAAATATAACTATCTAGTATACCCAGTCCAAAATCCCGTAATTCAGCATATCTAACTCGGAAAACCAATAATCTACGAGTGAAAATCTTAAGGCGGAAGTTCTGCTACTACTTTTGCCTCCAGTACGATATTAGGATTTTGCTCAAGTTCAGGTCCTTGGCTAAGGTCTGCAACTGTGACACAATTGTCGGGATGAGCTAATAGTCTAAGCTCAGTAGAGAAAATTTCAATGCCAATTTACATTTTATCAATCAATGCATAGATTCAATGACAAAAATTTAAAAACATCTTCAAATCGGTAACGGTAACAATTTCAATATTCATATTTCAATACATAGGCTAATTTTCAAGGGTTATTTTCATATCAAACAGAATTTTGCAAAGATCTTAAATCCGAAAATCACATAGTCGAAATGAGTGTTCACACATTTTTCATTTACTTGTTCATTTCGTGTTTTACATGCAGCTTATTAGTTAATGCATGACTTACGATTCCATTGGGGCTAAAGCATCCCATTAAGCGAGAACAGAGCATTCCATTAAGCAGAAATGAGGTCGAAACCTTGGGGCTTCTACCCCTCTCTAGAACTTCTACTCCTCTCTCTCCCACTTAGATTGCAGAGTAATATTCAAAGTTCATTTTCAAGATTTATATTCATATTCAAGGTTCATAGTTCGATGGTCATATTCATATACTAAGTTCGAAGTTCATATATATTCCAAATTCATATTCACTTGCAGAGTTCCAATGGCATAGTCGTATTCAATTCATACTTCATATTCATTTAAATGTTCAAGTTTGCGTGCATATACGTGTTCAAAACTCACATTCACTCACATCATAGAGTCTATGGATCAAAATCAAAATGGTAATTATGCATTGATTTTTCCCTACCTCGGATTGGATGTCGTGCGAAGGTAAAGTGTCACGACCCACAATCCTTACCCAATCTCAAGGGCCTAAAATTCTTTATTATGACACCGCATGCTGGTTAAGGCGATAAGCAGACATACACATAAGCTATAAATTGACTTATCATATGGATCGAGGCATTTAAGATAATATTAAATGATAATTAACACATAAATTAATAGCAGAAACCGTAAATGATAATAAAAGGTAAATCTTAACCGTGCATCTAAGATAGGAAATAAACCAAGTTTTTACGTAGGGTAAAATGGTTCCAAACATAAACTCACAAAAGTATCAAAGACTAAAATATGTCTCTCAAAGGAAATAAAATCAAAAGTCTAGAACTAAAGAATGCTCAAGGCTCGTAGAAATTAGTTGGATCTACGCTCTCATCCAAGTGGTACCTAACGTCATCATCTACATGAGTTTCCTCCGATACTGCAACCTCCATATTATCATAGGCAGGATGATCAAATTCCTCACCTAAAATTGTTAGATTTTGGAAGGGGGATGAGTTTACTCAGTCGTGTAAACTCACCAGATTGCACAATCGATCCATCATAACTTACTCAGGTGATCGTGTTTGTAAACGCTTGAATTGCAGTATATTTTAAAAATAAAACTAGTATTTAAATAAGATGACAAAATTATCCATAACTCATAGCATATCATAATAAAAACTAAAAGGCATAATATAAAATGAAGAGTACATGATGCTTCTATTTTTTTATCTCTTTTCTTATTTGTCTTATCAACTTAGCATATGTGACATATCGTAGGTCTTATTATTACTCCATATGCCTACACAGCGTATTTCATATCTTGCTTATCTTGTTTAAACGACCTGTGCCAGGATCGTTGCTCGAGCCTATCACGCGAGGTCTACATGTAGATAACCACCTAGCCTTCATGTCATAACATAAACCACCATCCAACCAGATGAGGTTGCTGACATAGAAACCATAATGTCTCCTTAGTTTGAGACAAAGCTATAATATCCTTAAGACCCGTCTCAGCTACAGACGTTGGACACTTATGGTGGCTCGTAAGGTATGACACGTATAGAACTTAATTCATGTTTAGCTGGCCTTCATAACATAACTTAATATATCATATTATTATTCGGTTCTAGGCTTAGGTCCTCGCCCTGATTTTATCTTGCGTGAGCTTAAGTCTCCACTTTCTTAATATCTCGTATCTTAGCATATTCATATTTCATCTTTTCTTAAACTTAATTAAAATGGGCTACGGTGTGATAGGCTTAACTAAACCTATACTATCATAGAGGGTTGCATCCGTACATGGATACCTATATTCCAAGTTTCACGTGACCGTAAAAGAAATCCCACTGTGACGAAGGCTTATATCATATGTCATATCTTATTCTTAACTTATATGCATATATCCTATCATAATTTTCTACATGATGAATGTCATATAATGATGGTGAACATATATAAGAAGGAAATTATAACACTTTTGAAGAAAATTAAATATAGAGCATAACACATGAAGCATTGAAGTAAACAGAAAATAAGAAATATTTAACTACATTTATTTTGTGATTAAGTCAAAAATATACTTCATTAAGGTTAGTTACATCTATAGAAATTGGTGATCGGTTGGTATGGCAATTGGACGTGTTTCAAATTCTAAAGGGCACTACGTGTCTATTCAAGAGTTGTAGGAGCCTTAAAAGAGGTAATTGATAATAAACGTTGAAAATATTAATATTTGACCCATTAAATTCATAGATTATTGTCCGATGAAAGCTGTTTAATATATTTTATATAGTTTTAGTGACTTACAGGTTCGGAGATAAGTTGAGTATAAAATAGCTCAATAGTTTAGAAAATAATGTCAAATCCGTGCAACTTTGAATCATCTAAAATATATCCTGACTTGCAGCTCAAATTTGACCTTTAAAATATTAAATTCGTGAAATTTCTATTACACATAAAGTTATAAAGCTCGTTGTCTTCTTTCCAATGTCATAAAAATCACATCAATCCGAGTTCGAAGTAAAAAGTTATGGCCAAATTATCGAGGCTATATTTTTTATAGAGTTTGGCCGAATTTTACGAAAATTTGGGAAAAATGATCGTATCGATTTTGAGCCAAATTTTTATGTTTTTAAGACCCAAAATTAGTTAGAATTAGGGAAAAATTAGATTTTTCTTTTAAGAAATAACTGAATAATTTAAGATGAATTTAAAGCCATTCACCCATTGAAGCATTATTCGAATCCTACAATGATTTGGGTTGATGAAGATCGGATTCGAGAGATGATATGCCTGAGTGTTTTCATGAGAAATCCTTTCTTATAATAGATCGGTCGTGGCGATGAGGAACTTTGATGGTGGGATCCACGATATAGTTCCGTTGTAAAAATAGATGGAGATCCGACAAAGAGTTATGAAGAATAGCACTGCCAGAGCTTTTGTAGAGAAGAGAGAATAGAGAGAGACAACTAAGAGAAAAGTTATATATTTCTAAATTTCTTTCTAGGTTAACTCTAATTAAGACTTTGTGTAAGAGATTTAATAAAATAAGAGTTTTTTCACGTAATAAGAATTCATACGAGACTTGGATAGCTTGAGAAAAAGTTTTGTTCCAACGGTTTGTGTAAGCACCGAAGCAAAAGGCGTTTCTCTCTTGAAATTATAATTATACCCTTTAGCCTGCTTCATTTCTTAAAACGGGCGTAACTTTTTATATTCTTATCAAAAATTGACAAATTATATATCATTAGAATCTTATCAATGAGCACTTCGCAATGAGTATAATATTGATATAGAAAAAATCAAAGTATTTCTAAAAGTGGGTGGGTTCCGGTGCAGAGCATTAGCACCATGCATGGTGTGGTACATCATCTAACATCATTAAATAAAGTCAAAAATCCTAGTTGTTACATTCTCTCTCCCTTATAATATTTTCGTCCTCGAAAATTATGTAAATGAGACAATGAGCTCGGGGTACTTCTCTATAATCTCAGCTTCTCATCAAAAGTCAATGATTCAACGTTAATAAAAATCAAAGTCGTTACACAAAGGGTGGTCTCTATTGATGACCTCTGAACTCTATAATATGTTCATGAATCATGTGTCAAAGGCTAATGGACTAAAACGAATCAAAGTTTTTCAAGCTTCATCGAAAGAAATCAAGGATAGCCCAAACTGCTAAATTTGCTCGAGCGAGTTCCAAATCGCTAGAGCGATTCCTTGTGGCACGCACAATCTTGCTCGAGCGAGATTCACCCAAAACTTTTATCCTATTTTCTGGGCTAAATTCGCTCGAGCGAATGGTTCAACAGTCCTTTAGTTCAAGCTGAATAGGGTCTCACTCGAGTGGATTCCAATCTCGCACGAGCGAGAGTGCGATTTGTGCACATCTCTTCCCTTTTTCAGAACTCGATTTTCATCAAAATCCATGAATGCAATCCAAACATACGTACAAATCAAATCTAATTCAATTCCTATACTTCCAAATCATAATCTTACCTTCTCAGATTTCACATGCGGAGTTTACAACGGTCAAAATCGACGGGATTTGACGCCTAAACTCCTCGTCCCTTCTACAATTCGATTCAAGCCTCTTCGCATGCAATCGCCAAAACACACACTGATCAATTTCGAATTCCAAAAATCACCACAAAATCTATGCATGCATGCGAAAGATTTTGAATTTACCTTCTTCGATTCGTGCATGCAGAGCCTACAATGGCCGGTATCGCGAGATAATGGCATCTATGCTCAATCTCCACCTCTCTTCAATCAATCGGTGTCTAAAATTGGAGTTCTCAATGTATAGAACAGGTCATAGACCTCCTTGAGTGAAGATAAGGGTTTGAGGAGGAGATTAGACGGTTAGATTTCTCACAAAAGGGGAAGATGAGAAGAGAAGTGGGGGTTTCTCTCTTCCTCTCTCGGCTATTTTTCTCTCAAGGACCGAATTCATGAATGAATTTCAACATGCTTGCATGTTTCTTTTTTATACAAGGGGATCCGATTCGGCGTTCAGCCGGTATACGAAAGTCGGTGTATAGGCTTCCATCCAAAAAGTCCAAAACAGAGTTTAAAATGCACTCCACAATTTTGATCCATGGACCTCTTATTTGCAAACCAATCTCTTAACTGCTATGTCATCACATGGCTTGTGGAAATAATTGCATGATTATTTATATGAACCCTTTTTATCCAGGATATATATTTTTAGAACAAAATATTCTAAAATTTTCTAGGTGCGTATCGTGTACCTTACCAAGCACGTACACAAAATCAAGTCCCTAATCCATTTCCTTGTGACTGAAAGCCATGAAAATTCTTAGATGCATGCAAGCTTGTGGCATACATTGGGAGATTTGTAAGTTAATCCCCTCAATATAACCATTGAAGAGCAATCTAAACTTCTATTTCTATGGGACGTACGGCAGAGAAGATCTTTTCAGGTCTCGACACCCAATTCACACTATGAGGATTGAATGATTTTAAAAAATTGTGACGAGTTCAAATATCGGCTTAAGGATTGATGAAATTAGAAATGACCCTTGAGGATTATGGGACTAAGATTGAGTGAGGCCTTCCGTCGATTGAGAAACTGCGAAAAGGAATAATCGACCGAAGTTCAGACGTTTAATAGTTTGGACCAGACATGGTACCTAAAGGTTTGAGGACTTAAGGACTATTAGGAATGATGAAAAAAAATAGAGACTATAAGGTCGAATCTCATTATTTTCATTGAAAAATTACTTTTGATGACCGAGGTTCAAGAAAATATGATCATTGGTTGTATAAGCTCTCAGGTTTGATTGAAGATTTGAAGACTTGATCTTCGAAGACTGAGGAGCAATTAGAAAGGGAAATGATTAGAAAGGATAAATCCTAAGGCGTTAGAGTATTTAAATGTTAGTCATAACTTCAAACCTCGACTATAAGAATGACTTATTAAAATTGAACACTAGTTGTAAGGTATTGTATGGTCATCAAATTTAGTTACGATCGAAATATCTTAAAGAACAGTGAGAAGTAACTAGTATTATGCCTGCTAATGAGATTTTATGAGTTATCGATAATTGAAGTAATAAGAAGTTTGAATAAGTTATTTAAGAGACTACGAAAATCTGATTTCGAAAGGTTTGGTGTTATCAAGATCGGAATAGCATCCTACGGGCTAAAGATTTGAGAAATTTCGTGAGAGTAACATTGAGGGCCAAAGAGTGTAGGAAGATGACACCGATAGAAATTCATTGTTAACGAGATGCCATGAAGAGATTAGCCTATAACGGATTTTGAGGAATGATGGACAAATTTTGAATAAATTATTTAATGTATGGCAAGAATTGTGAGTTAAATGGATATGGATTATGATGGAGGAATGGCAACTCCACCGTATAGAAATTTAATTTTTCTCGTAAGAATATTTTGCAAATTGAAATAGAAAATGATAATAGTTAAGTACAAACATTCAACTAAGCAAGTGATGTTAAGAACTAGGGGATTTAATATAGATCAGTCGAAGAACTCATAACGAAGGACTTGGACCAAGAGTGATAATTAAATTATCAAATGCTTATGGACAATTAGATTTGGATCAAGTATGAAAAATAGAAATGATGCTTAAGAATCAAATCTCTATATCATTCGTGGAGGATTGATGAACCAAAAGTAATGAAAGAAACAGGCTTTGAAAGGATCAGACAATCAAAGGACTGTTCCAGGTAAAAGGGAACAGTTAAATGAATTCGCTTAAGCGACCTCAAACCACTCGAGCAATTCCTTCAGAAAAAACACCCCTCAAACAGCACTGAAGAACTTGCTTGAGCAAGTGTAGATTTTTGCTCGAGCGAACCTTAACCTATATATGGGCCCCACGCCCATTCCATCTCATTTTTTACCACGAAACCGATTTGAAAAAGAAGACCATGGGTTTCTCCTTCTTCTTCTTTGCGAAAACTCACGAGCTCTCCTCAAATCGTGTGTGTACCTCTTCTTCCGTAGAAACTTCATCATTTTCTCACGGTTCACTCTTCCCTTCACGCCAAAGGTGATTCTTACCCTTTCATTTCGATTATTTGAATTTTCATGGCTTCTAAGAAGAAGTTTGCCTCTAAAAACCGTACTTCTAAAGCTCCAAGTTCAAAGGCCATGCCTTTGAAGAGGCGCAAAGCTGACCCTCCACCAAGAAGAGACCAACCTACGGAATGGTGGGATACTAAGGGTTTTGAGACTAACACGAGTAAAATTAAAGATGTTGCTCTCACCTTTTCACATGCACTATCACCCTAGATTGCTTAAGTTATTCTACCAGAATCTAAAATGGAGTGAGACCGATGGTAAGCATTCCACAAAAATCTATGGTAAGTGTTATTCACTGAAAAGTACCACTTTTCACCTCTTAAACTTGCCTTTGATAGACCTTGAAGCAGACTAATAATCATTTGTTAAGTGTGTTTTGTAGTTAGCAATAATTTGTACAGCTTAACACAAAATCCATCCTTTATTGGCCCAAAGAAGAGGAAGAAGGCATGCAAAGATGACAGCTGAACCAAAGCCTAATGGAACACCCTGATAGTGCTCACCATGGTGACTCGTGCTGGTCATCATTGACCAAAAGCCTAGTAGATGAATGAAGTTGGCTGAGAATGGAGAAACTGCAACAGCAGTAAGTATAATACATCAGAGCATAGAAAGATAGATCTCGTATAGTTGAGAAGCTCCCTCGCGAAGCTAAGGATGCAGTGAAAGATGCCCTCGCACAAATAGGACGCGTAGTCAAGAGGAGAGTTGTAAAGACATTGCGAAGATCTCGCAGATTAAAATCCTCTTAATTTGTGGTCGCGAAGCTCTCGTGGAGATCAAGCCTTAAAGCAGTCACGCGAAGTACATAACGAGCCCATGTGTATACTGAACAAAATTTCACCTCGTGGAGTTCGTGCGTGGCCCTGGAAGAGAGATGCCCTGAATTCTCCTCGCACAAATCTCGCGCACTTTGAAGCCTTACCAATTACTACATTAGCACAGGAGCATAACTGTGCGAGTACCCAGCGAGAGACAGAGCTTCTAAAGCTCTACTTCACGAGAAGTCTAGGCACTGCAGATCATCTCTACGACAACAGTGCAGTGCAAAGGAACTACACGGTTAACTGAAGATTCACTCCGCGAGTGAGAACTTCCCACCAACGAAAAGCTACTCCGTGAAGGCCCTGCAACTTTGCGAATGAATGAATGCATATGCCAGCCCCGCAAAGCATGAGCTTCCCACTTCTCAGTTTTAACTCAAGGACCTTTTGGGAATTTCCCAAGGCTAGGGCACACATCTCGAGGCACAAATTTTGAGGCTCGTGTCTCAAGGCATTCAAGGGTTGTAACAGTGCCACGTCTGCTAGAAAAATTAGGGTTAATCTCTTCAGAGCGAAGGCCATATGGACAGAGTATATAAGCTACACTTAGAGTTTAGTTTTATGATCGACCCTTCTTTTCATCCTCTGTCGGCTGACAGCTCCAGCAAGCTAGGGTTAGTGTTTGATCACCTCTTTTTCTCTTTTTTCTTCTCTCTTAGCCCAACACTTATTGGCTAATCCCCCTATAAGCAGTTAGGTTTTATTTATTTTAGTTTGTAATAGGTTTTATACATTGGGATCTTTGATGAGCAGTTGTGTACAGGCTGTAGCCTGGAGACAGTTTATTATAAGTTTTGTGTTTATCAATGGATTATTGTTTTAATGCCTAATTGAATCTAAAGATCTTATGGTTTCTTTAGATGTCTATAGGATCTATGTATTTGAGACTAGCCCATTCAGTTTCTAGTAGATTTATTATTTACCATTTGATTTCCCTTGGTTTGATAGCCCCATGGAAAGTAATGTTGGATCTGTAGTGAGATCTGGAGAACTCGGAGGCCTATGAACCATGGTGGTTGTAGCAGTTTTCATGTTCTTTCTCAGATCTCTGTGGTATGGACAAACTAATGGGATACCCTGTGACCATTTGAGTGGATAGAGTATAGCCCTAAGGTGTTGTCCATTCAATGTCTGAGAAGGATTCTTCTCTCCTGTATATGAGCTTCTAGAGCTTTGTGAGGAGGTTTGTACAGGAACTGGCTCCCTTCTATTTTACATAACTGGCATCAGATGTTAGATCTGATCTCTCTGTAGTAATTGCAGCTTCAGGCTGAGTCATTGCAAGCCATTTATAGCAATGCCCAGCTAAATCTGAAGCCCTATTCAACCTGTTGCATGGTCCTTTTTATGGGCACCAGTGAGCTGTTGGCCTTGGCAAAGCACTTAGGATCTTATGGGTTGGAATACCTATGGATGTCAATTAGATCTGTGTGCAGATCTGAGGAGCTTATAGCACTGACATTATATAGTGTTGTAATAGTATTCATGGCTTGATCTGATCCAGTGCCTGGAAAATGATCAGTCCACTCCTCTGGACTAGATTGACAATTTTTGGTTTAACTAATGGGATTTGACAGACTCTATAGGATTGGTTGTGACCATTTGAGTGGACAGCCTATAGCCTTAAGAGCACCCCAAATGGCATGGGTTAAACTAGATATTTCTATCTTATTGAGGCTTTTAATAGCGTCTCAGCAATGAGCACTGCAGAGACAGACTAAATTTGAGTTACATTACTGCTTTAATTCTGAACTTAACCTACTTACTTCTCACTAATTTTTATACTTTATTTTAGAACACATCATCACCATCTTCTTCTTAACTATTTCTTTAGGATAGGGCTACATTTTATTTCTCTGTTATTAGGATTAATTTAGTATAGTTGTGACACCGAGCTCCCTTTCTTTAGGATTGTCAGATTTGGAGGCCTACTATTATAGCCCATTTTGGGTTCTAAATTAACTTCTCTGTGGGACAAACTCTTACTTATCAAAACTTGCTATAATAAACCCTGTATCTTGCAAGTATAGGATTACCTTGGTTGTGCTGAATCTATCCTTTTATTTTACTTTGTTTTTAATTGGTTTCCACCACACAATAAATAAAGCACACCAAGGGGCCGACAACAAGTTTGTGGCGCCTCTGCCGGGGATATTGATCTTTTTAGTAGACCTGAGTTATACTATAATTTAGATTTCCAAATTCTTTGTAGTTGTACCTAAACTAGAATAAAAGTACTACCTATTCTTTGTGGAATTTTAGAGAAATGGACAGCAAAAGGAGGGAAAAGCTAGAGCTGCATTTGGAGTGAAGCTAGCTCTGTTTGCACTCACTTTCCCCTAAATCTTAGTCCATTTGTCTATTTCCCTGTTGTTTGTTTAGTTTAAATTTATGTAGTTGTTAATTTTTATTTGAAATATTCTTTGTGTGTGCTTGTGAGCATTTTCTGTACTTACTGTGGGTGTGAGTATATGCATGGTAGAAGGTCTTTAAATCCTGAGCTAAAACTTCCAAATCTAGAGGTTGAAAGGTTCCTTAGACCTAGACGCATCCCATAGGGCCCTACTACTGAAACTGAACTAGCTATCATGGCTGGGAGGCAAAGAACATTAAAGGAGTACAATGCACCTGGGGAGTACACCTCTCCCTTTTGCATTCAATTCCCCTCTGTTGAAGGGAATTTTGAGATTAAATCCTCCATCATCAATATGCTGCCTTCGTTTCATGGGCTTAGTAAAGAAGATCCCTACAAGCATATAGGCCAATTCTTTGTACTTTACACTACCTTCAATATTACTGGCTTGGGACCTGAGGCCACCAAACTGAGGCTTCTTCCTTTCTCACAAAAGGACAAATCCATCACATATCTATCAAAACTCTCAGCCAATAGCATACAGTCATGGAGTGACCTTCAAACCAAATTCCTGGCCAAATTCTTTCCCATGAACAAAACCAGCCAGATGAGGACACATATTTTGTCATTCACTCAATCCTCAACTGAGGATTTTTATGAAGCTTGGGAAAGATTCCAGGAGATATTAAAACAATGCCCCCACCACCAAATCTCAATGTGGCAGCTTGTCCAAGTGTTTTATCAAGGAATTAATTCCAAGAGCAGGGATATGGTGGGTGCTTCCTGTAGTGGTAGTTACCTACACAAGACAGCTAAGGAAGTTTGGGAGCTATTTGACATAATAGGGAAAATTTCCATACAGCAGGAGTCTCTGTCACGCAATGATAGCCAGACTCTAGCTAAGATGGTGTGCAACCGTGGGATTTGTGACCATCCCGTCGCGGTGATGCGCTCGCTAGCAAAAATATAGAGTCGCCACTCGGACCTTTTGGTGTCCCGGAATACCTATATCATTTTTATGAGTACCGAAGTGCTAAAAATATGACTCTTAATCCGGTCCACACCAAAGGCTCTTTGGTAGGGGCTTCGGTTATTGATCGGGAAGGTGTTAGGCACCCGATCAACCCGCTTAACGCGGTCTCTACTAATGGCCAAAATAAAAATAAAGTAAAAGAAAAGAAAATGGCTTCCTCTTGCCCAAAAGGGCTTAGAATCCTATTTGTGCCCCTCCGTTCCTACCAAAAATTTGGCGGCGTAATGGCACAAATGGGAGGATAAGAAGAGCCAAAAAGAGATAGGAGAAGAAAGGGGAGAGCCGGAGCCCTCGGGCCCTTGTAGCACCATAGGAGAGCCTTGGGTGGCTTGCTTTTGATGAGCTTTTGAAGGCTTGAATGGTGGAAAGAGGGGTTCTAACCACTAAGGCTTACTAGCTAAGAGGTAGAGAAGGGAGGCAAATGGATAGCACACACCTAACCTAGAGGCTTTTTAGGAAAGGTAAGGCATGGAATGAGGTTTTGGAATTCTGGAGTTTGTATGGGAAGTGTGCACCAAAGGGAGAAAGATCTTCTCACTTTAAGCTCTTTCTCTCTTAGGCCAAAATTCTCAACCCTTAAACAAAGGGGTGGGAGGCTCTATTTATAGGAAAAGGGTGGGTTAGCAGACCACTTAAGAGCTAAATGGGTTTAGCAATTAGGTAATCTCACATCTAAGGATTCCTAGGATTTTTGAAGCCTTGAGATGTGTGAGAAGGTCTTCCAATGGTGGATGATGGGGTGAGGCCTTAAGCCACTTAAGGGGTTGCAAATAGGTAGTGAATGGGTACAACAAAACTAGCAAAGCACACCCCAAAGGTCAAGGTGGTCAACAAGTCAAACCCCAATCATGATTTTTGGGGTAAAATCCCGAGGTTAATGTTCATATGCCTGGTGCAACTATTAGTTAAATCCTGGGAGAAGTGGCCTGGCGCAACTAATAGTTGAACCAGGCAAACTTATCACTGGCACAACTATTAGTTGCGCCAGGCCATTTCTAAGGAGAAATAGCCTGGCGCAAATATTAATTGTGCCAAATCCCTAGGGGGCCTCTCAATTTTACTCTTATGCCCTTCGGGCTCGGTTTGCCGTATCTTTTGATGTATACCTCCGATTGGGGCAATTCTTTGACTGTTGGAAAGCTGACGACATCTACTTTTCAATGGTATAAGATTCAATTTTAGTAGAGGGTCATAGCTAGTTCTGGTGTACCCCTCCTCAACCATTTGTTTGATAAGGTTAGGTTTAGGCTCAGAACAGCTTCTAAAGGTCGGGATTGATTTCTAAAGGTTCGGGTCGAGTTCCTAATGGATCTAGAGTGATTCCTAAGGGTTTGGAAAGGTTCTTAAGGGTTCTAGGGGGGCCTAAAGGTTCCATACATGTCATCAAAAGCTCAAAATTACACCTCTCTCGAAAAGTATTCCGATCGGACCTTAGGCCAAATTTGGGTATCTACAGATGCCCCTCTTTGGAATTCGATCACTAATGATCAAATGCCAAAGAAAAAGAGACATCCGAAGAGGCCCAAGGCATTACTGACGGGTCCACTACATTCAGAACGAACTTTAAACATCAAATGAGTAACATGGTGAGAAAATGAAAGCCCTGGATGTCAGGCTAAACATTCGTTTCTCGAGGTAATCGGTTCCCAAGTGCTTAGCGACATTACTGGGCATAACCAAGGTGGAATGAGTTGCGAAAGCCCAATAGCTAGGAAAAATGTTCGCTTCTCGAGTTATGAAAGCTCATTAGTCAAGAAAAACATCCGCTTCTCGAGATAATTTAAAGGTGATTGATGTTCGAGATTCATTCTGAATACAACAGCTTCGTAAGTAAAAGGGGTGATCGACCCACATTCAAAGATAGGCACAAAGAAAAAATATGCAAGGCTCCACAATTTGTGTCAAATTGTACGAGGCATTTGATTACCCCCTCCGACTGTTCGCGAGTGCCCCTGCTGAAAGCAGGGTTTTAGGTCTTTGGGCGAACCCATCGATCCCGAAGTTTATTTATCATGACTGCTCAAGTGAAGTGAATAGTTGTCACAATAATTTTTTGGAGTGCATGCCATTTTCGAAGACATGCCTTAGATTAACATGACCTAGAGCATCCAGCTTCGATTACCTTGAACAGATCCAACCAAACATTGGGGTGTCTCCTTAAAGGGACATCCAATCCTGGTCTCTGCTGACAATGATCATAAATATCAATTAACTATGCATAATCATGCACCCATCAGGGGCAATAAGCAACAACAAAGGCGATGGAAGCCCCGACCCAGACCTGCTCGGGTATAATTTACGGGGATAAACGACCATTATACGGATACCCAGACACATGGCATACACTTTACAGGGATACCGCTGCCCATACAAGTTTTAAGCCTGCAGAAAATAAAAAGGGAGATGATCCCTTCTGAATGCATGGTTGCACATAGTTTGATTGACACGTAATCTCATTCTCAATTGGTTGGTTTCAACCAATGATTGACCTTTTCCAACGGAGAATCTGAAGCTTAAGATACTTAAGTTCACATGAATCCAAAAGATTTAGCAGTGGAGTCGACTCGACTCGATTGCAAAGATTTAGCAGTGGAGTCGACTCGATCGATTCGATCAAAACATTGACTGTTTGACTGGGACTGATACCGTTGCTCCTACCTTAAAGCAGAATCCAAAGATCTGAGGCGAACCCTAGACTCAGGACTTTACTATGGCACAACTACATTGCTGATAAAATATTGACATTTTACCGCATTAAAAAACATGCAAGTGTGCGTCTCTGTGGGGAATACAAATCTATTTTTTATTTTTGTGCGATTTTTTGAATTTCTCAATTGTTATTTTATGTGATTTTTTGGAGTTTATTATTTTATGTGATTTTTTTTAGAATTTTGAAACTATTATTTTATGTGGATTTTTCTTGTGAATACTTCCTGCTTCTATGTGGGGATTTTTTTTGGATTTTTTCTTTATATTTTCCTGTGTAGGATCGAGGTCCTCACTGATCTCGATCTGCTTTTATTCTAGCACTGCTCTCTCGGCAAGTTGAAGGATGATCGAAATGCTGCCTTGGGATCGCGTGCATCTGTCGGGGGTGACAGAACAAACAAAAAGAGGGGGGGATCGGTCTTCCCATCTGGCCCGTACCAGGCCCAAGACCCAGCCTAAGTGGCTGGTGCAACTAGTAGTTGCGCCAGGCTACTAGGGGCCTCAAAATAGCCTGGCACAACTAATAGTTGTGCCAAGCAAGAGGTGGGCACAATTTTGCCTGACGCAACTATTAGTTGCGCCAAGCTTGGCTGGGGGAATTTAAACAGCCCGAGTTTGGGCTGGGGGCTTTATTTTGAATTTTTCTCCCCCTCCTTTATCTTTGAAACTGAAAACCAAATCCTCCTAGGGTTCCTTTACATTGCCTCTACGTGTTCTACCTCACTGTGGCTTTGCTTGTGTGGATCGAACGTCGGCACACGCTAGATCAAAGACCCCCTTTTCTCTCTAAAGGTAACCATTAAAACTCATTTTCTTTGATTTTTCTTGCTTTTTCTTGTAGTTATGATCATGATCTTGTATTCTTTGATGAGTGATGGTCTATTTTTACAGTGTGTATGTTTATTTGATGAAGTGTGGATGATTCTTTATGAGCAATGCCCTATTTTATTATTTTATGGATTTATTGGTGCTTAATATATATATTTTTTGTTGTTTTTATTTGTGTATACGGAATGATTTTTTTTGTTGCTTCTTGTTTGTGTTTTTTTATTTATTTTTGCATATAAAGCAATGGATTTTGGGTTATTATTTTTGTGAATATTGATTTAGGAAAAAGTGAGAGATTTTATATATATATATTAGAAAAAGAAATTATTTTTGTTTTCTATTTTTTGAAAGTTAAGGAAAATGACGATGATTTTTTGCATATATATTTTTGAAAACCGACTAAGGAAAAAAACTTTTTTGTTTTGTTTTTGTTGTTGTTTTTTTGTTTTGTTTTTTCTTTTTTATAAAACATAAGGATTTTTTCTCTGTTTTTTTTGTTTTTAAAAGAAAGACCTAAAGCAAGACTTCCCTCTTTTTTTGTTTTTTTTTTATTAGAATAAAGCAAAGGATTTTTTTTTTTTTTTTTTTTTTTTATATTTTTTTATAAGCAAAGTAAAGGGTTTTTCTTGTTTTTGTTTCTAATAAAGCAAGGATGTTTTATTTTTACGATTTTTGTAAGCAAAGTAAAGGTTTTTTTTTTTGCTTTTGTAAGAGAGAAGGGCCCCCTTTTTTATTATTTCTTTTAGAAACATAAATGATTTTAACTTACTTTATTTTCGAATACAGGAAGGGGAAATTTTATTTATTTTTGTCATTTTCTGAAGGAACGATTTTTTTGCATTTTCAACTTAAAAGGGATCTCTCTTTTTCGTTTACACGTGTGTATCTCTTATTTCTGAAAATAAATGAAAAGAAAGGGGAAGGGTGAGCATACTTACCTCCTATTTGCAGCATGGAATATCATGGCTGTATATCAGTGATCTACTCTGACGTGATTGCTTTTTGTTATCCCAGAATGTCGGGTGAGGGTGAGCATATTCCCGAGGGCCACGAGGAGGGGCCCAAGATTGTATACGGCCCGCAGGGGGGAACAATTCATTTGGGTATAGCGGAGGGCGGGCCAATGGCTCGAGATGCAAGGCGAGGCTGCCCGAGTCGGCCTCCTTCACCAACAGCATACCCATATTTCCAATTTTGGGATAGCGGGCAAGGTAAAAGAGAGGTTTAATTCATTTTCATTAAAGTTTTTGCTTTGCCCTTGTGATCTGATGCGCATTTTCTTGAGTGCAGGACCTGCCCAACATTGTATTCCGTGGCGAGTGGCTCGACTTCCATGAGTTCTACCTGTACGTCCCTCCCGTAGTAAAGGTCCTTCTGGCACAGGTGGGCTTAGAGAATTTCTATCTTGTCCTGCCATGAGGGCCGATGCTGCCTATCTGAAAGCCCTGATTGAAAGGTTTCGCCCTGAGATAATGACCTTTCACATGCCGTATGCAGAGATGACTTTGACGCCCATTGATTGGGTCATGATTACCAGCCTCAGGATATGGGGGATACCGATATCCAATCTTGCGGTGTCGAGTCGAGAGGATATCATTCGATTGATTGGGGCCTATCCTCCTCGAGGGTAGACACATGGCATCGAGGTCAAGATGTCTTGGCTGACCTCACTTTACACGCCTGATGAGTTAGTGAATCTGGGTCAACCAGACAGGGTGCTCTACATCGCGCCCGAGCGGGCGATCGTCCTAGCTCGCATCACTCTCCTGGTCCTGCTTGGTAAGACCTTTTTCACCAATGCGAGCGGTGGTCAAGTCAGCCTAGCCTTGCTGAGTGTGATGGACAACTGGGGTGATATCCACAGGTGTGACTGGGGAGGGGCGGGGTATGCATGGCTGATGTACAATTTATCTCGGGTCACGACCGGTGATTCAAAGTCTGCTGTTGGATTCTGGGCCGCCCTGGAGGTAATTCCTTACTCTTTTGCCTTTGCCATTTTTTGAATGATCCATATATGCTACTGACCTATTTTGTGAAATGCCCCCCTTTTCAGGTATGAGGATACCATCACTTTCACCCTGAGCGCCCGCTTCTTTTCTCGGAGGTGCTCACCTACACCCTCCTAAGCAACTAGAATCAGGCCCGGCGCCGCGATATAGGTTTAAAGCACTTGGAGACGCGTCTGAGGTCCCAACTCGACTTGATGGTTCCTAAGCAGGTAAAACTCTCTTTCAACTTTATTTATTTTTAGCTCGGGAATTTCCTTTTACTGATGTGCTAACTGCTTGGATTCTCTCCTTTTTCTTTTTGACTTGGGCGGATCCTTCCTGACCCGTACCTTGCATCCCCCTTCTGGGACCGAGCAGCTATAGGCGCTTCCCGCCTATTTAACAATTGTCGAGTCATTTTCTTCAATGGAGCATGGGCCAAATTTTATTATCTGGGGGAGCGAGTCATACACCAGTTCCAGGGCCATTATGCCATTCATGTGGATCCTCCGACAGATGTTTGGTATCCTGTTGGCAGTATCGAGGAGCTTACCGCGGCCTTCTTCAACAATGGGCTTCCCATTCATGCTCTCCATGTGCTCGGGGACTATCATCTTTAGTACGAGTGCCTGCCGTACCGATTTATCTTGTTGCGCTTTGTACCTAGCACCAATTTCCTTGCATTCGGCGGTCCTCTTGGCCAGGTAATTCTTCTTAGCTTGGATTAGTTCCCTTTATGCTTTAGCTCGATCCTTCATTCCTTCTAAGCGAATCTTTATTTTGTTCAAAGTTTGCTCTCGGGGATGATTCGGATGGTGACGGCGGAGCGAGTACAGCTAATATGTCAAGGGAAGATCCCTCTGGTGCTGGCCCTTCTGGTGCGTGTCCCTTGGGCGAGGGCTCCTCGGGTGTTGGTCCGTCGGGTACCTCTCATGCCGGTTTCCCTCGTGGTGATCCGCCCGTGGTCTATGGGACCTTTCAGCGCCTGGATGATAGCTTCCTTTTAGGCCTCTGAACTGATGTAGATCGACAAGCCCAACTTTTTGCTGACGCGGCCGGCCTGTGTTCCTCCTCTTGAGAAGGTTCCAGGGGTAAATCTTTTGATGGCCTAATCTCTCTCCATTTCGGTTTCCTTCTGCATATGCTTTTTAAGAGTGCCCTGATAATTAATGTTATGTCGTTCTGAACGTAGGATTTCAACTCGGCCATGGAATATGCGGAGTACCATCGTCATCTTGCTGAGCTTAGGGAGGTGGAGACGGTGAGTATCCTGCTGCCCTACTCCTTTCATTCATTTCAATATTATTTATCTCTTAACTGATCCTGACTCTTGACTTTGACTGTGCCTTGTAGCGTGCTCATGCTAAGGAATCGCGTTCTTTGCTCAGTAGGATCTCGCAGGCATGGTCCAGGGTGGGGTACATTCTGACCTTCTAGAGCTCCTCTCGTCGTCGTAAGAAATCAAAGGGCGCAAGCAAGGACTAGGCTTTTAGTTTTAGCTTTGAAAACTCAGTACTCTTGGGATTTTGATTTGGATTTGTTTGTTTAGACAGTTTTTTTTTTTGGGTGGATGATGTGACACTTTGGATGATATATTTTTTCTGGAAAATATTTTAGTGCTTTTGTTTTGATTTTATGCCATGGTTTCCTTGCCCCGTATCTATTTTTTTGCAGGACATGTCTGCCAAATGCTCTCAGAAAGCAACTTTTTGGGTCGCATGCCTTAATGTAGGATCAATCCTGCACATAAACAAAGTAATTACCAAACCGTTAGTGATCAGAAGCATAGATATAGAAAACAGAAAAAGGGGTGAAAGTCCCCCCAGTTAGGTCTCGAGCTGTCTGGCGCAATTAATAGTTGTGCCAAGCTAAATCCCAGGGAATTTGGTTTGGCGCAACTAATAGTTGCGCCAAGCAAAAATGGGGACAAAATGCACTGGCACAACTAATAGTTGCGCTAGGCAAAATTGGGGACAAAATGCACTGGCGTAACTAATAGTTACGCCAGGCTTAACCTAGGGAGCTATGGGTCCTTATATACCTGAGGTAGCCCAAAACTTATCCCTTCTCAGTTTGACTTGGCCCCTTTTACCGATTCTTTTTTGCTCTTGCTTTTCCAAAGCGGGTCCATCACCATACATCAATTTTTATCTTCTCAAAAGATCTTTATACGTTCATGGACCCGCTTTCTAACCCTCCCTTACGTGGAGGGCCTGGAGCCAATTTACCCCCTTCCTTAGGCTTGGGGCCCAAATTTCTAACAGCCTGGTTTGGGAGCTTGAATGAGAGTGAGCTCGCCGACTTGGAGCACCTTGGGCTATCTCACCTTCCTTCCTTTCTAGAGGTTCCTCCATGGTGGGAATTCCTTTTCGCTGTCGCTTCATTTTGGGATGTGAATTCCCATGTATTCCATTTTGGGAAGCGGGAGCTAACCCCAACCCTTGAGGAGCTATCTAATCTGTCTAGCCTGAAGCTTCACAGGGGCCTTGCAAGAGTCACGCCTCGGCCGGGCTACTCCAAATCCGTTCACCTTACTCTTGGTTTGAAGAAACTTGAGTATGAGAAAAGTCTCATTGGGGGGCCCACAAGGTGTTCGCTAAAATTCCTCAAAGAACTTTTCGGTGACGAAAGCCTCCGAAGATTGCCGATTAGGAATATTTTCAATTTGAAAGCTCTAGCACTCGGTCTCATTTTTGAAATCCTCTTCTTTACTGGGGGAGAGCTTCTCATTGGCATTTTACGATGTTTTGATAGAGCTGGAGGCGGGCCGATCCATGATGCATTTGGTTCTTGCCGAGTTGTATCGAGGCCTTGATTCATTTGCTTTCGGCAAGGTAGAGGGCCTTCGAGGGTGCCCCTTGCTGCTTCAAGTCTAGTTGGGTGAGCACCTCGCTATCTTGGGGCATGTGCCCCACTTTTATATTCCTTGAGGTGAGGTGGCTCAGTGTTTTCTGGGTAGGTGCCATTTCCTTCCACATGGCGATGTGTCAGCTCTAAAACTTTGGTTGACCGATGCCGAACTGACATGGAGGCTTCCTTGGTTGGACCGGACCTTCCCAATAGTTCGCTCTAGAGACCATGAGGGCATCACCCTCCTAGGATTGACTGGCAGTACCTTTTACTTTCCATTCCGAGTGTTGCGTCAGTTCGACTGCCCTCAGCACGTGCCTTGCGAGGCCAAACCCTCCCTATGTGATTTGATCTTTTCTAGGGAGTCCTTTGGAGACATAGATCGAATTGCTACTCTTTGGGAAACGCATCAGTCGATGCTGATGTGTGATATTGAGCAAGGATATTTGGTTAGAACTTCTCCTGGGTATGAGGCCCGGCTATTGACTGAGCAGCCTGTTGTCAATGGTCTAGATTCGACAGAGATTGCTGATACTGGAGGCCCCTGGCCAAAGAAGGAGACAACACTTTGAGCTCGTATTGAGCTACTAGTGGATGAGAAGAGGGTCCTACAAGAACTTTTGGCACATGAAAAGGTTAGAGCAGAAACAGCAGAGGGTGAGGTCCTCTGTTTGAAGGGATCACTGAGCGTCTCTTTTGGGGCCGCCGAATCTTCTCGGAAGAGGTATAAGAGCCTTCATGGTCGCTGGCTGACTGAGTGGAATGTCCGGGAAGATGACCTTCATGCTGAGATTAGCGCATTGAAGCGCGAGCTAGGCCGCTAACTCCTTTCTGCACATAGAACTTTTTGCACAAATCAGATACACATAAAAAGGGGCATAAAAACCACTTTACAGATACACACATTTTTTATGTACATATTTTCTTTATGTTTTTGCTGTTTTTCATTTATTTGTAAAAAGGAAAGCATGATAGTCCTCATACCGGCTATTTTTTGGGATGTGGTATAAGCGGTGCATTTTGTAAATGAAGGGTAGTTTATTACATACATCTACATAGACTTTTTGATCTTTTTGTTTTATGCATATATATATATATATATATATATATATATATTGTGCGATGCCTTAATCACCTTGTGAAACCCTAGGTCCTCTTTTGAGCATGGTCGAACCCCCCCTTTTTTTACTGGTTGATTCTGAAAGAGTTTCAACAGTCCTACCAAGGCCGGAACGTTCATCCCCTTGGGATTGAGTTAAACCTCTCTCCTTACCTTGAGTCATACGTTTGACGGTGCAGTTTCACAAAGACAATTCTAGTCGGGACCCGATTCGAATTAGCATGAGCGGCCGAGTCGGACAAGAGGGTACAGGAAGAGTAACAAAAGGGTTCCTCAAACATCAATCTTCTCAATATGTCCAAACCTTTCTTTTTCCATTTTTTTCTCCTCTTTCTTTTTTTTATTTTTTAGTTTTTATTCATCTCCCCCCTTTTTTTTTACCCGTGGCGCCCTTTCGGGTTTTCACCATGTCCATGGGTTTAGCTCTCTTACCCCAAGCGCTCTTTCGGGTTTTCACCTGGTCCACACAAGCTCACTATTTTTACTCATAATGCCCTTTCGGGTTTTCACCACGTCCATCTTGCTTTGAGCTTGCATTTTTATTTTTCTTCTTTTTTTTCAACAACCACGACATAGACGTTGATTCCGTCATAGCCGGCTAGATGGGGTTCTAGTGTCGTCTCACAACTCGGCTTGTATTGACTTAACAGATATTATGATTGCTTATAAACCTAAAAGAGGGATTTCTTTAGGGTGTATCTTGGCCATGGGTTAGGTTAGGATTTGAAGGTATGTTAGGCTAAAAGGGTTTCTTTGATACGCCTTCAGTTTTCTCAACATACTTTCTCCCTTGGGGGTTTTCACTATACATGCCCCATGATTTTTTCTATATCTTTTTTATTCTTTTTGCTCCGTTTCAGGCAATCTCTTTTTGAGGTTTTTCTTTTTCAATTTTTTTAGATTTTGATGTACACACACATTTTTTTGGGGAAGGGGTTTATTGAAAGAAAGGCCCAGGCTCAAATGGGGTAGCAAAGGATATCATCATTTTTAGGGTTATTTTTTAGCTGCTGTGTTTGGAATGATGGCCTCTTTTGAGTGGTTCTTAAGCAGTCACGTATCTGTTTTACCAATACTTACTTTATCGCGATAGACTAAGAGTAGAACCGTCCGACATATCCAGCATTGATGGGCTCAGGAAGATGATCTCCGTCCATGGTGGCGAGGCGGATGGTGTATCCCGGTAGCACTTCTCGAATGACGTAAGGTCCTTCCCAGTTGGGCTTGAACTTTCCTCTCGGATCAACGTGGAGGGATGGGAAGATCTTCTTCAACATAGTATCTCCTACCTTTAGATCTCGACCGCGAACACATTTATTGTAAGCGCGTGCGACTCGCTCCTAGTACACCTGAGTGTGCCACAAGGCTAGGAGTCTCTTTTCATACAATAGATTCAGTTGTTCAGAGTGGGATCTCTCTCTCTGCTTCAAGTAAGCCAGATTTTATGAGGATTCAGAGTGACGGTACCTCAACCTCAACTGGTAGGACGGCCTCAGTTCCATACACAAGGGAGAATGGTGTTGCCCCTATAGCAGTACGGATCGACTTTCTGTAGGCTCATAAGGCAAATGGTAGCATTTTGCTCCAATCTTGGTAAGTGATGACCATTTTCTCAAGGATGCGGATGACCGTCTTGTTCGCAGCCTCCATGGCTCCATTAGTTTGAGGTCGATAAGGTGACGAGCGATGGTGTTTGATTTTGTATTGCTCACAAAAGGCTCGGATGCACTTATTCGCGAAGTTTATGCCGTTGTCCGTGATGATATCTTTGGGGACTCTAAATTGGCACACAGTATTATTCTTGAGAAACTTCTCGACGTGACTGGCCGTGATGTTGACATATGACGCCGCTTCTACCCATTTGGTGAAGTATTCAATGGCAATGAGGAAGAATCGATGTCCATTTGATGCTTTTGGGCTAATCATTCCAACGACATCAAGGCCCCAAGTAGCAAATGGCCAAGGAGTGGTCATGCAGTGTAGTCAATGGCAGGAGCATGTATCAGACTGGAGTGTTCCTGACACTTGTAGCATTTTTGAACATGTTTGCAGCAATCTGATTCTATAATGGTCCAAAAGTATCCCTACCGCAGAATCTTCTTAGCAAGCATGTGACCGCTGATGTAGGCTCAGCATACTCCTTCGTAGATCTCTTTCATGATGTTAGTCGGTTCACTTTCAGTAAGGTACCTACGTAGAATGTTGTTGTAGGATCGCTTGTAAAGGCATTCCCCGCAAATGATGTAGCCTGCCGCTAAACGTTGAATGATTCGCTGGTCCGTCTTGGATGTTCCCTCACAGAAAGTTAAGGTCTCGAGGAAATTCTTGATATCTGAGAACAAAGGTGGCTCATCATCAGGCTTTATAGGTTCCTCAATCTGGAGGCAGAAGGCTAGCTCATTTCTTTGCTCGATCATGATCGGCTTCATCTCAGCACTATACGAGATTTCTATCATTTACGCCAAAGTTGCTAGTGCATCGGTAAAGCGGTTCCTTATCCAAGGGACATATGAGAATGTCACGTCTTGGAAGCAAGCTATCAGATCCTCGAGGTGTTCATGTTAGGGGATCAGTTTCTCGTCTTTTGTCTTCCAGTCACCGTTCGTCTGGCATATGATCAACTGTGAATCGCCAAACACTCGAAGGTGAGTTATATTGAGATCGGGAGCCGCCTGCAGACCAGCGGCACAAGCTTCATATTCAGCCATGTTGTTTGTACAAGGGAAGTTGAGCTTGATAGAGACGGATATGTGGGATCCTTTTGGTGAAATAATAATGGCGTCAACTCCCTGACCTTCTGCATTAGTTGCCCCGTCAAAGTGCATTACCCAAGAATCTTCTGCTTCTTCTGTATCATCTTCTGTCATAAAAAGGATGTTCTCATCAGGGAATTCAGTTCTCAAAGGCTCATAATCGGACAAAGGATTATCAGCAAGATGATCAGCTAGTGCCTGCCCCTTGATTGACTTCTGAGTGATTTACGTGATGTCAAAATCGGATAATAAAAGCTACCAGCGTGCAGTTTGCCCAGTGAGAGCGGGCTTCTCGAATAGGTATTTCAATGGATCCATTCGGGCTAGAAGTAGAATGGCCTAAGATAGCAAGTAATAGCGGAGCTTCTTACTTAGATAGTAATGGCCTGCTCTCTTCTTCCTGTCTCGTCATGCTGCCCTAAGACCCATCCCATCGAGACTTCCGTCGTGGAGAGGTACATTAAGAGTGGTCTCCCCGGCTCGGGTGGTACCAAAATAGGTGGGTTAAGGAGGTAGCTTTTAATTTTACTGAATATTGCCTGACAATCATTTTTCCATTCAACGGGCGAGTTCTTCCTTAGTAGCTTGAAGATCGGTGTGCAAATGGGCGTTAGCTGTGCAATGAACCGACTGATATATTGTATTCTGCCCAGGAACCCTCTGACTTCTTTCTCGATAGATGGTGGCGACATTTTCGTGATAGCTTTGACTTTGATTGGGTCGACCTCAATCCCTCTCCTGCTGATGATGAACCCCGATAACTTTTCGAACATAGCACCAAAAGCGCACTTCTGTGGGTTCAGACGTAGCCGATACTTTCTCAACCTCTTAAACAGCTTCTAAAGGTTTACCAAGTGATCACCTCGCTCCGGTGACTTGGCTATCATATCGTCGACGTACACCTCAATCTCTCGATGCATCATGTCATGAAACAACACAGTCATAGCTCTCTAGTATGTTGCACCGGCATTCTTTAGCTCAAACAGCATGACTTTGTAGCATAAGGTTCCCCAAGGAGTGATAAATGCCATTTTCTCGCGATCAACCTCCGCCATCTTGATCTAATTGTATCTTAAGAATCCATCCATAAATGAAAGCATCCCATGCTTAGCAGTGTTATCGACCAAGATGTCTATGTGTGGTAGTGGGAAATCATCTTTTAGGCTCGCTCTATTCAAATTGCGAAAATCGATGCACATGCGGACCTTTCCATCTTTCTTCGGTACAGGCACGATATTAGCTAGCCACTACAGGTATTTGGATACCATGAGAAACCCTGCATCATACTACTTGATGACTTCATCTTTGACTTTCAACATCTACTCAGGTCGGAGACGTCTCAGCTTTTGCTTAACCGACTTCATATCAGGGTAGAGAGGCAACTCATGCTCAACCAAATCAGTGTCCAAACCAGGCATGTCCTTGTAGGACCAGGGAAAAATGTCTTGGTATGACCAAAGGAATTCAATCATGATTTTTCTTTCTTCGGGAGACAGTGACGTTCTGATCTTGGTTATTCTAGGAATCTCCTCAGTCCCAAGATTGATATCCTCTGCCTCTTCGACAACAGGGGTAGGGCCATGCTCACTGTTGACAAATCGGTCAAGGGGCTCATTGAGAAGCTCCTCCAAAGGACCATCCTCATCCAGACTCATAACACCTACCTCTTCTTGTATTTCTACAGGTAAGGGGTAGAATTTATGTGGGACGGGTATTTCTATTAAGGCATCCTTTTGTGGGACTTTTTTTGGAATTTTAAATGATGATATTTTTGGACTTTAGATTTTTTCAATGTTTTTGGTATTTTGTATTTTTTCCATGTTTTTGAGATTTTTATTTTCTTTGGAGACGGACCCTTGGCAAGGCGGGTTGTTATATATACAAGGTATTTCCTGCCAAGGGCTTATCTCACTTTTTATAGGTTATTTTTTTTTGGAAACAGGTGCCAAACTTTAGGCCACTACCTGCTTCTAGAGTTTAGGGTAAAGATGCCTAGTTGCGTACCTGAGGGGCCGCTCTTTTACCTATTAGGATGGACGGTGTTGACTGATATGGCTCATTGGAGTCAGCCTCCATCATGTTGACCCCCATTTCATCTGAGATGATATCCTAAAATGTCAATACCATTTTGTGGTGATTTACCGCAGGGGGTGTTTGTTCAGGTACTGGCCGTCGTTCCTCGAAGAGGGATAATGCAGCAAAATCTATTTCCAGGCTGGGAAGGGAGATCTGGGGATTGGTGGGATGTATTGGGGTTGTGGGTTTGTATGGGGTCAAATGGGTTACCCCATTTCGATCGATCTTTACGACCTCAGCGCTGACAAAGGATTTCCTGATGTGTGGCCTAGGGCGAGGTTTTTCTTTTATGTTGATTCCTCGAGCTCTTATAGCTGCAGCGACCCTGGCTTTCTCTTTAGCCTCTCAGACCTCTTCCTCTATGGGCTTGTAACCTAGCCGAAATCTTACTTTCTGTCCCTTGGCAATAGCTGGCTCTCTTCTACCCTGTAATCTAGGCCCAAGCCCTCTGCCTCTCTGATAGTCCCATTTTTGGAGCATAGCCACCGCTGCTTCCATTCTGCCGCCAATTGTGGGAGTGATATTTCTCGGGGGTTCCGAGCCTACTGCTGACACCTCATACTCGAAACTGTGGAGGTCAGTGTCTTCCTCAGTATGTGGGACATCCACTACCTTAGGATTTTCAATGCTATGGGTGGCCTTGTCTTTGTCGTCATGCCCTTCACCAATGATGATGATCACCTTCTGCCCGGATATGAATTTTAGTTTTTGATGGAGGGTAGAAGGTATCGCCCCAACCTCATGCAACCAGGGGCGTCCTATCACCAAATTAAAAGAAGATTTGATATCCATCACTTGAAAGGGTATAGAGAAGGTCATGGGCCCAATTACTAATTCTAGATCGACCTCTCCCATTATTTCTCTTCTTGTATTATTAAATCCCCGAGCGCTAGTCCTTGTCGGCCTTAGCATACAAGGGTCCACGCCGATCATGGTGGCAGTCCTCAACGGGCACACATTCAGAGCCGACCCGTTATCAATTAGAACTAAGGAAATTATCATGTTCCCTGATCTGACAGTAATATTGAGGGATTTAGCATGACTGTTTCCCTCTTCAGGTAGATCTGCGTCCAAAAATGAAATGGCATTGGGTGTCATTACCTGTCCGATTATTTGCCTGACCTTGTCTGGGCTCACCTGTTGGGACACATGCGCATTCTTTAACATCCCCATTAATGCTTGGAAATGGAGTGGGGACGTCATCAACAAATCCCATACAGTTATATGGGCAGGCATTCTTCTCAGTTGAGTCTCCAATATATGTTCTCGACTAATCTTCTTTTAAGGGGTTCACTGCACTGTCTTTCTTTCCTTTCGGTTGGGTTTGTGCTACTGCTGTTGTTGCCTCAAGCTATTTTGAGACTCTTCCCGATCTGGTAATGAAGTCCACTGCCCCCTCCCTGTTGCTGCTGCTGGAATTAGCATTGGTTTGCTCATAGCTTAGCAGGACCTGATGTGGATCATAGCTTGGTCCTGAGAGTTGGAAAGGTATGGCTACCGGTATCTGAAGTGCATGTACCCATGGCTCTGGGATGATAGGTAAGACCTAGCTTATCTCGGTGATGGATGGGTGGGTGGAAAAATTGGGCCAGGTAGGGGTGGTGAAGCTTAACGATGGTTGTACCGGGGGTAGTGGGGTGGGCGTAGGCCATTGGTAGTTGATGGGTGCGAGGGGAGGATTGGGGATTTGATGGGCCACTAGGGAATTGATGGGGATGGTAGAATTTGTGGGTGGTTGAAATGGGGATAATCAGGTGGGTGTAGGCCACTGGTAATTGATGGGTGCAGGTGTAGGATTGGGGGCCTGATGGTTTATTGGGTAATTCAAGGGGGTGGTGGAATATGGTTGATACACATTTATTTATACATAGTTGATGGGGGTGGGTGATGGAAAATAGGCCCTAAGATCTAGGGGTTCAACTGTTGGTGTAGGGGTAGGAAAATAATCTGACAGATTCAGGGATTCAATCACCCCAATGGTTCTCTCTTCTTGGTCTCGCTGCCAGGGGACCACAAAAATTTTTCTGTTACTAATATAATCATAGGGGTCAAGTTCATACTCTTCCTGAATTTCCTCTACCATCCCTATGGTGGGTCTGGGACCTACTATTCTAATAGGGTGTGGTGGCAAAGGCACCTGGTGAATATTTGCATGCTGGTTTGCTTGGGTGGGTGCAGGGAGAATGATCTTTCCAGTATCGATTAAATCTTGGATTGCGTGCTTCAATGGGAAGTAGCGATCAGTCGGGTGGCCCAAGCCCTGGTGGAAATTACAATGAGTATTTGGATCAAAGTTATATAGAATCAGATTGGGAGGAGGTCGTAGTTGGAGCACAATTACTAATCCCTTTTCAATTAATAAAGGTACACTTAAAGATTGCCCCAAGGGCATAAAAACACAATCATAACAGGCTCTCCTTTCTGGGCTCATTTGCATTCCCTGCCCATTCCCGGCTCTCTGTATTGGCCCTGTCCTGACGAGAGTTGGTTGCGCTATTTTAAATGTGAAGGGGGCTACATTGTTATTGTTGGGCCAGGAGTTTGTAATATTTTGTACCTCTATCTCTGTTCTTCTATCATTTCTCTGTTCGGAAAACCTTCTAACCCCGCTAGGTCCCCCTAAAGCATTCTTGTTCAACCGCCCTTCTCTGATGGCGTCCTGATAGCAGTTGGCATTCTTTTCCAAGTCAGTAAAACTGGACTGCTGCTGGTATACAAGAAAATCGAATATCACTGGTATTCTATTTCTGACTTGAGCTGCCAGTGCTCTCCAACGCCCTAAATAGTCGCCGAAGGTCTCATTGGGATTTTATTTCAAACAAGCCAAATCACACTTGCGCGGTTCAATATCTGTATTGTAGACATACTGTTCCTAGAATAAATGCGTCAAGTCCTTCCATGTCTTCATCATGGATGGTTCAAGAGACGTGAATCACCTCAGGGCCGGACCGGTCAAACTCTTCTGAAAGACTTTTATTAGCAGTCTCTTGTCCCCCCCGTACTGGCACATGTCCCCACAATAGGACTTGAGGTGTGTAATCGAGTTACCTGTGCCATTGTACTTGTCGAATACTGGCATTTTAAATTTGAGGGGCAGGGGGACCTCGGCGAACTGGCATAAATTCGTGAAGTCTGTGGCGTGGATTTCAGCACCACCCATCTTCTGTAATTGCTTCTGGATTTTATCCAATTATTTTTTCAGCTGTTCCGACTCCTTGGACATGGGGGCTGTCTTCTCAATTATTAGCCTGGACTCACTTTGGGCTGCCAAGGGTGGGATAATTACAGGTGGAGGATTGACATTGGTCACTGCCCCGGCATAGGCCCCCACTGTTTCTGATCTCGTCCTCCTTATACTGCGGGTCTACATAGGGTGTAGTGAGGATGAGATTTTCATGTTAATGTATGTACTGGATGTGGGTTGGGTGAGCCCCTTGGGTGTAAGGGAAGTGTTGTGGGGTGATGGGGTGAGTGGTAGTTTGGTTTAGGGGTGGGGCCTGATGAGGCCATTGGACATGAGGGAAGGTTTGGAGATAGTCTTGGGGTATGGGACCATGAGAAAATTGGGTCTGAGGTATGGCATGGGTTTGACCCAGTTGTGAAGGTTGGGGGTGGGTGAAATTTTGGGGGTATTGTGGAGGGTATGAGTATGGGGCTGGGGCTATGGGCCCGGGGTAGGTTTGGGCCACAAGGCCTTGATCAGGTTGGGTTTGGGTAAAGGGCATGAGATTTGAGGGATCTTGGCCTATTAGGCCTTGATGGGTATGGCCCATTGGGCTTTGGAGGGCTTGTGCCATGGGCCATTGGTGGGTATGGGCATGGGCCAGATGGGTCTGGGCTGTGGGCCCTTGGGGTATGTGGACCTGGCCTACTAGGTTTTGAGGGGTATGGGCCATGGGCCATTGGGGGGTATGGGCCATGGACCCTTGGAGGGTTTGGGCTTGGGCCATGGGCCCTAGATGGGTTTGGGCCATGGACCCTTGGGTAAGGGTTTGGGCAATGGGCCCTTGGGGTATGTGGGCTTGGCCCACTGGGTTTTGAGGGGTATGGGCCGTGGGCCATTGGTGGGTATGGGCCGTGGGCCCTTGGAGGGTTTGGGCTTGGGCCAAATGAGTTTGGGCCATGGGCCCTTGGGTAAGTGTTTGGGCAATGGGCCCTTGGGGTATGTGAGCCTGGCCCACTAGGTTTTGAGGGGTATGGGCCGTGGGCCATTGGTGGGTATGGGCCATGGGCCCTTGGAAGGTTTGGGCTTGGGCCAAATGGGTTTGGGCCATGGGCCCTTGGGTAAGGGTTTGGGCAATGGGCCCTTAGTGGATCTGGGCCATGGGCCCTTGATGGGTTTGGCCCAATGGGCCTTAGATGGGTATGGGCCATGGGCCCTTGGTGGGTCAAGGCCATGGGCCCTTGATGGGTTTCGCCCAATGGGCCTTGATAGGTCTGGGCCATGGGCCCTGGGTAGGTTTGGGTGGTGGGATATTGGGTCATGGGGCCCTGGGATATGTGGGACAAGGGGTTTTGGGCCAATGGGCCTTAGGGTATATGGGAAAAGGGGGTTTGGGCCATTTGGCCTTTGGGCATGTGGGTAATGGGAGTTTGGATGGTGTGGATTATTGGGGGTTGATGGGGATCATTGAGGAGTGAGGCATGGAGATTGGCTAGGGTGTGAGATGGGTTTAAGGATGTGGGATGTGGAGGAGGGGAGGTGTTTTGAGAAGCCTTTTACATGGAGTAGGCTTGGAACATCTCCTCCATCATGGTCATGGAAGGAGGATTGGATGTGGGTGGTGGAGATGGGATGGAGGAGAAATTGGGCATGGCCCCGGTATGATCGGGCATGGCCATGGTAAGAGGTGGGATATGGGGTGGATTGGAGAGTTGAGGTGGGGTAAAGGATGGGGAGGGATTATGGATGTTTAGGTATGGTGGTTGGTGGGGTGTGGATGTTTGGAAGAAATCGGGCATGGCTCCGGTAAAAATAGGCATGACCTGGGTAGATGGGGGGATTTGTGGGGGGTTGGATAGGGAGGAATTAGTGTATGTGAATGTGGGTGGATCGATCCTATAGGGGGAAGATGGGAAATTGGGCATGGATATGGATATGGATATGGATTGGGAGAATGGATTTTGTGTGGATGTGGAAAGGAAATGGGTTGGAATTGGCATGGGTATGGTTTGGGTAAAAGATGGAGAATGGAGGGTTAAACTATGGATATTTTGGGGGGTATTGGTTGGGAAAATGGGGGCACCAAACAGGCCAAAAACGGTAAAGGGGGGTTGGGTGAGGGGGATGGTGGAAAAAACTTCTCCCAAATGGGAGTGGGTTGGAGAATGTGGTAGGGATGAGTCGAGATCGGCATAAGCCGGGTCCACTACCCACGACATTCCTCAGGAGCGGGTCGGGTAAGGGTGCCTTGGATAAGGCCCAAAAATCCTCCTCCTTCTTCCCCTATGGGATGGCAGAGGGCAAGATGATGCCATTGTGCCGGCACCACAAACCATATTTTTTGGGTTTTTGATTTTTTTGAATTTTTTTTGTTGAAAAACAAAGGTTCCGAGGCCTTGGAATTCCCCTTTCGGGTGGCCTTCGTACCTTAATTCAGGACCCGTGGTGACAATTCTGACACACTTCGAAAGAATCGAAGGAGAACCTTCGATCTATTGAAAACACAGAAATCAAGGCAAACAACTTGATCCCCTGGAATGAGCCAAAAAGAAGTTGCCCTCTTTTGACCGGTGGGAGCGTATTGGGTGACGGAGATGGCGGGGCCTAAACAAGGCACTAAGCACACTGATCGGGGGACTCAGGAGGTGAAGAAGGCCATATATTCGGGCTGGTGTGCCATTAAACAGACCTGGCGCAACTAATACATGCGCCCAAGTTGCAGGGTACCTTTTTTACACTGGCACAACTATTAGTTGCGCCAAGGTAAAAGTGTGGATTTTAAAGCTAGCGCAACTATTAGTTGAGCTAGTTATAAATTCTAGTTTTTTTCACTTGCGCAACTAATACTTGCGCCAGACAAAAATTGATGCTCCAGAATGTATAACAGTAGAGATAGCAGCCCAAAATGAGTCTCTTTTTAGGTTTTTATGGAAGCTAGGCTTTCAAGAACTGAGCTATTTTTATTCGGTGATCGGTTCTCTCCTCACCGCACCTAAAGGGTTTGAGTCTGGTATAACTCGCTAGCGCTCTCCCCAAGGGTTCTAAGCTTTGGAATGGAATCCCACCCGATATACCTCCGGTGCAAGCGCCTTCTCAAATACTAGGTGGGCTGGGACTTTTTTGGATCATCACCACTAAGGGCTACCGCCATACTAAGACCTGGGTGGTTGTATGTGTGCGTAAACCTAACCCTTTGAAAATCTACCCTGTAAACATAAGTTAATTAAGCTCCCTACTCTTGGTTCAATTTTAATTTTTTTTCAAAGCCCTTTTTTTTTATGAAAGGTTTTTTTAGTTCAAAGACCGGGGGTGATGACCTCGTGCCACCACTACAGGTCGGCGTTCACTATCGGAATATGTTTGTACAAGTAGGCCCGCCAATCGACTAAGGCACTTTAAATGACAGAAATTAAAGAAATTGAAAGACAATGCTCAAGTAGGCCCGCAAATCGGCTAAGGCACCTAAAATGACGAAAATGTAAGGAAAAATAAAAACGATGCGCAAGTAGGCCCGCCGATCGGCTAAGGCACGTAAATGACAGAAAAGTAGGGGTGAGTAAAACAAAAATAAAATAAAATAAATAATAAAAAAAATAGCAAAATGATTAGTACAATAAAAATAAAAAGGTCAAATTTCAAGGAAAAGCTCTACAAGCTATCCCTAGCAAAGTCGCCATCTGTGCAACCGTGGGATTTGTGACCATCCCGTCGCGGCGATGCACTCGCTAGCAAAAATATAGAGTCACCACCCGGAGCTTTTGGTGTCCCGGGATACCTATATAATTTTTATCAGCACCGAAGTGCTAAAAATATGACTTTGAATCCGGTCCACACAAAGGCTCTTAGGTAGGGCTTTGGTTATTGATCGGGAAGGTGTTAGGCACCTGATCAACCGCTTAACGTGGTCTCTACTAATGGCCAAAATAAAAATAAAGTAAAAGAAAAGAAAATGGCTTCCTCTTGCCTACAAGGGCTTAGAATCCTATTTGTACCCCTCCGTTCCTACCAAAAATTCGGCAGCGTAACGGCACAAATGGGAGGATGAGAAGAGCTAAAAAGAGATAGGAGAAGAAAGGGGAGAGCCGAAGCCCTCTGGCCCTTGTAACACCGTAGGAGAGCCTTGCGTGGCTTGCTTTTGATGAGCTTTTGAAGGCTTAAATGGTGGAAAGAGGGGTTCTAACCACTAAGGTAAGAGGTAGAGAAGGGAGGCAAATGGATAGCATACACCTAACCTAGAGGCTTTTTAGGAAAGGTAAGGCATGGAATGAGGTTTTGTAATTCTAGAATTTGTATGGAAAGTGTGCACCAAAGGAAGAAAGATCTTCTCACATTAAGCTCTTTCTCTCCTAGGCCAAAATTCTCAACCCTTAAACAAAGGGGTAGGGGGCTTTATTTATAGGAAAAGGGTGGGTTAGGAGACCACTTAAGAGCTAAATGGGTTTAGCAATTAGGTAATCTCACATCTAAGGATTCCTAGAATTTTTGGAGCCTTGAGATGTATGAGAAGGTCCTCCAATGGTGGATGATGGGGTGAGGCCTTAAGCCACTTAAGGGGTTGCAAATAGCTAGTGAATGGGTACAACAGAACTAGCAAAACACACCCCAAAGGTCAAGGTGGTCAATAAGTCAAACCCCAATCACAATTTTCAGGGTAAAATCTAGAGGTTACTATTCATATGTCTGGCGTAACTAATAATTGCGCCAAGAAAATGTACAATAAAACAGTTTTAAATAGTGCCTGAAAGTTGGCTCGTGAGGGTGGGGTTCATAATTAATACCGGCATAACTATTAGTTACGCCAGGCTTAAATCCTGGGAGAAGTGGCCTGGCGCAACTAATAGTTGCACCAAGCAAAATTATCAATGGACCAACTATTAGTTGCGCCAAGCTATTTCTAGGGAGAAATAGCCTGGCACAACTATTAGTTGCGTCAAATCCCTAGGGGGCCTCTCGATTTTACTCTTATGCCCTTCGGGCTCGGTTCGCCGTATCTTTTTATGTATAACTTCGATTGAGGTGATTCTTAGACTGTTGGAAAGCTGACGACCTCTACTTTTCAATAGTATAAGATTCGATCATAGTAGAGGGACGTAGCTGGTTCTGGTGTATCCCTCCTCAACCATTTGCTTGATAAGGTTAGGTTTAGGTTTAGAACGGGTTCTAAAGGTCGGGATTGATTTCTAAAGGTTCGAGTCAGGTTCTTAATGGATCTAGGGTGATTCCTAAGGGTTTGGAAAGGTTCTTAAGGGTTCTAGGGGGGCCTAAAGGTTTCATACATGTCATCAAAAGCTCAGAATTGCACCTCTCTCGAAAGGTGTTCCGATCGGGCCTTGGGCCAAATTTGGGTGTCTACAGATGGTATAAGAGGCCACCCCTAGAGGTGGAATATTTGAAGTGAAGGTGCAAGGTGATCTGGAGAGGAAGGTGGAAAACCTGAGCTTGGAACTTGACAAACTTATGAATATGATGCAACCCCGGATGGTTGCACAGGTGGAGGAGGCATGTCTGATATGCCAATCTCCCACACATTCTATTCATGATTGTCCATCTGTCACCCAGTTTCCAGATTTTATTATGGATCAAACCAATGCTACTCAAACTTTTGGGTAATAGCCTGTTGGGTATTCTTAGAGGAACCACCCAAATCTATGGTGGAGACAAGATTCATATCCTCAACCCTAGCAGCAACAAATGATAGCTCCTTACAAAACCCCAGCACCAGTTTAATCAAGGTTACCCACCAAGGCAAAATTTTCTGTTACCTGCCCCACCGTCCAAGCAGTTGGCCCTGGCCCCACAACAGCCTAGATCCTCTTCATTTGAAGAGTAGATGTTGGCTTCAATGTAGAATTTGGGAAGCTTGGTGCAAACTGTCAATTCTTTGTAATAGAGCATCAAGAAGATTGAGGACCAGCTGGGCCAAATTTGTAATGCTCTGAATAGGAGGGAAAAAGGAAAATTACCTAGTCAGCCCCTGACAAATCCGAAAGGTCAGTATATGATTGGTGATGCATCCTCTACTCAGGAGGAAGCTAGTGCCCAGTGAGCAAAAGGTTGGTAATAAGTGTATCATATGTATGAAATTTCTATGTTGATTTGTGTTCTTTAGACTTCTGTTAGTTGAGTTTTTAGTGTGATGTTGAATTGATTGTGTTGCTTTGTCTATGTTTGCATTTCGTTATTGAATACATGTGCATATTTGTCCGCTGAATTTGTTGTGTATACTTGTTAATAAATGGTTGAGGTGCCCTTATCATAATTTGCATGAAGTTGAGCTGAAAAGCTATTTTTAGAATTTTGTAATTTTGATGAACTGTTGATTGAAAATGGGCATATGTGTTTCATGATTGAAATGAATTACCTGTCTGAGGGTTGGTGCTCATGCACAATGGTTGGGTACACAACAGCATGAATGCACTAACCAATGTGCTGTACTGAGCTAACTGAGTAAAGGTTGAGAAGAAATGCTATCCTGCAAAGCTAGAAGGCTTAAATTTGCTGCACGAGTGTTAAGGCCTGAAAAGTACCACTTTTCACCCCTTAACTTAATCTCTGTTAAACCCTTAATCATTTAATAAAAGTGTTTTAAGTCTATTCTGTAGGTAATAAGCAGCTGCTGCAAATAAACCCCTAACCATGCCAAGAAGCCTACTGTTGACCCAGAAGCCCCTCAGAAGTGTGAAGGTTAAACCCAGACAGAGAATTGGCTGCAGCAAAGGCATAGCAAAGCAAAAACAAATCAAGGAGAATGCCTTGCACAGATGTCACAGGACTCAATCAAATCAGAAAGAATACATCGTGCAGTTGTCGCGGGCTTCTGAAGGGAGCACCCCAACCGGTCGCACAGTCTTCGCGCCGTTCGCGCACAGATGGATGCCAGCAGGGAGTAAAAATACACTTCACGAGGTTCTTACGAGGCTCAGTCTTAAGCGCTCGTGAAGTACTCGCGCAGCTCAAGAGATGAGTCTTCAACCTTCGCGCGATTCACTGAATGGAGGGAGCTCCAGGCATTCCAACACGCGACTGTCGCGTAGTGGCCGCGAGACATATACTTTCAAGGAACTGCTCGCACGATCTAGAAGCCTATGTATGTTGTTCTCTTCATGAGGACCGTCGCGGGATTCATCGGGGATCAAACTGTGTGCGCAATTCCCGCGCCATTCAAATGGAAAGACCAATCCCGCGATGACCAAACCATCCCCGCGATGACCCAAGTACCAACCTCACGACTGCAAGAGGTTCAAGTCAAAGCAACCTAGCGACACCAATTCTACCATGCGGCAAGACCTGCAAACCTTTTCTACCCAGCGAGGATCGGGTTCTAAACTTCTCCCCACTTCTGTAAGGGCAATCTGGGAATCTCCAGTGATTAGGGCACGCACTCCAATGCTCCAATCTCTATGCACATGCCCCGAGGCATCCAAGGGACAAGAATGGGCCATAATTTCATTGATGAAATTAGGGTTTTCCTAACCCTAATTCAGAGAGAACAGACTGCTATATAAGCCTAAGCCTAGCTTAGGTTTAGAGGACTTTTTGATCGACTTTTGTTCTTGACTTCTGTGCTTCTTCTTGAAACCGATTGTAGAAATTATAGTAGGCTAAGGTTAGGGTTTAAGAGTTTTCTTTTTCCTTTTTCCTTCTCTCCATAGTCCAACACTTACTGGCTATGCCTTTTGTATGATTATTTGGTATAGATTTTTATGGAGTTTTTATAATAGGATTTGTTGCATGTATGGGATGGTGTTTTTATTGTGAGTTGTGCTGTACAAGGCTGCTGCCTTGAGATCTTCCATTGCTAAGTTGTTTTGTAAGCAATGGAGGATTGCTTTTAAGGTTTTTTTTAGATCCAAGTGACCTGTGTGTCCAGGTTAGGCACATTGCAGGCCTTCCCCCACCACAGGATCCATTAAATCTGAATTCCCATGGGAGCTTGCGCTAGTAGCCCTATCAACATGGTGGCGGCAGCAATGTTCTTATTCTGTCTTAGACCTCTGTGAGGAGGATAGCCTTTGTGGATGGTCTGTGACCATTCAAGTGGACTGATTATAGACCTAGGGTGAGGCCAATTCACAGAACTAAGACAGATTCTTCTTCTCTGCACTTGTGCTTGTAGCCTTGTGAGAGATTGTGCAGAGACAGACTCCCCTATATTTGTATGGTCCCACCATCAGATTGCAGATCTGATTTGGCTGTAGAGATTGTGGGCTTGTGATTAGATCACTGCTGTCTTTCTAAAACAGTGAACAGCCTAGCTTAAAAGCTAGTACTCAAACTCTTGTTGGTCCTATGTGTCCAGGCTCGTGCACTTTGTAGGCCTAGCCCCACACACAGAACTTTAGAGGTTGAGGTTCCTATGGATTCTTGAGCTTGTAGCCTGGATGAAGTAGTGCCTACAATGATAATCTTGTTCTGACCCATCTCTGGATTGTGGTTCCCCTATTGGATAGTCTATGACCATTTAAGTGGACAAGTTATAGCCATAAGGGATTGGATCATGGCACAGGAGTGAGTTGGATCATTTCTCCTCTTTGGTGATAATGTAGCCATTGGACAGGACTTCTATAGCAGCAGATATGAGTCTGAGTTATAAGACCCATCAGATCTGTACCTAATAACATACTTCTCACCCTTTAATATTTATTTTCTCACACTCCATCCTCTTTCTGAACCATTTCTGTAGTTTAGACATTAAGTTACATTAGGATTTAGATTATAGTGACCGTAAATCCCCTTCCATTTAGGATTGCCAGATCTATAGGCAGATTTGGAGAGCCTACTAAAAAAGTCAGTAGCAAGCACTGTATCTTGCAGGACTGTGCATATTTTAGGCTTGCTGCTTTTCACTCCACCTTTCATTCATTTTCATTCACCCCATTCTTATCACTGTCTCCAATAAAGTCAGTAGCAAGCACTTAAAATATACCAACAAGTTTTTGGCGCCGCTGTCGGGGAATAACTTGATCTATTAGTAGACTCTAGATTTTTTTATTCTTTATTCTTTGGTAGCTGTTCTTGTGAATAATTGATACTGCTGATTTACATTTGGAATTTTTCTTACAGATCAGGTCCGTAGCAGAGGAGAGTAGAATTGCACAAGGAGTCTAGCTACCTCTGTTTGCACTTCTCTAACCTTCAAAACCTCAGTTTATTTCTCCTTTGAAGATTCCATAGCAGTTGATTAGGATAGTTGTAGATTTTGTTAAGTGCAATGTGCCTGCAAATAGTCTTCCCTGTTGTTGGTGTGTGTGCATGTTAGGAAGGAGATCTCTCAGTCCTACATTAGAGCCTGCTAACCCTGAGATAGAAAAGGGTAAAAGACCGAGAAGGCACAGACACACCATAGTCGAGCCCCCTATATAAATTGAGACAGCAGTTATGGGTGAAGAGCAACCCAGAACATTGAAGGAATTAGATGCTCCGGATGATTATAATTCTCCATTCAACATTTAATTCTTAGATGTTTAGGGAAACTACGAGATCAAAACTTCCATCATCCAAATGCTTCCCTCTTTCCATGGGCTTAGCAAGGAAGACCCTTATAAGCACATTGACCAGTTCTTGGCCCTGTGCACGACATTCTCCATTGCTGGTTTGGGACCAGAAGCCACTAGGTTAAGGCTCTTTCCTTTCTCCCTAAAGGATGTAGGCCATGACACAATTATCTACTCTCCCAAACAATAGCATCACTTCCTGTAAAGACCTCCAGACAAGATTTCTGTCTAAATTTTTCCCAGAGACCAAAACCAGCCAGTTGAGGAAAGGCATACTTGCTTTTGCCCAGTCCCCAACTGAAGATTTTAATCAAGCCTGGGATAGATTTAAGGAGATGCTCAAACAATGTCCCCACCACAAGATCCCTGACTGGTAGCTTGTCCAGAGCTTCTATAATAGGATTGATGAGAAAAGTAGAGACATGGTAGATGCCTCTTGTGGTGGAACGTACATGCATAAAATAGCTAATGAGGCATGGGACTTGTTCGAGGTCATTAGCAAAAATGCTTTCCAGAAGATGTCCTCATCTAGATCTGTTCAAGAGCCTTCTCCTAAGCTGGGGTTGGCTGAAACTTCTAAAGAAAAGATGTATGAAGTTAGGGGAAATGATGACCTGAGAATGTAGATGGTCAATCTTACTGATAGATTTGATAAACTTTTAACTGTGGTGTAGCCTAGAATGGCTGTACAAGTGATGGAGGCATGTCTGATATGCCAATCCCCACAACACACAGTAGAAGAGTGCCCATCTGCGGGGCAATACCCTGAGTATGTGATGGAACAAGCTGCTGTTGCCCAATCTTTTGAACAGCAACAATCTGGTGGCTATAATAAACAGTCATATGGATATCAGCACCAAAATGTTGGTTACCAATAGAAAGACCACCCAAATTTGAGGTGGAGGCAAGACAATTATATGCAGCCACAATAGATGTTGGCCTTACCTCAAAGGCCACAGCAGCAATTTAACCTGGGATATGCCCCAAGGTCAAATTTCCAGCAACAAGAGTTACCCTAGCAATAAAATCAATTGGTAGTTCCCCCACCTCAGCCCCGAAGTGCTTCTTTCGAGGACCAGGTTTTGGCCCAATTGCAAAGCCTTAGACCTTTGAATCAGACTGTGACTTCTCACAGTCAAAGCATTAAGAAAATAGAAGAACATCTGGGCCAAATAGCCAATGCCTTAGCTAAAAGAGAGGAGGGCAGGTTGCCAAGCCAGCCAGTAGCCAATCCTAAGGGCCAATATTCGATTGGAGAAGGCTCCTCAAATTTTGAGGGGGCTAATGCCATCACAGCCCTAAGGTCTGGCAGGCTGATAGGAAACCAGGTGGGAAAGGAACAAGGACAGGTCATTCCCAAGGAACTGTCGAGTGAAAGCGATAAGGACTTTGTTAGAGCACACAGTCAAGAATTGCCTACTACCCTTCAACAAGGGAAAAATAAAGAGGTTGTAGTTGGGCCTCAACAGGAAATAAAATAAGAAAAAATAAAAAAACAAAAGTTTAGTCATAGGCTCGCAGCTAAGAAACCAACAGTCCCTCAGCTGCCATTTCCTCAAGCTTTGAGTGGCCATGCCCCTTTTGATAAGGAGAATGCACAAATCGAGGAAATGATGGAGGCCTTTAAGCAGGTCAAGATAAATTTACCACTACTTGATGCAATCCGACAGGTCCCAGCCTATGTAAAATTTCTGAAAGACCTTTGTACTCAGAAAAGGAAGGCCAGAGGCCATTTATCCAAAAAGGTCTTTGCAACTGATACAGTTAATTCTGTATTAACCATGACAATGCCTGAGAAGTTGCAAGACCCAGGGATACCCACTATTCCCTGCATTATTGGAGACCACACATTTGGAAGGGCCCTTTTAGACCTTGGAGCTCGTGTTAACCTGCTGCCAAACAGTGTGTATCAGCAGCTAGGTTTGGGGGAGCTGAAGCCCACCCCCATTGTTCTATTGATGGCTGATAGGTCTGAGAGAAAACCCATGGGAGTGGTTGAGGATGTCTTAGTGGGGATAGACAAGTTCTTCTACCCTGCAGACTTCCTTGTTTTGGACATGGGCTGCAGCAAGAGTACATCCCCGATACCTGTTATTCTGGGCAGACCATTCTTGGCCACTGCCAATGCATGCATTCAATGTAGGTCTGGGATCATGGAGGTAACTTTTGGTCATATGAAAGTTGAGCTTAATGTGTACAACAGTGCAAAGTACCCTCAGCTGGATAATAGGGATTGCTTTGCAGTGGATGTACTAAAAGAAGTTATTGAAGAAGAATTGCCCACTCTGCTGGAGTGGGGCAACATTGTCACTAATTTAACTGAATTTTAGAATATGGTGGAGGAAGGAAGCCTAGCTTTAATGCCATAAGACATGTCCCTATTGAGGTCTTCTGTGGGCTTAGTGCAGCATTCCAATTGGAAACCTACATTGCTGCCCCTTCCTCCAACCAACAATGTACCAATCCTGCCATCCATCCAACAAGCCCCTGATCTAGAGCTCAAGAAGCTTCCAGAGACATTAAAATATGCTTTCCTCGAGAAAGATGAAAAACTTTCTGTAATTATCTCCTCTTCTCTTACCAATGAGCAAGAGGAGGAATTACTAACAGTTTTGAGGAAGCACAAGAAAGCAATTGGTTGGACCATTATTGATCTAGGAGGGATTGATGCATCAATCTGTATGCCTAGGATCCATCTAAAGGAGGGCTCAACACCCTCCAAGGAAATGCAGAGAAAACTGAATCCTCATATGCAGGAAGTGGTCCTGAAAGAAATCATTAAATTGCTGGATGCTGGGGTAATTTACCCCATTTCTGATTCTGAATGGGTGGCACCTATCCAAGTGGTGCCCAAGAAATCTGGCATAACAATGATCACAACTGAGTCTAGAGAGTTGAAACCGGCCAGGGAGACCACTGGCTGGAGAGTTTGCATCGATTATCGAAAACTCAACTCCAAGACCAGAAAAGACCACTTTCCTCTCCCTTTTTTTGATTAAATTTTGGATAAGTTGGCTGGGAAGGCTTTTTACTATTTTCTTGATGGGTACTCAGGGCACAACCAGATCCCTATGCACCCTCTTGATCAAGAGAAAACTACTATTACTTGTCCTTTTGGCACCTTTGTTTACAGAAGGATGCCTTTTGGACTGTGTAATGCCCCAGCCACCTTTCAGAGGTGTATGTATACCATTTTTCTGATATGATGGACAAATTCTTGGAAATTTTTATGGATGATTTTTCGGTTTATGGGGATAGCTTTGACCAATGTCTGCAACACCTCCATCAGGTCTTATAAAGATGTGAGGAGACCAATTTGGTCTTAAATTGGGAAAAGAGCCACTTCATGGTAACACAAGGAATTGTGTTGGGCCATGTAGTCTCTAAAGATGGAATTGAGGTAGACAAGGCCAAAGTTGACCTCATTGCAAATTTGCCCCCTCCAAGAACAGTCAAGCAAATCAGATCTTTCCTTGGACATGCTGGATTCTACAGGAGGTTTATCAAAGACTTGAAATTGCTAAACCATTGTGCCACCTTTCTGATGTGCCCTTTGACTTTTCTGCTGAATGTCTGGAGGCTTTTGAAACTCAAAAAATCTGCCTCACCTCTGCCCCTGTACTCCAAACACCTGACTATACCCTGCCCTTTGAGTTGATGTGTAATGCATCTGACTTGGCAATAGGTGTTGTCTTGGGCCAGAGAAAAGATAAGCTGTCTGTGGTCATTGCATATCTCAGCAAATCACTTGCTGAAGCTCAGTTGAAGTACACAACAACTGAGAAAGAGCTTCTGGCAGTGGTTTTTGCTGTGGACAAGTTTAGACCTTACCTACTTGGGTCTAAAATTGTCATCTTCACTTACCACTCAACATTAAAGTACCTATTGTCCAAGAAGGATGCAAAGCCCAGGTTGATTCGATGGATACTCCTATTACAGGAGTTTGACATTGAAATCAAGGACAAAAAGGGTGTAGAAAATGTGGTGGCTGACCACTTGTCCAGAATTATGTTGGAGAAAGGTGTTGATGACCATGCTACGAATGATGTCTTCCCGGATGAGCAACTATTTGCCATCCAGTCTTTAGTTCCTTGGTATGCACATATTGTCAATTATCTAGTTATAGGTAAGATTCCTGCCCATTGGATAAAAATGGACAAAGACCTATTTTTCTCACAGGTCAAATTCTTTTTCTGGGAGGAACCTTGCTTGTACAAGTATTGTGCAGATCACATCATTCGAAAATGTGTTCCCGAAAGTGATGTCCCCAGTATTCTGGCCATGTGCCATGAAAATGCATGTGGGGGTCATTTTAGTGAGAGAAAAATAGCTGACAAAGTGTTGCAGTGTGGGTTCTATTGGCCTTCTCTTTTCAGAGATGCCAATACACACTGCAAAACCTGTGAAAGATGTCAGAAATTAGGAGGGCTATCCAAACAAAATTCAATGCCTTTACAACCCATCCTTGTTATAGAACTGTTTGATGTGTGGGGTATTAATTTCATGGGCCCCTTTCCTCCTTCAAATTTTTTTTATTTCATCTTAGTGGTAGTGGATTACGTTTCCAAATGGGTAGAAGCCATTGCCACAAGAACTAAGGATAATCAGGTTGTCCTCAAGTTTATAAAGCAGAATATCTTCTCTAGATTTGGCACCCCTAGAGCCATCATCAGTGATGGGGGTAGCCATTTCTGCAACAGAAATTTCGAGAGCTTGCTTAAGAAATATTCTGTCACCCATAGGATTGCTACTCCCTACCACCCACAAACTAGTGGGCGAGTTGAAATTTCAAATAGGGAGATCAAGCACATCCTTGAAAAGACCGTGAGGACTGATAGGAAAGATTAGGCTGACAAGCTTAATGATGCACTGTGGGCTTATAGGACTGCCTATAAGACTCCCATTGGTATGTCCCCTTTTAGATTGGTCTATGGCAAGGCCTGTCATCTCCCAGTGGAGTTAGAACACAGGGCCTATTGGGCCATCAAACATTTAAATTTGGACCTAACTTCTGCTGGTCATCACAGGTTGTTGCAGCTGTCAGAATTGGAAGAACTAAGGATGGATGCGTATGCCAATGCCAGGATCTACAAGGAAAGGTCCAAAGCTTTCTTTGACAAAGGGCTGTTAAGAAAGAGCTTCATAGCTGGCGACAAGGTTTGGTTGTTTAACTCCAAAATTAAATTCTTTCCTGGCAAATTGAAATCCAGATGGGAAGGTCCTTACATTGTCATGCATGTTTTCCCATCTGGTGTTGTGGAAATCAATGATCCCAAGTCTGGGAGAACCTTGAAGGTGAATGGTCAGAGGCTTAAGCCTTGTTTTGAAAAACCTGCCGAACCCATGGACACCATTCACTTTCAAGGGGATTCTTCTTTATACTGATCCACAGGTGTGTCATTATTGTATCATATGTCCTTTGTTTTTGGTAGAATTATCTTGCTTTCTTTTGTTCAAATTTTCTAGGACTTGTAGTGGTACCATCTGAATCTGGACCTGTCTGTTCTAAACTTTTTATGCTTGGTTTGAGGCTTACTGATCTTTAATTGATAATTTTTATTTGAATGCATAATGTGGGAGGTTGATTTTTGTTGCCCTTGCTTGAATGGTTGATTTTTTAAGTGTCTAGAGGTACCCATGGTGAGAGTCATGCCTAGGATCTATCCACAGCACACTGAAAATGGCAAAACAGAGAGCACATGCTCTTTGTTTGATTCTTTGCTGTCGCTGGATCCAAAAGGAAGCCTGGGAGACTCTCGTGTAGTTCACATGGAAATGTTCAATAGCTGTCGCGAGATTCAAGTGCACCTGAGAACCTCTTGTGCGATCCCCATAGAGCTATTCATTAGCTGTCGCAAGATTCAAGTGCACCTGAGAACCTCTCGCGCGATCCCCATAGAGCTATTCATTAGTTTGGCGCGAGATTTAAAGGCTATCGTGAGGTTTAGAAGGTAAACAGGGAGACTCTCGCACAATTCAACAAAAATACTTCGTTTGTTGTCACGAGATTCTAAGGGTGTCGCGAGATTCAAAGTGAACCTCAGAGCTTTTCGCACAATCCAAATAGAGACCTGGGAGCCGCTCGCGCAATTCACATGAATTCATCACATACTGTCGCGCGCTCCAAGGTCAACCTGGGAGGTTGTCGTGCAATCTGAATTGAATAAACACCTTCGCTAGGTTCATTTCCAATCCTGCGACCAGATGTTCCAAAGTGCGCCGAGCTTCGCGATAAGTATTTTAACCCTGCGCTTGGCTCCTTTTCTAGTATTCTCTTCCTTCTTCCCTCTGCGAAACCCTAGCTTCTGGCACTCTTCCCCCTCTCTCCTCCAGCGTCAATCCTACAGCTCATCATTCACTCCACAAATCTACAGAGTTGTTCCTAGCATCACCCCCATCTATTGCCCTCTGATCAGAGATCTCGCGGTGCCCTGTGCGTCAAATAAAACTAAACCCTAGGATTTTAGGGTAGGCACTTAGATCTCAGTCTCCGTTTCTCATACTAGAAGATAGAGTTTGAAATGGCTCCAAAGATTGCACAGAAGAGAAAGGGAAAGGATAAGGCCCCTGCTGAGACCACCCCTAAGAAAGCCAAGACTTCAAAGTCACCCAAAAAAGCGAAGGAAGTGGTTGAGGAGGCGGAGGAACCAACCCCTAAGTTTTCCACTCCTTCAGAGCTCATGGCTTCGATCCCATTGGAGCCTGAAATAGCTTTTGACCTACCATTCTTTGAGAAGGAGCCTCTCTCGGTCCCTACTGTGCAGTTTATGAGTAAAGCGGGCCTGACACCCTTGATGAGAGGCATTCCAGCACTAGCCTATCCTAGGCTAGTGCAACTATTTTATCAACACATCAGGGTCAAGAAGGATAAGGATGGACAAGCTTGCTTGCTAGTGCTGATTGACGACTTTGATATGTTAGTGAGCCCCAAGGTGATTGCTGAAGTTTTGGGCATCCCAACCGCATTCAACCCTAGCTGTGGATATGGCCCCCCTAAGTGAATCAATCGATTCAATTGCATGGGCCTTAACTAGAGGTTTAAAGGCCACAGGGGATTCAATTAGAAGGAGAGAATTGGCACCTAACCTCCTCTTCATAGACCAAGTCCTGCGAAAGAACATATACTGCTCAGGACATCAGCAGGAGAGGAGAACTCCCATGGCCGATGTTGTTTATTCATTCTCTCTTGGCCATGGCTTCCATGCGGCCTGGCTCATATTCGAGGAAATGAAAGACATAGTGGAGAAGATAGGGCAGAAAAAGAAGCCTCACACACTATCCTATGCCAAAATCATTACCTTGCTGCTACTCAAGGGGGGATACAAGATAGAAAACAGTGAGCAGACCACCACCCTTGCCCCTACTACCTTTTCCAAGAGGCAATGGAGAATCAGCAGGAGCCTGACGGAGGCCCAGGAGAAGAAGAAAGTTGAGGCTCAGGCCCTTCCCAAACAAGCAGTAGCAGCAGCTGGAATAAGATCTACCCCTGCTACCACGAAGGTGCTCCCAGAGCCTGTTCCCACCACTGCTGCAGCAGCACCCATTTCCCCACCACATTCTCCTCCTGCGTCCACTATCCCTCTTCCATCTCTCTCTCACCCTCCTCTGTCCTCATCATCTACGCCCACTCCCCCTTCACCTGTGATTGGTACCTGGGAGGACTCCCCATCCCCTACCTTACCTCAGTACACAGCCCCAATACCCCCATCAGCTACACATAAACCTGACAGCCCTCCCCTCATTTCCTATCAAAAATGAAAAACCACTGAGAAAATCCCCACCATCCCCCAGACACCACCCACAATCCCTTCTGTCCCCATTGACACAACTCACGTTGACGAAAGCACCACCCCAACCATACCTACTACATCCCCACTCATAGATATTGACTTAACTCTTAACACCACCATAGTATTCCAAGCCTTTCTGTCTACCTTCCTTGACACAATGCCTACCCACTACACCCCTCTCTCGGACTCCCCAACTAAACCACAGCATCACTCCCCAGAACCCACTCTTCCCCTCCTTCCACTTTCCATCATGCTCCTTCCTCACCTTTCCAACCAGTGCCCTCTTCTTCAAAGACTCAACCTCCCAGCCCTGAGACACTAACACTTATCCTCTCCCTCATCCAAGACATCCAAGCCCAATTATCCACCACTACCCAAAAACAGGACCAGATGTAGACTGAACTCACCTCCATCCAATCCACCCTACAGACATTCAACAATCCACCCATCCCTCAACAACCCACTACAACCCCCCTGAACCTTTACACTGACAACCATACCCAAACTGACACCATCCCTGACTCCCAAGCCCATCCAACACCCATAATTCCCTTTACACACCCAACCCCCCCATTTCCCTTCATCCCTTTCACCATTCTCATTTTTCCTCACCCATCACCCCCTGCTCCTATTGAGCCTACACCATTTTTCTTTCCCCCTATACCCTCCATCCCCCCTCTTATCCTACCCCTTCCCACATTCATTGACAAATCTACACAAACAGGACCAATTTATCCCCTCCCCCACAAATAGACTTGCCCGTTACCCCCCTTCCCCCCGGGACCAATCACAGTTTGCTCCTTCCACTTCCTATCTACCCATTACACCCAAACATTTTTTTTACAGCCCTCCCTACCTCACCATCCTCCATCACATGAGGGATAATGCTTACTTTAGGAAGGATGTCCTGAGGGGCAAGGCCAAACTTCGCCAGTCCATTGAGACCCCCCTGCTGTTGACAAGTGAAAAATACCATTTTTCACCACTGAACTTGAGTCTTGATAGACCTGTGAGAGAACTAAATAAGTGTTTTAAGTGCTTATGTTGCAGCTAACAATAAAGACAGGCTTAACCATAAAAGCAGCTTAAAAGTGCCAATAAGATGACAATCCATGTCAATCCAAAGGAAGAAAGTGAAGAAACAACCTCATCAGCTGTTGAAAGGTCTGAATAGAAGAAGCAAAGACCTGAAAGAGAAGTATGGAACAATTTGAATATAAAAATGCACTACAGAGTCCTTTTTGCAAAGAACCTGAAACTCTGCGAAAAGGAATAAAACTCCAAGCGTAGCATTCGAAGAGCATCTGAACTGTTCAAAGAGAGGATTGAACTTTGCGAAAAGAAGAAAACACAATTCGAACAGAACCAGAACATTGCGAAAAGAGCTTCAGGAGTCACAACACTTTGCGAAAAGGCCCCTAAGCTGTGCGAAGAGGCATTCTGGAGATTCGCAGCTTTAATAAGGGCAATTCAGTAATCTGTTGCATGCATCCCAATGCATTTTAAAACCTAGGGACATTCCAGAGGGTTCTAAGCATGAAGCAAAAGAATATTCCACCCCACGTGAGCACCTAGAGAGGGAATAACTTGGCGGGAACTTCTAGAAACTCTAACAAACTTTCAAAATGCATAACAGAATTGATGCCTTTTTTACCTGATTGGCTGAACTAGATCGAGGAATTCTGATTGGCCAGAACAGATCTGGATCCCCGTGCTCGACTACCATTGGTCAATACAGATCTGAGAACCTCTGATTGGTTGATACACATCTGAGCTGGACCTGGGGAAAGTTATAAATAGACGAAGCATTTGCCCAATTGGGGCATCCAGATTTTGAGTTTCATTTCTAATCCCCCATTTCCCAACGCATCTTTGTTCCGCAATCCTTGTAATAGCCTACTTTGTTCTTGCATTTGAGAGTCGTGAGATACCGCCAGAACTCAAAGGAGAGTTTGCATCCAAGACCGCAAATCCGAGAGTCATTAAGCGTGCTCAATTGTAAGGATGAATTTTAAAAGGTTGTTGTAAACTATGCATTCTCCATTGGACTCATGTCAAGGGTTCCCTCGATCTCCTCGACATTAGACTCCTTTAGATTCATTGTTTTGCATGCAATTTCCTTGATTCATTAATCCTGAGAATTAGTGTTTGTAACCTAGTCTCTTCTGACATTTGTAGTGATGTTTCTTGTTCTGAATTGAGGATTTGGATTAAAGACTATTGGATGGTTTGTGGCCATTAAAGTGGACAGACCATAGCCATAAGTGTAAGCCTAATCCTTGAATTAGATTTATCTCTCTTACATCTGTGCTTGTAGCCAGATGAAGATTGGATCACCTCTGTTGAGCTGCAGTTATTCTCATTAGATTTCAAAGACCAAATCAGATTGAGATATTACTTCTCCATCTTTGTTTCAATCATTCCCCCAACTACAGTTTAAATTTAGTTTAAATTTTTCTTTGTTTTTAGTTAGTTAAACGTGACAAATTCAAACCTCTCATCTTATCAATTTTCTAGATAGGATAAGAAGCCAGATCTGGTAGCTCAGATCTGGAGGTTTATCTTACATTTTAGACAAATTCTCTGTGGACGATCTTTCACTCACTTACTTTTAAAACTTGCTACAATTGGCCCTGATCTTGCAGGCTAATTCTCTTCTAACATCGATATTTCTTTATTTTTTTTTATATAGTCTAGAGCCACTGTAATTTAGCAGCTATAAATCTGTTTTCAAAACACACATAAATCAAGCACACTAAGAAGCAACAACAAGTTTTTGGCGCCGTTGCTGGGGAATTTGTTCTAAAATAGGTAGACCTAAGTTTTTCCCTTTATTGTTTTTTATATCATTACTAAACTATTCTATTATTTATACCTGTGTAGTTATTCATGTCCAATTTTTGAAGAAGGGAAACTACTTAAAAAGAAATTCTGAAGGTTTGCTATGAATTATCAGATTTTTTGTTCTGAGTTGTATGTTTGGTAGGAGGACTCTGAGCCCTGAGATTGTCCCACTGAATTTAGAAGTTGAAAGGCTACTACGAACCAAACAAACAACATACTAATTGTGAAGAACCTCGACTTTTGAGGGATTACTTTGCACCTGGTGCTTATAACTCTCCCTTTTGCATTCAATTTCCTATTGTTGAAGGAAATTATGAGATCAAGTCATCAACTATCCAAATGCTTCCTTCCTTCCATGGGTTGAGTAAGGAAGACCCATACAAACATGTGGATGAATTCTTGGCTCTTTGCACCACATTCAACATAGCTGAACTTGGTCCAGAAGCAACCAAGCTTAGGCTCTTTCCTTTTTCAGTAAAGGATAAAGCTAGAGCATGGTTATCCATGTTAGCACCAAACAGTATCACTTCTTGGAATGATTTGCAGTGTCAATTTTTAGCCAAATATTTCCCAATGTCTAAAACAAGCCAATTGAGACAAAGTATCATTTCATTCTCCCAAAACTCAACTGAAACTTTCCATGAAGCATGGGAAAGATTTAAGGAACTTTTAAGGCAATGTCCTCATCATCAAATTCCTAGATGGCAGCTAGTTCAAAGCTTCTATCAAGGAATTAATCAAAAAGGCAAAAATATGGTGGATGCCTCCTGTGGAGGCACTTACTTGAAAAAAACAGTTGAAGAGGTTTGGGACTTATTTGAAGTGATTGGTGAAAACTCAACTCAGCAGGAATCTCTGTCAAGAGAAATTAAAAATCCTGCTAGGTTGAACAATCACCAACCCACCAAAGGGAAGATCTATGAGGTGAATGAGTTGGAAAGAAAGATGGACAATCTAACCACAAAGTTTGATAGATTGATAGACTCACTTAAAAATCCAAATGTTTCAAGAGTAGAGGAGGCATGTCTGATATGCCACTCCCCTACTCATTCAATTGACCAATGTCCTGCTGCATCACAGTTCCCAGATTTAATGGTGGAACAAGCTCAAGCTGCTCAATCATTTGGACAAATGCAATCAAATGAATATCCATGGAGAGCACACCCCAATTTGAGGTGGAACCAAGGGAATTACCAATCCCAACAATAGCAGCAACAACCAAAGAATCAAATGCCTTTCAAAACTGCACAGCCTTATCAGCAGAATTTTTATGTCAAACCAAACTTTCAGCAGCCCATTCCACAACAACACATGCGTGCGTTCCCAGTTCAAACCCCTCCCCTTTCTTTTGAAGATCAAGTCCTAAATTCACTTGAATTTAGGATCTTTAACTCATCGTGAACTTTCACACGAGCATAAAGAAGATTGTAGAAACATTGGGACAGCTTTCAGATACTTCGGCAAAACGAGAGGCAGGAAAGTTACCCAGCCAACCTTTGTACAATCCCAAAGGACAGTTCATGGTTGGGGAAGCTTCTAATTCACATGAAGCAGTAAAAGCTCACCACTTTGAGAAGTGGAAAATGATAGATAACAAAGTGGGTCAAGAAGAAAGAAATGAGGAAGAGGATAAAGATATGCAAAGAAGAGCAGATAGTGATAGCAGAAGGTTGATGTACCTCGAAAAACCAAAAATGAAAAAAAGAAAATTCAAAAATTTCAAAATACTTCTAAAAAGTAGATGAAAGATTAGTTCCTCATTTACCATTTCCTCATGCAATAAAATCAGATCCCCTTTGATAAAAAGGGAACACAAAATAGATGACATGATGGAGACTTTCAAGCAAGTCAAGATAAATTTACCTTTGCTTGAGGCAATCAAACAAATTCCAAAGATATGCAAAATTTTTGAAAGATGTTTGCACTCACAAAAGACATCTAGGATACAGCTTCCAAGAAGGTCTTTCTTGTGGAAAGAATTAACCAGTGTTATCCATTGCTACACCTCCTAAACTTCAAGATCCCGAATCCCCACAATCCCTTGCATTATTGGGGAACACACCATTGAAAAGGCTTTATTAGATCTGGTGCTAGTGTCAACCTACTTCCATATTCTCAGATATGAGAAACTAGGTTTGGGAGAATTAAACCCACTCATGTGGTGTTACAACTAGCGACAGATCCGAAAGAAAGCCTTGAGGGATGATTGAAGATGTATTGGTGGGAGTAGATAAATTCTTCTATCCTGCCGATTTTCTAGTTTTGGATATGGAACCAAACAAAAGCAAAACTTCCATCCTCATTTTGGGAAGACCATTCTCTGACAAATGTTTGCATTCAATGCAGTCCGTATTATGGAAATCTCATTTGGAAACATGAAGGTAAAATTAAATGTTTATAATGCGATCCACCTCAATTCAAATTCAAGAATGTTTTCATGTTGATCTATTGGATGAACTTGTGGAAGGGACTTTACAACAATTTCTGCGGTGAAGACTTCACCAGATGTTAAAGATGCTTGGGGATATGCTGAAGAGAAGCAAGTTGTATCTCAAATTGAGGAAATAAATGTTGTGCAAGGAACTCTTAATCAATCGACAAGTTTCTCTTCTTGAAACTGCTACTCTCCCCCTTCCACAAAGCGTCTAAGGTACCTTTGTTACCTTCTTTTCTCACGATTTAGAACTAAAGCGACTACCAAAAATTTGAAGTATGTGTTCTTAGGTAATCATAAATCATTGCCATTATTTATTCCTCTCACAAAGGAGCAAGAGGAAGAGTCATGATAGTCTTGAAAGAATGAAAAGGGCAATTGGTCGGACTATTCTTTGATTTAGGAGGAATCACCCAAAGTGCTTGCATGCACAAAATCCACTTGGAAGAAGATGCAAAGCCTTCTAGGAAATGTAAAGGAGGTTGAACCCTCATATGCAAGAAGTGGTCATGAAAGAGGTTGTTAAGTTGTTGGATGCAAATCATTTACCCCATTTCAGATTCAGCTTGGGTGGCACCTACACAGGTGGTACCTAAGAAATCTGGAATCACTGTTGTAACCTCAGATTCTGGTGAGCTTATGTCAACCAGACAAATAACTGGATGGAGAGTCTGTATTGATTACAGAAAATTAAATGCAATGACCAGAAAAGATCATTTCCCCCTCCCATTCATTGATTAGATCTTAGATAAGCTAGCAGGAAAAGCTTATTACTGTTTTCTTGATGGTTACTCTGGTTACAACCAGATTCCTGTGTACCCACAAGATCAGGAAAAGACCACATTCACTTGCCCTTTTGACACTTTTGCCTATAGGAGAATGCCTTTTGGTCTTTATAATGCTCCTGCTACCTTCCAAAGATGCATGTATGCCATTTTTTCTGATATGATTGACCAATTCATGGAGATTTTTATGGATGATTTTTCAATCTATGGCAATAGTTTTTCCCAGTGTTTACACCATCTCAAATTGGTACGACAAAGATGTGAAGAAACCAATCTAGTTTTGAGCTGGGAAAAGAGCCATTTCATGGTCACCCAGGGCATTGTCCTTGGCCATGTTGTTTCCCACAAGGGCATTGAGGTGGACAAAGCAAAAATTGAGTTAATTGCACATTTACCACCTCCCAAAAACCGTTAAACAAATCGAAGTTTCCTAGGACATCTTTGGATTTCTGAAGGTTCATCAAGGACTTGAGAAATAACCAAACCTCTTTGTCATTTCTTTGTGCCAAGATGTCCCTTTTGTTTTCAATAATGAATGCATGAAGGCTTTTGAATTCCTAAAGAACTGCTTGATTTCAGCTCCAATATTGCGTCTCCAGTTATTCATTACCTTTTAAAGCGATGTGTGATGCATCAGTTATGCTTTGGGAGTTGTCCTTGGGCGAGAAAAGATAAGCGCCTCATGTCATAGCTTATGCCAGAGATCAATGATTGATGCAGGCTCGATTACACAACAACTGAGAAGGAGCTGCTGGCAATTGTTTTTGCTTTAGAGAAATTCAGGTCATATGTCTTGGGTTCACAAATAATGGTGTTCACTGACCACTCTGCTTTGAAATACGTTCTGTCTAAGAAGGACACTAAACCAAGATTAATCAGGTGGATTCTCCTATTACAGGAATTTGTTCTACAGATTAAAGATAAAAGGGGTGGAAAATGTGGTGGCTGATCACCTCTCCAGAATTTTAACTGCTGAGATTGATAGGTTGCCTATCAATGAATCTTTCCCTGATGAGCAACTTTTTGCCATTAGTGTACACACTCCTTGGTTTGCAAACATAGTCAACTCTTGGAAGAATTCCTCAACATTGGAATAGAATGGATAAAGATCTTTTCTTCTCAAAGGTTAACCACTTCATCTGGGAGGATCCTTATCTGTTTAAGAGTTGTGCAGTTCAAATAATAAGGAAATGTGTCCCTGACCAAGAATTTCATAGAATACTTTCTATGTGTCATGAACAGGCCTGTGGAGGTCATTTTAGTGGAACAAAACTGCAAAAAGTTTTGCGGTGTGGATTTTATTGGCCTACACTTTTCAAGGATGCCTCGAAGATTGTAAGTCCCGCTAATCGTAAATTAGGCAGCATTTCCAAGAGAAACTCAATGCCTTTACAGCCTATTTTGATAGTAGAATTGTTTGATGTTTTGGGGGATAGACTTCATAGGTCCCTTCCCTCCTTCCAATGGAAATAACTTCATTTTAGTAGCTGTGGATTATGTATCCAAATGGATTGAAGCCACAGCTACTAAAACAAATGATCACAAAGTGGTTCTGAAATTTCTTAAGGATCACATTTTTCCGTGTTTGGATTTCCCAGGCCATTATCGATGGGGAAGCCATTTTGTAATAGATATTTTGAAACTTTGTTGAAGAAATACTGTGACTCATAGAGTAGCCACTCCATATCATCCACAAACCAAGGACAAGTGGAGATTTCAATAGAAATCAAACATATTTTGGAAAAGACTATGAAGAAGGACAGAAAGGATTGGTCCTTTAAGCTGAATGATGCATTGTGGGCATATAGGACAGCCTATAAAACCCCAATTGGTATGTCCCCATTTAGGTTGGTCTATGGCAAAGCATGCCATTTACCATGAGTTAGAATATAAAGCTTTTGGGCCATTAAAACATTGAACATAGATCTAACTACTGCGGTAATCACAGAAACCGCAACTTCTTGAGTTAGAAGAAGCGCAAATGGATGCATACACAAATTCAAGATTGTATAAAGAGAAAGTCAAAACTTTTCATGATAAAATTTATTGAGAAAAGAGTTCACAATGGTTCTAAGGTATGGTTATTTAACTCAAAGCTCAAGTTTTTCCAGAAAATCGAGATCCGTATGGGAAGGGCCATACATCGTTATTCAGCAAATTTCTTTGGGAGTCGTTGACATCCTTGATCCAAGTAATGGAAGAATCATAAAGGTAAATGGTCAGAGGCTCAAACCATGCATTGAAAATACCCAGAGCCCTGTCTTTGCCCATCTATCATCATGAATCTCCAAAATCGATGGTAGAAAACTACATTATGTTTGTATATCATAGTTTTGCTTATTTTCTCTTTACCTTTTATCTCTTTTCGCATAGTTTAAACATGCTCAAAGTTAAGTCGCAAAGTAATAATTCTCTTTTCGCAAAGTCCAATTTACTTTTCGAATAGACTCTGGATCTGTGAGAAACTGCTCGAAAGCAAGAATTTGCTTTTCGAATAGTTGGTGCTGAAGCCATTTTCTTTTCAAAAAGATAGTTCTAAAGCTAATTCCTTTGCGAAATAATGTTTCTGAAGCTGTTAACTTGTCGAATGGTACTGATGCCAGTCACAATTGTAAAAAGGTCTCTTTTGGAACTTTTTGAAAACTTAAAGGCACTTTGCGATATTAACTTTGAGTATATTTAAACCCTTTCGACGGTGGGGTTTCATTTCAAACTCTCCCTGCAGAGCGACTCTTTCCACTGAAACCCTACTTCGTTCTTTCCTTGCATGATTTAAGAAGCTTACTACACTTTTGTCTCTGTTGTTCGATCATTTGCGTTTGCAGAGAAGGATTTCAACTTTTAATCTGGGGGATTTCTGCAAGCAAACAACTCGTTCAAACATAAACCCTAGATCTCGGTATTTCTCTACCCATTCTCTCTGGTTAGCATTTAGTAATTTGATTCTATGTCAGCATCTATTTTGGGCATTTTTATGCATCAATCTAGAATGGGAAAAGTAGAGAAATCATTGGCTGCTATGTTCCCCAAATCCTCTGCTAAGAAAGTGAGCAAATCGACCCCAAAAGCAAAAGGAAAAGCCAAAACCTTAGCTAAACGAACACTATCTATGGATAAAGCAGATAGGGTGGAGAAAGGAAAGAAAATTAGACATGAGGAACCCATCCCTGCTGCTACTAGCCCTGAGCCTGAGCTTCCTCCTCTGCCCATTCATTTGGTCTTACCTAACCCCTTCATTGAAGCTCAGAAACTAAAACCTGAGCTGATGGTGGACGAAACTTTTTTTGTCACCAAACCAGATTGCTTACCATCCTTAAGATACATTAGAGAAGCTTCACTAAGCAATTGTTGAGAACTGAAAAATTCCATTTTTCACCCCTAAACTTAAGTCTTGATAGACCTTTGAGAGAACTAAATAAGTGTTTTAAGTGCCTATGTTGCAGCTAACAATAAAGACAGGCTTAACCATAAAAGCAGCTCAAAAGTGCCAAAAAGATGACAATCCATGTCAGTCCAAAGGAAGGAAGTGAAGAAACAACCTCATCAGCTGTGGAAAAGTCTAAAAGGAAGAGGCAAAGACCTGTAAGAGAAGCAGGGGACAATTCGAACAGAGAAATGCACTACAGAGTTCTTTTCGCAAAGAACCTGCACTTTTCGTAAAGAACCTTGAACTCTGCGAAAAGGACTAAAACCCCAGGCGTAGCTTTCGAAGAGCATCTGAACTCCTCGAAGAGAAGATTGAACTTTGCGAAAAGGTCCCCAAGCTTTGCGAATAGATCTCCAGAAGTTACAGTTCTTTTCGAAAAGGTCTCCAATCTGTGCGAAAAGAGCTTCAGAAGTCACAGCACTTTGTGAAAAGACCCTTAAGCTTTGCGAAAAGGTATTCTGGAGATTCGCAGCTTTAACAAGGGTAATTCAGTAATCTGTTGCACGCATCCCAATGCGTTTTAAAACCCAAGGACATTCCGGAAGATTCTGAGCACGAACCAAAGGCATATTCCACCCCATGTGAACACCCAAAGATGAAATTACTTGGCGGGAACTTCTAGAAGCTCAAACAGATTTTTGAATTACATAACAGAATTGATGCCTCTGTTTCCTGATTGGCTGAACCAGATCAAGCATTTCTGATTGGCGTAATAGATCCGATCCCCGGTGCTCGACTCCTATTGGTTGATACAGATCTATCCAATTCGATTGGTTGATACACATCCGAAAGGCTTAGGGAAAACTATAAATAGACGAACCATTTGCCCAATTTGGGTATCCAGATTTTGAGTTTCATTTCTAACCCCCCATTTCCCAGCCAGACAGCTTGTCTGTAATCCCTGTAATAGCTTCACTTTGACTAGCAATTGAGAGCTGTGAGATATTTCTGTAATTCAAAAGAGAGTTGTATTCAAGACTACAAATCGAGAAAGCGTTAAGTTCTGTAATTGTAATGGTGGATTTTAAAAGGTTGCTGTAAACTATGCATTCTCCATTGGACTCATGTCAAGGGTTCCCTCTGATCTCCTCAGTACATTAGACTCCTTTAGATTCATTGTTTTGCATGCAATTTCCCTTGATTCATTAATCCTGTGAGAATTAGTGTTGGTAACCTAATCTCTCACGGCATTTGTAGTGATGCTTCTTGTTCTAAACTAAGGCTTTGGATTAAAGACTGTTGGATGGTTTGTGGCCATTAAAGTGGATGCACTATAGCCATAAGCTTAAACCTAATCCTTAAATTAGATTTATCACTCTTACATCCGTGCTTGTAGCCGATGAAGATTGATCACCTCTGTTGAGTCTGCAGCTTATTCTCATTAGATTTCAAGGCCAATTCAAAGTTAGATATTACTTCTCCATTCTTTGTATAAGTTTACCTCAAACGTTTCCCCAACTCAGATCTGGATCATTTAGTTTAAATCTTTACTTTTATCATTTAGTTAACGTGAAAAATTCAACCTCCCATCTTATGTGCTTTGTAGATAGGATCAAAGGCCAGATCTGGTAGCTCAGATCTGGAGGTTTATCTTAAATTTTAAATCAATTCCCTGTGGACGATCTTTTACTCACTTACATTTAAAACTTGCTACAATTGATCTTGCAGGCTAATTCGCTTCTATCTCAGCGATATTTCTTTACTCTTTTAATATTCTAGATTCATTATAACTTAGCGATTGCAAACTGCTTTCAAAACTCACATAAATCAAGCACACTAAGAAGCAACAACAAGTTTTTAGGCGCTTCGGAATAGATTTTAAAATTGGTAGACTGAGTTTTTCAATTTTGTAGATTTGATTTTCATTTTAATTTTTGCTTTAAACCCACTTTGCATTCCAAGTGCTTGATTAAATGTCTATGCAGCTTTGTATAGAAAACCTGCTTCTTATGCAGAATTTTTTTTATTTTTGAGTTTTTCTTTGCCTTCTAGTTATTTGAATAAGGTAATCGTCTTTACTTTTTGGATTTTTGCGGATCCGGAGCAAGTCCAACAAGGAACATCTGGACCAAAATGGAGCAGATCTGCTTGAGTTTGCATCCTTCTCCTTTGCATTCATTTTCTCTTTTAAATTCTTGAGAACCAAAGCTAGCCTCATTGTGTTTAATGTTTGTTTTGATTATAATTTTCTTTGCCTCTTTTAGGCATCGCTTTTAAAAAAAAAAACAAAAAACCAAATACAAAAATAAAAGAAAATGAAAACACAAATAGAAAATCTCTGAGTTGTTTCTCATTATTTTCAGCATTAGTAAATAAGGGCTCCTGTTGAGCCCGGGTTGATCCAAATCAAGTAAAAAAATATATATATAGAAAATTATAAAACAAATATATATATATATATAGATATCTTCCGGATGGGCTGTTTTTCTCCATTTGCATCCACTTTTCCCATCTGGACCTGCTGAGATCATTTTTTCTTTTTTAGGAATCATGTAGGATAATGAGTAGTGAATCATAGGCTGTTTTGAATATTCAATGGACCCACTGATTTTATTTTCCTTCGAGATTTCTTCATCATAATGGTTTGTGGCCATTAAAGTGGACAGACCATAGCCATAAGCTTAAACCTAATCCTTAAATTAGATTTATCACTCTTACATCTGTGCTTGTAGCCAGATGAAGATTGGATCACCTCTGTTGAGCTGCAGTTATTCTCATTAGATTTCAAGGGCCAAATCAAAGTTAGATATTACTTCTCCATTCTTTGTATAAGTTTACCTCAAACGTTTCCCCAACTCAGATCTGGATCATTTAGTTTAAATCTTTACTTTTATCATTTAGTTAACGTGACAAATTCAACCTCCCATCTTATGTGCTTTGTAGATAGGATCAGAGGCCAGATCTGGTAGCTCAGATCTGGAGGTTTATCTTAAATTTTAAATCAATTCCCTGTGGACAATCTTTTACTCACTTACATTTAAAACTTGCTACAATTGGCCCTGATCTTGCAGGCTAATTCGCTTCTATCTGTGCTGATATTTCTTTACTCTTTTTAATATTCTAGATTCATTATAACTTAGCAGTTGCAAACCTGTTTTCAAAACTCACATAAATCAAGCACACTAAGAAGCAACAACAGCAATATCCTTACCCCCTTGCCAGAGAAAATTTACCCAAGAATGGTGAAGTTATGGTACCAAAACCTAATCAAGGTCACTGAAAGAGATGCTGATGTCCCTACCCTAGTCATTTTCATTGATGATTGCGATCTTACTGTGACATTTGAAGACATAGGGAATGCTTTAGGGATACCATTCCAATTTGATCCCTCTGGTCCTTTGGCTGCTCCAGAAACAGCCTCCTTTAGAGAGATGGCTGCACATTTAACCCAGGGTATTGTGGGCACTGGGCAGTCCATCATGAGAAGAGACCTTGCCCCCCAATTTTTATTAATGGATTCCATTTTAAGGGGAAGCTTCTATGTCACTGGGCACAGCCAAGAGAGGAGAACACCAATTTTAGAGGCCCTCTTTCATTTCTCCAAGGGGCAGTTTTTCAATGCCCCTATGGTAATTTTCGAAGCCATGGCTGACATTAGTGCCTAGTTGAAAAAGGAGCAGAAGCTAGCTGGCCTACCATTTGGCAGATTGATCACAGCCCTCCTCAGAGCCAAATTTGACATTGATAGTGAGGAGCCATTTGAAGTCATTACCCCTCATAATTTTGGGAAAAAGGCTTGGACTACAAGCCAGGCTATGCTAAGAAGGATGAGAGAGGCAGGTGAACCTGCACATGCCCCCGCGAACCAACTCGCAGCCTATGAGTGAACCTATCCTCAGTAGGCGTGAGTGAGCTGTAACCCATCCCTACAGATGAGCCTCGCACTGAACCCATCCTCAGAATCGAAGAGACTGCACTGAGCCTCGCCTTCAATTTTGCAGATCCAATTTTGTCGAATCAACTTTGCTGAGATCCGGTTTGCCAACTCTGTGGTGACCATCTTTAGCACCACTTCTTGAACCAACTTCACTGTCCCTCGTGGTGACCAGCTCCTTGCACCCATTGTTGATAAAATCCCTTCCTTTGGTGACCAGCTCTTGGTGCACCTACTCACGGAGGGCGTTGGCCTTGCACCCTACTCCCCTACTCCACGACATTTCACCTATCCCAGCTGTCCCATCTCCCACACCCTCCATCATTCCAATTGTGGATTCCCCCTCTACACAAACCACTCCAACCATTCTCACACCACCAATTTTGCCCTCCAATGCCCCGGTTTTAGAGGAGTTAGGCAGATTTTTTAGCCCCATCTGCCTGCACTCCTCTGCTCCAAAGCGCCGCAGTTTGCCCTGCTCATTGAGAGCACTCACCTGAGGCCTCCCATACACCGGAACCTGCGCCTTTCACTACAGAGGCCTACTGTTCCTTAATGGGTTCTATTTTTGAATCCATGGAACTTGAACCTACCCCTATACTGCTCCTCATCACTTCACTCACTTCCCTACCTCTCCCTTCTGACCATTGCACCTCCACCCTCCACATCGTTGTCCCACCATGCCATGCCCACCTCTCCCACACGCATCCATTTCCCAAATTCTTACCTACCTCCAATCCATCCAAGCCCAACTCCAAATCAACACACAGACAACCAGCCAGAACCAATGAACTGCTCCAAACCTTAGCTTCCACATCCCAAACAACCACCATTACCCCACATCTATTGTTGATTCCTGTGCCACCCAAACCCACCTGCAGATATTATTGGTTGATCCGACCACCCCCACCACTACACCCATGCAACATAACCGAACTCAAGTCCCCTTTGCATCCCTCCACCACTCCCCATTTTCTTTGAGCAAGCCACTCAGACAGACCCTGCTGTCAACCTTCTAGACACTTCTTCCCCCCCTCCCACAGCTGGCTCACCTGTGGTCCCCTACCATTCCATTCCCTTCCCCGATCGCCACCCTCATCAAAGCCATGGAAGATAATCCCTATATCCAGAGATGTTCAAAGGGCTAGCTGATTTACAAGCTTACATCCGCACCCTTATGAAAACTAGATTCGGAAGTTGGAGATCTTTATGAAATTTGAAAGAGAGAATGAAGGACCTGATGGGTCAAACATTTCAGCTGGTGAGGACTGAGCAACAAAAGGTGTCCATGTTGCAAGCCCAACTTGACCAAGAAAATTGAAGACCACTAGCCTTAGCAAATACCTTGGCTTCACCAAAAGATCAAATCGAGGAGTATCTTGAGCTACAAAACACCATTAGGAGAAAGCTCAATCAAGTTCGGACTCCAACACCGACTCTAGCTCGATTCTATTAAAGCGGTGACTCAGTTGAGCCACTTGAACCAACCTATGATATAGATTTTGACCCCAGTTATTAGCTCTCATTGTACTTTTTGTGTTATAAAGTTGTAATAGAAAATCCTGTTTTGTGTATACTCATGCATTTCTTCTTGCCTTGCCATCATTACTTTTGTTGTTTTCTTTCTTGCATATATTTTCCTCCTGCTTTTGGACCAAGATGGACCCCTACCCTTTGGTTTGGGGGTGTGACAGAAATAGCAATAATCAATAAAGGAGTTAACATCAGTACAGTTTTGGATCAGTAATTTTTCACACCTGTTGTTTTGAAATATATTAAGTTTAAAAAAAAAAAAAAAAAAACTCTTTAAAATTACTTTCCTATGTAATTCTAAAAGACTTTCATGAAGTAAATGTCAGGAAATTTCCAAAAGAAAATTGATGTTTTAGTAAACCTAAAATGAAGGAAAAAAGTGAAGGTATACCTCAAAGTTGATATAAAACCACACCCAGTGAGGTTTGGGCTGAAATGTATTCTTTGGAGGTATGCTTTGGCAATCTTTTTCTTCTGGGACTATGTGAATCTGCTTACTTACACTAGAAGTTACACATACCCAAATCGAAATAATTTGATAGCACTCATGATATTAAAGACATGATGTAAGGCCTCCTTTTGGACAGTTTGAACCTTACAAAGCCCCACCTTTTGAAACTGCCCTTGATACACACCATTTGAGCTAAATAAATCTATGATTCCTTTGAAATCTCCCCCAATAAACCTCATCAACCTCATTTAGCCTAACCCTACCCCGAGAAGGCAGAAGATAAAGGGAAGGAAGCTGAGGAAGGAGAATTGAGTAACAATTTAATAGCAAAAGAAGGGTAAAAGTTGAAGGCAATGATGAAACAGCAGAGGGAATGTGGCATGCAGTCAGTGCTAATTCGAAAAAGAAAAGAAAAATATTTGAGCAAAACAAAAGAAAGAAGGCATTTTCATTGGAAGTTTGAAAAAGAAAGAGAAAAAGATGACCACTTTGGCTGGAAATTCAAAAGAAGAAGATGAAACTATCTTTGAAGAGTGGGTTTGTATATAACCTCCTGACCTTGACTGACTTCTCAAATATGAACACCATTCCAACCCTTTTGAGAAATTTCACCCATAAGCCACAATAAAACCCAAGTAAAAGTCCTTACTGATCAATGATGGATTGAGCTATCACATGGAGATAAGAATTTGTGTAATCTATGGTGAAAGGAGCAGTGAATTTATAACTAAAAGCAATGCCTATGCTCCTGCTTATCCTATTTGAGGGTCAGAATCGCTCTTAATGAGGTGAAATAGTACAACCCTCTCATTTGCTTATTGAGTGAAAATCCTGGTGAGAATTGGGTTTAAAATCAACTGATTAGGGCAACATCGAAGCTAGATTCCTAAATCAAAGGCTAGATGTTCGTTAATTTTCCTTGTAAATGGCCTCTGACATAAATCGACTGAGTAGTAACAAGAATTACTGTAGAATTTTAGTTTTAAACTGATATCTTTCTTGAAAAACTTTCTTACAAAATAACTGATGCAGGTGTGAATAATCTGATTGGATGAAAGTTTGCTTTAACAGAACTGCATTGATCTTAACTGATTTATTGGAGAAGTTTGTGGGTACCTTCACTGAAAACCCTCAGGAGACTTCACTCCTCCACTAGGGATCACCTAGGGGTTTAAAAGGCTTGTTGCATATGCTAAATGCAACTGTGCTCCCTACAAAAGTGGCTCTTTACTTTGTTTTTTTTATTTTATCTTTGCTAAGGGACTAGCAAAGCTTAGGTCTGGGGGTGTGTTGACAAGTGAAAAATACCATTTTTCACCCCTGAACTTGAGTCTTGATTGACCTTTGAGAGAACTAAATAAGTGTTTTAAGTGCTTATGTTGCAGCTAACAATAAAGACAGGCTTAACCATAAAAGCAGCTTAAAAGTGCCAATAAGATGACAATCCATGTCAATCCAAAGGAAGAAAGTGAAGAAACAACCTCATCAGCTGTTGAAAGGTCTGAATAGAAGAAGCAAAGACCTGAAAGAGAAGTATGGAACAATTCGAACAGAAAAATGCACTATAGAGTCCTTTTCGCAAAGAACCTGAAACTCTGCGAAAAGGAATAAAACTCCAGGTGTAGCATTCGAAGAGCATCTGAACTGTTCGAAGAGAGGATTGAACTTTGTGAAAAGAAGAAAACACAATTCGAATAGAACCAGAACATTGCAAAAAGAGCTTCAGGAGTCACAACACTTTGCGAAAAGGCCCCTAAGTTGTGCGAAGAGGCATTCTGGAGATTCGCAGCTTTAACAAGGGCAATTCAGTAATCGGTTGCATGCATCCCAATGCATTTTAAAACATAGGGACATTCCAGAGGGTTCTAAGCATGAAGTGAAGGAATATTCCATCCCACGTGAGCACCTAGAGAGGGAATAACTTGGCGGGAACTTCTAGAAACTCTAACAAACTTTCAAAATGCATAACAGAATTGATGCCTTTTTCACCTGATTGGCTGAACCAGATCAAGGAATTCTGATTGGCTAGAACAGATCTGGATCCCCGTGATCGACTACCATTGGTCAATACAGATCTGAGAACCTCTGATTGGTTGATACACATCCGAAATTTGGACACAGGAAAGCTATAAATAGACGAAGCATTTGCCTAATTGGGGCATCCAAATTTTGAGTTTCATTTCTAATCCCCCATTTCCTAGCCAGACAGCTTGTCTGCAATCCTTGTAATAGCCTACTTTGTACTTGCATTTGAGAGGCAGCCGAATCTGCTGTAACTCAAAGGAGAGTTTGCATCCAAGACTGCAAATCCGAGAGCTGTTAAGCCGTGCTCTGTAAATTGTAAGGATGAATTTTAAAAGGTTACTATAAACTATGCATTCTCCATTGGACTCATGTCAAGGGTTCCCTCTGATCTCCTCAATACATTAGACTCCTTTAGATTCATTGTTTTGCATGCAATTTCCCTTGATTCATTAATCCTGTGAGAATTAGTGTTTGTAACCTAGTCTCTTACAGCATTTGTAGTGATGTTTCTTGTTCTGAATTGAGGATTTGGATTAAAGACTATTGGATGGTTTGTGGCCATTAAAGTGGACAGACCATAGCCATAAGTGTAAGCCTAATCCTTGAATTAGATTTATCTCTCTTACATCTGTGCTTGTAGCCAGATGAAGATTGGATCACCTCTGTTGAGCTGCAGTTATTCTCATTAGATTTCAAAGACCAAATCAGATTGAGATATTACTTCTCCATCTTTGTTTCCACTCCTTCAGAGCTCATGGCTTCGATCCCATTGGAGCCTGAAATAGCTTTTGACCTACCATTCTTTGAGAAGGAGCCTCTCTCGGTCCCTACTGTGCAGTTTATGAGTAAAGCGGGCCTGACACCCTTGATGAGAGGCATTCCAGCACTAGCCTATCCTAGGCTAGTGCAACTATTTTATCAACACATCAGGGTCAAGAAGGATAAGGATGGACAATCTTGCTTGCTAGTGTTGATTGATGACTTTGATATGTTAGTGAGCCCCAAGGTGATTGCTGAAGTTTTGGGCATCCCAGCCGCATTCAACCCTAGCTGTGGATATGGCCCCCCCCTGAGTGAATCAATCGATTCAATTGCACGGGCCTTAACTAGAGGTTTAAAGGCCACAGGGGATTCAATTAGAAGGAGAGAATTGGCACCTAACCTCCTCTTCATAGACCAAGTCCTGCGAAAGAACATATACTGCTCAGGACATCAGCAGGAGAGGAGAACTCCCATGGCCGATGTTGTTTATTCATTCTCTCTTGGCCATGGCTTCCATGCGGCCTGGCTCATATTCGAGGCAATGAAAGACATAGTGGAGAAGATAGGGCAGAAAAAGAAGCCTCACACACTATCCTATGCCAGAATCATTACCTTGCTGCTACTCAAGGGGGGATACAAGATAGAAAACAATGAGCAGACCACCACCCTTGCCCCTACTACCTTTTCCAAGAGGCAATGGGGAATCAGTAGGAGCCTGATGGAGGCCCAGGAGAAGAAGAAAGATGAGGCTCAGGCCCTTCCCAAACAAGCAGTAGCAGCAGCTGGAATAAGATCTACCCCTGCTACCACGGAGGTGCTCCCAGAGCCTGTTCCCACCACTGCTGTAGCAGCACCCATTTCCCCACCACATTCTCCTCCTGCATCCACTATCCCTCTTCCATCTCTCTCTCACCCTCCTCTGTCCTCATCATCTACGCCCACTCCCCCTTCACCTGTGATTGGTACCTGGGAGGACTCCCCATCCCCTACCTTACCTCAGTACACAGCCACAATACCCCCATCAGCTACACATAAACCTGACAGCCCTCCCCTCATTTCCTATAAAAAATGAAAAACCACTGAGAAAATCCCCACCATCCCCCAGACACCACCCACAATCCCTTCTGTCCCCATTGACATAACTCACATTGAAGAAAGCACCACCCCAACCATACCTACTACATCCCCACTCACAGATATTGACTTAACTCTTAACACCACCATAGTATTCCAAGCCTTTCTGTCTACCTTCCTTGACACAATGCCTACCCACTACACCCCTCTCTCGGACTCCCCAACTACACCACAGCATCACTCCCCAGAACCCCACTCTTCCCCTCCTTCCACTTTCCATCATGCCCCTTCCTCACCTTTCCAACCATTGCCCTCTTCTTCAAAGACTCAACCTCCCAGCCCTGAGACACTAACACTTATCCTCTCCCTCATCCAAGACATCCAAGCCCAATTATCCACCACTACCCAAAAATAGGACCAGATGTAGACTGAACTCACCTCCATCCAATCCACCCTACAGACATTCAACAATCCACCCATCCCTCAACAACCCACTACAACCCCCCTGACCCTTTACACTGACAACCATACCCAAACTGACACCATCCCTGACTCCCAACCCCATCCAACACCCATAATTCCCTTTACACACCCAACCCCCCCATTTCCCTTCATCCCTTTCACCATTCCCATTTTTCCTCCCCCATCACCCCCTGCTCCTATTGAGCCTACACCATTTTTCTTTCCCCCTATACCCTCCATCCCCCCTCTTATCCTACCCCTTCCCACATTCATTGACAAATCTACACAAACAGACCCAGAATTTATCCCCCTCCCCCCACAAATAGACTTATCCACTGTTACCCCCCTTCCCCCCAGGACCAATCACAGTTTGCTCCTTCCACTTCCTATCTACCCATTACACCCAAACATTTTTTTTACAGCCCTCCCTACCTCACCATCCTCCATCACATGAGGGATAATGCTTACCTTAGGAAGGATGTCCTGAGGGGCAAGGCCAAACTTTGCCAGTCCATTGAGACCCCCCTGCTGGAGCAGATCGATAAAATGAAGGAGGCCTACAGAAAGCAACTTCTAGGCATCTCCTTGGGGTGGACTAATATTTTGGAAGCCTACCAGAAGGCCAAGGCTTCAGCTACTTATCATGAGTTGAATTGGGAGCTGGAGAAAGCAAATGCTGCTACAGAGAAGGCGCGGGCCACAATGTTTGAAAAGAGGCTCAAAAATGCCCAGGAGATCTTTAGCATCCAAAAGGATATCCATGAGACCGACCTCCTCAAACACCAAATTCAGATAGCTTCTTTGGAATCCACATTGGCTGCTGCCAGAAATGCTCCTCTGCAGCCCACCCCACACTCTGTTCACATGCCAGACCCAGAGCCTACAGCTACTCCATCTACAGCTGCCCAGTCTGAGGAGGCTCATCCAAAGACCCAACAAGAAAAAGAAAAGGCCCCAGCTGCCCCTCCTCCATCACCTCCTTCAAAGCAGCCTCCACCTACCAAGGCCTCTGTTGCACATCCACAAGAGCAAACTTATCCTAAGTAGAGAAAAGTCACTGCTAAGAGGACTGCTCCCAAAGCTGCATCTATAAAAATTGGCAAAGAGCCAACTGCCCAGTCTGAGGAGGCACATTCCCCTGGCCAACCTGAGTCCCAAGCTAAAGGGAAATCCCAGTGGTCCCCACTGAGGAAGCCAAAGGCAAAGGAAAAGGCAAATCCCCTGCAACCCCCCTGATCGATTTTAAATAAACCCTTGCAAGTGTACAAGATCTGTTCTAGTAAGGCAGGAACAAGGGTGTCGAACCCACAGGGAAATCTGAAATTTTAATCAATTCTTCCTAGAGATTTAGAAAATATCCCCGAGGAAGTACCAAGGGGCAGATTTAATTTTTACCAAAAATTAACACTTTTCTAATTGCAAGAAGAAAATAAATTAATCTAAAAATTATGTAATGAGAAATCTAAGAACAAATTTTAAAAACAAGATCAAGGAATTTGCTACCCCAGATTTATACCCTTTTCTATTTTTAAACCCACAATTTTCTTAACATCAAACACACCATCATTCTAAGAGAAACATGACTAGTAATTAACCATGATCATTAACCCGGCATACCCTATCTAAAAACAATGACTCAGCCTAATCGCGGTATGAATCATGTGAAAAGCATAGCGTATCTCATGGTATTTTAGATCAAAACAATAAAAACATGATCACTACACTTTGAGAAAAATGATTTGATGATGAAATTATCAAACTATGGCATTAAACATAAAATGTGGGTACTTATCTGGGGATCGCATCCTCCTTGATCTACAGCCTTTAGCCTCTCATCCTTGGTGCAAGATCTTCAATTTCATTCAAAACCATTCCCAAAGTAAAGAGCAAAGAAGGTGTAAAATAAAATATGTTCTCGGAAAATCTCAACACAATTTTATTACTCTAAGAAAACCCTCTACAAAAGTCTCTCTCGACAAATTATTACACAAATTTTTCTCAGAATGAAAACTTCCCCCATATTCAAAAAGCTCCCTTTTACAATGCCGCAGCCTCTTATTTATAATAGCCGATTCAACCTAACCCTAATTGCCTCAATCGATTGAGGCTTAAATCTCAATCGATTGAACTTTTAATTTAATCACCTTTAGGACACTTTTGCCTTTTTGTCTCAATCGATTGAATTTCATGTCTCAATCGATTGACACTAGTTGGAAGTAGATGCCCTAATTGGTGGAAATCTCCAATATGCCCTCAGCAGAAACAGTCGCCAGGTTGAAATGCACAGACTTTCGCTAGGTTAGATTTCTCCTCGCTGGGTTGGATAGTGCTCTTCGTGTGGTTGAATTGGAGAAGGATACTTTCACTGTCGCGTGGTTGCTTTTATTCATCAGTCATCGCTAGGTTGACTGCACAACCGTCTTCGCTAGGTTGAAATGCTGTAGTCGCTAGGTTGAATTGAATGGCGCTAGGTTGACTGTAGTCACTAGGTTGAAGTGTGTGGCGCGGGAACCGCGCGACGGCCATTTCTTCCAACTGCGCGAAGGCTTATTTACACTTTGTTCCTTGCGGCAATTTCAATATCTTCCCCTTCTTGATGGAGTTTGATTCCCTTCACGGATTTCAGCGCTTCTTTGGACCCTTTTTGTCCATAGCTCTTTTGTAGCCTTTAATTTCTTTCTTTTATACACTTGGAAGATCCAAAGGTCAGAAACACCTGTTATCATCAAAACCTCACAACAACCATCAAATACTTTCATCGAACGGCTAAGTGTAGGATTTAAGGTATGAAATATAGTCATATTTCAGCACCGATCACACCCCCAAACCTACACTTTGCTAGTCCTCGAGCAAAGAGAATGATAAATATAAAAATAAAACTAACATCCTAAAATTTAAATGCCACTTTCGTAGGGAACACGATTGCACTTAGCATGTGCAACAAGCCTTTAAACCCCTGGGTGATCCCTAGTGGAGGAGTTGTGTCTCCTGAGGGTTTACAGTGAAGTTACCCACAAACTTCCAAAAAAAAAAAAAATTTCAAACCATCGGCAAAATTGAGTTTTCAAAACATGATTTTTTATAACATATATACCATTCAAAAACAAAAACATCATTAATTGGTTCAACATGTGAATCATCAATCTTAAATACCAATGTCATGTCAATCATGCTAGTATCCATTCAAATTAATCTAATGCTCAAATTGTTAGATAACTCATTCATTCATGCTTAAACGTGAAGTGTGTGCATACCAAAACCAAGATTCATCCATCTTAGAACTAGTCCAAACGGAAAATCATCGGATCTCATGTCTCAACTCAATCCTCACTTTAGATATACTCTCGAAATAAAATCACTCCGATGATGGGTAAGTTTTCGCACACATGTGAGAGATCAATACAAAATAAATAAAAAGGTCTCACATGATAAATGAAACACGATGTAATCAATGAACAAACATATCAGATCTCATAAGAACAGATACTTGAATATCCTAAGCATGTCATATCAAGTGTCATAGGAATCACATATTTACTCTCCACAAGGCAGTTACCAATGCAAGATCAGATCATGAAGGTCTTTTGTAGGGTTGTAATGGGGCTCAGGAAAGGGTAAGAAAGAAAGGGAATTTAGATTCAAAATTTCTGAGAAATCAGAAAAGGTACTAACTTTTTCTTTCTATTGCTCTTCTTTTTCTTTTCTAATTTCTCACCATTTTTTTTTTCAATATTTTTCTTTTCTCACTCTTTCTTCTTCTTTTGAATTTCTTTTCTTAATGGTACCTCACATTTTTCATTCTTTGTCAAATTTCTCTTTTTTTTTTTTTTTTTTTTTTTTCTTTTTCTCCCCCTTTTTTTTTCTTTTATATTTTTGCCATACACTCTCAGTAAACACCACAACTCGGTATCCCTCCACTTACTCTCTTTTCACTCATTTTCATCCCTCGTTCCCAACGTCTCAGAAATAAGAAGGGTAAAGCTGAATTTTCAGAAATGGTAAAGGGTTAAAGGTTAATGTGGCTTATCAAAGAATGTATAAAGGTAAATTTTTCAATAGGCTCAAAGGGGTACTAGAAGGATAAATTTATATGAGGTGGGACATTTTAAGCACAAACGAGCCAAAGATGGCCTTCAATCATATCCTTAAAAGATGGTAATCTTGCCTATTTGTCTTGAGTAGATATAGACATTCTAACACAATAATATGAATTTGATTTCATGCAAAGTCACAAGCCAAAATAAAATGTATGAGATTATGCAAAATAATTCAGATTCAAAGAAAACTCCAGTTTATGTATTCACTCATCAATGACGGAAATTAGCTCTAAAGCTCACGTGTTTAGTCTCCACTAAGAACCTACGATCCAACGTTTAAAATAATTCATCGATTTCTAAATCTTAGCTTGGTATAAGTGCACAAATTCTAAGCATGAATTTCAAAGTCATCCACAAATTATCACATTAAGCTTCATTATCCTAGATACAAGTAATCAAAATATGCCATCAATATTCTCAAAATTAAATTCTCATGCATCATCAACTAAAATTTGAAAACTACTGCAAAGTAAATCATGTATGATGGTTAAAATTGTTTATTTATTATTATTAGTATTATTATTATTTTTTATTTTTTTTTTTAAATACATAACACAAGATAGATAACCATACCCCCAAACCTAAGAATGACAATGTCCTCATTGTTTGAAATAAGTAGGCACCCCCAAACCTGTTGAAAAGTACCTCACACAAAGATCAGGTGCAGAGAATATATGCATCAAATTAGAACATGACCAAAAAATAGATTGAAGGTAATGTGGCTATATGTATTTGGAAAGTAAAAAAAAACAACCTAAACTAAACTAAAAACTAAATTCTAGAACTAACAAAAATAAAAAGGAAAACAAAAATAACTAAAACACACTGGGGTGCCTCCCAGGAAGCACTGAGTTTACATGTCGACAGCTCGACCTTTCAGTGATCAATCCTCAGGATCACGGAGGTGCATCGCCTCAATCTTAAACTGGGTGACCGGCTCAAACATTGGTTTGAGTCTTTGCCCATTAACTTTACAAATGCGATTGTCGAAGGTTCAATTTCAATGGCACCATGCGCACTAATGGACACTACCTGAAATGGGCCTTCCCATCGAGATTTTAATTTTCCCGGGTGGAGCTTCAGTCGGGAATTGAATAACCAAACTTTTTGGCCAACGTGAAATTCTTTTCGAGAAATGGACGCATCATGCAGCTTTTTGTACCTTTCCTTGTACATCTTCGAATTCTCATACGCCAGAAGCGTAATTCCTCCAATTCATTCAATTGCAATCGGCGATGATCTTGCTGCATGTCGAATTAAATCTTTTATCGCCGAATGCTTTATGCTCCAATTGACAGAAGATGGCAAGCTTTCCGTAAACAATTGAAGCGGAGACATTCCAATCGGAGTCTTGAATGCGGTCCGATAGATAGGCCCTGAGCCTCTGAGAGCCGTTGACCAATCTTTTCTATCCGGACCATTTTTCTAGAATTGCAATTTCCCGATTAGACACTTCCACGACAGCTAGTAATGCAGGATGGTACTGCGTGTAACAACTTTGTGAGTGACGCCGTACTTCTTCATTAAGGTGGCCAAATGGTTATTACAAAAATGCGAACCGCCATCGCTGATGATTGCTCTTGGAATCCCGAATCGGTTAAACACATTTTCTTTGAGGAATTTGACCACAACCTTATGATCATTCGATCGGGTTGCCACAGCTTCTATCCATTTCGAGACATAATCAACAGCCACTAGAATATATGAAAACCCAAAGGATGGGGGAAAAGGACCCATAAAGTCAATCCCCCAAACATCAAAAATTTCAACAATCAGAATTGGATTAAGGGGCATCATATTCCGTTTTGAAATATTGCCAAGCTGTTGACATCGCTTCATTCCTTGCAAAATTGAGCAACGACGAAAGATGGAGGGCCGAGAATCCGCTTTGAAGGATTTTCTGGCGGTCTTACATCCTCCTCAAAATGGCCCACAGCCCAAAGATGACACAAGTGTAGGACGCCATTTGCTCCTCTTGGTACACATCTCGATGATCCGATCTGAGGCAATTTGAACAGACATGGTTCATCCCAAAATAGTCTTTTATTTGGGAGAAAAAGAGATTCTTATCATTCATACCCCACTCAGTGGGGATTACGCCATAACGGATAATTCACAATGTTCAAACCATGGAACCTTTGCACAAGCTACATCAATTGCTATCAAATGTTCATCCGAAAACGTGTCACGGATGGTCTCAGGTATTGCAGATTCTTTAGGTAGAATTCTCGACAAATGATCAGCCACCACGTTCTCAACCCCCTTCTTATCCTTAATCTCGAAATTGAACTCTTGGAGCGAGAAGGATCCAAGCGGATTAATCTCGGTTTAGTATCCTTCTTTGCTAGAAGATATTTCAGAGCGGAATGGTCTGAAAAGACCACTATTTTCGATCCAAGCAAATAGGAACGAAACTTGTCCAGAGCATACACCACAGCTAATAATTCTTTCTCGGTGGTGGTGTAATTGAGTTGGGCATCAATTAATGACTTGCTAGCATAATAAATTACGTGAGGTAATTTATTCACCCTCTGTCCTAGGACAGCTCCAATTGTGTAATCAGATGCATCACACATGAGTTCGAATGGGAGAGAATAATCCGGTGGCTGGATGATTGGTGCATTGGATAAGAGCTCTCGCAATTTCAAAAATGCTTGCATGCAGTCCTCAGTAAATTCAAAAGGAACATCTTTGCCAAGCAAGGTGCACAATGGTTTAGCCACCTTGCTGAAATCCTTAATGAACCTTCTATAAAATCCTGCATGACCCAAAAATGATCGAATTTGTCGAACACTGTTGGGTGGTGGCAAGTTAGCAATTAGATCAACTTTTGCTCTATCCACCTCGATTCCTTTCTGTGAAACAATGTGCCCCAGAACAATCCCTTGTTTAACCATAAAATGGCTCTTCTCGACTAAGAACGAGTTTGGAGCCAACACAACGTTGCTGCACTTGTGAAAGATGATTCAAACAAGAATCAAAGGTTCTCCCAAAAACCGAGAAGTCGTCCATGAATACTTCAATGAATTTGTCGATCATATCTGAAAATATGGCCAACATACACCGTTGAAATGTGGCCGGGGCATTACATAGGCCGAATGGCATCTGCGGTATGCAAAGCGTACCATAAGGGCATGTGAACGTTGTCTTTTCTTGATCACCGGTGACAGCACCGATTGTATCCCGAATACCCATCAAGAAAACAAGAAACTCTTGCCCACTAACTCCTCAAGGATTTGATCAATGAGCGGAAGGAAAATGATCCTTTCTAGTGGCGGTGTTTAATTTCCGATAGTCAATGCAGACACGCCATCCAGTAGTTTCTCGAGTGGGGACCAATTCTCCTTCAGCAGTTTCCTTCACAGTGATTCCGGACTTTTTCGGAACAATTTGGACTGGACTAACCCATTCACTATCAGAAATCGGATAGATGATTCCAGCATCAAGGAGTTTAATGACTTCTTTTAGAACGACTTCTTGCATGTTTGGATTAAGTCGCCTGTGGTTCCTTGAAGGTTTACTCTCATCTTCCAAATGTATTTTATGCATACATACCGATGGGTCAATCCCTTTGAGATCATTGAAAGTCCAACCGATAGCTTCCTTGTGCTCTTTCAGCACCTTCAACAACTCTTTTTCTTGTTCTGCCGACAACGTGGATGAGATTATTACTGGAAGTGTTTCACGAGGTCCCAGAAAAGCATATTTAAGGGACTCTGGCAATTGTTTCAATTCCACAATTGGTGGCTGCTCAAGTGATGGAGGCAGCACTTCCTTCACCTCAACAGGTAATGATTCTATCTCAGGCACACTCGCATCTAAGTGATCATCCTGGCATGATGAGCTAGACTCTATCTCGTCGGACTGCTTCTCTTCCGATCCTTTCTCTTCATAGATGGCCAACAAAGCATTTTCAAATTCCTCTTTGGTAAGCATTGAAGGTAATGCCTCATCCACCACTTCATCTATCTGATCGATGTAAAAACATTCGACCTCATCCTCGTTTGGGAAATGGTTCATCGCATGGAAGATATTCAATCGAACCTTCATGTTTCCAAAAGAAACGTCCATGACTCATTTGCGACGATTAATGCAAGCGTTGGCGATGGCGAAACCAGACGTCCAAGGATGATGGGGACTTGATTAAGTGACTTAACGGTGTGTGCATGCCCAAAACAACAAAATCCACTGGAAAGACAAACTTATCTATTCCAACCAAGACATCCTCAATAACGCCCCTCGGTCGTCTTTCTGATCTATCTGCCAGTTGCAGTGTGACCGTTGTGGGTCTCAATTCACCCCGTCCGAGGTTCTCGTACAATGAAAATGGGATTAAATTAACACTAGCTCCCAAATCCAATAACGCTTTCCCAACCGGTTGCCCACCAATGACACATGGAACAAGAGGAACTCCGTGGTCTTTTAGTTTTTGGGGTTTCCAATTGCAATATGGGCCGACTTGATTAGTCAAGAACACTTTCCTCGAAACATGATTACGTGCCTTTCTCTTCCGAGTGCATAAATCTTTGAAAAACTTTGCATACTCAGGCACTTGCTTGATCGTTTCAAGCAATGGAAGGTTTATCTTTACTTGCTTAAATGTTTCGAAAATATCTTCCATTTTTGTTGGTCTCTTTCCCATTCTTGATGGAGGAGTTAGGCATTGAGGAAATGGTGCCTTTGGGACAAAAGGTGCGGGTTCCCCTTCTGAATCTTCGTCTTGTCCTTGTTGGACAGTTGAGGGAGACTCATCCTCTATCACCTTTTCTTTTCCCTTCTCTCTTCTTTTCTCTTCCTCTTTCTCTTTTCTTTTCTCTTTCTCCGCTCTTCTCGCTGACGCTTTCTCTTTCTCTGCTTCCTGCTCTTTGTCTGCGTCACTTTCTTCCTCTGCTTCCACAGGCATTTCCACTTGATTATGAACTTCCCGTCCACTTCTCAACACAGTAACAGCTTTCAACTGTTGACTATTTAATGGTCCTTCATCAGAGGATTGTTGATGGGTTGGCTGGGAAGCTTACCCTCCTCTCGTCGACTCAGTTGATTTGCCAATTGACTGACTTGGTCGATTATCATCTGTTGAAAAGATTGCATACTGCGCATCACCTTTTCTTCCAGATCAGAATCCTTTGAAGTGCTTGTATGAGATTGATTAGGATTCTGATTGAAATTCTGATTTTTCCGGAAATCAGAATTTGGATGAGAATATGGAGCATTCTGCTGAAAGTTAGAATTCTGGTGAAAATTAGAATTCTGCTGAAAATTCTGTGAATGAAATTTTCTTTGAAAATTTTGTGGAAACGCTTGTTGTCCACTCATAGGATTGGCTCGGTATTGCTGGTTGACCTGACCAGTTTGGTTTGATCCACCCCATCCTAAGTTGGGGTGATTTTTCCACTCTGGGTTGTAGGTATTTGAGTACACGTTTCTACCTTGCCGCTGATAAGATTGAGTGACATTTATCTGCTCTGGAAGAGTAGATTCATCAGGAAGGAATGTCAAGGTAGTTGGGCACTCATTAGCCATATGACCTGGGTGTTCACAAATTGAGCATACAGTGGGGGTGACAGGAACTTTAGCTTACTTGGTTGCAGCTAACAACATGTTCATCTGTTTGGACAGCATATCAACCTTGGTTGATAGATCAGAGTTATTATTGTTGACCTCATACAATCCGTCTTTGGTCAACACATGAGATTTAGGTGCTAAGTCCAAAGTGGTTCGCCCCAGTGTCTCACTTTGTATCGAGGTTTGATACAATTTCTCAAACAATGCCCACAACTCATCGGCCTCTTTCGTGGCACAAGATCCACCGCAAGATGCATCAACCATGCGTCTTTCTTCAGGAATCAGTCCATTGTAGAAACTTTGGACTTGTTGCCACCTTGGAACGTGATGGTTAGGGCAACTTCTGATCAACTCCTTAAAACGTTCCCAACATTCATGGAATGTCTCTGTAGGTTGTTGGGAAAAGAAAAGGATCTTTTGACGCATCTCTATGGCTTTAGTCATGGGAAAATACTTTTTGAGGAACTGACGATGTAGCTCGGCCCAACTCTGAATAGATTGCGGTTCTAAAGAATAGAACCAAGTTTTTGCCTTGTCTCTTAAAGAGAACAGAAAGAGTCGGAGCTTCGCTATCTCATCAGTAACATTGTGGACTCTGAACATTTTGCATACCCCAGTGAACTCGTTCAGATGAACGTGCGGATTTTCGTTTGCCAAACCATGGAATATTGGTAGCATTTGAATCATCGCTGATTTGAATTCATAATGATTCCCTGGAATGGGAGCATGCATGATACACTCCTGATCCTCGTAAAAACCAGGATCATTATAGTATTCAAGTGTTCTAGGTCCCTCATAGTAATTATTGTTCCCACTATTTCCATTATTTACATTGTTGCCATTCTGGTTGTTGTTTTCATTCATTTCTTGCTCTTGATCAGCCATGGTATCAGTAGGATGATACTGATTCCTTTGGATTCTATGATTGTCTCGCAAAGATCGTTCGATCTCCGGATTAAACGGTAGCAAATGTGGGTGATGAGAACGAGTAAAGCTCATACACCAATCACAATCAAAGGTTTGAAGAACCCAAAATAAGTCTCATAGATTTCAATCGATTGAGACAAAGTGGTCTCAATAGATTGATGTCAAGCACATAAATTTCACAAATGATTTGTCACCAATCGATTGAGGGATGCTCTCAATCGATTGAGGTTCCAAGAGTCAAAAGCACACGTAATAAAAAAAACTTTGTCGGTCAATCGATTGAGGCTTCTCTCAATCGATTGAGATTCAAATTAAAACACACAGAGTTACATCAATTGATTGACATAGGAATGTCAATCGATTGAGAAAAAGTGAAACACCTGAGTAGCTCAGTATCAATCGATTGAGAAAGGAGCTTCAATCGATTGAATGCTGCTATGAACAGAGAGCAAAGTAAGAAGAAAAAGGAAAGAAAACCACCACTCAGGAAATTTTTATTTTTATTTTTTATTTTTATTATTATTTTTTATTTTTATTTTTTTTAAATTAAAATTCAGAAAAATAAAAATAAAATCTAAATTCGAAAATTAGAAATTAGAAATTAAAAACCTAGAAAATCTTTCCTAAAAGAAAACTTCTAAACTAAGAATATAAATTTCCTAAAAATATAAACTTCCTAAAAAAAATGAATAACCAATTTTTAGAAAATCCTAAAATTTCTAAAAGTGGAAAATAATAAAAAAAAAAAAAAAAAAACTTCTAAACTAAGAACTTCTAAAAACCTAAACTTCCTAAAGAATATCACAAAATCTAATCTAAGAAAGAAAATTAGGGGAGAAAAATTTTATTTTATTTTTTTTTTATTTTTATTTTTTTTATTATTTTTTTTTTTTCAAGTTTGTCAATCGATTGACAGAGTTGAGTCAATCGATTGAGGCACAATTATTGCCAAAAACACACAACCTCAATCGATTGAGAAACAAGTCTCAATCGATTGACTGTTATAAAAACAAAAAAAAATCTCTAATCGGAATTTACTCAAAATTTCGCCGAAATCCCCGGCAACGGCGCCAAAAACTTGATCGATTTTAAATAAACCCTTGCAAGTGTACAAGATCTGTTCTAGTAAGGCAGGAACAAGGGTGTCGAACCCACAGGGAAATCTGAAATTTTAATCAATTCTTCCTAGAGATTTAGAAAATATCCCCGAGGAAGTACCAAGGGGCAGATTTAATTTTTACCAAAAATTAACACTTTTCTAATTGCAAGAAGAAAATAAATTAATCTAAAAATTATGTAATGAGAAATCTAAGAACAAATTTTAAAAACAAGATCAAGGAATTTGCTACCCCAGATTTATACCCTTTTCTATTTTTAAACCCACAATTTTCTTAACATCAAACACACCATCATTCTAAGAGAAACATGACTAGTAATTAACCATGATCATTAACCCGGCATACCCTATCTAAAAATAATGACTCAGCCTAATCGCGGTATGAATCATGTGAAAAGCATAGCGTATCTCATGGTATTTTAGATCAAAACAATAAAAACATGATCACTACACTTTGAGAAAAACGATTTGATGATGAAATTATCAAACTATGGCATTAAACATAAAATGTGGGTACTTATCTGGGGATCGCATCCTCCTTGATCTACTGACCTTTAGCCTCTCATCCTTGGTGCAAGATCTTCAATTTCATTCAAAACCATTCCCAAAGTAAAGAGCAAAGAAGGTGTAAAATAAAATATGTTCTCGGAAAATCTCAACACAATTTTATTACTCTAAGAAAACCCTCTACAAAAGTCTCTCGACAAATTATTACACAAATTTTTCTCAGAATGAAAACTTCCCCCATATTCAAAAAGCTCCCTTTTACAATGCAGACCTCTTATTTATAATAGCTGATTCAACCTAACCCTAATTGCCTCAATCGATTAAATCTCAATCGATTGAACTTTTAATTTAATCACCTTTAGAACACTTTTGCCTTTTGTCTCAATCGATTGAATTTCATGTCTCAATCGATTGACACTAGTTGAAGTAGATGCCCTAATTGGTGGAAATCTCCAATATGCTCCTCGTGACGATTGCTTAGGTTGAAATGCATGCATTTCGCTTAGGTTAGATTTCTCCTCATTGGGTTGGATAGTGCTCTTCGCGTGGTTGAATTGGAGAAGGATACTTTCATACTGTCAAGTGGTTGCTTTTTATTCATCACCATCGCTAGGTTGATCTGCACAATCTTCGCTAGGTTGAAATGCTGTAGTCGCTAGGTTGAATTGAATGGCGCTAGGTTGACTGTAGTCACTAGGTTGAAGTGTGTGGCGCGGGAACCGCGCGACGGCCATTTCTTCCAACTGCGCGAAGGCTTATTTACACTTTGTTCCTTGCGGCAATTTCAATATCTTCCCCTTCTTGATGGAGTTTGATTCCCTTCACGGATTTCAGCGCTTCTTTGGACCCTTTTTGTCCATAGCTCTTTTGGAGCCTTTAATTTCTTTCTTTTATACACTTGGAAGATCCAAAGGTCAGAAACACCTGTTATCATCAAAACCTCACAACAACCATCAAATACTTTCATCGAACGGCTAAGTGTAGGATTTAAGGTATGAAATATAGTCATATTTCAGCACCGATCACCCCCCTACAAAGAGGAAAGGAAAAGCCCCTCAAGAACCCAAGGAACCAAAAGTACCCAAGCAACCAAAAGTAAGGGTGAGAGCACCTAAAGCTCCAACTGCCAAGAAAACACCAGATGAAGTAAAAAAGGAAAGGGAGGCAAAGAAGAAACTAGACAAAGCTGCCCTTAGGGCACATGCTAAGAAGATGGGCTGGGATTTCTTTACTGATTCGGATTCAGATGCTTCCTCTTAGAGTAGTTTAGATTGTACTTAGATTGTAATTACCATTGTACATGTTTTCCAGTTAATATAATTTTTCTTTTTTGTATTTTATTGCTTTGTTCTGTGTTCTTTTCTATTTTCATCTTCATTTCTTTCAATTTTGTCATGGGAGATGCACATCGGGTGGTTTTAATCCTTTCAAATAATAATCCATGTGCAAGGTAGATATAGATGGCAAGTGACTGGATGACAGAACAGGATTCAAATGTTTTTATGATCATCTTCGTGTGCCCTGTCTGAGCTTCATCGCGGAGTCTTGACCGAGCGCAAAGCACAACAATTCAACACTTTACACTGTGCAGCTGCGCGATACATAGGATCCCCTTCTATCCCAAGCCTATCTTTAAACCTTCATTTATTGTGAGCTCTCTTTTCCAATAATCGGTTGTGCATTTCTTCATTCCCCACACAATGATCAATTTATTGCCAATCTTGGAATGGGCCAAAACTTTCAATGTGCCGTTTCATTTTTCACCACCCAAATCTTTCAAATAGGCCACTACTTCCTTTTCGTCTCATCCTTCCTCTTCTTCCCCAACTGTCCAACCCTACTCACAACCATGGCGGATGACAAATCTTTCGATTTCTCAATTAAATTCTATCCGATGTGGTTGGACCTCCCACCGCCTAAGGAGTTGGACCCATTACAATTTCTCTAGGATGAGTATGATGAGGTTCAGAGGATCCTCGCCAAGGAGGAAAAGAAAAAGAGGAAAAGGGAGAAGCGAGAGAAGAAGAAGAGAAAAATGGATCCACCTGCCTCTCCCCCACCATCTTCCTCAAACCCTCCCCCATCGACTCTCCCTTGATCCATTTCCCCCCCCCCCCATTTTGTCTTTTCTTTTTCCATCTTTTTGTAATCTTTTCTTTTTATTTTAATGAAAGTCTCTTTTAGTTCCATACTGTTCAGTTAGCATTTTCTGTTTCTCTAACTTCTTCTGTGTTTCTTTTTATTTCTCTTACTAGAATCTACTGCATTTTCTCCCCTTTGAATCAATGAGGACACTGCTCCTCATGGTTTGGGGGTGTGGCGGTATAGGTCTGCCAATATAATAGTTAATTTTAGTGCAGTAATGGTGGTAAAAATGGGATGAATAAAGTTAATTTCCACTTAACTTGATACAATGAGGAAACTTATAAAAATTTAAATATTTTTACAGACTTTTCGAAACAGAAAAAGTTAAAAATCTTGGCACCACCATGAATCTAATATTAGAAAAAAATTTTAGTTAGTACTCAGTGAACCTGAGAGGAGAGAAATAGATGAAAATACACCCCATGGGTTAAATTTGATGACCATACCTAGTGAGATTTGGGCCCAGCATTTTCTTTTGAAGAGTGTTTTTGGCATTATTTCTGCTCTAAGGACTGATTGAATCAAGACTTTTTCACTAGAAGTTGTGCACCTCCAAATCAAAACTAATTGACAGGACTCATGATACTAAGGAAATGATCTAAGGCCCTCATTTGGACAATTTGAGCCTGAAAATCTAACCTTTTGAAATTTGCCCTTTTGCATACATTAGTTGAGGCTTAAAATCATACTTTTCTTTCACAAACACCAGAACACTTGCACCTTAACCTCATGACCTGAGTCAACCTTACCCTCACTCTGAGACTTCAGAAGGTAAAGGAGAAGGAGTTAAAGATACTGAGAATGATCCAACATTCTGTGGAAGGTGAAGAAAAGCAACTTGTAAACAGTTGTGTATCAATGGCAGTTGTGTGGCAGTTCATCAAATGAAAAAATAATAAATAATAAAAAGAGAAAAAGAAATAGAAGTCTAGAGAACAACATCATCTGAAAATTGAAAAGAAGAGGAGAAGCTGGCCACTTTGAGTCTGAAATATAAAAAGAAAGATGAAGTTTTTACTGAAATGAAGGTTGTGAAGTCATGAATCACTCCTTACCTTGCTGATTTCTTAATTTGGATTCCCTTTTTACCCCTTTATTCTTTACATCCCTCAGCCACAAGCCACATTACAACCCATTCAAAAAGACCTTGTGGATCCAAAGTAAAATGAGCTGTCATGTGGAGATGAGGAGTTGTCTAATCTATAGTAAAAATTCATGAGGATATCAGAAATTATAAGCTTTGCCTATGCTCATGCTTGCAGGCCCATTAGGGGTCTGTAACTGCTCTTGAGCTGTTGTGAATGTGAACACCCTCAGATTGTTAATATTGAGAGATAGCCCTAGTGAAGATTGGGTCTAAATTTTAACTTCATTGGGATTGTATCCAACCTGTATTTTGAATTTAAGGCAAGCTGGGTACACATCGAATTTCTAATATAAAATGAATGGTCCTGATGGAAACACATGTTAACTTTTAAGTTTTAAATGGCCTGCAACATTGCTGCAGTTTCCTCTAAGTATTAAAAGAAAATGGGTGTGGAATGAAGCTTTAAACATTTAACTCTGTGTTGTCATTAACTGCACTATACTTAGTTGTTCTAATGGTGAAGTTTGTGGGTGTCTTCACTGAAAACCCTCAGGAGACTTCATTCCTCCTCTAGGGATCACCTAGGGGTTTAAAAGGCTTGGTACATATGCTAAATGTACCCATGATCCCTACGAAAGTGGCATTTAATTACAGCTTTGCTAAGGGACTAGCAAAGATTAGGTTTGAGGTGTGTTAAGACCTGAAAAGTACCACTTTTCACCCCTTAACTTAATCTCTGTTAAACCCTTAATTTAATAAAAGTGTTTTAAGTCTATTCTATAGGTAATAAGCAACAGTTGTAAATAAACCCCTAACCATGCCAAGAAGCCTACTGCTAACCCAGAAGCCCCTCAGAAGTGTGAAGGTTAAACCCAGACAGAGAATTGGCTGCAGCAGAGGCACAACAAAGCATAAACAAATCAAGGAGAATGCTTCGCACAGATGTCGCAGGGCTCAATCAAATCAGAAAGAATACATCGTGCAGTTGTCGCGGGCTTCTGAAGGGAGCACCCCAACCGGTCGCACAGTCTTCGCGCCGTTCGCGCGCAGATGGATGTCAACAGGGAGTAAAAATACACTTCGCGAGGTTCTCGTGAGGCTCAGTCTTAAGCGCTCGCGAAGTACTCACGCAGTCTTGCGCAGCTCAAGAGATGAGTCTTCAACCTTCGCGCGATTCACTGAATGGAGGGAGCTCTAACCATTCCAGCGCGCGGCTGTCGAACAGTAGCCGCGGGACACATACTTTCAAGGAACTGCTCACGCAATCCAGAAGCCTATGTACATTATTCTCTTTGCGAGGATCGCCGCGGGATTCATCGAGGATTGAACTGCACGCGCAATTCCTGCTCCATTCAAATGGAAAGACCAATCCTGCGATGACCCAAGTACCAACCTCGCGACTGCAAGGGCTGCAAGTCAAAGCAACCCTGCGACACCATTTCTACCACGTGGCAAGACCTGCAAACCATTTCTACCCAGTGAGGATCGGGTTCTAAACTTCTCCCCACTTCTGTAAGGGCAATCTGGGAATCTCCAGCGATTAGGGCACGCACTCCATTGCTCTAATCTCCGTGCACATGCCCCGAGGCATCCAAGGGACAAGAATGGGCCACAATTGCATTAATGAAATTAGGGTTTTCCAAACCCTAATTTAGAGAGAACCGACTGCTATATAAGCCTAAGCCTAGCTTAGGTTTAGAGGACTTTTTGATCGACTTTTATTCTTGACTTCTGTGCTTCTTCTTAAAATCGACTGTAGAAATTACAGTAGGCTAAGGTTAAGGTTTAGGAGTTTTCTTTTTCCTTTTTCCTTCTCTCCATAGTCCAGCACTTGCTGGCTATGCCTTTTGTATAATTATTTGGTATAGATTTTTATGGAGTTTTTGTAATATGATCTGTTGCATGTATGGGATGGTGTTTTTTTTGTGAGTTGTGTTGTACAAGGCTGCTACCTTGAGATCCTCTAATGCTAAGTTATTTTGTAAGCAATGGAGGATTGCTTTTAAGGTTTTATTTAGATCCAAGTGACCTGTGTGTCCAGTTTAGGCACATTGCAGGCCTTCCCCCACCACAGGATCCACTAAATCTGAATTCCCATGGGAGCTTGCGCTGGTAGCCCTGTGAACATGGTGGCGGCAGCAATGTTCTTGTTCTGTCTTAGACCTCAGTGAGGGGGATAGCCTCTGTGGATAGTCTGTGACCATTCAAGTGGACATATTATAGCCCTAGGGTGAGGCCAATTCACAGAACAAAGACAGATTCTTCTACTCTGCACTTGTGCTTGTAGCCTTGTGAGAGATTGTGCAGAGACAAACTCCCCTATATTTGTATAGACCCACCATCAGATTGCAGATCTGATTTGGCTGTATAGATTATAGGCTTGTGACTGGATCATTGTTGTCTTTCTAAAACAGTGAGCAGCCAAGATTAAAAGCTAGTACTCAAACTCTTGTTGGTCCTGTGTGTCCAGGCTCGTGCACTTTGTAGGCCTAGCCCCACACACAGAACTTTAGAGGTTGAGGTTCCTATGGATTCTTGAGCTTGTAGCCTGGATGAAGTAGTGCCTACAATGATAATCTTATTCTGACCCATCTCTGGATTGTAGTTCCCCTATTGGATAGTCTGTGACCATTTAAGTGGACAGGTTATAGCCATAAGGGATTGGATCATGGCACAGGGGTGAGTTAGATCCTTTCTCCTCTTGGGTGATAATGTAGCCATTGGACAGAACTTCTATAGCAGCAGATCTGAGTCTGAGTTATAAGACCCATCAAATCTGTACCTAATAACATACTTCTCACCCTTTTATATTTATTTTCTCACACTCCATCCTCTTTCTGAACCATTTCTGTAGTTTAGACATTAAGTTACCTTAGGATTTAGATTATAGTGACCGTAAATCCCCTACCATTTAAGATTGCCAGATCTGTAGGCAGATCTGGAGAGCCTACTAAAGATAGCTCCCTGGGAGCTTTAGATCAACCTTCCCTGTGAGACAAACTCTTATTTATCAAAACTTGCTACAACAGGCCCTGTAACTTGCAAGTGTTAAGACCTAAAAAGTACCACTTTTCACCCCTTAACTTAGCCTTTGATTAGACCCTTAGCCATCTAATAAAGGTTTGTTAAGTGATTTTTGTAGATAATAAATAGCAGTGCAATAAGGCCATAAATCCTATTAAAGAGCCCATGATTGGCACCAGAAGTCCCTCAGAAGAATGAGCCATGAATCTAGACCTGAGGCAAGCCTCGCGCAGCTGACAAAGCTTCAGAGGATTCAGAAAAATATGCTTCGCGCAGTCCTCGTGAAGTCCCAAGACTTCAAAACAACTTCTCGTGCAGTTGAGTGACAGACTAGCTTCAGAATCCTACCTCGCGCAACTGTCACGCAGTAGCCACGAGATGCAAAGGTTAAGAGGAGCTGTCGTGCAGTTCAAAAAAGCCTCAAAGCTATTGCGAGGATCCACGTGAAGTTCCATTAAGAAGTGAACTTCTCACGTAGTTCTTGCGCTGTTCAGGAAGAAAGCAGCCTCGCGAAGTCAAAGTTAGCCTCGCGAAGATCTATTGTGAAATGGAATGCTCGCGCAGTTCTCGCGCTATTCACAAGTAGCAATCTAACCTCGCGAAGCTCAATCCAGCAAGAGCTTAACTATCTACCTCGCAACTGCTCAAAGTATCAAGAGGCTGTAACCCCGCGACGTCTGAAGTTTTAATGCTAACTTATCCTCGCAAAGTCAGTGCTACCACGCGACAAGTCTGGGAATCGACTGCAACCTGGCGAGGCTCTGAACTCCAACTTCCATCATTCTATAGAGGACATTCTAGGGATTTCTAGCGATTAGGGCACGAACTCCCACACTCAAATCTTCGTGCACGCACCCCGAGGCATCTAAGGATCATTAATAGGCCACGTGGCATCGCTAAAATTAGGGTTCCCTGACCCTAATGCACCGCCACACCCACTGCTATATAAACCTAAGCCTGGTTTAGGTTTAGAGTCCACTTTTAGACTTAGACCCCCGGAAGAGCTCAGACTTTATCACTGATATGAGATCTGAGATCTTTTTCTTTTCTGTTCTTCTATAGTTGTAAGTAGTTTTCCTTTTTCTTTCTCTTCTCTCCATGGCCCAGCACTTGCTGGCCATGCCTATGTATGCTTATTGAGATTAGATTAATGGAATTTGTGATTGGGTGTTGTGCTTTTATGGGATTCGTGTGTTTGTGAGCTGTTCTGTGCAAGGCTACTGCCTTGTGATCCGCCATTGCTTTGGCTGTGATTTAAAGCAATGGAGGACTGATTCTAAGGACCCATTCAGATCCAAGTGACCTGTGTGTCTGGGCTATCATGGTCCGATACAGCCTTAGCCCCACCATAGGATCCACTAGATCTGAAATCCCCATGGAAGCCTGAGCTGGTAGCCTTGTGACCATGGTGGTGGCAGCAATATTCTTATTTTATTTTGGGCTCCATGAGGAAGATAGCCTCTGGGATAGTCTGTGACCATTCAAGTGGACAGGTTATAGCCTTAGGGTGAATCCAATCCGCCGATCCAAAATGGATCCTTCTTCTCCGAGCCTGAGCTTGTAGCCTGGTAGGAGATTGTACAGAGGCAGACTCCCCTATATTAGTATAGACCCGCCATCAGATGGCAGATCTGATCTGGGTATGGAGATTGTAGGCTTGTGACTGGACCATTGTAGTCCCACTCAAGCTATGGACAGCTAGATCTAAGGTGGTACTCAATCTCTTGCTGGTTCTATGTGTCTGGGCTATCATGGTTCGATACAGCCTTAGCCCCACACATAGAGCTTTAGAGGTTGAGGTTCCCTATGGATTCCTGAGCTTGTAGCTTGGATGAAGTATTGCCTACAATGATTAACTTGTTTTGACCCATCTCTGAACCCTATGGGATAGTCTGTGACCATTTAAGTGGACAGGTTATAACCTTAAGGGATTGGATCATGGCACAGAGATGAGTTGGATTCTTTCTCCTCTTTGGTGATAATGTAGCCATTGGACAGGATTTCTATAACAGCTGACCTGGATCTGAGTCATAAATTCCAGCAGATCTGAACTCAATAGCATACTTCTCACCCTTTTATATTTATTTTCCCACACTCCATCCATCTTCTCAACCCTTTCTGTAGTTAATTTATTAGGCTACCTTAGGATACTTAGAATAAGTGACCCTAAACTCCCTTCCTTTTAGGACTGCCAGATCTATAGTCAGATCTGGAGGGACTACTAGAGATGGCTCCCTTGGAGCCATAGATCACTTTTCCCTGTGGGATAAACTCTTACTTATCAAAACTTGCTACAATGGACCCTATATCTTGTAGGTCTAGGATTTCTCAGTTGTGCTGATTCCATCTCTTATTTTACTTTGATTTTAAATTGCTTTTACCACCAACAAATAAAGTAAGCACATCTGGGGTCGCAACAAGTTTTTGGCGCCGTTGTCGGGGACAGATGATCTATTAGTAGACCCTTATTTTTTGTATTTTTAGTATTTTTTGTAGCTGTGAATAATTGATACTGCTGATGTAATTTTGAATCTTTCTTGCAGATCTAGACAGCAGCAGAGAAGGACAGTGGACTACATTTGGAGATTAGCTACCTCTGTTTGCAAATTCTCTAACCTTTAAAACTCTGCGTATTTCTCTTACAATTTCCATAGCAGTATTTAGGATAGTTGTAAATTTATGTTTACTTAAATAGCTGTAAATTTGTTAGATAAATTCTTTGAGTCAAGTGTAATGTGCCTGCAAGGAGTTGTCCCTGCTGGTGGTGTGTTTGTATGATAGGTAGGAGATCTCTTAGTCCTACTTTAGAGCCTTTCAACCCTGAGCTAGAAAGGGGTTGAAGACTTAGAAGAAATAGGCACACCACAGTTGCGCCCCCAATTGAATCTGAGACAGTAGTCATGGGTGAAGAACAACCCAGAACTCTCAAGGAGTTGAATGCTCCAGATGACTATAACTCTCCATTTAGCATTCAATTCCCTGATGTTCAGGGGAATTATGAAATTAAAACTTCAATCATCCAGATGTTGCCCTCTTTCCATGGGCTTAGCAAGGAGGACCCTTACAAGCATATTGACCAATTTTTGGCCTTGTGCACCACATTCAATATCGCTGGTTTGGGACCTGAGGCTACTAGGCTCAGGCTCTTTCCCTTCTCTCTGAAGGATAGGGCTAGTACCTGGCTGGCCACTCTTCCCAACAATAGCATCATATCTTGGAAAGACCTACAGACCAAGTTCCTGACAAAGTTCTTCCCTGAGACCAAAACTAGCCAGTTGAGGAAGGAAATTCTTGCTTTTACCCAATCCCCAACTGAGGATTTTAATCAAGCCTGGGATAGGTTTAAGGAAATGCTCAAACAATGCCCCCACCACAAGATCCCAGACTGGCAGCTTGTACAAAGCTTCTACAATGGGATTGATGAAAAAAATAGAGATATGGTTGATGCCTCTTGTGGTGGAACCTATATGCACAAGACTGCTGATGAGGCATGGGAATTGTTTGAAGTAATCAGTGAAAATGCTTTTCAAAAGCTATCCCTGGCAAGAACTAGTTAGGAGTCTGTGTCAAAACTGAAGCCTGCTGCATTGTCAAAAGGAAAAGTTTATGAGGTGTTTGGGAACAACGATCTGCAGCTGCAGATGGCAAACCTCTCTTTGAAGTTTGACAAATTACTGACTGTGGTGCAACCCAGAAGGGCTGCTCAAGTGGTGGAGGCATGTCTGATATGCCAGTCCCCACAGCACACAGTAGAGGAATGTCCATCTGTAGGGCAATATCTTGAATTGGTATTGGAACATGCTGCTGCTGCATAATCTTTTGGCCAGCAACAATCTGGTGGCTACAACAGACAGCCATTTAGATATCAGCACCAAAATGCTGATTACCAATGGAGAGACCACCCAAATCTGAGGTGGAGGCAAGACAATTATATACAGCCCCAGCAAATGTTTGCCTTACCCCAAAGGCCATAGCAGCAGTTCAATCAGGGATATGCCCCTAGGTCTAATTTTCAACACCAGCAGCAGCCCCATCTGCAACAAAATCAATTGGTCTTACCCCCATCTCAACCTAGAAATACTTCTTTCGAGGACCAGGTCTTGACCTCACTGCAAAACCTGGGGTCCGTGGCTCAGACTGTGAATTCTCATGGTCAGAGCATAAAGAAGATGGAAGAGCAGATTGGCCAACTAGCGAATGCCTTAGCTAAAAGAGAGGAGGGAAGGTTGCCCAGTCAACCAGTGGTTAATCCCAAGGGCCAATTTTTGATTGGTGAAGGATCCTCAAACCTTAAGGGGCAGGGGGAACTTTCATTGAATTGATTCACAGAACTGTGTATTGTGTATGTTATGTATTTTAGTATGGTTCATTTTTTTTTCTGTTTATAGGAATTTCTAGTGATCTTGTCGGAGTCTGAATATATATGACCCGAAAATTCTTCTGCCTGCTTTGGTTCTTATTCCCTTTGAATTGTTGATTGTGATTGAACAAAGGATGGTGGTATTGTTTTGATAATGCGAATGTTGTTTGAATTTGATGTTTTGATTAAATGCTTTTTGAGTAATTGCATGATTAATTGTTGGGAAAGCATGGAGAGTCCTGTTTAGAATGACTAAAGGTGTCCCTGGAAAAGAGAATGTGAGAGAATCCACCCACAAAACAAAGAAAAATGACAGACTAATGGGTGTGTGATCCTTGTCACTGTTTTAGCTGTCACGAGGTTCTGAAAAATAGGCGTGGTTTCTTCTCGCACAGTTCATAAGATGTTATCCTGCTAAGCTGTCGCGAGATTTAATACAATTGTGTGGACTCTCTCTCGCGATCCAAATGAAAGTCCAATCTCGCAACCCACTCCTTCCCATCTAGCGAGCAGACATTTTCAAAGCGCGCCAAGCCTCGCGATTTATATAATCCAACCTCGCGCTGCTTTCCTTTTCTGTTTTCTCTTTCTTCTCCAGCCAGCGAAACCCTAGCTCTGACTCCCATTAATCTCTCTCCTCCAGCATCCATTTTACAGTTCATCATTCACCTTCTAATTCTGGGGATTTGCTCCTACATCCTCCATCACCAGTTTCCCTCTGATAGGAGCTCTCGCGGTCTTTCGTGCATCAGATTGAACAGAACCCTAAGTTTTAGGGTAAGACTCAGCTCTCAACCTTTGCTTTTCATTTTTCAAACTACACATTCACAGAGGAGAAGTTCAATGGCCCCTAAGGGTGCACCTGTGAAAAGAGCAAGGGATAAGGCTCCCATGGAGCCCACTCCCAAGAAGGCCAAGTCCTCAACGGCGCCACAAAAAGGGAAAGAAATGGTTCAGGAAGTGGCTGAACTAACACCTGATTACTCTACACCCTCTGAGCTCCTAACTCCCATTCCCTTGGAGCCTGAAGCTATTTTTGACCTATCTTTCTTTGAAACGGAACCTCTGTCTACCCCTGCCATTGAGTTCATACGCAAGGCTGGATTGACCCCCCTGCTGCAAGCTATCCTTGCACTAGCTACCCTAGACTAGTGCAACTCTTTTACCAGCATATTAGGGCTTGACCAGACCAACGTGGGCAGCCAGGCCTCCTTGTGTTAGTTGACAATTTTGAAATGTTACTCAGCCCTGAGTTGATTGCTGAAGTAATGGGCATCCCTGCTATCTTTGACCCCAACTGTGGATATGGCCCCCTTGTGTGTGCCCCCATTGATACTATTGCATAGGCCCTTACCAGAGGATTGAAGGCCACCGGGGATTCCATCAGGAGAAGAGACCTGGACCTTAAACTTTTGTTCATTGATCAAGTTCTGTGAAAGAATATTTATTATGCCGGCCATCAGCAGGAGAGGAGGACCCCCAAAAGAAGAAGAAGAAGGCTGAGGCTCAGGTTGCTACAGAGCAAGGAGCAGGAGCTGCTGTTGTAAAGGCCACCCCTGCTCCCAAAAAGATGGTTAGAGCACCTGCTCCCAAGAAGGTGGTGCAATCTCCTGTCACTACTGATTCTGCAGCAAGACCTCCATCCACCACACCTACCCCTCCACCAGTTTCTTTGCCTATTCCATCTCTCCCATTCCCTCTTTTATCTCCCATATCCGTACCCACTCCAGATTTCCCTGTGATTAGTTCCTGGGAGGAAAACATTGACCCCCATGACAGCCCTTTATCTTCACCTACATTACCTCAGTACACACCCCCAATTCCCCCATCATCTGAATTGAACCCTGACAGCCCTCCCCTGATATCCTACATTAAAAAGAAAACCTCTCACACAACCCCTGCCATATCCTTACCTAAACCAACCACCCCTATCATTCCCACAAAAACCCCACATATTGACCAAGACACAGTCCAGACCATCCCTACTTCACCTCCACTCACAGACCTTGACTTTAACCTCGCCACTACTTCCGAATATCAGGACTTCATAACTACATTTCTTGACACCATGACAACCCATGATATCCCTCTCCCAGATTCCCCACATCTGCCCCTCCTACAACCTTTCATCATGCCCCTACTTCCCCTTTCCAACCTGTTCCCTCTTCTTCTCATACTCCACCCCAACCAAACTCAGACACACTTACCCATATCCTTTCCCTAATACATGACATTCAGACCCAACTATCAACCACAATACATACCCAAGACCAAATGCAGACTGACATACCAACATCAAATCCACCCTTCAAACATTGACAAAACCACCCATCTCTGCACAAACACCTCCTACCCCACAAATCCAGTCCCCTTCCACCTCTGACTCCACAGTGCAACCAGATCTTCCCCCCATTGACTTAACTACAACCCTCACCCTCCAAGACACCATACCCCACCACTCCTTCCCCACTCTACCTATCCTTCCCCCACTCATTTTACCCCCACCACAATTTACCAACCAATCAGCCCAAATAGACCCCATTCCTTTCCCATCCACATTTTCCATCCACCCACACACACTTTTAGCCCCACCATTACCATTCAAATCCTTTGCCATTCCATTTTACCCTTACCCAGAACCACCCACCTTCAGTGACCCCACTTCATTTGCTTTTCCACCCATGCCCTCCATTCCACCTCTCATATTACCTCCTCCTACATTTACAACTCGACTCAAACCAACCCAAAACTTTTTGCCCAACCCCCAAATGTGAATGTCCTCCCTGCCACTTTACCCCCACAGGACCAATCACCTTCTACTTCTTCCACTCCCTTTCTACCTATCCTACCAAGACATTCCTATTACACCCCTCCTTACTTCACCCTCCTCCATGCCGTGAGGGACAATGCCTACATCAAGAGGGATGTTCTCAGGGGAATGGCTTAACTTAGACAATCCATTGAGTACCCTTTGCTGCAGAAGTTGAGTGACCTGAAGCTTGCTCACAGGCAGAAGCTGGGAGATATTTCCAAGGGGTGGGAGACAATTTTGGAGACCCTCAATGACACAAAGGCTAACGCAATTTACTATAAACTGAATGCGGAGATGGAGAAAGGCAATGCCCAGCAGGAGCAAACAAGAGCCCAGATGTATGAAAAGAAACTTAACAATGCTCAGGAGATTCACAGGCTCACTAAGGGACTTTCTGATGCCAAACTCCTTTATGCTGAAAAGCATATTGAAATTTTGCAAAAAAGGATTGCATCTCTGACTGGCCAACCAATTCAGGCCACCCCTCTTGCTACAGCACCCCCTGAAGCCCCACCATCCACACACCCTGGGCTATCTTCTTCCATTCCCCATGCTCCTACAACTACATCTCCTCCTCCTCCACCTCCTACTCAAGTACCTCCACCACCTCCTGCTCCAGTGCCTCCCCCTGCTAAATCTCCTGCACCCAAGAGAAAAAGGGCTGCTCCCAAGAAACCTTCTCCCTCCAACAGAGCCACTGCTGCCTAAAAAGGGAAAAAGCCTGCACCGCCATCCCCACCCCCAAAGGCCACCAGAGTTTCTACTCAGGATGACCCCCATGGTCAGTTGCTTTCAAAAGATGAACGCAGACAGGCTGCTGCAGCCCTTGGATTGGACCCCACTGCTCTCTTTCCCTCTGATTCTGATTCTGACTCTGCACCACCTAAGGATCCAAGTGCTCAAAGTCCTGTTGCTCCTCCTTCATCAGACCCTGCTGAGCAAACTTATCCTTAGAGAAGGAAAGTTACAGCTAAGAGGACTACTCACACAGCTGCCTCGCTAAAAATTGGAAGAGAACAATCTGCCCAGTCTAAGGAGGCACCACCACTGAACAAGAAAGATAAAGGCAAGAGCCCGACTGTCCCCCCTGAGCCAAAAAAAGCAAAATCTCCTCTTATTCCCCCTCAGACTCAGCAAGGGCAAGGCCCAAAAGGGAAGGGCCAAAAGGGGAAGAGTCCCAAAGGAAAAAGTCCTATCAAATCACCTGAGCAAACCACAGACAAATCCCCAGTGATCCCCCCTGCACCAAAGGCCCCCAAAATGAGGGTGAGGGCACCAAAACCTCCAACCATGCCCAAAACTGCAGCCCAAAATAAGGAAGAGAGGGAAAGAAAGAAAAAAGAGGAAGAGGCTCTCCTTCGAGAGCAGGCCAAGAAGATGGGTTGGGACTGGTTTTGATTCAGGCTCCGATTAGCTTGTACCTAGGATTTTCCTGTTTCTGCATTTTCTTTTTCTCCTATTGTTTTTCATTTTGTACATTTCTCTCTTATAATAGATCTTCTTCTTTTGTCATTACTATGTGTCTTTGTCTTGTGTCTGTTTTGCTTCATGTTTTGCTCCATGTTATTTCCTTCTATTTTTCCATTAATAAATCTGCTGCACACCCACCTTTGAATCAGTGGGGACACTGCTCCTCATAGGTTTGGGGGTGTGGCCGGCAGATCTTGCCAATGGAATAGTTAACCTAAGTGCAGCAGAATCTTGTGAGTAAGATGGAAATGGGTCATGTTCACTGGAGAATCAGAAAAATAATGAAATTTAAAATTTTTTCCAGACTTTAGGCATTACAAACTTTTAAATTTTCACATTTCCATGATGAGATCACCAAGGAAACTCACTTGTATCAGCACTTAGTGAATCATTAGAGAGAGAAAAAGGTAAGGACATACTTAAGAATTCAAAGGAAGACCATAGCCAGTGAGATTTGGCCTATACAAAAAATTTTCCTTGAGGAGTGACTAAGGCAATTTCTTCTAGCCTTAAGGACTGGCTGAGTCACTGTGCTCACTAGAAGTTAGGCAACTCCAAATTGAAACAACTGACAGCACTCATGAGACTTAGGAAAGGATCAAGGCCTTCTCTTGGACAGTTTGAGCCTAAACAGACCAACCTTAAGCAACTGCCCTTGTCCATACCCCCTTTGAGCTTTAAATCCTAAATTTCTTCAAAATACACCTAAGTACTTGCATCTGAACCTATGTATCTGATTTAACCTTACCCTCACTCTGAGAATTCAGAAGGTAAAGGAACAAGAGTTGAAGATTGACTAGCTATGGTCAACATTAGGTGAATAAAGAAGTACCTCAAATTCTGGCAGTATGGTAACTAAGAAAATGGTGGCATTTCATCAAAGCAAAAATAAAATAAAAAGAAGAAAAATGCAAGAAAAAAAAATTAACAAAAACAATAATGAAGAGGAGTAAGAGGAGTCAAGAGGAAACTTTCATTGAAAAAATTGAAATCAAGAAGAGAAACTGATCACTTCAAATCTGAAAACCTCAAAGAAGATGAAAGGAGCTGAATTAAAGAAGGTGAAGTCATGAATCACCTCCTTCACCTACTGATTTCTCAATTTTGAACCCCTTTTCAACCTTTCATTCTTTTTAACCCCACTCCATAAGCCACATTACAGCCCAGTTAAAGCCCTTGTGATCCAAAGTTGAGTGAGCTATCATGTGGAGATAAAGAGTTATCCAATCTATGGTGAGGATCTGTCAATGATGTCAGCACTTAAGAGCTATGCCTATGCTCATGCTTACAGACCCATTTGGGGGATGTAACTGCTCTTGAGCTTGAGAGAAAATGAAACCCTCAACAGTTCTTTATGAGAGTATGCTCTAGAGAGTTTTGGGTCTGATCTTGAATGTATTAAGTATGATCTACAACCTAATTTTTGATCCAGTGATGAGCTCAATGTTGACACACCTGTGTAGTGTCTCTGGTGTAAACTGATTGGAAATGTTGTGCTTCCATGAGATGCTTATACTATTTAAATTTCTGTGCAGCCAAGGTGTTTGAATTTCTTATATTTTTTTACTGATTCAAGGGTGACCTAACTCTATTTCTTGACTGCTCACTTGATAATAATGCACTTTTGTTAACTGTCTCATTGAGAAGTTTGTGGGTGTCTTCACTGAAAACCCTCAGGAGACTTCACTCCTCCACTAGGGATCACCTAGGGGTTTAAAAGGCTTGGTACATATGCTAACTGTATCTGTGCTCCCTACGAAAGTGGCATTTAATTTCTGTAGTTGATTTAATGTAGCTTTGCTAAGGGACTAGCAAAGATTAGGTTTGGAGGTGTGTTAAGACCTGAAAAATACCACTTTTCATCCCTTAACTTAGCCTTTGATTAGACCCTTAGCCATCTAATAAAGGTTTGTTAAGTGTTTTCTATAGATAATAAACAGCAGTGCAATAAGGCCATAAATCCTGTTAAGGAGCCCATGATTGGCACCAGAAGTCCCTCAGAAGAATGAGCCATGAATCCAGACCTGAGGCAAGCCTCGCACAGCTGAAAAAGCTCCAGAGGATTCAAAAAAATATGCTTCGCGCAGTCCTCGCGAAGTCTCAAGACTTCACAACAACTTCTCGTGCAGTTGAGTGATAGATTAGCTTCAGAATCCTGCCTCGTGCAATAGCCGCGGGATGCAAAGGTCAAGAGGAGCTGTCGCATAGTTCAGAAAAGCCTCAAAGCTATCACGAGGATCCTCGCGAAGTTCCATTAAGAAGTGAACTTCTCGCACAGTTCTCGCACTGTTCAAGAAGAAAGTAGCCTCGCGAAGCCAAAGTTAGCCTCGCAAAGATCTATTATGAAATGGAATGCTCGCACAGTTCCCGCGCTATTCACAAGTAGCAATCCAACCTCGCAAAGCTCAATCCAGTGAGAACTTAGCTATCTACCTCGCGACTGCTCAAAGCATCAAGAAGCTGCAACCCCACGACGTCTGAAGTTTTAATGCTAACTCATCCTCGCAAAGTCAGTGCTACCACGCGACAAGTCTGGGAATCGACTGCAACCTGGCGAAGCTCTGAACTCCAACTTCCATCATTTTGTAGAGGACATTCTAGGGATTTCTAGCGATTAGGGCGCACACTCTCACGCTCAAATCTTTGTGCACGTGCCCCAAGGCATCCAAGGAACATTAATAGGCCATGTGGCATCGCTAAAATTAGGGTTTCCTAACCCTAATGCGCCGCCACACCCACTGCTATATAAACCTAAGCCTGGTTTAGGTTTAGAGACCACTTTTAGACTTAGACCCCCGGAAGAGCTCAGACTTTATCACTAATACAAGATCTGAGATCTTTTTCTTTTCTGTTCTTCTGTAGTTGTAAGTAGTTTTCCTTTTTCTTTTTCTTCTCTCCATGGCCCAACACTTGCTGGCCATGCCTATGTATGCTTATTGAGATTAGATTAATGGAATTTGTGATTGGGTGTTGTGCTTTTATGAGATTCGTGTGTTTGTGAGCTGTTCTGTACAAGGCTGCTGCCTTGTGATCCGCCATTGCTTTGGCTATGATTCAAAGTAATGGAGGACTGATTCTAAGGACCCATTCAAATTCAAGTGACCTGTGTGTCTGGGCTATCATGGTCCGATACAGCCTTAGCCCCACCACAGGATCCACTAGATCTGAAATCTCCATGGAAGCCTAAGCTGGTAGCCTTGTGACCATGGTGGTGGCAGCAATATTCTTGTTTTGTTTTGGGCTCCATGAGGAGGATAGCCTCTAGGATAGTCTGTGACCATTCAAGTGGACAGGTTATAGCCTTAGGGTGAATCCAATCCGCCGATCCAAAATGGATCCTTCTTCTCCAAGCCTGAGCTTGTAGCCTGGTAGGAGATTGTACAGAGGCAGACTCCCCTATATTAGTATAGACCCGCCATCAGATGGCAGATCTGATCTGGGTATGGAGATTGTAGGCTTGTGACTGGTCCATTGTAGTCCCACTCAAGCTATGGACAGCTAGATCTAAGGTGGTACTCAATCTCTTGCTGGTTCTATGTGTCTGGGCTATCATGGTCCTATACAGCCTTAGCCCCACACATAGAGCTTTAGAGGTTGAGGTTCCCTATGGATTCCTGAGCTTATAGCCTGGATGAAGTAGTGCCTACAATGATTAACTTGTTTTGACCCATCTCTGAACCCTATGGGTTAGTCTGTGACCATTTAAGTGGACAGGTTATAACCTTAAGGGATTGGATCATGGCACTGGGATGAGTTGGATTCTTTCTCCTCTTTGGTGATAATGTAGCCATTGGACAAGATTTCTATAACAGCAGACCTGGATCTGAGTCATAAATTCCAGCAGATCTGAACTCAATAGTATACTTCTCACCCTTTTATATTTATTTTCCCACACTCCACCATCTTCTCAACCCTTTCTGTAGTTAATTTATTAGGCTACCTTAGGATACTTAGAATAAGTGACCCTAAACTCCCTTCCTTTTAGGACTGCCAGATCTGTAGTCAGATCTGGAGAGACTACTAGAGATGGCTCCCTTGGAGCCGTAGATCACTTTCCCTGTGGGATAAACTCTTACTTATCAAAACTTGCTACAATGGACCCTGTATCTTACAGGTCTAGGATTTCTCAGTTGTGCTAATTCCATCCCCTATTTTACTTTGATTTTAAATTGCTTTTACCACCAACAAATAAAGTAAGCACATCTGGGGTCGCAACAGTAGGACTGTGCATATTTTAGGCTTGCTGCTTTTCACTCCACCTTTCATTCATTTTCATTCACCCCATTCTTATCACTGTCTCCAATAAAGTCAGTAGCAAGCACTTTAAATATACCAACAACGAGCCATCACTTGCCTTACTCGTGCACTAAAAGCCTGAGCAATGGCTATATAAATGCCTCACGGAGCTGCCTTTCTACTCCGCGAGGTCAAGTTGTAAGAGAAGTATGGCCTCAGTGTTGTTCTGCGCGAGCACCACACGAGATAAATTTTTGAGGCAACACAAGGCTTCGTGCATTAAGGTCAATGATTCAGCTCTGCGAGTTTCAATGTGAGGCAGTTTATTCTTCTCTGCGATAGAACATCTCGCAATTTTACTCCGCGAACTGCGAGATTTGCACTATACTCATTTTCTTCATTTCCTCTGTCTGCCCTAGTGTCCCAGCACCAGAACAGGCGTCCCCTTCCTCTCCTTTCTTCTCTACTTTGTAATCCACACCACCTCAGGCTTTTTCCTCTCACCATATTGTTCCCCAGCTACTCCTGATAACTTCGAGCAAGGTTTGGGGAGATTTGAGCCACTGTGCACAATTTGAGGTGGAACCCTAGCTCTCAACTGGTACGATCTCTATTTCTTTCTCTGCCCTGTGTTTGATTTCTTTCAAAGAAGAGAAAAAGGGAAAATTTGAAGCTTCTATGCTTACTCTGTGTGATTGGCATTTTCTCACAGTTGTGAGCCCAAATTTTGATAATCTGAGCACCTGTGGCCACGAGTTCAAAATTTTTAGATACCCTCGAGGCGCTATTGAAACCGTCTGCCAGTGCCAGCCCTGTGGCCACTAAAAAATCTGCAAGGATTGCAGAGGCCTCCACATTAGAGACCTCTGAGATACCCTCACCTATTGTTGAGCCCACCAATCCCAAAGAAAAGAAGAAATCTGCCCCAAGGAAGAGGAGCCGAGAGCACCCACTACCTAAGAGCCCTGAAATATCAAAGAAGAAACAGAAAAAGGGCAAAGCTGTGGTCCCTGAGGTTGAGGAGGAAGTGACTACTGATTACCTCAGGGTCCCTTCTGACTTTGTACAAGCAATCCAGCTGGAGGCTAAAACCATTTTCGATAAAGCCTATTTTGAGGACCTACCAGAGACTTATGCCTCCATTGAATATTTGGAAAAGGCATCTTTGCTACCCCTATTGAGGCCCTCAATGTAGCTGATTTTTCCAAGATTTGTAAGATTATTTTATCAGAATATGAAGTTAAAAATTGGCGATGCTGGTTTTAATTGATGATTTTAAGATGATATTCAATCAGGCAGACATTGTAAGGATACTAGGGATACCAGTAAGGTATAAACTTGAGTGGGGCATGGGTCCTCCTTTGATTGCCACCATTACTGAGATAGCCAGCTAGTTAACTAGAGGGAGCACTACCTCAGGTGACTCAATCAGAAAGAGGGGTCTGCACCCCAACCTCATGCTAATGGATGCTGTGATGCGAAAAAATATATATTGCTCTAGGCATGAGCAGGAGAGGAGGTACCCCATAGCTGATGCCCTCTTCTCATTTCGCAGAAACCACTACTTGGATGCAGCCAAGTTAGTTTTTGAGGGGATTATAGATTTATGCAAGAAGGTGAAAATAATGAAGAAACCTCATGCCCTTCTCTACTGTAGATTATTACTACATTGCTGAAGTGGGGGAAGTACCCATTTAAAAGGGAGGAGGAGACTGTGGCACTGAACCCCAAACAGAGTGGGAAGAAACAGTGGGGAATTAGTGACACCATAATGGAGAAGAAGAAGAAGAGGAGGGAGGAGTTACTGAGAGAAGCAGCCTCCACCGTTCATGAAGTAGCTCTTGCTACAGCTGCTACTGTTGATGATGCTGCAAACTTCACCTCACTTATGCCAGCCAGCACCACACTCACCCCCTCATCCATTACCTCTACCTCCATGTCAGCTCCACCTTCAAACCAGACATCACAGCCCATCGCAAGCCCACTACCCTTACCTGACCCTATATCACTAACCACCATAGCCACAGCCACCTTACCTATTTCTACACCCTTACCTATTTTTCCAGCCCACCCTAGCCCACCTGTCAAGACCCCATACCAGAAGAAAAAGAAAACTTCCAAAACCCCTACTGCACCCCATCCCACCTATATCACCTAAACAATTCCAATCCCTGTACCCACAATCATTCCAGATCCCATACCCACACCTTATGAATCTGAAACCCATACCTTCGAAGCCCCACATTATTCCACATAAGCTGGGAGGTTGAATTTGTCACATTAACTAAATGAGAAAAGTAAAATTTAAACTAAATGATCCAGATCCGAGTTGGGGAGATTTTATGTAAATTAATAAGAATGGAGAAATAATATCTAACTTCGACTTAGTACTTGATTGCAGAATGAGAATAAATGTAAAACACATGAGATATTATCCAATCTTCATCTGGCTACCAGCACAGATGCAAGAGAAAGTAATCCTACTCAAGGATTGGAATTGAGTTGAACTTATGGCTATGGTCTATCCACTTCAATGGACACAGATCATCCAATAGTCTTCAATCCGAATCCTTGATTAAGAACAAAAAACACCACTACAAATGCTGTGAGAAATCAGGTTACAAACGCAGATTCTCACAGGGACAATGAATTAAGGGAAATTGCTTTAAAAATAGTAAATCTAAAGGAATCTAATGAATAAGGAGATCACAAGGAGCCCTCAACACGAATCCGATTGAGAATGTACTGTTCACAGTAACCTTTTCAAATTCACCATTACAATTACAGAGCACAGCTTAAACAGCTCTCGGATTTGTAGTCTTGAATATAATTCTCACTTGAATTACAGAAATATCTCACAGTTCTCAATTACAAATAAAAGCTAGGCTATTACAGAAGTTTCAGACAAGTTATCTGAAATGGAAATGGGGCAATAGAAATGAAACTCAAAATCCGGATACCCAAATTGGGCAAATAGTTCATCTATTTATAGTTTTCCCCAAGTCCATCTCAGATGTACATCAACCAATCAGAATTGGTTAGATCCATATCAGCCAATAGGAGTCGAGCACCAGGATCCAGATCTGTTCTGGCCAATCAGAACTGCTTGATCTGGTTCAGCTAAACAGGAAACAGAGGCATCAATTCTGTTAGGAAATTTAAAAATCTGTTGGAACTTCTAGAAGTTCCCGCCAGGTAATTTCATTTTTGGGTGTTCACATGGGGTGGAATATGCCTCTGGTTCGTGCTTCGAATCTTCTAGAATGCCCCTAGGCTTTTAAATGCATTGGGGCGTGTGCAGAGATTACCAAATTGCCCTTGCAGATGCTAGGAATCTTCAGGATACCATTTCACAAAGTTTGAAGAGCTTTTCGAAAGGTATTGTAACTTCTGAAACTCTATTCGCACAGATTGGAGACCTTTTCGAAAAGAACTGTAACTTCTGGAGATCTATTCGCAAAGATTGGGGACCTTTTCGAATAGCATTCTGTAGTGCCTTCTTCTTTTCGAATAGCTCCAAACCTCTTTCCAGGTTGAAACCAGGCCTTTGTCCTCTTTATTTTAGGCATTTTGACAGCCAGTGAGGTTGTCCTTTCTCCTTCTTCCTCCAGATCAAGATGGGTCATCATCTTTTTGGCACTTTTAAGCTACTTTTAAGGTTAAGCCTGCCTTTATTGTTAGCTGTAAAACAAACACTTAAAACACTTATTTGGTTCTCTCAAGGGTCTATCAAGGCCCAAATTAAGGGGTGGAAAATGGTACTTTCCAGTTCTCAACACACCCCCAAACCTAAGCTTTGCTAGTCCCTGAGCAAAGATAAAATTTAAAAATAGAATGAAAAGTCATTTTTGTAGGGAACACAGTTGCATTTAGCATATGCAACAAGCCTTTTAAACCCCTAGGTGATCCCTAGTGGAGGAGTGAAGTCTCCTGAGGGTTTTCAGTGAAGGTACCCACAAACTTCTCCAATAAATCAGTTAATATCAATGCAATTCTGTTAAATCAGACTTTCATCCAATCAGATTATTCACACCTGCATCAATCAGGCTATAAGAGGAATCTCAAGAAACTATTAGTTCAAAACTAAAATTCTGTTGTAATTCCTTTTACCATTCACTCATTTTGTGTCAAAAAATTTTTACAAGAAAAATTAATGAAAAGCTTGCCTTCTATTTGAGAATTCAGTTTTGATGTTACCCCAAATAAGTTGATTTCAAACCCAACTCTCACCAGGGTTTTCACTCAACATGCAGGTAGGAGGGTTGTACTATTTCACATAACTCAAGAGCAGTTACAGCCCTCAAATAGGATTGTAAGCAGGAGCATAGGCATTGCTTTTTGGTTCTGAATTTACTGCTCTTTTCACCATAGATTACACAAATCCTTATCTCCATGTGACAGCTCAATCCATCTTTGATCAGTAAGGACTTTAACTTGGGTTGTAATGTGGCTTATGGGTGAAATTTATCAAGAATAAAAGGGTTGGAATGGAGTTCAAAATATTAGAAGTCAGTCAAGGTAAGGAGGTGGTATGGACACCTTCTTTAGTTCAGCATAATTTCATTTTCTTCTTTGAATTTTCAGAGCAAAAGTGGCCATCTTTTTTTCTTTCTTTTTCAAACTTCCAATGAAATGACTTCTCCTTTTCTTTTCTTTTTCTTTTTTTTTTTTTTTTTTTCAAAGCAACATTGACTGGAATGCCACATTTCTTTTGCTGATACATCATTGCCTTCAATTATTTTTCTTTTTCTTTTACCAAACTGTTACCCAACTCTCCTTTCTTCAGCTTTCTTTCCTTTACCTTCTGAATTCTCAGAGTGAGGGTTAGGCTAAATGAGGTTGATGAGGTTTCAAAGAAATCTTGGATTTATAAAGCTCAAGTGGTGTGTATCAAAGGCAGTTTCAAAAGGTGGGGCTTTTTTGAAGTTCAAACTGTCCAAAAGGAGGCCCTCCATCATGTCTTTAATATCATGACTGCTGTCAAGCTATTTTAACTTAGATATGTGTAACTTCTAGTGATAACAAGCAAGTTCAAACAGTCCCTAGAGCAGAAAAAATTGCCAATTCATACCTCCAAAGAATACATTTCAGCAGGCCCAAATCTCACTGGGTGTGGTTTTCTATCAAATTCCTGAAGTATATCATCACTGTTTTCTCTCTTTTTAGGTTTACTAAAACATCAAAAAAAAAAAATTGGAAATTTTCTGACATTCACTTCATGAAAGTATTAGAATTACACTAGAAATTAATTTTAAAAAGTTTTAACTTCCTCATTTTTCAAAACAACATGTGTGAAATTACTTCATTTTCAAAAATTCTGCTGGTCATAAGCTGCACCAAGCATTAACTTATTTTATTGACATACCTGCCATACCCCCGAACCTAAGATGAACATTGTCCTCAATGTTCTAGACAATAAGAAACAAGGGGCAGCAGGGTGAAATGAGAAAGAAGAAAAAAAAGAAAAATATGAGCAGAAAAATCTAAACTATGGAGTAGAAAATACAAATGCAAAACTAAATACATAAATAGGGAAAATGGAAAAAATGATATACAAATGCAGGAAATTACTGCTAAACCAGAAAAAATAGCAAAGCAAATCTAGAAAAACTGAATGTATGAACAGAAAAAAGAAGAGTACTATGAAGAAAATGAACGGAAACTAACGCTAATAACAGAAAAATAAAAATAAAATTCATATCCAAAAATAGAATTTCAGAATTATAAAAAATCAGGGAAAAAAAATTAAGAACCGAGTACTAAACTACCAAAATGCAAAAAATTAGTAAAATTAAGACCTAAGAAAGAAAAATCAGCGATCTAAAAATAGAATTTTAAACTAAAATTCCTAAAATAAAAAAAAAATCCTAAAAGAAACTCTAAACCACCTGTGCCAAAAGAAACCCCCCTGCTGCTTGTGTGAGTATGAATCAATATGAATTTGAAATTGATGAAGCATGGAGTACACAGTTAAAAATAGGATTCATACATAGCTGAGACCTATTTATGGAGCAGAAATCTTGTAGGAAAATAAAGTCAGTGGCTCCATTGAATACTCAAAAGAGCCTATGAGCCACTGCTCATTATCCTACATGATGAAAAAATAAAAAAAATATGATCTCAGCAGGTCCAAATGGGGAAATTGGATACAAACAAAGAAAAACAGCCCATCTAGAAGATATTTTTTTTTATGCTTTTATAATTTTTTATTTTATTTTATTTTATTTATTTGTTTTGGGTCAGCCCGGGGTCCATAAGAGCCCTTATTTACTACTGCTGAAAAAAAAAATAAGAAACAACTCAAAAATTTTCTAATTGTGTTTTCATTTTCTTTTATTTTTGTATTTAGTTTTATATAAAAAAATCAGCATGCCTAAAAAATAGCAGAAATTATAATCAAAACAAACATTAAACACAATAGAACTGTTGGTTCTCAAGAATTTAAAAATAGAAAATGAATGCAAAGGAGAAGGGGATGCAAACTCAAGCAAATCTGCTCCAGCTTTAGTCCAGATGCTCCTTGTTGGATGGCTGCTCCAGATCTACAAAAATCTAAAAACTGCAGCAATACCTTATTCAAGTATATTGACAAAAATAAAAAGAAAAACTCAGGCTACTGCCCAAATTTGACAAAAAGACAAAAGAGTGGCAGCAGCATTTATTCAAATAACTAGAAGGCAAAGAATAAAAACTCAGAAAAATAAAAAAATTCTGCTGCAATAAAACAGGTTTTCTATACAAAACTGTAGTAGACATTTGATAAAGCACTTGGAATACAAAGTGTAGGTTTAAAGCAAAAATTAAAATGAAAATCAGATCTACAAAATTGAAAAACTTAGGTCTACCAATTTTAAAATCTATTCCCCGGCAGCGGCGCCAAAAACTTGTTGCTATTCTAAGTGTGCATGATTTAGTTGTGTTTTGAAAACAGATTTGCAAATGATGAATTATACTAAATTTGGAAAACTAAAAGGAATAAAGAAATATCAGCACAGAGAGAAGTTAATTAGCCTGCAAGATCAGGGTCAATTGTAGCAAGTTTTAAATATAAGTGAGTAAAAGATCGTCCACAGGGAATTGATTTAAAATCTAAGATAAACCTCCAGATCTGAGCTACCAGATCTGACCTCTGATCCTATCTACAAAGCACATAAGCTGGGAGGTTGAATTTGTCACATTAACTAAATGAGAAAAGTAAATTTTAAACTAAATGATCCAGATCCGAGTTGGGGAGATTTGATGTAAATTAATAAGAATGGGGAAATAATATCTAACTTCGACTTAGTACTTGATTGCATAATGAGAATAAATGTAAAACACATGAGATATTATTTAATCTTCATTTGGCTACCAGCACAGATGCAAGAGAAAGTAATCCTACTCAAGGATTGTAATTGAGTTGAACTTATGGCTATGGTCTGTCCACTTCAATGGACATAGATCATCCAATAGTCTTCAATCAGAATCCTTGATTAAGAACAAAAAACACCACTACAAATGCTGTGAGAAATCAGGTTACAAACGCAGATTCTCACAGGGACAATGAATTAAGGGAAATTTCTTTAAAAATAGTAAATCTAAAGGAATCTAATGAATAAGGAGATCACAGGGAGCCCTCAACACGAATCTGATTGAGAACGTACTGTTCATAGCAACCTTTTCAAATTCACCATTACAATTCTGAGCCTGCCTTAAGCGACTCTCGGATTTGTAGTCTTGAATACAATTCTCACTTGAATTACAGAAATATCTCACAGTTCTCAATTACAAATAAAAGCTAGGCTATTACAAAAGTTTTAGACAAGCTATCTGAAATGGAAATGGGGTAATAGAAATGAAACTCAAAATCTGAGTACCCAAATTGGGCAAATAGTTCATCTATTTATAGTTTTCCCCAAGTCCATCTCAGATGTGCATCAACCAATCAGAATTGGTTAGATCCATATCAGCCAATAGGAGTCGAGCACTAGGATCCAGATCTGTTCTGTCCAATCAGAACTGCTTGATCTGGTTCAGCCAATCAGGAAACATAGGCATCAATTCTGTTAGGAAATTCAAAAATCTATTGGAACTTCTAGAAGTTCCCACCAAGTAATTTCATTTTTGGGTGTTCACATGGGGTGGAATATGCCTCTGGTTCATGCTTCGAATCTTCTAGAATGCCCCTGGGTTTTTAAATGCATTGGGGTGCTTACAGAGATTACCAAATTGCCCTTGCAGATGCTAGGAATCTTCAAGATACCATTTCGCAAAGTTTGAAGACCTTTTCGAAAGGTATTGTAACTTCTGAAACTTTATTCGCACAGATTGGAGACCTTTTCGAAAAGAACTGTAACTTCTGGAAATCTATTCGCAAAGATTGGGGACCTTTTCACAAAGATTGAGGACCTTTTCGAATAGCATTTTGTAGTGCATTCTTCTTTTCGAATAGCTCCAAACCTCTTTCCAAGTTGAAACCAAGCCTTTGTCCTCTTTATTTTAGGCATTTTGACAACCAGTGAGGTTGTCCTTTCTCCTTCTTCCTCCAGATCAAGATGGGTCATCATCTTTTTGGCACTTTTAAGCTACTTTCAAGGTTAAGCCTGCCTTTATTGTTAGTTGTAAAATAAACACTTAAAACACTTATTTAGTTCTCTCAAGGGTCTATCAAGGCCCATATTAAGGGGTGGATAATGGTATTTTCCAATTATCAACAGCAACTGAGAGAAATCCTTCACCTATTGTTGGGGAGTTCGAGAAATGGAAAGGAGCCAAAATTAAAGATGAACCAACAGAAATCCTTCACCTATTGTTTTATTTAGTTTCCAATCTGTCTTTCTTTATATTTGTGTGTTTGTTTTTATGTTGTTTGTTATGTGTTTTTTTCTCTTGTAGTTTCTGTTCTGTTAATGTCTATGTCTTGAGCCTGCTGCACATCCACATATAACTTTGAATCAGTGAAGACACTGCTCCTCATAAGTTTGGGGGTGTGGCAGGGTAGGTCTGCCAATAGAACAGTTAACTTTAGTGCAATAGTGTTGATTTAATTGGGATATATAAAGTCAATTCCCACCTAACTTGTTAGAATGAGAAAATTTGTGGAAAATTAAAAAATTTTGCATACATTTTGAAACTAAAAATTTTAAAATCTTTGTACCACCATAAAGCTAACATAAAAAAAAAATTCAGTTAGTACTTAGTGAACCTAAGAGGAGAGAAAAAGGTGAAAATACACCCCATGGGTTAATTTGAGGACCATACCTAGTGAGATTTGGGCCCATCATTTCCTTTTGAAGAGTGTTTTTGACATTATTTCTGCTCTAAGGACTGATTGAGTCAAGACCTTTTTACTAGAAGTTAGGCACCTCCAAATCAAAACTGATTGACAGTACTCATGACACTAAATAAATGATCCAAGGCCTTCATTTGGACAGTTTGGGCCTGAAAATCTAACTTTTTAAAACTGCCCTTTTGCATACATTCGTTGAGCCTTAAAAATCCTGCTTTTCTTTGACAAACACTGGAATACTTGCACCTTAACCTCTTGACCTGATTCAACTGTACCCTCACTCTGAAAATTCAGAAGGTAAAGGAGAAGGAGTTGAAGATAGTGAGAGTGGTCTAACATTTGGTGGAAGGAGAAGAAAAGCAACATATGAACAGTAGTGTATCAGTGGTTTTTGTGTGGCAGTTCATCATAAAAATATTAAATAAAAATAAAATAAAAAGAAAGAGAAGTCTAGAGAAGAACATTATCTAAAAATTGAAAAGAAGAGGAGAAGTTGGCCACTTTGATTCTGAAATATATCAAGTAAGATGAAGTTGTGCTGAAATGAAGATAGCGAAGTCATCAATCACTCCTTACCTTGCTGATTTCTCAGTTTTGAATCCCTTTTTACCTCATCATTCTTTATATCTCTCACTCATAAGCCACATTACAACCCATTCAAAAAGACCTTGTAGATCCAAAGTGAAATGAGCTCTCATGTGGAGATGAGGGGTTGTCTAATCTATGGTGAAAAGTCATGAGGATGTTAGAAATCAGAAGCTTTGCCTATGCTCATGCTTGAAGGCCCATTAGGGGTCTGTAACTGCTCTTGAGCTGATAAGAATGTAAACACCCTTTTGATTTTCATTGTTGAGAGATAGCCCTGGTGAGAATTGGGTATGAAGTTTAACTTCATTAGAGTTGTATCCAACCTGATTTTTGAATTTAAGGCAAGCTTTGTACTGATTGTATACACATTGTATTTCTGTTGTGAACTAATTGGTGGTGATGCACATGCATGTTGATTTTGAGTTTTAAATGGCTGCATTACTGCTGTAATTTCCTTTAATTTCAAAGGATAGGTGTGGGCTGAGGCTTTATTCATTGAAATTTGTTTTGTCATTGACTGCACTATTTTTAACTATTTTAATGGTGAAGTTTGTGGGTACCTTCACTAAAAACCCTCAAGAGACTTCACTCCTCCACTAGGGATCACCTATGAGAGTAAAGGCTTGATACTTATGCTAAATGTGTCTGTGCTCCCTACAAAAGTGGCATTTAAATTCTTAGAATAGTTATTTTAAATATTCCTTTGCTCAAGGACTAGCAAAGATTAGGTTTGGAGGTGTGTTATTTACTAAAAAATATCATTTTTTACCTCTTAACCTAGCCTTTGATAGACCTTGAAGTAGACTAATAATCATTTGTTAAGTGTATTTTGTAGTTAGTAATAATCTGTGCAGCTTAACATCAAATCCATCCTTATTAGCCCAAAGAAGAGGAAGAAGACATGCAAAGATGACAGCTGAACCAAAGCCTAATAGAACATCCTGGTAGTGCTCACTATGGTGACTCATGTGCTGGTCATCATTGACCAAGAGCCTAGCAGATGAATGAAGTTGGTTGAGAATGGAGAAACTGCAACAGCAGCAAGTGTAATACATCAGAGCAGAAAGACAAATCTCGCAGAGTTGAGAAGCTCCCTCATGAATTTAAGGATGTAGTGGAAGATGCCCTCGCGCAGATAGGATGCGCACTCAAGAGGAGAGCTATAAAGACATCACGAAGATCTCGCGGATTAAAATACTCAAAATTTATTATTGTAAAGCTCTCGCAGAGATCAACCCTTAAAGCAGCCATGCGAAGAACATAGCGAGCCCTTGTGTGTACTGAACAAAATTTCACCTCGCGGAGTTCGTGCGTGGCCCTGAAAGAAAGAGACGCCTAGAATTCTCCTCGCACAGATCTCGCACACTCTAAAGCCTTACCAATTACTACACGAGCGCAGGAGCATAACTGCGTGAGTATCCAGTGAAAGAGATAGCTTTTGAAGCTCTACTGTGCGAGAAGTCTAGGCACTCCAGATCATCTCCGCGACAGTAGTGCAGCGCAAAGGAACTGCGCAATTAACTGAAGATTCACTGCGCGAGTGAGTACTTCCCACCAACCAAAAGCTACTCGGCGAAGGCCCTACAACTGCGTGAATGAATGAATGCATATGCCAGCCCCACGAAGCAAGAGCTCCCCACTTCTCAGTTTTAGCTCAAGGACCTTTTAGGAATTTCCCCAAGGCTAGAGCACACATCTCGAGACATAGATTTTAAGGCGTGCGTCTCAAGGCATTCAAGGGTTATAACAGTGCCACATCTGTTAAAAAAATTAGGGTTAATCTCTTCAGAGCGAAGGCCATATGGACAGAGTATATAAGCTACACTTAGAGTTTAGTTTTATGATCGACCCTTCTTTTCATCCTCTGTCGGCTAAGAGCTCCAGTAGGCTAAGGTTACGATTTGATCACCTCTTTTTCCCTTTTTTCTTCTCTCTTAGCCCAGCACTTGCTTACTAATCTCCCTGTAAGTAGTTAGGTTTAGTTTATTTTAGTTTGTAATAGGTTTTGTATACATTGGGATCTTTGATGAGCAGTTGTATACAGGTTGCAGCCTGGAGACAGTTCATTGTAAGTTTTGTGTTTATCAATGGATTGTTGTTTTAATGCCTAATTGAATCTAAAGATCTTATGGTTTCTTTAGATGTCTATAGGATCCATGTATTTGGGACTAGCCCATTCAGTTTCTAATAGATCTATTATTTATCATCTGATTTTCCTTGGTTTGATTGCCCCATGGAAAGCAATGCTAGATTTATAGTGAGATCTTGAGAGCTCGGAGGCCTGTGGACCATTGTGGTTGCAGCAATTTTCATATTCTTTCTTAGATCTCTGTGGTATGGACAGACCAATGGGATACCCTGTGACCATTCGAGTGGACAGAGTATAGCCCTAAGGTGTTGTCCATTCACATGACTGAGAAGGATTTTTCTCCACTGTACATGAGCTTCTAGAGCCTTGTGAAGAGGTTTGTACAGGAACTGGCTCCCCTCTGTTTTACCTAACCGACATCAGATGTTAGATCTGATCTCGCTGTAGTAATTGTAGCTTGAGGCTGAGTCATTACAGGCCATTTATAGCAATGCCCAGCTGAATCTAAAGCCCATTCAACCTATTGCATGGTCCTTTTTGTGGGCACCAGTGAGTTGTTAGCCTTGGCAAAGTACTTAGGATCTTATGGGTTGTAATACCTATGGATGTCAGCCAGATCTATGCGTAGATCTGGGGAGCTTGTAGCACTGGCATTATATAGTACTGCAATAGTATTCATAGCTTGATCTGGTCTAGTGGCTGAGAAAATTATCAGTCCACTCCTCTAGACTAGATTGGCAATTTCTTGTTTAACTAATGGGATTTAACAGACTCTATAGGATAGGCTGTGACCATTTGAGTGGATGGCCTATAGCCTTAAGAGCGGTCCAAATGGCATGGGTTAAACTAGATATTTCTATCTTATTGAGGCTTTTAATAGCGTCTCAATAAGGAGCACTGCAGAGATAGACTAAATCTGAGTTACATTACTGCTTTAACTCTAAACTTAACCTGCTTACTTCTCACCAATTTTTATATTTTATTTTGGAACACACCATCCCCATCTTCTTCTTAACCCTTTCTTTAGGATAGGGGTACATTTTATTTCTCTATTGTTAGGATTAATTTAGTGTAGTCGTGACACCCAGCTCCCTTTCTTTAGGATTGTTAGATCTGTAGCCAGATTTGGAGGCCTACTATTATAGCCCATTTTTGGTTCTAGATCAATTTCTCTATGGGGAAAACTCTTACTTATCAAAACTTGCTATAATAGGCCCTGTATCTTGCAGGTCTAGGATTACCTTGGTTGTACTGAATCCATCCTTTTATTTTACTTTATTTTTAATTGATTTTCACCACGCAATAAATAAAGCACACCAAGGGGCCAACAACAGTAAGGTATTTGAAATTGATGTCAATCATGTCTCCACGGCAATGGGTGCCTCCCCGATATTTGTAAAGGATAGGGATTTACTTCCACTGAACCTCGAAGCGGTGCCATTTCATCAAATCATTGCACGAATGACCCACAGAGAGCATGGGTCCGGACGATCAGTCAAGAGATCACAACTATCCTCCGACATGTGGCTCCTCGACACTGTTCTTCGAAGTAACCTATATCCCTTGAAGCATGAGCAGGAAAGAGTAGGAGTGCTGCAACAAGCTCTATAACCTGACTCGTCGAGGAGTACGTAGATGAAGAGGATGACTGAGATGTCGCCTGATGAGGAATGGTGGACAAACAACACCAAGAGATATGGAACCGATGAATGGAGTCTGAGCTATCAGAAGTTGAATAAAAGCGTACAAGATCGACATTTTTAGCGCATTGCCGAGCAAGCCCAACAGGAGTCGGCCCAACCTGAACAGGCCTCCCCATCTCCAATGCCTCCGTACCAACAAGTTCTGCCCCAACCGCCACCTACCGCATATGACAACATGGTCACACAGGCGGAGTTCACCAGGCAGATGGACACATTTGAACGAAGGATGGACTTCCAGGAGGCAATTCTCATATATCTGATGCGACACTTGTATCCAAACACCGCTTCGCTTCGCATCCAGAGAGCATGAGAGTATACGTTTGGTGCATCCAGTTTGCAGATTGGAGATGATGTGGAGCAGGACGTTGGTCGTACGGATGCAGCAGCAGACCAGTGATAGGTCTAAAAAATTGGTAATCAATTCTTTTGGGTTTGGTCTGGAAAAAAAAAAATTAATTGTTTATTGGCCTATTTTCAAAACTTTTCTCTTTGTAAGTTAATGGGTTAAGATTTTTGTGGTGATGAGATATGCTATGGGTCAATGGTTGACCTTTGTTGGTGATGATGTAAATTTGTGTTTGTGATGATGGATGTTAATGATTGGTTAGTTACCTATTAATGAGCACATGCGAGATATTTTCAACAACGGTTAACCTTGTTAACAGATGATGTAAATTTTGTCTAATGATAAATCTTTGATGAATGGTTTACATTGTGTGATGGTGTACTTTGATTAATAGTTAACTTTTGATGGCGTCCTTAATCATTAACTTTTGCTACTTCAATTTACGGTTAAAATGTGTAGTCAATGGATATTGGCTTTTAGTTGTTATATGTGGATAGTAATTGAAAATTTTGGGTAATTATCAGAAATGCTGATTGCATACGTTGTATATTGATATAAATATATGATATTTCTTGTGTGGATCCTCCCATCGGGCAGGCATGGGTTTGGGACGAATGTCCGTGTTATTGCTTCCGTTTGTGAAGTACGTATTGTCTACCTACCTGCCATGGTAAGGCGTGAAAGTTAGACATGTAATGTGATGTGGTAAGGACCACCTGGACGGAGGTGAAGTCCAAAGGGGTCACATGTGGCTGTACCATGGATCCGGTACTATAGTAGTAGAACCTACACTTATAAACGTGTAGCCGCTAATGTTAAGTTATTTTCTTTTGTTTTCAAAGAAAAACGTCATGTTTTGACACATACACCTCATTCATACTTGATGATAGTGCACATGCAATGTATTGGGAACGATTGGCGAAACTGTTTATATATATATATACAACTCCTGTTGAAATCGATAGAATGTTCATCTATGAATCGTCTTTCATCTTGTTATTAAGACGTAGTTTACTAGATATTATTAGGGGGCCACTTGTTGAGTTTATCTCACTCCCGTTGTTAACATTGCAGCGGCGGATCAAGTTAATAACCAAACTTCTCGAGAGGAGACATTAGAGGATCTCCTGATTTGAGCTAAGGAGTTAGCCAAGTCTTACGTTAGTTGTAAGGGTTTTTGGAATTGTAATTGTATTCACGATAAACTATGAATTGTAACAATGATGTACCCTCATCTTTTTGTGATCATGAATGGAATATTGGATGATGTGTTTTGGTTAACCTTTAGTTCTGTTTTGATTATTGAATTTGCTCACGCTCCAAGTTCATGTGTATAGAATTTTGGGGCGTGACAGTTTGGTATCAAAGCATAGGTTTAGTGAAACCTTAGGAGGCCTTAGGGAGTGGACCCATAGGCTAGGATTAGAACGAGTAACCACTATCCGATGATGACACTGTGTCCCTTGGTATTCAGGAAATGACGATGAGAAGGACAACGAGAAAAACGACTGAAATGCCCCAATCCTACCATTATAGGATGGCCAGCCACCATGTACCTCAGGGGGCGTCCGGAATTATCTATGACAACGTATATCAGGGACGTCACGTGGAACGCGTTCTTCCTCCACCTATCTTAACCGAACATCGACCCTCCAGGGAAGAGGTGGCGGACAACTTTGAAGACCCTGAAGAGGAAGCATACCATCTCAGCGAAGGAGAGATGAATGACCCAAGTGAGGACGAACGAGATACAGAAGAATGGGACGATGCGGAAGAACTGGGCGATGCAAAAGAATTGGACGATGCAGAAGACGTGGACTATGACGAAGAAAACGTCGCTGAACACGACGTCATCCAAATCTCTGACTACATTGGATCAGAGACGACCGAGGAAGAACACTCCAAGGATAACAATACCCGTTTGGCCAAAATTAAACAGGAATAGATAGGAAATTTGTAAGGAACTGTAACGATCTAAAGAAGGAAAACCTCAAGGTCTTTAGGTTAGGAGCTAGACTTGTAGCGTAGGGTCCCTTTTTGTTAAGGTTTAGGATAGATGTGAACTCTTACGTAGCGACTACTCAGATGAAGCCTTAAACTATGAAAGTTCTTTTTGTAGCAATCATGCTTGTGTAATTCTCAATCTATGAATGAAATTAACTATTTTTCTTTTGTTTTATTTGATTGAGTTGTGGACATAGCATAGTAATAATAATGTTCTGGTAAATAAGGGAAAGTGACTAGACTATATTTTATTTTATATATAGATGGTACGAGGACGAGGCCTCAGGACGCCACGCACTAGGAGACCCGTAACACCAGCAAACAACCCACCTGTTCCACCTACATCTGATACTACTGCTTGGGCCCTGGAAGCCATTGTTGTTGCCCTAACCCACTTGGTCCCTAACGGGAATGGTTCGACGTCAACTAACACGAATCACATTGACTGTGGAGGCGATTTGGAAAGATTCAAGAAATTGAACCCCCCAACCTTTAGAGGCACCACCGATCCTTTGGTAGCCGAGCGATGGATAGAGGATGTTGAAAAGATACTCGAAGCAATGAGATGCACAGAAGAGGAAAAGGCTAGATTCGCCATCTTCCTGTTGGCTGGAGAGGCACACCGTTGTCGATATGTTTTCCAAATGACTTGTGGATATCTCCTACTAAATCTTGGGGGTATGTCCTTACTATCCACATTTTAAGGGCATACCTTGATGAATGGTTGACCATAATACTTGATGGTTAACATCATTGCAGTAATAGTGTACTTGATTTCATAGTTAAGATTATTAGTTCCTAGTTTAACATTGTTATGAATGTTAGTTGATGGTTTAGATTTTGTGTGATAGTAAGGGCATACCTTGGTGAATGGTTGACCATAATACTTGATGGTTAACATCGTTGTAGTAATAGTGTACTTGATTTCATAGTTAAGATTATTAGTTCCTGGTTTAACATTGTTATGAATGTTAGTTGATGGTTTAGATTTTGTGTGATAGTAAGGGCATACCTTGATGAATGGTTGACCATAATACTTGATGGTTAACATCGTTGCAGTAATAGTGTACTTGATTTCATAGTTAAGATTATTAGTTCATGGTTTAACATTGTTATGAATGTGGTCGCTAATTAGTTGTGAATACGTTTTGATAATTAGATATGGGTGTTTTACAAATTTGTTGTGAATATGATCTACAAACCAGTGGCGGATGTCTTTTGCTAATTAGTGATGTACGTGTGTTATGTGATAATGGTGATCAGGGATACCGGTTAGTTGTGGATACACCCTTCTTATCCGTTGTGAATCTGTATTATGCTTTAATGGTTGGCAGGATGTTAAATTACTTGTGGACGTGTTCACGAGTTAGCTGTGGGTGTGTTGACTACTCATTAAGCTTTTGAATGGTTGTTGATGTTTGACATTAAATGAAGTTGATGTTAGACATCTACAGTATTAGAAACACCAAAAGTCACATGGTGAATTTTTTAGGACGAAAATTCCTTTAAGGAGGGGCGGATGTAACATCCTGAAATTTTTCATACACTAATACACTGACCGTGTGTACGTGCCTAATAAGGTATATGCTACTCGTCTCGAAATTTGAATCAATTATTTTGAATATGTACATCTGAGTGTAAACCGTTCATATAAATAATTGTGTGAGAATGTTTACACAAGCCACGTGGTGGCACAAAGGTCAGGGACTTGCTTTGTAAGCATAAGGTACAGGGATCAAAACCTGTTGAGTAGATTATGAACTTCATTTTTGGACCTTTTGATAAAGGCCTATACACCAATGCATGGTGTGTTAGCTTAACGCTGAATCGACCCCATAGGTATAAAAGACAACTTAATGTAGAATTGTGAATTCTTGTGTGAATTCTAGTTTGAGCAAGAAGAGAAAACGAAAGAGAGAGAACTCTTCTTCTTCTCCTTTTTATCTCTTAGGGAGATCCTAACCGTGGATCTCCATCTCAAATCCTTCCCCTTCGCCTCAAGAAATCATTGCTCCACTTTGCATCACAAGAATCTTTCATTCGCGGCACCATTAGAGTCTTCGAACGAACGAAACCATCAAGGCATCCGCGATTATTATAGCGTAATAGTGTGAAGGTCGATTTTTGAAATTTAAACTTGATTGAATTGTGTATTTGGATTTGCATGCGAAGAGTTTTGAGGAAGAGATCGAGGGTCGGACGAACGGGAGTTTAGGCGCCGATATCCATCGATATTGATCATCGTGAACCTTGCATGCACCATTTTAGAAGGTAAGATCAATGAATCGATGATATAGAATTTGAATTTAGGGTCAATTAGCATTTAATAAGATTTATTTTTGAGAAATCTAGAAAATTCCAGAGAGAAGGGCATTATCGCACAGTCTCGCTCGAGCGAGATTGGAGGTTGCTCGAGCGAGACCCCTTCAGAATTCGAACCAATAGTTCTAGAGAGAATTCGCTCGAGCAAATTTTCTTCAGAAAATAGGCTAAAAAGTTCGAGTTAAACTCGATCGCGCAAGATTTGTAGGTCACTCGAGCGACTGGTGAAGTCACTTGAGCGAATTGTGCAGTTTTGGATTGCCTTCAACTTCGTTTGATTAAACTTAAGGGACTTCGATCTATTTCGATCCATTAGTCTTTGACACATCGTTTATGTATGTAATATAGGATTGATAAACTAGAAGTCATCGATAGAGACTGCCTAATTGACTTCGTGTGACTACAGAACGAAGTTATGGAAATCTCAATGCACAGTTACATTTTACTTTGATCCATAGATTTGAGGTAGGGAAATTTCACTACTCAATTGCATTTGATTTCAATTTATAATTGGAATTTAAATGATCCCTTGAATACTAAGTCTGCATTTCAAAATTTGAGCTTGAACTTAGACTCTTTGAGTTTGAATTGAAAATTTGAAATGAAAAGTGATCGTTGCATCGAATCTTTTGAATATGACTTTATAACTTTGCCCTGCCATCTGAATTCGAACACTGAAATATGAACTGTAAGTATGAACTTGAATCTGAATCTAAATTCTAAATATGTTCTCCAAATACTAATCTGGAATCTGAACTCTGTATATGAACTTCTGAGTATGAACTCCAAAATCGAATCGGAATATGAATATGATCATTGAATATGAACTTTGTACATTGCATCAACTCTGAACTCCAAATTTGAATTTGAATACGAATTCTATATATGAATTCTGAATAAGAATTCCAATATGAACTTTGAATATGTATTCTAAATCTGAACTTTGTTTATGAAAGTCTCTGAATATGAACTCTGAATTTGTGAACTTTGAATTCTGAACTAATCCGTGATTTGAACCAGCACGGTGATGAATCCGTGATTTGATTCGGCACGGTGATGAATTCGTGATTTGAACCGATGCGGCGGTGAATCTGTGATTTGAACCAGAACGGCGGTGAATCCATGATTTGAACCGGCACGGCGGTGTTATGAATTAAGTCATGTGTTAAGTAATATGCTACATGTAAATGAGAAAACGAATAAGTAAATCAGAACTATACGAACTTCATAATCGACACTATTAACTATACGTGAAGCTCCACCTTAGACTTTGTGACTTCGAAATTAAGATCTGTTGAATTCTGTTTTAATATGAAATTGCCCTTTGAAAATTTGGCCTCTGTTTTGATATGAAAATGCATTTGAAGTTTTATCTCTCTTTTTTATACGAAAAATGCCCTTTGAAATTGTTATGAAAATTCCTTTAAATTTCATCATTGAATCTTTGCATTGACATATAATATGTGAATTCGTATTGAATATTCTCTACTGAGCTTAGACTGTTAGCTCATCCCCACACCATGTGTCACAGGTGTAGATTTTGTTCAGGATTCAGAGCTTGAGAACACTCCTAGCTTCGCGTTGGAAGAATACTATCCATAGAGGAGCTTTGAGAAAGATTTTGGCATATATCTTAGTATTTAATTTGATGTATATTGTAACTCGTACCACTGTTTAGGTGACGGTCGGCTGTCACCGGTGGTTTACTTTAGTTTGTTCTATGTTCTTTAATATAATAGACTCTATTTACTACCACTACCATATGATATCTGTTTTATTTTTCGCGCCTATGCATATGATATCTGTTCTGATTCCACATTGAATGGATGGTCCGACTTTCCCATATTTCTGTGCGAGGAAAGTAGGGGTCGTCACAGTTACAGTCCTTAGTCCCTAGTCCTTGCTAGCTAACAGTTTTTTATAGTTTTGTATGTGCATTTGCTATGTTGTCATGTCATGTCACCTCACATCAATTAAAATTTTTGTAGGTTACCAAATGAGAGCGCAACACGTCCACCAGCATTTCAATTTTGACTTTTGAGTCTTTTATACATTTAAAAAATGTGATAGGGTATGGTGCACCATGAAAATATTTCCCATTAATTTTTTTAGAACAAAAATTCCGCTGTACAAACGAGACATTTTGTTTGTTTTTGTTTTTTTTTTTAAATGACCGATTCATATCTATATCGGCCGATTCGAATCAACCTTGGGCAAACTGATACCCGAGACCGATACCGATTTTAATACCTTGCTAACTCCATTAATGGCATCTCGAATATGAAGAAGAAAACCAGTAAAACAAATTATTAAGCCCTAAAATCTAAATCATATTCTTATTTATTTAAAATTAATTAAGCCTTAATATCTCAACTATATTCTTGTCTTAGTTAAAACTAATTAAGCCTAAAAATTAAACTAGGTTCTTATTTTATTTAAAAGAAGAATAGATAGTAAATAAATTCCAAATTTTTAGGATCCCTTGATAGATTTTTCTTATTTATGATAATTTATAATGCTGGTCATTTTTAAGACATGGATATAAAAGAAGAATAGATTAGTAAATAAATTCCAAATTTTAGGGTCCCCTGAAAGATATTTTTTATTTAGGATAAGTAAGCCCTAAAATCTAAAGTTTCTTCGTGTTTTATTTAAAACTAATTAAGCTCTAAAATCTAAATTATATACTTATTTTATTTAAACCTAAATAAAGTCATATCTTGTAAATCTGATAGTCCTGTTTATTTGATATATTATATTGATATTATTTATTTATTATTTTTAATTTTACTTTGAATCTGTCCCTTTGTTTGACCACCGTCGACAAACCACCGATATCATTATCTTTTGGTGGAGTACCAAGTACTCTACCCCTGATGTATTATGACCAAAATTCTTGTGTATGTATTAATCTTAAATCAAGTTTTCGATCGATGGTCATGATAGATCTATGTTTTAAATCTTCATATCATTTTATGTATCTATATGCTTATAATATATTATACATCTATTTTTATCACCATGATGCGAACTCTACGATGTCATGAAAACTTTTAGATTACGAGGCTATCTGCGAGATCAAACTTGAACCTTTCACGTTCTCAATCACATTTACATTAAGAACTGCACCTATTTTATACTTGTATCGATGTACTACCTATATATATATATATATATATATATATATATATATGGGAAAAGTAAAAATACGCTCAAGGGTAGAAATTTCTCTACGCTCCCCCCAATGGGGAGCGGCCACGTGGAAAGTGCTTTTGCACTAACCCGATTTAAGCATAGCGAGGGTTTCCTAGTGTCAGTGGTAGGTAAAGTAGGCAATAGGTATACCTGACGGAGGAAGGAAGCATTGTCCGTAAGGGTAAGGTCTTGTCGAATGTAATGGCGGTAAAACAATTCAAAAATGTGTACATGTTCCTTCTCTTTCCCTCCCTATTCAGGTTTATTCTCTCTATTATTTTATTTCTTCTCTTTGGCTTGCAACTTTCTCATTTTTCTTGGAGCTCTGACTAGAATAGAAGCGCAAAGAGACAACTTTCTCCTTTTTTCTGGAGCGTGGATTGGATAGAAGCGCAAAGAGACAACTTTCTCCTTTTTTCTGGAGCTCGTACTGGGTAAAAGCGCAGAAGAGAAAACGTTCTTCTTTTTCCTAGAGCTCGTACTGGATAGAAGTGTAGAAGAGGTAACTTTCTCTTCTTTTCTGAAGCTCGTACAGGATAGAAGCGCAGAACAGATAACTTTCTCTATTTTTCTAAAGCTCGTACTTGATAAAAGTACAGAAGAAACTAGATAGAAGTGCAGAAGAGATAACTTTCTCTTATTTTTTGGAGCTCATACTGAATAGAAGCCCAGAAGAGTGACATTTGTGCTAAGTATTTTTTTTACCTATATATTATTTTTAGCTTATAGAAGATTCAAATATATTGGGCATTAGATGCAGTCGCTTCTGCTCCCACGCGATGGTGCTTCGTATGTAAATCAGTTTCCTCACCTGCTCATAGTTGATGGATCTCTTCACTTATTTACAGGGTGGAGATTAAAAACTTATAAGCATTCATGAATATATAAATTATAAGTACACGCTTCTTATTTGAAGCGATAGGAAGCGACGACGCTACGAGTTAGAAGCAACGGCGCAATGATTGAGAAGCGCCATCGCTTTTATATTGAAGCGCTGGCGCTTGGTATGGTCGCGGCATCGCTACCTTGTGAGTCCGTTTCCTTATTAGCCCGTTGTTCATTTATTTTTTGTCTAATATAGGGGCTATAATAGACTCGATTGGATGATTCAATATAGGTGGTGTTGATTTAATCTCAATCATGAGATGGTTTCTTTAGAAGGAGTTCCACTTGGTGGTGATAGGGATATCCAAATACTGGATTCTTATAGAGGTGCTGAGAATATGAGTGAGGAATGGAAGCCATGTATGGGCTTGAAATTTTAATCAGAAGACGAGGCATATAACTTCTATAATTTATACTCGAAGATAGTTGGTTTCAGCGTTAAAAAAAGTAACACCTATAAATCTGCAAAGGGGGAGATTATAAAGAGAAAATATGTATGTTCGTTCGAAGGGTTTAAGCAGCCTAACAAGCACAAAATACACGCTAATATAAAGTGTTCAAGAGATAGCAGATGTCGATGTGAGGCAAGGTTGAAGATCAGCATCGTTAAGCAAAAGTTATGGGAGGTTATGGAATTTAGAGAGCCTCATAATCATCAGTTGTATACACCTACGAAGGTAAAAGAATTACGATCATATAATAAGATGAACGGAGCAAGTAAATCATTGATAGAAGCATTTGATGGCATAATTCCTCTTTTAAAGATTTTTACTATTTTTCGAGTTGGATGGAGAGACTAGCATGACGGTAAACCCTCAACAAACTTGGGATTACCTACAGAAGATAAGAAAGGAGAGTAACATCAATCTGATGTGCACGACCATGATCAAAACCTTCATTGATAGGTAGAATAAAGGAGATAGTTTCTTCTTTGAAGCCAAACTAGATAAAGAATGTCTTACGCGTAGTATATTTTGGGATGTTCACAAGTCACAGATGGCGTATCAACAGTTCGGTGATGTGATGGTATTCAACACTACTTACAAAATAAATAAATTAATACTACCGTTCGCCCCATTCACAGGGGTCAAACATCATTGGCAGATGACGCTTTTTGGACGTGCGTTGCTCGTAGATGAGACAGAGGAGACATTCGTTTGATCGTTTAAAACATAGCTGAAGTGCATGGGTGATAAGAAACCTAATGCAATCATCATCGATCAATACAATGAGATGAGCAAGGCCATCTCTGAAGTTCTTTCAGGGACCACGCATCGCCTCTGCTTATGGCACATACGGAAGAATGAATTGAACCATCTCTCTCAACTGAAGGTAAAGTTTGAGAATTTCAGGAGAAAGTACAATTAGTGCAAGTCCAATCAAACGATTGATGATTTCAAAAGGAGATGGGCAGAACTCGTCGAGGAATTTCAATTACAAGACAACGCATGGTTGAAAAAAATGTACTCTTAGAAGGAAATGTATTCCATACTACTTGAGCATACCTTTTGGGCCGGGATGGCCACTATGCAATGCAGAGAAAGTATAAATTCTTTCTTCGATACCTATGTCAATACCCAGACGAGTTTGACAAAATTTGTCAAACAATACGATATTATCGTCTAATCTTGTCGCGATAAAGAAAATAGGGAGGATGTCATCTCAATGTCTACAACATCGGAGCTCTTGTTCAAAAATTCAATCAAGAAGCATGTCGCAACTGTGTATACGAAAACCATGTTTGATAGATTCCACTCTGAGTTTCGAAAGTTTGCCTCTTTTAAGTCCTAAAATTTGATCGAAGAGGAAGCCGGGGTGGTTATTGTATACTAAGTGGGTAGAAGTGGTGGAGGTGGCACGGAGGATAGCGATCGAACATTCAAAGTTTGTTTCAAGTGTGGAGATGCCACAGCGACTTAGTATTGCAAGCATTTCGAGACAAAGGGTTTGTTGTATTCTCACATCTTCAAAGTTTATTTCAGGGAAGAGGTAGACCAAATTCCTTCCAAGTATATTCTACGTCGATAAACTAAAGATGCTAGATATAGTACTATAAGTTGGGGGTGAGTGACAAAGAGGATTCCAATTTTGTCTCTACAATGAAAATATGGAAGGTGAAAGAAGTCGGACTGGAGTTAATTTAGTTGGAGATAGAATCGAATCGCTTAGTGGTTACACGTTGGAAGGGATGATGAAACTATTAGAAGGCATAGAGGCTATTAAAATAGAAGAGGATAATGAAAGAGCGACTACCATCGTGTCTTATCCGGGCGACTCCTCCTAGCCTAGCGAAGGAATTTCATTGTAAGACCATACTGATATTACAGTGCGAGATCCAATACGATGTGTCAGTAAAGATAGGCCAAGCAACAATGACAGAATAAAGTCTAAAATAGAGGTTGGTATTGAACAATCACAAAAGAAGAGACGCCATTATAAGGGTTATGGTCAGTTGGGTCATAAAATCATAACTTGTGTGCTTCTGAGGGTCAAGATGATGACTGATAGCGGTGGACAAAGCAAAACAGAACAAGGGACGAGGGAATGTGCGATTTCACCGAGTGACACTAATTCAATTCCATGAAAAGTGCAATTGCTTGGCCTAGGAAACACAAATGCTTCACATTCAAAGCGTCATCGCTTCGTATCTGAAGTGTGGGTGCATCTCTGCGATTAGTTGGCGCTTCTTTTTGATGTGTTGACACTTCGATATAGTGCATCTGCATCTATCTTACCAGAGTTGTATTTGATATCATGTAGCTAGCCTATGGTAATCTGTTCATGTGTTGAATTTAATTTTTTTATGCAATCACTCTCGATGATTTAATGATTGATTTCTACATTTCATGACCATCATTCAGAGGTGACGACGCCTCATATGAGAAGCGACAGCACATCATGAAGGAAGCAACGACGCTAAGTTTTGAAGCATTGGAGCTTCGTCATTGAAGCGTCAACGCTAGTGCTTCTTTTTAATCTCGTACGCCTAATGGATCCCAGGTGAGTGAAGCGCCTGCGACTCAACCTGAAACTATTGATAATGTTAACTTTTCATGAACGTAGTCATGTGGATTGACATTATCATATTCTCATAGAGCTTCATTTTTATTACAAAGAGCTATTTATGAAGAAAAAAGATTTACTAATCAGGATGCAAAAGATTTTATTCAAAAATCAAAACTATTTCTTTACATCATCTTTCTTTATACTGCCTTTTTGTACATCATCTTTCTTTACATTGTCTTTCTTTATACCGTCTTTCTTTATCGTAAACGGGTCTTATTATCGAAGAGTCATGACTTCTAAGAAGGAGCGCCATCACTTCTTAATTGAAGCATCATCGCGTCTTAGTTGAAGCGCCATCGCTTCTTAGTTGATGCGACGTCGCTTCCCATTTCTGTGACGTCGCTTCCCAATTACACTATTTTCCTACACACTACATTCCATGACCATCATTCAGAGACGACGACACCTCATACGGGAAGCGACAGCACATTGTGAAGGAAGTGACGACACTAAGTTTTTGAAGCGTTGGAGCTTCGTCAAAGAAGCGTCAGCGCTGACACTTCTTTTCAATCTCGTGCGCCTATTTGATCCCAAGTGAGTGAAGCGCCTGCGACTCAACCTGGAACCATTGACAATATTAACTTTTCATGAATGCACTCCTGTGGATTGACATTTTCATATACTCATGGAGCTTCATTTTTATTACTCAAAGCTATTTATGAAGAAAAAAGATTTACTAATCAAGATACAGAAGATTTCATTCATAAATCAAAACTATTTCTTTATATCGTCTTTTTTACATTGTCTTTCTATACATCGTCTTTTTTTATACTGTCTTTCTTTATACCGTCTTTCTTTATCATAAAAGGGTCTTGTTGTCGAAGTGTCATCGCTTCTGAATTGAAGCATCATCGCTTTTGAATTGAAGTGTCATCACGTCTTAGTTGAAGAGCTATCACTTCTTAGTTGCTGCGACGTCGCTTCCCATTTCCATGGTGTAGCTTCCCATTTACACTATCATTCTTTACACTATTTTCCTACACACTATGTTTGTGACCATCATTCAAAGGTGACGGCACCTCATACGAGAAGCAACGGCACATCGTGAAGGAAGCGACGACGTTAAGTTTTTGAAGCGTTGGAGCTTCGTCATTGAAGCATCAGTGTTGGCGCTTCTTTTTAATCCCATGCGCCTATTGGATCCTAAGTAAGTGAAGTGCCTGCGACTTAACCTGGAACCATTGATAACGTTAACTTTTCGTGAACGCACTCCTATGGATTGGCATTTTCATATACTCATGGAGCTTCATTTTTATTACTCATAGCTATTTATGAAGAAAAAATATTTACTAATCAAGATACAAAAGATTTCATTCATAAATCAAAACTATTTCTTTACATCGTCTTTCTTTACACTATCTTTCTTAACATCATCTTTCTTTATCGTAAATGGGTCTTGTTGTCGAAGCGTCATCACTTCTTAGTTGAATAGACATCGCTTACAATTTTTGTAGCAACGCTTCGTCGCTCCTCCTCCAGTCTCCTTCCTTCTTTTGCCTTGGAAGAAGGAAAGAGAATGAAAGGAGGAGGAGCGACGAAGGGGATATGGTGGATGAGTGGATATAGTGATGGAGGTGGTTGGTTGAGGGAGGATGCCACATTTTATGAAAATATTAAAGGTGGTGACGGTGGTAGAGGCGGACGTGGAGGAGGTAAGGTAGAAATGGTGGCAGAAATGGAGATAGAGTTGTAGGTGGATGTGGGGAGTTTGTTATATTGGTGGTGGTGGATGAGGAAGTTGAGTTGGAGATGATGGTAGTGGTTGTGGCTGGGGTGGAAGAGGAAGAAGTAGAGGCAGGAGAAGAGCAACCAGCTACGGAGGAGCCGAGAGAAGAAGCACCGGCTCTGGAGCTAGGAAAAGAAGGTGCTCTAGGTCTCCCACCACCACCAGCATAACGGGAAGGTCATCACCGTCCGGAATGATAATAACTTTTTCAGGGGAGGGGAAACCACATGCTCGTTGTCGGGGGCGACAACCAGCTCATTGTCATCGAGGATGTCGATATCCGAACCATCGTAGAAACTGATAAAATACTTGTGCGCTAGCCGGTGGATCCTTCTCAAACCATTACGACGCATTTTGGTCTGGGCTAAGGAAGATGAAACTTTTAATCCAAGGCGCAACAAAAGATGAAAAAAAATTGGTACTATGATGTCATTTAAATAGTAATTTATCATACAATTTCATTAAATAGACTGTTGTAGTCATCATGGTGCCCTACCGCCAGAGGCATTTGATAAATCAATGAAACTTCATATTTATTACATCGGCATAGAGATTCCATGAACTCCTCTCAAATTACGATAAGAAGTGCGTCGATGTATGATTTTACCCATGGGGCTTATTATTACAAGCGTCAGCGCTTGAATAAGACGTTTATTAAAGCGTCAATGTTTCTAAATTGAAGCGTTAACGCTTCTAAATTGAAGCGTTAACGCTCCTAAGTTGAACCGTCATTGCTTTTAAATTTGCGCATCAATGCTTAATAATTGAAGTGTCATCGCTTCTAAATTGAAGCATCAGTGCTTAAATTTAGACGGCATTTCATTTATTACGAATTTTGAGGAGATTTAAATTGTGGAGTGTGTTGTCTTTTCACGCAATTTTTTTCAATATTATTTATTGCAGCGACTTTTCGTATACTAATATAAATGCCTTTTAACCTTCCGTTACTTTCATCTTCACTATATAATTCTTTCATGCGTTCAAGCTCACCACAATTTGATCTTCCCCATGGCGCCTATTATCAGAAGCGTCAGCTCTTCATAGTCGAAGTGTCACCGCTTCTTAAACGTATAAGTGTAAGTTGACACTAGCACCTTTCTGTGCGAAGCGACAACCGACCTTACTTTATTTACGCATCGTCACAGTATTAACAGTAGTACATTTTTGTGTGATATGACACGTAGAACCTTTTCAATGCGAAGTGACAACCGACCTTACTTCATTTATTACCATCGTCAGAGTATTAACACGTAGTACCTATTTTGTGCGATATGACACGTAGCACCGTTCTGTGCGAAGCGGTGGTTTGTATCCCAATAAAAATACCTTTTATGTCTCTCTAGATTGAGTACCTTTAAATCCACCCACCTAATCTTTGAGTTCACCCACGCTGAAACACATTGACTTGGTAGCATCAGATGATGGAGATCGTTTATCCTCCCAATCTTTCACACGATGGATCTTGAGATCATGGGCCTACCATCAGACGATTAGTGTTTTTCATAAGTTTTATTTTCATTTGATTTCATGTCGACCGTAACAAATCCTTAAATAAGACATGTCATCGCTTCCAAATGGAAGAGTCATCGCTTCCAAATCGAAGCGTCTACGCTTAAAATTCAAAGCGTCATTAGAAGCGGTAGCGCCTCAGCTAGCCCTAATATTCATGTCACTTGGTCAAAGCGCTGACACTAATATTTAGGGCGTTGTCGCTTCATTGACTATGGAGTTACGTTTGTATTACTTAGAATAAAAATAAATCAGGGGATATCCCAAAATTTATCATAGTACCAAGTACACCGGGCATAAAAAATTAATGCAGAATAAAAAATAATATACACAAAAAAAAAAATTCTATTAATATTAAAAGAAATATGTACAGAGATTAACCAATAAACTGATTATATTAAAGATAAATCCGTTGGACCACCAAAAGAAAGTTGAGATCAAAGACTTTGGAGGCTCTGAAGACGAGCTCGAGTTTTTAAAGTTTTTGCTATAAAAAGCAAAGACTTTGGAAAGAAAGGTTATCTTCACTTCTAAACCCTGGTGGATCGATTCACAAAAGCAAACATTCGTTAGAATTTAATGGCATTCCCGAGAGCTTCTTCATGTATTACAATATCCCTCTTGCTGGGATATTTAGCGATGGAGAGGGGTGGCGTGGTCCGATTCCCAACTAACCGTCGTCGTAGAGGAACTCGCACTAAGGTGGAAATTTGACGGTGAGATTGTGAAGAAGTGGGGGAAGGTGAGAAGTTGAAAAAAGGGTCATTTTTGGATGAGGTTTATGACAACGAGGGGTCTCGGTAGATGATTCAGTGTTTAGAATGGGTCGTTGGTGCTTCAACCTTTCTAATCTCTTTATTGCAACTAGAATTTTGACCCTTTTCTTTTCAAGAATTCGATCAAGCCTTCTGCTTAGCACGTCATGGTCTGGTTCTCCTGCCATGGGGATGGGGATAGAGTTAGGGCTGGCAGATGGAGAAAGACGATGGATTAGGAATGGGAAGAGTTTGTGACGGGACGTGGCTTTATAGGAAAAAAGGCTAGTGTCTAAAATGTCACTTTGAAATAAATTTCGAGGGTCGGTGGTAAGTAACGTATTCCATGAACTTCTCTCAAATTACGATAAGAAGCACGCCGCTATTTGAAGTTACATATCGTGTTTGTTCTTCGAAGTGTCAGTGCTTCATTAAGACGATTGTCAAAACTTCATCGCTTCTAATTTGAAGCGTCATCGCATCTAATTCGAAGCGTCATCACCTCTAATTTGAAGCGTCATCGCTTTAATTGTTTGCGGGGATGCTTCTTAACGTAAGCGGCGTTTCCTTTATTATGATTTAATAGGACTTTGATATTGTGGTTTGTGATGTCTTTTCACGCAATCTTTTTCAACATTATTTATTACAACAGTTATTCGTATTCCAGTGAAAACAGTTCTCTAGCAGCTTGAAATTGTGGATTGTGTTGTATTTTTGTCCGGTCTTATCCAACATTCATTTTTCTAGCGGCTGTTCGTATCCCAATAAATGCTTTTTTTCTCAGAAAATATAAAAATGCCTTTTAGTCATCCTTTAGTTTAATCTTTTGACCATATCCTTTCTTTTGCCTTTTGTCCCCAAACCAAACCCCCTCCACTATGCTTGAAAAAATCAACTCCAAGATTATCGAAGCCTTCAAATTCCTCGGCCGTATTATTGAATGTTTGAAGGTCAATGTTCTGGAACAACAGCTCGCGCTTCTGGCAGAGATGAAGACATGTTTTCAAAGGGTGAAGGACGAGATTGAAGGGGATATAGCGGCGATTGAAGACATTTCTGTCAAGTTTGAGGGGCAATTGCGCAAAGTACGATGCAATCCGAAGAGAGAGTTGTCTACCCCTAAATGATGGCTTCTTAGGCGGCTTTGCAGATGTCGCTCCTCCATCTTTACTATATTTTCTTTTCTTTGTCTTGTACAGTTTGTTGTACTTTTTTTTAATATATGAATACATTAATACAAACTCTGCTTTTATCATTTAAATTAATACAATCTCTGCTTGCCGATGTGCTAGTAGCCTTAATAATCATGTCGGTAATAATAAAGCCTCTAGGTCATTGTGCTAGCTCTAATTAGAAGTGCCATCACTTCTAATAGGAAGTGTCTTCGCTTCTAATTTTAAGCGGTATCGCTTCTATTTTGAATCGTCATCGCTTGTAATTAAAGCGTCCGCTCTCCGGTTGATGGCGAGGTCTCTTGATGTAACGGGGGTTTCGTTTATTATGAATCCCGAGAAGTTTGAAAGAGGGAGCCATCTCTGTTAACCGTAGCCGTCTGCAAAACCCCCCTTCCTCTAAACCTTAAACCAGTCAATGAAGCATCATCCCCTCTTAATTTAAGCATGGACGTCCTCAGGATATACATTATTTATTGCACTAGCCTTCGTCCCTTTCATCTTCACTGTATATCCTTTCTTTTGCCTTCCACTACTGACTGTTTGAAGCGGCAATGCCTCAGCTAGCCATAATACTCAACTCGCTTCAATAAGACGCATTAGTGCTTCTAACTCGAGGTGTTATCGCTTCAAACACAATTCCTCATCACTTCTAGCATAGCGTCATCGCTTTATAATTCAAGCGTTCGCGCTTTTTAATTAGATCATGGTCGCTTTTCAATTGAAGCGTCATCATTTTTTAACTGTGCAAGTGGTAGTAATTCCAATCTATTTACAATTCGTATTTATTACAGCAACTATTTTAAATATATATCTTTTTGTATAACTTTGTCCTCAGTGCATATGAAGAGATTGGCAAGAATAACAAGAAAATAACATGTCTCCAAATGAGCAACGAAATATATACATTGCATAGCTAAAAAATGATGACGCTTCAATTGAAAAGCGACCACAATCTAATCTAATTAAAAAGCGTTGAAGCTTTTTAATTAGCTAAACAAAAATATACAGCCAAGGGAAATCCTAGAAAAAGTGTCACCGCAACAACTGACCACCTTACATCGTTTACTAGCATCGCCAGAGTAATAACACGTAGCACCTTTTTTATGCGTTATGACACGTAGCACCTTTATGTACGAAGCAGTTGTTCGTATCCCAATAAGAACACCTTTTTTACTCAAATAAACAAGGGAGCATGTGAAAACGTAATCTGGGCCGTCTGACTTAAAGTTTATGATCTATAGATCCTTAGTGGATAAGATTGACACGAAATATAATCTTCATCGTGTAATTAAATATAGTCAAATCCTATTATTTGATTCTACGGTTGACAACAATAGATCATATGATAAATATTGTGTTTTACTCTAATCTTATCCACTAAGGATCTATAGATCATGAACGTTAAATCAAACAGCCTAGATTGTGTTTTCACATGTCACATGTCCCTAAAGTACAAAGTCTTTCTTTAACCTTGGTCTATCTCAAAGCGTCATCGTTTCGTCCTCGAAGCGATATCGCTTCGATCACGAAGGTTATCGCTTCAATCTCGAAGAGTTATCACTTTGATCTTAAAGCATTATCGTTTGGATCTCGAAGCGTCATCGTGACGAAATCGTTGCGTGGTCTATTCTATCTCAAAGTGCCATCATTTCAAATTTGTAACTTTTGGGATAACTTTTATTTATATGTAGAATTATACAAAAGGTGTGTACCCCCCCCCCCCCCCAAACTTAAATAGGATAATATTATGCACAACACAAGGGATACCCAAAAATTTATCCTAGTGCTGAGTGCAAAGAAAGTCAATAAACTCCCCCAAACTTGGGGGAAATCAGCACCAAAAAGAAAAATCAGTACAAATTAATATGGAAAGAAAGATTTACATGGATTAACTTTTGTTTAAAACTAGGAAAAATAAACCAAGAAGCTGATTACATAAAAGATAAACCTAGGAAAAATCTAGGCTAGGACTGACACGGTAAAGTTTGCGATGGAGATCTGTCTCGGGGTCAAATTTTTGGTCCCGTCAATAAAGATGGCTCCGTCTTACTATAAATTTCCAACCCACCATCCTCCTAGAGGAACTCGCACTGAGGATGCAACATTTGATGGTGAGATTGGTGAGATTGTTAAGAAGTGGGAGAAGGTGAGAAGTTGAAATGGGTCTAATGAAATTGAACATGGTTCTAATGCATTAGACAATCTAGCAGACCCTGATTCAGCCCTTGATGAATCTGTAGGAGCAAGAATTACACTGTCGGCAAAATATTATAAAAAATATGCCAAGACAGTGGAAACGAGGAGGTTGAGGTTGTGGCAGAAGAGGAAAGAGAACGAAGGGAGCAGCAAGGAAGGGGAGTTTGTGATGGAGAATGGTCTTGGGGTCTTACATTTTTGGCTCCATCGAGAGAGATAGCTCCCTCTTGCTATAAATTTCTAACCCACCATCCTCGTAGAGGAACTCGCACTGAGGATGCAACCTTTGACGGTGAGGTTGGTGAAATTGTGAATATGTGGAGGAAGGTGAGAAGTTGGAAAAAAGGATCGGTTTGGGATGAGGTTTATAGCAACGAGGGGTCTCGATACAGAATTTAGCATCTGGAATGGGTCGCTGGCGTTTCACCTTTTATAATCGCTTTATTGTAGCTAGAAGTTCGGCCCTTTTCTTTTCAAGGATTCAATTAAGCCTTCTACTTAACTCATCATGGTCTGGTTCTTCCACCATGGGATTAGGGCTAGGAGACGAAGAAAGACGATGGGTTTGGAATGAGAAGGGTTTGTGACAGGACGTGGCTTTATAGGAAAAATGCCTAGGACTTGAAACATCACTTCGAAATAAATTTCGAGAGTCGGTGGAGAACTTCTCTCAAATACCGGACTGTTATTTGATGTTACCCATGGTGCTTGTTCATAGCAGCGTCAACGCTTCAGTCAGACGATTGTCAAAGCGTCATCACTTCTAATTCAAAGCATCATCGCTTCAATCACATGCAGTGACGCTTCTTAACCTAAGTAGGGTATCATTTATTAGGAATTTTGAGGACTTTAAAATTATGGAGTGTGTTGTCTTTTAACGCATTCTTTTCCAACATTATTTAATGCAGTAATTATTCGTATCCTAATAAATACACTTCTTTTCATGCAATATTTTTGAATATTACAGAAGCAACGGCTCTTCGTATTCCAATGAAATATAAATTTTTGGTTTTGCAGTACGGCCATTTGTTCATATTGACCATATCCTCTCTTTTGCCCTCCATCTCCGAAACCCCTTTCTCTAAACCCTAAACCCTAAAATATTGCGGAACAACCTAGCTGGTCCAAGATAAATGAAACCCTAGATAGTCTTATCAAAAGGAAAAAATACGAGATATACGTGTTTTTGGCTAAGAAGGAGAGGTTGATTAAAAGGTAGAAGGTCGCGCTTGAAGCGATTTTGACCAAGAAGGAGAGGCAGTTTCGCCAACAATGGCTCATTCTGGACTATGATGAGTCTTCTACCACATCTCCCCCTCGCCCTACACCCCATTCTAACTCTCCACCCTCTTCCCCATCTTCACCTACCCCTACCCTCTTGAAGACGGTAAGTAGATGACATCCCGATGTCGGGAGGAGTCGATCTTTTTGACAGGATAAATTTTAAAGACGATGCATAACTTTTCTCATTTGTCCGACTAGTTTTATCCTACGTTTTCTTTTCCTTCTTGTACAGTTTATTTTTGTAATTAGTCATAGTTTATATGAATACAAACTTTTTCGTTTAATTTCACAAAGAGGATAATACGTCTGTTGAAGTAAAATATAAGTTGCAAATGGATTAAGAACATGAAGGCACTGATGCTCCATTTATGGAGCGTTGATGCCTCATTGCCGAAGTGTTGACCCCCCATTGTGAAAGCGTTGACGCCTCAATGTCAAGCTACTGTGAATAAATCTTGTGTATTAAAAAATTCTATATAAAAAGAATCACTGTACATTTATGTATAACAAAAAATTTATAGAAGCGATTTCACATCGTCACTGGCATCCCAACTCTCTTCTTTGTGTATACCGATGGCATGCATGCCCAATCTCCCCCCTGAAAGTTTTGATGTCTTCCTGCTTGAAATCTACCTGGAGTTTCCTACTTAAATAATTCACGTATTTCATCACGAAAATCCCGCAGCCAGTATCATTTTTTTGGGTCGCCACATAGTAGACAGCGTTACTGTCCCAAGGCCATTTGTCAAAAATGGAAGTCGGGCCGCCGTTCATATGAAGTAGGGATGGGAGGTAATACATCTGTCAATAAAGAAAAAGTAAAATATCAGTTACACATATATTTAGAAAACATAAGGGAGCGTTGACGACCCATTCTGGAGGCACTGACTCAACAATGTCAAAGCGCTGATGCCCAATTTTGGAAGCGCTGACACACCAATGTCAAAGCCCTGACGCCCCATTGTCAAATTACTGATGTAACATCTTCGAAGTGTTGACTTTCCATTGTCAAATCGCTGACGCCCCATTTTGGAAGCACTTCCGCTAAGAGCGATAAGTGATTCCAGCATTACTTTTGAGAGTATTCTACCATAACTTACTAGTGTCCTATCACCTCACCAAATTTGGTTTCTGTAAGAAGATCTGTGAGGTGGTCAAGGACATCGATTTTATGAGCTGAGAGTCACCGTAGCAAGCGCCCAGTGTCGTGGCTTCGGGATGTGAATCGGAATAAAAAAAATTTCACACTCAATCACATTCATGGCACGATTTTTATTTATGACGAAATGCTACAACGATAGTGTGTTCTGTTGCTCGAAAAAAGAATCGGCATACTCTCTGCTCCGTCCTGCCATGCTAGGGGGCACGTATTCACCACTCTCTCTAATATAATTCTCAAAAGCTCTAAAATCTGTGGTCATGTAGTTGAGTCCAACGACGGCCATCCGGAAAGTCTTCCCGCTTGTCCATGACCCTAAAGTATGCGGTCATTATCTACATACTAAAGTATAAATATCAATATGGAATCAGGGAAGTGACAATTTTGAATAGGGACTAATACTTACTAGGTCTTCTATTCCCTGTTTGGATCGCAAGCAGTGCATCAACTCGACAGTAATACGTCGGGACCCAACGGTCGAGATGACAGTCCTATTTTCAAATTAAAATATAAGTGGATCAGTCTCTAGCGCTTCAAAGTAGACGTGCTAGCACTTACTTTACAAAGAGATGACGCTTTGACCTAAAGGCAATGACGCTACGACAGCAATGCGTTGATGCTTCGAAAGGCATGTTAAAATTTGTATGGAGAGAATATACTTACTCGTTCTCTCTGTTGGGCATTTTCCAAATAGCATTCCTAAATTCCTTAGGTGGTGCATCAGCAGTTGGAAAATCCATCACTTTGGCCTTCTTTTTGCGGGTTTGGGAAACCAGCTCTCCCTTTCTTTTAGAGTGAGTTTGGGAGGGAGGAACTATGAGGCCTTTAGCTCGGGTCCTCTCACTTCTCCTGAAAGAGAATGGGACTTCATCCTTCGCTCCTTCTAAGTCATGAGATGCAGTAGACGCTGGTGGTTGTGGTTGGGGATGGGGTTTCTCCTTTGTAGGAGGTTGGATTTTGGACTTCGGTTGAGTTAAGGCTTCAATTTTGGTTGGGGCTGGGCTTGGTCTTGGGCTGGGGCTTGGGCTTGGGCCGAGGCTTGGGTTAGATATTGAGGCATCAACACTTCATAGTCAAAGCATCGACGCATCATAGAGAAGCTTCTGCGCTTCGTTGTTGGATTTCTTCAAGCTCAACATTTATCCCACATAGTTTAGAAGCATACCTTAGATAGACACGCTTGTTAATTCCGAAAGAGAGTGAACTGATTCTTAATATTCTCCTGTTCCTTTCAGATAAGGGAGTTCTGACCCTTCACCGTTCTTGCTCCTGCTCACCAAGAACCTTTAACTTCAGCTGTCGTTAGTTCTCCTTTCCACCAAGAATCATTACACACGAGGTCGCCAAAGTCTTTACTCGCCCGCCATTGACCTCTCATAGTCTCAGAATTTTGAATCAAAGAAACGCTCCATTGTTCAACAATCCGATGTTTCGCCGACTGACGGGATTTGGATTCTTCTTCCTCTTCTTCTTCTTGTTCTTCTTCTACCTCTTCCTCGTCTAAGACGCTAATAACGTCAATGTTCATTTTGTTCCTCCACACAGTAATGGGAGGGACCGGTTGTCCTTCACTCGATTCCGTAACTATCTGCCCTGTTCTCAATACGGCTTCTACCACAGGCAGGGACCTTTCGTAAAGTGTCGCCTCTAGTTGTCAGATGCCAGCGGCCTACAAGATGATAAATATTTCACATTATTATTTACTGATTAAGAATTTAGGAATACGTGACTGCTTCCTTAAGAAGCGATTGCGTTCGTTATAAAGGCGTCATCACTTCATTTTGTAGCGATTGCACTAGTGTTAGAGGTGTTATCGCCTCATTTAGAAGTAAATCTTATCTTTTAGAAACGTCATCACTTCATTTCGAGGCGATTGCGCTTCTAAATTATAGCGATAGCGCCTATATTTGAATCGGATATTGCCTTGTTTCGAATTTACCTTATGCTCGAAGTTCGTAATGTACGGTTTCCTCATTTTAACGTTTGCTTTCCATTTCAGTAGCATTGGGAAGCGGACGGCGCCAGCAACCTTGGCTAAGGCACACCTATCGTTAATCTCATACACCCAGATCTGAGAAAAATAAAATAAATATTTGATGACTTTCGTAATCGTCATCGCTTCATAGGAAATAAAATAAGACATTCTAGGAGACGATATTACCTGTAAGGTAATAGTGCAGCCATAAATATTGTAATCACACGGTGAGTTTAATTTCTCGACTAAATCCCTCATCCTCTTCGCTTTGTCCACCCATATTAGAAGTTGTTTGTATGCGTGATGGCCCCATGGATATACATTGAAATTAGAGAGATCATCAACGAGGTCGAGGTGGGGGTTCTCTAGGGTGTATTTTGTGTTTGAGAAGAGGACGGTGACGAGGACGAATAACAGACAAAGTTTCAGAAAGTCTTCGTCAGAATCCTACTCAAGACTATCAATCGCTTATTCGATGTGTGTCCTATTTACATCTTTGAGGCCCCTGAAAACCTATATCTAATGGTCCGTTCTTCAAGAATCTCCACCTTCTGAGGGTAACTGGCGGGGTCGGTTATTCCAAGACCAATTATTAAGGCAATCAAGGAACCAAAATCTAATAATGCCAGACTTGCCAGTCCCAAACTTCGAAACGTTGCCATGATCTCATAACTTAATTGCGTCTAAGAGGGTATTAACGCTTATCATGCCCTTTGGAGCCACAAAGAATACACCAAGGATCGAATCCTTAAGAAAATTTTTTCTCACCTCAGATGTCACATCATAAATGGCCCAGTACTTTCCAATGATGCAGTTAGCCGTTGGGGTCTTAAGAACCATCTTCAGAATATGTGACACAGAAAAAAGAGAAATTTAGAAAAAAAAGTACTAATAATAGAAGAGGTGTAGCTTCCTTGTACAGACGAAAGCTCCTCAAATATTGGAGTGTCGACGCTCCAAGCAGTAAGGCACCCCCTCCCAGATATGAGGCGCAAGTACCTCAAATGTTGGAGCATCGACACTCTAAGTGGTGAGGCGCCCCTACCCATATATGAGGCGCAAACGCTTCATCTATGGAAGGGATTGCGCTTCTATTTACCATTTTTAAAATATGACAGAAATAAAATGAGACTCACTTTATTGCTAGATGTAGAAATAGGGTTTCGCCGCTTTGATATTTCTTATTGCGCTCTGAGAAGATGAAGATTGGGAGGGCAAAGGTGAAAAGTAATTTGTGCATTTATAATTCACAAAATTCTCATCTTAAATATTTTTTTGGAATGAGAATGATGGCCATTGCACAACAAGATATCAGGCGTCATAATCCCGTCTGCCTGGCCCCGCTCCTCATTTAATATTCTGATAATGTCAATAAATGAAATACGTTCGGGCATTGCTTTGCACAAAATGGTGTCACGTGTCAAAATTTGGAATGCTTCGTATCATACTACGAATCCCTAACGCTTCCTTCTAGTCGCGGTAGCGCTAATAGAAGATAGCACTAGTGCTTCTTACCTGAGCGCTAGAGCTTCTCAGGGGGAGTGAAGCTTCCTCTGACAAAAGCGTCATTAGTGTTTAACATTTGACCAATAAATACTAAATATTCTACCAATTAATGGATTCTCCAAAGAGGTGCCTGAAGGGATCTCTCAAATAGTCAATTCAAATGGTAATAATTATCATTGACAACCCTGAAGCCATGCGCCGCTTTTAATTAATGATATTATATTAAACATCGCGATAGGGCGTCGTATAGGAAGCGCAATCACCTCATTCATAGAAGCATAAGTGCTACGAATCAGGTGGTCTCCTCGTATGTTTTTTCGAATATAATCATAACAAAATTACAATGTCAAGCATGGACTCCCAGTGCCTCACCACGCTTTGCCTTTTTGATTCTGTCAGTGTCAATGGTAATCATGATTAAAGTGCGGTGAAATTAGAAAAAGAGGGACAGTTGCATGAGCGACAGAGGCGCTACGTGTCGAGCTCTTATCAATATGTGCAGAGATATCTCTACGCCCGAGCTCATATCCCCGGCCATATATATATATATATATATATATATATATATATATATATATATATATATATATGTAATGTGACTTGTATATTTAACTCTATTCTATACATCAAATAAAATAAGACTATGTTGTCTATCATTATTATGTGATATATTTTATAGATAGACTAGTTCATGTACGCGAGTGTGAGAGCATGCCTACGCTTGACGTGGTGTTTTGCTGAGATGGTATCGAAGCGGAGATCCTATCGTATTCGTATGCCTAACAACTCATAGTGGTATGAAATATCATGACGAGTGTGGTGAACGCAAATTGAGTGTAATCTCATATACGGTGACCCTATCACCTATAAGTTTTAATATGATAGGATAAGATAAGAGTTAAGGTATAAAGTTCGACCTATAGGCCTTAGCTATAGTGAGATTTCTTTTATGATCACGTAAAATTAAGAATGTAGGCCTCCATGTACAGATACAATACTTTTATGGTAGTATGGGCTGCCACACAAAGTACATTAAAGTTACTACATAACCCGTTCCTTGTAAAGCCTAGTTTAGTGAAGTTACCGCACTATAGCTCATCCTAGATGTATATTGTAAGAATATATTATGATATGAGTTTGTATGATAAGATAAGTTATGAGTATAATATTAAGACACCGCTGTGTAGGCCAGCATAAGATTAATAACTTAAGTTTATACGTGTCGTTCCTTACATAGCCACCATAAAAGTCACAACGTCTTCAATCAAGACGGATCTCTGGAAGACAGTATGATATGAATCATGTTTATCAGCCGCTCCTGTGACTGGATTAGGTATATGATATGAGTATGAGATGGAGGATATTATGATATGGTGGCAAGCTACTATAATGACCCTCACATGGTAGGATCGAGCAGCGACTCTAGTATAAGTCGTATATGATTTATTAGTATGTTAGACATGCCCATGCGATGTACTGACACGTGTGAGATTAATAAGATATATTATGTTTATGAGCTATGGTGAAGTACGTTAGGAGATGAGTGTGTCTAGATCATGATCTTATATTATAGTATGATACCAACTTTATGATACATAGGAATTTATTATTTCTTTCTTTCAGTTCCATTGATATACTATTATTATCACTCACGTGATACACCCACAATGCACCTGAGTAGTGTGGGGTGGATTGATAGATTATCCACTGAGTTTACGTGACTAGGTAAACTCATCCCACGAAAAACTAACAGCTGCAAGTGATTATATCGACGGAGTGGACGCCAGCTATTCTGATCCTTTTGGCGCTAACTTCGTTGACCTAACAGACACAGAATATCAGGAACATTGGAGAGAGACACTGCAAGTTTTCAGGAGGACCTTGGTGTTGACTTTGATCCGAGCGCCGATTATTGATAGCGCTAGATTTGGTACTGAGATTGGTTATCTCATTTAGACAGCTTTATTTTTATTTCAGTCTATTATCCTTTTATTGTTAGATATTATTATTTCTCGGATTTATTTCTAACTTTTATTTCCTTTTTATTGTAGTTTACTTTGATTTGATCGTATTTATTCATATTTATGGCTGCCTATTTATTTTATTATTTTATTATTGGGTTCATAGATTTTGTAGAATCATGTTAACGCGAGAACTCTGATTATGTGTATGTCCAATTAGCGTATCTAGGATGCATGCAATTCATGACTCGAAATTCTAGGCTCTCAGGATGAGATAAAACTTTAGGTCATGACAAAATGGTATCAGAGCCTAGGCTTTACTTCCTTGAGGATTGAGGGACTATGAAGAGTACAATTCTTAGAGATTGAAGATTTTAAATTGTGATTAACAATCTTATGAGTCGGTTTACTAGATCTCTTACAAGCTGAGATTATGGAGAAGTACCCAGAACTAATCACTATAGGTATGTAATTTTTTAGGGCGAAAATATTATAAAGGGGTAGAATATAACAACCCAGATTTTTTTCCTTTTTAACAGTATTAGATGATGTACCACACAGTATACGGTGCTAATGCCCCACATCGGAACACACTCTCTTTTAGAAATTTTTTAATTTTTCCTATATCAATATTAGACTCGTTGCAAAGTTTTCATCGATACGATTCTAACAATATATAATTTATCGATTTCCGACAATAATATAAAAAGTTACACCCATTTTAAGAGATGAAATAGATTAAATGATATAATTATAATTTCAGGAGAGAACGTCATCTGCTTTGGTGCCTAGACAAAGTACTGGAAAGAAACATTTCCACAACCTATTCAAGTCATGTATGAATTCTTCTTGTGTAAAAAAATTCATACTTTATTAAATCTTTTACGAAAAGTTTTAATTAGAATTAAGCCAAAACTTACTACCAATATAAATAAAACTTTAAGAGTTCTATATTTATTACAATATGAAATTATTCTCTTAAAACTTAAACAAATTGATGCCTTGGGCATTGACCTTTTCAACTTGAATCGTCGTAGATCTACTGCTCACGCTTCAATCGATGGATACCCATCAATCCCCTCTATACTTCTAAGATCCCGTCACGTAGGATACGCTCGATCGCGCATCGACAGATTTAAAAATATATTTAAACCTTAATATCTCTTCATTCTGATCAACTTGTATATCTAGTATTTTATTTTTTCTATTAAAGTTGCATATTTTATAGGTCGATTTATATTTTATTTCTTTTCAAACGATTCTTTTTTTGGCTATTTAACATTTTATTTTTCTATTAGGTCTGTCTATTAAAAAAAAAATTATTAGGTCTTTATATTTACTATTTTATTTTATTTTATTTTATATATGCATATTTAATATTTTAATTTTTATTAGGTCTGCATATTTAATATTTTATCTTTCTTTTAAATCTATATATTAATTAAACAAGAATATCTTAAGTATGATAAATTTACATATTTAGTATTCTATTTTCTATTAAAGTTGTATATTTTATAAGTAGATTTATATTTTATTTCTCTTTTAAAACACCCTTTTGTTTGACTCTTTAATATTTTAATTTTTCTATTAGGCCCTAAAATCTAAACCATATTCTTCTTTGTCTAACTCCATTGAATATAAAGAAAAATATAAGTAAAATTAATTATTAAGCCCTAAAATCTAAATCGCATTCTTATTTATCTAACTCCATTAATGGCATCTTAAATATAAATAAGAAAATAAGTAAAATTAATTATTAACCCTAAAATCTAAATCATATTCTTATTTATTTAAAACTAATTAAGCCTTAAAATCTAAATTATATTCTTGTCTTAATAAAAACTAAAAACTAAACTATGTTTTTATTTTATTTAAAAGAATAATAGATTAGTAAATAAATTCTAAATTTTTAGGGTCTCTTAAAAGATTTTTCTTATTTATGATAATTTATTACGCTGGTCATTTTTAAAACATAGATTTAAAAGAAGAATAGATTAGTAAATAAATTCTAAATTTTAAGGTCCCCTGAAAGATTTTTCTTATTTAGGACACTAAGCCCTAAAATCTAAAGTTTGTTCTTATTTTATTTAAAACTAATTAAGCTTTAAAATCTAAATTAGATACTTATTTTATTTAAAACTAAATAAAGTCATAATATCTTATAAATTTGATAGACCTACTTATTTGATATATTATATTTTTATTTTATTTTTTTTGTTTTTTTTTTTCCTTTGAATCTATCCCTTTGTTTGACCACCGCCGACAAACCATCGGTATCGTTATCTTTCGGCAGAGTATCAAGCACTCTACCCCTGATGTATTATGACCAAAATTCATATGTATATATTAATCTTAAATCAGGTTTTCGATCGATGGTTATGATAGATCTATGCTTTAAATCTCCATATCTTTTTATGTATCTATATGATTATAATGTATTATACATCTATTTTTATCATCTCGACACGAACTTCTCGATGTCTTGAAAACTTTTAGATTACGAGGCCATCTGTGAGGACAAACTTGAACCATTTATGTTCTCAATCACATATAAATTGTATAAATTTTTTTTCCTAAGCAAATGCTAATATATATATAGAGAGTATATCATTTTGATCCATGGTTCTAGATAACTAGGGATTTAGTATAGGTCCCAAATATTTTAAAAAAATTAGATAGGTTGAGGGAATGAGGGTTCAAATTTATTAGTGATTAGAGTTTTAACTAAAATTAAAAATATACATAAAAATAAAAAATTAGATATAATTAGACTTTTAACATTAAGGTAATAAAATTTTAATATTAAAATTTTAAATTGATTAGAGTTTTAGGACTAACCTAATATTAAAACCTTAATTAATTTAAAACTTAAGGCCTCATTCAAGTGTTTCCTAATTTTAGAATGGTTCAAATTCTTGAAAACTCATAACTCTGCAAATTCTTAACAAACTCAGTTTCCTAACTTTTTCTATATGTGTTCTTAAGTTACTCAAACTCCTAGCCTTTCTCAAAAGGTCATAATTCTTCGTTCTAAGTTCCTCTTAGAAAATGACAAATTACATATCGATTAAGCCAATATAAAAATATTACCTTTATTTAAAATATCTACAAACGAAACTAGTTACAAAACAAAAGAAAATCATATACATATCGATTAGGCCACTCCAACAAAATTGACCTAATTCAAAATTTCCTTGAAGAATGACTACGAGATAACATCATCATCATTGTCATCCTCCAAAAAGTAGAATGATGTAGCAGTACATTACAGGGAACCCGTGAGACCATCGAAGCTGTTGAACATACTCCGATGGTAAACGGAAAACCCAACATTTTTTTATTTAATAATTTTGATGTCTTTGTAGAATACATGTGCGCATTATTTCAATTTTAAAAAATTATATATGTATTAAGTATTTTTTTCTCTTTACATATCTTAGAGAATTGCTCTAGTAATTGACTTAGTGTTTTGTGAAGGTTAGGTTCTAAATTCAAACCTTCTTATATGCAAAAAATTATTTATTTCATTTAGTTAATTATACTAGAGCCTATACACTATATGTGAGCATATAACTTTACATCATAGTGGAGCCCCTTGTGAGAGAAATCTCTCGAAAAATAAGTTCGTGGAGCACCTAAATAGATGAAGGGGAGCCTAAAAATAGGCCAAATTTGTAAGATTTAGTTTTTAAAAAAATCAAAGAAGAAATATTTGTTATGAAAACAAATACTATAAAAAAGTTTGTTTAAATATTTTAGATAATTTTGAGTGGTCAATATAATTTTGGATTGATGAGAATCCCCTAACCTAAATTAAGACCCTAAAATATAGTAACAAAGTTTTAGAAGTTTGGGTGGTCAATTGACCACCCAAGTCATAACGTGGCTCCGCCTCTACAGTGCCGGCAGGTTAGCAACTGCTAATGTAGGGCGATTAGTCGGGAGGCTCTAAGAAGCCCAAACACCCAAGTTGTGAAAAATAATAATAATAATAATAAATTCAAAGGAACAAAATCTACGCTTTCTTCTAGCGTAATTACTTAATTTACAGCCCATATACTTTTCAACCAATTAAAAAAATATATATTGCATGAAGTGATACTGCCTACGAATAAGAATAGATTGCAACAACATTGGGCCTAACCAGCCAAACATTAGGAGATGCACATTTATTTATCAGCGCCCATACAAGTGAAAGGACCTTTTTTCACCTTGGTTGATTGGCACTCATAAATAGATGGGATAAGGCTCTGATGATGATGTTATTTTGACACTTATAAATATGCATGCAACCCTCAAGGTTGGCAGTGGGAGATTGATTCGTACACAGTGCTTGGTGCACAGGTTGGCTACCTAAATCCAACCCACTCAGATACAGACATGCTAAAAAGCAAAAAGCTACATCACCTAGTTCCCTCCTTAAACCTTCATATAAATTTCCTGTCTGTGAAGGGTGGTTGAAATATTGGGTATCAAACCATATATGTCATCCCAACCTGCATAATATTCATGTGAGGAACGCTCATGTTTGCTGCACCAGCCCTACAATTCCTCCTCAAGAACGCATAGAAATAGTTTATAACAAGCTTCTTGAGGAACCAAGACTCCTTCCTTGCCCTTACATCCCCATGCGCAAGCAAGTAAGTAAAACCCGACTCCATCGCTTCTCTAAGTGCTGATAGCTCGTACTCCAAACTTGGATCTTCGTCCGAAGACATGACACTAGATGGCAACACTGAAATAGATTCTTCGGAAGCACAAGTACTCGTCTCACCCACTCTCCAATCGGAAATCAATGGAACCCGGAGCTCCCCAGTCCCTTCTAGGGATCCTGGGGATCCTGGGTCCCTCCTCGACCTCAACAAATCAGTATCAAACTCCATCTCTTCCACTATGTTCTCCAAAGCCACTTCTTGAGCCTCCCTTCTCAAGAACTTCTCGAGACTCTGGACCAAAAGCTGTTCAAATGCATGGTGGTCTTCTTTCCTGACATCTTTGTACCCATAACGGGCAATGCACCGAAACATGTGGTAGTCTTTCGGGCAGAGCCGCCTGAACAAAAACCTTTCCTCCTGAGGAACCACTGGAATCGGCACGTACTTTATACACACGAACACGACCGTGGAGTGGATCGCAGGAAGATCCAGTAGGAACTGACCAAAAATTGAAGGGACCCCTTGGACCAATTCATTGTATAATAATCCAATCCCAGGGACTCTAACCGTTCCGAGGCTCGAACCGAGTTCAAGTAAGAAAACCATGGAGATCTTCTCCCTGATCTCACTCTGGTATTTCAACACACTCCCGTAGTTCCAAATGTACATCACGCAGAGGAAACAGGATGCGAAAGCTAGTGGGAGCCACCCACCCTCCATGATCTTTGTCAAGACAGCTGATAAGTAGAACAGCTCTACACTCCCAAATATGAAAAGGAAGCAAAGAGCAAGAAACAGGCTCGTCTGCCATATGAGAAGCATTACAAGTGTCACTAGGGTAGTGCTCACCATCATGACTCCAACTTCTGCAATGCCTGAGATAATTACAATTTGATTAGTTATAATGTCTTCAAGGTGCCTTTATCTCCTCTAGAAAATCCAGATTCTGTATAAAAGCTAAAAAAAAAAAACTGTGGAGCATAGTAAGATGAACTTACTTCTAACTCTCCAACATACTGTTTGAGAATTAAAATGTTGAAGGGAATACAAATCACCCAGCCCCAAAAACAAATGCATCAACATATTTCAATGATATGCTGTGAAATCTGAACTGAAAGTTCAACAACGAAGAAAAACTAAAAAAAAGAGGGAGTTTGTTACAAATAAATTAAATATAAAGTGCTCCCACTCGGCCCCCAAGCTGTTTTCAAATGTTGAACTTTCAGTGCAAAATATAAAGTAAACCCACTCAGCCCCAAAAAATATTTGAATGAATAATATATATATATATATATATGGTAATGATCCTCACTCGAGTCATGGGACATAATCCCATGACTCTAGCTACCATTAGCTACATGTCACATCAGTTGACTTTTTAAGTCACTTGATGTGACATGCAGCCAATTGGAGCTCGAATCATGGGCTTATGTCCAATTACTCAAGTCATGTGGTCATTTCCCTATATATAGCTAACAATATCCCAAACATTATCAGCCGGTGTTGGGCTGTTGGCACAGCATATCGCATCATCTAATTTTAGGACCAGCATCGGACAACATATATATATATATATATATATATATATATATACACACACACGGAAAGGTGAAGGTACTCTAGGTAGAGTACCCTTACTGTACTCTAATATCCACATGGAGGTCCATGTGGCCACCTAAATACTGTTTTGGTGCCACAAGGAGCTTCATCAGCCTGTGTAGTTCAATTTTCTTTTAAATGAATTCAAAACTGAGTTTTAAAATTAAAAGTCAAACTTTGACTGTAATTCAAGGATCTAGATTTTACGATCCAAAAACTACATGGTGGAGATGTTGTTTTAGAAAAGGGAGTGTGCCCCAATGAGACACGGTGAGCATACACCAAAGTCCTCCGTGGAGCTAGGTTACATTCACTAATCATCTTAAAACTAAAAGAAATAAAACTTCATCTCCAGTTTTTACTTTTTATCTTGAAAACTGGACCATTAAAATCAATCCATGTTTGATTTTCACCTTTAAAAATCTGTAATATAGTACTACATGGAGTTTCTTCATATTTCTGTCTGGCAATCAAGTGATCTAATGCGTACCAGATTCTAGAGATCATGTCGGACTGAATCTTGATCCTTCAGTGCATAAATAACTATCCATGCCCCAAGAAGGCGATTTCACAAACTCAAAAATTTAGCATTTTCTATTCAAAGGGATTTCACATGAAGGACTGATATGTGATGGGGCAGAATTTGAGAATACTTAACCGTATGCATTGGCTATGTCGTTGGTGCTTTTGAAAGTGGCGACCACAAGTATGCACATGACCATGAGGAACCAGTTGATGACAGGGATGTAGATCTGACCCATGAATCTTCTTGAGGTGTGAATTATCTTCAGTCTCGGGAAGCAACCAAGAGCCATGGACTGCTTTACACACGAAAATGTTGCCGAAATCATGGCCTGACTAGCAATCATGGCAGCAAGGGTCGCTATCACAAAGATAGGCCAGAACAGACCATCTGTTTATAAAAAATTTGCATATAAAAAAAGGGGGTTACATACATATTTTGAGAATTAGATAATCTGAAAATATGTGCAACGAGTCGAGTAAAAAAATCAAGAAATATAGTAAATATGGCAACGAGAATGTGGTTGCGCAGTAATAATATCAGCAATTTCTATGATGGTCAGCTATAGGTCGACCAATTATAACATTTTCAGTGATCTCTATGTTGGCCAGATACAGGCATGGTTATGGGATATCCATGTTTATATCCAACAAAATAAAATATAGATGACATTATTTGTTTTAGATAAACATTTAAATCATTACAGCATGATTATTTAAGTACGGCTACTTACACTTTTTATGACTGAAAAAAACACTGGTTGGAACATAGAAAATAAGACCTAAGATAAAAAAGATAGGTAAACTAGATCGGAATTGGCCACTCTCATTACTAGAATCTCTCAAAGCTACCACCCGTCACTACAAACCCTACTTACTATCCTCTCCCTTCCGACTGATGACTAAAGTGGCGATCATCTTCTCTTTGCTTTATATGGTTTGTATATCCACTATGGCTGTGGTTTTGTGTGTTCTTGCAGATCTTGCAATGGCCTGCACTTGCGGTGATTTCAGGAGGCAGCTGACTGCTTGCTTTCGTCCACCTGATTTGATCTCATGGTATCAAAACTCGACCAACACCGATACGTATCGGTTTCGTCGAGAACCGATACCGATACCACCCTAATTCAGGTATCGATATCGGACCGATATGGGTCAGAATCGGCCAATACTATCTCAGAATCAGCCAATACTGACTGAGACAATTCTTTTTTCTATTTTCATTTTTAACTCTCTTTTTTAAAAAAACCAATATTGACCGATACGGGATCGGTGATACTGTATCCGTATTGTGTCAAGATGACCGATACCCGATACCGATACTGATACCTTGTTTAACCTTCAACCTGTTGGCCCACTCTCCTCGCTAGACCCCCTTTAGCAATTCCAATTACTTTGGAACCTTTGATGGTTCTATTCTCTTTCGGGGTGGTGTGAGGAGATGGAGATGGCTACTACAGCTGTGTGCTTTCTTGTCCTTGGATATGCCATCCACTCTGGTTGGACACTTTTTCTTTGGAATATTTTCGAGATTCCAGCTACCTGGTGACCTCAACTCCTTTCTATGTCCGTTTTCTCGATCTTCCCTACTATTTTCTGACGGGGACGCCGACATCGTAGACATCGGATATGGACCTTCTCGCTTGTGCCGACATCGAAAGAAGCGGAATGGAAGTCAGAACTAAGCGAAAGATATCTGAAAGATGAAATTTTGAAGAATTGGAAGAACAAGACAAATTCGATCGATCGAGGTCCAATTTCGATCAATTTGAACCATGTCGACAGAAAACACTATTTCTGGAGTGACTTATATATATAATTCGATCGATCAAATTTTATATTCAATCAATCGAATGTCCATTTCGATCAATCGAACTCAGATCGATCGATCAAATTTCAGCGGCGATATATTGATATATATGTGATTCGATCGATCGAATTTCAATTTCACTTTCGATCGATCGAAATCACGTTGTTTATATTTTGGGCTTTTTTCAGATTTCAAAATTGACTTTTAGGGGCATACTTGTCTCTTTTTAGTACTTGTTTTAGGATTTTATTTTCGTTTGAGAGGACTCCTATATAAGGTCCCTAAATAAAAAATGTAATAAGTTATTGATTATGAATGAAAAGAGTTTTTTCTTGTGTGCTTGAGATGAGCCTCTACGAAAAGTGAATCTTCTTCCCGAGAAGGGTTTGGTGTGAAGCCAAGAGTGTGAAGCCCACAACAACTATCTTCCATCTATCTCTATATTTTATTCTCTTTCTCTGCTTCCAAATCTTTTCACACACCCGAAATCTAAAACCCTAGCTATTCCCTCATCCATTGAACCGATTCGATTCAACAACCGTAGATCCCAGCAGAGTTATCAATCCCTTCCGCATCAAATACCCAGAGAAAACCCGCGACTCCATCCTTGAATCTTGAGCGCCATAATCTGGAGATCTAGAGTTCTATCTCTAGGATCGATCCGCGCTGCAACCGAACGGATCTAACGCCCGGACTGGACCTTGCTCGAATCATATGCGATCCTCTCATGGAATACTACGAAAGCCTAAGGTATTCGCTATATTTTAGGGCTTATTGCTTAATTTAATTCAATTCAATTTCGGCAAGTAATTAATCATCGCATTCACGTAGTTTAGGGTACCGTCCTGCGTCAGTTTTTGTATTAGAGCTTAGGTTCTAAGTTAGAGCATATTGTATGTCATTTTAATTTTCATTGCATTTTATCTCATTTGTGTTCAAAAGTATGCACGTTTACTATTTGACAAAATTCCTCATCCATTGTGGTTCATATTTACATGGCATTTAGCACCCGTGTTAGTAAGCCGCGTTCACCATAAGCATGAGCGAGATTGTCAATGCCCTTAGGGACATCAAAGCTCAAATGTGTGCAATTAATAATATGAGCCGCTACACACCAAATTCTTGGCAAAGTCTCAAAAGTCGTGATGAGACTAGAGTTAAGGGATACCCTCATCAGCGTGAACCCGAGTACAATCCTGCCGAAAAGTTTCTAAAATCTATTCAAGATGAAGTTCCATGTTTTGAGGGATGGCTAAATCCTAAAACCTTCATGGAATGGTTGTCTAGTGTAGAAGAGTATTTTGATTGGTATGGCGTATCGAATGAGCACAAAGTTAGGTTAGTGAAAACAAAGTTGGAGGGTAGTGCCAAAACCTATTGGACTATGTTGAGGTTCTACGTGAGTTACTAATCGTAAGCCCATCACACGATGGGAGGACATGAGAGAGCGACTTATCGAGAATTATGTTCCTCTCACGCACCGTCACCTTCTACGATTTTTGAAAACCAAGACAAATAAGTGTCCCAATTGCCTTAAGTGTCAAGGTTTCGGACACTTTATTTACCAGTGCTCCATTAAACTTTCCACTCCGAAGCTATTGACTGAAAGCGAAAGTTCTAAGGAGCTGAAAAATATGAAAATGGAAGAGGAAGTGTATGACCCTAGAACCGTGATAAGCGAAGAGGAGATGGAAGAAGTTGACGAAAGTCTCGTTTGTGTTAAAGAAACTTATATCTCCCTTATGGATAGTATTGTTGGGTCGAGTACACGTGAGTCCATCGAATTGGGTACGCAAGAACCATTGGTGTTAATTGAATCGAGTACCCCAGAGTCTTTGGTTTTAGTTGACATGAGTATGCACGAGTTCATCGAGTCGAGTGCACTTGAGTTTTTGAAGTTGGTCGAACCGAGTACACATGAGCCAATCACTTCACCTACCAATGAGTCATTGGAATCCATTGAGTCGAGTCCACATGAGCCAATTATGCCACTTGATTTAATCACACATGAGTTGTTAGTGTCGCATGCACATCATAATCTCAAATTACATACTGCTATACATTCCAAGTCTTATTGTGAATCATCTTTTGAGTCTCATTCCGCATTGCATGCCGAAATTAAATTTAAAATTAATTTATGCAATGAAACTCTCAAAATATCGATGCAGTTATCCAAGGCTTTTATGGAATTTCAATTGAATGATCATGCAATGGTTCGGATTGAACTTAAACGATTCCCATCGAGAGTCGTAAAGGATCTCCAGGCCCACGACGCTCAACCTTTTGGAATTGTGGCAAGGAATGGTCCTAGTGCGTACAATCTTGAGCTTCCTCCAGATATCGAGGTCAGATCTACGTTCAATGGGGAGGACCTAGTTCCTTCTTTGAGCTGTGCAACCCGTTCCAAACAACCCCTAGTTACAACCCCATCCCAACTTTACAGCCAATACCACTTCCCTACCCAAGCAAGCAGAGGAAATTTGAGATAATCTTGTGGCAGAAAATTTCTAGTTTACGAGATACAGAGGGTTGGCGAGTCGACTACCGAGAGTACATGGGCCAATCATGAGAGAGTTCGTTGCTTGAATTCCGCATTCCCGATTGATATCGGGATCACACTTCATCGGGGATGAATTCCTTCAGGTCCGGGCGAATCGATGCGAAACTTCAAAAGTATTTGGTAGTGGCTTGGCGAGCCGGGTTATTGGGCTCATCAAAGAGAGGTTTACCGAGTACGTCCCTCTACAATGAACCAAGATGATGCTTATACGTCACCGAGTGCCAGGATTCACTTCATGTGTGTTTCATCGGTGATGAAACATTTTGAGTCGGGGAGAATTGACAGGGACGCCAACATCGTAGACATCGGATATGAACCTTTTCGCATGTGCCGATGTCGAAAGAAGCAAAATGAAAGTCAGAACTAGACGAAAGATGTCTGAAAGATGAAATTTTGGAGAATTGGAAGAACAAGGCAAATTCGATCGATCGAATTGCAATTTCGATCGATCGAAATTCTCAATCGATCGAGATCCAATTTTGATCGATCAAACCATGTCGACAGAAAACACTATTTCTGGAGTGACATATATATAATTCAATCGATCGAATTTTATATTCGATCGATCGAATGTCCATTTCGATCGATCAAATTTCAGCGGCGATATATTAATATATGTGTTTCAATCGATCAAGTTTCACTTTCGATCGATCGAATTTCAATTTCGATCGAACTTCTCTTTCTATCGATCGAAATCACGCAGTTTATATTTTGGGTTTTTTTCAGATTTCGAAACCAACTTTTAGGGGCATACTTGTCTCTTTTTAGTACTTGTTTTAGGGTTTTATTTTCGTTTGAGAGGACTCCTATATAAGGTCCCTAAATAAACAATGTAATAAGTTATTGATTATGAATGAAAAGAGTTTTTGCTTGTGTGCTTGAGATGAGCCTCTACGAAGAGTGAATCTTCTTCCCGATAAGGGTTTGGTGTGAAGCCAAGGGTGTGAAGCCCACAACATCTATCTTCTATCTATCTCTATATTTTATTTTCTTTCTTTGCTTCCAAATCTTTTCACACACCTGAAATCTAAAACTCTAGCTTTTCCCTCATCCATTGAACTGATTCGATTCAACAACCGTAGATCCCAGCAGATTTATTAAACCCTTCCGCATCAAATAGCCAAAGAAAACCCGTGACTCCATCCTTGAGTCGTGAGCGTCCTAATCTAGAGATCTAGAGTTCTATCTCTATGATCAATCCATACTGCAACCTAACGGATCTAACACCCGGACTGAACCCTGCTCAAATCATACGCGATCCTCCCATGGACTACTACGAAAGCCTAAGGTATTCGCTATATTTTAGGGCTTATTGTTTAATTTAATTCAATACAATTTCGGCAAGTAATTAATCATCGCATTCACGTAGTTTAGGGTACCGTCCTATGTCATTTTCTCCTTTGTCGCTGCACTAGTGGGTACCCCATCTATTTTTGGTTCTAGCTTTCAATGTTTTTTTTTCTTTTTTTGACTATTTGTCAAATTAGGCTTTTTGTATAGCTTCCTTTGTTACTTTTTGTATTTTCTAGGTACCTATTTTTCTTTTCCTTTTTTTATCTTTTTGGTAGTCCTCAGTGGGCATGCCACTGAGTTTCAGTATACTATTCACTAATAAAAAAATGGATAAATAAATGACATTAGGGAAGCTGAAATATGACTAGCACAGTAATTGCAGACAATGCTCACCTGGGACAGAATCATAGAATACTCTTTCCACTGAACTTGGGTTTTTCATTAGATATGCAGCTTGTCCCAAGTAAGCTAAAAGAAGGCAGGGGAATACCACACAAGTGAAGGCGATCTGTGAGAATCCAGTAGATTCAAATTAACAGATTGCATCATTGATGTATGTAAAGCCCATGTAGAAGACTGAAAACAACTAAAAAATTAAGAACTTAGAAAAAGAAGAAAGGATCTATGGATAATTAACCTGAATAGATTTTACAGAGAAATGCCCTAGATCAGCAAACATTGCTTCAGCTCCTGCAGTCACAGACACAATTATTTACACTTCAAAAACCTCCCCACATATTGCACAAGAGTACCTTTAAATCCACCCACCGAATCTTTTAGTTCACCCATGCTGAAACCCATTGACTGCTTTGAATCTGACGATGCAAATTTTTTTTCATCCCAATCTTTCACATGATGCATCTTGAGATCATGCTCTTACCATCCACCATCAGTTTTTTATTTCACATGGTATCTATTCCAAAAAAGTGACCTTAACATCATGTAGAACTCATCACACTCAAATAAGGTCACTTTTTGGGACGTGTACCATATGAAATCAAAAACATATCGTCTGATGGCATGCCCATGATCTCAAGATCCATTATTTGAAAGATTGAGATGGAAAACGATCTGCATCGGTGGATTCAAATCAGTCAATGGGCTTCAGCATGGGTGAACTCAAAGATTCGGTGGGTGGAATTAAAGGTACTCATTGCACAATTGACAAAAAAAAACAGTAGGAGGATTATATATATATATATATATATATATATATGAAGTCCAGTTTAACTTGCTTTAAAGGATATAGAGAACAATATCTGAATATCATTAAATTCCTACTCCAAGGTCAGTCATCTTCCCAACTTCTACTACTGTAGGATAACTGTGAAGGGGATTGTCCCTGCAATCCAAATGTTGTTGCACATAGCACTCTCCAATTGAGTTTTGAGCTCCACCCCAGGAGTCCTCCCAATTGTAGGAGTAATTTAGCACAATGCAAAGTTCAATGAAAAATATTTACTGTTAGCACTGTATGTATATAGTATAGGCTTTTTTCCTATTGCTCATGTTAGTGTTATTTTAGTTAGTTATAATGTTATATAATTGTCTAAATTACATATAAGTGAATGATGCGGAATCGAAGCCTACACGTCAAGATCGTGGCCGGATAAAGAGGAGACATCGAAAGAGAAAGTGAACCAGTGAATGGGTTTTTAAAAGGCCCGTTAAAGACCCGTTGCACGTTATTTTAGGCATTTTATCTAGGTTTAGTTTTCTTTTATTAGGATTCTTTTAATAAATAGTTTGTTTAGGATTAGTTCATTATTTGAATCATTTAAGGGTTAGACACATATATGTGATATGTGATTGTTAATTTCGTCACGTTCAGCACAACCATCCGAAAAGTGGTCATAAGTCTATCAACATATCTCGGAATTGCGTGATTCTTGTCTTGTTGGAAAGCCACTTCGATAAGCTTTCAAATAAGATCAAATTTAAGTCAATCGGACATCGTTTGACCCTTCAAAAGTGATCATGTAATAAACAAACAGGATTAATGATGAAATTAATTATGACTGTTAGATTAGAAAGTTTTAATGGTTGATTAGGAGTTTTAATTTTAGTAGTATTCTTAGGGTTTCTTTTCTTTACAAATAAATATTGCAATCTTTTATTTAATAGTGAATGGTTAATGAAAATTTGTTTTGCAAAATTGAGAGCTTTGAACAAAGTTTTCTTCGAGGGTGCGATTTTCTCAAAACTTAGAAGAGTAATTCTTCTTTGATCCCTTGGATCCTCTATCCCTTTTTCTATTTTATCGTTTGATTATTGTCAGGTAATTTATCTAGTTTGCTTCTTCTATTGAAAACTCATAAATTCAAAATATCTTGTCCTTGTTATATTGTTGCTGGGATTTTGTTCCTAAATTCCTAACTCTTATTTGTTGACTCCCTTTGAACGATTTAAACTCATCGGGCCTTAAATTATTCAATCCTAGCAAGGAGTCAAGAGACAACATCGAGATTGTTGCTTGGTGCTCTAAACTAGATCGAAACTAGAATCCATCTTTAGACCAACTTTTTAAATCGGAAAATTCATATGCTAACGGACGCTAAATCGAATCAATTAAATTGCCCTAATAAAGTTATTAAATTTTTTATGTGATTTGAGATTAATTTTTATATCTCCGCTGCTCTATTAAATCTCAAATTGATTTTAAAATTGCATAACTAGGGTTTTAGCGTTTTTTTCCTTTATCAAATTGGTATCAAAGCTCAGTTCTAGTTCAGGGTGTTTGCATTAAGAATTTTATTCTGTTTGCATGTTATGTCAAATATGAATTCATATTAGGTTCTAGGTTCCATATTCATTGGTCGCATACTAGTTAGTATTGTTAATCGAGTCCTACGTTGTCATGGATTCCGCCAGAATCGAAGCTCTCATAAAGGAACTGGCAGCCAAGTTGACCACGGTTCAGACCGAACTAGAAGCCCAGATGCAAACTCAGCATGAGGCATTAAAAACCCGTCATACTCAAAACCATAATCTGACTTCCAAGGGCTTGGATGGAAATAGAGTTAGGGGATACCCTCATCATATTGTAACCCGACTACGACCCTGCCGAGATGTTTCTAAAATCCATTCTGGATGAGGTTCCAAATTTTGAGGGATGGATGAACCTTAAAACCTTCGTGGAGTGGTTGTCTAGTGTAGAGGAATATTTTGATTGGTATAGCGTACCGAATGAGTACAAAATTAGGCTAGTGAAACCAAACTTGGAGGGTAATGACAATAAATTTTGGACTCGTATAGAATGTCGAATTGAATTTCTTCGGATTAAACCCATCTCCACATGGGAGGACATGAAGGTGAGACTTATTGAAAAGTATGTTCCTTTAACACACCATCTGACGGGGAACACCAAGTTTAGGAGCCTTGGATTTGGAGCAACAATAGATTTTCGGCGTCAGAAGAAGCTCGAGCACCGTAGCCTCAGAGGAGAAACAGATACAAACCGCAAGGAGAACAGTGCCGCAGCGAGCCTTCGCTCGAACGATCACTTAAACTCACTCGAGCGATTATAATCCTCGCTCGAGCAAGCTACAGCGAGGGGATTTTATGTGAAACTTTCTTTTTTGTGTTTTATTAGTATTAGAACTCTTTTATTACGAATTTTATTTTTGGTGGCCTATATATAGAGACTTGTAAAGATTTTTAGTTTAATTTTTGATTAATGAAAAGAGAGTTGCTTTTGTGCAAACCCTAGAGAGCTTGTGAAAAGTTTTCAATCGAGGGAGTAAATCCTTCAAACCATGAGGAGTGACCGATCGTTTCTCGTGCGACTTGGTGCGAAGCCGACGTACAGCCGTGGTGTGAAGCTTCGAAAAATCCTTGGTGTGAAGCTTTGGAATCTATCGTTTTAGTTTGTCTTTCCTCTAGTTATCAGATTTTGTCCTTATATTCATTGATAAAAGAACAAAAATCACAAATCTTTCATTTTCTGATATCCTTGATTTCCCCTTTTGAACTATTTATCCAAATTTTTTTTCATCCCAAATTCCCCGAGGAGTCAAGGGACAATATTGCAATTATTGCTTAATGCCTTAAACTAGAACGAATTCCGAGTTCCTTCATCGGAGCCGTTTTTCTAGATCGAAAAATTTTTAAGCATGCAACGCTAAAATGGATTAATCTAATTGTTTAATTAATTTCATTGAATTAATTTTATGTGTTGCTTGATTTTGAATATTTCCGCTATTCAATTCATTCTAAAGTTAATCCCAAATCGCATGATAGGATTTTAGCGTTTGTCCCGCGTCAATTTTGGTATCAGAGCACAGTTTTAGTTTAGGGTTGTTCGTGTCATATAGATTTTAGGGTTCACTTGATTTTAGTATATTTTGTCTTGCATAATTCCATCATGGATACCAGTACCTTAGAGGCCCTGATTAGAGATCGTGAATCTAAGGTGACCGCTAGTCAAACTCGGATGGATGAGCACATCGCTGATCAACAAGCCCGACATGAGGCTTTAGAGACTCGTTTCGAAGAGATCAATGAGCTCATCGCTGAGAATCACAATAGAGTCAACAACCGTGACCGTAGGAGAGATGTTCCTCCCCGACGTGAGGTCCAAACCAATCTGGACGATAAGGTCATGAAATCTGTGAAAATGGACGTCCCTACTTTTGACGGGAAAAGACAACCTAAGGTTTTTCTGTAATGGGTCGCCAGCATGGAAAACTACTTTGAGTGGTATGCCATGTCCGAAGACCGCAAGGTCAGATTTGCCGAAGTCAAGCTTATGGGTCAAGCTAGACTTTATTGGTTGGGAGTGGAGCGTCGTAGGCAAATCCAGGGTCTTCATGCTATTTCCACATGGGCTGAAATGAAAGTCCAACTGCACGAAAATACGTTCCCGTATCATATGATGAACGTATTCTTGATCAATGGCAGTTATTGCATCAAGGAGACTCCCCAGTCACAGAGTACATCGATCGGTTTGAAGATCTGATGACCCAGGCCAATGTCGATGAACTAGCAAAAGTTACCCTCTCCCGATTCCGAATGGGTCTTCGCCCAGCGTTACAGAGGGAACTCATTCCTTATCCCGTTACGGATCTCGAGGAATGCTATGCTAGGATTGAAGAATTAGAACGGTATCTCGACACCCCCAATCATGGCCGATCTAAGTCTTCCAAACTTGAGCATTAATCTAACCCTATCGAAAAGGGAAATAATGCCTCTAGTCAATCTTTAAAATCCACAATTCCTCAAGTTGACAAAGGAAAGGGACCAATGGTCGAGAGTTCTAAACGTGCTCCGCAAAAATGTTATAAGTGTCAAGGTTTTGGTCACTTTGCATCCCAATGTCCTAGTAAGGGTCAGACCTTGATCATTCAGGAGCATGCTGAGAAAGAGAGCAACAAGATACCCGAAGAAGTGTACGAACCATGTGAAACACGAAGTGATGAGGAAGGTGAGGTTCCGGTCAGAGCCATAGGTTGCATTAGGACAATTCCCATTGCCGAGGACGATGTTGATACTATGTTCATCTCAAGTGAGTCATTAGAGCTGGTAGGATCGCATCATCATTCTTATTTGCATGGGATTAACAATCTAAATTTATTGGACATTGGAAATACGGATGATCATACTAACACATTGAATATATTTGATGTCCTTGATACTAACAGTTTTATGTTAATTCCTGATGGTTCTGAGCATGTGGAATCTTTCCCAATTTTAAAAAAGGGTAATGATGGAGATCTCGATCTTCCTTTAGGCAAGGGTAACTATCTGATAGTTGCCATAACGGATCTTACGCCTCTTCTTGATCCCACTACCCTGCCCGTTGATCCATTCCTTCTTGAGCATCCAATCGAACTACCCCCATTATCTCATTTTCTATCTCGTACCTTACCTGTGCAACATGAGAAAAGGTCGAATGAGGAGGTTATAGAATTTCCATGCTTCTATGCCGATGAAGGTAAGAATCAAAGTATCTCACAGTGTGGAAAGGCAAGCCAAGAATTGAAATCCCGAAGTGTGGCGTGCGTGTTTCATCTGTGATGAAACATTTTGAGTGGAGGAGAATGACGGGGAACGTAAAGTTTAGGAGCCTTGGATTTGGGGCAACAACAGATTTTCAACGTCAGAAGAAGCGTAGAGGAAGCTCGAGCATCGTAGCCTCAGAGGAGAAATGGATACAAACCGCGAAGAGAACAGTGCCGTAGCGAGCCTTCTCTCGAGCGATCACTTAAACTCGCTCGAGCGATTATAATCCTCGCTCAAGCGAGCTACAGCGACGGGATTTTATGTGAAACTTTCTTTTTTGTGTTTTATTAGTATTAGAACTCTTTTATTGCGAATTTTATTTTTGGTGGCCTATATATAGAGGCTTGTAAAGACTTTTAGTTTAGTTTTTGATTAATGAAAAGAGAGTTGCTTTTGTGCAAACCCTAGAGAGTTTGTGAAAAGTTTTCAATCAAGGGAGTGAATCCTTCAAACCTTGAGGAGTGAGCGATCGTTTCTCGTGCGACTTGGTGCGAAGTCGACGTACAGCCGTGATATGAAGCTTTGGAATCAATCCTTTTAGTTTGTCTTTTCTCTAGTTATCAAATATTATCCTTATATTCATTGATAAAAGAACAAAAATCTCAAATCTTTCATTTTCTGATATCCTTGATTTCCCCTTTTGAACTATTTATCCAAAGTTTATTTCATCCCAAAATCCCCGAGGAGTCAAGAGACGATATTGCAATTATCACTTGATGCCCTAAACTAAAATGAATTCCGAGTTCCTTTATCGAAGCCGTTTTTCTAGATCGGGAAATTTTTACGCATGCGACGCTAAAATGGATTAATCTAATTGTTTTATTAATTTCGTTGAATTAATTTTATGCGTTGCTTGAATTGAATATTTTCGCTATTCAATTCATTCTAAAGTTAATCCCAAATCGCATGATAGGATTTAGCGTTTGTCCCGCGTCACCATCACCTTCTACGGAGTTTGAAAACCAAGACTGATAAGTGTCCTGATTTCTCTAAGTGCAAGGATTCGTATATTTTGCCTATCAATGTCCCACGAAATTTTCCGTTCAAAGTTTATTCATTAAAGCTAAAGAAAATAACGAGCAGGAAAAATTGAAAGTAGAAGAGGAAGTGTATGACCCTAATACCATGATGAGTGAGGAGGAGATAGAAGTGTGTATGACCCTAAACCTAATTTGTGTTGAAGAAACCTCTATTTCCATTATGAATGATAATTCCGTGTTAGTCCCATATGAGTCACTCAAGTCACTCACACAATGAGTCATTAGTATCAGTTGAGTCGATTACACGAGTTGTTAGTGCCAACAGTGTCACCTACACATGAGCATATAGAGTTCGTAGATGCACGTACACCTCCATATTCTCGAGTTGCATATTGATTCACATTCGGAGTCATATTGTGAATCAAGTCTTGAGTTACATTTTGTATTGCATTGTGAGTTACCATGTAATTTTCATTCTGAGTTGCATGAAATTAATTATAAGATTGTTTTGAGCAATGAAAGTATCGAAAACTTTTCTAACTCACAAAATTTGTTTAATGAATTTAAGGATGGTGATTTTGTTTTGGTTCAATTTAGATCCGAATAAATCCCGCAAGAAATTGTTGAGGGTGTTTGTTCAGATACTTTATTGAAAATTTTCTATAATCTTTAAAATGGGTCATTATGATAGTCTAGATGTTCCTTCAGAAATGAGTACTAATGCAATGATTACGTTGGAAGATCTTACACCTTTCTTAGGTCCAGCAATAAAACCTTCAGACCCATTTCTTGATGCGCATCCACCTGAGCCCAATCTTATCTACCCATTGATTTCCAAATACCTGCTTGAACAATATGTGAAAAGGTCAGATAGAAAAGTTTTGGGAGATCCATATTTTGTTACCAAGGTAAAGACACAAAGCATATTGAGAGTACCTTCTTCGGTGGAAAGGTAAACCGAAAATTGATATCACTTAGACTGTAAGGAGAAAGTAATATGGAAAACATCAAGCATGCCTCATCAAGTGCCCGATCAAAGTTCTTTATATATTATCCGTGACCTCTATGATGAAAATCCATGTCAGCTAAAGTTCAAGGTCAAACTTCTTCAAAGGAGAATGATGCGAAATCAAAGCCTACACGTCGAGATCGTGGCCGAATAAAGAGGAGACATCGAAAGAGAAAGTGGTCCCGCAAATGGGTTTTTAAAAGGCCCGTTAAAGACCTGTTGCACGTTATTTTAGGCATTTTATCTAGGTTTAGTTTCCTTTTATTAGGATTCTGTTAATAAATAATTTGTTTTAGGATTAGGTTCCTTATTTGAATCATTTAAGGGTCAAACACATATATGTGATATGTGACTATTAATTTCGTCACTTTCAACCCAACCATCAGAAAAGTGGTCATAAGTCTATCAATATATGTCGGAATTGTATGATTCTTGTTTTGTTGAAAAGCTACTTCGATAAGATTTCAAATAAGACCAATTTCATGTCAATTGAACATCGTTTTACCCTTCAAAAGTAGTCAAGTAATAAAAAAGGCATTAATGATGAAATTAATTATGGCCGTTAGATTAGAAAGCTTTAATGGTTGATTAAGAGTTTTAATTTTAGTAGTATTCTTACGGTTACTTTTCTTTATAAATGCACATTGTAATCTCTTATTGAATAGTGAATGGTTAATGAAAATTTGCTCGGCAAATTGAGAGCTTTAAACAAAGTTTTCTTCGAGGGTGCGATTCTCTCAAAACTTAGAAGAGCGATTCTTCTTTCCGCATGCGGTTTGCTGTGAGGCCAACTATCTTCCTTGGAGTGATCCCTTGGATCTTTTATCCCTTTTCTATTTTATCTTTTGATTATTGTCAGGTAATTTATCTAGTTTATTTTTTCTATTGAATACCCATAAATTCAAAATATATGTTCTTTGCTATAGTTGTTAGGATTTTGTTCCTAAATTTCTAACCTTATTTATTGATTCCCTTTGAATGATTTAAACTCATCGGTCCTTAAATTATTCAAATCCTAGCAAGGAGTCAAGAGACAACATCAAGATTGTTGCTTGGTGCCCTAAACAAGATCGAAACTAGAGTCTATCTTTAAACCAGTTTTTTAGATCGGGAAATTCATATGCTAATGGACGCTAAATCGAATCAATTAAATTGCCCTAATAAAGTTATTAAATATTCTATGTTTTGAGATTAATTTTTATATCTTCGCCGCTCTATTAACTCTCAAATTGATTTTAAAATTGCATAACTAGGGCTTCAACGTTTTTTCATGGATCAGTGAATTTTCTCATTAACATGACTAACAAACTTGTCAATTCTCTCGATAAGTCAGATCAAAGTTTCGATTAAGAATCTCTGATTGATTAGTTATTTTTCCTATTTTTCTGCTATTCTCATGTCATGTTTGTATTAGTTGTTAGCATCCTAACAACCTCGTAAAGAAAGAAATCTGATTAACATTTATTATGATAAAGAAACGAGGAAGAAAGGAGGGAAAAGAGGAAAGAGAAAGGGCAGAAAGTTCTTAAAAGACTATCTTTACTCATCAGATTAGTTTTAGTTATATTAGGGGGACTCTACACATAGAGTGAAACGAAGACCCACATTTCATCGTTTACTTCATGTGGGACTAATACCCCACAACACAACTTAACTACAAACACATACACTAGGCTAAACACATATTGACACATTGATGCAGAAAGTAACACTAAAACCCTAGTTATGCAATTTTAAAATCAATTTGAGATTTTATTGAGCAGCAGAGATATAGAAATTAATCTCAAAACACATAAAATATTTAATAACTTTATTAGAGCAATTTAATTATTTCGATTTAGCGTCTGTTAGCATATGAACTTTCCGATCTAGAAAATAGGTCTAAAGATAGACTCTAGTTTCGATCTAACTTAGGGCACCACACGACAATTTTGAGTCCTTAGAATTAATCAATAAGAAGATTATAGGTCTCTAAAATTCAAGGTTCAAATAGATACAAGCTAGATAAATTATCTGATAATAATCAAAAGACAAAATAGAAAAGGGATAGAAAAACTAAGGAATCGCTACAAGAAAGATAGTTGGTCTCACACCAAACAGCACATGGGAGGAGAATCACTCTTCTAACGAAAACTCATCTCTAGTTCTCTAGAATTCGCACAAAGCAAAGCTTATAAATTTTATGAATCATCTATTCAATATCCTCATAAGAGATTACAATGTGTATTTATAAAGAAAAGAAACTAATGGGGACATCCGATTCAAAGAACTGCCTGTGATTTATCGAAGGCGAAAGAAGTGTCACAAAGACTCCTTATTAAAGAATGAGGGCATTTTGCAGAAGTGAAGCACGAACGTTCGCGACTTCAGGACGGACGTCCGTAAATTAGAAGGCTTACTGTTTTAGTACATGGCGGGCATCCATGATTTTTAGTTAAGCAGTTTTAGTTAGTTTTTATTTCAAAACTCTGGAACTGTTTTTATTTCAAAATTCTGGAACGATCGTAAAAGAGATAGTCCTCCTTATCGCGATATTCCACCCAATCAGGATGACAAAATCATGAAATCCATCAAGATGGATGCTCCTATTTTTTATAGAAAAAGACAACCTAAAGTCTATCTAGAATGGGTGACTAGCATGAAAGCCTATTATGATTGCTATGCCATGTTCGAGGAGCGCAAAGTCCAGTTTGCTAAAGTTAAGCTTATGAGCCAAGCTAGGCTTTACGGGATCGGTATCGAGCGTCGTAGACAATCCCAGGGCCTTCTTCCCATCTCCACGTGGGCAGACATGAAGATCCAACTGAGTGAGAAGTATGTTCCCCTATCCTATGATGAACGTCTTCTTGATCAGTGGCAATCACTACGCCAAGGGAATATGTCGGTCACTGAATACATTGATAAGTTCGAAAAGTTGATGTTCCAAGCTAATGTAGAAGAACAGGACAAAGTTACCCTATCTCGATTTCAAATGGGCCTCCGGCCAAAATTACAACGGGAGCTTATTCCATATCCTGTTACCAATTAGAAGAGTGTTTCTCTAGAGTCAAAGAGTTAGAACGATACCTCAAGACCCCTCAAACCAGACGTTTTGATGCTAGTGGGTCCGGTTATAAATCTAACTATTATGAATCTAAGTCTATTGTCAGCGCCCAGTCAGTTAGGTCCAATTCACTTGCCACACCAATGATTACAGCTGATAAGGGAAAGAGTTCAATGTTAGAGTCAAAGCAAGTGCTAAAGGTGTCATGGCTTTGGACATTTTGCAGCACAATGTACTTCCTGGAATTTGTTCATAACCGAGGATATCGACGATGAACAGAAAGACGGGGAAGTAGAAGTTTATGAACTCAAATCATTCCCTAGTGATGAAGAAGATCATGTAGGGAAACGAATTATAGCTTTCTTAGAGAAATTTCCTACCATGTTGAGAAGAATGATACCTCGCACGCTCTTGTGGTTAGATGTGCTCTAACCCAATCAAAGGAGAGTGATGAATGGCGAAGGGATAACATCATTTATACCATAGTCAAGTGTGGTGAGAGAGCTTATAGAGCTATAGTCGATAGTGGAAGTTGTACCAATGTTATTTCTGAAAGCACAATTTCTCGCTTGGGACTTACACCCATACATCACCCGCGACCTTATAAAGTAGCTTAGGTTGATTCATCATCCATCCCAGTTTCACACAGGTGACAAGTTCCTATACAGTTTGGGTCATATAAGGACACCTTATGGTGCAATGTTGTGCCTAAGGATGTTAGGCATATCATCCTTGGGAGGCTTTGGTTGTATGACAGAGACGTTACATTGTTCAGCAGATCAAACGTATGTTCTTTCATGCACAATAATAATAAAATTAGAATAAATCATCTACCTCCTAGAGTGCCTAAAGTGAAAACAAACAAATCAAAGGATAAAGGCTTAGCTGAGAAAGAGAAGCCAACTAAGGCAATCAACATTATTAGCCCTTTAGAGTTTGAAGGTGCTATAGAAGATAACATTGTTTATGTTCTCGTTACTTTGGAATCAACCAATGAGTTGAGTGTTAAGTTTCCAAAAGAAGTTGAATCCATGATGAGGGAGTTTCATAATGTCGTTCCCATAGATCTCCCGAATGAGTTACCACCTTTAAGGGACATTCAACACGCTATTGATTTGGTTCCCAATTCTACTTTACCTAATTTGCCCCATTATTGCATGAATCCTTTCGACCACTCGGAGTTAAAAAGGTAAATTGATGAACTTCTCCAGAAGGGATTCATCAAGGAAAGTATGAGTCCTTGTGTCGTGCCTGCCCCGCTCACACCTAAGAAAGATGGATCTTAGAGGATGTGCTTCGATGGTCGCGCTATTAATAAAATCACAGTCAAGTATCGATTTCCTATACCAAAGCTGGACGACATGTTAGGCATGATGGTTTGTGCCACCATATTTTTAAAGATTGACTGGAAGAGTGGATACCATCAAGTTCGGATTCGTCCCGGAGACGAATGAAAAACTGCCTTTAAAACCAAAGATGGTTTATAAAAATGATTTGTCATTCCTTTCGGGCTTTTGAATGCCCCGAGCACCTTTATGGGGATCATGACGCAGGTGTTGAGGCCTCTCATGGGCATGTTCCTTGTGGTGTCCTTTGATGAGGAACAACACTTAAACAATTTAAAGCAGGTCTATTTGACTCTCAGAGGAGAGAAATTATACGCATACCTAAAGTAATGTACTTTCATGATGACTAGTGTTATCTTCATAGGATTTGTTGTAACCTCTGACGGAATGATTGCGGATCCGGAAAAGGTCAAGGCTATTGTGGAGTGGCCTGAGCCTAAGAGCATTCACGAAGTACGTAGCTTCCATGGGTGAGCCACGTTTTACAGACGGTTCATCCGTAATTTTAGCACAATAACAGCACCTATCATCGATTGCATTAAAAAGGGGGAGTTTAATTGGACAACTGTTGTGGCAAAATCATTTAGGGAGATTAAGTTTCGTATGACTGAGGCTCCCGTTATGCGCCTTCCGGACTTTTCTACAGTCTTTGAAGTGGCGTGTGATGCGTCAGGAGTAGGTATTCGTTGAGTGTTGAGCCAAGAGGATCGCCCTATAGCTTATTTCAGTGAAAAGCTAAATGAAGTCAGGCAAAAATATTCTACGCACTATAAGGAGTTCTATACAGTAGTTCAATCTCTCAAGTATTGGAATCACTACTTATTACTACACAAATTTGTTCTGTTCTCAGATCATGAAGATCTGAAATTTTTGAACTCTCAAAAGAAACTAAACCCGCGACAAGTGAAATGGGTTGAACAACTTCAAGGGTTCACCTTTGTGTTGCAGCATAGGGCTGGAGTAGAGAATAGAGATGTTGATGCACTTAGTCGTAGAATGGCAACGTTGCATTCCATGAATGTTGAGGTAACTGGATTCGATCATTTATTGGATGATTATCCTAAGTGTTCAGATTTTGGAGAAGAGTACATTTCACTTGTTGGAGAAGAGTACATTTCACTTGTGAATGACCAATCTGAAAGAGTGTGCAAGTATAACCTACACAATGGGTAGTTATTTTTGAAACACCGCTTGTGTATTCCCCAAACTTCTCTACGAGATTTCCTCGTTTGGGAATTACACGCCAGAGGTGTCGCAGAGCATTTCGACCGCAACAAAACTGTTGCATTGGTTGAAGATAGGTTTTATTGACCATGGGTTAAAATATCGGGTTACCGATTCGTATCGTTCGAGCTCCAAAACGATACGTATCGGACTATACGTATCAGTATCGGTCTGTATCGTTCGATACATTCAATACATTTGAATGTATCGTTCGAGTCCAATACCGATACGTATCGGTATCGGACGATATTTTGATCCATGTTATTGACTCAATCTCACACGAGATGTTAAAATCATCAATCAATGTCGAGTTTGCCAATTGGCAAAACAAAGGAAGCAAAACATAGGGTTGTATACACTTTTACCTGTGCCACAAACTCCGTGGTAAGATCTTTCTATGAACTTTGTGCTAGGGCTTCCTAAGACCCTTCGCAAGCGTGATTCGATATTTGTTGTTGTGGACCGTTTCTCGAAAATGATCAATTTTATAGCTTGTTTAAAACCTCATATGCAAGTAAAACTGTTGCACTTTTCTTTAGTGAGGTTGTTCGTTTGTAAGGTTTGCCCAAAACTATTGTGTCGGACAGAAATGTTAAATTTGTCAGTTATTTCTGAAAGACATTGTGGCATAAAATAGGGACGAGACTTCAATTATTATCGGCATATCATCCCCAAATCGATGGACAAACCGAGGTTGTTAATCGAAGTATAGGAACTCTCTTGAGGTGTCTTGTAGGTGAACATGTTAGAAGTTGGGATTCAGTGTTAGCTGGACACGTGGCAAGGGTGCCATGTGTCAAGGTGCCAATAGATGGTTGGCACGCCAATTTCTAAAAATTCTAATACGGCGGCACGGCCTTAAGAAAAATAAAATAAATAAATTGAACATATATAGAGAAAAATTGAAGGGAAATCTTAGATAACCAATTTATATATGTAATGAAAGATTCATAGTATATGTCGTGACCCTAAATAGAAGTATATTATAGTCTAAAATCGTTTTCAACAACCCAAACCTTTTTTTTAGTAACTAAACTTCACACATTTTTTATAAAAACAGTTCATTTTATCGTTATCAAAATGTTGAGCATTTGAATAGTAATATGTGGTTTTTCATATATGACTAGAAGTTTCGTGTTGTTTAAGGAGTGTCCAAGTGTCGGCACGTGTACCAAGTGCCACCAAGTGTTGGCACAGCAAAAATCCCAGATGTAGAAGTGCCAAGGTAACACTGTTGAGATTCCATCTTAACTATCGCAGAGTTTGCCTACAACAATTTGGTTAATAAAACCACGGGGATGAGTTCATTTCAAGTTGTGCACGGTTACAAACCTAGGACACCCATAGATCTTATTCCGATGTCAATTCATCAGAGGGCGTCAAAGTCTGCATCTACATTTGTACATCGCATTCATGAACTTCATGCTGAGATTAAAAGAAGAATTAATGTGAGTAATGAAAAATATAAATTTTCTGCAAATTCTCATTGAAGGTTCAAACAATTTCAAGAGGGTGATTTCGTAATGGTTCAAACTAGATCTGAGTGTTTCCCTCAAGGAATTGCTAAGTTGTTACAGGTATGTAGTGTTGGACCCTATAAGATTTTGAAGCGTACCGGTCCTAATGCTCATGTACTAGACTTACCACGAGAATTAGGTATTAGTAAAACTTTCAATGTAGAGGATCTCGTATCGTCCTATGGGCCTGTTTGAACCTTCCACATCCGATCCTATCTCTGTTTCCCTCTCTATTCTATTACCTCCACCCACCCGTCCATCTCATGAGATAATTGAGAATATTTTGGAAGATCAAATTGTGTCTACAAACTAAGAGGGATTTCAAAAGTATCTTATCAAGTGGTAGGACAAACCAGATTCGGAAAATACAATCACAAAAGAAGAATTCCAACAGATTGATCCGGACATTTTCAAACACTATCACGGCCAATATTCATCAGGGGATAAATTCTTCTAACTCGGGGGAATTGATGGGGACATCCGATTCAAAGAATAGCCTGTGATTTATCGAAGGTAAAAGAAGCGTCACAAAGACTCCTAATCAAAGAATGAGAGCGTTCTGAAGAAGTGAAGCACGGACGTCCGTGACTTCAGGGCGGGCGTCCATAAATTAGAACACGGACGTCCATAAATTAGAAGGCTTACTGATTTAGTGCATGACAGACGTTCGTGAATACTTGACTGACATTAGTGATTTTTAGTTAAGCAGTTAGCTTTTATTTAAAAATTTTGGAACTGTTTCGGACTTGACGAACGTTCGTGAAGACATGACGGACATCCGTGATGATAGGACGGACGTTTGTGAATCAGTTATTTGCTTAATTCGAAAATTTGATTAGTTGCCTATAAAAGGCATTATAAAAACTATTTTGAATTATTAATTATGGATTATTGTTATACAAATTGAGAACTTTTAATTAAGGATTTCTTCGAGAGTGTGACTCTCAAAACTTACAAGTGCAAGTCTTCTCCCCACGTGCGGTTTGGTGCGAGGCCACCGTTCAATCCATCATATTTACTTTTATCTCAGTCTTTTGTGTAAGTGCTTAATCATATCCAAATTTAATTCCATTCTAAGCCTTGTAATTTCTACATACCTAGAATCCTTTGTTGTTAATTCCACTCGCATTCGAAAGAACTCACTTGTGAGTTCGTTCGAAACCCTAAACTGTTGGAGATCTAGTTGTTCGCTAAGAACCCTAGTCTTCTAGATCTTAAAGGGAACGTACAATGAAAGTAACACTATTTTGGGCTAAATCAAATTATTTAATTGGAATTCTCTTTAAATTATGTGTTAATTGCTAAATAATTTATATTTCAATTACTTATGTTAATCTTCGATTAATCTCAGCCCATCTCATTTGCATCATGTTAGCTTCTGCATCAGAAACCCTAAGAATACTACTAAAATTAAACTTCTAATCAATCATTAAAACTTTCTAATCTAACGGCCATAATTAATTTCACCACAAATCCCGTTTTTTATTACGCGACACTTTTAAAGGGTCAAACAATGTTCGATTGACGTGACATAAGTTTTATTTAAAAGCTTATCGGAGTAGTTTTCCAACAAGACAAGAATCATGCAATTCCGACATATATTAATAAACTTATAACCATTTTTCCGATGATTGCACTAAAAGAAACGAAATTAACAGTCACATATCATATATGTGTCTAACCTCTAAATAATTCAAATAAGGAAACTAATCCTAAAACAAACCACTTATTAAAAGAATCTTAATAAAAACATAAACTAAACCTAGATAAAATGCCTAAAATAACGTGCACATGGGTCTTTAACGGGCCTTTTAAAAACCCATTCGCGGGTCCATTTTTAAATGTCCTCGTTATCCGGCCACAATCTCGGCATATAATAGTTCCGCATCACATATTACCTCCAATAGTGGCAGATTTTTTTCTTGTAGGTTTTACTAGTTTTTGAGTCAATATTTAGGTCATTACTTGTTGATATCATTTCAATTTGCATCAACTTCAATTATATATGGATCTCCAACTAGGTTAAAGCATCAATATGAACGAACTTAGCCAAAATCAAAATGATGAAGGGAACCTAAATATAAGAGAATATAAGTGGTACGTCAGCTTATCTGCATGTTTTACCAGTAACTCTAGTTTTCTTTTCTTTTATGGCATAATAGATTAGGTAACATTCACCTCTAGATTTCATAGATTCCAAATGGTTTGGATACATTAGTATATCCTTTCTATAAGGGTTGTGATGTTGTGTGATAAGTTGTCAAAAAACTCAGCCTTTCATTTAGAACTAACAACATTTATGTTGCCTTATTTGGTCTCACTCATTTTAATATAACGGTGGATCTTCCTATTATTGTGTCCTCTTGTGTTTTGGTCCTTTTGGATTTAGTTTCTATGTAAGGGTTGTAATAAGTTGGCAAAACACTCATTTCGTAGAACTAACAATCTGTATGTTGACTCATTTGATCTCCTTCATTTTAATATTTCGTTTATGAAAGGATGGATATTCCAACTAGGTCAAACCATCAATATCGATGAACTAGGCTAAAAATTAAAATGATAAACAAAACTTAAGATTATTTGAGTCAGTTGTGTCCTTTCAAACCAATTTTTGACTTTTTGTGTCATCTACATTGTTCGTAGTTATATTTGAGACAATTCCAGGTGGTAATAACATATTTCTATTCATTGCATATTCATTCGTTCACGACATAATGTGGGGTTCGCTTGATAATATGCATCATGTGATTTGAGTCATGAAATTGACGTTTGGGGTTATTTGGGCACTCCGTTATGGTTTAAGTGTGGTCAAAGGGAGAATTGTAGGTAGATCTAGTACAGTGATTACGTTCAATGTTGCAAAATAATGAATATATTGGCTTTGTGTAACCCTTGAAAGATCCAAAGCTCGAGATGAGTCAAGACAACTCAAAGTGCATGGCTTTCACATGAGTGGTGCACACTCATTTTTCTCCAAGGTAGCGTTCTTTGAGTGTTGGGTCTCACACACATTTAGGAGAACGAACAATCTGTATGTTGCCTCATTTGATCACCTTTCAGTGTTTTCATGTGAGGGTCGACCTCCAAACAAGTCAAACCATCAATAGAACAAACCTGGCCAATTCTAAATGATGAAGGATACTAAAGATATTTAAGTGGATTGGTTTACAAATCCATACAAGAATTTTAGTCTACCATGGCTAGGTGATTGCAACAGTTTGCACTTATGCGTCCTTAGTGAGGGTGCTAGAATTTTTTCCATATTCAAGTACAAAAACTATGACCATCTTTTTACCTCTCCCACAAAATTAGAGAAACTTCAAGGACCCATTGTTTGCTGTTCACATCCTACAACTGTTACCTAGATCCTTCCGCTTTGTTGCTCCTATTTGTTTTAGCCATCACACACCAACAGGCACCACCTTTGCCAACTGTGGGCCTTTTGATGGTGGGTCTATGACATCTATAAGCTCATTGCAAACAACTCTAGCACATTGAAGCTCTATATCCCCAGAAACATCAAGGATCAGCAAAGTGTACCAAACTTGATGATAGTTTTCATCTCTGTAGAACATCTATGAGCTGCCAAGAAGTAATCTGCTCATCGCAACTATTGCAAACAACTCTAGCACATTGAAGCCCTTAACCCTATACCCCCAAGAACATCAGGATCAACAAAGCGAGGGGCTGTGTGATTTGAATAAGAGGGCAGCAGCCAAAGCTATGGTCTTGTCGCAGAATCCGACTATTGTTACTTTTCAGGAAACTAAATGAACTACTACTAAGTCCAGAATTAAATAATTCTTGTGGCGTGGAACTCTGGTTAGGTTGATATAATGGAGGCTGAATTTGGTGAGTTCTAGGTTTTGGTCTTGTTTCCCAATGAATATGATGGAAAGAGGTGGGTTTTTATTGGGGTTCATGGGACTACTCTTCGAGGGATGAGTTTTGGTGCGAGTTGATGGGCACTTCTACGGTTTGGCATGTACCCTGTTGCTTTAGGGGTGATTGGGTGTGTGTATGTGTTGGGGGGGGTTGTTAGGTGAGGAAGAAGAGGAAGAGAAAGAAGAGAAGGAAATTAGCGTTGAGTTATTGTATATTGAGAAGAAAGAAGTAAGCAAAGTCCCAAAGTGGCTAACCCACTACACACACCCAAAATACATTTACACCAATCACATATAAAACTGACATATTCTAACACTCACCCCACAAGTTGGCACATAGATGCAATCATGCCCAACTTGGATAATGTCTTTCATTCTAACTCTTTGCATCACCTTGGTGAGAATGTTAGCTATAATTGGTATCCTGTGGGAACATGTGGTGTGCAAAAACTCTTTAGATTCAACTTTCTCTCTCATAAAGTGATAGTCGACCTTTATGTGTCTGGTTCTTTCATGAAACACTGGATTAACTGCTATATGTCATGTTGCTTTATTGTCACCATCATTGTTGTCAAATGGCTTAAACGATGCTAAGCGATTTGGCCCCATTTCGCTTAAGCGAATCGCTTAATTGCTTAAGCCATGGCATACTTTTTCCTTTTTTTTTCAAAACGAAAAATAAAAAATAAAGTTTCTTGATCTTTCCCTTTGAGGCTTTGTAACACACTAACACTGATATTACTAAGTTTACAACAATTTAATTCACTAAAAAAAAAATTACAAAGCATAAAATAAAATAAAAAACTACATAAAAAAGATGGGAGGAGATTGAGAGTAAAGAATAGAGATTAGAGGGGAAGTTTAAGCCAAAATAGTTGTGTGAGGAGTAGAGGACCCAACCCACCCTTTTATAGAGGCAATGGAACCTCAAAAAACAAATATATATATAGTATGCGATCGCATAATGTCCAAATCGCATAAGCCATCATGGCTTGAGATTTGGTACCTTAAAATCGCTTAGGCAATCGCTTATGACAACAATAGTCACCATATAGTGTCATTGAGAGTTCTACTTGGACACCCAAGTCGTTCAAGATTAACTTCAACCACATCCTTTCTCTAGTACCTTCGGACATAGCCCTGTATTCGACCTCAGCACTAGAATTGGCAACAATATGTTGCTTCTTGCTCATCCAAGTAACCAGGTTTCCTCCTAGGAAAGTGACAACCTGTGGTGGATCTCTCATCACTCACAAACCCATCATAATCTGCATCACTCTACACTTCGACAGTCAAGTATTCATAATCACAATATAGAAGGCCTTTACCAGGGTTGGACTTCACATATCTCAGGATCTGATATACTGCATCAAGATGAGGAGAGAATGGAGCATGCATATACTGACACACCACACTAATATGCGATGTCACGCCTAGTGATAGTGAAATAAACAAGTTTAACAACTACTCTTTGATACTTAGTAACATCCTTCAGGAGTTCACCATCTTTAGAGTTGGTCTTGTGATTAGGATTCATGAGAGTATCTATGAATTTGCATCCCAGCATGCCAGCTTCTTTCAAAACATCCAGGGTGAAATTCCTCAACCAATCATCTGTCATATCTGCCCACTTCAATTCCAAGAACATACTATGGAGGTCCTAGGTCTTTGATGTCAAAACCCTTGTTGAGATAGCACTTCAACTTGAGGATTTCTTCTCTGTCATCACCAGTGACAATTATGTCATCAACATACACTATAAGGGCAGCAGTTTGTGCTCCTCTCTTAACAAATAATGTATGATCATAGTGACTCATTTAGCATCCCAGCTGCATCACTGAATTTCTTGAACCATACCCTTGGAGACAGCTTGAGACAATAGATAGTTTTTCTCAACTTACAAACTTTCTCCCTCTAAAGGAGAAACCCCGGAGGAAGAGCCAGGTACTTCTTCAAGGTCACCATGTAGAAAGACATTCTTGACGTCAAGTTGATATAGTGGCCAATCGTTGTTAGCCGCAACAGATAGGAGCAACCGAATAGAGTTGAGCTTAGCTACAGGGGTAAATGATTGAGGAAAATCAATACCATGTATACCCCTTGGTAACAAGCCTTGCCTTGTACCTCTATGGACCCATCTAGGCAATACTTCCCAATGCACAACAACTTCCATCCTACTGCCTTCTTGACAGCTTGCATTCTATAATCTCCCATGTATGATTATGTTCTAGAGCTCTCATTTCCTATTCCATAGCATCTTTCCATTTGGGTTGCAATAAAGCTTCAGAGATAGAACATGGAATAGATGTAAAATCTAAAGATGAGATAAAGCTCGAATACGAAGACAAGGCTTGAGCCTATAGCACAATGGAAGGTTGACAATGTTACAAGCATGGATCAAAATATCGTCCGATACCGATACGTATCGGTATTGGACTCGAACGATACATTGAATGTATCGTTCGATACATTCAAATGTATTGAATGTATCGAACGATACATTCAATGTATCGTCCGATACAGACCGGTACCGATACGTATCGTTTTGGAGCTTGGACGATACGTATCGGTAACCCGATATTTTAACCCATGGTTACAGGTTCAAGCTCAACTTACCTATAAAAAAAGCTCAACTAACAAGACGATAGAGCATGATAAGATACAAATTTACTGATGAGATGTCTTGTACCTTTGCGAAGAGCAATGGGAAGGTCAAGAACAAAAAATATAGGACTTGCTTCAAAAGAAGATCTTTGATCTACGTCGTGAGGGGGTGATCCTCCTTTCTCTTTCTTTACAAAGAACTTTCCATTCCAAATTTATCACATAGTCATACTTGTGGTACATTCGAATCACTTGCACTAGTCATCTCTTCAACGTCTTCTTTAAGATCCTCCTCTCTCATACAAGGTAGAGGGAGAGGATTCTTTGTGCTCTCTTCACCGCTTGAACAGTTCGCCCCATGAAGAGGGCACTAAGAAGAAGCATAGAATGGAGTAAACTCGATATATATCATCCATAATGACAAAAAATTTCCTTGGAATACTCATAACATTTGTACCATTTCTGAGTAAGTGGGTACCCAACAAACATACACTTGACGGCTTTGGCTGAGTTTATCACATTGATTTGAAGGAATAAGAGCAAAGCAAAGACAACCAAAGGTCGAAGGGGGCACGGTAAATAGCTAACTACTAAGACATAGAACCTTGCAGGGACTCCCCCTCATGAATTGGTGTAGGCATACGATTGATGAGATAACTAGCAATGAGAACAGCCTCACTCCATAGATGATTGGGTGCCTTCATACGCAAATGCAAGGACCTAGCAACTTCAAGGAGTGGCAGATTTTCCTCTCACAACTCCATTTTGTTGTGGAGTGTCAAGGGCAAGTGGATTTTTACTCCATTCCATGCATCCGAAGATAAGATTGAAGACCTTGGGAAGAGTATTCTACCCATTGTAAAATCTTAGAATCTTAACCTTCACATTTAATTGAGTTTCAACCCACTTGTGATAAACAGGAAAAATAGCCCGAACCTCATCGGTTGTCATGACAAACAAGGTGGTGTAACGAGTATAATCATCAATAAAGGAAACGGAGTAACGATATCCTTAAACATAGACCACCAGGGATGGCCCCCACACATCAGAGTGAATAATTTTGAAAGGTGTATTACTTTAACCTTGGGAAACTGGATACACTGACCAATTATGTTTAGAAAGTTTACAAATTTCACACTGAAAATTTTTTTAATCTAGGGATTTGAGTGAGGAAAAGAGATGCAAACATGGGAGGGGGAGATGCCCAACCGACGATGCCATAGTTGAGCACTATCTAACGAAGTAGTGGTAATAATAGTAGTGCCAGCAGCTTCAAATAACTTTGCTCGTAAGAAATGTAGAGACCCTCTCCTCACAACCATGGCCAAAAGTCCTGGAAAGAAATAAGGCTACGTTGTAGTTTATATTTTAGCGAGTTTACTGACCGAAAGGAGACTACGTGGCATTTGTGGAATATGAAGGGTAGAGGTGAGAAAAACTACCCAATTGAGCATTTCATGCCCCTATACAGGAACAAGAGACCCATCTGCAACTCTGATATGACAAGGAGATTGCAGAAACAGAATTATATATGGTAGACATACGGATCATGTCGTCTGTAGCTCCTGAATTTATGATCCAGGGATGGGATGTAGACATGGCATAAGCAGACCCAATAATAACAATCTCAGTGAGCTGAGAGGAAAAAAAAGAACTCGAGAGTCGAGACACACTGCACAAGGTCCTGATACTCTTTGTGAGTATAACATTGGTTACGTCTTCCATGTTTGGGAATCCTCTTCCAGACAATAACGAATGTCAAGAACAATGTATAAAACATTTGGTTGAGATACCCCAATCTCTCCACCAATTAAACTATACAGATGTTATCAAGGTACACACTGTGGCAAGGACAGTCAACAATCCTCACAAATCCCCAGCAATTCAGCAGCTCAGGTTCATATGAAATTCCAGCAGTTCACAAAAAAAACTCCAGATGTTACTGTAATCAGAATAACATGGGATTGTATTGATCCAACAATCGATACACAGAGCACTAGGGCAGCTGATGTCACAACAAATTAATACATCAAGTTGCTAGCAAACCACGACAGAAACAAACCACCTATAGTCCAATCCACAAACCACAATGTTGCCTTACACAGGGCCTAACACAACCTAGGTCTTAGCACCTCTTCCACCAACATAAGAGAGAACGCACGCCCCTTTGTGCAGGTCACACGACCTTCCAACACTAACAAGACACTACAGCCTCAAGCCTCGGCACCTATGACACTTTGGTGGCAGAAAAATGCACTGGAACCCCTCGAGAACTCACAAAATTCGTAGTACAAGGTGATAAGAAAACCAAATACATTACACAAACCATTCTAGAGGCATTAACAACCACTAAGATGTAAAATGATACAGAAAACAGTGCATTAATATGATGTCTCAGACAAATCCAGCAAGAAACTCAGATTTTTGGTGAGGCTTCGCGGCATGAAACATGAAACAATATGGAAAACAGCCAAAAAAACTTCGATCTCAGATTAAAATTGTCACTCACATACCTTGTGCATGCTTTTAAAAGGATCCGGAGGGTCCTTGCAGTGGAAGGGCCTTTGGCTGCAAATCTGCAACTCAGATATAGATGTTGGCAAGAGGTAGAAGACGACCTGGAATCTCCCCTTTGCGGTGGTCAAATGCAATCGTGACAGAAGAGAAACTTGTTCTAGAGGGATTTCTGATCAAAACTTCAGCACTAGATTGTGAAACCGAGGACAATGATTGACCATGCTGGCGTCAGCATGATGTTAGCAGTGAGGTCAGTAGAAATGTGGTCACGTCAGCAATACAAGGGAATTTTGATGGGATTGTATGGCAATCAATGCCTTGATACCAAGATAAGATTATTTAGGGTTAGGGTTAGGTGAGGAAGAAGAGGAAGGAAAGACTCGTGGAGGAAATTAGGGTTGAGTTGTTGTAACTCTACCCCTTCTATAATTAGCATTTATACTAGCCACTTACAATCTCACGTATACCGAGAAGCAAGAAATAAGCAAACTACTTAAGTGGCTAACTGACGGGGAATTTAGATCCGCATGTTTGGATCATGGCCGAGCCAATCGAAGAAAATCAACAAGAAAGAAGTGGACCCATGAATAGGCTTTCAAACGGCCCTGAAGCAAAGATTCGCAGCGTGTCTCAATCAATCGATCGATTTAATTTCGATCAATCGAGTACCACTTTCGATCGATCAATTTAATTTTGATCGATCGAGTACCACTTTCGATCGATCAATTGAATTTCAATCGATCAAGTTTCACTTTCAATCGATCGAAATCGCGCAGAGTAATTTTAATTTCAATTTCGAAATTAAGTTTCAGGGATAAACTTGTCTTTTATTATTTAATTGTTTTAGGGTTTTCTTTGTTTTATGACCTACTATATAAGGTCTTTGTAGCTTTGTAATAGACTGTTTTTGAATAATGAAAATTTGAGAGCTTGCTTTTGTGCAAACCCTAGAAAACTTGAGATGAGTTTTCGATCGAAAGAGTGATTCTTTCAAAGCCTGAGGAGTGACCAATCGTTTCTCGTACGACTTGGTGCGAGGCTGACGTACAGCCTTGGTGTGAAGCCTCAGAACCGTTGGTATGAAGCCGACAAGCCTCTCTAGAGCGAATTCGGAGATCTCCTATCTTATTCTTCTTTTTATTTTATTTTAATGAAAGGTTGAAGACCCTCAACCCCTTCCACGCGAGAGTATGCTATTTTAGGGTTAGCGTGCGATTTGTCCTACGTCAATTTGGTATCAAAATGGATCGGCGAATCATGAGTCAAGACCCAGTTCTCGAAACCCTTCGTGATTTGAACGCTTACATGGTTTTCATGAGAGCGTTCGTGGAACGATGGAACATTCCAATCGTACGCCAAAAGATCGCAAGGATAAAAAAACTTTGGCGCGAAGAGAAAGGTAGATCATCTAAGCAGCATGGCTCCATATTCAAGCATAAGGCGCTTCTTAATAGCGTTTATTGCGAGTTACTAAGATCGCGTCGGATCGTGATTGAATGGCGTGAGAATATCAGCGCAATAATTATCAAAGATTTTATTCACAATCTATCCAAAGACGTATTAGACGTGATTCACGCTTTAATATCGGAGGCGAGAGATTTCATCCCCATAGCCATACCGGTGAGAAAATCTCTACGAGTTGAAGTTCATCTACCCGAGCCCATGGTTGTACCTGTATCGGTGGAAGATTCCGAACCTATAGTAAATCAAAGTACTTCCATGCCTATGGGAGAACCGATGGCGCCCGTTGTTCAAGCAGATCCAGTTATCCACCTTGATCTTGTGCAGGGGAACAACGTCTGGTTGGAGAGTCCATACCAGTTGTTGAGACCATGGGTCAAAATATCGTCCGATACCGATACGTATCGGACGATACGACGGCTTTTGGATTTCACCAATGCGATACATACCCTATGTATCGTAACTACAAGAAAAATAAGAATTATCGTCCGACAACAAATTATCGTCTCAGACGTTCAAATTATCGGACGATAAATTGAAATTATCGTCCGATAATTAGTATAAAATGGCAAGAAAATCAAAAAAATCAAATTATCGTCCGATACGAACGATAATTTGAAATTATCGTCCGATAATTTGAAATTTCTGTGGGCCCCACCGTACACCCGACTTTAAAGTCGGGTACTACCCCTATTCCTCTCCTCTATTCCTCTTCTTCCTCCTCTCTTCTTCCTCTCTTCTTTCTCCTCTATTTTTTGATTATTTACCCCATAAATCGGCGCCAAATCGCACAAAATATCACGGGATCGACGTGGAAGGTACGTGTATTTCATTTTATTTCATTTTATTTCCTAAAATAAGGTAGATCTACACTAAGTAAGTGTAGATCTACACTAATTAAGTGTAGATCTACACTAAATTAGTGTAGATCTACACTAAATAAAGGTAGATCTACACTAATTAAGTATAGATCTACCCTTAAATAAGGTAGATCTACACTAAATAAAGGTAGATCTACACTAATTAAGTGTAGATCTACCCTTAAATAAGGTAGATCTACACTAAATAAGTGTAGATCTACCTTTATTTAGTGTAGATCTACACTTATTTAGTGTAGATCTACACTAAATAAAGGTAGATCTACACTAATTAAGTGTAGATCTACACTAAATTAGTGTAGATCTACACTAAATAAAGGTAGATCTACACTAATTAAGTGTAGATCTACACTTAAATAAGGTAGATCTACACTTAATTAGTGTAGATCTACCCTAAATAAGGGTAGATCTACACTAATTTAGTGTAGATCTACCCTTAATATTAATTAATATTATAGGTAAATTTATCATTTACCTATAATATTAATTATTTATATTATTTAAAATAATTAATATTATTTAAAATAATTTAAAAATAATATAAATAATTATTTAAAATATTTAAATTAATTAAAAGTAATATAAATAATTGGTCAAAAATAATATGATGGGTCAAAAATAATTATATGTGACCCCATTTAAAATATTTAAATTGATAGGTAAAAAATAATATAAATAATTATAATTAAGGGTCACATGTAATCAATATGGGCCACATATAATATGAGTCACATATCATATGGGTCACATATAATTAATAAAATAATCAGGTCAATATGGGTCACATATAATATGGGTCACATATCATATGGGTCACATATCATATGGGTCACATATAATTAATAAAATAATAAGGTCAATATGGGTCACATATAATTAATAAAATAATAAGGTCAATATGGGTCACATATAATTAAATTTATTATTAAAATTAATATGGGTCACATATTAATTTTAATAATAAATTTAATTATATGTGACCCATATTGATTATATGTGACTGTCACATATAATTAAAATAATTTATATTATGGGATATGTCCCATAAAATTTTAGAATAATATGGAATAAATTTCAAATAAATATTTAAAAATTAAAATAATATCAAATAAATATTCATAAATTAAATTAATATGAAATAAATATTCATAAATTAAAATAATATCAAATAAACATTAATAAATTAAAATAATATCAAATAAATATTCATAAATTAAAATAATATCAAATAAATATTCAAAAATTAAAATAATATGAAATAAACATTAAAAAATTATAATAATATCAAATAAACATTAATAAATTATAATAATATCAAATAAATATTCATAAATTAAAATAATATCAAATAAATATTTATATATTATAATAATATCAAATAAATATTCATAAATTAAAATAATATCAAATAAACATTCATAAATTATAATAATATCAAATAAATATTCAAAAATTATAATAATATCAAATAAATTTGATAAAATATAATCTGATATTTTTAAAATAGCAATAATTAAAAAATAAATTTTATTTTCAAGTGTAAATTAGATGTTTACTTTAATGCAATCGTTTGCTCATTCATGCAGGTGAAATAAATAAATATGGTACGTTAAGATCCAAATGGCAATATATGGTACAATGATAGATGGTAATAGACTCCAGATTCAATGTAATCTTTGTGGAAAAAAACTGCTGGGAGGAGGTATCATACGATTAAAGGAGCATCTAGCTCATGTAAAGGGAGAGAGAAGAGGGTGTCCTAGTGTACCCAAAGAGGTAAAAGAAAATATCAGAGCTAGTTTACAAGCGGCAAAGGGAAAGAAAAAAGCTGAAGCCGATCGTGATAGGGAATGCATGAGAGAATCAGGAGGCCAGATCCAGAGTTTACATCAGATGCGAGGACAGGATGAGGATGAGGATGAGCGAGAGAGAGCTATGAGAGAGCGCTAGGAAGCACAACGCGAGATCGTGAAGAAGCGATTATCGGCTTTGGTCCTGTTGAGGGGTCCATCCATGCACCGCTAACGGTGGTGGATCTAGTCATAGCCACATGTTGTTGATGTTGATGAGGATGTTGAAGCCGGGTTGCGTGGGCAAAGATCTGGGAGGGATGGTAGGCCGGCTACTAGAGGCCGTACTACGACCCCCATGGATCCATTCATGTATCGCACTGAAAGCGCCAAACAAACCAAATTGAGTGCAATGTCACTTGCAAAAATGGGGAAGAAGCTTGGAAAATCCATTGCCAAGTTTTTATATACAACCACATTAGCCAAGTAGCGACTCTGCATTTCAAAAGCATGATTGATACAAGTGCGTAAGTTGGTCCAGAGTTAAAAGCCTTCTCCATATGAGATATCCGGGCCCTTACTAAAGATGAGTACGATGAGATAACCGCTGTACAGAGCTTTGAGGATGTATGGGATGAGAGAGGTTGCACAATTATGTTGCGATGGATGGACTGTCCCACAAAGAAGAGCTTGATAAACTTTTTGGTTTCTGACGATCCGGAAGATATTTTGAAATCAGTTGATGCTTCTAGACACGTAAAGACTGCTGACTACCTCTTTAAACTAATGGATATGGTAGTTAATGAGGTTGGAGAGCAATGGTTGTGCAGTGGTAATGCATAATGCGGCAAACTACAAAGCACCGGATTAAAACTAATGGCGAAGAGACGCCAGTATCGGACCCCGTGAAAGACATCACGTGGACCTCATTCTTGAGGATTTAGGAAAGAGAAGCAAGGCACGTAACTATTCAAAAGGGAAGAACGATTACTTCTACTTGTACAACAAAGGACAAGTCGTCAATTTAATGAGAGCCTTCACGAACAATGAGTTGCTCACAGATTCTTAGCCCTTCACAGTAGATATAGGCGTGAGTGAAAAGCATGGTGTCGGAAGAATGGAATCAACATGAAATAGGACTCCCACGAGCGAAGAGACTAGCTTGCAATCGAAGTTGTCGACCGATCTACAAAGACGCAGCTTTTGGGCGATGTCGACCACGATCGTCAACTACCCGTTGGTGCAAGTGTTGAGATTGGTTGATGGTGATGACAAACCAACAATGGGGTACTGCTTTATGAGTCAATGGATAAGGCAAAATTGGCTATAAAACCAAATGCCCTACAAAATATAAGCGATCTTGGCGATTATCGACAAGAGGTGGGATGCACAATTTCACGATTGCATGCACGGTATAACATGTTGCACAATTATGTAGTGATTTTTATTTATTATTCATTATTTTCATATCCGATGAAATTACTCATATTTGATGTGTAGCACACTACTTGAATCCACCTTCCAAAGATACGCGACGACGCTTGAGTTGGCGACTCGATGAAGTGTATACCGGGTTTGCTCAATGTAATCCAAAGAATGCTCCCCGAGTTGGCGACCAAGGCCAAGCCATAAGAGATGGAGTGATCATAGTATCATACCTTATAATTAATAAGTCAAATGTCATGTGATATTATCATCTATTTACTTCGTGTTTCATCTTTATAGATTAACATGTTTCAAGAAGACATGGGTCATTTGGGGACCCGTTGGCGCAATCCCAAATTAAACACGACAAACCCGTGATTGGTGGATGCATTATGGAGGTGATGGTCCGATATTGAGGCGGGTAGCAATGAGGGTATTGTCGCAAACGTGTTCCTCGTCCCAATCATGAAGCGAATTGGAGCACTTTCTCTCATTCATACTAAGACAAGGAATAGACTAACTATGGACCGATTGGAAAAGTTAGTCTACTGCCACTACAACATGCGATTAAGGGTCAGGAATATACAGAGGACCAACCGCGGTAAGCAATTACATGAAGTCTTAGATCCTCAATTATATGAAGTCTTACTTACATATTATACTAATTCATCTATCATATTCTATCTTGCAGACGGTGATTATTTTGATCCCATCCAGTTGGATTATATATTCGAGGAGGATGACCCTTTGAATGAATGGATCGAAGAGAGAGAAGAGCCAGTCTTGGATAGTGAGAGCACTGAATGGCTGGACAATGCTGAAAGAGTAGCGGAGCAGCAGGCTTCCCAACCACCTAGGCGGAAAAGAAGATTGAATCGTCATTCAGTGGTTGGATCTGATGACGAAACGCAGCCCGGTAGTGATGATGGGAGTGGTGAGGATGATGGAGGGCATGATGGTGGAGGGGATGTTGGCACTAGTGGTGGAGGGGAGGAAGTTGGTACCTCTGATCCTTATAGAGATATGGCAGCATGGGACGATGACTCGACGCCGTTAACACGTACTCGACACTCCTACATTCGTAATGGGAGGGGTTGAAGGAAGAGGAGCGCCGGGATCATATCAAACACCACCACCACCACCACAAGATGATACGGATATGGGTTATATGACTTCTAGCTCGGGGATTCGGTAAAATAATCAAGATTCAACTAGTAACCCATACTACCACCACAACAAGCTTACGGTGCCATATGACTTCGTTGGTCGATTTTTGGACCGCCTTTACGATTACACGAGCCATATTAGTTACTCTACCTCGGTTTCAAGAGGGCACATATAATCATGGGTATCAATATGGGCAACATTATAGGCAATAAAGGCCTAAAGCTCGCACCGATGATGACGATGATCATGAGGGCCAAGAACCACCACGAAATTCAATGTGGCTCTAAAGTAAGTTTTGTATGTACAATTAAACTTATTTTTATCAATATATATTGTTTTCAATATATAATTTATTTTTGTCAATATATATTGTAATTTTTCCGCTACGATCAAATTATGAAATATTGTTAATAAAATAGGCATGTGATCAGCTGATCGAATATAATGTTAGAAGATCTATTACATTAAGTCAAAAATGTGATCTTAAAACAAAAATAAGTTAAAAATTAGGCATGTGACTTGGGTTAAGTTACAAAATAGGCATCTTACTTATATATTCATCTAAATAATGCATCAAATATATAAAAAATAAAAGCAAAAATAGATGAAATAAATACAAAATAAATAAATATAATTTTTTCAGATTTTTTGGGATTTTTTGGGATTTTTTTGGCATTTTAAAAAAAAAAAACGATTTTTTCAATGTATCAAACCGATACATTCAATGTATCGCCGATACATTGAATGTATCGGATGATACCCGGTACGTATCGTCCGAGAAGTCCGGACGATACGTACCGGAAAACCGGTATTTTGACCCTTGGTTGAGACCGTGGCAGATCTCGAAACCGTCGAAGAGCCCAAGATCGTTGAAGTCCAAGCATCCATGATAGGCCCTACCGAACCCTCAATCATTGAAGCACAGGCATCTGTGATCGTCCCTACTGAGTCCGAGACCATTCAAAAGTTCGAGATCCATGGGGAACAAGCATATTTGATAACGCTTATCGATGTCGGCCAACGTTCGAGGTCGACCTTTTTCAAAGTCAAGGAGATTGACGGGAAATTTAGATCCGCATGTTTGGATTGAGGCCGAGCCAATCGAAGAAAATCAGCAAAGAAGAAGTGAACCCATGAATGGGCTTTCAAACGACCCTGAAGCAAAGATTAGCGGAGTGTCTCAGTTGATCGATCGATTTAATTTCGATCGATCAAGTACACATTTCGATCGATCGAGTATCACTTTCAATCGATCGATTGAATTTCGATCAATCAATTTAATTTAGATCGATCGAGTACCACTTTCGATTGATCGATTGAATTTTGATCGATCGAGTTTCACTTTCGATCGATCGAAATCGCGCAGAGTAATTTTAATTTCAATTTCGAAATTAAGTTTTAGGGTTAAACTTGTCTTTTATTATTTAATTGTTTTAGGGTTTTCTTTGTTTTATGACCTACTATATAAGATCTTAATAGCTTTGTAATAGACAGTTTTTGAATAATGAAAATTTGAGAGCTTGCTTTTGTGCAAACCCTAGAAAACTTGAGCTGAATTTTTTATCGAAAGAGTGATTCTTTCAAAACTTGAGGAGTGAGCAATCGTTTCTCGTACGACTTGGTGCGAAGCCGATGTACAGCCTTAGTATGAAGCCTCGGAACCGTTGGTATGAAGCCGACAAGTCTCTCTAGAGCAAATCCGGAGATCTCCTATCCTATTCTTCTTTTTATTTTATTTTAATGAAAGGTTGAAGACCCTCAACCCCCTTCCACGCGAAATTATGCTATTTTAGGGTTAGCGTGCGATTTGTCCTGCGTCACTAACCCACTACACAAATACCCAAAATACATTGACACACACCACTTATAATATTGGCATATCTTAACTTCAACAATGTTCTTTACAATTATGAAAAGAATGGAGGTAACTAGGATAGAGTGGGAATGAGAAGTTTTACAGAATTCATCAATGAATATAGTCTTATGGAAATGACCACAGGTGGATGTCTCTGTATGTGGCTTAACCTCCAAGATACTTCGGTGATGCGGAAACTAACACATACAATGCTAAGGCTGAGATTAAATATAGAATTAATTTAAACAATTAAAAGGCAATTTTCTTAACAAATTATCACAGAAAATATCAAAAGATTCAATTGAACAATTTAATTCGAACCCAAAATAGTGTTACTTTTGCGTACATTCTCTATCGGGATCTAGAAGGTTAGGGGTCTTAGCGAACGGCTAGATCTCCGACAATTTTAGGGCGTCAAATGAACTCGCAAATGAGTTCTTTCGATACCAAGCAAAAACGAAGCAAATAATGATTTTAATGGTGAAAGGATAGGTTAAACTTAGATTTTTAATAGTGAGATAGATAGGGTAGGGTTACGCTACTTATGCAACTCATAGATCATGAGAAGATAGAGGAGGAGAAGTTGGCCTCACACCAAACCGCATGCGAGACGAAGAATCGCTCTTCGGATTGAGAGAATCACACCTCACAAAAAGTTCAATCACAAACTCTCAAAGTTGCAAAAGCAATTTTCATAAACCAATAATTAATTTCCAAAGTTGTCTTTTACAAGCCTTTAAATGGGCTAACCAAACCCTAACTCGAAATAAAGCATTCCTAAAAGCTTAAAACACTTAAAACGACTAGTTTTAAACCAAAGTTGCAAAAGCAATTTTCATAAACCAATAATTAATTTCCAAAGTTGTCTTTTACAAGCCTTTAAATGGGCTAACCAAACCCTAACACAAAATAAAGCATTCCTAAAAGCTTAAAACACTTAAAACGGCAAGTTTTGCCAAAAAAAACAAAATCCCGTCATATCTCGCGTGATGATTGATCAATCGATTCTGGAGTCGCTCGATCGACTGATGAAAATTAAAATTGCCCGAAGGCTTTGTCCACATTCGATCGATCGACAATTCGGAATCGATCAACTAAGAAAATTAAGTGCACCCAAAATACTATGCTCTCTGTCCTCTATCGATCGATCAACCCAAAACGCATGCTATTCCCTTGAGACTGCGTAGTTCTTCTGGGCCACTGTCACGGTCTTCTTTCGCCTTTGATAAGTAACGGGCGGTTGCTTGAATCGGATGTCCCCATCATTCGGTCATGCGTAGATTGAATCGGTTCTTATGCTCCCCCCAGTGGGAGGCAATGTTTCCTAGTGCCAACATGGAGAGCCTGCCAACGCCCGTGTCTGACCATGTGTCATTGTTGGATAACCATATGTCCAAAGGGGGTGGCTTGATGCCCTTCTGGTTTGAGAACATGTAGCTTTTGAATGAAGACACCCGAGAAAAGTTTAATGGTGGAATGAGGATGCATTTATCGGTACCACAACTTTTAAATTATCCTCCAAGCTTAGGAGCCAAAAATTCAAAATTAGGAAGTGAAATTCTAAATGCTTTGGGGCGGTGGAGATAGTCAAAGAGGTGCTCCTAAAGAGATCCAACTTATGATATGATGGAGGAAGAAAAGCCTCTCTCGGTGGAGGAGAGGAAAATTAAGATGGCCTTTAAGTCCCACTTCAATAAAAGAAATGCATGGAGGAAGAGGTCATGTGGCATCAAAAGGCTAAAACTAATTGGCTGATATCCAGGGATTAGAACACTAAACGTTTCCACTTCATAGCCTACACAAGGAACAAAATAAATAGTGTCCAACATATTAAGGTTGGGGGCCCAGAATTGACAGAGCGTTTGACGAAGAAGAGATCAAGAGGGCTGTGTTCAAGGGGTGAAAAACTAGGCTCCAGGCATGGATTGGTTTCAACAATCAGCATAGAGTTCTTAAAGTGCTTTTGGGAGTTAATTAAAGGGGACTTGTTAGATTTTTTTTCATAAATTCCATACGATGGGATTCGTGGGAAAGCTTTCGTACATCACCTTGATTCCGAAGATTTATGGGCGGAGGAAATTAAGGACTACATGCCTATTAGCTTGCTCAGTAGCATTTATAAGATCCTTGTTTGTCAAGGTTCTGGCCAATAGATTAACACCTCTTATGGGGACGATCATATCGGAAAACCAAGGTGTGCTTGTTCATAGCCAACAAATGGTCGAAATAGGAGTGATTACTTATGAGGTGATTGAATCCAGCCACAAGAGTAAAACTCTGGGAATTATTTTCAGGTGAACATGGAGAAAGCATATGATAGGGTTCATTGGGGGTTCTTGGGGCATATGCTTTGTAGAATGGGTTTTGGTCATAAATGGGGGAGTTGGATGAGAAGCTGTTACTCGTCTATTTGGTTCTCGGTCATGCTAAATGGGCAACCAAAAGGGTACTTTAAAAGTTCCAGAGGATTAAGATAGGGAGATCCTCTATCCCCTTTCCTCTTTAATAAGGTTGGGGAAGCTTTGAGTATGATGGTTAGGCGTAGCACCGATTTGCTTGCCATTTCGGGCTTCAGTGTTGTGGGGGATGGGCCCTCGCTCTCCACCTTACAGTTTGCTAACGATACTATTATCTTATAAAGCAGTAACTAGTATACGAACGACGTGTGGAGAGACGAGTGAGTCCTCTGTCGGAGTTGGGCTGCATCACGGATCTGCCTTGAGCCCTTATTTGTTTGTCTTGCTCATGGACACATTAACCATAGACATGCAAGAAGAGATCTCGTGGTGCATGTTATTTCCAAACGACGTAGTATTAATTGCCCAAACAAGGAAAGAAATAAATGAAGAGCTGGAATTATGGAGAAAAGTGATGGGGACATCAGATTCAAATAGCCGCCCGTAACCTATTGAAGGAGAAAGAAGCGTGTGAAGGTGTTATAAAGCTCGGGACTAAACAAAGAAGCATTTTGACAGGGTAGCCGCATGGACTTCAGTGCCACAACCTCCGTACCCACAGACGTCCATCTTCCACGGACGTTTATGGCTTCAAGATGGACGTCCGTGGAAACAAAGCTTTCTGTTTTGTTGCACATCGTAGGCGGTAGACATCCGTGGGTACAAGACCGACGTCCATGAGACGCGTCCGAGACTTACCAATTTTAGTGTTTTATTTGCCTTAGGACTCTTTAATTTCGAACTTATTAGTTAGGGTTTTGGTTTGCCTATATAAAGGCTTTGTAAACACAATTTAATTATTGATGATTAATGAAAATTTGCTTTGCAAACTTGAGAGCTTTTGAACAAAGTTTTCTCTGAGGGTGTGATTTTCTCAATTTGAAGAGTGATTCTTCGTTCTGCGTGGGGTTTGATTGGAGGCCAACTTTTCTTATGAGTATTTTAGATCCGCCTGTTTGAATCGTAGTCGGATAAAGAGAAGACGTCAAAAGAGAAAGTGGACCCACGAATGGGTTTTTTTTTAAATGTCCGCTAAAGACCCGTTTGATCAAAAAGAAGAAAATTCAAATTTTATTAGGGTCTTCAACTTTCAATCCCGTCACTTTTATATTTGGCTTATTTTGAAGTGTCAAACGAAGTCGAATTGATGCAAAATTGGTCATATTTGAAAGCTTATCGAAGTAGCTTTCTAACGAGCCAAAATTTGAGCAATTCCGACAAGTATTGAAGAAGTTATGATCAGTTTTCGAAGGTTGCACATAAAGTAGTGAATTTCAAGAATCGTAATTTAATTAGGATTAGTCTCTTTTATTATTTTATTTTAGAAAGTAAGAGTTGTTTCTTTTATTAGAAATAGGATTAATTTCCTTATTGTTTTAGGACTTTATTGTTTTAGAAGAATTCGGATATTTCTTTTATTAGGAATTAGAGTTATACTAGGATTTCTAATTTTATGCATTGGTTAGCCTATTTAAAGGCTTGTAAACACTTTTATTATAGTTTTTGGTTAATGAAAATTGTTTATGCAAATTGAGAATTCTAAACTTTCATGAGGGTGTGATTCTCTCAAAACGGAAAGCAATTCTTCGATTCCCGCTTGCAATTTGATGCGAGGTCAACTCTTCTTCCATCTCTATCTTCTTTAGATCTACGGGTTGCGTTAGTAGCATAATCCTAATTATTTTATTGATCTCATAAAAACCCTAAATCAATATTTTATTCATCATTAATTTTATTAGCCTTTTATTTTCGTTTGGAATCGAGAGAACCCGCTTGCGAGTTCGTTCGACGCCCTAAAACTATCGGAGATCTAGCCGTTCATAAGAACCCTAGTCTTCTAGATCCGCAATAGGGAACGTACACGAAAGTAACACTATTTTGGGCCAAAATTAAATCACCTAATTGAATTTCTAGAATTTTCCGTGGTAATTTGTTATAAGAAATTATTATTTTTAATTGATTAAATTAATTTTAATCCTAATCTCAGCCCTAGCATTGCATTTAGTAAGTTCCCGCATCATTTTCCCTCCCTTCCATCTTCTTGTATCTCCTAGTTATGTGTAAGTATTTAAATTGTTTCCTAGTTATTTCATTCCTAAGATCCAAAAATAAATCGCATGGTTTGGTTGTCGATCTTCCCGTGACCCTACCAAAGATCGTTCAATCGTCGTAACACAGGATTTAGTCCATTTGAGCCTTGTGATTCAATATACCTTAAATCTTTTCGTTCATATTTCCGCACGGAGTCTAAAGAACCCACTTGTAAGTTCATTCGAAACCCTAAGCTGTCGGAGATCTAGTCGTTCGCTAAGAACCCTAGTCTTCTAGATCTAATAGGAAACGTACGTGAAATGTAATACTATTTTGGGCTAGATCGAAATCAATTAATTGAGATTCTTGCTATTTTCAATGATAATTTGTTAGAAAGTTCGTATTTCAATTATTTATATTAATTCACTGATTAATCTCAGCCGTAGCATCTGCATTGTGCTAGTTTCCGCATCAAAAAGATTTGGAGTCAAGGGATTTGAAAATTAACAGAACAAAGACAGAATACATGGAATGCATAGTGAACAGGATAGTCTGAAGGAGGATTTAGTCAAAATAGAAAATCATTTAGTTCCGCATTGCCATAGATTTCGCCACTTAGGCTCTACTTTACAATCAGATGGTGGATTTGAAGAGGACGTCCCAAATAGGATGAATGCAGGTTGGATGAATTGGAGACAAGCTAGCGGAGTATTATGCGACCCAAGAGTTCCACTGAGATTGAAGGGATGTTTTTATAAGACGACGATTAGACCTACCATATTATAAAGTGGGGAATGTTGGGCTACGAAAAAGCAACAAGAAGATAGAGTACATGTGGTTGAGATGTGTATGTTGAGATGGATGTGTGGAGAAATGATAAAGGATAAATGTGTCATGTGCATGCAGCAGGAGGAAGTTGCAAATTATTTGTTTATCCATTGTTGGGTCACAAGAGAGCATTGGTGGTGCAAAAAAATTGCACGCTAACCCTAAAATAGCGTAAATCCCACAAGATATGGGTTAAGGTTCTTGCTCATCAATTAAAATAAAAATAAAAAGGAGAATAAGGATAGAAGAAGATCCAAGGAAGAAAAGTTAGCCTCACACCAAACCGCACGTGGGAGAAGAGTCACTCTTCTAATGAAAACTCATCTCAAGTTCTCTAGAATTCGGACAAAGCAAAACTCATAAATTTTATTAATCATCCATTCAATATTCTCATAAGAGATTACAATGTGTATTTATAAAGAAAAGAAATCCTAAGAATAGTTATAAAAAAAAAACTCTTAATCAACCATTAAAACTTTCTAATCTAACAGTCATAATTAATTTCACTACTAATCCCTTTTTTTATTACCCGATCACTTTTAAAGAATCAAACGATGTCCGATTTACGTGAAATTGGTCTTGTTTGAAGGCTTATCGAAGTAACTTTCCAACAAGACAAGAATCACACAATTCCGACATATATTAATAGACTTATGACCACTTTTCCGATGGTTACGCTGAAAGTGACGAAATTAACAGTCACATATCACATATATGTGTCTAGCCCCTAAATAATTCAAATAAAGAAACTAATCCTAAAACAATCCACTTATTTAAAGAATCCTAATAAAAATGAAACTAAACCTAAATAAAAAATGTCTAAAATAGCATGCACACAGGTCTTTAACGGACCTTTTAAAAACTCATTTGTGGGTCCACTTTCTCTTTCGACGTCTCATCTTTATCCGGCGACGATCTCGGCATGTAGGCTCCAATTCCGCATCAATTGGGTCCTTCTGATGAAAGCCTTTGGGGCTTTCATGGATTATGTCTAGTTTGGTTGGAGAGATACTTGTTGCGTTGGAGTTCTGGATTTTGCGGGTATTAAGGGAGCTTTTCAGAGAATGTCTCTTATGGGGATGATGTCGGTCATTTGGTTGGAAAGCCGACTACCTTCATCATGCATATATGCCAGTGAGTGGGTTTTGAGTTGGGTACCGTTGGATAAAGAGAGGTGTATCGTGGGGGTGGGATGATTCGTTATAGGTTGCCCCTCTTTGGGGGGGGGGGGGAGGTGTTGTTTTGTTTTATGAGTTGGGGCTGTCTGTTTTCCTGTTTCGTTCTTCCTCTTGCTGCTTTACTTTCTCGCTAAGGTCCAGGTTCGTGTCTCTGTAACTCTTTCATCTTTTTTATACATAGATTTGCTTCACTGATAAGAAATAACAAAACATAATATTGACTCACACATTTACTTTTAATACCTCAGAACATGTCGAAATATAGAATTTGTCCACATGCATTGTTGGTGGTTCCCTCTAGCATAATGAAAATCAGCCCCCACACTTATTTTTATACCTCAGTCAAAATATATGCTTTAGATGTTTGTCACATTCATTGCTTCCCTATGATTTCATACTCATTCCATACAATAATTTTACTCTATCATGAGTAGGTGATGGGAACACCTTGCGCTTATGGAGCCCTAGTTGTCTATTGAGAGTGCTATGAGTTTTTAGCATTATCAAGGAAAAACAATGATGCTCCAATTTTTTATCTCTCCCCCCAAATTTTGAGAAAGATCAAGGATCCATTCTTTGTTCACATCCTACGACTATTACATAGTTGCGTGCTGAAGAAAATGAAATTTTGAGATGACCCTATTTTAGAAATTTCCAATTTGTAAACATTCAAAATAACCTAGCTTTTTCTTGTCCAATAAGGGAAGACAAATGTACGATGCAATAGTTTGAGCAAGTGTGTTGTAGAGAGCTAGTGGCAACATTGCACTTCGCAGTTCACACGTGCACATCGTCCAAGGGTAGCACTTTTAAAAAATAAAATAGACAAACCAAGTTTGATTGGTTGATGGCATTTAACTATGGTTTGCATTTACCTGCTAACTGTTTATGGTACACACTTATTGTGACAAGTAGTTTATCAATCGAAATGTAGGTTGTTCTATTGGATGTGCCACTTAACAAATCTGTTCTTTATGGAGGTACACAACTACATAGCGTCCTATAAGTAATGGGCTGCGATGGGGTATCAAAATTGGTTTGTTCTATTGGATGTGAAATGTTGGTATCACATGTCGGCTCGTCCTGCTGAATGCTGACACCTAATGCCTGATAAAAACGCACTTCAGAGAATACCATGAGAGAAAACGGTTTGTCATGCTTCGTATCAGCAAATAATGATGTGAATTTTGTAAAGACAGATTGAAAATCAAATGCATATTGGATTGAAAATCCATGACTAAAATTCACTGTAACGACAGATTCAAAATTAAATGCATATTGGTTTGAAAATCCATGGCTAAGTTTCAGTGTATTCCTTAAAGTAAGATCGGTAGCAACCCCTTCACAAATAATTTTAGGGGGGTGGTGGGGATGTCATTTATCATAAAGAAGTGACATTATTATGTATCTTGAAGCAATATAATAAATAAACATTGCACCTTTGTTCACCATTTTCTACTATTACATTTAGATTTCAGCAACATAATAAAACTAAGTTATTAAAAAAAAAAACAAGAAAATTTATCAGTAATTGCAATTTATTTAGATCAAGAAAAAAGTGCATACAATCAACTGGACAATCAAGCAACCACACAACCACCTTGGGGATATCTCTAAATCAACATACAAAACTAAAAAGACCACCAAACAGTACATCACTATGATTGGTCGATTGTTAAATCAGTGTCAAAGTGTTCCTTCAAACAAAGGCAGATATCTATTATACCCATAAAGTTGCATTCAATATTCCTCGAAGATAGGGAAACTACTTAATTTCTTTTTTTCTATCAGTGAGGCGGAACCTATTTAATGCATCCAATTTCATTTATAAAGATGCATGCAATATTATTTAAAATATGCAACCTCCTTTTTCTTTATCAGTGATATGGAACCTAATTAATGGAGACAATTTTATTGTTAATTACAAAGAATGCAAGACTAACAATTGAGGAACTTATGGAACAAAAAAGTAGCTGCCTCTAAGTGATGTGAAGTAAATGAAAATGAGAAGAGAAACCCTCTAGAATGCAAATATAATGCCTGATAGTCCAGATGACTAACTTGGAAAAGTGCCTTCCAGATTTGATAAATATAATAACAATTTTTGTAAGACAATGTGAGATGACCTGTAATGCACAAAACGCAACCACCAAGTGCTGACCATGCCTTTATTCCGTTCTTCTGGAAAAATAAATATATATAAACCGGATTGAATGCCTTTAGAGCACCAGCATCATACTTTAAAAGGTTGTATAATCCAATGGATCCGAGAGAGAAAAACCAAAGTGCTAGTACAGGAGAAAACATGAAACCAACTTTGCCAGTTCCAAACCTCTGAATGCTGAACAATGCCACGAGAATTACAACTGAAATAATTACCACAGCCTCTGAAAAATACAACTTAGATCAATCAAATTATGGATGCAAGATCCTTAAAATGATCAACAATAAAACCTATCCAAGAAAAAGACAAGCAAGAGAATAAGTTAAACCACCTGTATCAAATCCGGGAATTTCACCTTGAAGACCACTAACAGCAGACATTACTACAAAAATGGAAGAAAGACCATGATGAGACACCTTAATCATATTCCAGGTAGCAGATAGACTATAAAGCAACATTTTTAATATATATATATATATATATATATATATATATGAGGCTCGCGACTATCCGTCCGGATGTAGCCCTGAGGGCTGCATCCACGTCGGATAGGTGCCATCTGGCACCCATCGCAAGGATTGGCTACCACGGCAACATAGAAAAGATTGGTCAAGTACCCCCCAAAAAATTTGAGCATGATCCAATGCATAACCACCGTTGAAAATGTGATCAAAGATGCATAAAATCAATGCACCAAGTTGGTTGGCATTATCTTATCTTTGACCCATCAAACAGACGGCACAAAAGTCAAAAAAATAATATTTCTTTCAAATGGCATGCCACATGGCTGATCAACCCAAAACGGGTGTTGAAGTTGGTTGATCATGCCACCTGGCATGTGATTTGGCATCAGGGTTCAGCCCTCCAGGGCTACATCCAGATGCATTTCCCCAACTCTCTCTCTCTCTCTCTCTCTCTATATATATATATATATAAGGAACGATCAGCATACCTGACATTGCTGGAGTCAGAATACCATCCCCTATTATCATGGAAGTCCCCATCAGAACCAAAAGCAATAAAAGGGTTTTTAAGGAAGATTTTCGCTCTAAACTCTCTTTTATATTTAACGCCCTTTCCAACTCAGGAGTGGGCAGCTTGAGCCTAAAGCTAGAGATATATTCATCAGCACGCTGTTGATTTGGAAGAAGATTAACTTTTGCATATCTGCAAATCAACGAATATAAGGCAAAGGTACCACCTGCAATTGCAATCAACAGTCTTCAGGCTAAACTGCACTTGTTTAACAATTATATTTAATAAAAGATACAGATTACAAAGGTATGAATAACTATGCTATATTTACAATCTTCTATGAAACACAAATTTTAGAAAAATAATAATATACGAACACTATCACATAAACCAATTAAAGGTAAGATAATCTGCTAAGATAGTTAAAACCATACCTTCACCATTATCATTAGCTTTGAGCACTATGAAAACATATTTTGCAAAAGGAAGGAGTGCGATTGTGTACATGACTAAGGATAAAGCTCCCAAAACATCAACTTCTGATGTTATTGGCACCTTGCTGAAAACATCAGCAAAGACATATAAAGGACTCGTTCCCATGTCACCGTATACCACACCAAGAGTTTGAAATGCCAGTGCAAGAGTGCCCAAAACAGAAAGATCCTGAAATTAAACCAGAAACAAATTCATAATAAGAGTGTGGACACATGGCACAGGTGCCAAGTGTGAGGGTTTCATAGGTGTTCGGCATGGTAATTTCTGAAAATTCAAATACGGCATCATTGGCTATAAAAAAAATTTGAGAAAAAGAATTTATAAGTTAAAATGTATATATGTCACAAAATAATATTAAAGGGAAATCCTAGAGAGCTAATTGAGAAACCTACTTGATCAAAAGATGAAACTTATAGATTCATCATTTCACGACTCTAACTAAAAAAACTCTTCGATGTAGCGGGGACGAGACAACGTGACATACTACAATCACATACAGAAGTGCTGCCCTTTGGCTCCGCAATATGGAACCTCTCAACAGCTTCCGTTCCTTAAAATTTCATATTGTACAAATGGTTTTCAAGCACCCAAGCTTTTTCATTTATAATTCTAAACTTCGCAAAATTTTCTCTAAAACAGTAACTGATTTTATTGTGTTGAACTTGAAATAAATCATACTTTGGTGACATCAGGTGGTATTTGGTCATACAGGTCTTGAAGTGTCATGTCATGATGAGGAGTGTCCAAGTGCCACTAAGTATCAGCACGACAAAAAGTCCAAAACTAGAAGTGCGCAAGTAACACTTAGTAATTTAGCATGCTGCTCTTTGTCCAACATCTGTAGATGTCAAAAAACTGCCACATAAGATTGATATCAAAATATCAAAGATTTGAAACGATACGAGGATAATAGACTCATAACCGTGATTGAAACTCTTTTATGACCATTTAAAAGCATGAATGAGTATTAAAAAAACCTTTGTGGCTGGAATCACAATCAATGCTCAAGTAGAGAGCTATATCCATCACTTCGGTTTTTAGAAATTTGATCAAAGTGACAGTAGTCAAAAGTGACACTGGTGTTGACTATTTGTGGGCAATTTGCTAGTTTCATTGACTTTTCAAGTTTTTATCAAAGCTGCATTTTTGGGATTAATCATGAAATGATCTAAAGTGGAACCTAAGGGCTGCTTGGTTTTCTCAACTTTTCGATAATTGGTAGTTAGAAATTGAATCTGCCATTCCTTTCTATCTTTTCCTCACAAAATTTGCTCAACGTGAATATATTATAACCCACTATTTCCCATAGTTATCCTAATGAATTTGTGAGTTTAGGGAAAGCCTTTGAAGAGGTCTAATGCTCATAAATCTAAGGATTCAAATGTGAAAGTATCCAGCCCCTTGGATGAAAAATCACTGCATTTGAGGTAAATATTCCATATTCCCCTTTCTCATGTTAACTCTTTACATAGGAAAAGTTAAATGTTGAAATTTCCATGATAAAAAGACAGCGCATAAATCATATGCATTTTGGATGACACCAGCAGCAAAGAAACATTTTTGTTCGTTTTGGGAAATAAGAGATGCCTAGCGCTGTAGACTGCCTAGAGTCTTTAATGCAAAATCATCATGGGTCACACGTTTATGAGAATTCCAACTTTTAGATAGTTACCAAATAACAACAACTGCAACTACGAACAGACTCAAACGAACTTATGAGTGAAATACAACAATATATATCCAGGGTAAGTAGCTACAAGTGTATGTTGATAAATGCCGCACACCCAAGACTGCTCGGGGGACCCCAGTGGGAAGTGGGTGAGAGGTATGAGTCGCTAAGGGCAACCATTACCTGTATATATTTAGATAGTTACCCCAGTGGGAAGTGGGTGAGAGGTATGAGTCGCTAGGGGCCACCTCGTTTTCAACAAGCGATCGGGGGTTGGGGGCAGCCTCACTCAATTCAAGATCGAGAAAATCATCCACAAAATACGTGAGGGCCGGTCGCCTACACTTGCTTCGCGCCTTATTGCTGAAAAGCAGCAAGCGGAGCTTCAAAAGAGAAGCAAGCCAGAGAGTAGCATGGTTAGTCGCTCGTGCTAATGTTTTTCAGCTCCAGTAGCGTAGGATGACCGGGCCAGGCCAAGCGACTAACCACGCGACTCCCTGGCTCGCTTTTGAAGCTCTGCTAGCAGCTTTTCAGCCGAAAGTCACGGAGAAAGTTTAGGCAACCGACACTCACGTATTTCGCAGATGATTCTCTCGGTCTCAAATTGGAGGGGGGGAAGCAGCCTCAATCAATTCGAGGTCGAGAGAATTATCTGCAAAATACATGAGGGTCGGTCACCGACGCTTGATCGGTGACCTACCGGAGCTTCAAAAGAGAAGCACGCTAGAGAGTAGCGTGGTTAGTCGCTCACTCTAGTGTTTTTCAGCTCCAGGGGCGTAGGATGATCGGGCCAAGCTGAACGACTAACACGGGACTCTCTGGCTCGCTTCGCTTTTGAAGCTCCGCGCACAGCTTTTCAGTAGCAAGCCACGGAGCAAGTGTAGGCAACTGGCCCTCACGTATTTCAAGGATGATTCTCTTGATCTCGAATTGGAGGGGGAGGGGGGGCTCAATCAATTCGAGATTGAGAGAATTATCCGCAAAAGGCGTAAGGATCAATCGCCTACACTTGTTCAGTGACCTGCTGCTGAAAAGCAGCGACCAAAGCTTCAAAAGAGGAGCCAAAGAGTAGCGTGGTTAGTCACTCGCGCTAGTGTTTTTCAACTCCAGAAACATAAGATTACCCAGCCAGGCCGAGCGACTAGCCACGCGACTCTCTAGCTCGCTTTGCTTTTGAAGCTCCGGTCGCAGCTTCTCAGCAGCAAGTCACGGAGCAAGCTTAGGCGACCGGCCCTCACGTATTTCGTGGGTGATTCTCTCGATCTCAATTGGAGTGAGGGGGTGGGGAGGAGGCAGCCTCAATCAATTCGAGATCAACAGAATCATCCACAAAATACGTGAGGGTCAAAATACGTGAGGGTCGGTCCCCTACACTTGCTCCGTAAATTGCTGCCGAAAAGCAGCGAGCAGAGCTTCAAAAGAGAGGCGGGGTACAGAGAATAGCGTGGTTAGTCACTCGCGCTAGTGTTTTTCAGCTCCAGTAGCATAGGATGACCAGGGCAGACTGAGTCAGAAAGGCTATGGATCCAGTAATTGTACCAGTTCAAACTCATTCGTGAAGCCTTTGCACATCATAAGAGACGCGCAGCTCACAGGACTAACTCCTGAGCTGCACCCAACAAACAGTGGCACAACTTTTTTTTAAATCGGTAACAGTGGCATAGCATCTCACACCCACCGATTAACCGATAAAACTTACAAGAAATACCCGTTTCACGGGCGCAAAAAAAAAGATCAAAGTGAAGAATCCTCGACTAGCTACTTGACAACTATCCATGGATGCTCAAGTAGAAGCTAAAAATTCAAAGACCCAACCAAAAATAACATCCAATATGAAAAATTACAACACCATCCATCCTAAACAATAAAATTAAACAATACCCACATTAAATTTCAAGTTGGAACAGCATCATAACAAGACTACATAAAATCCTAAAAAAAAATGGAACAAGAAGAAAACCTTAGAATGTTGGTGTGAAGCAGAAATGTCCATGGCCTCAACATCGAAAGAATCCATTCTCTTGGGCTTCTTGGCAAGCCTTCTCCTAACAGTGCCATGTTCTTCCCTGGTGTGTTCTTGAGGTTCATCTCCAGCTAGAGACCATGGGGGTGACTCTGAATCTACTTCGCTCCCATCCACCCATCTCGATTCTGACGCTAATAATCGATCGCTCTCTTCAATCCCCTTTCCATCCATTTCTTCTTCTTCTTCTTCTTCTTCTTCTTCGTCCTCAGTTTCAGTTTCAGTGGGTAAAGATCACGGAACTGGCTATGGCGATGCACGTCACTCGTCAACCAATCAGAACATTTAGACGCAGAAGAAGGGCTGTCTGCTCAAATAATCAGACGGGGAGGGGAGGGCCCAGTACTACGGCTGCCTTAATTTTAGTGAAACCGATGCCGTCTGCAAGGCATAGATCAAAATCTCGGTTTCGGTCAGGACCTGGATCATAAATTGGTCAAAATTTTGATAAATTTCGAATATTTTCTAAAATATGCACCAAACTTTACTAAACTTCGCCTAACTTTATTTTATTAGTTTTTTTAAGTTCTTTAACAGTATTAGATCCCACGTTTATACTAGTGAGGCTAATTTTTGTCCATTTAAAGTACTTAAATGTCGATTACTCCTTAAAAAAGCTTTAAAAACAAAAATCCCTTAAAAAAAGGGTTTTATACCCCTTAAACATCGAAAATCCCTTGAAAAAAAGGGAGTAATTACTTGCACACGTTTTTCAAGTGATTGCACTGAATTTAAAAAAAGACTTGGTATTTTAGGGACATGTAATATGTAAAAATGCAATATGAGCTGTCTGATTTGAAATTCATGATCAACAGATTTCTGGTATAAAAAATTGGTACAAAACATGATACTTGCCGTATGATCTATTGATATCTTTAAATTATGGCCTTCAAATCAAACGACTTAGATGGTGTTTTCACATAGTAGAGGTCGCCAAACTTGCCAGTCTTTCGTTTAAATTCGGTACAATCCGATGCAATCACTTGAAAAGCGTGTGCAAGTAATGGCTCCCTTAAAAAAATGGGTTGCCCTTAAGTCACATCATCTGCCACAGTTCAAGTGATGGAGTGTAACATCCCAAACATTTTAGACCTAGAACTAATTGCCTCGGTACGTGTGCCGATGGTCTGCACGTCGAAGACGATATCAATAGTCTATGTAATGTCTATAGATCAAATCCAACAGATGGGATTTGACGTATGAAGGCTAGGTTAAGGGTTAGTGCATCTTCGTACACCTAACCTAGGCGTGACCGCTTTGTATCAAAACCTAAGACTATGATTATAAAAGGAATTATAACCATTCAATATCCTAGTTATTGCAGATCACCGGGAGTTAAGAAGAGAGAGACGGGCGACTAAGGCATTGATTGCTTAGGGATGTGATCTTGATCCATTTTCGAAGATTGTTGTATGGATTTGAAGCGACGATCGAGCCGTTGATCTTTCGATGAACCCTAGTCAAAGTTAGACGCTAGGAATTGGAGATCCAGAGGAAATAGAGGTAAATAAACTAAGGCTAAAACTTGAATGTATATTAATGGTTGTTTTTATGTAATTTAAGATCAAGAACACACAAGAATCGGGTTTGATTTTAAGAGGAGGTGAGAACGAGGGTGAAAACCCTAGGACTGCTGGAATCCGCTCATTTCGATCGATCAGAATTGAATTCGATTGATCGAAATGGACTTAAATGTATGAAAATCAAAGTTGAATAAAATTTGTTCGATCGAAGTTAAATTCGATCGAACGAAACGTATTCGATCGATCGAACGAAACGTATTCGATCGATCGAATCTCACACTCGATCGATGGAAACGTATATAAATAGGAACGTGGAAAAACCCTCTGTGAGAACTCGATCGATCGAAATATATTCGATCGATCGAATTAGAGTTTTCTACCGATCGAAGTAAGATTCGTTCGATCGAACTGTGTGATAGCTAAATTGCTTTTGGAAGATTCGATCGATCGAAATATTTTCTATCGACCGAAAGGGGATTCGTTCAATCGAACTATGTTTGATTTTTGGCTTCTGTGAGAACTCGATCGATCGAATTTAGTTCGATTGATCGAAACGTGATTTCGATCGATCGAAATTAGGATTCGATCGATCAAAATTCCTAGATTTGTATTTTTGGTAAGTTTTGACTATGAGATTTTGAGGGGAGTTATCCTAACATGTTTAGCATTGTTCTAATGAGTGAACATTGGATTTTATATTTTAGGTGACTTAGTATTGTATGATAAAGGGGCTAACCCAAACAGCGGTGTGAGCTAGTGTAGGTTAAGATCTTGAGGTAAGGAACACTTGACACCATGTGTATTATTACGTTAACATGTGTGTGTTATGACGTGACGTTTCTTTGAATTGATTATATGTGTGGTTACGAATTAAATTTGGAAGGACATGTGCATCCGTACGTTTTTGATTCATGTATGAGTTGTGGAATCTTTCAAGAATTAATCTAATGTGTTGTGCAAGTATCTTCACACTTCTTTTCGACCTTTAATCTAAATTATAATTATCACTTTACGCGGCGATGAGCTATATGTATGCACTTCGATTTAAGGTTTTATGTGAATACCCGACCGGTACGGCTATTAATCCGTACACCTTTGTGCTATGTGTTTTGTGACTTCTACCGCATGACGGTAAATATGTTCGGTCAAACGTCCAACTTTATGGGACCTTGGATATATGTGAAAATGGTTCATATAAGCGACGATGGTGGGTATTCCATCGGGAGCTTGAGGCTATAGCTCCTCATTCTATTACTTTAAGTTTTTCTTTTCTTATATTGGAAGAATATGTTGACCTATCTCTTTTGAATTTCGAACAAGCTTTGTACCTATGTTTCATGCCATGACCATACACTGTGCATGCGTCCCGATTATTCTGTTTCATTATACCATAAGATCTATGTTTGTCATTACAATAAGCATGCTATGAGTTTTTCCTTACTAAGCTTGGATGAAGCTCATTCTTCGACTATATGTCACAGGTTCAAGTGAAGACGTTGATACCAGGATTTCCGAGAGGGAGGATTCTGAGCTAGCTTCGGGGAAGGATATAGAGGAGTTTCACCCTGAGAGCTGCTTTCTTTATACTAGGCCAGAGTAGGTCCGGCCCTAGGATTCAGGATGTGTTGGTTTAACTTTGTAAAGGATGTAAATTTTGCAAATGATTGTATTTCTTTTGGTGAACCATGTTTCGGTAAGGTACGGCCCTTACCGGTGGTTCATGTCAGTTCTTTTTCCATAAGAAATCATATGGAATTAGAACCGTCATTTTGAGCTTTTGAAGAATAGTGCTAGTTCTCTTTTTGCTATGATGATTCATTGGATATGGTTCCACTTTTTTTTCGCTTAACAACTATATGTTACGTGCTTCGTTCAGGGCCTCGGCCTCAGTACCAGCCCACTGACGGCGCGGGCTTCGGGGTGTCGAAACCCGCGCTATCACAGTTGGTATCAAAGTAAGCTTTTAGAGACGTCTGACAAGTCTTAAACTATTTCGAGATTGAGATTTTGTTGGATACTAGGGACTGTCTGTTAATGAGACTTTTGTTTCATTGTAACAAATTCCAATGGATCAGCGAGAAAGAGGTAGACGTGGGGGAAGTCGCCAAAAAGGTGAAAGGCGTATGGAGGATATTCCTTCGAGTTTCGGAGGAGAGTAGAGACCACCTCCTGAGGCGGAGAGAGGTCATGGAGATGAGTCTTCTGATAGAATGGCCAGGGCTATGAAGGCTATAGCCGGTGCCATGGCTCAGCAGACCCAGCAGACTACACTTCTAACTGAGCAGACGGCATTGTTAGCTGCAAACAATGTCAGCCATTAGTAGCAACCACCACCGCCACCACCTTCTGCTTTGTTGCCATCCTCATTTGTGGATTTCAAGAGATTGAGACCTCCTGTGTTCCAAGGGCAGACTGATCCACTTGAAGCGAGGAAGTGGGTGAAACAGATGGAGAAATTGTTGGAGAGACTACAAAGCCCTGAGCATGAGAAAGTTGGTTGGGCTTCTTTCCAACTAGAAGGCGACACTGACGCTTGGTGGAAGTCGGTGTTGAGGAAAAGGGAAGTTGAGGGTCCGTACAACCCATGGACGTGAACAGACTTTGTAATGGCATTTAACAAGGAGTACTTTCCTAAGCAAGTCCGGAATCAGTTGAAGAAGGACTTTACGAATCTTGTACAAGGGAGCATGACCGTATGGGAGTACGACAACGAGTTTGTCAGGTTATCAAGATTTGCACCAGAATTGGTAGCTACTGAAGAAATGAAGGCTAACAGATTCCAAGAAGGCCTGAGACCGAATATACAGGAGAGAGTGTCCATATTTGAATTGGAAGCATATGCTGATGTGATGGGGAAGGCGATCGTTGCAGAAAGGGACATCAACAAAAGACATGAGTGGAAGAACAAGCCAAGTCCAGGGGGGGGAGGGTGAGCGACTATGACTCGAGGAATAAAAAGCCGAGGTTGTCAGCACCTGCTCCAGTTTCAAGACCAGCCTATGCAAATTATCCGAGGTCAAATACTTTCACTTCTACGAGACTGTTTCGCAGAGAGGGCCCTACTCAAACTCAGACGTCTAGGGCATCTGTCACACAAGGACCTTCTAGAGCGGCATCTACAAGTCCACAACTAAAATGTGCCCGTTGCGGCAAATCACATAAAACATCGGACTGTAGACGGGACACGAGTGGATGTTTTAAATATGGGAAAGTAGGCCCTATGATACGAGACTGCCCCGAGATGAGAAAGGAGGGCACCGTCTCAACTGCTACCGCATCGAGACCTACACAATCCACGAGACATGTTGTTCAAGGTCGTGCCTTTGTCGTGACAGCGGAAGACGCCCGGACAAGCAACGATGTAATCCAAGGTATAACCTTCTTATTATGTTTGAACTCATTATTTGTCTTCTAGATGAAGAAAGTGCATTGATAGAAAATCTTCTAGGCTTACTTTGTGTGATCATGACATGCATTTCTAAACGTAGTGAATATGTTAAATGATATATAGGTACGCTAGAACTTTATCGAGAAAACGACGGCGATCGTTGTGTTGCATGAGTTCTGATAGACCCAGGGTCTATCCACTCGTATATAACTCCAGAATTCGCGGGGTAATTAAAGATTGTTCCCGAGTTGGATTTTATTTTAGATGTTTTCGTTCCTACGGGAACTACAGTGACTGCAGACACATGTTGCCGATCAGTCATCGTGCAAGTGGAGGATCAAGAGACTATCACAGATCTTATCTTGTTGAACATGCAAGGACTTGATGTACTACTTTGCATGAATTGGCTATGTGCATATCATGCCAGCGTAGATTGTCTGCAGAAAGTAATCACTTTTCGTCCACCCAGACAGAAATCTTTCTGATTCATTGGTGAGAAAGGAAAGGTAGCACCGATCATCTCCGCAGTACGAGCTGAGCGGATGATGAAGAATGGATGCGAGGGATATCTAGCATTCCTGTAAGAGCAAAAGGAAGTAAAAAACGTTATTTCCGATATCCCAATTACCTATGAGTTTGAGGACGTATTTCCCGATGAGTTACCAGGCTTGCCACCTGATCGGGAGATCGAATTTGCTATTGACTTAGCTTGTGCATCGAACCAGCCTGACTCCATACTAATGGCTCTGAATCAAGGAGTTGAAGGAGCAATTACAGGAACTGTTAGATAAGGGCTTTATAAGGCCAAGTGTGTCCCCTTAGGGAGCACCGATCTTGTTCGTTAAGAAGAAAGGCGGGTCGATGAGACTTTGCATTGACTACCGTCAATTGAACAAGCTCATGATCAAGAACAAGTACCCTTTGCCCAGGATCGACGATCTATTCGACCAATTGCAAAGGGCAAAGTTATTTATAAAGATCGACTTGAGATTCGGGTATCATCAACTAAAGGTGAAGGCTGAAGATGTACAGAAGACAACATTCAGGACTAGATATAGGCATTACGAATTCTTAGTGATGCCTTTCGGCTTGACGAATGCACCAACCTCGTTTATGGACCTCATGAATCGGGTCTTTAAACAACACCTTGATACATGCGTAGTGGTGTTTGTGGGCGACATTCTTATTTATTCAAAGACCATAGAAGAACACGAACATCATTTGTGCATTGCCTTACAGACCCTACGTGAACACCAGCTGTATGCCAAACTCAGCAAGTGTGAATTCTGGCTTGAACAAGTGAGTTTTCTCGGTCACGTAGTATCAGAAGCAGGCATGACTATTGATCCGGCAAAGATTGAGGCAGTGTTAGATTGGGAACAACCCATGACCGTGATGGAGATTCGTAGTTTCCTCGGTTTAGCTGGATATTACCGACGCTTTATGAAAGGTTTCTCCAAGATTTCAGGACCACTCACTCGACTTACAAGGAAGAATGCAAAATTTGAGTGGACTAAGAAATGTGAAGAGAGCTTCCAAGAACTCAAGAAACAGCTTACCTCTGTTCCAGTATTGGCTATTCCATCAGGCAGTGGGAGATTTACTGTTTACAGTGATGTGTCATATGGTGGTTTGGGCTGTGTATTGAATCAAAGCAGTAAGGTCATAGACTATGGGTCAAGATAGCTGAAAGAGCACGAGAAGAACTACCCGACGCACGATCTAGAGTTAGCCGCAGTGATCTTTGCGCCTAAGATTTGAAGGAATTACCTGTATGGTGAGACCTTTGAGATCTTCACGGACCATAAAAGCCTCAAGTATTTGTTTACGCAGAAAGAATTGAATATGAGGCAACGACGGTGGATTGAATTTCTCAAGGACTACGACTGCACAATACAATATCACCTAAGTAAAGCTAACATCGTGGCTGACGCGTTGAGTAGAAAGAATGTTGCTCAGTTAGCTAGTCTCCTAGCGGGACTTCAACGATGGAAACTATTGGAAGACATTTTGTTGTATGATAAGAACATTGAAGTCAAGGATACCGAGGTACTATTGGCAAATCTCACGATCAGACCAACTATTTTTTATCGCATTTATAAATTCCAGATGAAAGACCCAAAGCTGGTGAGGATACGTCAAAAGGTGACTACAGATGAAAGGGGGGATTTTTCTGTCAAAGAAGATGGGTCATTACTATTCCGTGGCCACATATGCATACCTGTGGATGCCAAGCTGAGGCAGACCATATTGTATGAAGCTCATAAGTTCAAGTATGCCATTCATCCGGGTAGTACTAAGATGTACCAGGATTTGCGAAAGTGTTATTGGTGGATAAGATTGAAGAAAGATATCGCGGAATATGTGTCAAAGTGTCTAGTGTGTCAACAAGTAAAGGTGGATCATAGACACCCAGCAAGTCTATTACAACCTCTACCAATACCGAAGTGGATGTGGGAGTCCATTTCTATGGACTTCATTGTGGGATTACCAAGGATGATGAGACACCACAATGTAATATGGGTGGTAGTGGATCGATTGACGAAGTCGGCTCACTTCCTACCCTACAATACGACATACACTGTAAGCAAGTTGGCAGATTTATATATGAAAAAAATTATGCAACCCAAGGTATTCCTATAAGCATTGTGTCCGATTATGATCCCTTGTACACATCAGTATTCTAGCAAAGATTCCAAGAAGGTATGGGCACGAGATTGGACTTTAGTTTCGCATTTCATCCACAGACCAATGGTCAGACAGAGAGAGTCAAACAGATTATTGAAGATATGTTGCGAGCATGCATGATTGATTTTCAGGGATCATGGGATCAGCATCTTCCAATGATTGAATTCGCGTATAACAATAGCTTTCAGCAGAGCATTGGGATGGCTCCATATGAGGCCCTATATGGACGGAGATGCAGGTCTCCGATCAATTGGGAGGAAACGGGTGACAGATTTGTGTTGGGGCCGGAAGTCATCAGAAAAAATGCTGAGACCGTCCGTATTATACGAGAAAGAATCAGGACGGCGCAGAGTCGCCAGAAGAGCTACGCGGATTTTAAGCGCTCAAGCATGGACTTTCAAGTGAGAGATCATGTGTTTGTAAAGATATCCCCAATGAAGGGTGTGATGCACTTTGGAAAGCGCAAAAAGTTGAGTCCTTGCTTTATTGGACCATTCGAGGTATTGGGGAGAGTGGGTGAAGTTGCGTATAGGGTCGCATTACCCTCGCAACTTGACAGAGTGCACGACGTATTTCACGTTTCAATGTTGCAGAAATACGTGCGAGACCCAACTCATATCCTCGATGCACCACTTGTGGAAGTCTATAGGGATCTGACGGTCATTGAAGAACCAATGTAAATTTTAGACCGAACCAATGGAAAAATCACTAGAGAGGAAGCAACGTGGGAACGCGAAGCCTAGATTCGCGCCCAACATCCTTCATTGTTTGAGTAATCATGAGAAGGAGAAAAATTTTGTAATGGTCCTTTGTGATCAAATTATATGTAAATACTTTGAATGATCAATGATAGGGATGAATTGGATGTTGAAGCATGAGAACGAGAAAGAAAATTCAAACACACAAAAATTATGTTGTTCTACAAATTCGATCGATCGAAGTTTATTTTCGTTCGATCGAATATGATTTCGATCGATCGAGGTGTAAATCAACCGATCAAAATACCTTGGCAGAAAGTTGATTTTTCTTGTATTTTAAAGCTTATTAAATTCATTCGATCAAATTTCTTTTCGACTGGACGAAAAAAATTTCGTTCGATCAGAAATTTCTGTAGGCCTGACAAGCTCGATCGATCGAAAAATATTCATTCGATCAAATTTTGGCGTTTCGACCGATCGAATTAAAATTCGTTCGATTGAAATGTGGGGCCCATTCTCCATAAAGCGAATTTCGACCGATTGAAATGGGTGTCGATCGATCGAAATCGGAACGATTTCAGTTTAAGTTGGATTTCGATCGATCGAATATCGCCTTTATATGTGTGAACCGCGTCCTTATGTTCAAATTTTCTGAAAATTTTAGGGCTCCCGTTAGGGTTTCGAAGGTTTCTACATTTGGGGGATCAAACGAATGACCTATTGTGTTATATCCTCTAAGAAATCGAATCCAAACCTCCTCAAACCGGTAAATTTTAATTTTGGATTCTTCTTTCTCTGATTTGAGTTAATTTTTTGATTTTTTTTTTTTAGAACCCTAGCTTGAATCCTTGGACCATGGCACCTAAGAAGAAGGTTGCCACTTCTAAAACTCCTACATCGAAGCGACCCAAGATCACTCTGGGTCTTTCGCAACCACCAAAACCTTTGCCATAGCCACCTATTCCACCACGACAACAACCTGCCGAGCAACCCGTTGCTCCGCAAACTCCCCAGCGCGACCAACCAAACGAATGGTGGGCCAACAAGGGTTTTGCCTTTGAGTACACCATCGATCCAGCCTTATTCGAAACACCCAATGTGCCCGGCGTTGATGCTTGGGCACTTGACTATTTGAGTAAGGCGGGATTGGATAATCTCTAAAACCCATTCATCAGTACTATTACCCACGCCTCGTGCGCTTGTTTTACCAAAATATGTTTGATGACTCTGACCCTAATACCATTTGTACCAAAGTCGATGGGAAGACATGTTTTTACCCACGCAATGGCTTGTAGAGCGGTGGAATGTTTTGACGGTTATGGTGAGGGGATTAACTTGTTACCCCCAAATCCCTAAAACTTGACCCATACCTATGTGGGTGAGCGGATGACTGGAGGACGAGTTGCACCGGGTCGAGCCATTAGACGAGCCCATTTACTGAGCTATATGTGGATGCTCGACACAATCTTCAAGTGCAATCTCTACCTGATCCGCTACAAGACTGAGAGATTAGGGATGTTGATGGAAGCCCTATTCGCGGCTTTTCAGGGTAAATGGTTTGATGCCGCCACAGTGGTTTTTGAGGGAATCAAGCATGGGAGGAAGAAGTTATTGGCAGGGGTGGAAAATCCTGAGGAGTATATACCATATGCCAGTTTGGTCTCGACTATGTTTGATGAGTATGTCGCGACCTCCGTGCATAAGATCTCCTCCAGGGAGCCTAGGTCCTCCGACAATGTGGTGTTCTACACCTTTAAGCAGTGGAGGAAGACTTATAACCGACTGAAACCACACCTATAGCCAGCCCCTCAAGCGCCTCCTATCCCTCCTCAACCACAAGATGCACCGGCTCAGGAAGCACCACTACCTGACCAACCTGCTCCTGAGGCTCTTATCCCCGATCAGCCTGAGGTTATCCCTCCAGTTCACCAATCTGCCGACCTACTGATACCACGCGACCATCAAGCAGCTCCGATCACTAATGAGGCATTGGCTATGCTCATCCAAGAGAGTAATTGCCAGCTCAATCAGCGCCTTGATTACTACGAGCTGCTCGTGGAGGACGTGTTGCACGCCATGTACCCTACCAACTACGATCAGATGATGGCGACCATGTGTGCGCGGGTATTCGGCGCTTCTACGGCAGACGCTTCTGCTGAGGATCCATGGCCTAATGAGGCGGCCAGTGGGGATCACGCCGACGAGGAAACGGAGGATGTGGCGGATCCTACTGGCCCAACGGATCCTGTTGGAGCGGCTGGAGGAGCGACTGTTGAGGGATCATGAGCTTGAGAGTGTTTCTTTTTGAAAATTTCAAATTTTGGGCAATGTGTATAATTTTTTAACTATTGTGGCATGGTTGCCACTTTTATTTTTACTTGTTAGAACTATGGTGGCATGGCTGCCACGATGATCTTTTACATAATCATGCTAACTTTTGATGAATGATGTGCCTAAATTAGATTTACTAGAATTTATTGTGTAGACTGTGTATGTGTGTGGGGTGAGATCCTATAACGACATGGATTGTTTAGCCATGTGTGGTGCCTTACGAGGTAACCCTTCATGTATCGTGCTGCGCACTAGGACAATTTTCGAGGACGAAAATTCCTAAGGTGGGGACGATGTAATGTCCCAAACATTTTAGACCTAGAACTAATTGCCTCGGTATGTGTGTCGATGGACCGCACATCAGGGACGGTATCGATAGTCTATGTGATGTCTATAGATCAAATCCAACGGATGGGATTTGACGTATGAAGGCTAGGTTGAGGGTTAGTGCACCTTCATACACCCAACCTAGGCGTGACCGCTTTGTATAAAAAACTAAGACTATGGTTATAAAAGGAATTATAACCATTCAATACCCTAGTTATTGCAGATCACCGGGAGTTCAGAAGAGAGAGAGAGGGGCGAATAAGGCATCGATTGCTTAGGGATGTGAGCTTGATCCGTTTTCGAAGATTGTTGTACGGATTTGAAGCGACGATCGAGCCGTTGATCTTTCGATGAACCCTAGTCAAAGTTAGACGCTAGGAATTGGATATCCAGAGGAAATATAGGTACATAAACTAAGGCTAAAACTTGAATGTGTATTAGTGGTCATTTTTATGTAATTTAAGATGAAGAACACACAAGAATCGGGTTTGATTTGAAGAGGAGGTGAGAACGAGGGTGAAAACCCTAGGACTACTGGAATCCGCTCATTTCGATCGATCGGAATTGAATTTGAATGATTGAAATGGAATTAAATGTATGAAATTGAAGTTGAATAAAATCACACTCGATCGATCGAATCTCACACTCGATCGATCAAAACGTATATAAATAGGAACGTGGAAAAACCCTCTGTGAGAACTCGATCGATCGAAATATATTCGATCGATCAAATTAGAGTTTTCGACCGATCAAAGTAAGATTCGTTCGATCAAATTGTGTGATAGCTAAATTGCTTTTAGAAGATTCGACCGATCAAATTATTTTCGATCGATCGAATTATAAGTTTTCGATCGACCGAAAGGGGATTCGTTCGATCGAACTATGTTTGATTTTTGGCTTCTGTGAGAGCTCGACCGATCGAATTTAGTTCGATTGATCGAAACGTGATTTTGATCGATCGGAATTGGGATTCAATCGATCGAAATTCTCAGATTCAGAATTTTGGTAAGCTTTGACTGTGAGATTTTGAGGGGAGTTATCCAAACATGTTTAACATTGTTCTAATGAGTGAACATTGGATTTTATATTTTAGGTGACTTAGTATTGTATGATGAAGGGGCTAACCCAAACGACGGTGTGAGCTAGTGCGGGTTAAGATCTCGAGGTAAGGAACACTTGACACCATGTGCATTGTTACGTTAACATGTGTATGTTATGACGTGATGTTTCTTTAAATTGATTATATGTGTGGTTACGAATTAAATTTGGAAGGACATGTGCATCCGTACGTTTTCGATTCATGTATGAGTTGTGGAATCTTTCAAGATTTAATCTAATGTGTTTTATAAGTATCTTCACTTCTTTCCGACCTTTGATCTAAGTTATAATTATCACTTTACATGGCGATAAGCTATATGTATGCACTTCGATTTAAGGTTTTATGTGAATACCCGACCGGTACGACGATTAATCCGTACACCTTTGTGCTATGTGTTTTGTGACTCCTACCGCATGACGGTAAATATGTTCGGCCAAATGTCCAGCTTTATGGAACCTTAGATATATCTGAAAATGGTTCATATGAGCGGCAATGGTGGGTATTCCATCGGGGGCTTGAGGCTATAGCTCCTCATTCTATTATTTTACGCATACCACTTTAAGTTTTTCTTTTCTTGTATTGGAAGAAGATGTGGACCTATCTCTTTTGAATTTCGAACAAGCTTTGTACCAATGTTTCATGCCATGACCATGCACTGTGCATGCATCCCGATTATTCTGTTTCATTATGCCATAGGATCTATGTTTGCTGTTACAATAAGCATGCTATGAATTTTTGCTTACTGAGCTTGGATGAAGCTCATTCCTCGACTATATGTCACAGGTTCAGGTGAAGACGTTGATACCAGGATTTCCGAGAGGGAGGATTCTGAGCTAGCTTTGGGGAAGGACTTGGAGGAGATTTACCCTAAGAGCTGATTTCTTTATACTTGGCCAGAGTAGGTCCGGCTTTAGGATTCAAGATGTGTTGGTTTAACTTTGGTTGTAAAGGATGAAAATTTTGCAAATGATTATATTTCTTTTGGTGAATCATATTTCAGTAAGGTACGACCCTTACCGGTGGTTCTTATTGATTCTTTTTCCATAAGGAATCATACAGAATTAGAACTGTCATTTTGAGCTTTTGAAGAATAGTACTAGTTCTCTTTTTGCTATGATGATTCATTGGACATGGTTCCGCTTTGTTTTTTGCTGTGCAACTATACGCTACGTGCTTCGTTCGGGGGCTCGACCTCAGCGCCAGCCTACTGAAGGCACGGGTTTCGGGGTGTCGAAACCCGGGCTGTCACATGGAGATTGTTTATCGTCCCAATCTTTCATGTAATCGATCTTTAGATCAAGGGTGTACCATCAGATGGTCAATTTTTTATTTCATGTGGTACAACCCATAAAGTGACCTTAAAATCAATTTTAAGCGTGAGTGTGATGTTAAGCTTACATTCCTTTGATGTGTGCCACGTGAAATAAAACACCAACCGTCTGATGGTACACCGACAATCACAAGATCCATCATGTGGCATTAGATCTTTGAGCAGTTTTTATTGGTAATTTCGTGCAACACCTCAATTTTCCTCAAGTTTGTAAAACACACTGCAAATATGTATATGTTTAACACAATAAAGTTTCTTAACTTTGAGTGTTTGGGCGACAAACGTTTAAATAAGGAGCTTTTGGAAGCTTGTTAGCTTGAGAGTTTCCGTTGTAGGGAAAAAAAAACATAGAAGAAGAAAAAAAGGAAGGAAAAAAATAAAAATAAAATCTGATTTTAGGAGAAGAATAAAGAAAGGTAGCTCCTGCTTTTTTTTTTTTCTTTCTTCTTCTTCTTCTCCTCCAACTTTTTTTTATTTTTTTGGGATTAAAGAAGCAAACAAGGGAAAAAAAGGGGAAAAAATAGAGGAGAGAAGAAGAAGAAAGAAATGGAAAAAATGATTTTTTTATTTTGGCAAAAATTGGGTTTAAACCCTATAAAAAAATTTCAAAACTCTCAATGTGTGATCTCGGCCAATAATTTGAAATTATCGGCCGATAATTTGATTTTTGAGATTATCGGCTGATAATTTGAAATTATCGGCCGATAATTTCAAATTTTGGCCAATAATCACTTATTTTTGGAGGGGGGGGCAGATTTTTATGGTTTGCCGTTTCGGTCTTGACCGAAACTGAGTCGTCTCGGCCGAAAATTTGAATTTTCGGCCGAGATTTTGATCCGTGGTGCGTGGTAACACTGCTACCTCTTTCACGTCAAAGAGCATATATTTCACCCTTGTGCGTTTGGATTAGCTCTTTCGAGGCAAAGAGCAGCTCTCTTTGGCTCTAGCAGGAAACTGCTTTAACGTTTGCTAACACAGCTTCTCGCCCCATTTTACTCTGACGGGGAGCTGTTTTAAATGACAATTGCTTTCTGTCTGCTCTCTGTCAGAGCAAATGAAATCCATTGTGATGAAGAGCAAGCAGAGAGTTGTTTCTACTATTATAATTAAATCTTGTAGATGGTTTAATTATATTTGTGATTGATATCCTCTTTGCTCCTAATACACGTAGTTTAGGATTGTGATTCATGGAATGGTGTGTAACAAATGTGCTATCTTGAACGTAACGCTAAGATAGATTGAACCAACCGTAATTAGTTTAGAATAAACAGTTCACTCTTTGTTTGGTTTGTCTTATAACAAGATTCTACGGATTATTTTGTTGATCAAACGGGCTAGTAGCTACAATTGATCCGAGCGTTCATGTCAGGCCCCCTCACCCTCGGCCTCCCCCGCCAGGCCTCGCACCTCGCAATCCGTGATGGCGGTGCCGAGGCGGTGCAACAGCACGTACACTTCTCTCTTTCTATTCTTTCGGTCATTTCGAGTTCTTTTAAAAACTTAATTCATTTCTCAATCTCGTTAAAACACGATTCAATTCATAAAATTTGCCATATTTCTTTTTTTCTAAAATATAGCGGGAAATGCCTTTTATTCTTCATATAATTGCGGAAATAATTTTATTTCATTTTCAAAGTAATTGCGGAAGCATAATTAAATACATTTCATTTCATTTCCCGTTCTTGTTAACCTGATCGGGCAAATTCGATTTTTATGACTTTGTCGTAAACAAATCCTACTTAGTGCGAAATTATAAGTAAGATGTTCAAAAGATTTCCAAAGAGTTCAAACTTTAAAAAGTCAGTGTTTACATAGGTCCAAATACAAAAGTACATCATTAGTTTTTAAAAGTTTTGGACTTAAACAAAACCAAAGAAAGGAAAAGATCCTGTCAAAACCAAGTGTGCAAGTGTTGGTAGCTCTATAGGCAAAATTAGCTCAAACTATCAGTTCGATCATCGCTTTTGGATCTTTCCTCGTTCAGCTCCTCTAACTTTAGCAGTTGGCTGCTGACTGCCCTTTGAAAGTATTGGGTCATGAAATGATCGTAAGCGATGAAGCTTAATAAAATCTTAGTTAATTTTTAGCATGAGGTTTAGTACAAGAAAAGTAAGAGAATTTCATATGCACAAGTGTAAGTTAGGTTTCCAACAATTGTGATAGTATAGAAGTAATCAAGATTGGACTAATGCTAAGTAGAAGTTCTAAGTACAATGACATTAAACAATTTCTATCTAACATGAGGATAATTAGTCACAATAAATATGACACGAAAAATTGCAATTACAATCATGCAAGTAACAATGTATTATTCTAAATCATTAGCAGACTCAATAGATTTACAAAGTTCATTAAATTTTATAAACTTATTATGTATCAAATTACTAATTATTATACCTTGTTTATTGGTTGTTTTCTTTATTTATTATTAATGCCTTTTAATTAATTTGGTGCGATACCAGACACCAACCGTGGTTCAAGATTTAAGATTCAATTGCCAATATTGTGCAGACAAAGGCTGACACTCTCCGCTATTTAGTCAATCAAGAAAGGATCAATGACCCTATTGGTCTAACGAGACTCAATCATCAGCTAATATTTCAAAAACTCTTTCGAATATGAGTTGCTCATATGAGTCTGTCTGTGAGGACAGAGATCAGCTATGTCAGGTTTCAAGTTCAAGATAGTATCCTCTTTTCACTTTCAATTTCAGAATTCGTTATCAAGTAGTTAATATTCATGATTCAATATTCACGTTTTCCATATTCAAGTTAAATATTCAAGTATACTCAAGTTTCAGATCAAAATTCCTCTGCGGGTTCAAGATTCAGATATACTTCTTCTTAGAAGTTCAAGTTCAATTTCAAGATCAAATTCAAATTCTAGTTCAAGTTAAAGTTCAAGATCAAATTCAAATTCAAATTCAAATTTAAGTTCAAGTTCAAGATCCTATTTCGAGGTCCAAAATTCAGATATATCGTTGAACTATATCTATCGATCAGTTCCATCAATTAATCAATTAGTAACAAGTCAAACAATCTATTCAAATCAGGAGTCAAAGTCCGAGTCTTCAAATCCCATGACTTGATCCTAAGGAAGGATCTTGTCAGGTCACACTTATACTAAGTGTTACCTCAGTTTTGAGTTCAATAAGGACTTATGTTTATCGTCGTTGATAAAAGAAACTTGATCATTTCTAATTGAAATTTGAGGCATCGAGGTTCCTATTTCTAATAATTCTATAAATTTATTTGAGTTAAGTCAACTGATTGACTACTCACCGATGGATCAATATTTCCTAATCCTAACAAGTATCCTAGACGGATATTCTAGTATGCCTCTCATGTAATTATCCTAGGAGTATCCTATGTACGACCTAGGGGTATATCAGGTAAGCATCCTACGTGATCGTCTGCCACATTGTCTAGTAACATTTTAGGTGGATACCCTATGGCTTTGGTCAGCTGTCTTATTTGAGCAATTTAAAGCTCATCAGAGGACCAAGAGGGTATTCACTCATTTTATGTTTTTCGGATATGGGCCTTGGGTCCATTCCATTCTTATTAAAGACTCATTTGGGTCGGGTTCAATGGGTTACGGTCTTATTCAATTTATTTTAGTGATTGGACCTCAGGGGCCAAACATTGGTCCATGTTAGGTCTTCGGGTCCGGTATTTGGACTTATATAGGTCCAAACCTATGGGTTCAAGGTCCACGGGTCATTCCCTATGTGATTTGGGTCTTTACTAGATCCAATTCTAGGTATATTGGCCTTTTTAATGTCTGGGCCTATAAACGGGGTGTCGTTATTATTCAAGAGGTGCCTTTATTAGTTTCTTAAAATTTTTTTGGGCTAGTCCATATCTTAGAAATTCATCTAAAGCTTTTAGGCCATGGGCCGTGTAGTCGAGTCCTTATAAAATTTTACACATTTTTGGTAGTTGGGCTTTTGGGCCATCTAGAGGTCCAGTCCAGTTATTGGTTGACCAAGTCAACTCAAGTCTCATTATATATTATCTTCACAATGGTCATTGTGATCTGGTGCTACCCAGATGGTCATGGATCTCGGGGTAAAGTCAAAGTTTTGACTATATTCTTTAAATTGCATATTTTTCTACAAGTGTACCAACCACTCTACAGTAAATCGCTCACCATTTTCAGCTTTGACCAAATTTTCGAGTCCTACAAAAACTGAGTGAAAGAGTGTCAGTAACCGCATCTTTCCTAGGTGGTGGCACTCAAAAATATGATCAGACTTGATTATCGGTCTCAAAAATAGTATAATTTATCCATAATTCTCGGTATTATTAGCCCTCATTTAACTACTAATGTATGTTTTTAGTTTGTGTTGTATTGCTACAGGTGTAAAAGCGGGATAAATGATAAATGTGTTAAAAGAGCAAAGTTAAAGGAGTTTTGAGGCTATGACAAGAACCTACCATAACAGCAGAGAGCAAAATGAGTGTCAAAGTTTACAAATAAATCTACTGGAGCTGAGACATACACCATTGGAAAGAAGACTTCCAAGCTTTCCAACGAGCTAAGATTTACCAGATTTTGAGCCATATATCAAAAGTTATGGCTGAATGAAGAACGCAGAGAAAGTGTAAAATTTGCAGTTTCGACCGATCAAGTTTGGGACTTCCAAAGCGCAAATTAGGTCCGCCCCAACTCCTTAAAGCTTAAGAAATGTGATTTTGGACTGGTCGAAATGGACATTTCGACCGATCCAAACCACACAACAGAGAGGACTTTCCCATATAGATAATCTTGATCGATCAAGCTCAAATTTGGACCGGTCAAAATTGGGATTTCCTGCGGTTCTTCAAGCGCGCAATATGAGATTTATGCTGATTTTTAGGCGCAAACAGTCAGGATTCCTCCTAAAATCAAGACTCCAAGATCTTCTACCTTCCTAATTTAGATTAGATTCATTATAGGGTTTGTTTTCTAGTAGAAATTAATGTTCTAGGGCCTTATACATCTATAAATAAGGACCCTAGGTTAGGAAAAAAAGAGCTTTCAACTGTAAGGCTTTGTGCTTGTAGTTTTAGGTTTAGATTTCAAATCCGCGAGAGTTTGTGAGATTGAGAGTTTTGTAATCATTGTTCTATGATTGATTCAATGATGATAAAGATCATGGAAACGATGTGCGGCTAAAAGTCCCAAAGCTTGGGAACTCTTGTATGATCAAAGATAAGTATTTAATTCAATTTCTGTTTCTATTCTATTTTGGATTCCATTATTAGTAAGATTGCATGTTCGAGGTTCCAACTAAGATCGAGAATGCGATGGTAACATTATAATCTTATTTAGTTTAATTCTAGTGGCCTTGTAGGGATTGGGATTAGTCTAGATAGGATATTCACTGACGGACTAAGCCTTGTAGGGTAGTTTTGTTGGTTCATGCAATGGTTATTTGACAATTAGGTTTATCTAACTCGCGATTAGATCCATCTAATTCATATATGAAGTGACTGAGCTTGTAGCCAGGAACGGGGTACTGGGGATTCGAAATAGATTAGGAATAGGATGCGATTTGTTTATGAATCTAAAATCCAAGAGAGATCCCAGGCTATTCTTTCAATATTTTCCAGATCTATTTTCTTTTCTAGATAAAATAATTAGAAAATTACTTCTATAAAAACCTCCCTTCTAGTAAGGCTTTAGTTTAAAATAAATGATTAGTCCCTGTGGTTCGACACCCATGTACTCGCCCAAGCACATTCGAACTTGTGCACTTGCAAGGTTTAGAAATAAAACGATCACTTGATCATGGTCGATAGATTATTGAGATATTTCCTCCTTAATCAGGTTTTTAGACCAGGTTTATTGGTCCTTAGAGTCGGGTTTGTAACTCTTAGTGTCAATATCGAAATCACGCACTTCTAGAAAGCTTAGGGAGTTATCTATAAATTCCTTTTAATTTTTAACGATCAAAAGTCAAGGGATCATGATGGAATCAGGTCCATCCGATCAGAGGTCAGGTCTGGTTACTGGCTGGGTGTCATGCGAACTAGTTTCGTGTCACAATTTTCCCGCCGACAATTCTTATAAAATTATTGTTTGAATTTTTACCTAAGTCTTAGGGACAGGTCAAGACTTGACCTTGATTTATCTCATATTTTTCTGGAGGGGTCTTGGACATGGAAATCATGGCTCTTCTAGGGCTCAAATTTATGGTACAACAAGGCAGATTTGTTGCCTTGTGTTTCGAGTGACGTAAATTTCAAACTACGGGGAGTCAGGGTATGAAATTTTAACTGGGTATTGGGAACACGTTACCTAATTAACTTAATTTTTAAGGAAAAATTTGAAATTTATTTCTGTTTATTTTGCTCTTTGTTCTGAGAGTAAACTATTGTGGACTACAAGGCCTACAGGTTTGGGCCATCGATGGGGTCCACCTAGTGGTCCATCTCGTGCCATAACATTTTGGGTCTCGGTCCAAGATGATTCTAGGTTAGTTCCAGATCCATCGAGATCTCACTTTGAGTTTGTCCTATCAATTTAATCAGAACGAATTCAGATTAGCTTGCTGGTACTACCCTATTCGTTGGGTATCGTTCTATCTAACAAATTCGTATTAGCTTGGAGAATCATCCGATCAAAGCACGATTCTATTTTTCAAATCCATTTCATTTCGGAAATCAGTTTTACAAAAATTAAGCTTTTCAATACTATTTTCAATCAGATTTTCAAGATCTATTCGCTATACGTACTGTAGCCTAATTGTCTGAATTTATGGGTTTTCATCGATAAACAATCGATCACCGTTGATCATACATGATCAACATTGGTCATGAACTTCCACATGATCAACATTGGTCATGAACTTCCAAAGTTGGGAATCTCATCAGACCACAAGTCAACCAAAATGGTCAAACTTTAATCGATAGATCATTCAATGATTTCAATTAATGTTAAACTACATAGAAATCATACATCAAGATTTTTCCTACACATGCATCTATCACCATTCAAGTTTCCATGATAAAAAATCAAGATTCAAGCACACATTTCCAGAATTCACTAAGCCATCCAAACTCATCAGTGGGTCAAGATTTCATTATCAAAATCACATAATCAAACAAGTTCTATGCATCTATACTACACATCACAAGCAATTCAATCAATTTTAATTCAATCAATCATGGCCATCCGATCATACTACCATTAAAATCAGTAACTTAATCAAGATTTTATGAGATGAAATTCTAATAAACTCAATGAATTCTAGCCACTAACATGCTCAAAATTTTAAGTCAAATTTCATAGAAATTAGGCAAGATTTAATACTACATTATATGTAGACTATCTAGCATCATGTGATTAGGGGAATATCTCTGAGATTCCTGACAGATCTATAAATTATGTTTTGTCTTAAACTATTAAAAGCGCACAATAAAAATCATAGCACTAATGTTAGGATCGTTCCCACGAGGAAAGTTGAAAATTTCTGAATGCTTTTATTTATCTTTAAAGGTTGAGAAAAATGAATAAAGAATGGTTATTAAACTAATTACAGAAAAATGAATTTAAATCTTCCTACTTCAAGATTCTGGTCGTCAATCACAATCCTTAAGTTCTCGGATGTTTACAAACTTAAAATACCGTTACACTATATCTAAGTTTCATAGAATTTGGTTGTCAATCTCAAACAAGAATTCTTCAATATAGATTTATACTAATCAACAATATTTCAAAAATTTTGGTGTCAATCAAACACTAGAAGATTGAAGATGGAAAATAAAAATCGTTACACTAATCTGTAAATTCTCAATCTTAGTCGTCAATTAAAATTAAGAACTTTTAGATGTTTATAAAGCAGTAAAAGAAAACAGTAAATCTAAACTAGAAAGCAAATAAAAAGATCTTTCATCTCTCAGTCACAGACATCAATTGCTCCTGAGAAACTACGGATACTCTACTCTAATCTTTCTGTGATAGCCCGGGTTTCCTTACCCAAAACTCGGGCCGTCGGATCATACGAAAGATCCAAAATATACTGATTCTATGGTATCGAATGTAAGCATCACAACCTGACAGCTCCATCTTTTCTCACATTTAAACGATAGGAAGGATCGGGCTATTTCTTATATGCTAAGCTTATAAAAGCGGAAACAAAGTGTGGAGTCGGAAATAAATATAGAGCATACATCAATAACAGAATGACAACATAAACCACAAAAACTAACTATCATATGCACAAAAAGAAACATCCACCGATGAAGGCCAACCTCCATCTAAATAGTGGATCAAGCATAGTATAGTATTTAATTACAAATTCTCCATATACCGTTTAACAAAATGTCCCAACAAATCTACCCAAGCTCCACTCAAGCAACACTAGGGGAAATGCTCCTCAGGCAAGTCCTCCTCCTCTGTAGGATTGTAGTTTGGATCTTCTTCCTGCTTCGGATCACACTCCAACTCAGCTCCGGCAACTGTGACGTATAGTCGAGAGTGAGCTTTCATCCAAGCTTAATAGAGAAAATACAGTGCTAAATCACACCTTATCATTCTAATTCATGTTATTGATGCATAAATAAAATAACTTGCAATTTATATTGTATCAAAATATATTGAGTGCAAAGCCAAAACATGTATACAAAGCCATTAAATGAGTCATATCATAATAATGGATAAACATGCCAAAACAATGCATAGCGAGACTGAAATCGAGCACGAATCGCAATACGTCAACGGAGCAAATCATGAACACATGTAACAAGGATGAAATTATAAACAGGGCAGGTCACATATCATGAGTCGAGACATATCATATCATATGGCATTAGAGTAAGTATCCCGTAGTAGGGAACAGAGCAGTCCGTATTAGGACACAAGGCCGTAACCCCGGGGACTCCACCCCTCTCTTGGGGACTCCACTTCCCTTCAACTAATGCACTCAGAACAAGTCATATGTCAAGGCATCCCGTATTAGAGAATTGAGCAATCCGTATTAGGGCACAGGGCTATAACCCCGGGGACTCCACTCCTCTCATGGAGGCTCCACTCCTCATTGCACATGTTCACGTGAATTATCACATAGCATGGATCAGATACACGTAGCTCGAGCAAATTCGTGGACGAGAGCATAACAGGTCGAGTACAATGTAATTTCACGATATGTGTACAAAAATCATGCAAGGTGTATGTGTAAAAAGAAATCATATGTTCGCATTCAAGAATTTCAAAATATATATATGAAAAATCTCAACAACATAATGCGTGTGATAACTACATCATAAATATGATTTCGAGGAATGTAAAATCGGGCAAGGTATTTTTCCTACCTTAAGTGTCAGATCTTGTAAGCAAGCGCGCATGAATCGAAGCTAAACACTTCTCAAATGTTCCTCATATATAGCCTAGAAATCATATTACACATGTCTTCATGTATTAAGTACTATGCTAGTCGTAAGCCACAACCTCGAAAGGCACACTAGGTCACAAACCCCAAACATCAGCAAAACAGAGCATCTCGCCACGACGAGCTGATCAGGTGCCACATGAATCAAAGATCTTGCCGTGGCGAGTTTTTTCATAGACGAAATAGCCTTGAATTCTTGCCGTGGCGAGGGCTTCAGGTGTTTTCTCACTGCGGCGAGGTTCCATGTCGCCGTGGCGAGCAGTCTTAGCTCGCCAATTCTTGTGTCTGTCCTCTTGGGGTCCGAAGTCCATTTTGATGCGAAATCTTCTCCTACTTAGACTGAACAAGGACATAGGGTATACTTTCTTGCCCGTAAGAGACTCCTATCCCATTTGCATTACACAAGCCATGCTTTGAGGCTTCAGAAATCAGCTAATTTAATACTAAGTTCCTCATATCTCGACTTTCGGAGTTTCGAAGCACTTGAGGCTAGAATGCAACCCAATCGGGTCTGTTTTGCACAGATGTAGTCCTCAAACCCTCATGTGATAATGCTCACACACAGATCGAGGCATCAGACCTCCCAATTTTGGCTACAAGGTCCCATGCATGTCCATTTCCTCGATTCGCTGCATTAACTCCTAACTTTTGTGTAAATCAGCTTTGAATATGGAACTAAGATCTACGAAATAGAGTTAAAACAATTACCTCAATGAATTCTTCGCATGCGAAGGCTCCGAGCTCTTCAAGAAGAGATATGTCGTGATTCGCACACTTAACCGTCTGATTCTTCGATTTGTAAGGTTTGTATTTTGGCGAATCTTTACGACGATCGGTGGGTTTGACAGGATCGAATGGTCGAAAAGTTCTTCAAGAGGAAGACAATGGAAGGAGAGCAGCTTCCTTCACTTTTGCTTTAGCCGTCACACAACTTCCATGCACGACTTTGCGTGCATGGGAGTTTAAAAGGCTTGGAATGGTTCACGTGTGAGGCTGCTACACCCACTTTGGTGTATAAAATGTCTTAAAGGCCATAGATTTGGGGCCCTTTAAGTCATTGGCCTGATTTCTAATGGGTCTAGCTCGGTCCAGCTTATGGGCCAGATCAGGTTAACGAGTCCTAACATCTCCGGAGTTGAAAATAGGTCTGGTTTGAGTCCTATTACCACAGGGCCACAATTACTTGGGCAGTTGATTAATGGGTGCTATCTATTGGGCTATCTATTGGGCCTCACACACAAAGTCTGTTTATCTACTGGCTTGGTTCCAAAGGGCCCAGTTCAATATTTGAACCGATATGCCCGGTCTATCAAACGCATGTTTGTCGGACCAGTGTGGTTACAAGCAGAAATTGCCGAATGTTACATCCTCCCCCCCTTAAATAAATATTCGTCCTTGAAAATTGACGAAAATAGGGGATTTGAAAGATGCATCAGGTCTGTGTTGTTAACAACGACGCACGTCATTTCGTTGGAAGGTGTTGACAAGGAGTAGTTTGGTATGTGGTTATAGTTTCACACTATATACTGATAGTTTGTATAATATGTGAAAATTGTGGAGTTATTCGAACAGTGATGTCAGCTACATGAGGAGTTCAAGTCTTCCTTGATTCTAACTAGTAGCAAAATTATTGTGCTTTATCAGTCCTATCTATATCTAACATGTGGGGTTGAAATACATTAAAAGTGGAACAATTGTGCAAGATGATATATATATTGGAAAGAATGGACAACATAAAATTTTAGGCATTCTACTCACAGACACAAGATTTACTGCTCAAAAAAACAAATAATAGGTCACGGTTTAGAGAGATCATCAGAAGGCTCTGCCGGATTCGAGGTAGACCTTCGTGCTCCTGCGATTCGCTGAGGGACATCGTTCGGAAAGCAATGGTGCATGATCTCCATGATCATTGCATCTTGGAAGTCCATTCGCCTAGCGATGTCTATCCAATTTGAGGAGTTGTTGGGGGGCACGCTTGCCATTGGCGGTGGGCCTCACACTTTCTTGTTTAGTCTTCTTTGAGCCGATTCCCATTCCTCACATCCAAAGTACTTGATGTTGTCGGTATCACGCAGCTCATCGGTCTTTGTCATGAATCCCCCAACTTCACCTTGGTAGTCTTCCATCATTCGTGATATGAGGTGCGTGTATGGCATGGTGGTCAATGGTTTCTTCCTAGTCTCTAGCATACAGTTATGGGCTTGGATCAGTCCATCGATGACCATTTCTGCCTCATCAAACAATTTTCCTTTGAAAACAGAGAAAGGTTCTTGCAAAAGTATCCCATTCCTATCCTCCTCTCTTGCCAAAGGGTAAAGGCTACCTTTGAAAACTATATCGAGCCACCACATATCCAACGACAATTTCAAACCCTTGACTGATTGACCAGGGCCGAGCTGTCTGTTGGTCATTTCTGTAACTATTCGATGAAAGGGTACCTTGGTAGGGTTTGGTGGCAGTAGCCCCCAATTTTCTCCATATACTAATGGATCATCCATGGTTGTGGCGAATCAGTCGTGATTGAACTTGAACATTTGGTTATCAACACTCGTACCAAGGGTTCCATCTCAGTCTATGTTGAGGTTTTGATAGAAGAGTTTGACAGTCCGTGGGTAATAATGCTCATGAAATGGTCTGAGGATGGTTGTGCAGCCTGCCCTTTCGAGATAATTAATCGACCGCCAAAGTGGCTCTTCATCGCTGAAGTACGGTTGGTCAAAGGACCATTATGGTTTACACATTTTCACATCCCACCATGGGCTGGGTTGTTCCCGTTTCTGTAGACGGGTGATAGTTAACGGGGCCTTGCCTTTCGATCTCGCAGATGGTCACGATCCGGAAGCCATACACCAACATAATCAAATCGAATGGAAGGATTGTTTTTTTTTAAGGTTTTACCTCAAATTAGTTCAAAATGGAGAAAATCGGATCGATGAAGCTTCATGCATGGCGTTTCTCAAGCTTGGAGAGTTTTGGTGCTAGAAGACGAAGTGATTTATATGCAAAAAGTATTGATTCAAGCGGGAGAGGTGACGAGAGAAGGGCCCGGGCCTTAGAAACTTCAAAAATGACAAAATGAGGGTTTCTCGGGCCCCCCTTTAAACCCACATCAGTCGCCGAGGCGACATAAATTCTCGCCGTAGTGAGCCAATACTTGAAGGTCTCACCGCGATGAGCCTAAATCTCTCTGTGGCGAGGTATGCAGAACATGTCTTTCTTGTTTTATTTTGGGTGTTTTGGCTCTCTATGTAGTGTGACTTGGGTAGGTTGTATTCTAGTTTGATATTAGGCATTAATAGTGTGGAATATCTAGTTTCAAACGAATTTTGTGATCATTTCACTCATGTATTATGAGGTTACGTACGTGTTCGTAGATAAGCCATTTTAGGCATTTTTCTAATGTATGTGCACTAAGTACACATCAGATGTAGTTTACCCACAATTGATCAGCGCTAATCATCAAATCTGAACTTGTCACCAAATTGAAACAAATCAAATCCGAACATATCATTGAATCTACCTCTACAACATCAATATCAACCATTGAACCTATCGATAAACCAATAAAAAACTCCACTCCTCCCACTCTCGAAACTAAACCAAGCTTAAATCCTACGACCCCAATCAACATCCAAATCTATATGTTGCCAAATCTTCAACTCTCGCCACAACATGAAATCAACGTCACAACTAAAATTGCTTCTGACCACCGGATCCAGATTTTCATAGACCTCACAATCAAAACCGTCATGGAACCCCAGTCAACAAAACTACTACACCAAACTCTTGACACTAAACCTCCTCTAAAAGTTACAAACAAAACTTTAAAACAACGTCACGATAAACCCAAAGTGTGAATCAAACAAAACAAGCAGAATCAAACAAAACTAAACATCCACACGCCAAGGAAGGGTCCACCATGGTCCACACTTTCTTATCTTCTCCTTTTGTTCTACCTTTGTCTCACCTTGCCACTCTCTTTACGAAATCAACATCACACTCCCCTTCAACTGACTCCTTTCATCAAATCAAAACAATACAACCCAGAAATATTCTCGAATAACCACCAACTAAAAATAATAATATTACACAAAACTTTATGGGAAGGACCCTGTCTCATACCCGAACTTTACAACATGCCCAACTTCGTCGAAATACGAAAAGGTCCCTCCAGACATGGAATCTCCAAACCTAAAAGACTTATCAAAAGAAGTCAAAAGACACCACACCTATTTTGACAAATTTCATATAATCCAAAATAAAAGCCTAAACATAACATCTCTCTCATCCCAGATCAATCAGATCGAGAGGGATCAAGGCCCTCAAAATGGATTATCTGATTGTCACTCTGTCCATCCGACCTTCTGAGTTAGTCCCAACTTGAGGAAATGATGCTATACTATAACACAATAAAAGAACAAAAACAATATAAAAAATATACAAAACAAAAATAATACAAAAAATATATATATATATATATATATATACATATATCATTTGCCTAATAATATTTCTGACTTATAACTCCTACTCGATCGAGAACTCGAAGTCGATGAGCTAGTGCTAAGGAAACAATGCCTACACAACCGCCTCACTTGGAGGAAATCAAAACCCCACATGGGAAGTACTTTCACTATTTTGGTAATGCCCAAAAAAATAGCTACAAGGGAAAGACTTCCTAACCCTTGGAATCATGACTCAATGATCATCATGTCTCATAGCCTAAATAGGCGTAACTATATATTTATCATCCTCGTAGTCATCGCAAGGCATGCGCCAGTTGTAAGTCATTATTCTTTTGAACCATTTTGAAAATCATCTGACTCATTAACCACCCCTTCTAGTCGGACAAGTTGATCGAAAGGACTAGTGAATCATGAAACCTTTTTAAAATATAGAAAACTATGAATTCTCTTACATCCTCTTCAGCCGTTAGAGTTGATGTTAGAGCAGAAGAAATGAAAGTGTAAGGTTCCATCAAACCTCATAATTCTTATATTAGCAGATTGCTAAAAAAAAATACAGAAAAGAAGCACAACCGAGTGAGAGTAATACGACGAATGAACAGTCAATGAACTCAAGGAAGCATAAGAAAATTGTGAGGGCATTCTTGGTAATCTTATTAGGCAAGTATAAGCAAGCCGCGAGGGCATCCTGATATCTTCACACTACTAGATATCATCATACGGTAGTGGGAAGAAGACAAAACTCCTGCTAACCATAGAATCTGAGACTTTGATGGTGTTGAACCATGATAGAGAGCTCAATTATGTCACCGCATGACTCACTCGAAATGAAAGTAGTTGATTACTATTTCAAAATCGGTTAAATAAGAAGCTACCTCCAGATCAATGAACCTTATCTCTTCTTCACCCCTTTTTTTCTCTTTCGGGCAATGAGTCAAATGTTTTTTAAAATCTATTCGGAATAAAATCGAAAACTCTTGAATAGTAAGCGATGCAATCACCCATTACCTACCATTCCTCCCAACCTCGCTAAAAAGCTACGATACATGATGATAGTTCAACACTTACAAAATTGAGCCTGGCATGTGGCCTAAATAATCAAACTACTTCTCGACATGGGATCATTACTAATGCACTTTAGGATATTTGAGAGGTCGATAAAAGTCCCTACCGTCACTTGACACTGGGGCATTTTTTTAAGAGTGCTAACACCTTGGTAGCGATACTCAGGTCACCAGACTGACACCCCAAACTGGGGCCTTTTTTCTATTTTTCAGTTTATTTCTTACTTTTCTGCCATAGGACCGAAAAATCCAAAACAAAAACAAACCAGATACATGCAACATGCCAAAGAATAAATGCATACCCTCGCACTACCCCAGCACTATCCATTCACCCTTCGACGTAACCCAAGAAACATACAACAATAAACATGAACAAACATAAATGAAACGAACACAATAAACAAAACACCGCTTTATTTATGATAAAAATTTTACAAGTATCACTGAAGGCATACCTCCTGAACATACAATCCAAAATGAAAACCTAGAACCTAACCTACAACCGAAAACAGACACAAACCCAAAACACGACGCGTGAAGCATCCAACCAAAAGCAATAGAAAGGCAAGGGGAGGATTGGTTGGGTAACACCTTGTCCATCCATGACTGCCCTCCCTTCCGCCAACTTCTCCTCCTCTGCCGCCGCCTCGACAATGGCGACACCTCTAACAACGAAGGCCTCAACCACGGTGGCACCTCTAACAATGAACCCCTCGACCATAGTGACACCTCCAAGTGATGTTAACATCCGAGGTCACCTTGGGGCGAAGAACACGAGAAACCACATTGAGACCAACCTCGGACCGCCAAAAGGAGGAAGGAGTAGGAAAGGAATGAAGAAGAATGAGACGCTCCACCAATAAATAGGCACTCAGCCCCCTCCCGCACACACTAAACAATGCACAATTAAGTCATGCGCTCCTGCAACAACGCGTATTCAACATCCCGCGCCCAACCACAAATGCGCAATTGAAGCTCCATCAACCAGTGCGGGCGACAACTGAAACCTGTGTAGCTCAACTTTCACGGAATTAAAATCCCACGCCTCCTCCCTTATGCGGAATTCAAAGAGTCACCCAGACACCTCCGCTTTGTAACTCGTTGATGCTTCGATCACCCGCAATCCAATCCGCGCGTAATTGGATTGAACGCCACACTCACCGCGCAAAATTAGCCCCACAATCGAGAGCTATGAATCATATAATGAATTTATTTTCGATCTATCCCCTCTGCACGAAATGTTCAACATATAACCAACCAAACAAAAATATCCCATCACACACACAATAACATGCCCCATCATGATAGAACGCACATATAACCAACTCTATCCCAACACCTAAGTTCATTGGCATGAATTAGCTAGGCCCACAATAGTCCCATCGTGACGCTAAAGCCCCGCCAGACCACCAAAGCCAAGGGAAAATCCCATCATGATCTCAAGACACCATTCAAACTGACTCCAACCCATCACATAACCAAGATCTACCAAAGAAAGAAATACACCATCATTGTCCCATCATGACGTCAAGGAGTCATCAACCCGAAATACCCCATCGCATAATTACCGAATCCCGTCGCAACCAGCCACGACACACAACCAGAAGAGAAACTCAACCAATATCCAATCACGAAAAAAAAACAAAGAGTCGAGCCTCCCAAACGTCCCATCGCGACAATCGGCATTGTCTCATCGTGCAGCAGTCGCCAGATTCCACCGCAACAGAAACACTCTCTCCCAGACAGAAGAAGAGGGGAATTTCTCCAATGTCCTATCATACCTAATAATTATCAAGTCCCATCGCGAACATCTCATCAAGCGATCCGGACATCCTACCGTGTAACAAATCAGGTAAGTATCACCCTTTTTTTTCTACTCGATATTCCTTATAAAATATAATTAGCTAATATTAAGTCAAACGTTTTCAAAACCCGTCTCTCTCGACTTGTGAATCACTGTAGTCCTCCCATAAGAGACAATCATCAGTATTCATGAGAAGATTAGATGGAGTATCAGGCATACCAAGTGTCGTCTTGACAACCACATAAATGGTCGGGACCACAAATCCCATTCCAGTGGATCTGCTTAGTCTCGGAAGCCATATTTTTCATCGTTTTACCACTGAATTAATCTTAAGTTAAAAATCCTAGACTTTTAAAAACAAAAAAAAATGAAAATGAATGAAAAATAATAATAAATAAACCCTCTATCTACCACAATGCACTTTTAGTCACTCCAATCCAATCCATCCCATGGGAAACTGAAAACTGAGTATACTCAACTCTGAGAAATTACAAATGTCAACTGAAAGGGACATCTGACGCGCCACTGGTTTGAGCAATGACAGGCCTGGTCTGACATGATTTACGAAAGCCTTCGCCATCATATTTATCATATTATCTAGTCACTTGATCTTGTTTCTGGATGTTCATATGACTTTCCCCTACAGCAGGTCACGATATGCAGTGGAATGCCACTTGCACCCATAGATGAGGATATACTTGTCGACAACTACCACTAGGCCCCCAAATGCTCCTCCTTAGCTTGCGCTGATAGATAAGAAAGCCAAGCATTTCATGTCAGCTCCGCGAATCACACTTGTGATCTCTCAAAGAAATGAGAAGACACCTCGAAAGAGGGGTGTCTACTTCTTCAACGAATCCTTACTATGCTAGGACGCTCTTAAGAGGGGCATCTATAGACACCCCAATTTTACCCTCTAGAGTATGCAAACCTGTTTGGTCAACCTTTGAATTTACCCACGACCTTTGGAAAAAGACTAACTTTCTCTAAAGACCTTAAAACCCTAAATACGGGGCCATTACTGAAATAATAGTATATGGTTGAGACCTAGGCTGAAATAAAAGCCCTGCGGCTCGGGCCTGATTCGACCTGAAAAAATCCCGAATTTCACGCAGATACACTTGTGCAGAATTGATTCCACGTATGAATACATGCGCGAAATTGGTCCCACTTGGACCAGTTTCACTCTTCCCACAGATCGCTAAGACCCGAATTCCGCGCAGATACACTTGCACGTAATCTAATTCCACGCAGACACAGTTGCGTAGAATTTGTCCCACTTGGACTAGGGCATGCCTTTTGTGCACCGCCCAAATACCCTGATCTCGCGTAGATACACTTGTGCGGAATCGATATCACGTGTTCACATACACACAGAATAGGTCTAGATTGGACTGGGACTCTACCCCCCCAAACCGCCTAGGGACTCGAATCCCGCGCATACTCCACTGCGCGAAATTCGATTCTATGCATCACTGGATGGGCGGAATTTGTTCCCAATCAAACCTAGCCTCTAATTCCTTAAATCGCCTGAACTCCTGAATCACGCACATAAGCCATTGCGAGGAATTCAATCAAGTGCATATGCCACTATGCGAAATTTGTTTTCCAGGCACACTACAACAAGGAAGTTCAGTTCACAGGCTGACTCAAATTGAATCAAGCGCATACTCCACTGTGCAGAATTCAATTAAGCACAACCTCACTTACGCGAAATTGGCCAATTTCGCACATTCCCACATGCACGGAATTAACCCGACACCTATAAAAAGACCCCCTCACCTTGCCCAAAAGGAGAGATCCAACAATCAAAATTTTGAGTTTCTCTCTTCCAAGCTTAGGGATTTCGAGACTCTCTTCAGCATCCGGCTTCAGGTAATCTTTCAGGTTCTAGTCTCTAGTTCTTAATTTCTAGTTTCTAGTTCTTAATTCTTAACTTCTAGATCCTAGTTCTCAATTTTTATGCTAGTTCCTAATTTCTTTGTTCTAGTTCTTAATTCTTAAGTTCTATAGATCTTAGTTCTTAGTTCATGATCCCTAATCCTTAAAATTTCAAATTCTCAGTTTTTAATCCTTCGGCCTTTAATCATCAATTCAAACTCAGTCTATACAACATTACCCTTAACCACAAAAACAATTTTCTATTCTTCTTTCTTTCAAGCCTCTCCCTTTGAGAAAATTTGAGGTTCTCTCTAGGGCTTCCAAAAAGAGATCGAGCTACCTTTTAGACTTCTAGAAGTGCAGACTCTTCCTTGGGAGCCCCAGGTAGTCAAGCTAGAAGCCCTAGCCCGCTAGTCTTGACTCTCTAAGAAGTATTGAAGGAGGAAGCGCTTAGCCTAGAATCGATTAGGTCTCTAAGATCTTTCAGTTTTCAAGCCTTAGCTACCCGATTTGCCCAAGGGAGCTTATGGAGGGTACCCGGGATCCTTAGCATAACGGACCACAACCCCTTTTTTAATTAGACTCCTAGTAGGATTAGGAGACTAGGTTAATTAGACTTCCAATAGGATTAGGAGATTAGATTCATTAGAATCCTAGCATAAGTAAGAAGGCCAAACTAGTTGGATTAAAGGCAACCCAAAGCTATTGAAGTTGGCTGGCCGACGTTTAGTAAAGGAGTTCAACTTGCAAGCCTCCTCGCTCTTCTTAAAGCGTGATTAGTGACGTGTTGCAGTGTCGATAAATATCTACAGCTGGTGATCGCATCAACCTAGGTATTTTTCATTTAAAATTTGCATTTTCCTTTCAGCAATTTAATATTTCGTAGTTTATTATTCCACCGCCCTAGCCAGAGTCCACTCGGACCAAATTAGACCACTTATTCTGGGGACTAAAAGGAACCCAGAAAAACCACTTATCAACACTACTGTCTCATTTACCCAATTCCATTGCATTGGTGATATGGAATTTTCTCCTTCAGTGATGAATTCGGATGGATCAAACTCCCCCATCTCTTCTACCATATTGATTATAGGCCCAGGGCTAATCCCCCTATCGGGTGTGGCGGTAGTGGTGCTATGATGATATTAGTATGATGGTTTGCTGGGGGAGGTGCTAGGGGGGATGATCTTATGAGGTCCTGTATCACATACTTTAAGGGAAAACATCGATCAGTCGGATGCCCCGGTCCTTGAAGGAAATTGCAATGCATGTTGGGATTGAAATTCCTCGGAAGCGGAGTGGAGGTCATGGCTGGAATGGAGTGGCCAATCATTTTTTGATCAACAAAGGCAGTAGGACATTCAGGGGCTATCCCAGTGGGGTGAACACTCGGTTAAAGCGAGCTCTTCTCTGCTTGGGGGTAAGTTGTACCCCTGGGCCATTGCCTTGCCCCTGTACTATATCTATTGCTTGCTGCATTGCCCCAAATTGGAAGGGTGCTGTGGTTATGCTGGGCTGTGAGGTCATAATTGCTTGCACCTCCACACCTGCCCTTTTTTCTCTCCTCTACAAAGTTATGACTCCCGTTGGCCACGGTCTTGTTTAGTTGCCCCTCTCTGATTGCATCCTGGCGTCGGTTGGCATTCCTTACGAGATCGACGAAACTGTCTTGCTGGTGATATACCAGAAAATCTAATATGACAGGGAGTGCAGCTTTTGCTGTCATTTCTATCTGCTCCTTATTCGGTATTCTGTTCCTTACTTGAGCTGTTAGAGCCCTCCATCTTCCAAGATACTCATCGAAGGCCTCATCAATTTTTTACTTTAATCGGGTCATATCCAACTTACGTAGCTCAGTGTCGATGTTATAGACATACTACTCCTGAAATTAGTGAGTGAGGTCTCTCCAGGTTTTCAACATAGATGGTTCCACGGAAGTGAACGATCGTGGCGCCGAGCCCGTAAGTGTAACGCCTCGAATTTTCTGAACATGAATGCACCGACTCAGTGTATGTGTCTGATAAGGTATATGAAACATGCTTCAAAATATTCAAAACGTGTTAATTAAATATATGCATTTCAGTCTAAGGGGTTCACATAAATAATGACATAAATAGTTATGCAAGCCACGTGATGGTGCTATGGTTAAGATCTTGGTTTGTAAATAGAAGGTCCAAGGATCGAAACCTACTGAGTGAATCATTGGGACCTATTTTCTGACCCTTGGATAAAATCTAATACACTATTTTTGTGTGTGCTAGCTTAACGACGTATCAGCCCTCGCTAGTATAAAACTCAACTTACGCATAATTAAGCCATTTCGTGAATTCTATTTTTGAGAGAGAACAAAAGAAAACCAAGAGAAAGGTAGTAGAAGACTCCATCTCTCTCCTCTTCCCTTAGCCATTGATCTTCTCAAATCTCTCTTTTAAACTCAAGGAACCTTTTATTTCATTCCGCATCACAAGACACCTTCGATTTCGTCATTGTTACAAACAAAAAGAGGAGAAGATCGAGCCATCTGATGAACAAGGAGTTTTAGATGCCAATTCCTTCGTTCCGACGACTGTAGACTCCAGTGGCAATCCCGACAATTATTCTGGAAACACGTCAGGAAACTCGCACACGACGGGGATGTCAGCAATGTTGTTCTTCTCTTCCCATTGGTTATGTATGAATGCGAGGTATCCATGACACCCATTCCTTATCAGACGTTCTACATGAATGGCGGAAATGAATGGCACAACGTTGGACTTGATGCCGTAGAATTAGAAGGATTTTTCCTTTGGAGGGCAAAAGATAACCACCTTTCGAAGGCAATCCACGCTTGCATAGTAAGCGGATGGCCAGTCCATTTCGAGGATCACATCGAACCTTGCATGTCTTACAGGATCAAGTTTTTTTCGTTAAGAAGAAGGATGGTTTGATGAGGCTCTGCAGCGATTACCATCAGTTGAACAAGCTAACGATTAAGAACCACTATCCATTTCCATGTATAGATGACCTCTTCGATCAACTCCAACGCTCAAAGTTCTTTTCGAAGATAGATTTAAGATCTGACAATCATCAGTTGAAGGTTAAAGCTAAAGACATTCAAAGTTCTTTTCGAAGATAGAATCGAATCGCTCAGTTGAAGGTTAACAGCTGAATTAAAGAAGGTGAAGTCATGAATCACCTCCTGCACCTACTGATTTCTGAATTTCGAACCCCTTTTTCAACCTTCCAATTCTTTTTATAACCCAATACCATAAGCCACATTACAGCCCAGTTAAAGCCCTTGTGATCCAAAGTTGAATGAGCTGCCATGTGGAGATAATGAGTTGTCCAATCTATGGTAAAAATCTGCCAATGATGCCAGAACTTGAATGCTATGCCTATGCTCATGCTTACAGATCCATTTGGGGGATGTATCTGCTCTTGAGCTTGAGAGACAATGAAACCCTCAAAAGTTCTTTGTGAGAGTACGCCCTGGAGAGTTTTGGGTCTGATATTGAATGTATTGGGCATGACCTACAACCTAATTTTTAATTTAATGGTGAGCTCAGTGCTAACACACATGTGTAGTTTCCTTGTTGTGAACTGATTGGAAATGCTGTGCTATCATGTGAAGTTTATGTTGCTTAAACATCTGTGCAGACAATGTATTTTAAATTTCTTATATTTTTACCGATTCAAGGGTGAACTGATATTATGTTTCTTGACTGCTAACTTGACAATCTTGCACTACTGTTAACTGTTTTATTGAGAAGTTTGTGGGTATCTTCACTAAAAACCCTCAGGAAACTTCACTCCTCTACTAGGGATGACCTAGGGGTTTAAAAGGCTTGGTACATATGCTAAATGTATCTGTGCTCCCTACGAAAGTGGCATTTAATTTCTATAGATTTTTAGTGTAGCTTTGTTAAGGGACTAGCAAAGATTAGGTTTGGGGGTGTGTTAAGACCTGAAAAGTACCACTTTTCACCCCTTAACTTAATCTTTGTTGGACCCATAATCATTTAATAAAAGAATTTTAAGCCTGTTCTGCAGGTAATAAACAGCAGCTGCAATAAGGCCTTAATCCTGCTAAGGAGCCCACTTTTGCCCTAGAAGTCTCCCAGAAGAATGGAAGACAGAGAGCTTGACTGCATGAAGGCAGAGCACAACAGCAGCAAAGAAAGAAATGAGCCTCGCGCAGCTGTCGCAAGGTTCACATGACTCAGAAAGCCTGCCTCGCGCAATCCTCGTGAGTTTCCCATGACATCATACCAATTATTCGCGCTGTTCTCACGCAGTTTAGTGACAGAAGAGATCCTGCAGCATAGTTCGCGTAGCTCTCATGAAGCTCAAATATAAATGATCGCACAGTCTCGCGCAGCTCAAGAAAGCAGTTCTCAAACCTCGCACAGTTTACTCAGATCAGTTGAGGAGAGAGAGCTCCAGGTATCTCTACGTGCAGCTGTCGTGCAGTGGCCGCAGGATGCAAAACTTCAGAAAAACCTCTCGCGTAGTTCAGAGACCAATGCACATCACGTCCTCGCGAAGATCCATTGAGAAACAAATTGCTTGCGTGATTCTCGCGCCATTCAGAAGGAAAGTGCAATCCTGCGAAGACCAGAGCAATCCAACGAGGATTCAATGCTCTATCTCGCGACTGCTTCAGCTGCAACTAAGACAACCCCGCGACGTTTAGAATTTCAAGCTAATCCAATCTCGCGAAGACCATGCTACCACGCGACAGTCTTGAAAACCAGTGCTACCTGGCGAGGCTCTGAACTCTAACTCTCCCTCACTTCTGCAGAGGACATTCTGGGAACTTCCAATAATTAGGGCACGCACTCCAACACTCTAAGTTCCATGCACGTGCCCCGAGGCATCCAAGGAATAGTATTAGGCCATGTGGCATCATTAAAATTAGGGTTTCCTAACCTTAATGCGCCGCCAAACTAACTGCTATATAAACCTAAGCCTGGTTTAGGTTTAAGGGACCGGATAGAATAGAATTTTGTCTATCTTGTTCTTGCAGTAGCTGTAGACCTCTAGTAAGGTTTAGGTAGATTTCTTTTTACTTTTTCTTCCCTCCATAGTCTAGCATTTGCTGGCTATGCCTTTGTATTACTATTTGGAATAGATTAATGGAGTTTTATGATAGGGTATTTTACATTTATGAGATTTCTGTTTGTGAGTTGTTCTGTACGAGACTGCTATCTTGAGATCCTCCATTGCTAGGATGTATTGCAAGCAATGGAGGACTGATTTTATGGTTTACTCAGATCCAAGTGACCTGTGTGTCTGGGCTAACATGCTCCCATATAGGCCTAGCCCCTCCACAGGACCCCCTAAATCTGAAGTCCCCATGGGAGCAATGAGCTTTTGTAGCCTTGTGAACATGGTGGTGGCAGCAATATTTTTTGTCCTATCTTGAGCTTTGTGAGGAGGATAGCCTCTGGGATAGCCTGTGACCATTTAAGTGGACAGTTTATAGCCTTAGGGTGAAGCCAACCCACAGACTCAAGACGGATTGTTCTTCTCTGCACTTGTGCTTGTAGCCCTGTGAGAGATTGTGCTGAGACAAACTCCCCTGTATGTGTATAGACCCGCCATCAGATGGCAGATCTGGTTTGGTTATAGAGATTGTAGGCTTGAGACTGGATCACTGCAGTCTCTCTAAAGCAGTGGACAGCTGGATCTAAGGCTGCACTCAAACTCTTGCTGGTTCTATGTGTCTGGGCTCACATGCTCCACACATAGCACTTTAGAGGTTGAGGTTCCCTATGGATTCTTGTGCTTGTAGCCTGGATGAAGTAGTGCCTACAATGATAAACTTGTTCTGACCCATCTCTAGACGGTGGTTCCCCAATTGGATAGTCTGTGACCATTTAAGTGGACAGGTTATAGCCATAAAGGGATTGAATCATGGCACATAGATGAGTTGGATTCTTTCTCCTTAGTGGTGATAATGTAGCCATTGGACATGACTTCTATAGCAGCAGATCTGAATTTGAGTCATGAAACCCATCAGATCTTAACCTAATAGCATACTTCTCACCCTTTTATATTTATTTTCTCACTCCATCTTCTTTCTTAACCCTTTCTATAGTTTAGACATTAGGATACCTTAGAATTTAGATTTTAGTGACCCTAAATCCCCTTCCATTTAGGATTGCCAGATCTGTAGTCAGATTTGGAGGGCTTCCTTGGAGCTTAAGATCAACTTCCCTGTGGGACAAACTCTTACTTATCAAAACTTGCTCCAACAGGCCCTGTATCTTGCAGGATTGTGTGTTTTTAGGCTTGCTGCTCCATAATTCTCACTCTATCTTTCATCCAATTTTTATTCATTCCATTCTTATCACTGTCTTCAATAAAGTCAGTAGCAAGCACTTAAAAAATAGCCCAATAGTTTGTTGACAAATGATTGAGGTGCCCTTATCATAATTTGCATGAAGTTGAGCTAAAAAATTATTTTTTGGATTCTGCAATGTTGATGATCTGATGTTTGAAAATGGGCATATATTTTTCATGGTTGAAATGAAGTACTTGTCTGAGGGTTGGTACTCATGCATAGTGGTTGGGTGCACAACAACATGGATGCACTAACCAATGTGCTGCACTGAGCTAACAGAGTAAAGGTTATGAAGAAATGCTATTGCGTAGATCTAGAGGACTTAAATTTATTATGCGAGCCATCTCTTAGCTTGCTCGCGTGCTAAAATACCTGAGCAATGGCTATAAAAGTACCTCGCAGAGTTACTCTCTGCTCCGTGAGACTAATCTGAGAGTAAAACTGTGCCATATGTGGTGTTCTGTGTGACTGCTGCGCGAGGTAATAATTCTGAAAGGTAATAGCTCTCGTGCACCAAAGCCACTGATTCAGCTTCGTGAATTTTAATGTGAGGCAGTTTATTGTTCTGCGCTACAGAACGTCTCGCAGATTTAAATGCCAACTGCGCGAGAATTTTACTTCGCGAGCTCCTATTGCCAACTCCGCGAACCGCAGGATTTGCTCTATAAACTCAGCGAAGCCCCTCATTTTCTTCATTTCCTCTGTCTGCCCTAGTTTCCTAGCACAAAAATTGACATCCCCTTTCTTTTCTTTCTTCTCTACTTTGTAATCCACACCACCTTAGGCATTTTCCTCTCACCATTTTGTTCCCTAGCTACTCCTGATCACTTCAAGCAAGGTTTGAGGGGATTTGGGCCACTGTGTATATTTTTAGGTGAAACCTTAACTCTCAAATGGTATGATCTCCATTCCTCTCTTTGTGCTATGATTGATTTATTTATTAGAGAGAAGAAGGGTATAACTTTAAAGCTTCTATGCTTACTCAGTGTGATATGCATTTTCTAAGATTGGTGAGCCCTAATTTTCATGATCTGAGCACCTATGGCCACGGGTTCAAAATTCATAGATACATTAGTTGCCATGTTGAACCTGTCTGCCAGTGGCAGCCCTGTGGCCACTAGAAAATTTGTAAGAATTGCAGAGGCCTCCACATTGGAGACCTCTGAGTTGCCCTAGCCTGTTGTTGAGCAAATAATCCCAAAAGAGAAGAAACCAGCCCCAAAGAAGAGGGCCAAAGAGCACCCACCTTTTAAGAGCCCTGAAAAATTAAAGAAGAAATAGAAAAATGGCAAAGTTGTGGTCCCTGAGGTTGAGGAGGAAGTGACTACTGACTACCTCAGGGTCCCTTCTGACTTTGTGCAAGCAATCCAGCTGGAGGCTGAAACCATTTTTGATAAAGTCTATTTTGAAGAACTACCAGAGACCTCTGCCTCCATTGAATATCTGACCAAGGCACCTCTGCTGCCACTGTTGAGGCCCTCAATGCAATTGGTTTTCCCAAGATTAATAAGATTATTTTATCAGAATATGAGGTTGAAAAAAGGTGATGATGGGAACCTAGCACTGCTGGTATTAATTGATAATTTTGAGATTCTGTTCAACTAGGCAGACATTGCAAAAATACTGGGGTTACCAGCCAGGTATAATCTTGAGTGTGGCTTGGGTCCTCCTTTGACTGCCACCATTACTGAGATAGCCAGGGAGTTAACTGGAGGGATCACTACCTCAGGTGACTAAATTAGGAAGAGGGACCTGCACCCAAACCTCAGGCTCATAGATGCAGTGTTGAGGAAAAATGTGTATTGCTCTGGGCATGAGCAGGAGAGGACGTACCCCATAGCTGATGCCCTCTTCTAATTTCACAGAAACCACTGCTTGATGCAGCTAAGTTAGTTTTTGAGGGGATTAAAGGTTTATGTGAGAAGGTAAAAATCATGAAGAAACCTCATGCCATTCCCTACTGCAGATTGATTACTGCATTGCTGAAGTGGGGGAAGTACCCCTTTAAAAGGGAGGAGGAGACTGTGGCCTTGAACCCCAAAAAGAGTGGAAGAAATAGTGAGGAATCAGTGGCACCATGATGGAGAAGAAGAAAACGAAGAGGGAGGAGTTACTGAGAGAAGAAACCCCCACCATTCTTGAAGCAACTGCTGCTGTAGCTGCTATTACTGATGCTGCTGCATCCTCCACCTCACTTGTGTCAGCCATCACAACCATCACCTCCCCAACCATTACCTCTACCTCCATGCCAGCTCTAATCCCCTTAACACTACCTTTACCTACACTCATTGCGACACCACCTCCACCTTGAATCCAGACATCACAGTCCATCACAAGCCCACTACCCTTACCTGACCCTATATCACCAACCACTATAGCCACTGACACCCTACCCATTTCTACACTCCTACCTATTTTTTTAGCCCACCCTAGCCAACCTATCAAGACCCCATACCAGAAGAAAAAGAAACCTACCAAAACTCCTACTGCACCCTATCCCACTTTTATCTCCCAAACAAATCCAATCCCCAAACCCATACCTTTGAAACCCCACTTTATTCCCCATCTTTTATACCTCTCATTGGTGAGCCTGTAGACCAATCCATTCCCTTATCTCATGACCATGAGCCATTTTCAGGAGAGGAATTTTCCACTATGATGTCCACTATCCTAGAAGACATCAACCTAGAGTATACCCCTCTCCCAGACTCACCTCATCCTTCACACTTCACCCCTCCCTAGCAGATACCACCACAGGCCACTACCTTTACTCATAGACCCACTTCCCCCTTCCAACCAATTCCCCCTATCCAACCCACACCCACTACCATACATGACCTCTTACCCCAAATCCTGTACCTCCTACTCTCCCTACAGTCTCATATGCTGGCCAATACCCAAACCCAGGCCTCCATTGAGAAATATATTTAATCCCTAACCTCCACTCTCCAAAACCAGGCCTACCTAGAGACCTGCCTCCAAGCCACACAATCAACTTTGGCTACCTTACCCCAACCCTTATCCTTAGCAGCCACCATACCCCTTCCTACTTACACTGAAGCCTCCACACAAATAGACCCAGATTTTCCCCCTGTTGTAGCCACCTCTGATGCTGCAACAGATGTAGATGACCTAATATCCACCTCTTCCATGTCAATCCAAACAGAACCTGACCTGGAACCCCAACCTGAGCTTCCATCGGCAATTTCACAACCCACCCCTTGTTCATTCCTGGCTGGCCCTTCTTCAAGTGAGGAACAACCTTGGATTCATGCCTCTTCTTTTTCCATCCCACCATACTCCACCCTCCTTCATGTAATGAAATCTAATCCTTACCTCAAAAGGGATGTCATTCGAGGGATGACTACTATCAAAACATCAATCAGGATATCCTATGAAGAAATAATCTATCGCATAAAATTGGATAATGAAAGGCAGCTCAAGAACATAGCAAGGGGATGGAAAGAACTATTACATTTATATAAAGCCCAAGAGAGTATGGCTACACAAGAGAAGCTGAATGCAGAACAAGAAAAAATGGCTGCTGTAATAGAAAAGCTGAGAGCTGATGGATTAGAGAGGAGATTGACTACCTCAAAGGAGATCAAGGAGCTTCTTATAGCCCGAGCTAAATTAGTTGAACAAAAGGCTAAAATCCTGGAAAGGCAACTAGCTCTATCTACTGGGAGAGTACCTGCCACCACTGCTGGTCCTGCTCAAGAAGCTGCTGCTGTGAAGAAAGATAAAGTAAAAGGGGTTCAAATTAAGAAGGAACTAGTAGATGATTAGATGATTAAATTGTGCACATGTATTTAGTTAGGTAGTAGTGTGTGAATTTTATAGTTCTTTCCCTTACTTTGTACATACTTTAGATGTTATAATGAAATTACTCTTTATTTAGTTTTCAATCTGTCTTTCTTTATTTCTATTTGTTTGTTTTTATTTGTTTGTTTTGTGTTGTGTGTTTTTCTTTCCTGCTGTACTTCATTTTCTTTCAATACCTCTATTTTAAACCTGCTGCACATCCACATCTAACTTTGAATCAGTGAGGACACTGCTCCTCATAGGTTTGGGAGGGTGGCAGGATTTGCTAATGAAATAGTTAACCTAAGTGTAGCAAAAATCAAGTGAGTAAGATAGAAATGGAGAATGTTCACTTAAGAATCATAAAAAATTGAGAAATTTAACAATTTTATAGACCTTTAAGCATTACAAGTTTTTAAATTTTAGCATTTCCATGATATGAACACCAAGAAAACTCACTTATTTCAGTACTTTGTGAATTACAAAGGAGAGAAAAAGGTAAGGACATGCCCAACAGTTCCATGGAAGACCATAACTAATGAGATTTGGGCCTACATATATATATATATATATATATATATATATATTCCTTTCTTTGAGGAGTGACTAAGGTAATTTTTCTAGCTCTAAGGACTAGCTGAGTCACTACCCTCACTAGAAGTTAGGCACCTCCAAGTTGAAATAATTGACAACACTCATGATACCTAGGAAAGGATCAAGGCCTTCTCTTGGACAGTTTGAGCTCAAATAGACCAACCCTAATCAATTGCCCTTGTGCACACACCATTTGAGCCTTAATTTCCAATGTTCTTCAAAATACACTTGAGTACTTGTACTTGAACCTATGGACCTGATTCAAACCTACCCTCACTCTGAGAAATCAGAAGGTAAAGGAGAAGGAGATGAAGATGGATAAGATAAGGTCAACATTGGGTGAATGGAGAAGAGATACTTAAAGCTTAATAGTGTAGCAGCTGAGGAGAGAGGTGGCAAGTCAGAAGAACAAAAACAAAAAGAAAAATGCATCCAAAAGAAAGAAAAACAATAATGAAGAGGAATAAGAGAGGAGTCAAGAGAAAAAGTTTATTGAAAAAATCAAAAATAAGAGGAGAAGTTGGCCACTTCAAGTCTGAAGAATTTTAAAGAAAATGAAAGGTGCCGAATTAAAGAAGGTGAAGTCATGAATCACCTCCTTCACCTACTGATTTCTCAATATTGAATCCCTTTTCAACCTTCCATTCTTTATAACCTATCCCATAAGCTATATTACAACCTAGTCAAAAGACCATGAGATCCAAAGTTGAATGAGCTGTCATGTAGAGACAGAGTTGTCCAATCTATGGTGAGGATTAGCCAATGATGCTAGAACTTAGATGCCTTGCCTATGCTCATGTGAACTGACCCATTTGGGGCCTGTAACTGCTCTTGAGCTTGAGAGAAAATGGAAACCCTCAAAGTTCCTTGTGAGAAGTATGCCCTGGTGAGCATTGGGTTTGATGTTGAATGTATTGGGCATGACCTGTAACCTAATTTTTGAATTAATGATGAGCTTAGTACTGACCTATATGTGATGTTTTCCCCTGTTGTGAGCTAATTAGAAATGATGTGCATCTATGTAGAAGCTGTAATGATTAAATGTCTGTGCATATCATATGTTCAGATTCCTCATATTTTTATTGACTCAAAGGTGAACTAATGCTCTGTTTCTTAATAGTTAACTTGATAATTTTGCACTTCTGTTAACTATTTTATTGAGAAGTTTGTGGGTATCTTCATTGAAAACCCTCAGGAGACTCTACTCCTCCACTAGGGATTACCTAGGGGTTTAAAAGGCTTGGTACATATGCTAAATGTATCCGTGCTTGCTACGAAAGTGGCATTTAAATTCTTAGAGTAGTTATTTTAAATTTTCATTTGCTCAGGGACTAGCAAAGATTAGGTCTGAGAGTGTGTTATTCACTGAAAAGTACCACTTTTCACCTCTTAACCTAGCCTTTGATGGACCTTAAAGCAGACTAATAATCATTTGTTAAGTGTGTTTTGTAGTTAGCAATAATCTGTGCTGCTTAATATAAAATCCTTACTTTTTAGTCCAAAGAAGAGAGAGAATACATGTAAGGATGACAGCTGAGCCAAAGCCTAAGGGAACACCTTAGTAGTGCTCACCATGGTGACTTACTTGCTGGTCATTAATGACCAAAGTCTAGTAGATGGATGAGGTTAGTTGAGAATGGAGAAGATTGTAACAGTAGCAAGTGCAATGCATCAGAGTATCAAAAGACAGATCTCACAGAGTTGAGGAGCTTCCTCGCGAAGCTAAGGATGCGGTGGAAGATGCCCTCGCGCAGATGGGGCGTGCAGTCAAGAGGAGAGCTGTAAAGACATCACGAAGATCTCACGATGTAAGATCCTCAGAATTTGCCATCGTGAAGTTCTCGTGGAGATCAAGCCTTAAAGCAACTGCGCGTAGAACATAGCAAGTCCATATGTATACTGAACAAAATATTATCTCGCGGAGTTCTTGCGTAGCCAAAGAAGAGAGAGACACCCAGAATTCTCCTAGTGCAGATATCGCACACTCTGAATCCTTATCAGTTATTATGCGAGCGTAGGAACATACCTGTGTGAGTACTCAGCGAGAGAGAGAGCTTCTGAAGCTCTACTGCACGAGAAATCTAGGTGCTCCAGATCATCTCCGCGATAGCTTTACAATGCAAAGGAACTACGCGATTAACTAAAAATTTATCACGCGAGTGAGCACTTCCCACTAGCCAAAGGGTACTCCATGAATGCTCTGCAATTGTGCGAATGAATTAATACATATGCCAGCCCTACGAAGCACGGCCTCCCCACTTCTCAGTTTTAACACAAGGACCTTTTGGGAATTTCCCAAGGCTAGGGCACACTTCTCGAGGCACGAATCTTGAGGCACACATCTCAAGGCATTCAAGGGTCATAACAGTGCCATGTCTGCTAAAAAAATTAGTGTTAATCCCTTCAGAGCCAAGGTCGTATGGACAAAGTATATAAGCTACACTTAGAGTTTAGTTTTAATCATCAATCCTTCCTTCATCCTCTGTCGGCTGAGAATTCCAGCAGGCTAGGGTTAGGGTTAGGGTTTGATCATCTCTTTTTCTTATTTTTCTTCTCTCTTAGCCCAGCATTTGTTGGCTTATAAGTAGTTAGGCTTAGTTTTCTTCCAGTTTTATAATATGTTTTGTATACATTAGGATTTTTGATGAGCAGCTGTGTACAGGCTACAGCCTGGAGGCAGTTCATTGTAAGGTTTGCTTTTATTAATGAATTGTTGTTTTAATGACTAATTGAATCTAAAGATCTTATGGTTCCCTAAGATATCTATAGGATCCATGTATTTAGGACGAGCCAATTCAGTTTCCAGTAGATTTATTATTTACCATCTGATTTCTCTTGATTTGATAGCCCCATGGAAAGCAATGCTGGATCTGTAGTGAGATCTGGAGAGCTCGGAGGTCTGTGGACCATAGTGGTTGCAGTAGTTTACATATTTTTTCTTAGACCTCTGTGGTATGGACAGATCAATGGAATACCCTGTGACCATTTGAGTGGACAGAGTATAGCTTAAGGTGGTGTCAAGCCACATGTTTGAGAAGAATTCCTCTCCCCTGTACATGAGCTTCTAGAGCCTTGTGAGGAGGTTTTGTACAGGAACTGGCTCCCCTTTGTTTTACCTAATCGATATCAGATGTTAGATCTGATTTCTCTGTAGTAGTTATAGCTTGAGGCTGAGTCATTGTAGGCCTTTTATAGCAATGACCAATTGAATCTAGAGCCTTATTCAACCTGTTACATGGTCCTTTTTGTGGACACAGTGAGCCGTTGGCGTTGGCAAAGAACTTAGAATTTTATGGGTTGGAATACCTATGGATGTCAGCCAAATCTATGTGCAGATCTAGAGAGCTTGTAACACTAGCATTACATAGTGTTGCAATAGTATTCATGGTCTGATCTGGTCCAGTGGTTAGGGAAATGACCAGTCCACTCCTCTGGATTAGATTAGCAATTTTTGGCTTGATCAATGGGATTTGACAGACTCTTTAGGATAAGTTGTGACCATTTCAGTGGATAGCCTATAGCCTTAAGAGCACCCCAAATGGCATGGGTTAAGTTGGATACTTCTACCTTATTGAGGCTTTTGATAGCGTCTCAGCAAGGAACACTGCAGAGACAGACTAAATCTAAGTCACATTACTGCTTTAACTCTAAACTTAACCTGCTTACTTCTCACCATTTTTTATATTTTATTTTGGCACACACCATCACCATCTTCTTCTTAACCCTTTCTTTAGGATATGGCTATAATTTATTTCTCTTTTGTTAGGGTTAATCTAGTGTAGTCGTGACACCCAAATCCCTTTCTTTAGGATTGTCAGATCTGTAGCCAGATCTAAAGGCCTACTATTATAGCCCATTTTGGGTTCTAGATCAATTTCTCTGTGGGACAAACTCTTACTTATCAAAACTTGCTACAATAGGCCCTGTATCTTGCAGGTCTAGGATTACTTTAGTTGTGCTGAATCCATTCTTTTATTTTACTTTATTTTTAATTTATTTTCACCACACAATAATCAGCATCTGAAGTAGCAAACGATAGTAGGGTGGAGGTAGAGGGTAATGGCTGGGGGACTTCAGGTTCAGGTTCAAGTTGTGTAAGGTCAATCACCTCAGGGTCTATTTGGGAGGCTTTTGAGGAAGTGGGGAGTAGGTCATCCATATATGTGGTAGCATCAGTTGTTGCTACTGCAGGTGGGGTTGTAGGTTGGGGTTATGGGTAGGTGAGTTCCAGAGGTGGGGCAATAATGGGTGGCTGTATAGGGTCAGTTTGGGTTGAGGTAGTGGTAAATGTAGTTGGAGGGGCTTCCTAAATAGGTTCACTATGGGTAGCAACAACTATTGTTGCTACTAAGGTTAAGGGTTGGGGAGATGGAGGTGGTGTAGGTATATGGGTAGGTGGAGGGGTAAATGGCTGTTGTGAGGGTGGGGCTAAGGTTAATAAGGTGGACTGGATGGCTTGTAAACTGGTTTGAATGGTGGCCTAATTTTGGAGGGTGGAGTGCATGGCTTAAAGGTTGGTCTTTATGGATATTTGAGTTTAGGTGTGTGTTATCATTTGGGTCTGAAGGGAAAGGAGGAGGCTGAGGATTTGGGGTAGGGGATCAGGTGTGATAGGTGCTGTGGGTTGGGTGGTTTGAATTGGTTGAAAGGGTGAAGTGGGTGCATGATGGAAATTAGTAGGTGGTGGGGAGGTAGGGGTAAAGTGATGTGGTTGTGGTGAGTCTGGAAGAGGGGTGAACTCATAATTGATGTCCCCTATAATAGAGTCCATCATTGCTGAGTACCCCTCTGATGAGAAGGGGTCTTGGTCATGAGAAGGAGAAAATGGAAGGGATTGGCCCAAGGGTTCAAGTGTGGCAGGGTCAATATGTGCAGAGGTTTCAGTAGGCTGAGGTGAGGCTATAGGGGAGCTGTATGGGATATCAGGGATTTGAGGCTCAGGTCCTGGTAAGGATGATTGTATATCAGTGGTTGGGGCTGGTATGGCTGTTGTTTTAGGGACAGGGATAGATTGGGAGATATAGGTGGGTTAGGGCTCAATGGGGGCTTTGGTTGGTTTCCTTTTTTTGTAAGTAACTTTGACAGGTGGGCTGGGTAAGTAGGCACAGGCTGAGTAGGTGGAGGTAATGGTACAGTCACAACAGGTATGGTGGGTGTAGGTATGGTAGTAGTTTATGAGGTAATGGATAAAATTGGCTGAGGTAGAGATGATGTAACTATGGAGGGTTGTGGGGCTGGGATGATGGTAGTGGCTGACATGGGAATGGAGGTGAGTGTGGAAGGTGTGTGTAGATGATGATGGTGGAATGGGTTGTGATGGGAATGGGATGGTGGGAGTAGGTATGGTAGGTGTAGCTGGCACAATGGATGTGGTAGCTTGAGAAATAGCAGTAGAGTTGGTGGGTATGATAGCTGCAGAAGTGGCAGCTCCCTCTTGAATTGTGAGGGCTTCTTGAGCTAGCAGCTCCTCCTTGTTGTTCTTCTTCTCAATTATTATGCCACTGATCCCCCACTGCTTCTTTCCATATTTACTTAGGGCTAAGCTAAGAGTCTCCTCATTTATATGAAAATGATAGCCCCCATCTACAGCAGAGCTGTGATGAGCCTGCAGTAGGGCAAGGCATGGGGCTTCTACTCCCTCTTAACCTTCTTATGGATGTCTTTTATCCATTCAAAAATTAGCTTGGTAGCATCAAAGTAGTGGTTTAGGGAAAGGAGTAGAGGGCATCAACAATTGGGGACCTCCTCTCTTTTTAGTGCTCTGAGCAGTACACATTCTTTCTTAAAACCCCATCCATAAATCTTAGTCTTAGAGGCAGGTCTCTCTTCCTAATTGACACCCCTGATGCTGTGATCCCTCTAGTGAGCTCTTTAGCTATCTTAGGGATGGTGGTAGTCAGAGGTGCACCCAAACCACACTCTGGGTTGCATGTGGCTAGTTTCCTAAGTATTTCAGGAATTGCTGTCTGGTTGAACAACATCTCAAAGTCATCTATCAACACCAACAATGCAGGGTTTCCATCATCCCCAGTCTTCACCCTGATGTTTCGATAAAATAGCTGCACTAGCCTAGGGAAGACTAGCTATAGTGGGGGCCTTAGTAGGGGTAGCAAAGAGGCCTTGGTGAGGTATTCAATGGAAGCAACAGTCTCTGGCTCTTCCTCAAAGAAAGCCTTGTCAAAGGCAGTCTCAACCTCTAGCTTGATGGCAGCCACAAACTCAAAGGGAGTTCTAAGTGACTCATCCTCTTCCTCTTCCTCTTCCTCAGGGGCAACTTCAGAGACCACTTCCTTCCCCTTTTTCTACTTTTTCTTAGATTTTTCAGGGCTCTTAGTAGCAGAGGGATGGTCTCTGGCCCTCTTCTTAGGGGCTGATTTTTTCTTGATAACAGGGGCATCAGAGGTCACAGATTTGGCCTTCTTCACAAGGGCAACCATCTTTTTAGTCTATTCCACTTGGGGCTCAATAGGCGGTGTAGGTATCTCTGAGGTCTCCACAGTGGAGGCCTCTGCAATCCTCACAGATTTTCGAGTGGCCACATGGCTACCAGTAGGGGAAGGGTTCAACATGGCAGCCAAGGTATCAATAAATTTAGAACCCGTAGTCATGGCTACACCAATTCTTAAAATTAAGTCTTTAAACTCACAGGCTGGGAGTTCACACTCCAATGAAGGTTTTGCCCAACAAATCCTCTCTACTTAACACTACAATAGTAAATGAATCAAACCAAAGGAAGGACTAAGAACACTTACCACCAAATTGCTAGGGTCTTGGTCCAAATGCTACCCAGTGGATCAAATCTCCCCAAACCAAGTGCAAAATGACTGGGAGGTGTTGTGGAACACAATAGTAAGAGCAGAGTGCCTGGGCTGGAGTGGTATGGGCAGTTAAGGAGAAGGAAAGTCAGAAGTGTGCAATTGAAGCTAGGGCAAAGGAAAAAATGAATGAAGAAATGAAGATTTCGCGGGGTATTAATGGGTGAACCCGTGCCTCACGCGATTCTCGCCAGGTACTTGCGGGGCAAAGTCTTCTTGCACAATAGAAAGAAGATCTCGTGAGAAATGCAATTGCTGAGAAGAATAAAGCCTTGCGAGACATTTGCGGGGCTAATTTGTGTCTAAGTCGCGCAAGAGGACACGTGTATCCCTCGCGTAGTTGAAGCAAAGGTCCTCGTGAGATGCCTCTTTTAAGAGAACAAAGGTCCTCGTGAGGTAATTAATAGGGCAAGCTTCAGAAATGTTGCTTACAAGGTACAAAATGCAGGATCACCACTTGTCGCATAGCTCAATGTCGCGGAGAAGATAAAGCCTCGCGAGGTTCATTTGTAGGCTTTCTTCAGGTCTTTAGCTCGCGAGACTCTTGCAAAGAAGTAGATTTTATTATAGAACCATGCGAGAAAGCCAAGAATAGCTCGCGAGTGTGAAATGGAGGCCATTGAGCCTCGCGACAGAGTAAATATTTAAACTTTCTCAGTGCCTGCACACTAGCCTGTGCATGCACACTATCATGCGCCTTGCCATTGTGCATCATCACCAACTTTCTTCACAATTTATCTATTCTACCTCTGATCAACTTAAGCCCATTACCAACTTATGCACAGAGTAAATGTGCCAGCATTCAAATGATTTAAACTTATAATAGATTCATGCACATTTAAATGATAGCAGGGAACATGCACAATTCAATCATAGCAGGAACATGCTCATGAGGTTCAGATGACAAAAGATGCACATCAACAACAACAACAAAACAAAATAAAACAAAACATGTACATCAACAACAAAACAAAGACAAGACATGACAGATTTTGAAACAAAATAATATAAAAATTCAACAAGTATGGTATACAGTGTACAGAGCTATTGATCACTAAGCAGTGGGAGGTTCATGAAGGTGGATGGTCTGAGGAGGCTCCACAGAATTTTCTATACAAACCTTCAACCTTTGACCATTCACTTTCATGTTCTTCCCAGAAATGGGATCCAAGATCTCCACAGCACCAGATGGAGAGGCATGGATGATAGTATAAGTTCTATCCCACCTGGATTTTAACTTCCTTGGAAAGAATTTTAATTTGGAGTTAAACAACCAAACCTTAGTACCAGCCTTGAACTCCTTCCTCATCAGTCTCTTGTCAAAAATTGCCTTGGATCTCTCCTTGTAAATTCTTGTATTTGTATAGGCCTCCAATCTCAACTCTTCAAGTTCTGACAGTTGTAATTTCTTGTGTGAACCAACAGTAGTTAGATCAAAATTCAGTGATTTAATAGCCCAGTAGGCTCTATGTTCTAACTCTACTAGTAGATGACATGCTTTGCCATAAACCAATCTAAAAGGGGACATGCTAATAGGGGTCTTATAGGCAGTCCTATAAGCCCACAGTGTATCATTCAACTTTTGTGCCCAATCCTTCCTATCTGTTCTCACAGTCTTCTCCAAGATGTGCTTAATCTCCCTATTAGAAATTTTGACTTGCCCACTGGTCTGTGGGTGGTAGGGAGTTATAATCCTATGTATAACAGAATACCTTTTGAGCATATTCTCAAAAGGCTTGTTACAAAAATGACTCCCCCTATCACTAATGACAGCTTTGGCGATGCTAAATCTAGAGAAAATATTATCCTTTAAAAATTTGAAGACAACTGTGTGGTCATTTGTCCTTGTGGCAATGGCTTCAACCCACTTGGACACATAGTCCACTGCCATAAGGATAAAATTGAAACCCATAGAAGGAGGAAAGGGGCCCATAAAATCAACCCCCCAGATGTCAAACAGTTCTACCACAAGGATGGGTTGCAATGATATTAAATCTTTCTTGGAAATGCCTCCCAACCTTTGACATCTTGCACAAGCTTTGTAATGTATGTGAGCATCTCTGAACAAAGAGGGCCAGTAGAACCCACATTACAATACTTTTACTGCTGTCTTTTTCCCACTAAAGTGACCTCCACAGGCCTGCTCATGGCACATAGAAAGAATGCTGTGAAACTCACTTTTGGGCACACATCTCCTTACAATCTGATCTACACCATGCTTGTATAGGTAAGGGTCCTCCCACAGAAAATATTTGACTTGAGAGAAAAATAGGTCTTTGTCCATCTTGGACCAATGAGGGGGGATCCTACCAATAGCAAAAAAATTCACAATGTGTGCATACCAGGGCACATTAAACTGAATAGCAAATAACTGCTCGTCAGGGAACAATTCATTGACTGGTGCAGTTGCACATTCATCTAATAAAATTCTAGAGAGGTGGTCAGCCACCACATTCTCCACTCCTTTCTTATCCTTGATCTCAAGATCAAACTCCTGCAATAGGAGGATCCATCTGATCAGCCTAGGTTTAGCATCCTTCTTGGCTAATAGGTATTTCAGGGCTGAGCGATCAGTAAACACAATAATTTTAGACCTAAGAAAGTAGGGTCTAAACTTGTCCACAACAAACACAACAGCTAGCAACTCCTTCTCAGTTGTGGTATAGTTAACTGAGCCTCTACTAATATTTTGCTTGCATAATAAATCATTGCTGGTAGCTTATCCTTCCTCTGTCCTAGGATAGCACCTATTGCCAAGTTTGATGCATCACAAATTAGTTCAAAGGGGAGTGAGTAATCTGGGGCCTGCATTACAGGAGCAGTGGTGAGGCACTTTTGTAAGACCTCAAAGGCCTTAAGGCACTTAGCAAAAAACTCAAATTGCACATCCTGACACAACAGGTGGTACAGTGGCTTTGCAATTCTGCTGAAGTCCTTAATGAACCTCCTATAGAATCCAGCATGTCCTAAAAAGGATCTTATTTGTTTGACAGTCCTGGGTGGGGCAGGTGTGAGATCAGGTCCACTTTAGCTTTGTCAACCTCTATACCTCTGTGGGAGACCACATGGCCTAACATAATTCCCTGTGTTACAATGAAGTGGCTCTTTTCCCAGCTTAAGACCAAATTGGTCTTTTCACACCTTTACAAAACCAGGTCAATGTGACTTAAGCACTGACTAAAGCTGTTCCCATAGACAGAAAAATCATCCATGAAGATCTTCAAGAACTTGCCAATCATATCAGAGAAGATTGCATACATACACCTCTGAAATGTGGCTAGGGCATTGCGTAGTCCAAAAGGCATTCTCCTATAGGCAAAAGTGCCAAAAGGATATGTAAAGGTGGTCTTCTCTTGATCTTGAGGATACACAGGGATTTGGTTATACCCTGAATATCCATCAAGAAAGTAATAAAATGCATTCCCAGCCAATTTGTCTAGAATTTGGTCAATGAAAGGGAGAGGGAAGTGGTCTTTCCTAGTCTTGGAGTTGAGTTTTCTGGAATCTATGCAAACTCTCCAACCAGTGGTCTCCCTGGCTGGCATCAACTCCCCAGAATCAGAAGTAATAACTGTTATGCCTGACTTTTTGGGTACCACCTGAATAGGTGACACTTACTCTGAATCTGAAATGGGATAAATTACCCCTGCATTCAACAGTTTTACTATCTCTTTCAAAACCACCTCCTGCATGTGTTAAGCTTCCTCTGCATCTCCCTAGAGGGTTTTGCACCCTCTTCTAGATGAATTTTGTGTATGCACACTGAGGCATAAATTCTCTAAGATCAGCAATTGTCTACCCCATTGCCTTTTTTTGCTTCTTGAGAACACCCAATAATTTCTCCTCCTGATCACTAGCGAGAGAGGAAGAGATAATCACTGCAAGCTTTTTGTTTTGCCCCATAAAGGCATACTTTAATGTGTCTGGGAGCTGTTTCAGCTCCAGCTCAGAGGGACTTTCAATGGAAGGCAACATAAGTGCCTTGGTTGTTTGAGGAAGGGGCAGCAATGTAGGTTTCTAGCTGGAATGCTGCACTAGGCTCACAGAAGACTTCATTTTGGTGCTGTCTTCTATCATGAAAGCTTGAGCCTCCTCCTCAACCTTACTCTAAATATTTTCCAGGTTCTCGGCCACATTATCCCAATCCAGTAGATTGAATAATTCTCCTTCTACAAGGCCATCTAGTATATCTATTGCACATCAGTCCTCAATGTCCATCTGAGGCTGCCTAATAGCATTGTACATATTTAATTGGGCCTTCATATTTTCAAAGGTCTCCTCTATCACTCCTGACCTATATTATATGCAAGCATTGGCAGTGGCCAAGAATGGCCTGCCAAGGATGACAGGAATTGGGGTTTTACTTTTACAAGGGCCCATGTCTAAAACTAGTCTACTCTCACCAAAACATCCTCCACCACACCCATAGGTCTTCTCTCAGACCTGTTAGCTAGTTGGAGTACAATTGGAGTTGGTTTTAGCTCCCCCAAACCTAGCTCCTCATATACAGAATATGAAAGCAGGTTCACACTGGCCCCCAAGTTAAAGAGGGCCCTACCTATGGTGTGGTTTCCAATGATGCAGGGAATGGTAGGTACCCCTGGGTCCTGCAATTTTTCAGGTGTGGCTATGGACAACACTGATTCTACATGCTCTATAGCAAAATTTTTTTTGGACAGCTGCACCCTTGCTTTTCTTTTTTTATGTAGAAAGGTCTTGTAAGAATTTGGCATAGGCAGAGACCTGTTTTATAGCATCAAGCAAGGGCAAATTTATCTTGACTTGCTTGAAGGTTTCCATTATTTCCTCTATCTGAGCATTTCCCTTATTAAAAGGGGATGGGCCAACAAGTGCATGAGGAAATGATAGCTGTGGGATTGCTAGTGTCATAGCTGCATGCCTAACAACATCATGGTCAAAATTTTATTTTTTTCTCTTTTCTTCATTTATTGCTTGTTGTTGGGGCTCAATATCAGCCTCTTATTTTGTCCTTGCTACTCCATAGTAGGGGATAAATTCATAGGTTCTTCAATACTCACATATCCTTTTTTTTACTCTCCATGGCCTCCTCAGCTGCCCTGCCCACTAAATTATCAACCACCCTGCCATTCCTTAGGGTAGTGATTGTATTAGCCTCCTCATGGGTAGAGGAGCCTTCTCTAATCATGTACTGCCCTTTAGGGCTGGCCAAGAGTTGACTAGGAAACCTGCCCTCCTCTCTCTTATTCAGAGCATTGCAGATTTGACCCAGCTGGTTCTCTATTTTTTTAATACTTTGCCTATAAGAGTTCATAGTTTATGCCAAGTTTCCCAGATTTTATATTGATGCCAGCATTTGCTCTTCACAGGAAGAGGATCTAGGCTGTGATGGGGGTAAGACCAAATGATTTGGCCGTGGGGTAGGCAACTGAAAATTCTACCTAAGTGTATATCCCTGGTTGAATTGATGATGAGGTCTGTATGGAACTGCCAACTACTGCTGCTGGGGCTATTGGTATGTGTCTTGTCTCCACCTCAAATTTGGGCGGTTTCTCCATGTGTACCCAGCAGGTTGCTGCCCATATGCCTGGGCAGCATTAACATGTTTTATGACCAATTCAGGGAACTGGTGGTTGACTGGTGGACATTCTTGAAGTGAATGTGTGGGAGATTGGCATATCAGACATGCCTCTTCCACTTGTGCAGCCATCCTAGGCTGCATCACATTCATTAATTTATCAAACTTTAAATTTATATTGTCCACCTTCCTTTCTAATTCACTCTGCACCTTAACCTCATACATGTCACTTCTATGGGTGGATTCTTTCACCATTTTAGTTGGGGTCTGGCTATCATTACGAGACAATGACTCATGCTGCATGAAATTCTCACCTATAATGTCAAACAACTCCCATGCCTCATCAGCTGTCTTGTGGAGGTAACTACCCCCACATGAGGCATCCACCATGTCCCTACTTTTGAGATTAATTCCTTGGTAAAAGACTTGCATAAGTTGCCACTGTGGAATTTGGTGGTGGGGACGTTTGAATCCTCTCTCATGTCTCATAAAAATCTTCAGTTAAGGACTGAGTAAATGACAGTATGTTTATCCTCATCTGACTAGTTTCATTCATGGGAAAAAATTTTGCTAGAAATTGGCTTTGGAGGTCACTCCATGTTTGGATGCTATTGGCTGGGGGCTTAGAGAGCCAGGTGCTGACTTTGTCCTTTAGGAAAAAAGGAAAAAGCCTCAAGTTGGTGGCTTCAGGTCCCAAGCCAGCAATATTAAATGTGGCGCAAAGTGCTAAGAATTGATTAATGTACTTGTAAGGATCTTCCTTACTGAGCCCATGAAAAGATGGTAGCATGTTAATAGTGGAGGACTTAATTTCATAATTTCCCTCAATTGAAGGAAATTGTATGCAAAAGGGAGATGTGTAATCCCCAGGTGTATTATACTCCTTCAGTGCCCTTTGCCTCTCAGCCATCACAGCTGGCTCAGTTTCAACAATAGGGGCTGGTGTGGTATTTCTCAGTCTAAGGGGCCTTTCAACCTTAGAATTTGGAGGTTCTAAAGTAGGGTTAAGGGATCTTTTACCAAGCATACACACACAGAATCAGTAAGTAAAGAAAATACTCATAGCACAGTTAAACAAAATTATAAATAAAATTACAGCTAAATAGATTTATAGCTAAACTAAACATAGGAAATTCAACACAAATGGACTAAGTTTTAGGGCAAAAGAAGTGTACACAGAGCTAGCTAAAATCAAGCTGCAACTCTAGCTTTTCCCTATTGCTGATGTCCAAGTCTGTAAAAATTCTAACAAATATCAGTAGTACTTTTTATTTAATTTAAGGCACAACTACAAAGAATTTTCTAGACTAAAATATAATACAACTCAGGTCTACTAAAAAGATCAATATCCCCGATAGCGGTGCCAAAAACTTGTTGTCGATCTCAGGTTGCTGTTTGTTAATGGTGAGAAAATAGTGGTAAAGAAAAATAAATCAAAAAGTGAAGAGATGACACTTGGTTAAAAGAACAAATCTGAAATACACAACCTACAAGATACAGGGCTATTGTAGCAAGTTTTGAGTAAGTAAGAGTTTGTCCCACAAAGAAATTGATCTAGAACCTAAAATGGGTTATATTATTAGGCCTCCAGTTCTGGCTACAGATCTGGCAATCCTAAAGAAAGGGAGTTGGGTGTTACAACTATACTAACACTAAAAGAAGAGAAAGATAGTGCATACCTATCCTAAAGAAAGGGTCATGAAGAAAGTGGTGATGGTGTGTGATAAAATAAAGATAAAATTGATGGGAAGTAGGCAACTATGCTAAGGCTAATTCAGTTATGTAACTCAGACTTAGAGACTTCTCTGCAGCAATCCTCCAGATGGCTACAAGCACATCTGCAAGGTGGAAGAGTCTAACTCAACTCTTATGGTTTGACCTGGTCTCTTAAGGCTATAACCTATCCACTTCAATGGTCACAGACTATCCAATAGAGAGGATCAAACCACATGAGTTAAATCAGAAAACCAATCTGATCTAAGGGAATGGACTGATCTTAAGGCTATAACCTATCCACTTAAATGGTCACAGATTATCTAATAGATGTCCTCCATCCAATGGATCAAATCAGAACATTAAAATCATTACAGACACCATGTTTGCCAGGCTACATGCTCAGGCATCCATGGGAGCAAATAGCACTTGAAAAACTAGTGAAAACCACAGTTGCTCAGAGGCTATTTGGGAACTTAGATGCAGCTAGTCATTGCTACAAAAGGCTTGCAATGACTCAGCTCACAAGTCTGCAATCTCTACAGAGAAATTAGATCTAACATCTGATGATGGTCAAGTAAAACAGAGGGGAGCTTGCTCTTGCTACAACCTCTCACAAGGCTACAAGCTTAAGTGCAGAGAAAAAGAATCCTTCTCAGATCTGTGTCTTGGAATCACCCTAGGGCTATAGTCTGTCCACTTAAATGGTCACAGGCTATCCACAGAGGTTATCCAAACCACAGAGGACTGAGATGGAACTTGAAAATTGCTACTACCACCATGGTCCTAGGGCTACAAGCTCAAGCTTCCATGGGTATTTCAAATCAGCTAAAGTCCTAAATGTATGGGCATAGATTAAAGAATACTATGGACAAATAGGAAAACAATAGATTTAATAAGCATTAAAAAATAAATTTCATTGATTAAACAATACTTACAATGAAATTTCTCAAGGCAACAACCTTGTGCATAATAGCTCTCAACTAATCCCAATGTATACACGACCCATTACTAAATTAAACTATGCCTAATTGATTATAGAGATCATAGCCAGCAAGTGGTGGGCTAAGGTGGAGAAAAATGGAAAAAGATGGTGATCTAACCCTAACCCTAATCTGTTAGAGCTCACAGCTGACTCAGGTTAAAGGAGAGATATTTTTCTAAGTTTAAATTACAGCTTATGTACTTAGTAACTTATGCCTTGGCCAAAAGGAGATTAAACCCTAATTTTATGGCAAACGTGGCTTGGTTACAACCCTTGGATGCCTTGGGATGTGTGCATAGAGATCAGGGCCTCAAGATGTGTGCCCTAGACCTAGGGAAATCCCTAAAAGGTCCTTGAGTACTGACTAAGAAGTGGAGAGTCCGAACTTCATGAGGCAGGCTTTTATCCTTTCATGCAGTCGCACAGTTGCAGAGTGCTTGCAAAGTTAGATTTGGCTTGGAAAGCTCCTTGGTCATGTAGAAGGATTATACTTGTCGGGCAGTGGCTTTACCTTGAAATGCTCTCATGAGGTAAAATTTGTAATGCTTTCACTTTGCTCGCATAGTGGAGCTTCAGAAATTTCTATCGCGAGGGTCTCACATGGAAGAGTTTAGATCTCGCTAGGCTCCATGTGTAGTGCATAGCACAACTTGCTAGGTAGAGGTTTAGGCTTTTACGCACGCGAGAGCTACGCGAGAGAAATTTTTGAGCTCTCTCTCCTCTTGAGCTACGTGAAAGCTTCACGAGCTTGCTTGAGTTCATTGTGTGAATTGGTCTCGCGAGACTGCGCGCATGGCTAATTTGAGACTTGATCCCCACGAGAGCTTCGCGAGCTAGATTTCTGAAGGTTTTAGTGCGCGAGGGCTTCACGAGGTGTTGGAATGTTTAGAGCCATTGAAACACGTGACTAATGCGTGAAGTAGTATTCTGAGGTTAGTTCCTTCACTGAGAGTGTGAGTTCTTCATGAGTTCCCTTTGTACTACAGGTACTGCCTTCACGAGGTGGCAACTATAGTTTTAAATCGCATGAGGCAACCTTTCTGACAGCACAAGACAACACCTCTGCTCCTCTGATGCAATGCAGATGTTGCTGTTGCACCTTTCTCCACTCATATCCATATTTCTCTCATTTGCTGGACTTCCTTAGTCCACCTTGACCTGCAAACTAGTCACCATGGTGTGTACGACCATGGTGTTCCATCAGTCTTTGGCTTAGCAGTCATCCTTGGCTTGAATTCTCTCTTTTTGGCACTAAAAGCATGAACTTTGTATTAAGCTACAACAACTATTACTAACTACAAAACATACTAAACAAAGGGTTATTAGTCAGTTCCAAGGTGTAGTAAAGGCTAGGTTAAGAGGTGAAAAGTGGTACTCTTCAGTGAATAACAACAGTGAGGCTGATACGGGCTAGAGATACAGGGATCTCCCCAAGGACACTCCCATCCTTTGTTCTCAAGGGTGAGGCTGCCGTTGCTGAAGTCAAGATTGTCTTCTTTGTCTGACTGCTCTTGGAAGTCTTGGCCTAGCTATTCTGCTAATTCAAACACCAGAAGGTCTATCCAGTAGTATTCATCATCACTCGGCGGTGGTTGCCATTCTTCTTCTAATGAATTCTAGAATATTTGAAGTTATGCTGCATTCAGAGATTGGGGTGTGTCAATCTCTAGTTCTTCTTCAACTTTTTTAAAGCCAATGTGATGATCTTATGTGCTAATGGTTTGCCAGATTTTGTCCATAATAGCCTTTTGACATCGTAGAATCATAGGGCGGCACCGGCCACAATAAGGTTATTTTGGGTAAGGGCACTGAAATGGGCACCGCCAATTATCGAGCATGTGCTGATAATCAAAGTCATCATCAAAATTCAAAGTCCTTTCTAGAGAACGATTGTCCTCTCCGAACCATTCTAGGCAATCAGCTCTCAGGAGGTCTTTGAGTTCTATATCAGTAAGACTAGTCCAATAGTCTTCTTCTTTGCTTGACATTGAAAGACAGTCCTCTCCTTCCAGTTCATGAGACTGGGATGACTTTGGCTCTTCCTCATTTCCCAAAGAGGTAATGTGGAAATCTTCCTCGTCGATCGATTCCTAATCTTCTATGTGCCGCTCAGGTTTTAGTGGTTCTCTTCTTTTGGTGGCTCAGGGTTCCTTAATCTCGAACAGTGGTCCGATGCCCTCAAGTGGTTTATCGATGTCGTCATCATCTTGGTTCAAGTTTGTTAGGTCCATGAAGGCTTTAGCGATCTGCTCAATTTGCGTTGCCTGCAGTTCAGTGAGGGATGTTTCCTTTCTTCTCAGTGCATTGGCCTTTTCGGTGGTTCCGTAGACAAAATGATCGTAGAGTGACCATTTAGGCGAGGTCAAAAGAAGGTTGGCTTGCTTGCCATCTGACTGGTCCCCTAATCTTGTGTGCTTGCAAAGTTTCTTTAGAAGGACTGGCCTTATGCGTCCTTGTCTATTCTTGTCGAGTCCTGTATGCGGGATGTATCCGAATTGGTACATGAGGTCCCACCCCTTTGTAGTGGTTGGAATTAGATCATACAATCGGGTGAGGTCAGGCCCTGCTTTTATCTTCGCTAATCTTTGTTGGTAGGTGGGGAGGAACGAGGGATGACTGATTTATGCTATTGAGGTGTCATCAGGATTTTCTACCCTCTTGATGTGGCCGGTGTTTAGTACGGACTCATGTGCTATTGGAATGCTTGCCGTGTAATCAGTATCTGCTTCTTTGAGAGGTGCATCGGCGTATATCCTGATAATAGAGTCCTTATGCGGGAACTTGACGCATTGGTGGTATGTTGTTGGTTATATTGCTTGTGCTGTTCTTTTTATTATTAAAAGTGTGGTAAAAATATAACAAAAAAATAAATCAAAAAAGGGGGAGTGAAATGGAGTGAAACAGCACCAAAAAAGCAATCTAAACTCACAATCCTGCAAGATCCAGGGCTGTTGTAGCAAGTTTTGTTAAGTAAGAGTTTGTCGCACGGAGAGTGATGATTTAAAAACCTAAAGGTGTATAGTAATCTCTAGATCTGGATACTCTAAACCGACACTAGAAAGCAAGGTAAAGAGAGGGTGTTTAGGTGTCACAAAACAAAACTAACCTAAAAACAAGAATAAAATTATAGCTAAAGAAAAGGGGGTAAAGAAGGATGATGATGGTGTGGTAAAAATAAGATGAAAAGATGGAGAAGTAGACAGCTATGGGCTAATCTTCACTACAATTCAGATTAAGAACTGGATCTGCAGCAATCCTGCACATGGCTACAAGCACAAGTACAAGGTAGAAGAATCCGGCCTAACCGAGAGAAATGAGCTGATCTTAGGGGTATATTCTGTCCACTTGAATGGTCACAACATATCCCAGGGATTTCATCCAAGCAAGAGGTTAGAGTTGAAACAGGAAAATCATTGCAGACACTATGTTTGAAAGGCTATAAGCTCATGCATCCATAGGAGCAAACAGTCTATGAAAATCAATTGAAAATCATAAGAAATTACAGATTGAATGGGGCCTTGAAATCAGCTAGTCATTGCTACAAAGAGGCATGCAATGGCCAAGCTCTCAAGTCTGCAATCTGTGCAATAACCTCAGATCTATTCACTGAAAATGGCATTGTAAAATAGAGGAGAAGTTGGGTCTGCAATAGTCCCTCATTTGGCTTCAAGCACAAAGGCAGGGAAAAAAAATCTAGCTTAGCCCTTTGATATAGACCAACCTTAGGGTTATACTCTGCCCAGTAAAATGGTCACAGAGTATTCCAGAGGTTAACACCCAGTCACAGAGGTTAGAGATGGAATAGTAATACTACTGCTGCCACTATGGTTGCATGGCTACAAGCACATGACTCCATAGGAACATCAAACCTATAAAAATCTATGTGAAGAACACAAAAAAATATAGATTAAAGGATGCATTAAAAATGACATTTCATTGAATAAAAAGGACTTACAATGATTTCCCTCAAGGCAGCAGTCCTTGCAAAACCCCAAAATTACTCACTGAGTTATTACAAAACCGATTGCAAAACTGAAATTAAACCTAGTTGCTACAAAGCTTTAGCTAGCATTACTGCTGAGCTAAGGAAGAAGAAAATAGAAAATAAAACCCTAAAAGTGAGCTCAGGCTAATCCTGGCTCTCTTCCCAAGACAACCTATAACTGTATTTATACAATCCATAAAGCATTTATAGGCTTTAGCCAATCAGAAAAATGATAGAAATAAATAGTTTGGAGCTACTGTCATGGCCCTTTTGTGGCCAAGTGATGCTTTGGGGAAGTGGGGGACAACTCAGCACCTTGGGATGTGTGTCCTAGGTGCCGTGGAATCCCAAAAATGCCCTTGAATGCTTGAATGCACTTGTTGGTACCCGTGCCTCGAGCATATGGCTTCAGCACTTTAGTTCTCGTGCAGATGATAGCTTCAGAATTTTATCTCGAGTAGTTCTCGAGAGGCTGCTGGAGAGGCTGAAAATGCTGCATTTAAATGGTTGAGAGGCTGGTCGAGTGGCTTGCTTGAAGCTGAACTGCTTGACTGCATAAAAGTCAGCACTTTAAAGTGCTCGAGTGGATTAAAAGGAGCTCGACAGGTTCAAGTCTGTAGCTGACTAGCTGCTCGAGTGGATTAATGAATTGCTTGAGTTCACTATTAGCTTCAGGTCTCCAGATCTCTAGCTCGAGAGGCTCAATGAACTGCTCGAGTGCATCAATGGTTGCACTGCAGCTGCTCAACAGGTTCACTCATCTGCTCGAGGGCCTGGTTTCTCAACAATTACAGCTCGACAGGCTACACTTAACTATTCGAGTGTGTGGTTACTTCAGGTCCACAGCTCGAGTGGCTCAATATAGATGATCTTTAAGGCTTGAACTGCTCGATTGACTTAAATGGAGCTTCAGCCAATTGCTCGAGTATGCTAATGTAGCAATAAACTGCTCGAGTTCTGAAATAGCAACAATTGTGCTGCTTTTGTAGTTTACTTTCCAATAAAAGTAGCTGCTCGACAGCAGTCTCTTACCTCAACAACATGTCTCGAAAGCACTAGCAGCTTGACAGCTTGAGTAGATTGCAGCAGTAGCTGATCAACTGGTTGGATAAAATATAAACTGCACAAGTAGGTGCTGAGCTTCAATGCTGCAACTCTAGCTGCTGGTTTGCTGCTGTGTTCCACTCAAAGTGTTGCCTTACTGCATACATAAGGTGCTCAAGATATTGTGTGCAGCTGCTTGAATAAAAGTGCTAAACTGCTGTAGTTACTGTTGGAGATTGAAGCTGCTGTTGCTGTTGGGCTGCTTGAGTGTGCATTTGCTACAGCTTGCATGAATCTGCTCAAATGGTGCAGTGCACCAACTATAGAGTTTGAGATTCAATTGCAGAAGCTACAACTGCTGGTCATTGAAGTGCTGCATTGTAGCATACATACAGTGCTCAAAATCTTAAGGTTGAAATGTTGTAGCTACAGTTTTCATAGTCTGTTACAATAGTAATGTGTTCAACAACTATTCTCTTTAATCCACTGTAACAAAACTCCATTAAACTTTGGGTTTCACCTCTCTCCCTCAGCAGGACTTCTAGGGCCCTAATGCATACAAAACACCCCCAATGGTGTGAACCATCATGGTGTAGTCAATGTAATTCTCACTAGCTCCATAGCTTGACTCAAAATTCTTTCTTCTTGGCTCTAAAATGCTGGATTGCTGTAGTAAGCTACAATTTATTACTAGCTGTAAAAACACACTTAAAAATCATTATTAACCAGCTCAAAAGTCAATTAAAGGCTTGGTTAGGAGGTGAAAAGTGGTATATTTCAGTAACTAACATATGTGGACATGACAACCTTCATGGATTCTAACTACTTTCTCCCTAGTATTAGGTTATAGGTGCTTGAGGAATCAAAGATGTGGAGTGTGACATCTTTAGTGACCGGCACAAGGCAGACTTGTAACTTGATAGTTCCTTGAACAAAACATCTAGAACCATCATACGCAATGAGGGACAAGGATGACGACCTTATATCCTGTTTGGTATATTCGAGCGTCTTGAACATGGTCATGGGACATATATTAAGCCCTGCTCTCTTGTCGACCAATGCATGCGGTACTGAGAATCCTCTAATCATAACCATTAGGCATATTAGGGCGGAGCTTCTGCACAACGATTCCTTAGACATATCAACTTCAGTGAAAGTGAGTGTCGGAGGTTGTGCCATAATCAAAGCAATCTCGTGTAGCTCATTGAGAGTGATATCTTCATTCGCATGTGTCTCATCTAGAATCTCTATCAATAGTCGGTGGTGTTTCGGTGATTTCTTGATGAGCTCAAGGATCGATATTTGTGCTGGTACTTTCTCGAGGTGCCGTAGAAGGACGTACTCCCGGCCTATTTCTAGAGCTGGCGCTTTGCCGGGGCAGTGAGCTTTACTTACGTTTGACTGAGGTGGAGGCACCAGGTCTGGAACCAGAGGCGGAGGGATCATTTGAGGCGGGGGAGGTAGGTTCACTACTTGTTCCCTTGCCATTCTTTCCGACGGCTGAGCACTATTTGTTGGTACGCACTTTTTCTGAGTTCCTTTTGGTCCTTGGAATTAGTGGCCCAATTCGGTCCCAAGTGGACTCTGGCAATGGGTGGAGTGATTAATTAGAAAATAATAAGTGCTAAAATTAAAGAGGTAAATTCGTGATAAAAATACTTGGTTCGTTGCAATCGCTAGCTGCAGATATTTATCGATGCTGCAGCACGACACTGATCACGCTTAAGAGGCGGTGAGGGTTCCTTCTTTACTAAATCATCAGCCTGCCAACGTCAACAGCACTGGGTCACTCAGATGTCTAGATAACCTATTCTCCTTTTGTTGTGTTGATTAATTAAGTTAAGTTTCTTGATTCTACTGGGAGTCTAATTATGCGTAGGATTCCCAGTACTACCCTAACTCTAACTATTCTTTTGGTCTTTTGCTTTTAGTTTGAGTAACTCTCTTAATCATATTTGACTAATCTGAATTTCCTAATTCTATTATGAGTAATTATTTCTGATGTCTTACTTATACTAGGATCCAATTACTTTAAGTGTTCTAATTCTATTAGGTGTTTCATTAATTTCAAGTATCCTAATTCTATTAGGAGTCTAGTTAATTGTGAGATGCCTAGTACTACTCTAACTTTAGTTGTTTTTGGTCTTTTTACTTTTAATCCCAGTCTAATTAACTCTCCTAGTTCTACTAGAAGTCTAATTGATATCTTAATCTAATTGAGTCTCCTAATCCTACTAGGAGTCTAATTAATTTAAGTGTCCTAATCTTATTAGAAATCTAGTCAAGTGTCTCTCCTAATACTACTAGGAGTGAAAATATGTTAATTCTACGGAGACTAATTAGGAATATACTAATTCTATTGAAACTCTAATTTAAAAAATACTAATTTTATTAAAACTCTAATAAAAAATATATATTGATCTTACTGAAAATTAAAAAATAAAGGGTTTTGGCCCGCTATGCTAAGGAAGATCGGCCCCGCTCCCGGGTACCCTCCGTAAGCTCCCTTGGGCAAATAAGGTGGCTAAGATAAAAGTAAACTAAATTTGAATTATAAGACGATATTTTTGGATTGAAAATGCAATAATTGTTGGATTATAATTATGGATTAATAAATCGGGATTTAAAATCTAGAACTATAGGGAATCGATAAATTAAGACTAGAATCTAAAATTTAAAGACTGAAATCGGGACCGAAATCAAAAAATCAGGCCGCATGATTAAGGACTGATTCAAGGGACTAAGAACTAGAACAAGAGATTAATGATAGGACTGAAACTTGAGATTTCGGGGTTGAAGTAGAATTTAAAGTAAGACATATTTTAATGATAAGATCAAAAATTGGTTCCAGAAACTAAGAACTGGAGCCAGGTATTGAAATTACGGATTAAAAAAGGGTGTTACTGCCTAAGACTGAAAATTAAAACTAATAGTTAAAATATGAGATCTAAGAACTAGAACTATGAACTGAAAATTAAAAAAAAAACTAGAAGGAAAATTATACCAAAGGTTGGGGCTGCAGAGAGGAATCTCGAAATCCTAGGCTTGAAGGCAAGAAACTCGAAACTCGAATCTCGAAGTCGTTGTTTTTTAAGGTCGAGGTAAGGGGGTCTATTTATAGGTGTTTTACTAATTACGCGTGCTTTGTGACAGGGCACGCGTAATTAGTCGGTCAACTTCAATTATGCGCCCTATCCGGGGTGCTTAATTGAGTTGTGCGCCCTGTATCAAACACTTAACCACTTTGATTCGGTGACCGACTCAGTGAGTGACCGGCTGACTAGCTCAGCTAGGGTGTCCCAGTCCTAGTCTGATTAGACTAATTGCGCACCTAGTTTGGAACACATAATCTGATTGAACACCATACTAAGTATATTTAATCATGGAGTTTTGGCGGTCTTAGGAGTTAGAGACCAGGTTTGAAATAGACCAATTATGCGCCAGTGACTGAGCACATAATTCGATTGCGCGCGCTGGTTAGGGTGTGCAACTGAGTCTTGAGGCGGTTAAAGGGAAGGGAGGTTTGGTCTGACGAAGACCGATTGTGCGCTGGTGGTGTGGTGCTCAATCGAATTACGCGCATGGTTCAATGCATGTAATTCGGGATTGTCCTGGGTCTGGGTCGGGTCCGAGGCTTAAGGCTATTATTTCAGCCTATGTTTCAGCTATATACTATTATTTCAATATATAGTCCTCGCCCCTAGGGTTATGGGAACTGAACCACAAAGCTATTATTTCAGCCTGTGTTCAGCCATATACTATTATTTTCATATATGGTTCGCGCGTTAGGGTTATAAGATCTGAACCATAGAGCTATTATTTCAGCCTGTGTCCAGCCATATACTATTGTTTCAGTATATGGTCCCCGTGTTAAGGTTTTAAAACCCTCGAAGAAGGTAAGTCTTTTCCGAAGAGTCACAGTTGAGGTCAAAGGTTGACCAAACAAACTTATATACTCCGAGAGGGCAAAATGGGGGTGTCTACAGATGCCCCTCTTCGGCGCTCTCTTGCAAAGTAAGAGCACGTCGAAGAAGTAGACACCCCTCTCCTGAGGGTGCCTTCTCTTTCTTCTTGGAAAATCACAAATGTGAACTGGGGCTGCTGACATGACATGCTTGGCTTTCTTATCTATTAGCATAAGCTAAAATGGAGCATTCGGGGGCCTAGTGGTAGCTGTCGAAAGTCATATTCCTGGCCGTGGATGCGAGAGGGCATCCCACCATGTATCGCGACATGCTGTGAATAACAGTCAACGAGAGAAGTCAGCATATCCTTATCCGTGGGTGCAAGGGGCATCCCGTCGCATGGCACGACTTGCTGCGAGTGACAGTCAAATGGAAAGGAGAATTATCAGATCCTAATATGTGGGTGCAAGGGGCATCTTGCCGCATGTCGTGACCTGCTGCAAGGGGCAGTCAAACAGAGGGAAATGACGTAGTCGAGGTACCGGGGGGCGTCATACGAATGCCCATAGATAAGGTCCAGAGATCGATAATAAAATAGTCATGTAATGGTAAAGGCTTTCGCAAGTCATGTCAGACCAGTCACGTCATTGCTCACATCAATGGCGCGCCAGGTGTCCCTTCTCCAGTGAATTTTTGAGATTTCTCAAAGTTAAATGTATTCATTGTTCGATTTCCTGGGGGAATGAATAGATCGGGGCAATAAGTGAATTTTGACTGATAGGAGTCTATGTATTTAGTTTTATTTATTTGTTGATCTTTTTGGAAATATTTGTTTGTTTTTTTGAAAGTATGGGAATTTAACTTAAGATCAATTTCAGTGGTAAAACTGCAGAAAATGCGGCTTCCAAGACGTCACTGAGAAGATCCACCGGTATGGGATTTGTGGACCCGACCATTTGTGTGGTAGTCAAGACGACACTTGGCATGTTGGATGCTCCGTCTAGCCTTCTCGATGAATATCGATGATGGTCACTTATGGGAGGAATACAGTGATTCGTGAGTTGAGAGAGACAGGTTTTGAAGATATTTAACTTAATCATAGCTAACTATATTTTATAAGGAATATCGAGAAATTAAAAAGGGGGTGATATTCACCTGATCTGGGTAGAAGGCCCTTGCATTGCTTGTGATGGGATTCGATCGACTGTCGTAGTGATGTTGTGATGGGGCATTAGAGGGTTCCCTCTCCGTTCTCCACTTCTGCTGCAACGGGATTTGACGGTCGTCAATGTGAGGAAGGGTCTTGGGAAGATAAAATTTGTGGTGAGATGTGGTGGTTCTCCCCTTATGGTCGTGTGGTGAGGTGAGTCTTGCTGGTTGTAGGCACGGTGGGACATAGGAGGACTTTGGTGAGATGTCCGTGTTGGATTTTTGTGGTCAACACCTTAATCCATCTTTGGGTTTCCATTAAAACCTGGGTTGAAATTTTTACCACATGTATCTCGAGGCGATAGGAAGCAAGTAGTTTCCTAAGATAAGTGATATGTCTCCACTCTCTTTCCTTGATGGGTTAGGAAATAGAAGTGACTATAAAAGGAGACCACCCTCCCCTCTTCCTCTAACGCTAGAACATTCCCATTTAGAGGCTAAACTTAGAGAAGAAGAGAGGTAACATGGACTCAGATTCTCTTGCAGGGATCATCATTTTCATTATAGAGATCACTAGCGCATCGACCCAAAAATAAATACAAGGTACACATGTTCTTATAAAGATATAATTTTGATCGTGTGATTCGAGCCAAGATCTTAAAGTTTCTATCAGTCCGTGCTAAGACGGGAGGTGGCAGGACGTTAGAGATATTTCTCCATCCTTATGTTTCTGCTGTAATGGCGTCTGGTGACTATTACGTTGTGAAGCATTCAGGGATTAGGCCCTCTACTTACGTGACGGGACATGATCAAGTGTTAGTGTGGTTATGTAATGGGGCTCTGGGGATTAGGCTCCCTGCTTACGTGATGGGACATGGTTGAGCCTTCCCTTCTTGATTGTGTATCGTGACAGGGTGTGTCCGAGTATTTTGGGTAATAGTGTCGTGAGAGAATGGGTTTGCAAGACGCTTGGGTTGCGGTGGGGTTACGATGGGACATGCACAACGTCGTCGATTCCTTAGTTGTTTTAATTTTGTGATAAGATAATGATGGTGTTTCTTTCTTTGGCAGATCTTGGGTTATATGAGATCATGTTGTGGTTGTATCATGATGGGACGTGTTTATGAGTGTGCGGTGATGGTCTAGTGACTCCTTGACTGTCGCAATGGGGCAATAATGAAGCTTTGGGATCGCGACGGGACTTGCCTTTGGTCTTGGTGATGTGGTAAGATTCATAGTCGCGATAGGGTATGGTCGATTTATGCTGATATGTCCGGCTGTGATGGGACATGAAGATGATCATCGTCTCTCTCTTTCTCTCTTTTTTTTTGAATAGCTTGGGAGGTAACGCGATGGGACAGAAGAGAAGGAGGGATTCTTATCGTAATGGGATGCATAAGTTATCAAAGGGGGTATTTTGGCTGCGATGGGGATCTTAGGAGAATATATTCATCTCTGGTCGGTCCGTGATGGGTTAAGGGGATTAGGTGTATGTCATATTGAGATGGGGTATGTTTATTTTATCGGTGGCGTATGTTGTAGTCGAGGATTACATGCTTGATTCAAGGTGTTGAATCGATTTGCGTGTCCATTTGGGAGCGTGTCCGTTTGAGGCTAAAGAAGTCAATTAAGTGTTTGGGTTCGTGTGTGTATTATATTCGCACATTTCTAGAATTGCGCGTGATCGAAAGGTCGCAAGGTTGGTAAAGTGGCAGTGTTTGGGCATCGATTTGGATTTCACGCGTGGGTACTAGCGTGTAATCCAATTATGCGACGAGGTGTTAGTGTGTAATTAGAGCGTCGCCGGGTCACTGTGCGGGTGACCCTTCAAATTTTGCATGTTTTCTAATGCAGGTAATGTGATTAAGCGTCCTATATTGGGCTCGTGACTGGAGTGTCACGCCGATGGCGCAGGCAAAAGTTTTATTATGTGTTCGCGTTAGTGCGCGTGATTTGGTTTTTGCGTAGACTGCTTAGCGCATGACCTAATTGCGCGCCAAGATGGCATGTGATTAAATCCGTACTCTATATAAGCAAAGGGGTTTCATTTTCTTTGTATCCTTCAATTTAGTCTCGATTTTTTTACCTTCTCTGATTTCTTTGCACTCGGGTATCTGTGTTTCTGTGATATTGTGCAATCCAATCGTCCATTCGGGATGTCATTTATTTCGATGTTCGTCGTTTTGCGCGTTCTTCGACCTAAGGTGGTGCTTGGGGATTGCATAACTTTGAGGATAGGCGGTATGGGGAAAGAGAAGGTTAGCCTTCACATCGATCCCTTTTAGGGAGTAGTGAAGGAAGCATTGAGGAGGCGGTGGTAAAGGAGGTGAAGATGGCGGAAGAGAAGGCGTTACAAGCGGAGGGATGTGTTCCCCAACCAATTCACCCTGAAGCCTCCGATTGGACGCTCCAAGTCGGTTGCTGCCCCTCGCTTGGTCTTCGTCTTGGGTTTAGTTTTCATTTTGGGTTGTAGATTAGGTATTTTGGTTTTTATTTTGGGTTGTAATTCAGGAGGTATGCCTCCGGTGACACTTGTATAGTTTTTTATTAAATGAATAAAGGATGTGTTTTATTTATTGTGTCTGTTTTGTTGGTGTTTGCTCATATTTATTGTTAGATTTATTTGAGTATACATCTGATTATGTGTAAGACTCGAGGATTTTAGGATTATTTGATTTGCCTAGGATTTGTCTTGCATTTTGTTTCGTAATTCGGGTCTTATTTTAGGGTTTTGTTTGATTTTTTATTAGGTTTATCGGGGCATTTATTTTTTTTGACTTGGAGGATTTGTTGTGTTTAAGGTGGGATATGAGTCCCATGCTTAAAATTTTGGTGCTTTTTTTTGTTTGGGTCTCATGTTTGGTTTGGGGTGACACTTATCAGAAATGTGTGAGCTTTGGGGCTTGATTTTAGATTTTTGATGAGTGTTAAGTGTTCTGATCTCATTGGTCTACCCCTTTCAAGGTGGATTTGTGTTTCTTGTGGGGTGAATGTTTCACATTGGTTGGTTCATATATATTTGTCATGGACTGTAGCCTTTTGTAGGGGACGTTTCTGATTTTGGATTGAATCAGGTGGAGGGTGCTCATAAATGTGGCACTTGTCATCTTGTGGTGAAAGGGGTATAAATAGGGTCTGGGGTCTATTTTTTATTTTGCATCTCATTGAAGATTAAGAGGTTTAGGGGCATTTTTTTTTCATTTTTCTTTTGGTTTGTTCTTGTTTTTGTTAATGTCTTTTCTTCCTATTTACTTTGTATCCTGGGTACTGGACCCTAAGGAAATTGTAATTGTTTTTTTTTTTTTTTTGGGAATGAATGGAATTGGGAACATGGGGTAGGAGTCGAATTGCTACCATGCTAAGGGAAGAGATGAAAGAGAAGAAAGCGGCGGGAAGAAAACCAAGGGAAAGTGTTGGGTCAGAGTTCTCGTGACCGACACCAATTTCTCCTTGGTAGGTCCTGTGGATTGACATTTTGTTAGGCCTCCCTGTTATACTTTCTAGGGTAGGCTTCCATATGTGGATCCCGCAGATCTTGGGTGGCTTTCTGTGAGCCACTCTTTCTTTCTTGCCGGTTCAGGAGGGGAAGATGGGATTCTTGTTGAAATTCGTTCAGGGTGTGCTTCTTCTCCAGGCCTCTCTAGGATTTCCTTTTTCTCGAATAACTCTGGATTCGGGCATGGCTTGAAGGTGCTGATTTTGGATGGTTATTTTTGACCGTGTATTCAGAGGGTATGCCCTCGGCGTATTTTGTAATGGTTTTATTTATTTATGGAGTGACAATTTTGGTGAATCTTTGGTTTGGTTTGTGGCATATTTTGTTTACTTGAGTGCGATGTCATTTATTTGGGTTTAGTTTGGTTTGGTCTAAGCAAGTAACTCGCTTTGGGGATGTTGGGGAGAATTTTTTTGGTTTTCAGAGTGTATGTTTTATAAGTTTGAAGTGTTTTTTAGATTCGTCTTAGCAAGGGTGTAGTTCGGGGCCAGTAACCAGTGTTTAAAATGCCCTTATTTTAGCCTTAAAATCTACTGTTCTGGGTATTCATTTTTATGTTTCACCTGGGGAATTACGCATTTAACACCGGGCGCATAACTAAATTGAGCATCATCATTGCCGCGCATGTTTGTGGTGTTTAGAAAATCATTATGCGTCGGTAAGATGTCGTGTAATCAAATTACACGCGTGTTCCAGGACGCGAGATTGGGGCGGCACCTGGTCACTGTGCGGGTGACCTTTGTGATTCACACGCCGTGATTTCGACGTATGATATGATTACGCGTCTGGTCTGCGGCATGCAACCGAGGCGTTGGGCTATTTTGCATGGGCGACGATTTATTTATGCGCTCAAAGAAGGGCATGTAATGGGTATTAAGCGAGAATCTTTTGGTGTGCAATTTCATTGCGCACCCTAACAGAGGCGCGTGATTTAACCGCGCTCTATATATACTTGGAAAGTGTTCATTCTTCTTGCGCTATCTATTTGTTTCTTTGATTATCTATTTCTTTGTCTTCTTGTGCTATAATTTTCATGTTTTCATGATATCTTTCGATTCGTTCGTCCGTTTCTGACGCCGTTTCTTGTGTTCTTTCTATTTTCTCAAATTCTTTCTTCTAGGATGGAGTCTGAGGGTAGTGGTAGACCTGACTTCACCACCTCTGAGTTGGAGGGGTTGATGATGAGTGAGATAGGTGAGACTTCTGAGGCTTAGGCCGGCGCTGGTGCCTTGGGAGAGGATGTTGGGGTGGTGGCGAGAGGAGAGGTACCTGAGGGTGATGAGATGATGGTCAGGGGGGAGGTATCTAAGGGTGACGGTGCTGAGGATTAGGGTGCTAAGGATCAGGACAGGGGGCGCATCCCATTGGAAGAGTTCTTTGCGCGAGACTAGGTAGGTACCCGTAAGCAAGAATCCCTTTTACTTCTTATGTATTTAGGTTATAACGTAGGCTTCCTAGGTTCTGGAAACCCTTTTATTTACATCAAACTTGAACTTGTTATTGGTTGTGTACATCCATGCATAATGACTATACCTAGTTCTAGGGCATGTCTAAGTTGCTATTTTGTAGCACTTTCATCGTATTTTGCATAAATTATCGTGGTGGTTTGCCTTTCATTGCTTAGTGTAGTCGTGGGTGCTAGTCTTATGTCATTTCTTCCTTTTCTCTATGCTTTTATCATTCGATAGGAGCCTCTGTAGCTGGCTATTAGCTTGGCATGGTCTGAGTCTCATACGTGGTATCGTGCCGTACTTGAGTTCTAGCGAGCACGACTGACATCTTTCGACTTCAGGCTGATCCTGGAGTTGGAGCCCTTTTAGGTTGATCATGGTCTGATCGCGGCAATCCTGGAGAGGTGGAGGGAGGAGTAACAGGCATTGCTCTTCCCAGTTGGGATGATGTTGCCGACCCTAGACGATTGGGTCTGCATCACTGGGCTCCAATTCGAGGGGAAGCTGATTACGGGGCAGATGACTAGAGAATATTTGAGGGTATGCGAGGCGATTCTTGGGGTTGCCTATCGGTCAAGTGGCTCAGGGCCAGGGATGGTCTGAGTTACATGATTTTTTGACACTTTTGCTAGTGGGTTCGTCCCTCCGAGGCACCATTCGGAGTAGAGGGTGCTATTCGAGGCATGTTGTGTGGCAATGGCATGCCGGGAGCCCGTGGTTGAGTCGGGGTTAGCGGCGGATCGAGTGCTCCGAGCCATTTTTATGCACTTCTTCTGTGTGGTGCTCTTTTCTTCATCAACTCGGGGGTGTGTTACCGAGTTGTTTTTTAAACTTCTTGGGGATTTGGATTGGGTCCCTACTTATGCTTGGGGTGCGGCCTCATTGGCGCATATCTACGAGCAGCTTTATCGTCGTGGGCGAGGTGTCGCGACGATCGGAGGTCTCCTTCCTTTTCTTCAGGTAGGTTTCAATTAATTGTTGGTGTTATGGTATCTCTGTTGTCTAGTCTTTCATTATAGTGACGTATTTTTTTGTTGTTGGGCATTTTGTCTATTCTAGTTTTGGGCGTACAATCATTTTGCCTTTCTTCCCCCGCGTGTTTTGATGGAAGTTACTTTCATGTTTTCGCGGATGCATGCGGGGAGAATAGCATTGGGGCGTCAACGTTGGTCTTCAGATCTTCAAAACGCGCATGGTCTTTTCGAGGACATGCATGAGGGGCAGGTATATATCATCGTGTACATATTTTTGTTTCATTTTGATTTGGGTTTTTGGCTTTAAGACTTTACAGATGGGTTGGGTTGCTTGTTTGGTTGTAGGTGATTTAGAGGCCATACACGGTCGAGGAGGATGCCGCTATGCCAGTGATACGATTTGGTCAGCCTTTCTTTGATGTGGACATTTGGGTCCATTGCTTTGAGAAGGTGGAGCAGATCCACCTATCTCGGGTGACACGTCAGTTGGGACTTCCACAGGGAGTCCCTCAAGAGATTCGCTACAGGGTGGCAAAGAGGATGATCGGTCCCCCTGGTGGGGACTTCATGAGACAGATGGTTATTCAGATGGCTGATTTTAGAGCTGGAGGGACCAGGGTGACGAGGGCGCATGATGAGGCGGATGCCCGGGAGTTTATGAGATGGTTTGGGGCGTTGGGTGGTGGGTTCCTCTTCACACATCCCTTCCATGGGAGCGGCTCTTTCACGGCCGGTGGACCTGAGTCGGCGTCGGCATTGGCATTGAGGGAGAGATTGGCTACACTAGGATGAGGAGATGTTGCATTCCCTAGCTACCTCGGTCGCTCAGGCTAGGGCGGCAAGGGATGAGTTGAGGGTTCAGCTAGCAGAGACTTGGTGACTCCTGGTGACTCCTGGTGAGTTAGTTCACTTAGCTAGTTGTTTGTACTATGTTGATTCAGTTTCTGGTTGTTCTAACGTGGTTTTCCTATTTCATTTTCTTCTGTCAGTTTGAGAGGGAGGTTGAGGTTGCCAGTCATGCGGCGATGGTTGAGCTATTATGTGGTTAGCAATAGGCCGGCCGGGTGGTAGAGGCTAGTCTGTGATCTGAGATTGATCGATTGGTAAGTGTCTACCTTGCTTTATTGGTTGTTGGTATTTTGTTGATTCTTATTAGGTTTGGTGCATTTGTTAATGTTTATAGAGGTCGGTGCTTTCTGCCGCAGGGGCTTCTGCTCACTCATTCGATCCATCTCTAGCTGCTTCTTCTAGTCGAGAGGATCCGGTGATGGCTCAGCTTCAGGCTGAGCAAGAGCACTGGGTGAGTTCCTTTAATCTCCTAAATTGTTTGACTTTATATGGTTTTAGTAATTTGTTGGTGTCGAGTGTTATATTTTGCTTTGCTCGATAGTTTATTGATACCGTGTGTTATTTCAGCGTCAGGTCGCTGAGGACCTTCAGACGAGGGAGGTGACTGCTGTCTCTCTATGCCCCGAGAGTCAGGTATAGTTTTTTTTTTTTGGTTTGGTTTAGTGTAATTCAATTCAGGTTATTTCACTTATTTTATTCTGACACATCTTACGTTGGTTTGTTTGGCTTTTGTGCAGGTCGTACCAGACTCTTCTCCTGAGGATTCCGCTCAGGGGTCCGCTCCTGCTCCTTCTCAGGTGCGTCTTAGTTAGCATATTCATTATTTATTTGCAATTGCTCATTAGGCGTTTGGTCATCTGATGCGTTTATTGTTTCGCATGCAGCTGTCCACATTTGCTATCCCTTCAGTGCCACCGGCTGATCTGATGACTATCGCGATTGTCGAGCGTCTCCTTGGGGAGATGGTGGACCTGGTATACTTCTCTCTCTTCAACTTTTCTTTCTTTTGTGGATGTATTGGTCTTCGGACTTGGTATGGACATGCAGGTTCGACAGCTTGAGGAGTCATGTCTAGAGGTAGCACGAGCACGTGCTACTCTAGAGGCGAGGCAGATCCTTGCTGACGTGCACAGTCGTGAGGAACTACTGGTAGACCTGGTCATTACGCAGGGGACTCAGAACGAGGTGTTAGAGGCGATGCCTTAGACGATGTGGGTAGAGATGCATGCAACCATAGATAGACTGCAATACCGTCTGATGAGGAGTGAGCGGGGGGTGCACGGGATGGTTGGCCAGCTTGCTGGATCGGAGTTGAGGGCTACGGGTTCCTCGGCGGGGTAGCCATGTCGTATGATGCATGATCATGTCAGAGATTATGTCTGTGAGGATTCCAATATTTAGGAGTTTCTTACTGGGTATCCTCCTCGTTCTCGGTCGAGGGGGTCCACTAGTCAGGCGAGCGAGTGGGGTTCAGTTGTGGGGCGTCCTCATTTTCAGGATTGTCCCCCAACTCTGGGTGCTGGGCTCGCGCTTTCAGAGGATTAGACTCCCGTTCTTCGAGCCGATGATATTGGGGATAGTGGTGAGCGATCATCCCATAGGCAACGTAGGGAGTAGAGATGTATGTGAGGAGTAGGGCTGTTAGTAATTTTATTCCCCCCTTACTAGTTGTCAAGGGGGGAGGTATCTCAGACCAAGGGCTGGTAGCGAAAGATGTAAGTTTTGTCTCTTTCTTTTTTTCTTCTCTTTTTTTTTTTCTTCTCTTTTTTTCTTTCTTTTTACTATTACTATTACAAAGGGAAAGGAAAATAATGCAATAGGGAAAACAAATAACTTAAAGAGAAAAAAAATGCTCCAGTGTAGGAGTGTAGCATAATTGGTAGCATAGTATCGCCGGTAGCATCCCTTGGAGGATAATTTCATTATTCTGCATCTTCTTAACGGGCAAGTAGGAGCCTTTAAAGTGATTCTAAAAAAAATGCCCCAGTGTCGAGGTGCAATGGAGCTTTTCTAAATTTTCGATGAATACTTGGGGTTCGCGGGGAGCCATGTGCATTTGGTGAGTTAGCTTTGAAGAAACATCGGTTGATACTGTCATCAAACTAGGGGAGTTGTTTTAGTTACAGTAGCTGTATATCGGGGGTCTACCTTTGGTAGTGATCATCCTATCCTGTGGTCATTATTCTGGAGTAGTGCAGTGGGTGTAGTAGGTGATTGCATCAGTCGTCATTATTGGTTTTCAATTTTATTTCTAGAGATATCTGAGAGGCTTTCAATTTAGTGTCCAAAAATAAAAAAATGGAAGAGGGGTAAGGCTCAGTGATGTGGGGGAATAGTTTGTATCTGACACTTTCTAAAAGAGGTGAGTAACAATCTTTTTCTCAGATTGGGTATGGGGTGCCATGATTGAGCTCTTCGTCATGTTTCGATACCATCAAGGTCTCACATTCTATAGTTAGCAGGAGTTTATCCTCCTCCCACCACCTTACGACGACATCTAGTAGTATGGGACACCAGGGATGCCTTCCCAGTTTGCTTATACATTTCTAGCAGAGTTACCAGAGATGTCCTCACGGTCTGCTTATGCTTCCCTGAGCTTATTGACTGGTTCATTCATCGTATTGCTCTCACTCGATTTCTTTGTTTTTTTGCATATATATTTTTTGAAAGCAACCTGCTAACACAAAAATGGTAAGTTTTGATTGAACCTAGCATCTTCATTTTTTTGTGCTCTAACTTCTCCTCTAATGGTGAGGAAGGGGAATGAGAATCGAGTGTTACTTATGCTTTGAAAGAGGTCACGTATGTCACTAGTCCTTTGATCACGTTGCCCGAATAAGAAGGTCGACAATAAATCAGAAGTCTTAAGGATATTTCGGGAATTGAAGACGTACGACTAACGAATGATTTGTGATAACTACGGGGGCGGTAGATATAAGTATTTGGCTATGGGATGTGATGATCACAGAGTTTAAGGGTAGTATTTTATGAGGTACATGGCATTCCAAGGGCTGGGGAGTTCTTCCCTACCTTGGTTCACCAACTTGTATGCATTCCCAGGGTATGCGGCTGCTATAACATATGGGCCCTCTCAGTTCGGTTTCAATTTCCTTTTGGATGGGCGTGTTTGGAAGGAATAATTTTATTCAAGACTAATTCTCCAATGTCAAAAGTGTGCTCAAGAACTTTCTTATCGTAAGCCCTGGTCACTCTCCTTTGATATACCTGAGCATGGTCAGCTGCCCTTAGACGCATCTCATCAAGTTGCTATAGCTCGGCGAGCAAAGCGACTCTCCTTTTGTCCAAGGATAGCTGATCATCAAGTTGAATCCGTAAGGATGGTATCTGTATCTCATAGGATAGAACTGCCTCCATCCCGTAGGTAAGGAGGTAAGGAGTTTGGCTAGTGGCAGTGCGAATAGAGGTCTTGTAGGTCCAAAGTGCCTCAGGTAATCGTTCAGGCCATTCGGCTCCATTGCTCATCTCCACTATCCATTTCAAAATTCAAATAAGAGTTTTATTCGTGGATTCTACTTGTCCGTTGCCTGGAGGGTAGAACTGTGATGAGTGGTGTAGATCGATGCCAAACTTCTTGTACAATTTTTTCATCTTTTTTGTAGTGAATTGCAGTCCATTGTCGGTGACAAACATCCAGGGTACTCCAAACCGGGTGATAATGTTCAGAATGATAAACTTTATGAGCGTTGAAGTGGTGATTCTGACATATGATTCAGCTTTTGCCTATTTGGTGTAGTACTCGATTGTTGTGAGGCTCAACACATGCTTGTGAGTGTTCCCAACTGTGTCCGTAAAAGGGCCAATGATGTCGAAAGCCCACATCGAGAATAACCATGGCAAGGTTATAGGGTTCAATGCAACTGATGGAGCTTTGATTAGCACGGTATGTTCTTGGCATTGTTTACAACATTGGATGTAAAGGTGACAATCTCTTATCATCGTTGGCCAAAAGTACCCTTGTTGTATAATTTGATTCGCGAGTCTCTATCTATCAGTGTGGGTGTTGCAGGCGCTAGCGTGTGCTTCTCTGATGATGTATTATCCTTCGGCTATTATAATACATCGTAGCAGTACTCATTTGGTGAAGGCTTCCTTGCATAGTATCTCACCTAAAATGTAGATTCTGACGCATCGATTTCTTATAGTCTTCCGTTCAATCTTTGTGGCGTACTGAGAGACATGTTGATATTTTAGAAAATTCCATATGTCGAAGTACCATAGTTGTTCATCGTCGATGGGTGGTTTCTAGAATTTGAAGGTTGCAATGCTGGTTTCTATTTTGGAAGGGTCTTTTAGCATGATTACTTCGTTTTGTTCTTGTGTCCCGGGGAGGACTGGTAGCTCCTGCTTAATTATCCATGCTACCTCGCGCGCGGGTACCATTAGCATTTCGATGAAAAAGGATTATGTGCTTTGTTCGATTGGTATCTGAATAACTAAGGCAAATGTGGTGGGGGAATCTGCGAGCTCATTTTCTAGTCTAGGGATGTGTGTGAAAGAAATTTTATCAAACTTCTTTATCAGGTATTGAGCTGTTTCCAAGTACACCATTAGTCTTCTTTATTTGGTTTTCCATTCTCTGATGACTTTTGATATTATGAGCTTGGAGTCGCCGATGGTTTTTAGCTGCTTGATGCCCAATTGCAATGTTGCTTGTACTCCAGCTATGAAAGTTTCATACTCTATGACATTATTAGTGATAGTGAAGTCTAGTTGAAAAGCTTTTGGTATGACAACTCCTTTTGGGCTTAGCAGAACTATTTTGATGCCTTTCCCTTTGTGGTTAAGAGCGCCGTCGAAGTAGAGTGTCCATAAGGTCTTGTCGGGCTCTTCATGGTGAATCGTGAGTAGGTCTTCATCGAGGAAATCTGCGTGTATGGGCTCGCCGCCTGGGAGGGGGAGCTTTGTGAGGTAATCGAAAATTGCCTATCCTTTGATTGATTTCTGCATAACATAGGTGATGTCGAATTCTTGCAGTAGCATATGCCAGTGGGCGATTTTTCCGGATGTGGCAGGCTTTTCGAATATGTACTTTAGAGTTTTCATGCATGCTAACACTAATATCCTATGCGCTCCGAAGTAATGCCGTAGTTTCGTAGAGGCCCATACTAGTGTGAGGCATGTCTTCTCCACTGGAGTGTATTTCTATTCGTATTCGACCATCGTCCTGTTGAGGTAGTAAATGGGCCTCTCCTTCTTGCTGTTTTCTTCATATTGTCCTAAGATTACCCCCATCGCTTTCTCATTGGCCGACATGTAGAGGTTCAGGGGTCTTTTGGGAATTGCCGATAATAGTACCGACAGATTGAGGAGGTACGTCTTGATGTTGTTGAAGGCTTGCTGACACTGGTCATCCCACTTGTATTCAACTTCTCCTTTGAGCAGTTTGTAGAAAGGGTCGCATCTGTCTGAGTGCTGGGAGATAAATCTTCAAATAAATTGCAATCTTCCTATTAGGCCTCGCAATTCTTTGATGTTGTTGGGAGGTGGCATCTCAAGGATGGCTCTGACTTTTATAGGGTTGACTTGGATTCCTCGTTTGTTGACTATGAAAACGCATTTCCATGGGTTAATCTTCAGTTGATATTGCTCGGATCTTTATAGCATGAGTCAGAGTGCTTTAGCATGTCCTGCCCGTGTTTGGGAATTCACTAATATGTCATCGATGTAGACTTCTATGCATTTGTGCATTATATCATGAAAGATAGCCAGCATGGTACGTTGATAGGTGGCTCCTGCGTTATTGAGGCCGAAAGGCATGACAATATAGCAATAAGTTCTCCATGGCATGGTGAAGGAAGTTTTCTCTTGATCTGTCTCTACTAATCTAATCTGATTATACCCAGAGAAGCCATCCATAAAAGATAGCATCTCATGTTCGGCAGTGTTGTCGACTAGAGTGTCAATGTGCGGGAGTGGGAAGTTGTTTTTGGGCATGCCTGGTTGAGGTTTCGAAACTTGATGCATACCCAAACTCTGCTGTCTTTCTTGGCGACAGATACTATGTTGGCGACCCATTTGGGATAGAGGATGACTCAGATGAATTTTGCTTTGTGTAATTTGTCAACTTTCGCTTTGACTTGAAGTGCTACTTGTGGGTGCATCCTTCTGAGTTTTTGCTTAACAGGTTTTGCATTGGGTTCCAGGACCAGACAATGTTCTACTAGGCTTGGGTCCAGACCAGGCATGTCTTCATAGGACCACGCAAAAGAGCTAAGGTGGTCTTGTAGGACTTGAATAATCTATTGTCATTCCTTAGGGTTGAGTGTTGTACTGATTAGCAACTTCTTGGGTTTCTCCTCGGTGTCAAAGTTAATTTCTTCAGTGTGTTTAACGACGGCTTGGGTTTGCTAGTCGAAGCGCTTGATGACCCATTGGAAGTCCTGTGTTTCCTCAGTGGCTGATGCGCCTTCTTCATCATCTGTGAGTTCATAGACTGTAAAATGGCTAAACTGGGGAGTCAGTTTTATGAGAGGTAACCCTTCATCGGGGCAACTAATGACCGCAACGTCCTTAGTCAGGTATAAATCGAGGCTATTGATTCTCCTCTCAAAGTCGTGGAGTATCTCCTCGGGTATGATTACCAGCTTATCGCTTTGTTGGGACGCTCGACGGCTTTGTGAGGAAGAGGTAGTAGGGTCGCACCGGTCGGAGTCGGAGTGAGGCTCCATAGGGTGATTTTGTATATCTGCTATTACTCCCTTACCGGTGCGACCGATGCCTGTAGCCTTAGGGAAAGGGTCCCTTGGTGGGTTATTAGATGGTCTTGGGATGGAAGGCTTCCTCTCTTTTTCAAAATTTTCTACTTTTTTAGGCTTTTGTATTTTTAGATTTTTATGGTCTTTTAGATTTTCTATTTTTTTCATTTTTGATAATAAGTATGGTATAGGATCGGTTGCCCGAAAAGGAACTGATAAAGTTGTTTTCTCTAGTTGAGGGGACGAGATGGTTGTTGGAGCTGTTCGTACAATTCTTTTGGTAATGTGTATTCATTCTGAGTTTGGAATTTTTTTTTGTAGTCCTCATCGGGCGCAATCCTCTTGATGAGTGACGCTAGCAGTGGCATTGCTGATATCCTCGCTTCTTCTAGCATGTTGACCATTTCTTCTTCGAAAAGGCTTTGGATATCATAATCGGCTAGGGTTTCGTCCTCTGAGCTAGAGTGAAGTTGTCCTTCCTATCGGGGCTCATTTTCTTGATGCACACCGGGGCTGGTGAATTCTCTTTCTTGGACTTCATAGTACGCTAGGTGTTGTCGGATTTACCAATGAGTGCTGATTTTATTGTGTGGTGAGAATAAATTAAAAATTAAAGTAAAATAAAAGATAGAAACAACACAGCTGAAATAATCCTAAGCCTGTAAGATACATGGCTATTGTAGCAAGTTTTGATAAGTAAGAGTTTCTCCCACAGAGAAATTGATCTATAACCCAAAATGGGCTATAATAGTAGGCCTCTCGATCTGGCCACAGATCTGACAATCCTAAAGAAAGGGAGTTTGGTGTCACAACTATACTAAATTATCTACTAAAAAGAAAAGAAATAAAGTGCAGTCCTATCCTAAGAAAGGGTTATGAAGAAGGTGGTGAAGGTGTGTTAAAATAAAGATAAAAGGATGGGAAGTAAGCAGTTTAGGTTAAAGGTTCATTCAGTTATGTAACTTAGATTTAGGGCTCTCTGCAGCAAATCCTTGCTGAAGTGCTATCAATAACCTCAGCAAGGTAGAAGAATCCAACTTAACCCATGCCATTTGGGGCGCTCTTAAGGCTATAGTCTGTCTACTCAAATGGCCACAGTCTATCCAATAGAGTTTGCCAAATCCCATTGATCAAGCTAGAAAAGCTAACCTAATCCAAAGGAGTGAGCTGATCAAACCTCATCCAATGAATCAAATCAGGCCATGAATACCATTGCAAACACTTTGTTTGCCAGGCTACACGCTCTCCAGATTTGTGTACAGATATGACAAGCATTCATGGGGTATTAAACCTAGGAATATCAGATGGCAATCAAAAGATCGAAAGGTTAAGCGAAAGGGAAATTCCCAAAAACACAAATCTGATCGAGAATCTAATGGAACCAAAAGATCTATAGATTTAAATGGACTTTAAATCAATGATTTATTGCTTAAAAATGGCTTGCAATAAAATGTCCTCACAGCTGCAATCACTACAGAGAAGCCAGACCTAACATCTGATAGTGGTCAAATAATACCGAGGAGAGCCTGTTCTTGCACAATCTCTCACTAGGCTACACCCCCAAATGCAGAAAAGAAGAATCCATCTTAGATCTATGACCAAGATTGTCCTAGGGCTATAGTCTGTCTACTCTAATGGTCACAGGCTATTCACAGAGGCTCCCTTACTCATAAATGATGAGATAGAACATGTAAACTGCTACTGCCACCATGGCCCCAGGGCTACAAGCTCAAGCTTCCATGGGCCGTTCAATAAGCTCAAATCCTAAATGCATGCTATAGCCTGAACAAAACTATGGGCAAATAGGAAAATAACATATTAAGTAAGCATTCAAACACAAATTCCATTGATCTGATGTTACCAATAATGAAATCTCTCAACGAAGCAGCCTTGTGCACAAAACTCAAGACAAAATCCTAATGTTTAAATGACCTATTACAAAACTAAATAAAACTACACCTAGTTGCTTACCAAAGATTTATGCTGCAAGTGCTGGGCTAAGAGAGAAGAAAAAATGAAAAAAGAGGTGATCAAACCCTAACCCTAATCTGCTTCAGCTTTCAAAAGACAGAGGTTGAAGGAAAGAGTGATTGATGATTTCTAAGTTACAAGCACAACTTATATACTTAGTGCTAATGCTCTAGCTAAGAGGAGAGCAAACCCTAATTTTTCAAGCAGATGTGGCATTTTTACAACCCTTGGATGTCTTGGGATGCATGCATCAGAATCCGTGCCTCGAGTTGTATGCCCTAGACCTAGGGAAATCCCTAAAAGGTCCTTGAGTTAAGATTGAGAAGTGGAGAGCCCGAGCTTCGCGAGGCCGGCTTCTACATATCACTTCTGTCGCATAGCTGTAGAGTGTTCTATTAGTCACTAAAAAGTACCACTTTTTACCTCTTAACTTAGCCTTTGTTAGACCTTGAAGCTGACTAATAACTATTCTTTGAGCTTATTTTGTAGTTAGGAATAAATTGTACAACTTAACACAAAGTCTGTGCTTTTGGTGCTAAGAAGAGAGAATTTAAGCAAAAGATGATAGCTGAACCAGAAAATGATGGAGCACCATGGTGGTACACACCATGATGACTATATTGCATGTCATAATGGACCAAGGAAGTATAACAAATGAAAGAAGCATAGGTGAGAGTGGAGGAAGTTGCAACAGAGGCATGTGCATAGTAGCAGAGGAATGACCTATCTCGCACAGCTGAGGTGCTCCCTCGCGCTATTGAAGTCAATGGCAGAGCTCCCTCACCAGCTAAGACATGCAACATAATAAAGCTTGCAAAGAAGTCACGTAGATTAATGAAGGGGTTATTACAAAGCAGCATCTCGCATAATAGTCGCGCACTTCAGCTGTAACCATCATGTGAAGATACTCGCGGAGCTCTCATTTACTAAGCATCTAGAAATACAGCTCGCGAAGTTCTCGTGAGGATCAAGCCTTAATGCAGTAGTGCGCACTACCTCGTGAGACTAATTGGCGTGAACAACAGTAAAACCCTCACATATTTCTCGCATGGTTCTAGAAGAGAGACGCCCAAAAGTTCTCTCGCACAGCTCTCGCGTGTCTAAAAGTTTAAATATGTGCCGAGCGAGATACAAAGGCATCTGTGCGAGTACCGTGCAATAAGAGTTTTTGAAGCTCTTCTGCACGAGTAAGCTAAGCACTGAAAGTCCTGCACGAGTGCATTCAAAGTTGAAGTAGTTGTGCGATCACCGAAAGCTCTACTGTGCGAGACAACAATATTCCATGCCAAACTCTACTCCGCGAATACTCTGTGGCTGCGTGACAGAAGTGATATACAGAAGCCAGCCTCGTGAAGCTCGGGCTCTCTACTTCTCAATCTTAACTTAAGGACCTTTTAGGGATTTCCCTAGGTCTAAGGCACACACCCCGAGGCACAAATTCTAATGCACACATTCCAAGACATCCAAGGGTTGTAACAGTGCCACATCTGCTTAAAAAATTAGGGTTTACTCTCCCCTTAGCCACAACATTAGGACAAAGTATATAAGTTGCGCTTGTAACTTAAAAATCATCAATCACTTTCTCCTTCAACCTCTGTCGGCTGAGAGCTCAAGCAGGCTAGGGTTAGGGTTAGGGTTAGGGTTTGATCACCTCTTTTTCTATTTTTTCTTCTTTCTTAGCCCAACACTTACTGGCTAAATCTTTGGTAAGCATTTAGGTGTAGTTTTATTTAAGTTTTATAATAGGTCATTTAAACATTGGGATTTAGTGTTGAGCTGTTGTGCACAAGGCTGCTGCCTTGAGGGATTTCATTATTAGTAACATCAGATCAATGGAATTTATGTTTGAATGCTTACTTAATCTATTATTTTCCTATTTGTCTGTAGTTCTGTTTAGGCTATAGCATACATTTAGGATTTGAGCTTATTGAAAGGCCCATGGAAGCTTGAGTGTGATGCCTTGGGACCATGGTGGTAGACAATAATTTTCATATTCTGTCTCAGTATTTGTGGGTAAGGGAGCTGTTGAGAACTGAAAAATACCATTTTTCACCCCTTAACTTGAGTCTTGATAGACCTTTGAGAGAACTAAATAAGTGTTTTAAGTGCTTGTGCTGCAGCTAATAATAAAGATAGGCTTAACCATAAAAGCAGCTTAAAAGTGCCAAAAAGATGACAATCCATGTCAATCCAAAGGAAGAAAGAGAAGAGACAACCTCACTAGCTGCTAAAAGGTCTGAATTGAAGAGGCAAAGACTTGGTCTCAACCCAGAAAAGAAGTATGGAGCAATTCGAACAGAAAAATGCACTACAGAGTACTTTTCGCAAAGAACCTGAACTGTTCGCAAAGAACCTAAACTCTGCGAAAAGAACTAAAACTCCAGGCTTAGCTTTCGAAGAGCACCTGAACTCTTCGAAGAGATGATTGACCTTTTCGAAAAGAAGAAAACTCAATTCGAACAGAACCAGAACATTACGAAAAGAGCTTCAGGAGTTACAACACCTTGCGAAAAGTCCCCTAAGCTATGCGAAAAGGTATTCTGGAGATTCCCAGCTTTTGTAAGGGCAATTCAGTAATCTGTTTCATGCGTCCCAATGCATTTAAAACCTAGGGACATTTCAGAGGATTCTAAGCATGAAGCAAAGGCATATTCCACCCCACGTGAGCACCCAGAGATGAAATAACTTGGCGGGAACTTCTAGAAACTCTAACAGACTTTCAAAATGCATACTTAATTGATATTTTTTTACTCGATTGGTGAACGGATCGAGGAATTCGATTGGCGAGTAGATCTGGATCCTAGTGCTCGACTACCATTGGTCAATACAGATCTGAGCACTTCTGATTGGTTGATACACATCTGAGCTGGACTTAGGGAAAACTATAAATAGACGAACCATTTGCCCAATTTGGGCATCCAGATTTTGAGTTTCATTCCTATTCCCCCATTTCCAAACCAGATAGTTTGTCTGAAATCCCTGTAATAGCTTCACTTTTACTTGCAATTGAGAGCTGTGAGATATTTCGTAATTCAAAAGAGAGTTGTATTCAAGACTACAAATCGAGAGTCTTTTGTCGTGCTCTGTAATTGTAATGGTGGATTTGAAAAGGTTGCTGTAAACCGTACATTCTCAATTGGACTCATGTTAAGGGTTCCCTCTGATCTCCTTATTGCATTAGACTCCTTTAGATTTACTGTTTTTCTTGCAATTTCCCTTGATTCATTAATCCTGTGAGAATTAGTGTTTGTAACCTAATCTCTCACGGCATTTGTAGTGATGCTTCTTGTTCTAAACTAAGGCTTTGGGTTAAAGACTATTGGATGGTCTGTGGCCATTAAAGTGATGCACTATAGCCATAAGCCTAAGTCTAATCTTTGAGTTAGATTTATTTCTCTTACATCTGTGCTTGTAGCCAGATGAAGATTGAATCATTTCTCTGTTGATCGGCAGTCATTCTCATTGTGTTTCAAGGACCAAATCAAAGTTAGATATTACTTCTCCATTTTTTTTTTACAAGTACCTCAAACGTTCCCCCAACTCGGATCTGGATCATTTAGTTTAACTTTTACTTTTATCATTTAGTTAATGTGACAAATTCAACCTCCCATCTTATGTGCTTTCTAGATAGGATAAGAGGCCAGATCTGGTAGCTCAGATCTGGAGGTTTATCTTGCATTTTAGACAAATTCTCTGTGGACGATCTTTTACTCACATTTAAAACTTGCTACAATTGGCCCTGATCTTGCAGGCTAATTCACTTCTATCTGTGCTGATATTTCTTTACTCTTTTTAATATTTTAAATTCATTATAACTTAGCAGTTGCAAACCTATTTTCAAAACACAAATAAATCAAGCACACACAGAAGCAACAACAGGAGCCTCTGTGGATAGCCTGTGACCATTAGGGTGGACAGACTATAGCCCTAGGGCAAACTTGGTCACAGATCTGAGATGGATTCTTCTTCTCTGCACTTGGACTTATGACCTAGTGAGAGATTGTGCAGGAATAGGCTCCCCTCTGTCTTATTTGACCATTGTCAGATGTTAGATCTGGCTTCTTTGTAGTGATTACAGACTGAGAGGCTGAGTCATTGCAGCCCTTTTATAGCAATGATCAGTTGTGCTTAAATCCTTATTCAACCTATTGCTGGTCCTTTATGTGGGCATTAATGTGCTGATGGCCTTGACAATACATAGGATTTTATGGGATGGAACCCCTATGAATGTCAGCTAGATCTGTACACAGAACTGGGGAGCTTGTAGCCTGCCAAACATAGTGGCTGCAATAGTATTCATGGCCTAATTTGATTCATTGGATTAGGTTTGATCAACCCACTCCTTTGGATTGGGTTAGCATTTCTAGCTTGATCAATGGGATTTGACAGACACTATTGGATAGACTGTGACCATTTGAGTGGACAGACTATAGCCTTAAGAGCACCCCAAATGGCATGGGTTAAGTTGGATTCTTCTACCTTGTTGAGGTTATTGATAGCACTTCACCAAGGACTTGCTGTAGAGAGAGCCCTAAATCTGAGTTACATAACTGAATGAACTTTTAACCTAAACAGCTTATTTCTCACCCTTTTTATCTTTATTTTAATACACCATCACCCCCTTCTTTATAACCCTTTCTTAGGATAGGACTGTACTTTATTTCTTTCCGTTTTCAGTAGGTAATTTAGTGTAGATGTGACACCCAACCCCTTTCTTTAGGATTGTCAGATCTGTAGTCAGATATGGAGGCCTACTATTATAGCCTATTTTTGGTTCTAGATCAATTTCTCTGTGGGACAAACTCTTACTTATTAAAACTTACTACAATAGCCATGTATCTTGCAGGCTTAGGATTATTTTAGTTGTGTTGTTTCCATCTTTTATTTTACTTTGATTTTTAATTTGTTCTCACCACACAATAAGCACATACACTGTAAATCCGACAAGTTTTTGGCGCTGCTGTCGGGGACATTGATCCTTTTAGTAGACTTGAATTATATTATATTTTATTTTTTTGAAAATTCTTTATAGTTGTGCCATAGTAGAATAAAAGTACTACTAATTTTTTTTGAATTTTGTAGAATTGGACAACAGCAGAAGGGAAAAGTTAGAGCTGTAGCTGGAGTCTAGCTAGCTCTGTTTGCACTTCTTTCACCTTGAAACTTACTCCCTTAATATTGAATTCTCTGTAATTAATTTAGTATAAATTTGTGTAGTTGTTATTTTAGTTTAGAAAATCTTTGAGTGTTGTAAGCATTTTCCTTACTTACTGAGTTTGTGGGTGTATGGTTGGGAGAAGGTCCCTTAACCCTGAGTTGGAACCTCCAAATCCTGAGATTGAAAGGATCCTTAGACCAAGAAGCACTACACACAGCCCTACTATTGAAACCGAGCAAGCTAACATGGCTGAGAGGCAAAGGACATTGAAGGAATACAATGCACCAGGGGATTACACTTCCACCTTTTGCATTCAATTCCCTTCAGTGGAAAGATACTATGAAATCAAGTCCTCCACCATCAATATGCTGCCATCCTTCCATGGGCTAAGTAAGGAAGATCCTTATAAGCACATTGACCGATTTTTGGCACTTTGCACCGCTTTCAATATCACTGGCTTGGGACCTGAGGCCACCAAACTAAGGCTTTTTCCTTTTTATCTAAAGGATAAAGGCAGCACCTGGCTCTCTAAGCTCCCACCCAACAGCATCCAAACATGGAGTGACCTTCAGAGCCAATTCCAGGCTAAATTCTTTTCCATGAACATGACTAGCCAAATGAGGACAAGTATTTTGTCATTTACTCAGTCCTCAACTGAGGATGTTTAAGAAGCTTGGGAGAGATTTTAGCTGATGTTAAAACAATGCCCCCACCACCAAATTCCAATGTGGCAACTAGTGCAAGTATTCTACAAAGGAATTAATCCCAAGAGCAGGGATATGGTGGATGCCTCATGTGGTGGTAGTTACCCACAAGATAGCTGATGAGGCCTGAAAGCTGTTTGACATTATAGTAGAAAATTCCATCCAGCAGGAGTCACTGTCTCACAATGACAATTAGATCTCTGCTAAGTTGTTAAAAGAGCCCACCCCTAGAGGTGGAATATATGAAGTAAAGGTGTAAAGTAAGTTGGAGAAGAAGGTGGACAATTTGAGCCTGAAATTTGATAAATTGATGAATGTGATGCAACCTAGGATGGTTGCACAAGTGGAGGAGGCATGTCTGATATGCCAATCTCCCACACATTTACTCCAGGATTGTCCATCAACCAACCAATTCTCTAATTTCATTATGGAGAATGCCAATACTGCACAAGCATTTGGGTAGCAACCTGCTGGGTACTGTTGGCGGATTTCTGAGTGTGTGCTTACTTTATTGGTTGGTGGTGAAAGTCATTTAAAAATCAAAGAAAGAGTAAAACAGGGGATGGAATCAGCACAACTAAGAAATCCTAGACCTGCAAGATACAGGGTCCATTGTAGCAAGTTTTGATACGTAAGAGTTTGCCCCACAGGGAAAGGTGATCTACAGCTCCAAAGGAGCCATCTCTAGTAGTCCCTCCAGATCTGACTACAGATCTGGCAGTCCTAAAAGGAGGGGAGTTTAAGGTCACTTATTCTAAGTATTCTAATATCTAAACTACAGAAAGGGTTGAGAGGATGGATGGAGTATGGAAAATAAATAAAAAAGGATGAGAAATATATTATTGAGCCTAGATCAGAGGAGTTTTGTAACTCAGATTCAGATATGATGTTATAGAAATCCTGTCCAGGGGCTACATTATCACCATTGAGGAGAAAGGATCCAACCCATCACTCTGCCATGATTCCACCCTTAAGGCTATAACCTGTCCACTCAAATGGTCACAGATTATCCCATAGGGGAACCACTATCCAGGGATGGGTCAAAACATAATAAGTAAATCATTGCAGGCACTATTTCATCCAGACTACCAGCTCAAGAATCCATAGGGAACCTTAACCTCTAAAGCTCTATATGTGGGGCTAAGGCTATATAGGACCATGATAGCCCAGACACATAGAACCAGCAAGAGATTGAGTACAACCTTCGATCTAGCTGTCCATTGCTTGAGTGAGGCTACAATGGTCCAGTCACTAGCCTACAATCTCTATAACCAGATTAGATCCAACATCTAATGGCGGATCTATACAAATATAGGGGAGTCTTCCTCTGTACAATCTCCCACCAAGCTTCTACAATCTTAGGTGTAAAGAAGAAAGATCCATCTTGGATCGGTGGACTGAAATCACCCTAAGGCTATAATCTGTCCACTTAAACGGTCACAGACTATCCCAGAGGCTATCATCCTCACGGAGCCCAAGACAAAAAAAGAATATTGCTGCTACCACCATGGTCACAAGGCTACCAGCTCAAGCTCCCATGGGGATTTCAGATCTAGTGGGTCCTGTGGTGGGGCTAAGGCTGTATAAGACCATGATAGCCCAGACACACAGGTCACTTGGATCTGAGTGACCCTTAGAATCAGTCCTCCATTGCTTTGAAATACAACCAAAGCAATGGCGGATCACAAGGCAGTAACCTTGCACAGAGCATCTCACACACAAACACAAATCCCACAAAGTATAGATCCTATTACAGAACTTCCATTAATCTAGTTCAAAATACATATAAAGACATAGCCAGCAAGTGCTGGACTATGGAGAGAAGGAAAAAGAAAAAGAAAACTACTTACAACTACAAAAAGAAAAACTAAACGATCTCAGATTAGGTCTCCCAAAAATGAGATGGGTTCCTAGCTATTCCAGGATGTAGAAAGAAAAGAAAGTCTAAGCTCCCCTAAACCTAAGCTAAGTGTGGGTATTTATAGCAGTGGTGTGGCAGCGCATTAGGATTAAGAAACCCTAATTTTAACGATGCCACATGGCTGAATAGTGATCCTTCGATGCCTTGGGGTGCGTGCATGGAGATTTGAGCATGGGAGTGCGTGCCCTAATCGCTGGAAATTCCCAGAAAGTCCTCTGCTGAAGAGATGGAAGTTTGAGGTTCAGAGCTTCGCTAGGTAGCCATTGTTTCCTAGACTTGTCGCGTGGTAGCTTTTGTTCTTTGCTAGGATGATTTGAAATTAAAGCTTCCGCCTTCGCGAGGTTGGCTTAGTTTGCTCTTCAGGCAGTCGCGAGGTTGAGTGGACATCAGAGCCTCAGATGTCGCGGGGTTGGAGCTTAAGCAGTCGCGAGGTTGATCTTCGCGAGGATAGATTTGAATAGCGCGAGAACTTCACGAGCACTTATCTTCACTGGGCTTCGCGAGTTACCTCGTGAGGCTTTGATGAGTTCTGAACTGTGCGAGGTTCCATGTCTTAACTGATCTTTGCGAGGGTGGCTTAGCCTTCGCAAGGATGCTTTCTTCTTGAATGGCACGAGAACTGTGCGAGGAGTTCTCTTCTGATAATTACATCCCGCGGCGACTGCGCGACAGCTGTGCGAGGAGTCTTCTGAAGCTCTCTCTTCTCAGCCGTTCTAAGCGAACAATGTGTGGTTGAGAGAAGTTTGCTTTGAACTGCGTGAGACTGCACGAGGTGTTCTATTCTTGAGCTTCGCGAGAGTTACACGAGTTTATGTTTCTGAAGCTCTTCAGTCAATCATCTGCGCGAGAAGTTGTTGTAGAGTCTTGGGAAGCTCAGCTGGACTGCGTGAGGCTCATTTTCAGGTCTGGATTCAGACTTCATCCTTCTGAGGGACTTCTGGTGCCAAAACAGTCTTTTTAGCAGGATTCCTGGTCTTATTTCACTGCTGGGTACTACCTACATAAAACACTTAACAAGGACTTATTAGGTGGCTATGAGTCTAATCAAAGGTTAAGTTAAGGAGTGAAAAGTGGTACTTTTCAGGTCTTAACACACCCCAAACCTAATCTTTGCTAGTCCCTTAGCAAAGCTACATTAAACCTAATATAAAAATTAAATGCCACTTTCGTAGGGAGCACGGATACATTTAGCATATGTACCAAGCCTTTTAAACCCCTAGGTGATCCCTAGTGGAGGAGTGAAGTCTCCTGAGGGTTTTCAATGAAGACACCCACAAACTTCTTCAATGAAACAGTTAACAAAAGTGCAATATCATCCAATGAGCAATCAAGGGGCAAACTTAGTTTACTCTTGCCTCATTAAGCATAAAAGAAATTTAATTCATTGGTTGCATAGTAACTTAAATAGTGTAAACTCTTCATGATTGCACATCATTTCCAATTAGTTTACAATCACAGAAAACTGCACAAGTGTGTGCCAGCACTGAGCTTATCCTTAGGTCAAAAATTAGGTTAAGGTCATACATAATGCATTCAAGTTCAGACCCAAAAACCTTGCAGGGCATACTCTCATAAGGGTTTTGTTGAGGTTCATTCTCTCACAGGCTCAAGAGCAGTTACCTCCCCCAAATGGGTCTGTAAGCATGAGCATAGGCAGAGTTCTTAAGTGCTGACATCATTGGCAGTTCCTCACCATAGATTGGATACTCTTTATCTTCACATGACAACTCACTCAACTTTTGGATCACAAGGGCTTTTAACTGGGTTGTAATGTGGCTTATGGAGTGGGGTTGAAAGAATGGAGGGTTGAGAAGGGGTTCAAAATTGAGAAATCAGTAGGTGACAGAGGTGATTCATGACTTCACCTTCTTGAATTCAGCTCCTTTCATCTTCTTTGAGATTTTCAGATTTGAAGTGATCAGCTTCTCTTCTTGATTTTGATTTTCCAATGAAAGTTCCTCTTGACTCCTCCCTTACTTCTCTTCATTGTTATTTTGTTTCCTTCTTGTGGAATTTTCTGATTTTTATTTTTTTGTTTTTACTTTTCAGAAATGCCACCATGCTCCCAATTATCATACTGCCAGATTTGAGGTATTTCTTTTCCATTCACCTACTGTTGACCATAGCTAGTCCATCTTCAACTTTTTCTCCTTTACCTTCTGAATTCTCAGAGTGAGGGTAGGTCAAGGTGTTCATAGGTTCAGGTTCAAGTACTCAGGTGTATTTTAAAGAAATTTAGGATTTAAAGCTCAAAGGGGGTATGGACAAGGGCAGTTACTTAAGGGTTGGTCTTATTAGGCTCAAACTGTCCAAGAGAAGGCCTTGATCCTTTCCTCAGTCTCATGAGTACTGTCAGTTGTTTCAACTTGGAGTTACCTAACTGCTGGTGAGTACAGTGACTCAGCCAGTCCTTAGAACTAGAAGGGATTGCCTTGGTTACTCCTCAAAAGATGAAAAATAAATAAATTTTATAGGCCCAATTCTCACTGGTTATGGTCTTCCTTTGAACTTTTAAGTATGTCCTCACCTTTTTCTTTCTCTACTGATTCACTGAGTGCTGATACAAGTGAGTTTCTTTGGTGCAATTATCATGGAAATGTGGAGTATTAGAAGTTTATAATGTCAAAAGTTTGCAAAAATTTTAAACTTCTTATTTTCATGATTCTTAAGTGAACAGAGGTCCATTTCCATATTGCTCAGATGAGTCTGCTGCACTTATGTTAGCTATTCCATTGGCAGGGTCTGCCTGGCACACCCCCAAACCTATGAGAAGCAGTGTCCTCACTGGCGCAAAGGTGTCTGTGCAGCAGAGTTATTACAGCATAAAAGACTAGAACAAGAAACAAACACACAACAGACAAAGCAAGATAGTAATGACAGGGGAATAAAGTCTATTAAAAATGAGAAGTGTACAAACTACCAGAAAATAAAAGCAAAAGAGTGTGAAAACAGATAAAATCCTATGTACATTCTAGTCAGAATCTGGCTCAAAACTTGTGCCAACCCATTTTCTTGGCATGCTCTTGAAGGTAAGCCTCCTCCTCTTTCTTCCTTTGTTCTCTCTCTGCCTTTCTTTGGTCGGCAGTTTTGGGTATGGTTGGAGCCCTGACCCTCATTTTTCTCCTCTTTGGTTTAGGAGGGATCTCTAAAGATTTATCAGTGGTTGGCTTAGGGGGTTTGATGGGAGATTTTCCTTTGAGGCTCTTACCTTTGGAGGCTTGCCCTTCTTTGGTAGGAGGGAATAAGAGGATTGGGTAGTCTTGGCTCGGGGAGGGACAACAGGGGATTTAGCTTTTGCTTTCACCTGAGGCAGGAGAGGACTTTTCCCTTTCACTGGTTTAGGGGGAGCCACAGAAGATGGTTCTTGTACTTTGGCTACAGGAATGGCAGGGCTCTTCCCTTTCACGGGCTGGCTTAGTGGTGGTGCCTCCTCAGACTGGGCAGATTTGTCTTTTCCAATTTTCAAAGAGCCACTTGGGGGAGTAGTCCTCTTGGCAGCAACCTTCCTTCGCTGAGGATAGGATTGTTCAGTAGGGCTTGATGAAGGAGCAACAGCAGTAGTGGGGGCACTGGGAAACCTAGGTGGTGCAGAATCAGATTCTGAGTCAGAAGGAAAAAGCTCAGTGGGATCCAATCCAAGGGCAACAGCAGCCTGTCTGCGTTCCGCTTTGGAAAGTAGGCGACCATGGGGATCATCCTAGGCAGAAGCCCTGGTGACCTTTGGAGGTGGGGATGGAGGGGCTGGCCGTTTTCCTTTTTAGGCTGCAGTGGCTCTTTTGGAAGTGGGAGTTTTTTTGGAAGGAGTGCGTTTTCTTTTGGGAGCAGGAGAGGGAACAGGGGAGGGCACTGAGACAGGAGCAGGAGCTACAGTAGGGACTTTAGCAAGAGCAATAGGTTGGGTAGGTACTGCAGTAGGAACTATAGTAGGCATTTGAGGAGGAACAGGAGGAGGTACCTGAGTTAGGGCTGTAGGAGGTGGGGGAATAGGTTGTGTAGGTGTTGGGGTAGGGGTAGTGGAAGAAGATGGGCCTAGTTGTGTGGAAGAAGATGGGGCCTCAGGGGGGGGATGTGGTGAGAGGGGTGGCCTGTATTGGTTGGGATAGTAGGAAGGTAACCCACTGTTCAAAGATCTCAATTTTCTTGTTAGCCCACAGGAGATTGGTATCTGCAAGCTCCTTACTGAGTCGGTTGATCTCTTGAGCATTGTTCAATTTTTTTTCTAATAACCGGTTGTGCTTTTTGCCCTTTCTGCGTTGGCTTTCTCAATCTCAGTAGTCATTCGATAATAAGTTGCAGCAGCCTTGTTCGCATTAAGTGTCTCCAAAATTGCCTCCCACCTTTTGGAAATATCTCTCAGCTGCTCGCGGTGAGCAAGCTTCAAGTCACTAAGTTTCTGTAGTAAGGGGTATTCGATGGCTTGGCGGAGTTGTGCCATGCCATTGAGAACATCCCTCTTGATATAGGCATTGTCCCTCATGTCATGGAGGAGGGTGAAGTAGGGGGGGTGTAATAGGAGTGTCTGGGTAAGATGGGTAGAAATGGAGTGGAAGAAGTAGAAGGGGATTGATCCTGGGGGGGGAGAGTGGGTGTTGGAGGGATGAAGTCAAGAGGAGGGGTGGAAGTGGCTGAGGTAGTCTGTATTGAATGGTCAGTGAATTGAGGAGGCGGTGGGAGAAGAGGTGGAATGGAAGGTATGGGTGGAAAGTGAAATGAAGGAAGGGTAGTGGATGTGGATGGGTCTGGGTAAGGGAAGAATGGAATGGTGAAGGGTCGAAATGGAAGGGGTGGGGTTGCAAATAAGTGGGGTTGAATGGGAAAGGTGGATGGGAAGGGAATGGGGTCAGTTTGGGTAGAAGTGTTGGTAAATTGAGGTGGAGGTAATATTAGAGGAGGTAGGGTAAGTAGAGAGGGGAAGGAGTGGTAGGGTATGGTGTCTTGGAGGGTGAAGGGTGTAGGTAAGTCAATGTGGGTGAGGTCTGGTGGAACTGTGGAGTCAGAGGTGGAAGGGGGTTGGGTCAATGGGTTGGTAGGAGGTTGTATAGGGATGAGTGGGCTTGTCAATGTTTGAAGGGTGGATTGTATGTTGGTGATGTCCGTTTGCATTTGGGCTTGGGGCTTGGGTCTGGGTGGTAGTCATGAAGGCCTGATACCCTGAAGTGGTGGCTAGGTTAAAGTCAAGATCATGGAGGGAAGATGTAGTTGGGAGGGGTTGGACTAGGGGTTGGTCAATATGGGGTGTGTCTGTGGGAATGATAGTGGAGGTGGAAGTGGGTAAAGATAAGGCAGTGGTTGTGTGAGAGGTTTTCTTTTTAAGGTATGTTATCAAGGGAGGGCTGTCAGGGTTGAGGTCAGAGGAGGATGCCTGAGGTACTGAGGTCATGTATTGAGGTAAAGTGGGTGAAGGGGCAGTGTTGTCATGGGGTTCAACACTTTCCACCCAGGAATGAATCACAGTGGGGGGTGGAATGGAAAAGGGAGATAAGAGAGGGAAAGAGAGAGATGGAATAGGTGAAGAAACTAGTGGAGAGGCAAGTGGGGTGGATGGAGGGATTGCTGCAGAAGCAGAGGTGACAGCAGCTCGCGCCACCTTCATTGGAGGAAAGGCTTTAGCCTTCTTTTTGGGGACAGGAGTGGCCTTTGCCACAACAGCTCCCTCTCCCTGCGCAGAGACATTCTGAGCTTCAGCCTTCTTCTTCTTCTTCTGGGGATTCATTAGACTTCTGCTGATCCCCCATTGTCTTTTGGCAAAAGTGGTGCGAGTGAGGTCAGCAGATAACTCCCCCACTGGTATCTTGTATCCTCCCTTCAGAAGTATTTTGGTGATAAGTCTTCCGTAGGAGAGAGTGTGGACTTTCTTTTGCAGCCCAAGCTTCACCATCATATCTTTCATGGCCTCAAAAATCAACCATGCAACATTAAATCCGTGGCCCAGAGAGAAGGAATAGAGAGCATCAGCAATTGGTGTCCTCCTTTCTTGCTGATGGTCGGAGCAGTAGATATTCTTCCTTAGCACTTGATCGATGAACAACAACTTGGGATCCAAATCTCTTCTTCTGATGGAGTCCCCTGTGGCCTTCAAGCCTCTGGTAATGGCCTGGGCAATGGTATCGAGAGGGGCACTCACAGGGGCACCATAACCGCAGTTGGGATAAAAAATGGCAGGGATGCCCATGACTTCAGCAATCAACGCTGGGTTTAGCAGCATCTCAAAATTTTCAACTAACACAAGGAGACCTGGCTGCCCATGTGTGTCAGGTTTGACCCTAAGATGCTGGTAAAAGAGTTGTACTAACCTAGGATAGGCTAGTGCAAGAATCATTTGCATCAAGGGAAATAAACCAGCCTTGCGTAAGAACTCAATGGCAGGAGCTGACAACGGCTCAGATTCAAAGAACGATATATCAAAAATGGCTTCAGGTTCTAAGGGAATAGAAATGAGGAGCTCAGAGGGAGTAGAGTAATCAGGTGCTTTTGTAGCCACCTCAGGAATCACCTCCTTCCCTTTTTGTTGTACCGTAGAGGACTTGGCTTTCTTAGGGACAGGCTTCGCAGTGGCCTGGTCCCTGGCTCTCTTCACTGGTGCACTTTTAGGAGCCATCAAGATTCTCCTTGGTGAGTGTGCAGTTGAAATTTTGAAAGGAAAGATTAAGAGCTGAGTCTAACCCTAAAAGTTAGGGTTCTGTTCAATTTGACGCACAGTAGACCGCAAGAGCTCCTAGCAAGGGGCAACTGTTGATGGAAGCTTTAAGAACAAAAATCCAGAGTTTCAATGTGAGTAATGAACTGTAGACAGGAAGTTGGAGGAGAGAGATTGAGAGGAGTGGGAGTAGGGTTTCACTGGCAGGAGAGGAAAGAGAAAGTAGTAAAGAAAAGCAGCGCGGGGTGGGATTAAAATATCGCGAGGCTCGACGCGCTCTGAAAATATCTGCTCGCTGGATAGGCATGAATGGGTCGTGAGATTAGATGTTCATTTAAACTGCGCGAGGCAGCCCACCTAGTTATATTTGAAACTCGCGATAACACAGCAAAGTGTTTCTTTAAGAACTGCGAGAGAGGAAACCAAACCAGATTTTCAGAACCCCGCGATGGCTTAATAGAGTTAGGATTCACTCACCCACTAGGCAGCCTTTTGACCCTAATTTTGTGGGTGGATTCTCTCACAGGCTCTCTTCCAGGGACACCCATAAGCATTATAAGGCATTCACAAATTCCCATACTCTCAAAGCATTAAATTCATGCATCATGAAAAGCATTTAAATACTACCATTATCATTCAATCACTTGAAATTAGCAAACAAGGGGAACAGAAATAAAAGTAGGCATAAAGCACTAAACTCAGATTCCAACAAGATTGCTATAAATTCCTCTAAACTGTAAAGTACATATCATACAAAGGTGTGCACAGTTATTATCATCAATTCAATGAAAGATCCCCTTCAAGGTTTGAGGATCCTTCACCAATCAAAAATTGGCCCTTGGAATACACCACTGGTTGACTGGGCAACCTTCCCTCTTCTCTTTTGGCTAAGGTATTCGCTAGTTGGAGAATTTGCTCTTCCATCTTCTTGATGCTCTGACCATGAGAATTCACAGTCTGAGCCAAGGAACCCAAGTTTTGTAGTGAGGTCAAGACCTGGTCCTCGAAAGAAGTATTTCTAGGTTGAGAAGGGGCTAAGACCAACTGATTTTGCTACTGATGGGGCTGCTAATGGTGCTGGAAGGTAGACCTAGGGGCATTCCCTTGATTGAACTGCTGCTGTGGCCTTTGTGGTAAGGCCAACATCTGCTGGGGCTGCATGTAGTTATCTTGCCTCCACCTCAGATTTGGGTGGTCTCTTCATTGGTAACCAGCATTTTGGTGCTGGTATCCATATGGCTACCTATTGTAGCCCCCAGATTGTTGCTGGCCATAAGATTGAGCAGCAGCAACATGTTCCAAAACTAATTCAGGAAATTGCCCTGCAGATGGACATTCCTCCACTGTGTCTTTGTGGGGATGCATATCGTGACATGCCTCTGCCACATGAGCAGCCCTTCTGGGTTGCATCACAGTCAATAATTTGTCAAACTTCATAGAGAGGTTTGCCATCTGCAGCTGCAGGTCATTGTTCCCAGACACCTCATAAACTTTTCCTCTTGATCCAGCAGCAGGCCCCACCTTTGACTCAGATTCCTGACTAGTTCTTGCCAGGGATGGCTTTTGAAAAGCATTCTCACTAATCACCTCAAACAATTCCCATGCCTCCTCAGCAGTCTTGTGCATGTAGGATCCACCACAAGAGGCATCGACCATATCTCTATTTTTCTCATCAATCCCATTGTAGAAGCTTTGTACAAGCTGCCACTCAGGGATCTTGTGGTGGGGGCATTGTTTGAGCATCTCTTTAAACCTATCCCAGGACTGGTTAAAATCCTCAGTTGGGGATTGAGCAAACGCAAGAATCTCTTTCCTCAACTGGCTAGTTTTGGTCTCAGGGAAGAACTTGGTTAGGAACTTGGTCTGCAGGTCTTTCCATGAAGCAATGCTATTGTTGGGAAGAGTGGTTAGCCAGGTACTGGCCCTATCCTTCAGAGAGAAGGAAAAGAGTCTGAGCCTAGTAGCCTCAGGTCCCAAACCAGTGATATTAAAAGTGGTGTACAAGGCCAAGAACTGGTCAATATGCTTGTAAGGGTCCTCTTTGCTAAGCCCATGGAAAGCTGGCAGCATCAGGATGATTGAAGTTTTTATTTCATAGTTCCCCTGAACATCAGGGAATTGAATGCTAAAAGGGGAGTTATAGCCATCCGGAGCATTCAACTCCTTGAGGGTTCTGGGTTGTTCTTCACCCATAATTGCTGTCACAGATTTACTTGGGGGTTCTCCTGTGGTGTGCCTGTCTCTTCTAAGTATCCTTCCCCTTTTTAACTCAGGGTTAAGAGGCTCTAAAGCAAGGCTGAGGGATCTCCTCCCTAGCATACAAGCACACCAACAACAAGGAAAGCTTCTTACAGGCACATTGCAAAAGAATAATTGTACAACTAACAAATTTATCTAACTAGTTTACAGCTATTCAAAGAATACATTTAAAACTATCCTAGATACTACTAGAAAACTTTTGAGAAAGATAGACAGAGCTTTAAAAGTCAGAGAGTTTGCAAACAGAGGTAGCTAAGCTCCAAATGCAGTCCACAGTCCTTCGCCGCTGCTGTCTAGATCTGCAAGAAGGGTTCAAAATTATGTCAGCAGTATCAATTATTCACATGTGCAAAGAATACTAAGAATACAAAAACTAAGGGTCTACTAATAGATCATCTTTCCCCAAGAAGAAAAAACTTGTTGATTTTGAGTGTGTGCTTACTTTATTGGTTGGTGGTGAAAGTCATTTAAAAATCAAAGAAAGAGTAAAACAGGGGATGGAATCAGCACAACTAAGAAATCCTAGACCTGCAAGATACAGGGTCCATTGTAGCAAGTTTTGATAAGTAAGAGTTTGTCCCATAGGGAAAGGTGATCTACAGCTCCAAAGGAGCCATCTCTAGTAGTCCCTCCAGATCTGACTACAGATCTGGCAGTCCTAAAAGGAGGGGAGTTTAAGGTCACTTATTCTAAGTATTCTAATGTTTAAACTACAAAAATGGTTGAGAGGATGGATGGAGTGTGGAAAATAAATATAAAAGGGTGAGAAGTATGTTATTGAGCCTAGATCAGAGGAGTTTTATAACTCAGATTCAGATATGATGTTATAGAAATCCTGTCCAGGGGCTACATTATCACCATTGAGGAGAAAGGATCCAACCCATCACTCTGCCATGATTCCACCCTTAAGGCTGTAACCTGTCCACTCAAATGGTCATAGATTATCCCATAGGGGAACCACTATCCAGGGATGGTTCAAAACATAATAAGTAAATCATTGCAGGCACTATTTCATCCAGGCTACCAGCTCAAGAATCCATAGAGAACCTCAACCTCTAAAGCTCTATATGTGAGGCTAAGGCTGTATAGGACCATGATAACCCAGACGCATAGAACCAACAAGAGATTGAGTACAACCTTTGATCTAGTTGTCCATTGCTTGAGTGAGGCTATAATGGTCCAGTCACCAGCCTACAATCTCTATAACCAGATCAGATCCAACATCTGATGGCGGATCTATACAAATATAGGGGAGTCTACTTCTGTACAATCTCCCACCAGACTTCTACAAGCTCAGGTGTAAAGAAGAAAGATCCATCTTGGATCGGTGAACTGGAATCACTCTAAGGCTATAATCTGTCAACTTAAATGGTCACAGACTATCCCAGAGGCTATGCTCCTCACGGAGCCCAAGACAAAACAAGAATATCGCTGCTACCACCATTGTCACAAGGCTACCAGCTCAAGCTCCCATGGGGATTTCAGATCTAGTGGGTCCTGTGGTGGGGCTAAGGTTGTATAGGACAATGATAGCCCAGACACACAGGTCACTTGGATCTGAGTGGCCCTTAGAATCAGTCCTCCATTGCTTTGAAACACAGCCAAAGCAATGGTGGATCACAAGGCAGCAGCCTTGCACAGAGCATCTCACACACAAACACAAATCCCACAAAGTATAGATCCTATTACAGAACTTCCATTAATCTAGTTCAAAATACATACAAAGACATAGCCAGTGTCTTTGGACTATGGACAAGGAAAAAAAGAAAACTACTTATAACTACAAAAAGAAAAACTAAACGATCTCAGATCAGGTCTCCCAGAAATGAGATGGGTTCCTAGCTATTCCAGGATGTAGAAAGAAAAGAAAGTATAAGCTCCCCTAAACCTAAGCTAAGTGTGGGTATTTATAGCAGTGGTGTGGCGGTGCATTAGGGTTAGGAAACCCTAATTTTAACAATGCCACATGGCTGAATAGTGATCCTTCGATGCCTTGGGGTGTGTGTACTGAGATTTAAGCATGGGAGTGCGTGCCCTAATCGCTGAAAATTCCTAGAAAGTCCTCTGCTGAAGAGATGGAAGTTTGAGGTTCAGAGCTTCGCTAGGTAGCCATTATTTCCCAGACTTGTCGCGTGGTAGCTTTTTTTCTTCACGAGGATGATTTGAAATTGAAGCTTCCGCCTTCGCGAGGTTGGCTTGGTTTGCTCTTTAGGCAGTCGCGAGGTTGAGTGGACATCAGAGCCTCAGATGTCGCGGGGTTGGAGCTTAAGCAGTCGCGAGGTTGATCTTCGTGAGGATAGATTTGAATAGTGCGAGAACTTCATGAGCACTTATCTTCACTGGGCTTCGCGAGTTACCTCCGAGGCTTTGATGAGTTCTGAACTGCGCGAGGTTCCATGTCTTAACTGATCTTCGCGAGGGTGGCTTTGCCTTCACAAGGATGCTTTCTTCTTGAATGGCACGAGAACTGTGCGAGGAGTTCTCTTCTGATAATTGCATCCCACGGTGACTGCGCAATAGCTGCGCGAGGAGTCTTCTGAAGCTCTCTCTTCTCAGCCGTTCTGAGCGAACTGCACACTGTTGAGAGAAGTCTGCTTTGAACTGTGCGAGACTATGCGAGGTGTTCTATTCTTGAGCTTCACAAGAGCTGCACGAGTTTATGTTTCTGAAGCTCTTCAGATATATACCAACAACCCCAGTAGCAGCAACTGACATTTCAATATAGACCTCAGCACCAATTCAACCAGGGATATGCACCTAGGCAGAATTTTCAGTTGTTTGCCCCATAGGCAAATAAGTTGGTTTTGTCCCCATCACAGCCTAGATCATCTTCTTTTAAAGAGCAAATGCTGGCATCAATGCAAAATTTAGGAAATTTAGTACAAACTGTGAACTCTCATGGGCAAAATATTAGAAAAATAGAGGACCAACTAGGTCAAATATACAATGCTTTAAACAAGAGAGAGGAGGGCAGGTTGGCTAGTGAACCCTTGGCCAACCCTAAAGGGCAGTACATGATTGGAGAAGGCTCCTCTACCCATGAGGAGGCTAATGCAATCACAACCCTGAGGAGTGGCAGGGTGGTTGACAATGCAGTGGGCAGGGCAACTGAGAAGACCATGGAGAATGAAAAACAAAAAAATGTGAGTGTTGAAGAACCATTGAATTTATCCCCTACTGTGGAGCAGCAAGGACAAAATAAAGGGGTTGATGTTAAGCCCCAACAACAAATAATAAATGAAGAAAAGAGAAAAAAATAAAATATGATCATGATGTTGCTAAGCATGCAGCTGTAGCACTAGCAGTCCCACAACTGCCATTTCCTCATGCACTTGTTGGCCTATCTCCTTTTGATAAAGGGAATGCTCAGATGGAGGAAATGATGGAGACCTTTAAGTAGGTCAAGATAAATTTATCCCTGCTTGATGCCATTAAACAGTGCCTATGCTAAATTCTTAAAGGACCTTTGTACACAAAAAAGGAAAGCAAGGGTACAGCTGTCGAAAAATGTCTTTGCTATGGAACATGTGGAATCAGTGTTGTCCATAGCCACACCTGAAAAATTACAGGAACCAGGGGTACCTACCATCCCCTACATCATTGGAAACCACACCATAGGTAGATCCCTCTTGGACTTTGGGGCCAGTGTGAACCTGCTCCCATATTTTGTATATGAGGAGCTAGCTTTAGGGGAGCTAAAACCAACTCCAATTGTGCTCCAACTGGCAGAAAAGTCTGAGAGAAGACCTATGAGTGTGGTGGAGGATGTTTTGGTGGGGGTAGACCAGTTCTACTACCTTGCTGATTTCCTCATTTTAGACATAGACCCTTGCAAAAGTAAAACCCCAATTCCTGTCATCCTTGGTAGGCCATTGTTGGCCACTGCCAATGCTTGCACTCAATGCAGGTTAGGGGTGATGGAGGTGACCTTTGGGAATATGAAGGCCCAGTTAATTATGTACAATGCTACCAAGCAGCCTCAGATGGACATCGAGGACTGCTGTGCAACAGATGTACTAGATGGCCTTGTAAAAGAAAAATTATCCAATCTGCTTGATTGGGATAATGTTTTTGAGAACCTAGAAATTGTTTAGAGTGAGGTTGAGGAGGAGGCCTAAGCTTTCATGACAAAAGACAGCACTACATTATTGCCCCTTCCTTAAACCACAATGGCACCTTTGTTGCCTTCCATTGAAAGTTTCCCTGATCTAGAGCTTAAGCAGCTCCCAGACACATTAAAGTATGCCTTCTTAGGGTAAAATAAAAATTCTCTAGTGATTATCTCTTCCTCTCTCACTAGTGAGCAGGAGGAGGAATTCTCGAGTGTTCTCAAGAAGCCTAAAAAAGTAATGGGTTGGAAAATATTTGATCTGGGGGAGATTGATGCCTCAGTTTGCATGCATAAAATATGCCTGGAAGAGGGTTCAAAACCCTCTAGGGAGATGCAAAGGAAGCTTAATCTTCACATGCAAGAGGTGGCCTTGAAAGAAATAGTAAAACTGTTGGATGCAGGGGTGATTTTCCCCATTTCTGATTCAGAGTGGGTGTCACCTATTTAGGCGGTACCCAAAAAGTCAGGCATAATATGTATTACTTTTGATTCTGGAGAGTTGATGCCAGCCAGGGAGACCACTGGTTGGAGAGTTTGCATAGATTACAAAAAACTCAACTCCAAGATCAGAAAAGACCACTTCCCTCTCCCTTTCATTGACCAAATTCTAGATAAATTGGTAGGGAAAGCATTTTATTGCTTTCTTGATGGATACTTAGGGTATAACCAAATCACTGTGCATCCTCAAGATCAAGAGAACACCATCTTTACATGTCCCTTTGGCACTTTTACCTATAGGAGAATGCCTTTTGGTCTATGTAATGCCCCAGCCATATTTCAGAGGTGCATGTATGCTATCTTCTCTGATATGATTGATAAGTTCCAGGAAATCTTTATGGATGATTTCTTTGTATATGAGGACAATTTTAGTCAGTGCTTAAGACACCTTGACCTGGTTTTACAAAGGTGTGAAGAGACCAATTTGGTCTTAAGCTAGGAAAAGAGCCACTTCATGGTAACATAGAAAATTATGTTAGGCCATGTGATTTCCCACAGAGGTATAGAGGTTGACAATACCAAGGTTGACTTTATTTCACATCTGCCCCCACCCAGGACTGTCAAACAAATTAGATCCTTTTTAGGACATGCCAAGATTCTACAGGAAGTTCATTAAGAACTTTAGCAGAATTGCAAAGCCACTGTGCCACCTATTGTGCCAGAATGTGTAATTTGAATTTTCTGCTGAGTGCTTAGAAGCCTTTGAGGTTTTGAAAAAGTGCCTCACCTTTGTTCCTGTAATCCAGGCCCCAGATTACTCACTCCCCTTTGAACTGATGTGTAACGCATCAGACCTGACAATAGGTACCATCCTAGGACAGAGGAAGGACAAGCTGCCAGTAGTGATTTATTATGCAAGTAAAACATTAGTAGAGGCTCAGCTCAACTATACCATAACTGAGAAGGAGCTGCTAGCTGTTGTGTTTAGACCCTACTTGCTTGGATCTAAAATTGTTGTTACTGATCACTCAGCCCTTAAATACCTATTGGCTAAAAAGGATGCTAAACCTAGGCTGATCAGATGGATCCTCCACTGCAGGAGTTTGATCTTGAGATCAAGGATAAGAAGGGAGTGGAGAATGTGGTGGCTGACCACCTTTCTTGAATTTTGTTGGATGAATGTGCAGCTGCACCAGTTAATGAAATGTTCCCTGATGAGCAACTATTTGCTACTAAGTCCATTGTCTCATGGTTTGCCAACATTGTAAATTACTTAGCTGTTGGCAGGATCCCTTCCCATTGGAACAAAATGGATAAAGACTTATCCTTTTCACAAGTTAAGTTCTTTTTCTGGGAGGACCCCTACCTATAAAAGTACTATGCAGACCAAATCATAAGAAAATGTGTCCCTGATAGTGACATCCCAAGTATCCTGTGCATGTGTAATGAAAATGCCTGTGGAGGTCATTTCAGTGGGAGAAAAACTGCAAATAAGGTATTGCATTGTTGCTTCTATTGGCCTTCCTTATTTCAGGATGCATATGCTCATTGCAAGGCCTGTGCCAGATGCCAGAAAATGGGTGGCCTATCAAGAAAAAATTCAATGCCATTGCAGCGCATTCTTGTTGTGGAATTGTTTGATATTTGGGGAATTGATTTTATGGGCCCCTTTGCTCCCTCAAATGGTTACAGTTTTATCCTTGTGGCAGTGGACTATGTGTCCAAGTGGGTTGAAGCCATTGGTAAAGGACTAATAACCACAAGGTTGTCCTGAAATTCATCAAAGAAAATGCCTTCTCAAGATTTGGCACCCCTAGAGCCATCATCAGTTATGGGGGCAGCCACTTCTGTAACAGAAATTTTGAGAGCTTGCTCAAGAAATATTTTGTTACCCATAAGATTGCAACTCCCTACCACCCCCAGATTAGTGGGCAAGTTGAAATTTCATATAGGGAGATTAAGCATATCCTAGAGAAGACAGTTAGGACAGATAGGAAAGACTAGGACATGAAGTTGAATGATACAATGTGGGCTTATAGGACTGCCTATAAAACCCCAATTGGCATGTCCCCTTTCAGACTAGTTTATGGCAAGGATTGTCACTTGCCAATGAAGTTGGAACATAGAGCCTATTGGGATGTTAAAACATTGAATTTTTATCTAACACCTGCTGGTATGCAGAGGAAGCTGCATCTGTTAGAGCTTGAGGAGTTGAGATTGGATGCATATGCCAACTCAAGGATTTACAAGGACAAATCTAAAGCTTTCTTTGACAAGGGACTGATGAGGAAGGATTTCAAGGTGGGTGCCAAGGTTTATTTATTTAACTCTAAGTTTAAAAAAATTTCAGGAAAGCTGAAATCCAAGTGGGATGGACTTTATACTGTCATCCATGCCTCCCCATCTTGTGCTGTGGAGATCTTGGACCCCATTTATGGGAAGAGCATGAAAGTGAATGGTCAAAGGCTGAAGATTTGTGTAGAAAACTCTGTGGAGCCTCCTCAAATCATACACCTTCTTGAACCTCCCACTGCTTAGTGATCCACAGCTCTGTAAATTGTGTACCATACTTGTTGATTTTTTGTGTTGTCTTTTAAAATCTGTCATGTGCTGTCTTTATTTTGTTGGATGTGCTGAAATATTGTTTGATTGTGTTAGTTTTTAAAACATACGAATACAATCTAATGAGTAAGTTTTCTGATGTGATTGAAATGTGCATGGATCTGCTATCATTTAAATGTTCATGAACCTGTAGTAATTTAAAATTATTTGAATTCTAGAATTTTTAATCTGTGCATATGTGTGCAATGGGCATGTAGTTACTAGAGGTGAAATAGATGAAATGTGAGGAAATTTGATGTTGATTCATAATGGCAGGGTGCATGATAGTGTAGATGCACATGCCAGTGTGCAGGCACTGAGAAGGAGTGGATTTAGCTTTGTCGTGAGGCTCAATCGCCTGTAGCTCACACTCGTGAGCTGTTTGTGGCTTTCTCACGTGGCTTATTGAGCCCCGCGAGCCATAAATCATACAAATATAGTGTGCTCGCGAGGCTCTGATATGACTTTTACATCTTCGCGAGAGCCTCGTGAGCTAAATTTCTAAAGCAAATACTGTTTCCTACCTCGCGAGGACCTTGGTTCTCTAAATATATGCTTCTCGTGAGAGTAACCTTCAGCTGTGCGAGGAATGTTAATATGCCTCTCGCGCGATTCAGATTCAAATCTGCTCCACGATTACCTGGCGAGAACCGCGTAAGGCACGGATTTCACCCACTTATACCCCGCAATTTTTTTTATTTCTTCATTCTTCTTCTCTTTACCCTAGCTTCCACTGCGCCCTCCGATCTTTCCTTTCCCATTTTTCTCCCTCAGTGCCCATCCTACTCCAGCACTTGCACCTTGCTCTTACCACTTTGCTCCAAGTCAGCTTCTGAACATTTTGCACTTGGTGTGGCATGATTTGATCCACTGTGCAACATTTAGGCTGGAACCCTACCTATTTCTTGGTAAGTGCTCTCAGTCTCTCATTTGGTTTGATTGGTCTACTATTGCTTAAGATTAAGTTGTTGATTGGAGAGGATTTTTATGTAAACAACTTTCATTGAAGTGTAAACTACTCAAATTTGTGTATTTCTAGACCTTATTTTTCAAAATCTATCTAACCATGGCCACGAGTTCCCAATTCATTGATACTCTAGCGGCCATGCTGAACCCTCAACCTATTGCCAGTCTCATAGCCACAAGGAAGTCCGTGAGGATTGCAGAGGCCTCCACTATGGAGACCTTTGATATACCTACACCACATGTTGAGCCCCAAGTGGAAAAGATAAAAAAGAGGGCTGCTCCTGTGAAGAGGGCTAAGTCTGTTACCTCTGATGCCCCTACTCCCAAGAAAAAAACACCACCTAAGAAGAGGGCCAGAGACCACCCCCTGCTGCTAAGAACCCTAAAAAGTCTAAGAAAAAGCAAAAGAATGGCAAGGAAGTTGTCCCTGAGGTTACCCTAGAGGAAGACTCATAGGATGACTCACTCACAACTCCTTTTGAGTATGTGGTTGCCATCAAATTGGAGGCTGAGACTGCCTTTGATAAGGCTTTCTTTGAGGAAGAGCCAGAAACTGTTGCATCCATTGAGTTCCTCACCAAAGCCTCCCTATTACCCCTACTCAGGCCCCCACTGCAATTAGTTATCCCTAGGCTAGTATAGTTGTTTTACCAGAATATCAGGGTCAAGACAGGTGATGATGGAAACCCTGCTCTGCTGGAATTAATTGATGAGTTTGAAATGCTATTCAACCAGGCTGTAATTGCATAAATCCTTGGGATACCAGCCTAATACAACCCTGAGTGTGGTTTGGGTGCACCATTGACTGCAACCATCTCTGAGATTGCTAAAGAGATTATTTGAGGGATTACAACATCTGGGGTGCCCATTAGAAAGAGAGACCTACCTTCAAGCCTAAGATTTATGGATGGAGTTTTGAGGAAAAATGTATACTGCTCTGGGCATCAGCAAGAGAGAAGGTCCCAAATAGTGATGCCCTCTACTCCTTAAACCATTACTTTGATGCTTCCAAGCTTATATTTGAAGGGATGCAAGACATCCATGAGAAGGTGAATAAGCTATAGAAGCCCCATGCCCTGCCCTATTATAGGCTCATCACACCTCTGCTAAGGCTGGGAAGCTACCATTTCCACATGAATGAAGAGACTATGAAGTTGGCCCCTAGTAGATGTGGGAAGAAACAATGGAGGATCAGCCATACATTAATAGAAATGAAGAAGAAGAAGGATGAGCAGCTGGCTCAAGAAGCCCCAACCATCCAAGAGGAAGCAGCTGCTACCTCAGCTGCTGCTATCTCTGCTATAGCCATCCCTATTTTACCAGCTATCCCCACCTTCCAAACTCCATCACCCCCAAGTCGACCACCATCATCTACACACAACTTTCACACTCACCTCCATTCCCATGCCAACTCCTGCCACACACCCAATCCCAAAATCTACACCTACTGCCATCACCCCAACCCCACGATCCTCCACAGCTACATCGTCTTATCCTGAGCCAATTCTACCCATTTTCCCTACTCACCCCAGCCCACCTATCAAACAAACATACACCAAAAAGAAAGCCTCCCAATCCACCAAAGTCCCCACTAAACCTCCCCAGCCCTTTACCTTACCACCACCTACCCCATTACCTCAGTCCATTCAAATTCAAGAGCCCCCAACCACCTCTCTAACTGAAGCAACATCCATTTCCACCTCTATACCTGATCCCATAGCCATAGCTACACCCCCATCCCCATCAGTACCACCCTCTCCATCTCTCTATGATGAGAGTGAACCTATGCTCACTGACATCCCACCTAGTTCCATAGCAGACCTACCTTAGCCCACTGAACCCTCTACACACATTGAACCTACCATACTTGAACCCTTGGGCCAACCCCTTACATTTTCTACTACCCATGACCAAAACCTCTTCTCATCAGAGCGGTACTCAGCAATGATAGATTCTATTATTGGGGACATCAATTATGAGTTTATCCCTCTTCCAGATTCACCCCAGCCACCTCATTTTACCCCTACCCCTACTTCCCCACAGCCTACTACTTTCCATCATACACTCACTTCACCCTTTCAACCAATTCAAATAACCCAACTCACAGTACCTATCCACCCTGACTCCCTACCTCAATTCCTTAGCTTCCTTCTTTCCTTCTAAACCCAAATAATGGCCAACACACAAAGCCAAACTACCATAGAGGCCAACCTTCATGCCATGCACTAAACCCTCCAAAACCAGGCTACCATTCAAACCAGCTTAGAAGCCATTCAGTCCACTTTGTTAACCTTAACCCCACCATCATACTAGCCATTTATCCCTCCACCTACCCATATACCTACACCACCCCAATCTCCCTAACCTTTAACCATAGTAGCAACTGAAGTTGCTGCTACTCACATAGAACCAGTTCAGGAGGTCCTGTGAAAAGTACCACTTTTCACCTCTTAACCTAGCCTTTGCTAGACCTTGAAGCTGACTAATAACTCCTCTTTAACTTGTTTTATAGTTAGTAATAACTTGTATAGCTAAACACAAAGTCCATTCTTTTGGTGCCAAGAAGAGAGAGAATTCAAGCCAGGAATGACAGTTGAACTAGAGAGTGATGGAACACCATGGTGGTACACACCATGGTGACTATTTTGTATGTCATAATAGACCAAAAATGTCCAGTAGATGAAAAAAGTATAGGTGAGAGTGGAGGAAGATGCAACAGAAGCATGTGCATAGCAGCAGAGGAGCCAATGACCTATCTGGCATAGTTGAGGTGCTACCTTATGTTGTTCAATTCAATAGCCAAGCTTCCTCATGCAGCTATGACATGTAGCATATTAGAGCTCGTGAAGAAGTTGCCTAGCTCAATCAATGGGTTATCACAAAGCAGCCTCTCGCACAGCAGTCGCGCACTTCAGCTACAATAAGCATGTGAAGAAACTCTTAGAGCTCTCACGCACTAAGCCTTCAGAAATATAGCTCGTAATGTTCTCACAAGGATCAAGCTTAAAGAAGCCGTGCGCACTACCTCATGAGACCAATTGGCGTGAACAATAGCAAAGACCTCACAAAGTTCTTGCATGGCTCGGGAGGAGAGAGATGCCCAGAAGTTCTCTCGTGCAGCTCTTGTGTGATTGGAAGCTTAACCCTATGCCGAGCGAGATGTAAAGTCCATCTATGTGAGTACCTCGCGACAAGAGTTTCTGAAGCTCTATTGTGCGAGCAAGCTAAGCACTGCAAGTCCTTCTTCGTGAGTGCATTCAAAGCCAAATCATCAACGCGATAGAAGTAATATGTGGAAGGTAGCCTCTCGACGCTCGGGCCTGCCACTTCTCAATTTTAACACAAGGCACACATTCCAAAGCATTCAAGGGTTGTAACAATGCCACATTTGCTAGAAAAATTAGAGTTTACTCTTCTTTTAGCCAAGGTAGTTGGACTGAGTATATAAGCTATGCTTGTGACTTAGAATTTATCAATCACTCTCTCCTTCAACCTCTGTCGAGTGAGAGCTCAAGAAGATTAGGGTTAGGGTTAGGGTTTGATGACTTCTTTTTCCATTTTTTTCTCTCTATTAGCCCATCACTTGCTGGCTAAATCTTTGGTAAGCAATTAGCTGTAGTTTCATTTAGTTTTGTAATAGGTCATTTAAGCATTGGGATTTTATGAAGAGTTGTTATGCACAAGGTTGCTGCCTTGAGAAATTTTTTTATTCGTAACTTAGATCAAAGGAATTTATGCATTAAATATTCATTTAATCTATTATTCTCCTATTTTCCCATTATTTTGTTCAGGTTATAGCATGTACTTAGGATTTGAGCTTATTGAAAGGCCCATGGAAGCTTGAGCTTGTAGCCCTGAGACCATGGCGGCAACAGCAGTTTACATGTTCCATCTCATCATCTGTGAGTAAGGCAGCCTCTGTGGATAGCCTGTGACCATTTAAGTGGACAAACTACAGCCCTAGGGCAGGTCATGGTCACAGATCTGAGCAGGATTCTTCTCCTCTGCACTTGAGCTTATAGCCTAGAGAGAGGTTGTGCAGGAATAGGCTCCCCTTTATTTTACTTGACCACTATCGGATGTTAGATTTGGCTTCTCTGTAGTGATTACAGACTTGCGGGATGAGTTATTACAAGCCTTTTATAGCAATGATTAGGTGTATTTAAGTCCCGATTCAACCTGTTGCTTTTCCTATCTATCCAAGCATTGTGATGATGGCCTTTGCCACACACATAGGATTTTATGGGTTGGAAATCCTATGAATGCTTGCCAGATCTGTAATAGATCTGGGGTACTTATATCCTGGTAAACATAGTGTCTACAATGGTATTCATGGCCTGATTTAATTCATTGGTTGGAGGATATCTATTGGATAGTCTGTGACTATTTAAGTGGATTGATTATAGCCTTAAGATCATCCCACACCTTTGGATTAGGTTAGCTTTTCTGATTCAATCAATGGGATTTGACAGACTCTATTGGATAGTCTATGACCATTTAAGTGGATAGATTATAGCCTTAAGAGCAGTCTAAAGGGCATGGGTTAAGTTGGATTTATTGCAGAGACAGCCCTAAATTCGAGTTATATAACTGAATGAACTTTAGCCTAAACTGCTTACTTCCCATCCTTTTATCTTTATTTTAACACACCATCACCACCTTCTCTTTTAGTAGGTAATTTAGTATAGTTGTGACACCCAACTCTCTTTCTTTAGGATTGCTAGATCTGGAGGCCTACTATTATAGCACATTTTGGGTTCTAGATCAATTTCTCTGTGGGACAAACTCTTACTTATCAAAACTTGATACAATAGCCCTATATCTTATAGGTCTAGGACTAATTTAGTTATGTTGTTTCCATCTTTTATTTTACTTTGATTTTAATTTATTTTTACCACACAATAAATCAGCACGCTGGATAGCAAACCAACAAGTTTTTAGTGTCGCTGTCGGAGGTATTAATCTTTTTAGTAGACCTGAGTTGTATTATATTTCATTTTAGAAAATTTTTTGTAGCTATGTCATAAGTAGAATAAAAGTATAACTAATTTTTTTTTAGAATTTTACATAATTGTACAACAATAGAAGGGAAAAGCTAGAGCTGTAGCTGGAGTTTAGCTAGCTCTGTTTGCACTTCTTTTTCCCTAAAACTTAGTCCTTTAATATTGAATTCCCTGTCATTAGTTTAGTGTAAAATTATTTAGTTATTAATTTAGTTTGAAAATTCTTTGTGTGTTGTGAGCATTTTCTTTAATTGCTGAATTTGTGTGTGTATGCCTGGAAGAAGGTCTCTTAACCCTGAGTTGGAACCTCCAAATCTTGAGGTTGAAAGGGTCCTTAGACCAAGAAACACCACGCGAGGCCCTCCTATTGAAACTGAGCTAGTTAACATGGCATAGAAGCAAAGAACCCTGAAGGAATACAATACTCCTGGGGATTACACATCTCCCTTTTTCATACAATTCCCTTCAGTGGAAGGAAACTATGAAATCAAGTCCTCCACCATCAACATGCTGCCATCCTTCCATGGGCTCAGTAAGGAAGATCCTTACAAGCACATTGACCAATTTTTGGCACTTTGCACCACTTTCAATATTGTTGGCTTGGGACCTGAAGCCACCAAACTGAGGCTTTTTCCTTTTTCCCTAAAGAACAAGCCAGCACATGGCTCTCTAAGCTCCCAACCAATAGCATTCAAACATAGAGTGACCTCTAAAGCAAATTTTTGGCTAAATTCTTTCCCATGAACAAAATCAGCCAGATGAGGACAAGTATTTTATCATTTACTCAGTCCTCAACTGAGGATTTTTATGAAGCATGGGAGAGATTTCAGGAGATGTTAAAACAATGCCCCCACCATCAAATTCTACAGTGGCAACTAGTGCATGTATTTTACCAAGGAATTAATCCCAAGAGTAGGGATATGGTGCATGCCTCATGTGGTGGTAGTTACCTCCACAAGATAGCTGATGAGGCTTGAGAGCATTTTGACATCATAGGGGAAAATTTCATGCAGCAGGAGTCACTGTCTCGCAATGACAGCCAGACCCCTGCTAAGTTGGTGAAAGAGTCCACCCCTAGAGGTGGAATATATGAAGTTAAGGTGCAAAGTGAGTTAGAGAAGAAGGTGGATAATTTGAGCTTAAAGTTTGACAAATTAATGAATGTGATGTAGCCTCAGATGGTTGCACAAGTGGAGGAGGCATGTTTGATATGCCAATCTCTCACACATTTACTCCAGGATTGTCCATCAACTAACCAATTCCCTGATATTGTTATGGAGCATGCCAATGTTGCCCAAGCATATGGGCAACAACCTGCTGGGTACTCATGGAGGAACCACCCAAATTTGAGGTGGAGAAAAGATACATACCCTCAACTCCAGCAGCAGTGGTTGACAGCTCCATATAGACCTCAACACCAGTTTAACCAAGGATACTGTTGACAAGTGAAAAATACCATTTTTCACCCCTAAACTTAAGTCTTGATAGACCTTTGAGAGAACTAAATAAGTGTTTTAGGTGCCTATGTTGCAGCTAACAATAAAGACAGGCTTAACCATAAAAGCAGCTTAAAAGTGCCAAAAAGATGACAATCCATGTCAGTCCAAAGAAAGGAAGTGAAGAAACAACCTCATCAGCTATTGAAAGGTCTAAAGTGAAGAGGCAAAGACCTGTAAGAGAAGCAGGGAACAATTCGAACAGAGAAATGCACTACAGAGTTCTTTTCACAAAGAACCTGCACTTTTCATAAAGAACCTTGAACTCTGCGAAAAGGACTAAAACTCCAGGCTTAGCTTTCGAAGAGCATCTGAACTCCTCGAAGAGAAGATTGAACTTTGCGAAAAGGAGAAAACACAATTTGAAGAGAAGATTGAACTTTGCGAAAAGCGCTTCAGAAGTCACAGCACTGCAAAAAGGTATTCTGGAGATTCACAGCTTTAACAAGGGCAATTCAATAATCTGTTGCACGCGTCCCAATGCGTTTTAAAACCTAGGGACATTCCAGAGGGTTCTAAGCATGAAGCGAAGGAATATTCCACCCCACGTGAGCACCTAGAGAGGGAATAACTTGGTGGGAACTTCTAGAAACTCTAAACAAACTTTCAAAATGCATAACAGAATTGATGCCTTTTTCACCTGATTGGCTGAATCAGATCGAGGAATTCTAATTGGCCAGAACAGATCTGGATCCCCGTGCTCGACTACCATTGGTCAATACAGATCTGAGAACCTCTGATTGGCTGATACACATCTGAGCTGGACCTAGGGAAAGCTATAAATGGACGAAGCATTTGCCCAATTTGGGCATCCAGATTTTGAGTTTCATTTCTAATCCCCCATTTCCCAGCCAAACAGCTTGTCTGCAATCCTTGTAATAGCCTACTTTCTACTTGCATTTGAGAGCTGTGAGATACTGCTGTAACTCAAAGGAGAGTTTGCATCCAAGACTGCAAATCCGAGAGCTCGTTTAAGGATGAATTTTAAAAGGTTGCTGTAAACTATGCATTCTCCATTGGACTCATGTCAAGGGTTCCCTCTGATCTCCTCAGTACATTAGACTCCTTTAGATTCATTGTTTTGCATGCAATTTCCCTTGATTCATTAATCCGGTAAGAATTAGTGTTGGTAACCTAGTCTCTTACAGCATTTGTAGTGATGTTTCTTGTTTTGAATTGAGGATTTGGATTAAAGACTATTGGATGGTTTGTGGCCATTAAAGTGAACAGACCATAGACATAAGTGTAAGCCTAATCCTTGAATTAGATTTATCTCTCTTACATCTGTGCTGGTAGCCAGATGAAGATTGGATCACCTCTGTTGAGCTGCAGTTATTCTCGTTAGATTTCAAAGACCAAATCAGATTTAGATATTACTTCTCCATCTTTGTTTCAATCACTCCCCCAACTCGGATCTGGATCATTTAGTTTAAATTTTTCTTTGTTTTTAGTTAGTTAAAAGTGACAAATTCAAACCTCTCATCTTATCAGTTTTCTAGATAGGATAAGAAGCCAGATCTGGTAGCTCAGATCTGGAGGTTTATCTTACATTTTAGACAAATTCTCTGTGGACGATCTTTCACTCACTTACTTTTAAAACTTGCTATAATTGGCCCTGATCTTGTAGGCTAATTCTCTTCTAACTGTGCTGATATTTCTTTATTTGTTTATATAGTCTAGAGCCACTGTAATTTAGCAACTATAAATCTGTTTTCAAAACTCACATAAATCAAGCACACTAAGAAGCAACAACAAGTTTTTGGTGCCGTTGCCGGGAAATTTGTTCTAAAATAGATAGACCTAAGTTTTCATTTTAATTTTTATCAGTACTAAACTATTCTATAGTTTATACTTGTGCAGTTATTCATATTCAGATTTTTGAAGAAGGGAAACTACTTAGAGGAATTTTGAAGGTTTGCTGTGAATAATCAGATTTTTTTTGTTCTGAGTTGTATGTTTGGTAGGAGGACTCTCAGCCCTGAGATTCTCCGAATGAATTTAGAAGTTGAAAGGCTACTACGAACCAAACAAACAACACAGAATTCTGCTACTATGGGTGAAGAACCTCGACTTTTGAGGGATTACTTTGCACCTGGTGCTTATAATTCCCCCTTTTGCATTCAATTTCCTACTGTTGAAGGAAATTATGAGATCAAGTCATCAACTATCCAAATGCTTCCTTCCTTCCATGGGTTGAGTAAGGAAGACCCATACAAACATGTGGATGAATTCTTGGCTCTTTGCACCACATTCAACATAGCTAGACTTGGTCTAGAAGCAACCAAGCTTAGGCTCTTTCCTTTTTCATTAAAGGATAAAGCTAGAGCATGGTTATCTATGTTAGCACCAAACAGTATCACTTCTTGGAATGATTTGCAATGTCAATTTTTAGCTAAATATTTCCCAATGTCTAAAACAAGCCAATTGAGACAAAGTATTATTTCCTTCTCCCAAAACTCAACTGAAACTTTCCATGAAGCATGGGAAAGATTCAAGGAACTTTTAAGGCAATGTCCTCATCATCAAATTCCTAGATGGCAGCTAGTTCAAAGCTTCTATCAAGGAATTGATCAAAAAGGCAAAAATATGGTGGATGCCTCCTGTGGAGGCACTTACTTGCAAAAAATAATTGAAGAGGTTTGAGACTTATTTGAAGTGATTGGTGAAAACTCAACTCAGCAGGAATCTCTGTCAAGAGAAATTGAAAATCCTGCTAGGTTGAACAATCATCAATCCACCAAAGGGAAGATCTATGAGGTGAATGAGTTGGAAAGAAAGATGGACAATCTAACCACAAAGTTTGATAGATTGATGAACTCACTTAAAAATCCAAATGTTTTAAGAGTAGAGGAGGCGTGTCTGATATGCCAGTCCCCTACTCATTCACTTGACCAATGTCCTGCTGCATCACAGTTCCTAGATTTAATGGTGGAACAAGCTCAATCATTTGGACAGATGCAGTCAAATGAATATCCATGGAGAGCACACCCCAATTTGAGGTGGAACCAAGGGAATTACCAATCCCAACAACAGCAACAACCAAAAAATCAAATGCCTTTCAAAACTGCACAGCCTTATCAGCAGAATTTTTATGTCAAACCAAACTTTCAAAGACCCATTCCACAACAACTTTGTGTAGCGATCGCCTATTCAAACCCCTCCGGGTCCCTTTCTTTTGAAGATCAAGTCCTAAATTCACTCCGAATTTAGGATCTTTAACTCAAAATCGTAATTTTCACAGCGAGCATAAAGAAGATTGAAGAAACATTGGGACACTTTCAAATACTTTGGCAAAAGAGAGGAAGGAAAGTTACCACCAACCTTTGAACAATCCCAAAGGACATGGTTATGGTTGGAGAAGCTTCTAATTCACATGAAGAAGTAAAAGCATACCACTTTGAGAAGTGGAAAAATGATAGATAACAAAGTGGGTCAAGAAGAAAGCAATGAGGAAGAGGATAAAGATATGCAAAGCGGCATAGTGATAGCGATGAAGATGTACCTCGGAAAAACCAAAAAATAAAAACAGAAAATTCAAAAATTTACGAAAATACTTCTAAAAGTCGTAGATGAAAGATTAGTTCCTCATTTACCATTTCCTCATGCAATGAAATCTGTATCCCTTTTGATAAAGGAACACAAAAATAGATGACATGATGGAGACTTTCAAGCAAGTCAAGATAAATTTACCTTTGCTTGAAGCAATCAAACAAATTCCGATATGCAAAATTTTTGAAAGATGTTTGCACTCACAAAAAGACAGATCTAGGATACGATTGTCCAAGAAGGTCTTTCTTTGTGGAAAGAATTAACGGTGTTATCCATTGCTACACCTCCTAAACTTCAAGATCCCGAATCCCCACAATCCCTTGCATTATTGGGGACCACACCATTGAAAAGGCTTTATTAGATCTGGGTGCTAGTGTCAACGTACTTCCATATTCTGTATATGAGAAACTAGGTTTGGGAGAATTAAGACCCACTCATGTGGTGTTACAACTAGCGAGCAGATCCAAAGAAAGCTAGTAGGGATGATTGAAGATGTATTGGTGGGAGTAGATAAATTCTTCTATCCTGCGATTTTCTAGTTTGGATATGGAACCAACCAAAAGCAAAACTTCCATCCCTGTCATTTTGGGAAGACCATTCACAGCTCTGACAAATGCTTGCATTCAATGCAGTCCGTATTATGGAAGTCTCATTTGGAAACATGAAGGTAAAATTAAATGTTTATAATGCATCACGCCTCAATTCACTCAAGAATGTTTTCATGTTGATCTATTGGATGAACTTGTGGGCGACTTTACAACAATTTCTACAGGGTGAAGACTTCACCACAGATGTTAAAGATGCTTGGGGATATGCTGAAAATGAAGCAAGTTGTATCTCAAATTCTGAGGAAAAAAATGTTGTACAAGGAACTCTTAATCAATCAGCAAGTTTCTCTTCTTGGAAACCTGCTACTCTCCCCCTTCCACAAATGTCTAAGGTACCTTTGTTACCTTCTTTTCTCAGCCCACCTGATTTAGAACTAAAGCAGCTGCCAGAAAATTTGAAGTATGTGTTCTTAGGTAATCATAAATCATTGCCTGCCATTATTTCTTCCTCTCTCACAAAGGAGCAAGAGGAAGAGCTGTTGATAGTCTTGAAAGAACATAAAAGGGCAATTGGTTGGACTATTGCTGATTTAGGAGGAATCAGTCCAGCTGTTTGCATGCACAAAATCCACTTGGAAGAAGATGCAAAGCCTTCTAGGGAAATGCAAAGGAGGTTGAACCCTCATATGCAAGAAGTGGTCATGAAAGAGGTTGTTAAGTTGCTGGATGCAGGGGTCATCTACCCCATTTCAGATTCAGCTTGGGTGGCACCTACACAAGTGTTTCCTAAGAAATCTGGAATCACTGTTGTAACCTCAGATTCTGGTGAGCTCATGTTAACCAGACAAACAACTGGATGGAGAGTCTGTATTGATTACAGAAAATTAAATGCAATGACCAGAAAAGACCATTTCCCCCTCCCATTCATTGATCAGATCTTAGATAAGCTAGCAGGAAAAGCTTATTACTGTTTTCTTGATGGTTACTCACTTACAACCAGATTCCTGTGTACCCACAAGATCAGGAAAAGACCACATTCACTTGCCCTTTTGGCACTTTTGCCTATAGGAGAATGCCTTTTGGTCTTTGTAATGCTCCTGCTACCTTCCAAAGATGCATGTATGCCATTTTTTCTGATATGATTGACCAATTTATGAAAATTTTTATGGATGATTTTCAATCTATGGCGACAGTTTTTCCCAGTGTTTACACCATCTCAAATTGGTACTACAAAGATGTGAAGAAACCAATCTGGTTTTGAGCTGGGAAAAGAGCCATTTCATGGTCACCCAGGGCATTGTCCTTGGCCATGTTGTTTCCCACAAAGGCATTGAGGTGGACAAAGCAAAAATTGAGTTAATTGCACATTTACCACCTCCCAAAGCATTAAACAAATCAAGTTTTTAGGACATCTTTGGATTTCTGAAGGTTCATCAAGGACTTGATAAAATAACCACACCTCTTTGTCATTTGCTGTGCCAAGATGCCCCTTTTGTTTTCAATAATGAATGCATGAAGGCTTTTGAATTCCTAAAAAACTGTCTGATTTCAGCTCCAATATTGCAGTCTCCAGATTATGCATTACCTTTTGAACTGATGTGTGATGCATCAGATTATGCTTTGGGAGCTGTCCTTGGACAGAGAAAAGATAAGCTGCCTCATGTCATAGCTTATGCCAGTAGATCAATGATTGATGCACAACTCAATTACACAACAACTGAGAAGGAGCTGCTGGCAATTGTTTTTGCTTTAGAAAAATTCAGGTCATATGTCTTGGGTTCACAAATAGTGGTGTTCACTGACCACTCTGCCTTGAAATACCTTCTGTCTAAGAAGGACACCAAACGAAGATTAATCAGGTGGATTCTCCTATTACAGGAATTTGATCTACAGATTAATGATAAAAAGGGGGTGGAAAATGTGGTGGCTGATCACCTCTCCAGAATTTTAACTGCTGAGATTGATAGGTTGCCTATCAATGAATCTTTTCCTGATGAGCAATTTTTTGCCATTAGTATACACACTCCTTGGTTTACAAACATAGTCAACTTTTTGGCTACTGGAAGAATTCCTCAACATTGGAATAGAATGGATAAAGATCTTTTCTTCTCAAAGGTTAAACACTTCATCTGGGAGGATCCTTATCTGTTTAAGAGTTGTGCAGATCAAATAATAAGGAAATGTGTCCCTGACCAAGAATTTCATAGAATACTTTCTATGTGTCATGAACAGGCCTGTGGTGGTCATTTTAGTGGGAACAAAACGGCTGCAAAAGTTTTGCAGTGTGGATTTTATTGGCCTACACTTTTCAAGGATGCCTGACATTGTAAGTCACCAAAAGCGCGAGAATTAGGCAGCATTTCCAAGAGGAACTCAATGCCTTTACAGCCTATTTTGGTAGTCGAGTTGTTTGATGTTTGGGGAATAGATTTCATGGGTCCCTTTCCTCCTTCCAATGGGAATAACTTCATTCTAGTAGCTGTGGATTATGTATCCAAATGGATTGAAGCCACAACTACTAAAACAAATGATCACAAAGTGGTTTTGAAATTTCTTAAGGATCACATTTTTTCCAGGTTTGGTTTTCCCAGAGCCATTATCAGTGATGGGGGAAGCCATTTTTGTAATAGACATTTTGAAACTTTGTTGAAGAAATACTCTGTGACTCATAGAGTAGCCACTCCATATCATCCACAAACCAGTGGACAAGTGGAGATTTCCAATAGAGAAATCAAACATATTTTGGAAAAGACTGTGAAGAAGGACAGAAAGGATTGGTCCTTTAAGTTGAATGATGCATTGTGGGCATATAGGACAACCTATAAAACCCCAATTGGTATGTCCCCATTTAGGTTGGTCTATGGCAAAGCATGCCATTTACCAGTAGAGTTAGAATATAAAGCTTTTTGGGCCATTAAAACATTGAACATGGATCTAACTACTGCTGGTAATCACAGGAAACTACAACTTGCTGAGTTAGAAGAGCTACGAATGGATGCATACACAAATTCAAGATTGTATAAAGAGAAAGTCAAAACTTTTCATGATAAAAATTTATTGAGAAAAGAGTTCACAGCTGGTTCTAAGGTATGGTTATTTAACTCAAAGCTCAAGTTTTTCCCAGGAAAACTGAGATCCAGATGGGAAGGGCCATACACTGTCATTAAGGCAGCCCCTACAGGAGCTGTTGACATCATTGATCCAAGTAATGAAAGAATCATAAAGGTAAATGGTCAGAGGCTCAAACCATACATTGAAAATACCCAGGAGCCTGTGCTGCCCATCTATCATCACGAATCTCCAAAAATCTGATGGTAGAAAACTGTACATTATGTTTGTATATCATAGTTTGTGCTTATTTTCTCTGTTTCTGCTTTTATCTCTTTTCGCATAGTTTAAACATGCTTAAAGTACAGTCGCAAAGTAATAATTTGCTTTTCGCAAAGTCCAATTTTCTTTTCGAATAGACTATGGAGCTGTAATGAACTGCTCGAAAGCAAAGATGTGCTTTTCGAATAGTTGTTTCTGGAAACATTTTCTTTTCGAAAAGAGAGTTCTGAAGCTAATTCCTTTGCGAAATAATGTTTCTGAAGCTGTTAACTTGTCGAATGGTACTGATGCCATTCACAATTGTAAAAAGGTCTCTTTTGGAACTTTTCGAAAACTTAAAGGCGCTTTGCGATATTAACTTTGAGTATATTTAACCCCTTTCGAAGTTGGGGTTTCATTTCAAACTCTTTCTGCAGAGCGACTCTTCACTGCTACCCTACTTCGCTCTCTCCTTGCACGAGTTAACAAGTTTACTACCCTTTTGTAACTGATTGTGTAGATCATTTGCATTTTCAGAGAAGGATTTCAGCTTGTAATCTGGGGGATTTCTGCAAAGCAAACAACTCGTTCAAACATAAACCCTAGATCTCGGTATTTCTCTACCCATTCTCTCTGGTTATCATTTAGTAATTTGATTCTGTGTCAGCATCTATTTTGGGCATTTTTATACATCAATCTAGAATGGGAAAAGTAGAGAAATCATTGGCTGCAATGTTCCCCAAATCCTCTGCGAAGAAAGTGAGCAAATTGACCCCAAAAGCAAAAGGAAAAGCCAAAACTTCAGCTAAACGAAAACTTTCAATGGATAAGGCAGACAGGGTGGAGAAAGGAAAGAAAATTAGACATGAGGAACCCACCCCTGCTGCTGCTAGCCCTGAGCCTGAGCTTACTCCTCTGCCCATTCATTTGGTCCTACCAAATCCCTTCATTGAAGCTCAGAAGCTAATACCCGAGCTGATGGTAGACGAAACTTTTTTCGTCACCAAACCAGAGTGCTTGCCATCCTTAAGATACCTTAGAGAGGCTTCACTAAGAAATATCCTTACCCCCTTACCAGAGAAAATTTACCCAAGAATGGTGAAGTTATGGTACCAAAACCTAGTCAAGGTCCTTTGAAAAGATCTTGATGTCCCTACCCTTGTCATTTTGATTGATGATTGCGATCTTCTTGTGACATTTGAAGACATAGGGAATGCTTTAGGATACCATTCCAATTTGATCCCTCTGGTCCTTTGGTCGCTCGAAATGACCTCTTTTAGAGATGGTACTGCCCATTTAACCCAAGGTATTGTGGGCATCAAGTCCATCATGAGAAGAGACCTTTCCCCAATTTCTATTGATGGATTCCATTTTAAGGCGTTTTTTATGTCATGAGGCACGACCAAGAGAGGTGAACACCAATTTTAGAGGCCCTCTTTCATTTCTCCAAGGGGTAGTTTTTCAATGCCCCTATGTTAATTTTTGAAGCCATGGCTGATGTAAGTACCAAGCTGAAGAAAGAGCAGAAGATAGTTGGCCTACCTTTTGGCAGATTGATCACAGCCCTCCTCAGAGCCAAATTCGACATTGATAGTGAGGAGCCATTTGAAGTCATTACCCCTCACAATTTTGGGAAAAAGGCTTGGACTACAAGCTAGGCTATCTTGAGAAGGATGAGAGGCAGGTGAACCCGCATGCCCTATTTGCTACACCTAAACTGTAGTTGTGAGTGAGCAGAACCCACCCTGCAGATGACCACCGCCCCCGCCATGTTGCTAGATCCAAATTTGTCGAATCAACTTTGCGATCCAGTTCGCCAATTCTTGCACCCATTTTAAGATGACACCTCCCTCCCTTTGGTGACTAGCTCTTCAGCTGCACATACTCTGGAGGAAGCTGGCCTTGCACCCTACTCCCCGACTCAAGCCCCTGCACTTTCACCTATCCCTGTTGTCCCATCTCCCACAGCTTCCATCTTTCCCATTGTGGTTTCCCCCTCTACACCAACCATTCTCACACCTCCTATTTCTCCCACCAATGCCCAAGTTTTAGAGGACTTTGCTACTGATTTTATTGCCCCATCTCCCTGCACTCCTGCTCCAAAGCCCCTCACATTCCCCTACTAATTCAGCCCACACACGAGGTCTCCCATACACTGAACACAGGCCCTTCACTCTGAGGCCTACTCTTCTTTATTGGGTTCTATTTTTGAAACCATGGGCTGGACCCCACCCCTATACTGCTCCTCCCCCTTCACCCACTTTCCAACCTCTCCCTTCTGACCATTGCACGTCCACCCTCCACCTCGGTTGTCCCCCGTCTCTATGCCCACCTCTCCCACACACATCCATTACCCCAATCCTTACCTACCTCCAATCCATCCAAGCCCAACCTCAAATCAACACCGACAATCAGTCTGTAACCATGGAACTGCTCCATACCTTAGCTTCCACATCCCAAACAACCACCATTACCCCTGTACCTATTTTTTCTTCCCAGGCCACCCAAACGGATCCAGAGGTAATATTGGTTGATCTGCCCACCCCCACCACTACTACCCACGCAGCACATACCCCAACTGAAGTCCCTCTAGTTCCATCCCCTCCCCCACTCCCCATTTTCTGAGCAAGCCACTCAAGCAGACCCTGCTGTCCCCTTCTAGCCACTTCTCCCCCCTCCACAAATTTGGCCCACCTTTAGTCCCCTACCATTCCATTCCCCTCCCCCGATATGCCACCCTCATCAAAGCCATGGAAAATAACCCTTATATCCGCAGAGATGTTCAAAAGGGGCTAGCTGATTTGCAAGCTTACATCCGCACCCCCTATGAAAACCAAATCCAGAAGTTAGAGATCTTTATGCAATTTGAAAGAGATAAAATGAGGGACCCTTTGGGTCAAACATTTAGTGAGGTGAGCAACACAAGGTGTCCATGTTGCAAGCCCAATTGGATCAAGAAAAATTGAAGACCACTAGTCTCGGCAAACACCTCGGCCTCACCAAAAGATCAAATCGAGGAGTATCTTGAGCTACAAAACACCATTAGAGAAAGCTCAATCAAGTTCGGACTCCAACACTAACTCTAGCTCGATTCGATTAGCGGTGACTCGGTTCGGAGCCACAGAACCAACCTATGATCTGATTTTGACCCCAGTTATTAACTCTCATTGTACATTTTGTGTTATAAAGTTGTAATAGAAAATTACATTTTGTGTATACTCATGCATTTACATCTTCTTGCCATCATTACTTTTGTTGTTTTTCTTTCTTGCATATATTTTTCCTCTGTTTTGGACCAGTGTGGACCCTGCTCCCCTTTGGTTTGGGGGTATGGCAGGTATGCCAATAAAATAAGTAAGTTAATGCTTGCTGCAGCTTATGATCAGTAGAACTTTTGAAAATGAAGTCATTTCACACCTGTTGTTTTGAAAAATGAGGAAGTTAAAACTTTTTAAAATGAATTTCTACTGTAATTCTAAAGACTTTCATGAAGTAAATGTCAGGAAATTTCCAAAAGAAAATTGATGTTTTAGTAAACCTAAAATGAAGGAAAACAGTGAAGATATACCTCAAGAAGTTGATATAAAACCACACCCAGTGAGGTTTGGGCCTGAAATGTATTCTTTGGAGGTATGCTTTGGCAATCTTTTCTGCTTTTGGGACTATGTGAATCTGCTTACTTACACTAGAAGTTACACATATCCAAATCGAAATAATTTGATAGCACTCATGATATTAAAGACATGATGTAAGGCCTCCTTTTGGACAGTTTGAACCTTACAAAGCCCCACCTTTTGAAACTGCCCTTGATACACACCATTTGAGCTAAATAAATCTATGATTCCTTTGAAATCTCCCCCAATAAACCTCATCAACCTCATTTAGCCTAACCCTACCCCGAGAAGGCAGAAGATAAAGGGAAGGAAGCTGAGGAAGGAGAATTGAGTAACAATTTAATAGCAAAAGAAGGGTAAAAGTTGAAGGCAATGATGAAACAGCAGAGGGAATGTGGCATGCAGTCAGTGCTAATTCGAAAAAGAAAAGAAAAATATTTGAGCAAAACAAAAGAAAGAAGGCATTTTCATTGGAAGTTTGAAAAAGAAAGAGAAAAAGATGGCCACTTTGGCTCGAAATTCAAAAGAAGAAGATGAAACTATCTTTAAGAAGAGTGGGTTTGTATATAACCTCGACCTTTGACTTCTCATATGAACACCATTCCAACCCTTTTGAGAAATTTCACCCATAAGCAATAAAACCCAAGTAAAAGTCCTTCTTGATCAATGATGGATTGAGCTATCACATGGAGATAAGAATTTGTGTAATCTATGGTGAAAGGAGCGTTGAATTTATAACTAAAAGCAATGCCTATGCTCACCTTACGTCCTATTTGAGGAGTATGGGTACAAGCCTCTCATTTGCTTTTTCAGTGAAAATCCTGGTGAGAATTCGGTTTAAAATCAAGCTGATTAGGGTAACATCATTTGGATTCCTAAATCAAAGGCTAGTATTCGTTAATTTTCCCCGTAAATGGCCTCGACATAAATCGGTGAGTAGTAACAAGAATTATTGCGTAATTTTAGTTTTAAATCAAATCTTTCTTGAAAAACCTTCTTACAAAATAATCGATGCGCGAATAATCAATTGAGGAAAGTGGGTAATGTGAGCTTCTAACTTATTGAAGAAGTTTGTGGGTACCTTCACTGAAAACCCTCAGGAGACTTCACTCCTCCACTAGGGATCACCTAGGGGTTTAAAAGGCTTGTTGCATAGGCTAAGTGCAACTGTGCTCCCTATAAAAGTGGCTCTTTACTTTGTTTTTTTTTATTATTCTTTTCTCTGCTCAGGGTCTAGCAAAGCTTAGGTTTGGGGGTGTGTTGACAGGTCAGACCTACCATTTTTCACCCCTACACCTAAGTCTTGATAGACCTTTGTGAGTACTAAATAAGTGTGTTACGTGCCTATGTTGCATAAATAAAAGGCGAGCTTAACCATAAAAGCGACTTAAAAGTGCCAAAAGATGACAATCCATGTCACAAAGAAAGGAAGTGAAGAAACAACCTCATCAATTGAAAGGTCTAAAGTGAAGAGGCAAAGACACAAGAGAAGTAGGGAACAATTTAAGCAGAGAAATGCACTCTGAGTTCTTTTAAAGAACACGCACTTTTAAAAAGAACCTTGAACTCTGCGAAAAGGACTAAAACTCCAAGCTTAGCTTTCGAAGAGCATCTGAACTCCTCAAAGAGAAGATTGAACTTTGCGAAAAGGAGAAAACACAATTCGAAGAGAAGATTGAACTTTGCGAAAAGGAGAAAACATAATTCGAAGAGAAGATTGAACTTTGCGAAAAGAGCTTCAGAAGTCACAGTACTCTGCGAAAAGGTATTCTGGAGATTCACAGCTTTAACAAGGGCAATTCAGTAATCTATTGCACGCATCCCAATGTGTTTTAAAACCTAGGGACATTCTAGAGGGTTCTAAGCATGAAGCGAAGGAATATTCCACCCCACGTGAGCACCTAGAGAGGGAATAACTTGGCGGGAACTTCTAGAAACTCTAAACAAACTTTCAAAATGCATAACAGAATTGATGCCTTTTTCACCTGATTGGCTGAACCAGATCGAGGAATTCTTATTGGCCAGAACAGATCTGGATCCCCGTGCTCGACTACCATTGGTCAATACAGATCTGAGAACCTTTGATTGGTTGATACACATCTGAGCTGTACCTAGGGAAAGCTATAAATAGACGAAGCATTTGCCCAATTTGGGCATCCAGATTTTGAGTTTCATTTCTAATCCCCCATTTCCCAGCTAGACAGCTTGTCTGCAATCCTTGTAATAGCCTACTTTCTACTTGCATTTGAGAGCTGTGAGATACTGCTGTAACTCAAAGGAGAGTTTGCATCCAAGACTGCAAATCCGAGAGCTGTTAAGCCGTGCTCTATAAATTGTAAGGATGAATTTTAAAAGGTTGCTGTAAACTATGCATTCTCCATTGGACTCATGTCAAGGGTTCTCTCTGATCTCCTCAGTACATTAGACTCCTTTAGATTCATTGTTTTGCATGCAATTTCCCTTGATTCATTAATCCTGTAAGAATTAGTGTTGGTAACCTAGTCTCTTACAACATTTGTAGTGATGTTTCTTGTTCTGAATTGAGGATTTGGATTAAAGACTATTGGATGGTTTGTGGCCATTAAAGTGGACAAACCATAGCCATAAGTGTAAGCCTAATCCTTGAATTAGATTTATCTCTCTTACATCTATGTTGGTAGCCAGATGAAGATTGGATCACCTCTGTTGAGCTGCAGTTATTCTCATTAGATTTCAAAGACCAAATCAGATTTAGATATTAATTCTCCATCTTTGTTTCAATCACTCCCCCAACTCGGATCTGGATCATTTAGTTTAAATTTTTATTTGTTTTTAGTTAGTTAAACGTGACAAATTCAAACCTCTCATCTTATCAGTTTTCTAGATAGGATAAGAAGCCAGATCTGGTAGCTCAGATCTGGAGGTTTATCTTACATTTTAGACAAATTCTCTGTGGACGATCTTTCACTCACTTACTTTTAAAACTTGCTACAATTGGCCCTGATCTTGCAGGCTAATTCTCTTCTAACTGTGCTGATATTTCTTTATTTGTTTATATAGTCTAGAGCCACTGTAATTTAGCAGCTATAAATCTGTTTTCAAAACTCACATAAATCAAGCACACTAAGAAGCAACAACAGATACCCACAAAGACAGAATTTTTAGTTGCCTGCCCCACAGCCCAACCAGTTGGTCTTGCCCCCACAACAGCCCAGATCATCTTCCTTTGAAGAGCAAATGCTAACATCTATGCAGAATTTGGGGAACTTAGTCCGAATTGTGAACTCTCATGGGCAAAGTATTAAGAAAATAGAGGACCAGCTTGGTCAAATCTACAATGCTTTGAACAAAAGAGAGGAGGGTAGATAGCCTAGTCAACCCTTAGCCAAGAGCAGTACATGATTGGAGAAGCATCCTCTACCCATGTGGATGATGGTTTAGTAGGACAAGGAAACTGAGGAGGTCAGAGAGAGTAAACATTAAATGAAGGTGAGTGGTGAAGAACCAAAGAACATATGGACCATATGAATTGAATGCTTTGTCTTGTTTTATATTGCTTAGAAAATTTTCATTTACTGCTTTTGTGATGATGATTTGCTTATGTGTTTGATTTAGTTTTGTTCATTTTTGTTTTGAGTACAAGTGCATATCTGTCATCTGAATTTTGATACTCATGTTTGTTGCTGATGATTGAGATGCTCTCACAGTACATGTCATGAATTTGATCTGAAAGATTATCTGTGGAATTCTGAATATGTGATGTTTCAATGTTGATAAAGGGTAACTAAATTGTCATGATGAAATGGAATACATGTTAAGGAGTTAGTGCTTATACACACCAAATTGGTGCATGACATTGTACATGCACAGGCTGAAAGAAAAGATGAAGTATTGCTTTTTTGCGAGGCTAAATGGCCTAAATTTCAAGCTCGCGAGCCACTTATAAGCTTTCTCGCGAGGTTCTGATGAAGATTTTGTACCACACGAGTGCTTCATGAGTAAAAGGACGTCTACTAAAGCCTGAAAGTGAGCCTCGCGAGGTGCCTGAGAGTCACATATTAAGCCTCGCGATGCTTTGCTACTCTAGCTACGCGAGAGATGAGCAACTGCTTCGCGCGCTTAGGCCCAAATTCAACTCTGCGAAATGCCTCGCGAGACACATAAAGCTTTTAAATCTGTTCTCGCGAGGCTCTGTTCTTCTTTACAACAAAACTTCTCGTGAGGTTGGCTGTGTACTGCGCGAGGAATGTACTCCATGAGGACCTGGAGACAGCTGCACGAGGCACGGGTTAAGCCCTATAAACCCAATGATTTCCTCATTCTTGTCATTTTATTTCTCCTTGCCCTAGCTTTCACTGTGGATTCACGAGTTCCTTCTTTTCTTCATTCTTCTATACAACCCTTTCCACTCAGCCTCAGCTAGTTTCCTCATACCATTTTACTCTCCATCACCTCTTGGTCACTTTGAGCTAGGTTTGGGGGGATTTGAAAATTTGTGCAACATGTGAGGTGAAACCCTAGCTGCCATTTGGTAAGATTTCTCACTCTCTCTTAGTTGATTTAATTGGACATTACTTTAGTGTAAGTAGAAAGCAATTTGGGGTCTGTTTAATTTCAGAAGTGTGTATTACACCTGCTGGGAATTTCAAGCCCTAATTTGAAGAAATTGAATAGCTATGGCCACGGGTTCAAAAATCACAGACACTTTGTCTGCTTTGGTAACCCCACCACCTGCTGGGGAGGCCTTGTGGCCACTCAAAATTCTGCAAAAATTATAGAGGCCTCCAATGTGAAGACCCCTGTGGTAACTGCACCCACTGAGGAGCCCCTAACTGAGCTAACTGTAAAGAAAGGAAAGGGCGTGGCCTCTGATGCCAAAGGTACCAAAAGGAAATTTGCTCCTAAGAAGAGGGCCAGAGAGCACCCACCTGCTAAAAGCCCTAAGAAGTCAAAGAAGAAATAGAAAATGGGCAAGGAAGTAACCCTTGAGGTCCCTGAGGATGAAGACGAAGAAGATAATGAATACCTCAAGGTCTACTCTGAATTTGTTGTAGCAGTTAAGCTGGAGGCAGAGATAATTTTTGATAAGGCTTTCTTTGAGGAGCTACCTAAGACAGCTGCCTCAATGGGGTACCTCACCAAAGCCACATTGCTGCCCCTACTGAGGCCCCCAATGCAACTAGTCTTCCCTTGACTAGTGCAATTGTTCTACCAGAATATCAGAGTGAAAACTAGGAATGATGGGATCCCAGTATTGCTGGTGCTAATAGACAAATTTGAGATGTTGTTCAATTAAGCAACCATTGTTATAATTCTTCGGATACCAGCTAGGTATAGCCCTGAATGTGGCTTGGGTCCCCCTTTGATAGCCACCATCCCAGAGATAGCCAAGGAGCTGACTAGAGGGGTCACTGCATCAGGGGTATCAATCAGGAAGAGAGATATGCACCCCAACCTCAGATTTATGGATGGGGTGTTGAGAAAAAATGTGTATTGCTTTGGACATGAGCAGGAGAGGAGGTCTCCCCTTGCTGATGCACTCTTCTCCTTCTACAAGAACCATTACTTGGATGCTGCCAAGTTAATTTTTGAGGGGATGACTGACATTATGGAGAAGGTGAAGACCAAGAAGAAACCCCATTCCCTTTCCTACTGCAGGCTTATTATAGCCTAGCTGAAGCTTGGAGGGTACCAATTTAACATGGATGAGGAAACCGTTGCCTTGAACCGCATAAATTATGGAAAGAATGAGAGATTAGTGGCACTCTCATTGAGAAGAAGAAGAAGAAAGCAGATGTACTAGCAACCTCTGATGTTGCTGCCTCTATGGCTCCACCCTCTGCTGCCCTCTCTCAGGCAGCCCATTCAATTGTGCCAGCCCACACCACCCCCACATCTGAAGCCATTACCTCACCAGCCACCCCTTAACCTTCCATTCTAGCCACTACTCCCTCAACCCAAGCCTCACAACTTCCCATAGTCTCATTACCCTCACCCAACCCATTCTACCCACTACCACACCCACCTTAACCTCATTACCCATACCTGCACCCTTGACTACTTACCCAACTCACCCTAGCCCACCTGCGAACGCCACTTATAAAAAGAAAAGAAAATTAACCAAAGCCCACATAGAGCCCCAACCTACCTATATCTCCCAAACCATCCCAATCCCTGAAACCACAGCCATACCACCCAACCATTGGCCTACCACCACCCTCACCAACCCAAGCCTTTGAGCCTGAGCCTCCCATCTTTGAAATCCCTCATAGCTCTTTAACTACCCCCTCTCAGCCCATTGACACATCCATACCTTTTGAAGCTGTTACCTGTGAGCCTTTAGGCCAATCCATCCCATTTTCACCTACTCATGACTAAATCCCTCTTTAAGAAGAGGGATACTCAGCCATGATGTCCTCTATCATAGGGGACATCAAGTATGAGTTCACACCTCTCCCAGACTCCCCTCCACATTTCCCCCCTCCTCCAGATTCACCACAGCCCCATCAATTTCCCCCTACACCTCCCTCACCACAGGCCACCACCTTCACTCATGCACCCACTTCTCCATTTCAACCAATTCCACCCACCGCCCCTGACTTCCTACCCTAAATCTTTAACCTATTATTCTCCCTTCAAGCCCAGGTGTTGGCCAATACCCAAATCCAATCATCAATTATAGTAATCTGCAATCCATGAACACCACCCTATAAAACCAAGCCTCAATCCAAACCAGCCTACAAGCCATCCAAGCCAACATGTCACTTTTAACTCAACCTTCCCAATAATCATTTGTCCCCTTACCTTTCCACTTGCCTACCCCACCCCAATCTATCCCTCCCATAACCATAGCAGAAACACGTACTGTTGCTACCCCCTTTGAACCTGTTTCCATTACCACTAAAAATGCCTCCATCCAAATTGACTCTGAGGTGATAGAACTCATAATACCCTCTACTCCCACCCCACCCATGCCAAGCTCTTCCCAAACAATTAAATCCAAATGTACCTCACATGGAAATAGCCCCTAAACCCAAGGAGACTAGCAAAGTCAGGTTTGGAATCAAAATCTAGGAGCCAACTTTCAAGCCAAAGCCCACTCCCAAAAACAAAAGGACCTCCCGGACATGAAACACTACTTCCAATAGGTCCCAATTTGTTGCTGCTGCTGCTACTTTGAAGAAGGCCAAGGGCAAAGGAATCCAAGAACCACCTGATGTATCAGAGGATTCGAATGATTAGATATGCACATGTACTTAGTTAGGATATACTTTTTGTACATCACCTTTCCTTGATTGTACACATGTTTGTTTTAACAATGAAATTTATTTTTAATTTAGTTTTGTTTGGTTCTATTTCTGCTTCATATCTAGTTTGTTTGTTTTAGTTGTTTGTGTATGCTTTGTTTCTTGCTTTCACTTACTCTATTTTCTGTCTGCTTTTGTGTATGATCCCTGCTGCACATGCCCTCATATTTTTAATTCAGTGAGGACACTACTCCTCATAGGTTTGGGGGTGTGGTAAGGATTGCCAATGATCTAGTTAACCTAAGTGCAACAGTCTTAGCTAAGTGAGGAATAAATAGAATGAACTTCACCTAAGCAATATTGAAAGTGAGGAAATTTAAACACTTTGCAGACCTTTTTAATACTAAAATCATTTGAAAATCAATACTTCTATGAGATGAACATCAGAAAATTTTTTATAATCAATATTTAGTGAACTAGTAAGGAGAGAAACAGGTGAAAGCATACCCCTTTGAGTTCAATTGAAGACCATACCCAATGAGCTTTGAGCCTATAAAATTTTTTTAGGAGTGTCTGTGGCAACTTTTTCTGTTCTAAGGACTGACTGAGTCAAGCCCTTTTCACTAGAAGTTAAACACCCCAAGTTGAAGCTATTTAACAGTAATCATGACACTAAGGAAAGGATCAAGGCCTTCATTTGGACAGTTTCAGCCTAAAAGATCAAACTTGTGAAACTACCCTTGTGCGTACACTTTTTGAGCCTTAAAGCCCCATTTTTCTTCAACAAACACAAAAGTACTTGAACCTGAACCTCTAAACCTAATTCAGCCCTGCCCTCACTCTGAGAATTCAGAAGGTAAAGGAGAGGATATTGAAGATAGGTGAGTAAAGTTTAACATTTGGTGAAAGGGGAAGAAGAGAGGAGGAGATTTGTAAATAACAGTGTAGCAATTGTAGATATGTGTTAACCATCATAATATATATATATATATATATATATATATATATATACAAGAAACAAAAAGGAAAGAGAAGAAAGAGAAGTCAAAAGAAGAATTTCATTGGAAATGTTGAAAAGAAGAGAAGAGGTTGGCCGCTTTAGCTCTAAAATTTCAAAAGAAGATAGAGTTGTGCTGAAATGAAGAAGGTGAAGTCATGAATCATCTCCTATCTATGTTGATTTCTCAATTTTGAATCCCTCTTTACCCCTTTTATTCTTTACAATCCACACTAATAAGCAACATTACAACCCATAAAAAGTCCTTGTTGATCCAAGTCAAATGAACTGTCATGTGAAGATGAAGGAATGCCTCATCTATGGTGAGAGTACTTTATGATGTCAGAAATTAGAATAACTGCCTATGCTCATGCTTGCAAACCCATTTAGAGTATGTAACTGCTCTTGAGCTTCTGTGATTGAAATAATTGGGACATTGTTTGAACCTGAATTTTGATGTACTGGTAAGATTAGTATTGTTTTGCACATATTATTTTTTTGGTGTCAGCTGATTGGATGTGATGAGCATGCATGCATGACTGAAGTGCTAAATTATTTGCATATACTAGTTTAAAACTCCTTTAATTCCGATAGAGCAAGGGTGAAATGAACTATATTAATTTCAAACTGATTAACCATTATGTTGCACTTTTATTAACTATTTCATTGAGAAGTTTGTGGGTACCTTCACTGAAGACCCTCAGGTGACTTCACTCCTCTACTAGGAATGACTTAGGGATTAAAAAGGCTTGATACATAAGCTAAATGCATCCGTGCTCCCTACGAAAGTGGCATTTATATTCTTAGAGTAGCTGTTTAAATTTTGCTTTGCTCAGGGACTAGCAAATATTAAGTTTGGGGGTGTGTTATTCACTGAAAAGTACTACTTTTCACCTCTTAACCTAGCCTTTGCTAGACTTTGAAGCTGACTAATAACTCCTTTTTAGCTTTTTTTATAGTTAGTAATAACTTGTGTAGCTTAACACAAAGTCCTTGCCTCTGGTGCCAAGAAGAGAGAATTCAAGCCAAGAGTGATAGCTGAACAAGAGACTGATGGAGCACCATGGTGGTACACACTATGGTGACTATTTTACATATCATAATAGACCAAGAAAGTTCAGCAAATGAAAGAAGTATAGGTGAGAGTGGAAGAAGATGTAATAGAAGCATGTGCATAGCAGCAGAGGAGCCAATGACCTATCTCGCATAACTGAGGTGCCGCCTCGCGCTGTTCAATTTACTAGCAAAGATTCCTCACGTAGCTAAGACATGCAGCATATTAGAGCTTGCGAAGAAGTTGCACAACTTAATGAAGGGGATATCATAAAATAGCCTCTCACATAGCAGTCGCGTACTTCAACTATAATCAACATGTGAAGAAACTCGCGGATCTCTCGTGCACTAAGCCTTCAGAAATACAGCTCACGAAGTTCTCGCGAGGATCAAGCCTTAAAGTAGTCGCTCACACTACCTCGCAAGACCAATTGGTGCAAACAATAGCAAAGACCTCGCAAAGTTCTTGTGTGCCTTTGGAGGAGAGAGATGCCCAGAAGTTCTCTCGCACAACTCTCGTGCAATTGGAAGCTTAACCCTATGTCGAGCGAGATGTAAAGTTCATCTACGCGAGTACCTCGCGACAGGAGATTCTAAAGATCTATTGCGTGAGCAAGCTAAGCACTGTAAGTACTTCTGCGTGAGTGCATTTAAAGCCAAATCATCTGCATGACAGAAGTAATATGTGGAAGGCAGCCTCGCAAAGGTCGGGCCCTCCACTTCTCAATTTTAACTCAAGGACCTTTTGGGGATTTCCCCAAGTTTAGGGCACACATCTCGAGGTATAGATCTTGAGGCACACATTCTAAAGCATCTAAGGGTTATAACAGTATCACATCTGCTAGAAAAATTAGGGCTTACTCTTCTCTGAGCCAAGGAAGTGGAATTGAGTATATAAGTTATGCTTGTAACGTAGAATTTATCAATCACTCTCTCCTTCAACCTTTGTCGGTTGAGAGCTCAAGCAGATCAGGGTTAGGGTTAGGGTTTGATTAGTTCTTTTTCCATTTTTTTTTCTCTCTTAGCCCAATACTTGCTTGCTAAATCTTTGGTAAGCAATTAGGTATAGTTTCATTTAGTTTTGTAATAGGTCATTTAAACATTGGGATTTTGTGAAGAGCTGTTGTGCACAAGGCTACTGCCTTGATAAATTTCATTATTGGTAACTTAGATCATTGGAATTTGGGCTTTAAATATTCATTTAATCTGTTATTCTCCTATTTGCCCATAGTTTTGTTCAGGCTATAGCATAAACTTAGGATTTGAACTCATTGAAAGGCCCATGGAAGCTTGAGCTTGTAACCCTAAGACCATTGTGGCAGCAGCAGTTTACATGTTCCATCTCATCATCTGTGGGTAAGGCAACCTTTGTGGATAGCCTGTGACCATTTGAGTGGATAGACTATGGCCCTAGGGAAGGTCTTGGTCACAAATCTGAGCAGGATTCTTCTCCTCTGCATTTGAGCTTGTAGCCTAGTGAGAGGTTGTGTAGGAATAGGCTCCCCTCTGTCTTACTTGACCACTATCGGATGTTAGATCTAGCTTCTCTGTAGTGATTACAGACTTGTCGGTTGAGTCATTATAAGCCTTTTGTAGTAATGATTAGTTGTATTTAAGTCCCTATTCAACATGTTGCTCTTCCTATGTGTCCAAACATTGTGTTGATGGCCATTATCAGACACGTAGGATTTTATGGGTTGGAACTCCTATGAATGCTTGTCAGTCTGTAGTAGATATGGGGTGCTTGTAGCCTGATAAACATAGTGTCTACAATGATATTCATGGCCTGATTTAATTCATTGGTTGGAGGATATCTATTGGATAGTCTGTGACCATTTAAGTGGATAGATTATAGCCTTAAGATTATCCCACTCATTTGGAATAGGTTAGCTTTTCTAATTCAATCAATGGGATTTGACAGACTCTATTGGATAGTTTGTGACCATTTAAGTGGACAGATTATAGCCTTAAGAGTAGTCTAAATGGCATGGGTTAAGTTGGATTCTTCTACCTTGCTGAGGTTTTTGATAGCACTTCAGTAAGGATTTGCTGCAGAGACAACCCTAAATCCGAGTTACATAATTGAATGAACTATAGCCCAGACTACTTACTTTCCATCCTTTTATCTTTATTTTAACACACCATCACCACCTTCTTCATAACCCTTTCTTAGGATAGGACTGCACTTTATTTCTTTTCTTTTAGTAGGTAATTTAGTTTATTTGTGACACCGAACTCCCTTTATTTAGGATTGCCAGATCTGTAGCCAGATTTGGAGGCCTACTAATATAGCCCATTTGGGATTCTAGATCAATTTCTCTGTGGGACAAACTCTTACTTATCAAAACTTGCTACTATAGCCCTGTATCTTGTAGGTCTAGGACTAATTTAGTTATGATGTTTCCATCTTTTCTTTTACTTTGATTTTAATTTATTTTTATCACACAATAAATCAACACACTGGATAGCAAGCCAACAGGTCCGTCCACTTACATTCTCCTTTATAGCCACCCAAATTGACCCACCTACCTAGGCCTATACCTTAACCCAAACAGATCCTGAGGTATTGGGCCTTACCCAACCTGACCCCCAAGAGGTGGAGCTCGCATCCCCCATTCCCTTTCCTCCATCTATTCCATCATCTTCATTCAAACCATCCCATACCCCTGCTGACCTTACTAAACAACCCATCCTACCTGTCTCTTCCAACCCCATGCCTCCATTCTCCACACTCCTTAGAGCCATGCAAGAAAATACCTACATCAAGAGGGATGTTATCAAGGGCATGGCTGACATCAGAACAGCAGTCAAGCTGCCCCTTCTCAATCAGATAAAGCAGATTAAGCTGGATCACAAGTTAGAGAAAAAATAGATTAAAAAGGCTTTTATGCATACCCTACAGCTGTACAAGGATGAGAAGTACAAAGCTAATGGCCTTGAAGATATTGTGAAGAACATGCAGGTGTCCCTTCGATTTGTTGAAGATAGAGCTAATGATTATGCCAGGACTACTGCAACATTGCAGCAGACCCTATCTGAATTGGCAGACAAAGACATAGCAGTAGTAGCTGCCAAACTCTATACTGCAGCAGCTCCTCCCCCTGTAACTGCCCCTGGTCCCAAGAGAAAATCAATCCCCAGAGTCAAGATAAAAGAACCATCTCAAAAGCCTGCACCCACTCCCAAGAAAAGTAGGAGCACAAAGCATAGAAGGACTACTGTTAAGAGATCCAAGTCCACTGCTGCTACTCTCAAGAAAGAAAAAGGAAAATTTGTTCAAGAACATGTAGATGTAGATTCAGATGATTAAACTATGTACATGTAGTTAGTTAAGTTGTCTTTGATTTCTAGAATCTTTTGTATTTATTTTCACTTGGATTGTACATATTACTATTTTATGAATGAAAGTTCTTTTTTGTATCTTTTGTTTGAGTTTTATTTGGTTTTGATTATTTCTACTAATTATTATTTTCACTTGCCTTGTTTTGTGTGTTATTTTTATAAATATACACTGTTGCACATATTCTTTATCTCTGAAACAGTGAGGACACTGTTCCTCATAGGTTTGGGGGTGTGGCAGAATATGCCAATGATGTAGTTAACCTAACTGCAGTAGAATCAAGTGAGTAAGATAGAAATAGAGTAAGTACACCTAAGAAACTCTGAAAATGAGGAAATCTAAAAATTTTGCAGACCTTCTGACACTCAAATCTTTTAAAATTTTAACATTTTGATGAGGTGAACGCCAAGAAAACTTAGTTGTGTCAGCACATAGTGAACCATTAAAGAGAGAAAAAGGTGAGGACATGCCCCTGAGTTCAATGGAAGACCATACCTAGTGAGATTTGAGCCTACAATTTTATTTTTTTTCTCTTTGAGGAGTGTCTTTGGCAATTCTTTTTGCTTTAAGGACTAGCTGAGTTGACCATTTTCTCACTAGAATTTAGGCATCTCCAAATTAAAACAGCTGACAACACTCATGACATTTAGGAAGGGATCAAGGTGTTCTCTTGGACAATTTGAGCCTAAAGATACCAAACCTAGTAAACTGCCCTTGTGTATACACCTTTTGAGCCTTAAAATTCTAATTTTCTTCAAAATACACTAGAGTATTTACACCTAAACCTGTAGACCTGATTCAACCCTACCCCCACTCTGAGAATTCAGATGGTAAAGGAGAAGAAGTTGAAGATGGACAAGTTAAGGTCAACATTTGGTGAATGGAGAAGAAATACAAAACGATGACAGCAGTGTAGCAGCTAGGAGCAGGGTGGCATTTCAGAAAAATAAAAATAAAAAGAAAAGAAAATGTATCCAAAAGAAAAAAAAAATGATGGAGAGAAAGAGAGAGGAGTCAAGAGGAAATTCCATTGGAAAAAGTGAAAATAAGAGGAGAAGCTGGCCACTTCAAGTCTGAAAAATATCAAAGAAAATGGAATATGTTGAATTCAAGAAGGTGAAGTCATGAATCACCTCCTTCACCTGCTGATTTCTAAATTTTACAACCTTTTCACCCTTCCATTCTTTGTAACCTTCACCCATAAGCCACATTATAACCTAGTCATAAGACCTTGTGATCCTATTTAGAAAGAACTATCATATGGAGATGAGGAGTTGCTTAACCTATGGTGAGAAATGGTTAATGATGCCCGAATTTAGAAGCCTTGCCTATGCTCATGCTTGCAGACCCATTTTGGGACTGTAACTGCTCTTGAGCTTGTGTGAAAATGAAAGCCCTCAAACTCAATTGTGAGAGACTGCCTTGGTAAGCATTGGGTCTGACATTAAAAGTATTGGGCACTGTTTAAACCTAATTTTTGAATTAATAGTGAGCTTAGTATTGACATGCACTTACTATTTTTATTGTTATAAGTTGATTGGAAATGATGTGCATGCATGTAAGAGTTTTTCATGTTAAATTGTCTGAGTATTTCATGTGTTTGAAATTCCTCACATTTTGGAAATGAATCAAGGGTGGATTGATACTCTGTTTATTGAAAACTGATTTAATAATTTGTTCACTTTTGTTAACTATTTTATTGAGAAGTTTGTGGGTACCTTCACTAAAAACCCTCAGAAAACTTCACTCCTCCATTAGGGATTAGCTAGGGGTTTAAAAGGATTGATGCATAAGCTAAATGCATCTGTGCACCCTACGAAAGTGGCATTTATATTTCTAGAGTAGTTGTTTAAATTTTGCTTTGCTCGAGGACTAGCAATGATTAGGTTTGGTGGTGTGTTATTCACAGAAAAGTACCACTTTTCTAGCCTTTACTACACCTTAGAGCTGTCTAATAATCCTCTATTTAGTATATTTTGTAGTTAGTAATAACAGTTACAGCTTAGTACAAAGTCCATGCTTTTGAAGCCAAAAAGAGAGAATTCAGGCCAAGGATGACTACTAAGCCAAGGACAGATGGAACACCATGGTGGTACACACAATGGTGACTATTTTGCATGCCTAGGTGGACCCAGGAAGTGTTGGTCATTTCTAAAGTGTTGTCTTGTTATTGGTGAGAAAATAGTGGAAGAAATATAAATCAAAAAGTAAAAGAATAAAAATTGGTTAAAATAGGAAATCTAAAATACACATAGCCTGCAAGATACAAGGCTGTTGTAGCAAGTTTTGAGTAAGTAAGAGTTTGTCCCAAAGAGAAATTGATCTAAAACCCAAAATGGGTTATATTAGTAGGCCTCCAGATCTGGCTGCAGATCTGAGAATCCTAACGAAAGGGAGTTGGGTGTCACAACTACACTAAGTTATTACTAAAAGAAGAGAAATAAAGTACAGTCCTAACCTAAAGAAATGGTTATGAAGAAGGTGGTGATGGTGTGTATTAAAATAAAGATAAAATGTTGGGAAGTAAGTAGTTAAGCTAGGGTTACATCAGCTATGTAACTCAGACTTAGGTCTGTCTCTAGAGCAATCCCTCAGATGGCTACAAGCACATCTGTAAGGAAGATGTATCCAACACAACCCTTATGGGTTGACCTGGTCTCTTAAGGCTATAGCCTATCCACTTCAATGGTCACAGGCTATCCAATAGAGAGGATCAAACCACATGAATTAAGTCAGAAAACCAATCTGATCGTATGTAATAGACTAATCTTAAGGCTATAACTTGTCCACTTAAATGATTACAGATGATCCAATAGATGACCTCCACCCAACTAATCAAATCAAAACATTAAAACTATTGCAGACACCATGCATGCCAGGCTACATGCTCAAGCATCCATGGGAGCAAATAGATCTTGAAAGACTAGTAGAAACCCAACTGCTCAAAGGCTATTTGAAGGCTTTAAATGCAGGTGGTCATTGCCTCAAAAGGCTTGCAATGACTCAGCTCACAAGTCAGTAATCTCTATAGAGAAATCAGAGCTAATATCTGATATTGGTCAAGTTCAACAGAGGGGAGCTTGTTCCTGCAACAGCCTCTCACAAGGCTACAAGCTCAAGTGCAGAGGAGAAGAATTCTTCTCAGAGCTATGGCTTGGAATCACCCTAGGGCTATAGTCTATCCACTTAAATGGTCACAGGCTATCCACAGAGGTTATCCACACCACAGAGAACTGAGCTAAAACATGTATATTGCTGCTGCCACCATGGTCCCAGGGCTACAAGCTCAAGCTTCCATGGGCATTTCAAATCAGCTTAAATCCTAAATGCATGGCATAGATTGAACAAAACTATGGGCAAATAGAAGATTCCCAGATTGAATAAACCATTAAAATACAAATTTCATTACTTAACACAATACTTTCAATTAGATTTCTCAAGGCAACAGCCTTGTGCAAAATAGCTCATCAACTAATCCCAATGTGCATAAAACCCATTACAAAACTAATGAAACTAAACCTAATTGCTTACAAAGAATTTAGCCACCAATTGCTGGGCTAAGAGAGAAAAAAAGTTGAAAAAAAAGAGGTGATCAAACCCTAACCCTAGTCTGCTCGAGCTCACAGCTGATAGAGGTTGAAGGAGGGATGATCATTCCAAGTTAAATTTACAGCTTATATACTCAGTCCTAATGCCTTAGCCAACAAAAGATTACCCCCTAATTTTTAGGATAGATTTAGCACTATTATAACCCTTGAATGCCTTGGGATGTGTGCCTTAAGATTAGGGCCTCAAGATGTGTGCCATGGGCCTAAGGAAATCCTTAAAAGGTCCTTGAGTTAAGACTGAGAAGTTGAGAGCCCGAGCTTTGCGGGGCTGACTCTGGTGCATTAATTCTTTTGCGCAACTTGCAGAGTCTTCGCAAAGTAACAATTGGCTTGGAAAGTTGTACATTCGCACAGGTGGACTTAAATTGTTACGTAGTTGCTTTGTACTACAATGCTGTCACGAGGACGAGTTGCATCGATTTGGCTTGGCTCGCTTAACAAAGCTTTCGATACTTTCTGTCGTGAGGTTCTATTGAAGAAGACATTTAATCTCGCTCAGCTTCTTTGTCAAATGGATAGCACAACTCGCTCGGTAGAGGGTTGAGCTTTTAAGCGCGCCAGAGCTACGCGAGAAAACTTCTAGAGCTCTCTCTCCTCTTGAGCCACGCGAGAACTTCGCGATCCTTTTATGCATATTAGTCTCACGAGACTATGTGCGTGGCTGCTATCAGACTTGATCCTCACGAGAACTTTGCGAGTTCTATTTCTGAAGGTTTAGTGTGTGATTGCTTCGCGAGTTCCTTAAGTGTTGACTGCATCTGAAGTGCATGACTACTGCGCGAGAGACTGCTTTGGGACAATCCCTTCTTCGAGCTGTGCGAATTCTTCACGAGTTCTTCTATGCAGCAGGTATCAGCTGTGCGAGGAGGCCTTACTGCAAATTTAGGCACACGAGGTAGCATTACTTCTCTGCGAGATAACACCATTTTTCCTTACTGCTATGCCACTGCTGCTGTTGCAGCTTTCTCCTCTCACATCCATACATCTTTCATCTGTTGGACTTCTTGGGTCCAGTTTGACATGCAAACTAGCCACCATGGTGTGTAGCACTATGGTGTTCCATTGATGTTTGGCCCAGCAGTCTTCTTTAGCTTAAATTCTTTCTCTTTTTGGCACCAAAAGTAGGTATTTTGTAATAAGCTACATAATTACTACTAACTACAAAACAAGCTAAACAAGGGGTTATTAGTCAGCTTCCAGGTCCAGCAAAGGCTAGGTAAAGAGGTAAAAAGTGGTACTTTTCAGTGCATAACACACCCCCAAACCTAATCTTTTCTAGTCCTCGAGCAAAGCAAAATTTAAACAACTACTCTAGGAATGTAAATGCCACTTTCGTAGGGAACACGAATGCATTTAGCTTATGCATAAAGCTTTTTAAACCCCTAGGTGATCTCTAGTGGAGGAGTGAAGTCTCCTGAGGGTTGCCACTGAAGATACCCACAAACTTCTCAATGAAAATAGTTAACAAAAGTGCAACATTACCAAATCAATATCCAATAATCAGAGCATTAGTCCACCTTTGATTCTTTTAAAAATGTGAGGAATTTAAACAACTGATATGTGCAGACATTTAATTATTTAAAAACTATTGCAAGTATGCACATCAATTTCAATCAGCTTTCAACAAGAGAAATAATAAGTGTATGTCAGTGTTGAGCTCACCATCAATTCAAAAATTAGGATTAGGTAATGCCCTATACATTCAATGTCAAACCCAATGCTTACCAAGGTAGTCTCTCACAAATAATTTTGAGGGTTCTCATTTTACACAAGCTCAAGAACAGTTATAGCTTCCAAATGGGTCTGCAAGTATGAGCATAGGCAAGGCTTCTAAACTCTTGCATCATTGGATTTTCCTCACCATAGGTTGGACAACTCCTCATCTCCACATAACAACTCATTCAACTTAGGATCACAAGGTCTTATGACTGGGTTTTAATGTGGCTTATGGGTGTAGGTTACAAAGAATGGAAGGGTGAAAAGGATACAAAATTGAGAAATCAGCAGGTGAAGGAGGTGATTCATGACTTCACCTTCTTTTAATCTCAGCATATCTCATCTTCTTTGATATTTTTCAGACTTGAAGTGACCATCATCTCCTCTTATTTTATCTTTTTCCAATGAAATTTCCTCTTGACTCCTCTCTATTCCTTTTCATTAATTAATTAATTAATTTTTTTTTTGTTCTTCCTTTGAATACATTTTTCTTTTCTTTTTATTTATATTTTTCTGAAATGACACCCTCTTCCCTGCTCCTACACTATTGTCTTTCTTTTCTGTTTCTTCTCCATTCACCAAATGTTGACCCTAGCTTGTCCATCTTCAACTCCTTATCCTTTATCTTTTGAATTCTCAGAGTGGGGGTAGGTTTGAATCTGGTCCACAGGTTTAGGTGCAAGTACTCAGGTGTATTTTGAAGAAAACTGAAAATTAAGGCTCAAAAGGTGTATGCACAAGGGCACTTTATTTGGGTTTGATATTTTAAGGCTCAAACTGTCCAAGAGAAGGCCTTGATCCTTTCTTAAGTGTCATGGGTATTGTCAGCTATTTCAACTTCACGGTGCCTAACTTCTAGTGAGGACACACTCAGCCAGTCCCTAGAGCAAAAAAAGTTGCCTAAGACACTCCTCAAAGAGAAAAAAAATTGGTAGGCCCAAATCTCATTGGATATGATCTTTCATTGAAGTCATAGACATGTCCTTACCTTTTTCTCTCTTTAATGGTTTACCAAGTGCTAACAAAAGTGAGTTTTCTTGGTATTCAGCTCACGAAAATATTAAAATTTAAAAGTGTTAGTGCCTAAAGGTCTGTAACTTATTTTAAATTTCCTCATTTTCAAAGCTCCTTAGGTGGACATAGTTCTATTTCCATCTTCCTTGGTTCTATTGACTTAGGTTAACTACCTCATTGGCAAACCTTGCCACACCCCCAAACCTATGAGGAGCAGTGTCCTCACTGATTCAAAGATAAGGGATATATGCAGCAGGGTGTTGTGATAAAAATGAGATACAAAACAAAGCAAAAAACAAAAGCAAACAAAGTACATACAAACTACTAAAACAAATAAACAGACAAATAGCAGAAATAAAGTGGACCAAATAAACTTCACACAAAAGCTACCAAAGAGAAATTTCATTTATAACACAGAAATATGTACAATGCAAGGGAAATTAACTACAAAAGGATTTTACAAAAAAACATCCTAACTATTTACATGTACAAAACTAATCATGTGAATTTTTGGCTGCTTCAGCCTTATCTTGGACTCCTTTTCCTTTTTCCTTCTTCAGAGCTGCAGCAGTGGACTGTGAACTTTTTGAAGTAATGTTACATTGCTTGGTGCTACCTCTTTTTCAAGGAGAAGGTGCAGGCTTTGGGGTAGGCTTCGGTGCAAGCTCCTTAATGCTGATCCCAGGTTTTATCGTTTTGGGCTCTTGGGGTTTAGTAGCAGTTGCCTTTGGAGGGGCTTTAGTAGTGAAGTGTTTGGCAGCTGCTTCAGCTAAGTCCCTATCATCAATATCTGCTAAGGTTTGCTGTAATGCATGTGCAGTCCTAGCATACTTATTTGCTCTATCCTCCACCAATCTCAGGGATGTCTGCAATTGCTTGATCACATCCTCCATTCCATCAACTCTATTTTTCTCTTGATTGTATTGGATCATTATCTTCTTCCACCCCTGCTTGATCTTCTTCTTATCTAACTTGTGGGCTAGCTGTAAGAATTTGATTTTATCCAGGAGGGGCTGGGGGATGGATGGGTTGAATTGGCTGAAATGGGGAGGTGGGTGCATGGTGGAAGGTAGTGGGCTGTGGTGAAGTAGGTGTAGGAGTAATGTATTGTGGTAGGGGTGAATCAGGTGGAGGGGTAAAATGATGAGGCTGTGGTGAATCTGGGAGAGGGGTAAACTCATAATTGAATTTTCTTATAATAGAGGTCATCATGGCTGAGTATCCCTCTCCAAAAAAAGGGTCTTGGTCATGGGTCGGGGAAAAAGGGATGAATTGGCCCAAAGGTTCAAGGGTATCAGCTTCAATGGGCTGAGGTGAGGATATAGGGGTTGGTGAAGGTGGTTGGATATATATAGTTGGGTCTGGTATGGTTGTTATTTTAGGGATTGGGATAGGTTGGGATACATAGGTGGGTTGGGGTTCAGTGGGGGCTTTGATTGGCTTCTTTTTCTTTTTGTATGTTACTTCAACAGGTAGGCTAGGATGGGCTGTGGGTGTAGGCACAGGAGTAGGTAAGGTTAAAGGTCTGGTAGGGATGGTTGGGTAAGTTGTGGCTGATGTAATGGGTAAAGGTGTAGGTAAAGGGGATGTAATTATGGGTATTGCGCTGGTACTAGTGGTTGCTAAGGTAGTGATGGTTGCAAAATTGGCTGAGTTAGAGAGGAGGTAACTATGGAGGGTTGAGGAGTTGGGATGGTGGTAGTGGTTGGTCTGATAGTTCCATGAACTAAAGTAGTAATTGTAGAGGTGGGGGCTGCTGTGGTGGGGACTGCAGAAGCAACAACAACTCCCTCTTGAATTATGGGGGCTGCTTCATCTAGCAGCTCCTCCTTCTTCTTTTTCTCAATTATGGTGCCACTGATCCCCCATATCTTTTTGCCACATTTGTTGGGGGCCAGGTTTAGGTCTCCTCATTCATTTGGAAGTGAGAGCCACCTAGCTATAGCAAGGCTGTAATGAGCTTGCAGTAGGGAAATTAGTGGGGCTTCTGCTCCTTCTTCACTTTCTCATGTATATCCTTCATCCCATCAAAAATTAGTTTTACTGCATCAATGTAGTGGTTCAGGTAGAAGGAGTAGAGGGCATCAGCAATGGGGAACCTCCTCTAATGTTGGTGCTTAGAACAATATACATTTTTTCTCAGCATCCCATCCATAAACCTCAGACTAGGGTGCAAATCCCTCTTCCAAATAGATAGCGCTGATGCAGTAACTCCTCTAGTGAGCTCCTTGGCAATTTCAGGAATTATGGCTATCAAAGGAGGACCCAAGCCACACTCTAGGTTATACTTGGCTGGTATCCCAAAAATCTTACCTATTGCTGCTTGGTTAAACAACATCTCAAAATTATCTATCAGCACCAGCAATGATGGGTTTCCATCATCCCCAGTCTTCACCCTGATGTTTTAGTAAAATAACTGCACTAGTTTAAGGAAGACCAGATGCAGTGGGGTCCTTAGTAGGGGTAGCAGGGAGGCCTTAGTGAGGTACTCAATTGAAGTTGGAGTTTCAGGTAGTTCCTCAAAGAATGACTTACCAAAGGCAGTTTCAGCTTCCAGCTTAATTGCAGCCACAAATTTAGAGGGGACCCTGAGGTACTCATTATCTTCCTCCTCCTCAGGGGTAATCTCAGGGACCTCAGGGGCCATTTCTTTACCCTTTTCCTATTTTTTCTTTGCTTTCACAGGGCTCATAGAAGGTGGGTGCTCTCTGGCCCTCTTTTTGGGAGCAAATTTCTTCTTTTGAGCATGGGCACCAGAGGCCACACCCTTGTCCTTCTTCACAGGGACTGCCCTCTTCTTAGTTTGCTCCACTTGGGGCTCAACAACTTGAGTAGATACCTCAGAGGTCTCCACTGTGGAGGCCTCTACAATCCTCACTGATTTTCGAATTGCTACAGGGCTGCCAGTGGGTGTAGGGGTCACCAAGGCAGCTAAAGTGTCAGTGAACATTGAACCCGTGGCCATGGCTATCCCAATTCCTCAAAATTAGAGCTTTAAATACAAGATTTTGGTAGTTCAAACTTAAATGGAAAATATTGCACCTAAATTCCACCCTACTTATCACTAAAATAGTAGCCAAACAAAACAAACGAGAGCGTGAGAGAACTTACCACCAAATTGTTAGGGTTCCACTTCCAACTGTGCATAGTGGATCAAATCTCCCCAAACTAAATTCAAAGTAACCAGGGGGAGTTGTGGAACAGAATGGTAGGATATAAGTGGTTGAGTTGGCGTGGATTTGGTAGTAGAGAAGAAAGAAGAGAGGAATGAGCTCGGAAGTGCTCAGTGGAGACTTAGGGCAATGAAAAGATGAAGTGAAGGAAGTGAAAAATTGCAGGGTTTAAATGAAAGAACCCACGCTTCGCGCGGTTCTCGCCAGGTATTCGCAGGGCAAAATGTTCTTCTTGCATAGTTCTGTGAGATCTCGCGAGGTCTGCTTTAAGGTGCTCAAATACTCGCGAGATCAGTCACGGAGTTGATGTTGTATTTGAGTTGCGCGAGGGGGCAGGTGTATCTCTCGCATAGTTGAAGTAAAGTACCTCATTGTTGTCTTCCCAAGTGTGCATGATTTATTTGTATTTTGAAAACAAATGTTTCAAAGTATGGACTACTGAAATTGGAAAACGAAAAAGAAAGAAAATATCAGCATAGAGAGAAATCAATCAGCCTGCAAGATCAGGGCCAATTGTAGCAAGTTTTAAATGTAAGTGAGTAAAAGATCGTCCACAGAGAATTGATTTAAAATGTATGGTAAACCTCCAGATCTGGCCTCTAATCCTATCTACAATGCAAGTAAGATGAGAGGTTGAATTTGTCACATTAACTAGATTATCTAAAAGTAAAATTTAAACTAAGTGATCCAGATCCGAGTTGAGGGAATTGGATGCAAAATTAATAAGAATGGAGAAATAACAGCTAACTTAAGCTTAGTAATTGATTGCAGAATGAGAAATAGTGTAATATAGTTGAGAAGGTATCAAATCTTCATCTGGTTACCAGCTCAGATGTAAGAGAAAATAATCCAATTCAAGGATTAGAATTGAGTCGAACTTATGGCTATGATCTGTCCACTGTCATGGACACAGATCATCCAATAGTTTTCGTCTTCAATCCAAATTCTTGATTCAGAACATGAGCACCACTACAAATGCTGTAAGAACTAGGTTACAAATACAGATTCTCACAGGGATAGTGAATTAAGGGAAATTGCTTAAAAAAAATAGCAAATATAAAGGAATCTAATGAGTGAGGAGATCACAATGAACCCTCAACATGAATCTGATTGAGAACGTACTGATGAAAACAACCTTTTCAAATCCACCATTACAATTACAGAACACATCTTAAAATAGCTCTCAGATTTGTAGTCTTGAATACAATTCTCACTTGAATTACACAAGTATCTCACAGTTCTCAATTACAGACAAAAGCTAGGCTATTACAGAGGTTTCAGACAAGCTATCTTGATCTGAATTGGAAAATGGGGTAGTAGAAATGAAACTCAAATTCTGGATGCCCAAATTGGGCAAATAGTTCATCTATTTATAATTTTCCTCAAGTCGAGCTCAGATGTGCATCAACCAATCAGAATTGGTTAGATCCATATCAACTAATAGGAGTCGAGCACAAGGATCCAGATCTGTTCTGGCCAATCAGAATTGCTTAATCTGGTTCAGCCAATCAGGAGACAGAGGCATCAATTCTATTGGGCAATTCAAAAATCTGTTTGAGCTTCTAGAAGTTCCCGCCAAGTAATTTCATCTTTGGGTGTTCACATGGAGTGGAATATGCCTCTGGTTCATGCTCAGAATCTTCCAAAATGCTCCTAGGTTTTTAAATGCATTGGGGCACGTGCAGAGATTACTAAAATACCCTTATAGATGCTAGGAATCTTTAGAATATGATTTCGCACAGATTGGGGGCCTTTTCGAAAGGAAATGTGACTTCTGGAGCTCTATTCGCACAGATTGGAGATCTTTTCGAAAGGAAATGTAACTTCTGGAGCTCTATTCGCATAGAACTGGTGCTGTTTGCAAGAAGTTTTCTTCTTTTCGAAAGGATCATCAGCGAGTTTGGTTCCTTTTGAATAGATCAGGTGCTCTTCGAAAACCAAGCCTGGAGCTTTAGTTCTTTTCGCAGTGTTCAGGTTCTTTTCGAATAGATCAGGAATCCTTTCGAATAGCATTCTGTAGTGCATTCTTCTTTTCGAATAGCTCCAAACTTATTTCCAGGCTGAAACCAGGCCTTTATCTTCTTTAGTTTAGGCATTTTGACAGCCAGTGAGGTTGTCCCTTCTCCTTCTTCCTCTAGATCAAGATGGGTCGTCATCTTTTTGGTACTTTTAAGCTACTTTCAGAGTTAAGCCTGCCTTTGTTGTTAGCTATAAAACAAACACTTAAAGTACTTATTTAGTTCTCTCAAGGGTCTATCAAGGCCCAGATTAAGGGGTGGAAAATGGTATTTTCCAGTTCTCAACACATCCGCAAACCTAAGCTTTGCTAGTCCCTAAGCAAAGACAAAGTTAAAAACAAAGTAAAAAGCCACTTTTGTAGGGAGCACAGTTGCATTTAGCATATTCAACAAGCCTTTTAAACCCCTAGGTGATCCCTAGTGGAGGAGTGAAGTCTCCTGAGGGTGTTCAGTGAAGGTACCCACAAACTTCTCCAATAAATCTATTAATATCAATGCAGTTTTGTTAACACAGACTTTTATCAAATCAGATTATTCACACCTGTATTAGTCAAGCTGTAAGAGGATTCTCAAGAAAACATCAGTTCAAAACTGAAATTCTTCTATAATTCTTTTACCATTCACTCAGTTTGTGTTAAAAAGTTTTAATAGAAAAATTAAAGAAAAGCTTGCCTTCTATTTGAGAATCCTGCTATGATGTTACCCCAAATAAGTTGATTTCAAACCCAACTCTCACCAGGGTTGTCACTCAACATACAAGTAAGAGGGTTGTACTATTTCACACAGCTCAAGAGCAGTTACAGCCCTCAAATAGGACTGTAAGTAGGAGCATAGGCATTGCTTTTCAATTCTAAATTTACTGCTCTTTTCACCATAGATTACACAAATCCTTATCTCTATGTGACAGCTCAATCCATCTTTGATCAGTAAGGACTTTAACTTGGGTTGTACTGTGGCTTATGGGTGAATTTTATCAAGAATAAAGGGGTGGAATGGAGTTCAAAATTTGAGAAGTCAGTCAAGGTAAGGAGGTGATAGACACACCTTCTTCAATTCAGCACAATTTCATCTTCTTCTTTGAATTTTCAGAGGCAAAGTGGCCATCTTTTTCTCTTTCTTTTTCAAACTTCCAATGAAATGAGAATATTTCATTTAAAATTTTTTTTTTTTTTTAAAGCAACATTGACTAGAATGCCACATTTCTTCTGCTGATACATCATTGCCTTCAATTATTTTTCATTTTCTTTTACCAAACTGTTACCCAACTCACCTTTCTTCAGCTTTCTTTCCTTTACCTTCTGAATTCTCAGAGTGAGGGTTAGGCTAAATGAGGTTGATGAGGTTTCTGAGGTTTCAAAGAAATCTTTGATTTATAAAACTCAAATGGTGCGTATCAAGGGAAATTTTAAAAGGTGGGGCTTTTTGAAGTTCAAACTATCCAAAAGGAGGCCTTACATCATGTCTTTAATATCATGATTGCTGTCAAGCTATTTTAACTTAGATATGTGTAACTTCTAGTGATAACAAGCAGGTTCAAATAGTCCCTAGAGCAGAAAATTTTTGCCAATTCATACCTTCAAAGAATACATTTCAGGCCCAAATCTCACTGGGTGTGGTTTTCTATCAAATTCTTGAGCTATATCATCACTGTTTTCTCTCTTTTTAGGTTTACTAAAGCATCAATTTTCTTTTGAAAATTTTCTGACATTCACTTCATGAAAGTATTAGAATTACACTAGAAATCAATTTAAAAAAGTTTTAACTTCCTCATTTTTCAAAAACAGGTGTGCAATCACTTCATTTTCAAAAATTCTGTTGATCATAAGCTGCATTAATGTTAACTAAATTATTGGCATCTCTGCCACACACCCCCAAACCTATGAAGAGCAGTGTCCTCACTTGTCCAGAAGTGGAGAAGCAAAGTAAAAAAAAATTTAAAAAATAGCACAATGATAGAGAAAAACAAATGCACAATAATTGACAAATTAACAGAAGTAAACTATAAACAGTAATTACACACTAAACAAACAACAAAATACATGTACAAGGTAGTCTAATAACTAGGGTCAAAATTTGTATAATAAGTTGGTTCAATGGAGTCAGAACTGGAGTCTGTATTGGAGTTTGAACTTGATGCAGCTTTCTCTTGGATTGTGGCTTGAAGTTCTGTGTACTCTTCAGATTTGATCTTTCTTGTGAGGCCCAAATATTTTTCAAGTCTATCAGCCCTCTCTTTTTCTCTAATTGTCCTCACCTTTTCATTGAGAAGCTCTTTTTACAACAGGGCAACTGTGTGCTTCTCACTCCTAACCATCTGATAGGTTTGGTGTAGCAGGTCCTGCATCTTCTCTCTCTCAAATTGCATAAACAACTCCAACTTTCGAATCTTGTCTTCATAAGGAGTCTTAATGTAAGCTTGAAGATCTGCAATCCCCTTAAAGACATCACTAGAGATGTAAGGGTTCTCTTCCATAGCCCTTTGAAGAGTGGCAAAACGTGGAACATGAATGGAGTGGTAGGGGACCATATGTATCCCAGTAGTGGGGTTGGGGGAAGGTGAATCTAAAAATACTACCTTAGGTTCAGTTTGGGTAGGAAGGTCAGAGACAGTGGGGATGGGGAAAGGTGAATCTAAAAGCACTACCTCAGGTTCTGTTTGGGTAGCATGGTCAGAAGTGGAGGGTACTGTGACTGAGGTAGTTGGTTGGGATGTGGAGGTCAATGTTTGGAGAATGGAATTTGTCACAGACTGGTTGTCTGTGTTGATCTGCAGCTGGGCTTGGATAGATTGGAGGAAGGTGAAGATTTGGCTAAATGGTTCAGGTGTGTATGGGATAGGCAGAGTGGTGACTAGTATGATTAGTGTAGGTGGTTGAAGAGTAATAGGTGGGATGACTGTAAAGGGGGAAGTAGCCAAATGAGTAAATTGGGGGGGATCAGGTATTAGGGCATATTCATGCCCAATATTCTCCAAGATGGATCCCATCAAGGATGAATAGGCCTCAGTGGTGAATATCTCAGGTTCAGAGGTATGGGTGATTTTAGGTGTATGAGCTGAATGGGCTGGTGAACCTGAGAAGTTTTGTAGGTGAGGAGTGCTAGGTAAGTTTTCAACAAAATATGTGGGTGTATCTGAGAAATTGTTAGGTGAAATTGGTGGTGTAAGTATGGCTGGAATGGTTGGTGTTGGGGGAGAATCTGCAATGGGAATTGTGGTGGTGATGAGTGAGGGAACTGCTGGGATAGGTGATGGGATAGGTGCTGTGATAGGTGAGGTGGACATGATGATGGTCTCCTCAACATTGGTAGTAGGTTCAATGGCAGCTGCAGGTGCACTGGGTGCAGCTAAAGAGCTGGTCACCTCAGGTTCAGGTATAGTAGCCTCCTGGGCTAGTTCTGCCTCTTCCCTCATTCTTTTCAACATAGTTTGGCTTGTATTCCCAGCCCTCTTCCCAAAAGCATGAGGTGTTGCAATCTCAAAAGGCTCTTGCTCATCAATGTCAAATTTAGCCCTTAGTAGGGTTGTGATCAACCTTCCAAATGGTATTCCAGCCACTTTCTGTTCGTTCTTCATCTTGGCACTGATGTCAGCCATTGCTTCAAATATCAGCTTGGGGGCATTGAAGAATTGCCCTTTAGAAAAGTGAAAGAGGGCCTCAAGAATGGGTGTCCTTCTTTCCTGACTATGCCCAGTGACATACAAACTCCCTCTCAAAATGGAATCCATCAACAAAAACTGGGGTGCTAAGTCTCTCCTCATGATGGATTGCCCAGTTCCAACTATGCCTTGGGTTAGATGGGCAACCATATCTCTAAAAGAAGCTGTCTCAGGTGCACCCAATAGGCCAGTAGGATCATACTGAAATAGTATCCCCAGGGCATTTCCAATATCTTCATAAGTGATGGTTAAATCACAATCATCAATAAAAATTACCAGAGTTGGGGCATCAGCATCCTTCTCAGTCACTTTCACCATGTTCTGGTACCATAATCTCACCATCCTTGGATAAATTTTCTCTGGAAGAGGGGTCAGGATATTACTCAGTGAAGCATCCTTGATGTAGTTCAAGGATAACTTACATTCTGGTTTGTTCAAGAAAAAATTATCATCCACATTGAGCTCTGGAATTAGCTTCTGAGCTTCAATGAAAGGGTTTGGAAGTACCAAATGCTTAGGAAGAGGAGGAAGCTCAATCTCAGGAATAGGGTCAACTTCTGGGATGGGTTCCTCAATTCTAACCTTCTTTCCCTTCTCAATCCTATCAGCCTTATCTATCGACAATTTCCTCTTGGCTGAGGTTTTAGCTTTTCCTTTGGTGGAGGATTTGCTAGCTTTCTTAGCAGAAGACCTAGGGAGCATCTTAGCCAACGATTTTTCAGCTTTCCCCATTTTAAAAATTTCTAAAAACTCGTTCAAATAATTCCTCCTTCTAACAACAATTAACAAACAACTCTCTTGAATCCCAGACACTGTATGCTTAAATAGAAATCAAAATTTTAAAGCATAGACAGAGGATATGGAGAGAAAAATACCAAAACCTAGGGTTTGCTCAAAATCTCTGATCGCTTGATCAAATCCACCGGAGTCTCTTCAAGCTTAATCAACGGAAAAAAAATGAAGGAAATTGGATCTGGATTCCAAAAGAACGTAGAGATGGAAAAAGATGGGTTTTCTGTGAAACAGGACAAGCTGGAAATGCTTTCGAATATGAAAACCTCTATTCGAATTGTTTTAAATATGTTTAAATCGATTTCGCAAAGCATCATTAATTCTTTTGAAAAGTTCAAAAAAGTCCTTTTCGAAAAGGAGAAAGGCATCAGTACCTTTCGCAAAGCAAATGGGTTCAGAAACATCTGTTCGAAAAGATTTGCATCTATTCGTAAAGTTTACCATTCTTTTCGAGCAGTTATGGTTACAGGTTCAGATCCTTTTCGAAAAGGAGTTTATACTTTTCGAACTGAATTTTCCTTTGCGAATTGATTCTTCGCATTGACTGTAAAACTTTTCGAATTGACTATCAAACTTTTCGAATTGACTACTTTTGAACAAATACTCTGAAGTACAGAACTAAATTTTTTTTTTTTTTTAACAAAATTTCTACATTAAAATCATTGGAATTTATTATCTCAATCAATTAAAACCACAAAGCTTTCAGAACTTATGATTCCTCAAAGAAAATTTAACTAAAACATGACTAAAATAGAGAAAAACTATTACACAAAACTATGCAAAAATCACAGAACAGACAGTTAAAATACATATGATACAGTTGTATGACATTAGATTTGTGGAGGCTCTTGATGATAGATGGTCATCACAGGCTCCAGAATATTTTTAATGAATGGTTTGAGCCTCTAACCATTTACTTTCAAGGTTCTTCCATCACTCGGGTGCATAATTTCAACAGCTCGGATGGAGATGCTTGAATGACAGTATATGGCCCTTCCCATCTGGATCTCAGCTTTCCAGGAAAAAACTTGAGTTTTGAGTTGAATAACCATACCTTAGAGCCAGCTGTGAACTCTTTTCTCAGCAGATTTTTGTCATAGAAAGCCTTAACTTTTTCTTTGTAAGATTTTGCATTGGTGTATGCATCCATCCTCAGCTCTTCCAACTCAGAGAGCTGCAGTTTCCTGTGCTTACCAGCAGTAGTAAGATCCATGTTAAAAGCTTTAACGGCCCAAAAGGCTTTATATTCTAACTCCACTGGTACATGGCATGCTTTACCATAGACCAATCTGAATGGGGACATGCCAATTGGGGTCTTATAGGCTGTCCTGTAAGCCCACAATGCATCATTTAGCTTAAAGGACCAATCCTTTCTGTCCTTCCTCACAGTCTTTTCTAGTATATGTTTGATTTCTCTGTTGAAAATCTCCAGTTGTCCACTGGTCTGTGGATGATATGGAGTAGCTACTCTATGAGTCACAGAGTACTTTTTCAATAGAGCTTCAAAATGCTTGTTACAAAAATGGCTTCCCCCATCACTGAAAATGGCTCTGGGGGAACCAAACCTGGAAAAGATGTTATCCTTTAAGAATTTAAGGACAACTTTGTGGTCATTGGTTTTAGTGGCTGTGGCTTCAACCCATTTGGATACATAATCCATAGCTACTAAGATGAAATTAAAACCATTTGAAGGAGGAAAAGGTCCCATAAAATCTATCCCCCAAATGTCAAACAATTCAACTACCAAAATGGGCTGTAAAGGCATTGAATTTTTCTTGGAAATGCTGCCCAATCTCTGGTAGTTCTGACAAGACTTACAGTGCTGCAGTGCATCCTTGAAGAGTGTGGGCCAATAAAATCCACACTGCAAAACCTTTGCAGCAATTTTGTTTCCACTAAAATAACCTCCACAGGCCTGCTCATGACACATGGAGAATATGCTGTGGAAGTCTTCTTCATGGACACATCTTATAATGATTTGGTCTGCACAAATCTTAAACAGGTAAGGATCCTCCCAAATAAAATGTTTAACCTTTGAAAAGAAGAGATCCTTGTCCATTTTATTCCAGTGTTGGGGGGTCCTTCCGGTAGCCAAAAAGTTGACTATATTTGCAAACCAAGGGATAAGCACACTGATAGCAAAAAGTTGCTCATCAGGAAAAGAGTCATTGATAGGCAACCTATCAATCTCAGCAGTCAGAATCTTAGACAGGTAATCAGCCACCACATTTTCCACACCCTTTTTATCTTTAATCTGTAAATCAAACTCCTGTAATAGGAGGATCCACCTGATTAATCTTGGTTTGGTATCCTTCTTAGACAGAAGGTATTTCAGTGCTGAGTGGTCAGTGAACATCACAATTTGTGAACCCAAAACATATGACCTAAATTTCTCCAAGGCAAAAACAATTGCCAACAGCTCTTTCTCAGTTGTTGTGTAATTGAGCTGTGCATCAATCATTGATCCACTGGCATGAGCTATGACATGAGGCAGCTTATCCTTTCTCTACCCAAGAACAACTCCCAAAGCATAATCTGATGCATCACACATCAGCTCAAAGGGTAGGGAGTAGTCTGGAGACTGAAGTATTGGAGCTGAAATCAAACAATTTTTTAAGAATTCAAATGCCCTAAGGCATTCATCATTGAAAACAAAAGGGACATCTTGGCACAATAAATGGCAAAGAGGCTTGAATATTTTACTAAAGTCCTTAATGAACCTCCTGTAAAATCCAGCATGCCCCAAGAAACTTCTAATTTGCTTAACAATTTTGGGAGGAGGCAAATGTGCAATTAAATCTATTTTTGCTCTGTCCACTTCATTGCTCCTATGGGAGACAACATGGCCAAGGACAATGCCTTTGGTGACCATGAAATGACTCTTCTCCCAGCTCAAAACTAAATTGGTTTCAACATCTGTGTCGAGATGATGTAAACATTGGGCGAAACTGTCTCCATATATTGAAAAGTCATCCATAAAAATCTCTATATATTGGTCAATCATATTAGAGAAAATGGAGTACATACATCTTTGAAAGGTAGCAGAGGCATTACAAAGACCAAAAGGCATCCTCCTATAAGCAAAAGTGCCAAAGGGACAAGTGAATGTGGTCTTTTCCTGATCTTGTGGATACACAGGAATCAGGTTGTAACCAGAGTATCCATCAAGAAAACAATAATAAGCTTTACCTGCTAGCTTATCTAAAATCTGATCAATGAATGGAAGAGGGAAATGGTCTTTTCTGGTCATTGTGTTGAGCTTTCGGTAATCAATACAGACCCTCCAACCAGTTGTTTGTCTGGTTGAAATGAGCTCACCAGAATCTGAAGTTACAATAGTAATCCCGAATTTCTTAGGTACCACCTGTGTAGGTGCCACCCAAGCTGAATCTGAGATGGGGTAAATGACCCCTGCATCCAACAACTTAACAACCTCCTTCATGACCACTTCTTGCATATGAGGATTCAGCCTCCTCTGCATTTCTCTAGAAGGCTTTGCACCTTCTTCCAAGTGAATTTTATGCATGCAAATAGCTAGACTGATTCCTCCCAAATAAGCAATAGTCCAGTCAATTGCCCTCTTATGCTGCTTTAATACAATCAACAACTCTTCCTCCTGCTCCTCAGTGAGGGAGGAAGAGATAATCACAGGCAATGTTTTATGGTCTCCTAAAAATACATATTTCAAATTTTCTGGCAACTGTTTCAGCTCTACATCAGGTGGGCTGAGAAGAGAAGGTAACAAAGGTACCTTGGCTATTTGTGGAAGGGGAAAAACAGCAGGTTTCCATGAAGAAAACCTTACTGTTTGGACATGAGTTTCTTGCATAGCGTTGACCTCTTCAGTCTTTGAGGCACAAGCTGTCTCTTCCACAACATTTCTCCAAACATCTTCAAAATCTGTGATTAAATCTTTACATTGCAGGAACTGAGGTAGAGTTTCCTCTACCAGTTCATCCAACAAATCAACAAGAAAAGACTCCTCAGAACTGAACTGAGGCTGGGTAATTGCATTGTAAACATTTAACTTCACCTTCATATTTCCAAAGGACACTTCCATAATACCAGACCTGCATTGAATACAAGCATTGGCTGTAGCCAGGAATGGTCTCCCCAAAATGACAGGAATGGAAGTTCTTCTTTTTGTAGGTTCCATGTCCAATGCCAGAAAATCAACAGGGTAGAAAAACTTATCTACTCCTACCAACACATCCTCAATCATCCCAACTGGCTTTCTTTCAGATCTGTCTGCTAGTTGTAACACCACATGAGTGGGTTTTAACTCTCCCAAACCTAGTTTCTCATATACAGAATATGGAAGCAGGTTAACGCTAGCACCCAAATCTAATAAAGCCTTTTCAATGGTATGTTCCAATAATGCAAGGGATTGTGGGGATTCTAGGATCTTGGAGTTTAGGAGGTGTGGCAATGGACAAAACCTGTTTAACTTTCTCCATAGCAAAGACCTTCTTGGATAACTGGATCCTAGATTGTCTTCTGTGTGTGCAAATGTCCTTCAAGAACTTTGCATAGGCTGGGACTTGCTTGATTGCATCAAGCAAAGGAAGATTTATCTTGACTTGCTTGAAAGTCTCCATCATTTCATCTATTTTTGTATTCCCTTTATCAAAAGGGGATGCAGATTTCATGGCATGGGGAAATGGTAAATGAGGAACTAGTCCTTCATTTACAGCCTTAGCATCGTCATCAGAATTTTTTTGATTTTTCTGTTTTTCATTCTTTTTATTTTTCTGAGGTACATCAGCACCCCCAATGCTAAACTCATGCTCCTCTTGCTGAATGTTCCTAGCAGTTTTCTTTTTTTTTTTTCTTCTTCTTTTTCTGTATCCACATTGTTATTTACAACTCTTCCACTTCTCAAAGTAGTGATAGCTTTTACTTCTTCATGTGAAAAAGAGGCATCTCCAACCATGAACTGTCCTTTGGCCAATGTATTTGAAAGTTGACCCAATGTGTTTTCAATCTTCTTAATACTCTGACTGTGAAAGTTTACAGTCTGAGTTAAAGACCCAAAATTCTGGAGTGAAGTTAGAACTTGGTCTTCAAAAGAAGGGGATCTGGAAGGAGGCTGAGCTAGGGCAGATTGATGCACAGGTTGTGCCATCTGTTGTGGAATGGGCTGCTGAAAATTAGGCTTGGTATAGAAATTATGCTGGTATGGCTGCACAGTTTTGAAAGGTACTTGGTTCTTTGGTTGCTGCTACTATTGTGATTGATAATTGCCCTTGCTCCACCTTAAATTGGGGTGCCCTCTCCATGCATATTCATTAGCTTGCAACTGTCCAAATGATTGGGCAGCATGAGCTTGCTCCACCACTAGATCTGGGAACTGTGGTGCAGCTGGACATTGATCATGGGAATGAGTAGGGGACTGGCATATCAGACATCCCTCCTCTACTCTAGCAACCATTGGACTTTGAAATGAGTCCATCAATCTATCAAACTTGGTGGTTAAATTGTCCACCTTCCTTTCCAACTCATTCACCTCATAAATCTTTCCCTTCGTAGTCTACTCTTTATTCAACCGAGCAGGATTCTCAATGTCTCTTGATAGAGATTCTTGTTGGGTTGAATTTTCACCAATAACTTCAAATAGGTCCCAGACCTCCTCAACTGTTCTTTGCAAATAGGTGCCTCCACAGGAGGCATCTACCATATTCTTACCCTTTTGATCAATTCCCTGATAGAAGCTTTAAACAAGCTGCCATTGGGGAACTTGATGATGAGGGCATTGCCTTAAAAGTTCCTTAAACCTTTCCCATGCTACATAGAAAATTTTAGTTGAGTGTTGAGAGAAAGTGACAATGCTTTGTCTCAACTGGCTGGTCTTAGACATAGGGAAGTATTTGGCTAAAAATTGACACTACAAATCATTCCAAGAAGTAATACTATTTGGTGGCAACATGGACAGCCATGCTCTAGCTTTGTCCTTTAATGAAAAAGGAAAGAGCCTAAACTTGGTTGCCTCTGGACCTAGTCTAGCTATGTTGAATGTGGTACAAAGAGACAAGAATTCATCCACAAGCATGTATGGATCCTCCTTACTCAAACCATGGAAGGAAGGAAGCATCTGGATAGTTGATTATTTGATTTCATAATTTCCTTCAACAGTAGGAAATTGAATGCAAAATGGGAAATTATATGCACCAGGTGCAAAATAATCCCTCAAGAGTCAAGGTTGCTTACCCATAGTAGCAGTCTCAGCAAAATTCTGTAATGTTTGTCTAGTTCTTAGTAGCCTTTCAACTTCTAAATTCAAAGGGACAATCTCAGGATTGAGAGTCCTCCTACCAAACATACAACATAGATACAGAGAGAAAAATTATGCAAAGCAAACCTGCAATAATCCTTACTGAGTAGATTCCAAGCTTAATTGTATAGGGATAACTGCACAGATTCAAGCAATAGAAACAGTTAGCACTAATGTAAAAATAAAAATAAAAAACTTAGGTCTTCCAATTTTAAAATCTATTCCCCGGCAATGGCGCCAAAAACTTGTTGTCTTCCTAAGTGTGCATGATTTATTTGTATTTTGAAAACAGATTTTTCGAAGTATGGACTACTGAAATTTGAAAACTAAAAAGAAAGAAAATATTAGCACAGAGAGAAATCAATCAGCCTGCAAGATCAGGGCCAATTGCAGCAAATTTTAAATGTAAGTGAGTAAAAGATCGTCTACAGAGAATTGATTTAAAATGTATGGTAAACCTCCAGATCTGAGGTACCAAATCTGGCCTCTAATCCTATCTACAAAGCAAGTAAGATGAGAGGTTGAATTTGTCACATTAACTAGATTATCTAAAAGTAAAATTTAAACTAAGTGATCCATATCCGAGTTGAGGGAATTGGATGCAAAATTAATAAGAATGAAGAAATAATAGCTAACTTAAGCTTAGTAATTGATTGCAGAATGAGAAATAGTGTAATACAGTTGAGAAGGTATCAAATCTTCATCTGGCTTCCTGCTCAGATGTAAGAGAAAATAATCCAATTCAAGGATTATAATTGAGTCGAGCTTATGGCTATGATATGTCCACTGTCATGGACAGAGATCGTCCAATAGTTTCCTTCTTCAATCCAAATTCTTGATTCAGAACATGAGCACCAGTACAAATGCTATAAGAACCAGGTTACAAACATAGATTCTCACAGGGATAGTGAATTAAGGGAAATTGCTTAAAAAAAATAGCAAATCTAAAGGAATCTAATGAGTGAGGAGACCACAATGAACCCTCAACATGAATCCGATAGAGAACGTACTGATGAAAGCAACCTTTTCAAATCCACCATTACAATTACAGAACACAGCTTAAAATAGCTCTCAGATTTGTAGTCTTGAATACAATTCTCACTTGAATTACATAAGTATCTCACAGTTCTCAATTACAGACAAAAGCTAGGCTATTACAAAGGTTTCAGACAAGCTATCTTGATCTAAATTGGAAAATGGGGCAGCAGGAATGAAACTCAAATTCTGCATGCCCAAATTGGGCAAATAATTCGTCTATTTATAGTTTTCCCCAAGTTCAGCTCAAATGTGCATCAACCAATCAGAATTGGTTAGATCCATATCAACTAATAGGAGTCAAGCACAAGGATCCAGATCTGTTCTGGCCAATCAAAACTGCTTGAACTGGTTCAGCCAATTAGGAGACAGAGGCATCAATTATGTTAGGCAATTCAAAAATCTGTTTGAGCTTCAAGAAGTTCCCGCCAAGTAATTTCATCTTTGGGTGTTCACATGGAGTGGAATATGCCTCTGGTTCGTGCTCAAAATTTCCAGAATGCTCCTGGGTTTTTAAATGCATTGGGGCGCATGTAGAGATTACTAAAATACCCTTGCAGATGTTGGGAATCTTTAGAATACGATTTCGCACAGATTGGGGGCCATTTCGAAAGGAAATGTGACTTCTGGAGCTCTATTCGCACAAATTGGAGATCTTTTCGAAAGGAAATGTAACTTCTAGAGCTCTATTCGCATAGAACTGGTGCTGTTCGCAAGGAGTTTTCTTCTTTTCGAAAGGATCATCAGCGAGTTTGGTTCCTTTCAAATAGATCAGGTGCTCTTCAAAAACCAAGCCTGGAGCTTTAGTTCTTTTCGCAATGTTCAGGTTTATTTTGAATAGATCAGGAATCCTTTCGAATAGCATTCTTCTTTTCGAATAGCTCCAAACTTATTTCCAGGCTAAAACCAGGCCTTTATCTTCTTTAGTTTAGGCATTTTGACACCCAGTGAGGTTGTCCCTTCTCCTTCTTCCTCCAGATCAAGATGGGTCATCATCTTTTTGGTACTTTTAAGCTACTTTCAGAGTTAAGCCTGCCTTTTTTGTTAGCTGTAAAGCAAACACTTAAAGCACTTATTTAGTTCTCTCAAGGGTCTATCATGGCCCAGATTAAGGGGTGGAAAATGGTATTTTCCAGTTCTCAACACTCATGAAGAAAATGTATTCAGTGAGCTTCAGAAGATTACTCGCGAGGTTCTCACGATGTACAACATGCTTGATTTTCGTTCTTCGTGCAACTCCATGTTGCTGACAAGATAGAGCCTCGCAAGGCTCAATATCAGGCTTTAGTAGGTGCTCTTGCTCGCGAAGCTCTCGCAAGGAACAACATGCCTATTAGAACTCCGTGAGAAAGCCTTCGAGTGGCTTGCGAATGTGAAATTGAGGCCATAGAGCTTTGCGAGAAAGCACCATTTACCCTTTTTCTCAGTGCTGCAAATTAGCTAGTGCATCGATATTGACATGCACCTATCCATTGTGCATACGCACCAACTTCCTTCAAATGTAACCCTTTCATCATGATAAGTGATTGCCCATTACCAACATATGTACATCAAAAATTCAGAATGCTATAGATTTTCAATTATATCAGATTCATGACAGTTACAATGATAGCACCTTAACCACTCAACTAGAAACAGAACATGCATTTCAATATTAGAAACAGAACATGCATTTCAGTATCAGGTCTAGGCACATTAAATTCAGATGACAACACATGCACCATCACATCACAACACACAACTCAAAACAAAATAGAACAAAACTTGCAAATGAACACACAATGAAAACACTACATGGTAGATTTTTAAGCAAAGCAAAACACAAATTCCACAATTGTGGTACACAGTGTAAAGAGCTGTGGGTCACTAATCAGTGGGGGGGTTCATGCAGGTGAATAGTCTGGGGAGGCTCCACTGAACATTTTACACAAATTTTTAACCTTTGCCCATTCACTTTCATGATTTTCCAAGACATGGGATCCAAGATCTCCACAGCACCAGATGGGGAGGCATGGATGACAGTGTAAGGTCCATCCCATCTAGATTTTAACTTCCCTGAAAGAATTTTAATTTGGAGTTAAAAAGCCAAACCTTGGTACCAGTATTGAAGTCCTTCCTCATGAGTTTCTTGTCAAAGAATGCCTTGGATTTCTCCTTGTAAATTCTTGCATTTGTATAGGCTTCCAGTCTCAGCTCATCAAGCTCTGACATTTGCAATTTCCTGTGAGAACCAGCAGTAGATAGATCAAAATTTAGTGTTTTGATAGCCCAGTAGGCTCTGTACTCTAACTGCACTAGTAGGTGGCAGGCCTTGCCATAGACCAGCCTAAAGGGGGACATACCAATAGGGTTTTATAGGCAGTCCTATAAGCCCACAAAGCATCATTCAACTTTTGTGTCTTGTTCTTTTTATATGCCCTAACAGTCTTCTCCAAGATGTACTTGATCTCCCGATTAGAAATTTCAACTTGCCCACTGGTCTGTGGGTGGTAGGAAGTTGCAATTCTGTGTGTAATAAAATACTTTTTGAGCAGATTCTCAAAAGGTCTGTTATAGAAATGACTCCCCCCATCACTAATGATAGCTCTGGGGGTGCCAAATCTGGAGATGATATTGTCCTTTAAAAATTTAAGGACAACTGTGTGGTCATTGGTTCTTGTGGTAATGACTTCCACCCATTTGGACACATAGTCCACTGCCACAAGTATAAAGTTGAAACCCATAGAAGGAGGAAAGGGGCCCATAAAATCAATGCCCCAAATGTCAAAAAGTTCTACCACAAGGATGGGCTGCAATGACATTGAATATTTCTTAGAAATGCCTCCCAACCTTTGACATCTCTCACATGCTTTGCAATGTATGTGTGTATCTTTACATAAAGAGGGCCAATAAAACCCACATTGTAAAACTTTTACAGCTGTCTTTTTGCCACTAAAGTGACATCCATAGGCTTACTCATGACACATAGAAAGAATGTTGTGGAACTCACTTTTAGGCACACATCTCCTTACAACCTGATCTGCACAATGCTTATATAGGTATGGTTCCTCCTACAGAAAATATTTGACCCGAGAGAAAAATAAGTCTTTTCCATCTTCGACCAATGAGGGGGAATCCTACCAACAGTAAGAAAATTCACAATGTGTGCAAACCAGGGCACACTAGACTGCATAGCAAATAACTGCTCATCAGGAAACAATTCATTGACAAGTGCTGCTACACATTCTTCCAAAACAATTCTAGAGAGGTGGTCAGCCACCACATTCTCAACTCCTTTCTTATCCTTGATCTCAAGATCAAACTCCTGCAATAGGAGGATCCATTTGATCAGCCTTGGTTTGGCAACCTTCTTTGACAATAGGTATTTCAGGGCTGAGTGATCAGTAAAAACTATAATTTTAGACCCAAGCAGGTAGGGTCTGAACTTGTCCACATCAAACACCACAACAAGTAGCTCCTTCTCAGTGGTAGTGTAGTTGAGCTGAGCTTCAGCTAGTGTTTTATTGATATAATAAATCACTGCAGGCAGCTTATCTTTTCTCTGAAATAAGACAACACCTATGGCCAAGTCTGATGCATCACACGTCAGTTCAAAATGGAGTGACTAATCTAGGGCTTGGATTATAGGAGCAGTGGTAAGGCACTTTTTTAAGATCTCAAAGGCCTCAAGGCACTCAGCAGAGAATTCAAATGGTACATTTTGGCATAGTAGGTGGCACAATGGCTTGGCAATTTTGTTGAAGTCCTTAATGGACCTTGTTATTGACTGAAAAGTACCACTTTTCACCTCTTAACCTAGCCTTTCATAGACCTTGAAGCACACTAATAATCATTTGTTAAGTGTGTTTTGTAGTTAGCAATAATCTGTGCAATTTAATACAAAATCCATCCTTATTAGCCCAAAGAAGAGGAAGAAGACATGTAAAGATGACAACTGAGCCAAAGCCTAATGGAACACCCTGATAGTGCTCACCATGGTGATTCATTTACTGGTCATCATTGACCAAAAGCCTAGCAGATGGATGAAGTTGGCTGAGAATGGAGAAACTACAATAGCAATAAGTGCAATGCATCAGAGCATAGAAAGACAGATCTCGCAGAGTTTAGAAGCTCCCTCACGAAGCTAAGGATGCAGTGAAATATGCCCTTGCACATATAGGCTGTGTAGTCAAGAGGAGAGCTGTAAAGACATCGCAAAGATCTCGTGAATTAAAATCCTCAGAATTTGTAGTCGCAAAGCTCTCAAGGAGATCAAGCCTTAAAGTAGCAGCGCGATGAACATAGCGAGTCCATGTGTGTACTGAACAAAATTTCACCTCGCGGAGTTCGTGCGTGGCCCTAGAAGAGAGAAGCCCAGAATTCTCCTTACGCATATCTCGTTCACTCTGAAGCCTTACCAATCACTATGCGAGCGCAGGAGCATACCTGCGTGAGTACCCAGTGAGAGAGAGCTTCTGAAACTCTACTGCACGAGAAGTTTAGGCACTCTAGATCATCTCCACGATAGCATTGCAGCGCAAAGGAACTGTGTGATTAACTAAAGATTCACTGTGCAAGTGAGCAGTTCCCACCAATCAAAAGCTACTCCAAGAAGTCTCTACAATTGCGTGAATGAATGAATGCATATGCCAGCCCTGCGAAGCACGGACTCCCCACTTCTTAGTTTTAACTCAAGGACCTATTGGGAATTTACCAAGGCTAGGGCACACGTCCCAAGGCATGGATTTTGAGGTGCACGTCTCAAGGCATTCAAGGGTTGTAATAGTGCCATGTCTGCTAGAAAAATTAGGGTTAATCTCTTCAGAGCCAAGGCCGTATGGATAGAGTATATAAGATATACTTAGAGTTTAGTTCTATCATCGATCCTTCTTTTCATCCTCTGTCGACTGAGAGCTCTAGCAGGCGAGGGTTAGGGTTTGATCACCTCTTTTTCCCATTTTTCTTCTCTCTTAGCCTAGCACTTGCTAGCTAATCCCTCTGTAAGCAGTTAGGTTTAGTTTATTTCAGTTTGTAATAGGTTTTATATACATTTGGAATTTTAATGAGCAGTTGTGTATAGGCCGCAGCCTGGAAATAGTTCATTGTAAGTTTCGCTGTTATTAATGGATTATTGTTTTAATGATTAATTGAATCTAAAGATATTCTAGTTTCTTTAGATGTCTATAGGATCCATGTATTTGGGACGAGCCCATTCAGTTTTCAGTAGATCTATTATTTACCATCTGATTTCCCTTAGTTTGATAGCCCCATGGAAAGTAATGCTAGATTTGTAGTGAGATCTGGGGAGCTCGAAGGCCTGTGGATGTTGGGGAATTCTAGTGTGTTGAATTAAGGTGTAAAAATCAAGAGAGATTCAGCACATCTAAAATATCCTGGGCCTGCAAGATATAGGGTCCTTTGTAGCAAGTTTTAAAAGTAAGGGAAAGTCCACAGAAAGGTGGTTTGGAATTGAGTAAATCTCCAAATATGTAAGAGATATGGCACCCTAGCTATTACTAATTTAGCTAAAAGATAGGGGAGAAGTTTGGATCGGGTTGTCACTTAAACTAACTATAATTAAAATGCAGATTGTCTTAGATCAAATCTAGAGCCTCAGATCTTGCAGGTGGAAGGTTTAAAAACTCAAAAGGTGGAGAAGAACAGCTTAGTGGTTATTTTCACTGCAATCAGGTTGAGCTAAGCATATTACAGGGGTTCAAAAGTACACAAGTCCCTCGGCTGGCCACAGGCACTAGCCATAAGCACAGCTGCAAGGTATAAATTCCACTTCAAATCACAGGATCCACCTGGCCTTAAGGCTATGATCTATCCACTTTAATGGTCACAGACCATCCTATAGGCTTTATCGAATCCATGAATTGCAGCAGATGAATCCAATTGAGGCCTGAGCTCAGATTTACCTTAAGGTTATGATCTATCCACTTTAATGGTCACAAACCATCCTAGAGATCTCCTACAAAGCTAGAGCCTCAATTAGAACAATTAAAACCACTACAGATGCTGTAATTTCCAGGTCATAAATGCAGGAAATTACAGGGATATCAGATCCAGGGAATTCAGATGATATCCAAGAGGTCTACCAGTTAAGTGGGTGAGCTGATCAAGCAACTCCTCTACACAAATCCGATCGAGCACCAAAAAGAATAAAAAGATCTTTAGATCTAATTAAGACATTGAGCTTTAGATCTAATTAAAACATTCACATTGTAAACAAGGTCACTCTTACAATGGAATGCTCTCAGATCTATAGTCTGTGCAGCAATTAACCCCAGCAACACTCTTAACCTTACCCAATTACCGATCTAACTCACCCCTTGCTGCTCCTAGAGAATTAGCCAACCATGGTTGGGCTAAAGGAAGGAAAAAAGAATCTCACTGCAAGCTCCGATCTCTAGGAAAATGTCTAGAAATTTGATCCTCCCCAATGGCAATTGGGGATCTCAATATATAGCTTTCTCCTCTATTTTTCCCACCAAAAATCCCTACTAGAAGGTTGTTCGAGTTTGTTAGAGTTTTGTTAAAGCACGTGGGTCGGTTAGGTTTTTTTAGGGCATCTTCTAGAATGTCACGTCGGTCATCAAACTGCCTCGGTTTGCATGTAGCAGGTCACCAAGTCACAACGTGTGCATAACATAGTTTCTGAGAAGTTCAGCACACGATTTTGATAGGTTGGAGAAGCTTTTGACAGGTTAAGAGTAAGCTTGTAGCCCCTTTCGATAGGTTCCCTGGTTTCTTCGATAGGTTGGCTTAAATGCTTCAGCTTCACTGCACTTGATTTATGGCCTTCGACAGGTTGGAAGAATAATTCAATAGGTTGAGGATTCACATTTTATTGCTTCGATCAGATGACCCTTATTCCTATCGAAAGGTTCAGATCATTCTGCGACAGGTACTGTCTCAGCACTTCTATCTTGATAGGTTCAGTGGACCATTCGATAGGTTCAGGGAACCTTCTGATAGGTCTCCTTTTTCCCTCAAGCTAGCTTTCGATAGGTTGAATTCACTTTCTCTTTCAACTGCTCGATAGGTTCTTGGATCCTATCGAATTCTTCACTTCTGCATGAGTTCTTCCTTTTTCTGCCTTCTGATCCTGTCGAAACCTTCTCAACTGCACGAATTCCTTCCTTTCAATGCTTTCAGCTCCTACCGAACTCTTCAGGTGATCAATCGATAGGACATTTTCAGCCTATTCTCACTTTCTCCACCTTGCCCTGCTGTAGCCACGCGCTCCAAGGGTTCAATGATGTGCTACCTTTTGGTGTGCTATTGCTGAGTTCGCCCTGTGCTGAGAGATGGCTCCTTGTTGGGCATTCTTGAGTGCTTTTCTTCCCTAGTATCTTCTTTTATTATTGTCTACAAAATACACTTGACAAGGGCTTATTGGTGTGCTCACATGTCTATCAATGGTCAGGTTATAGGGTGAAAAGTGGCATTTTTCACCACTTAACACACCCCCAAACCTAAGCTTTGCTAGTCCCTGAGCAAAAGAGAATTCAAAGAAAAAGAAAATGCCACTTTCGTAGGGAGCACGGATGCATTTAGCACATGCACCAAGCCTTTTAAACCCCTAGGTGATCCCTAGTGGAGGAGTGAAGTCTCCTGAGGGTTTTCAGTGAAGGTACCCACAAACTTCTCCAATACACTTAGTTAATAATAGTGCAACCTATTAAAGCAGAGTTTAAGCACATCAAATAAATTCAAATCATGTCCATTCATTAAGGGAAATTCAACAGGACAAAAACATCCATTTGGAAATATGAAAGTTTGCTGAAATCTCTCCATCATCACTAAGTTTGTGTCCAGGCATTTCTTCTAAAATTTTATGCATAACTCACCATCAATTTGAGGATCCTGCTTAGATACTTCCCCCTTCAATCTAGATTTCAGACCCAAGTCTCATCAGGGCTGTTCACTCATCAGTACAGAGAAGAGGGGTAAATCATATCACTCAGCTCAAGAGCAGTTACAACCCTCAAATAGGACTACAAGCAGGAGCATAGGAATTGCTTGAATTTCTGACTTTTCCAGCTCTTTTCACCATAGATTAAGTAGATTCTCATCTCCACACGACAGCTCAATTTACTTTCAGATCAGTAAGGTCTTTTTATTGGGTTGTAATGTGGCTCAGGGATGAGGTTTGTGGAGGAACAAAAGGGATAAGAGGGTTCAAATTTGAGAAATCAGTAAAGGCAAGGAGGTGATTCATGACTTCACCTTTAATTTAGCACAATTCCATATACTTTTTCAATTTTCAGAGCCAAAGTGGCCAGCTTCTTCTCTTCCTTTCAGTTTTTTCAATGAAATGACTTCTCTTTCTCATTCTTCTGCTCTCTTTTTTTTTTTTTTTTTTTTTTTTTTTTTTTTTTTTTTAATAATGTAATACCACAAATACCACCAACTGCGTTTTTCATTCTTTCAACCTGATTTAGGACCTTGCTCCTCTAACCTTTCTCCTCCTTCCTCTTCCTGATTTCTCAAATTGAGGGTGAACTGAAATAGGTGAAGAGGTTTTGGTTTAGAATTTCTGGTTTTCATCAAAGAAAATTGGGGCTTTTAAGGCTCAAGTGGTGTGCATCAAGGGCAGTTCAAAGGTGGGGAATTTTAGGCTCAAACTGTCCAAGAGATGGCCTTACTTCATGTCTTCCATGCTATGAATGCTGTTGAGCTTGTTTCAATTTGGATATGCTTAACTTCTAGTGGTCAGGATTAAGTCCATTTACTTCTCAAAGCAGAATGAATTGCCAAGACACTCTTCAAAGAAGTTTTCAGGCCTAATTCTCACTGGGTATGGCCTTCCATCCCAATTTCTGGGGAGTATCTTCACAGTTTCTTCTCGTTGCTGGTTTGTCACACATCAAACACTTTCTTCAAAAATTCTTGACATTTTCTTCATGAAAAATGTTAAAACTTCAGCTTACTTCAGTTGCAAATGGCTTTTAAAGTTTTCTTAACAACAAATATGAGGTGAATTCATTCTTTTCGATTATTCCTTTTTTACTTGGTTGCACTAAAATTAGCTAGTTTATTGGCATACATGCCACACCCCCAAACCTAAACCAAACAGTGTCCTCACTGTCTTTAGAAAATGCAATCAAGGGAGAGACAGGGTAAAAAAAATATCTATAGAATAACACAACAAAAATGTCAAATATAATGAAAAAGAAACTGAAGGAACAAATGGTCACATTCAGCTACAACTTGGTGCCAGCTACCCCTTAGATACAGGGGCCTTGCCCTTGGATTTGGATTTGTTAGGTTATTTTGCGGGTGCCTCCTCAGACTGGGCAGCAGGCTTTTTACCTTTAGGATCAACAATAGGAGCAGAATCAGAATCCGAATCGGAAGGGAAAAGGGCCATGGGGTCCAGTCCTAGAGCCACATCAGCCTTTCTTCTTTCATCCCTAGAGAGTAAGGTGCCATGGGGGTCAGATTGAGGGGAGGACCTGGTGGGCTCAGCTTCTTTGGATGGGGCTGCAGGTTGTTTTTCTTTTCTGATAGCGACAGTAGAAGAAGCAGATCTCTTGGCAGTGGTGGTTCTTTTGGAGGAAGTCCTCTTCCGTTTGGGAGGGATAGGTTTCTCAGGTGGAGCCATTTTCTCCACTTGCTCAGCCTCCTTAATCCTAAACTTTCCAGCTTTGAGCAGACAGGTGATGAGTCTACTGAAGGGTAGGCCTCCTCCCTTAGCAAAAGCCAGTCTTTTTAGCACCTTATCATTTATGTCCTCCATAGTTTCAAAGATCAACTTAGGTGCATTCACGAACTGCCCCTTGGAACAATAGAATAAAGCATCCACTAATGGGGACCTTCTCTCCTGTAAATGTCCTGTAACATAGACATTTTTCCTTAAGATGGTATCCATGAATCTGAGACTAGGATGGAGGTCTCTTCTCATAAGGGATTCTCTAGAACCCACAATCCCATTGGTTAGCTGCTTGGCCACATCCTTAAATGTAGCTCCAACAGGTACTCCCTCAGTGTGGTTGGAGTCAAATTGGTATGGGACCCTGTTAAGACCTGAAAAGTACCACTTTTCACCCCTTAACTTAGCCTTCAATTAGACCCTTAGCCCTTTAATAAATGTTTGTTAAGCTATTTTTGTAGGTAATAAACAGTAGTGCAATAAGGCCATAAATCCTGCTAAGGAGCCTATTTTGACCCCAGAAGTCCCTCAAAAGAATGAGAACTGAATCCAGACCTGAGAAGAGCCTCGCGCAGCTTCCCAAATTTTTAGAGGATTCAGAAAAATATGCTTCGCACAGTCCTCGCGAATTCCCAAGACTTCACAACAACTTCTTACGCAGTTGAGTGACAGACTAGCTTTAGAATCCTGCCTCACGCAGTAGCCGTGGGATGCAAATGTCAAGAGAACCTCTCGCGCAGTCCAGAAACTATCAAAGCCTCGTGAGGATCCTCACAAAGTTTCATTAAGAAGTGAACTTCTCACGCAGTTCTCGCGCTGTTCAGGAAGAAAGCAGCCTCGCGAAGCCAAAGTTAACCTCGCAAAGATCTATTGTGAAATGGAATGCTCGCGCAGTTCCCGCGCTATTCACAAGTAGCAATCCAACTTCACGAAGCCCAATCCAGCGAGAGCTTAACTATCTATTTCGCGACTGCTCAAAGCATTAAGAAGCTGCAACCCCGCGACATCTGAAGTTTTAATGCTAACTCATCCTCGCGAAGTCAGTGCTACCATGCGACAAGTCTGGGAATCAACTGTAACCTAGCGAACCTCTGAACTCCACCTTCCATCGCTTCAGCAAAGGACTTTCTAAGAATTTCCAAGGATTAGGGCACGCACTCTCACGCTTAAATCTCTATGCACGTGCCCCGAGGCATCCAAGGGTCATTAATAGGCCACATGGCATCACTAAAATTAGGGTTTCCTAACCCTAATGCACCGCCACACCCACTGCTATATAAACCTAAGCCTGGTTTAGGTTTAGGGGGAATTTCTTTAGAGAGACTTGAGAGCGGAGACCTTATCACTGATAAGAGATCTGAGATCATTTTCTTTTCTGTTCTTCTGTAGTTATAAGTAGTTTTCCTTTTTCTTTTTCTTCTCTCCATGGCCCAGCACTTGCTGGCCATGCCTATGTATGTTTATTGAGATTAAATTAATAGAATTTGTGATTGGGTGTTGTACTTTTATAGGATTCGTGTGTTTGTGAGCTGCTCTGTGCAAAGCTGCTGCCTTGTGATCCGCCATTGCTTTGGCTGTGATTCAAAGCAATGGAGGACTGATTCTAAGGATCCATTCAGATCCAAGTGACCTGTGTGTCTGGGCTATCATGGTCCGATACAACCTTAACCCCACCACAGGATCCACTAGATCTAAAATCCCCATGGAAGCCTGAGCTGGTAGCCTTGTGACCATGGTGGTGGCAGCAATATTACTGTTCTATTTTGGACTCTATGAGGAGGATAGACTCTGGGATAGTCTGTGACCATTCAAGTGGACAAGCTATAACCTTTGGGTGAAGCCAATTCGTAGGATCCAAGATGGATTCTTCTTCTCTGCACATGTGCTTGTAGCCTTGTGGGAGATTGTACAGAGGCAGACTCCCCTATATTTTTATAGACCCACCATCAGATGTTTGATCTGATCTGGTTATGGAGAATGTAGGCTTGTGACTGGACCATTGTAGTCCCACTCAAGAAATGGACAACTAGATCTATGGTTGTACTCAATCCCTTGCTGGTTCTGTGTCTGGGCTATCATGGTCCTATACAGCCTTAGCCCGACACATAGAGCTTTAGAGGTTGAGGTTCCCTATGAATTCCTGAGCTTGTAGCCTGGATGAAGTAGTGCCTATAATGATTAACTTGTTTTAACCCATCTCTGGATTGTGGTTCCCCTATGAGATAGTCTGTGACCATTTAAGTGAACAGGTTATAACCTTAAGGGATTGGATCATGGCATAGGAATGAGTTGGATTCTTTCTCCTCTTTGGTGATAATGTAGCCATTGGACAGTATTTCTATAACAGCAGACCTGGATCTGAGTCATAAATTCCAGCAGATCTGAACCCAATAGCATACTTCTCACCCTTTTATATTTATTTTCCCACACTCCTTCCATCTTCTCAACCCTTTCTGTAGTTAATTCATTAGGCTACCTTAGGATATTTAGAATAAGTGACTCTAAACTCCCTTCCTTTTAGGACTGGCAGATCTATAGTCAGATCTGGAGGCACTACTAGAGATGGCTCCCTTGAAGCTGTAGATCACCTTTTTCCTGTGGGACAAACTCCTATCAAAACTTGCTACAATGGACCCTGTATCTTGCAGGTCTAGGATTTCTCAGTTGTGCTGATTCCATCCCCTATTTTACTTTGATTTTAAATTGCTTTTACCATGAACAAATAAAGTAAGCACACTGAGGTCGCAACAAGTTTTTGGCGCCGCTATCGGGGAAAGTGATCTATTAGTAGACCATTAGTTTTTCTATTTTTAGTATTCTTTGTAGCTGTGAATAATTGATACTGCTGATGTAATTTTGAATCTTTCTTGCAGATCTAGACAGCAGCAGAGAAGGACAGTGGACTGCATTTGGAGATTAGCTACCTCTGTTTGCAATTCTCTAACCTTTAAAACTCAGTCTAGTTTCTTTGAATATTCCATAGCAGTTATTTAGGATAGCTGTAAATTTATGTTTTCTTAAATAGCTGTAAATTTGTTAGATAAATTCTTTGAGTCAAGTGCAATGTGCCTGCAAGGAGTTGTCCCTGCTGGTGGTGTGTTTGTATGCTAGGTAGGAGATCTCTTAGTCCTACTTTAGAGCCTTTCAATCCTGAGCTAGAAAGGGGTAGAAGACTTAGAAGGAACAGGCACACCACAGTAGAGCCCTCAATTGAATCTGAGACAGTAGTCATGGGTGAAGAACAACCCAGAACTCTCAAGGAGTTGAATGCTCCGGATGACTATAACTCTCCATTTAGCATTCAATTCCCTGATGTTCAAGGGAATTATGAAATTAAAACTTCTATCATCTAGATGCTGCCCTCTTTCCATGGGCTTAGCAAGGAGGACCCTTATAAGCATATTGACCAATTTTTAGCCTTGTGCACCACATTCAATATCGCTGGTTTGGGACCTGAGGCTACTAGGCTTAGGCTCTTTCCCTTCTCTCTGAAGGATAGGGCTAGTACCTGGCTAGCCACTCTTCCCAAGAATGGCATCTCTTCTTGGAAAGACCTACAGACCAAGTTCCTGACAAAGTTCTTTATTGAGACCAAAACTAGCCAGTTGAGGAAGGAAATTCTTGCTTTTGTCCAAGCCCCAACTGAGGATTTTAACCAAGCCTGGGATAGGTTTAAGGAAATGCTCAAACAATGCCCCCACCACAAGATCCCAGACTGGCAGCTTCTACAAACCTTTTACAATGGGATTGATGAGAAAAATAGAGATATGGTTGATGCCTCTTGTGGTGGAACCTACATACACAAGACTGCTGATGAGGCATGGGAATTGTTTGAAGTAATCAGTGAAAATGCTTTTCAAAAGCTATCCCAGGCAAGAACTAGTTAGGAGTCTGTGTTAAAAGTGGGGCCTGCTGCATTGTCAAGAGGAAAAGTTTATGAGGTGTCTGGGAACAATGACCTGCAGCTGCAGATGGCAAACCTCTCAGAGAAGTTTGACAAATTACTGATTGTGATGCAACCCAGAAGGGCTGCTCAAGTGGTGGAGGCATGTCTGATATGTCAGTCCCCACAGCACACAGTTGAAGAGTGTCCATCTACAGGGCAATATCCTGAATTGGTATTGGAACATGCTGCTGCTACGCAATCTTTTGGCCAGCAACAATCTGGTGGCTACAACAGACAGCCATTTGGATACCAGAGACCACCCAAATCTGAGGTGGAGGCAAGACAATTATATGCAGCCCCGGCAAATGTTGGCCTTACCCCAAAGGCCACAGCAACAGTTCAATCAGGGATATGCCCCTAGGTCTAATTTCCAACACCAGCAGCAGCCCCATCAGCAATAAAATCAATTGGTCTTACCCCAATCTCAGCCAAGAAATGCTTCCTTCGAGGACCAGGTCTTGACTTCATTGCAAAACCTGGGGTCCTTGGCTCATACTGGATGCTCTCACAGTCAGAGCATCCATGAAATGGAAGAGCAGATAAGCAAAATTTCAAATGCCTTGGCTAGGAGAGATGAGGGGAGATTGCCCTGCCAGCCGGTTGCTAACCCCAAGGGTTAGTTTTTATTTGAAGAAGCTTCCTCAAGTTTTGAGGGAACCAATGCTGTCACTACCCTAAGGTCTGGCAGGCTGATAGACAACCATGTGGGTAACAGACCAGCAAAGGTCATTTCCACGGATTATTGGAATGAGTGTGATGGGGATGTTGTTGGAACACAGAGCCAAGAATTGCCTGCCACCCTGCTGCAGGAGAAAAATAAAGAGGCTGTAGTTGAGCCTCAACAAGAAGAAAAACAAGAAAAAAGAAAAAAATAGAAGTTTAGTCATGGGCTAGCAGCTGAGGAACCAGCAGTACCTCAGCTGCCATTTCCTCAAGCTTTGGGTGGTCCTGTCCCTTTTGAGAAAGGGAATGCCCAGATGGAGGAAATGTTGGAGACCTTCAGGCAGGTAAAAATCAATTTTCCCTTGCTTGAGGCAAGAAAATAGGTCCCAGCCTATGCAAAGTTCCTGAAAGACCTCTGTACTCAAAAGAGAAAAGCTCGAGGCCATGTGTCCAAAAAAGTCTTTGCAACTGATACAGTGAATTCTATATTTAACATATCAATGCCTGAGAAGTTGCAAGATCCAGGGATACCCACTATTCCTTGCATAATTGGAGACCATACAATCGGGAAGGCCCTTTTAGACCTTGGAGCCAATGTTAACCTGCTGCCATACAGTGTATATCTGCAGCTAGGTTTGGGAGAGCTAAAACCTACCCCCATTGTGCTAATGATGGCTGATAGAACTGAGAGGAGGCCTATGGAAATGATTGAGGATGTCTTGGTAGGGGTAGAGAAATTCTTTTACCCTGCTGACTTCCTAGTTTTGGACATGGTTGCAGCAAAGGTACTAATCCCATACCTGTTATCTTGGGCAGGCCATTCTTAGCCACTGCCAATGCATGCATTCAGTGTAGGTCTGGAGTTATGGAGGTAACTTTCGGACATATGAAAGTTGAGCTGAATGTGTACAACAGTGCAAAGTACCCTCAAGTGGACAATGAGGAGAGCTTTGCAGTGGATGTACTAGAAGAAATTGTGGATGAAGAATTGCCCACTCTGCTGGAGTGGAGCAACACTGTCAGGAATTTAGTTAAAGTCTGGGATATGGTGGAGGAAGAAAGCCCAGCTGTGATAACCAAAGACATGACCATATTGAAGTCTTCTGTGGGCTCAGTGCAGCATTCCATTTGGAAACTTACATTGCTGCCTCTTCCTCCAACCACCAATGCACCAATTTTGCCATCCACCCAACAACCCCCTGATCTGGAACTCAAGAAGCTTCCAGAAACATTAAAATATGCCTTCCTTGAGAAAGGTGATAAGCTTCCTGTGATTATCTCCTCCTCTCTTACCAATGAGCAGATAGAGGAATTACTAACAGTTTTGAGGAAGCACAAAAGGGCAATTGGTTGGACCATTGCAGATCTGGGAGGAATAGATGCATCAATCTGCACGCACAGGATTCATCTTGAGAAGGGATCACTACCCTCTAGGGAAATGCAAAGGAACTTAAATCCTCACATGTAGGAAGTGGTCCTCAAGGAGATCATTAAATTGCTAGATGCAGGGGTGATTTACCCCATCTCTGATTCTAACTAGGTGGCACCTATCCAAGTGGTGCCCAAGAAATCTGGCATAACAGTTATTAAAATCGAATCTGGAGAGTTGAGACCAGCCAGGGAGACCACTGGCTAGAGAGTTTGCATTGATTATAGAAAGCTCAACTCTAAGACCAGAAAGGACCACTTCCCTCTCCCCTTCATTGATCAAATTTTGGACAAATTGGCTGGAAAAGCTTTTTACTATTTTCTTGATGGGTACTCAGGAGACAACTAGATCCCTATGCATCCTCAAGACCAAGAGAAAGCCACCTTTACCTGTCCTTTTGGCACCTTTGCTTACAGAAGGATGCCTTTTGGGCTGTGTAATGCGCCAGCCACTTTTCAGAGGTGTATGCATGCCATATTCTCTGATATGATTGACAAGTTTTTGGAGATTTTTATGGATGATTTTTCTGTCTATGGGGACAGTTTTGGCCAGTGTCTACAACACCTCAGCCTAATTTTGCAAAGATGTGAGGAGACCAATCTGGTCTTAAGCTAGGAAAAGAGCCACTTCATGGTAACACAAGGCATTGTGTTGGGCCATGTAGTCTCTAAAGAAGGGATTGAGGTAGACAAGGCCAAAGTTGACCTCATTGCCAATCTGCCCCCTCCAAAAATAGTCAAACAAATCAGATCTTTCCTTGGGCATGCAGGATTCTACAGGAGGTTCATTAAGGACTTCAGCAAAATAGCTAAGCCATTGTGCCACTTGCTCTGCCAGGATGTGCCTTTCGACTTCTCGGCTGAATGTCTAAAGGCTTTTGAGACTTTAAAAGTCTGCCTTACCTCTGCCCCTGTACTCCAGACACCAGACTATACCCTGCCCTTTGAATTAATGTGTGATGCATCAGATTTGGCAATAGGTGTTGTCTTGGGCCAAAGAAAGGATAAGCTGCCTGTGGTCATTGCTTATGTCAGCAAGTCACTTGCTGAAGCTCAGTTGAATTATACCACAACTGAGAAAGAGCTTCTGACAGTGGTGTATGTTGTTGACAAGTTTAGATCCTACCTGCTGGGATCTAAAACTGTAATCTTCACTGACCACTCAGCATTGAAGTACCTATTGTCCAAGAAAGATGCTAAGCCCAAGCTAATTAGATGGATACTCCTACTGCAGGAGTTTGACATCGAAATCAAGGACAAAAAGGGTGTGGAAAATATGGTGGCTGACCACTTTTCCAGAATTGTGTTGGAAAAGTGTCTTGATGGTCCTACAAATGATGCCTTCCCGGATGAGCAATTATTTACAATCCAATCCTTGGTCCCCTGGTTTGCACACTTTGTGAATTATCTTATTATAGGAAAGATTCCTGCCCACTAGACCAAAATGGACAAAGACCTATTTTTCTCGCAGGTCAAATATTTTTTTTGGGAGGAACCTTGCCTATACAAGTACTGTGCAGACCAAATCATCCGAAGATGTGTTCCCGAAAGTGATGTCCCCAGTATTCTGGCCATGTGCCATGAAAATGCCTGTGGAGGTCACTTTAGTGGAAGAAAAACAGCTGACAAGGTCCTACAGTGTGGGTTTTATTGGCCTTCTTTATTCAAAGATGCATATACACACTGTAAGGCATGTGAGAGATGTCAACAATTAGGAGGGTTGTCCAAAAGAAATTCAATGCCTTTGCAGCCCATCCTTGTTGTAGAACTGTTTGATGTATGGGGTATAGACTTCATGGGCCCTTTTCCTCCTTCTAATGGTTACCATTTCATCTTAGTGGCAGTGGATTATGTTTCCAAATGGGTAGAAGTCATTGCCACAAAAACTAATGACAACCAGGTGGTCCTCAAATTTATAAGGCAGAACATTTTCTCAAGATTTAGAACCCCTAGAGCTATTATCAGTGATGGGGGCAGCCATTTCTGCAACAGGAATTTCGAAAGCTTGCTCAAGAAATATTCTGTGACCCATAGGATTGCTACTCCCTACCACCCACAGACAAGTGGGCAAGTTGAAATTTCCAATAGGGAGATCAAGCACATCCTTGAGAAAATAGTAAGGACTGATAGGAGAGATTGGGCTGATTAGCTCAATGATGCACCGTGGGCTTATAGGACTGCCCATAAGACTCCCATTGGAATGTCCCCATTCAGACTGGTCTATGGCAAGGCTTGCCATCTCCCAGTAGAGTTAGAACACAAGGCCTATTGGGCCATTAAAAATTTAAATATGAACCTAACTTCTACTGGTCATCACAGGTCCCTGCAGCTGTCTGAATTGGACGAGTTGAGGATGGATGCCTACGTCAATGCCAGGATTTACAAGGAACAGTCCAAAGCTTTCTTTGACAAGGGCTTACTGAGAAAAAGCTTCGTACCTGGAGGCAAGGTTTGGTTATTTAACTCCAAACTAAAATTCTTTCCTGGCAAACTAAAATCCGGATGGGAAGGTCCCTATATTGTCTTAAATGTGTCCCCATCTGGTGCTGTGGAAGTCAAGGATCCCGAATCTGGGAGGACCTTGAAAGTGAATGGTTAGAGGCTTAAGCCTTGAAAATGAACACTATTCATTTTCAAGGGACCCCTTCATCTACCTGACCCACAGTTGTGTCCATGTTGTAATATACTACTTTCATTTCTTCAATAGTTTTTAGGAAATTGTAGTGTCTCGATGGGGTCTCAATCTGTTGGGTTCGATAGAGTATATGTGGGGTTGGTATGATTACTTCTTCTGCGATTTGCTGATTTTTGAAATGAATGCATACTGTTTGAATATTTTTGATGAGTCTGCTGCACTGCATGAATTGCTCCCTGTTTGGTACTAAGCCCTCGCGCATTCCAAATTGAGATTTGGGAAGCTCTCGCGCAATTCACAATGAGTATTTATTATGCCGTCGCGAGCTTCAACAAATGCTGCAGAGCCTCTCGCGCACTGCCAGCTACAACATCCATCATCGCAAGATTCCATTCCTATCTCGCGATCCCCTTGCCCAGCTGCATGAGTCACATGCATTTGTCATTTCCCACACTGATTGCTGTAACTTTTCACTTCCCAACTCACTCTCAATTAATTGTGGCAACATGGATGTTATTACACCGATTCATCTTCCACCATCCTCATCTTTAAATACACAGGGAGTCCATTTCATATTCATCTCATCCTTTCTCCTCTCACCCTAGCGGTCCTTCCCTAGTCCTAACAATGGCAGATGACAAGCCTAATGCTCTGCCCAACAAATTTTATCTGATGTGGTTGGAACCGCCCCCACCTAAAGAGCCGGACCCCCTACAATTCCTTTGGGATGAATACGAGGAGGTTCAGCAGATCCTGGCTAAGGAGGAGAAGGACAAGCACCAGCCAAAGAAGAAACAACGAAAGATAGAACCATCCACATCCTCTACCCCTCCACTCAACCCCTTCCACCACCTTCTCAGCCCCCACATCCTTGACCCCTCTCTTCTTTCTTCTTAGGAGTTTTCTTTTTGTAATCTTTTAGTTTTAATGAAATTTTCTTTTCCTGTTATTCTGTAAAGTTCTCTGTTTTTGGTTGTTTTCATTCTTGCTGTTTTCTTTTCTTTGATCATAAATTTGCTGCACACACACCTTTGAACCAGTGGGGACACTGCTCCTCATAGGTTTGGGGGTGTGGCAGGCAGATCCTGCCAATGGAATAGTTAACTTAAGTGCAGCAGAATCTTGTGAGTAATATGGAAATGGAATCATGTTCACTGGAGAATCAGAACAATAATGAAATTTAAAATTTTTTCCAGACTTTAGGCATTACAAACTTTTAAAAATTCACATTTCCATGATGAGATCACCAAGGAAACTCACTGGTATCAGCACTTAGTGAATCATTAGAGAGAGAAAAAGGTAAGGACATACTGAAGAATTCAAAGGAAGACCATAACCAGTGAGATTTGGGCCTATACAAAAAAAATTTCTTTGAGGAGTGACTAAGGCAATTTCTTCTAGCTCTAAGGATCTGAGTCCGATAATGCTCACTAGAAGTTAGGCAACTCCAAATTGAAACAACTGACAGCATTCATGAGACTTAGGAAAGGATCACGGCCTTCTTTTGGACAGTTTAAGCCTAAACAGACAAACCCTAAGCAACTGCCCTTGTCCATACCCCCTTTGAGCCTTAAATCCTAATTTTCTTCAAAAATACACCTGAGTACTTGCACCTGAACCTATGTATCTGATTTAACCTTACCCTCACTCTGAGAATTCAAAAGGTAAAGGAACAAGAGTTGAAGATGCACTAGCTATGGTCAACATTAGGTGAATGAAGAAGAAGTACCTCAAATTCTGGCAGTATGGTAACTGAGAAAATGGTGGCATTTTAGAAAAGCAAAAACAAAATAAAAAGAAGAAAAATGCAACAAAAAGAAATAAAAACAATAATGAAGAGAAGTAAGAGAGGAGTCAAGAGGGAACTTTCATTAGGAAAATCTAAATCAAGAAGAGAAACTGATCACTTCAAATCTAAAAACCTCAAAAAAGATGAAAGGAGCTGAATTAAAGAAGGTGAAGTCATGAATCACCTCCTTCACCTACTGATTTCTCAATTTTGAGCCCCTTTTCAACCTTCCATTCTATTTATAACCCATACCATAAGCCCAATTACAACCCAGTTAAAAGCCCTTGTGATCCAAAGTTGAGTGAGCTATCATGTGGAGATAAAGAGTTATCCAATCTATGGTGAGGATCTGTCAATGATGCTAGAACTTCAGAGCTATGCCTATGCTCATGCTTACAGACCCATTTGGGAGACGTAACTGCTCTTGAGCTTGAGAGACAATGAAATCCTCAATAGTTCTTTATGCGAGTATGCCCTGGAGAGTTTTGGGTCTGATATTGAATGCATTAAGTATGATCTACAACCTAATTTTTGATCCAGTGATGAGCTCAATGTTGACACATCTGTGTAGTGTCTATGGTGTACACTGATTGGAAATGCTGTGCTTTCATGAGAAGCTTATATTATTTAAATTTTTGTGCAGCCAATGTGTTTGAATTTCTTAGGTTTTTACTGATTCAAGGGTGAACTAACTCTGTTTCTTGACTGCTCACTTTATAATAATGCACTTTTGTTAACTGTCTCATTGAGAAGTTTGTGGGTGTCTTCTCTGAAAACCCTCAAGAGACTTCACTCCTCCACTAGGGATCACCTAGGGGTTTAAAAGGCTTGTTACATATGCTAAATGTATCTGTGCTCCCTACGAAAGTGGCATTTAATTTCTGTAGTTGATTTAATGTAGCTTTGCTAAGGGACTAGCAAAGATTAGATTTGGGGGTGCGTTAAGACCTGAAAAGTACCACTTTTCACCCCTTAACTTAGCCTTTGATTAGACCCTTAGCCCTTTAATAAATGTTTGTTAAGCTATTTTTGTAGGTAATAAATAGTAGTGCAATAAGGCCATAAATCCTGCTAAGGAGCCTATTTTGACCCCAGAAGTCCCTCAGAAGAATGAGAACTGAATCCAGACCTGAGAAGAGCCTCGCACAGCTTCCCAAAGCTTCAAAGGATTCAGAAAAATATGCTTCGTGCAGTCCTCGCGAATTCCCAAGACTTCACAACAACTTCTCGCACAGTTGAGTGATAGACTAGCTTCAGAATCCTGCCTCGCGCAGCTATCGCACAGTAGCCGTGAGATGCAAATGTTAAGAGAACCTCTCCCGCAGTCCAGAAACTATCAAAGCCTCGTGAGGATCCTCGCGAAGTTTCATTAAGAAGTGAACTTCTCGCACAGTTCTCACGCTGTTCAGGAAGAAAGCAGCCTCGCGAAGCCAGAGTTAACCTCGCGAAGATCTATTGTGAAATAGAATGCTCGCGCAATTCCCGTGCTATTCACAAGTAGCAATCCAAATGTGCGAAGCCCAATCCAGCGAGAGCTTAACTATCTATCTCGTAACTGCTCAAAGCATCGAGAAGCTGTAACCCCGCGACGTCTGAAGTTTTAATGCTAACTCATCCTCATGAAGTCAGTGCTATCACGCGACAAGTCTGGGAATCGACTGCAACCTGGTGAACCTCTGAACTCCACCTTCCATCGCTTCAACAGAGGACTTTCTGGGAATTTCTAAGGATTAGGGCACGCACTCCCACGCTCGAATCTCCATGCACGCGCCCTGAGGCATCCAAGGATCATTAATAGGCCACGTGGCATCGCTAAAATTAGGGTTTCCTAACCATAATGCGCCGCCACACCCACTGCTATATAAACCTAAGCCTGGTTTAGGATTAGGGGGAATTTTTTTAGAGAGACTTGAGAGCGGAGACCTTATCACTGATAAGAGATCTGAGATCATTTTCTTTTCTGTTCTTCTGTAGTTGTAAGTAGTTTTTCTTTTTCTTTTTCTTCTCTACATGGCCCAGCACTTGCTGGCCATGCCTATGTATGTTTATTGAGATTAGATTAATGGAATTTGTGATTGGGTGTTGTACTTTTATAAGATTTGTGTGTTTGTGAGCTGCTCTGTGCAAGGCTGCTGTCTTGTGATCCGCCATTGCTTTGGCTGTGATTCAAAGCAATGGAGGACTGATTCTAAGGATCCATTCAGATCCAAGTGACCTGTGTGCCTGGGATATCATGGTCCGATACAGCCTTAGCCCCACCACAGGATCCACTCGATCTGAAATCCCCATGGAAGCTTGAGCTGGTAGCCTTGTGACCATGGTGGTGGCAGTAATATTACTGTTCTGTTTTGGACTCTATGAGGAGGATAGCCTTTGGGATAGTCTGTGACCATTCAAGTGGACAGGCTATAGCCTTAGGGTGAAGCCAATCTATAGGATCCAAGATGGATTCTTCTTCTCTGCACATGTGCTTGTAGCCTTGTGGGAGATTGTATAGAGGCAGACTCCCCTATATTTGTATAGAACCGCCATCAGATGTTAGATCTGATCTGGTTATGGAGATTGTAGGCTTGTGACTGGACCATTGTAGTCCCACTCAAGCAATGAACAACTAGATCTAAGGTTGTACTCAATCCCTTGCTGGTTCTATGTGTCTGGGCTATCATGGTCCTATACAGCCTTAGCCCCACACATAGAGCTTTAGAGGTTGAGGTTCCCTATGGATTCCTGAGCTTGTAGCCTGGATGAAGTAGTGCCTACAATGATTAACTTGTTTTGACCCATCTCTGGATTGTGGTTCACCTATGGGATAGTCTGTGACCATTTAAGTGGACATGTTATAACCTTAAGGGATTGGATCATAGCACAGGGATGAGTTGGATTCTTTCTCCTCTTTGGTGATAATGTAGCCATTGGACAGGATTTCTATAATAGCAGACCTAGATCTGAGTCATAAATTCCAGCAGATCTGAACCCAATAGCATACTTCTCACCCTTTTATATTTATTTTCCCACACTCCATCCGTCTTCTCAACCCTTTCTATAGTTAATTCATTAGGCTACCTTAGGATATTTAGAATAAGTGACCCTAAACTCACTTCCTTTTAGGACTGCCAGATCTGTAGTCAGATCTGGAGGGACTACTAGAGATGGCTCCCTTGGAGCTGTAGATCACCTTTTCCCTGTGGGACAAACTCTTACTTATCAAAACTTGCTACAATGGACCCTGTATCTTGCAGGTCTAGGATTTCTCAGTTGTGCTGATTCCATCCCCTATTTTACTTTGATTTTAAATTGCTTTTACCACCAACAAATAAAGTAAGCACACTGAGGTCGCAACAGACCCCCAAGCCATCCCTATGTCTCTGTGATCGATAGTCAGTTGCCAATCATCAATCGAAATCTCTAGTACATCATCAGTCCCCTGTGCCACCTTCTTCTTCAAATTTTGGCACCATAACTTCACCAACCTGGGATACACTGATTCTTTCAATGGCGACAATAGGGGCAACAAGCCTTCTTTCTTCAAATAGCTCAGTGGTTCTCGGCACTCACCAATGTTGGCAAAATATGCCAGATCAAATTCAGTCTCAGGGACAAGGCTCAACTTGTTTACAAATGCATTGGGGGTGGTCAGTATAGCCGGAAGCTCTACAGGAATGGGTCTGTCAGGGGTAGCTCTCTCTAAGGGTGTTTCTACCACAGGTTCCTGAATTTCAATAGCTTTAGCTTACTTAGCTTTAAGACTCTTTTTGGGTGTCCCCTCAGTGAGCTTCCTCTTTACAGGTGGTTTGGTAGCAGGTCTCGCCTTCTTGGAGGATTTAGGGGTGGATGCAGTTGATTTCTGGCGTATGCTGGATAGTGTTTCCTCAGCCTCATCCATTGTAATCTCAGAGAGTAATTTCTCACTAACTTGGAATGGGAAAACTTAGAAAGACAACAGAGTGGGGGTAGGAAGGCAACTCACCTCCAAGTACCTAGGGTTTCACAGAGCTAGCGATGCACCACTCTAATTTCTCCAAAATCAGGGGCAAAATGTTCCTCTATGCAAGCTAAATGTATTAACAAGATGGCACACTAAACAACAGAAGATTCCATGAGGATTTAGTAGAGAAAGAGGGGGGGCAAAAAATGAGGAAGAGAGCTAGGGTTTTTTAGAGAATGAGGAATGAAGCACAAATGACCTATCGACAGGTATATAAAGGTGAAAATGCAATTCCGATAGGATGAATGGAATGGTTTCGATAGGTTGATATGTCCTATCGAAAGCTTGAACATCAAAGCTTTCAAAAGGGATGATTTTTAAGGATTTCGATAGGTGCAACCATCCTATCGATAGGTTTAAATGGCAGAGACAACATCTTTTCGATAGGTGCCCTTATTTAACCTGTCGAGAGGTTGGTTTTACCTGTCGAAACATCCAGTAGCTATCGAAACCATTAGATATCCTGTCGAAATCATCAAGAAACCTAACGAAAGGTAGATTTGCCCTATCGAAGGCTCTAAAACCTAGATAAAAGTTTGTCTTCTCGGACACCCATAGCTTCAAAGACTTATCGTGCGATTAGATTCTTTTGTGGATGAGCTCCCAGTATTTTAGAGCAGCTGACAAATTTGAAATGTTGACCCACTAGAGAACATGGTATGTTTATTGCAAAAGAATCCTACTAGAGATACAAAGTAAAAAAAATCTAAAACAAAAGCAAAGTATAGTACATATGATACATACTCAACTGCAGGTGCTAATCTAGAGGATCTGGAAGGTTAATGTCCTCCCCATGTTCCTCGAACTTGTCATCCTTCTTGGATCCATTCCTCAGTAATTGTTCAACCCCTGGTTGCAATCTTGTCTCTATAGGTCAATCATTGCTTTGCAGCAGCTGTTGAGGATTTTCATGCAGAGCTTCCTCCAGCCCTGCAATGGAAAAACAAGTTTCATCAAAAGGGGGTTGAGAGCTGGTGCTGTACACATGCAACTTTACTTTCATGTTGCCAAAGGAGACCTCCATGATTCTAGATCTGCATTGAATATAGGCATTGGCAGTGGCCAAGAAGGGCCTACCCAGAATCACAGGGATGGAGGAAATACCTTTACTTGGCTCCATATCTAATACCACAAAGTCAGCAGGGTAAAAAAATTTATCAACTCCCACCAGGATATCCTCAATGACTCCCAAGGCTTCCTTTCGGACCTGTCAGCCAGTTGCAAAACCACAGTTGTGGGCTTCAAGTCTCCCAGGCCCAAATTTTCATAGACTGGATAGGGCAGCAAGTTCACACTGGCTCCTAGGTCCAATAGGGCCTTCTCAATTTTATGATCCCCAATGATGCAAGGGATAGTGGGCACTCCAGGGTCTTGAAGTTTGGTGGGAGTTGCAATGGATAGAATGTGTTTTACCTTCACTGCAGAAAAGACTTTCTTGGGCAAGTATGTCCTAGACTGTCTTTTATGGGTGGATAACTCCTTCAAAAATTTGGCGTAGGCTGGGACTTGTTTAATGGCATCAAGTAAAGGCAGATTGATCTTTACTTGTTTGAAAGTCTCCATCATTTCCTTAATTTTTCCCTGCCCTTGCAATGCCTTGGGAAATGGCAAGTGTGGGGGTGCTCCCTCACTTGCAGCCTTAGCCAATAGGGCTTCTTTCTTTTTGATTTTTTCTTTTTCTTTAGGATCCATATCATCCTCTTTATTGACAGTGGGTTGTTTCTGCAGGTCCTTCACTGGTGGCCTCTGCTGTGTTCTTGGAAAACTCATTCCATTTTCTTCCTTCAAAATTCTCACAGGCTCACAGCCCACTTGATTGTCAATGAGCCTACCACTTCTCAAAGTTGTCACAGATTTGGCTTCCTCATATGTGGAGGAAACTTCACCCACTACAAACTGTCTTCGTGGATTATCCTGAGGTTGGCTAGGTAACCTTCCTCCTTCTCTCCTAGTCAAAGCATCAGACAGCTGGCCAAGTTGGTCCTCTATCTTTTTGATGCTCTGGTTGTGAGAGTGCACAGTTTGGGTTAAGGTGTTCAAGTTCTGCAGTGAAGATAGAACTTGTTCCTCAAAAGATGGTGCTCTCACGGTGGAGGAGGTGCAGCTTGCTGCATAGGAGGAGCAACAGGTTAGGCCATGGTTTGCTGATATTGAGGTCTAGAGGCATAACCTTCTTGATAGGGCTGAGCATTTCTGTAGGGCATGGGCTGCTGCTATTACTGGCTGGGGTATCCATCTTGTCTCCACCTCAGATTGGGGTGGTTTTTCTATTGATACCCAACAGCAGGCTGCTGCCGATAGGCTTGAGTTGCAGCCACATGCTCTGTTACAAAATCAGGAAATTGGGCAGTGTTAGGATATTTTTTTATGCTTGCTACTGACTTTATTGGAGGCAGTGATAAGAATGGGGTGAATGAAAATGAATGAAAGGTGGATTGAAAATGACAGAGCAGCAAGCCTAAAATATGCACAGTCCTGCAAGATACAGGGCCTGTTGTAACAAGTTTTGATAAGTAAGAGTCTATCCCACAGGGAAAGTTGATCTAAAGCTCCAAGGGAACCATCAATAGTAGGCTCTCCAGATCTGACTACAGATCTGGCAGTCCTAAATGGAAGGTGATTTAAGGTCACGTATTTCTACATTCTCTAGTAATCTAATGATTTAACTACAAAAAGGGTTGAGAAGAAGGATGGAGTGTGAGAAAATAAATATAAAAAGGTGAGAAGCAAGCTATTAGGTTCAGATCTGATAGGTTTCATGACTCAAATTCAGATCTGCTGCTATAGAAGTCCTGTCCAATGGCTACATTATCACCACTGAGGAGAAAGAATCCAACTCATCTCTGTGCCATGATCCAATCCCTTTATGGCTATAACCTGTTCACTTAAATGGTCACAGACTATCCAATTGGGAAACCACAGTCCAGAGATGGATCTGAACAAGTCTATCATTGTAAGCACTACTTCATCCAGGCTACAAGCACAAGAATCCATAGGGAACCTCAACCTCTAAAGTGCTATGTGTGGGGCTAGGCCTGTATGGGAGCATGTTAGCCCAGACACATAGAACCAGCAAGAGTTTGAGTACAGTCTTAGGTCTAGCTGTCCACTGCTGTAGGAAGACTGCAGTGATCCAGTCACAAGCATACAATCTCTAGAACCAAACCAGATCTGCCATCTGATGATGGGTCTATACAAATACGGGGGAGTTTGGCTCTGTACAATCTCTCACAGGGCTACAAGCACAAGTGCAGAGAAGAAGAATCTGTTTTGGATCTATGGATTGGCCTCACGCTAAGGCTATAACCTGTCCACTTAAATGGTCACAGACTATCCCAGAGGCTATCCTTTTCACAGAGGACCAAAACAGAACAAGAACACTGCTGTCCCCACCATGTTCACAAGCCTACAAGCACAATCTCCAATGGGGATTTCATATCTAGTGGATCCTGTGGTGGGGCTAGGCTTGTATGGGAGCATGTTAGGCCAGACACACAGGTCACTTGGATCTAAATAGGTCTCTAAAAATAGTCCTCCATTGCTCATAATACAACCTATCAATGGAGGATCTCAAGGCAGTAGCCTTATACAGAACAACTTAATCTCAAACTTCAATCCCATACATGTAAAACACCCAATCATGAAATTCCATTAATTCTAAACCAAATAAGCATACAGAGGCATAGCCAGCAAGTGCTGGGCTATGGAGGGAAGAAAAAGTAAAAAGAAATCTACCTAAACCTTACTAGAGATCTACAGCTATTGCAAGAAGAAGATAGACAAAACTCTATTCTAAGAGGGGGCTCCTAAACCTAAACCAGGCTTAGGTTTATATAGCAGTCAGTTTGGCAGCGCATTAGGGTTAGGAAACCCTAATTTTAATGATGCCATGTGGCCTAATACTGTTCCTTGGATGCCTCAGGGTGCGTGCATAGAAATTGGAGCATTGGAGTGCGTGCCCTAATTACTGGAAGTTCCCAGAATGTCCTCTATAGAAGTGAGGGAGAGTTAGAGTTTAGAGCCTCGCCAGGTAGCACTAGTTTCCAAGATTATCGCGTGGTAGCACGGTCTTCGTGAGATTGGATTAACTTGAAATTCTAGCTGTCGAGGGGTTGTCTTAGTTTACAGCTTAAGCAGTCACGCGATAGAGCATTGAATTCTTGCTGGATTGCTCTGGTCTTCGCGGGATTGCACTTTCCTTCTGAATGGCACGAGAATTGTGTGAGCAGTTTGTTCCTCAATGGATCTTCGCGAGGATCCTCGCGAGGGTGTGATGTACATTGGTCTCTAAACTGTGCGATAAGTTTTTCTGTAATTTTGTATCTCGTGGCCACTGTTCGATAGCTAAGCGCAGAAATACCTGGAGCTCTCTCTTTCCTCAGCTGATTTGAGTGAACTGCGTGAGGTTTTGAGTGCTGCTTTCTTGAGCTGATTGAGTCATGATTCTGAAGCCCTTCTGTCACTAAACTATGCGAGAATAGCATGGACACTTGGTATGAAGTCTTAGGAAACTTGCAAGGACTGCGCGAGACATACTTTCTGAATCCTTTGAACCTTGCGGCAACTGCGCGAGGCTCATTTCTTACTCTGTTGCCGCTGCACTTTGCCTTCATCCAGTCAAGTCCTAGTTTGGATCCAACTTCCCCTTCTTTTGAGAGGCTTCTGGGGCAAAAATGGGCTCCTTTGCAGGATTAAGGCCTTATTGCAGCTGTTGTTCATTACCTACAGAACATGCTTAAAACACTTTTATTAAATGATTAAGGGTCCAACAGAGATTAAGTTAAGGGGTGAAAAGTGGTACTTTTCAGGTCTTAACACCCCCAAACCTAATCTTTGCTAGTCGCTTAGCAAAGATGTAAACGCCACTTTCGTAGGAATCACAGATACATTTAGCATATGTACCAAGCCTTTTAAACCCCTAGGTGATCCCTAGTGGAGGGGTGAAGTCTCCTGAGGGTTTTTAGTGAAGACACCCACAAACTTCACCATTAGAGTCAGTTAAGTATAGTGAAGATAGTGACAACACAAATTCGAATGTTTAAAGTTTCATTCCACAGTAAATTTATTTAACACTTAGAGGAAATTACAGCGATGTTGCAGGCCATTTAAAACTTAAAAGTTAACATGTGTTTACCTGACCATCTTTCATTTAATATTAGAATTTCAATGTTTAAAAATTAGTACCCAGCTTACCTTTGATTCAAAATTTACGTTGGGTACAATCCCAATGGGTTTAAAATTTAGACCCAATTCTCACTTGGGCTATCTCTCAGCATTAATATCCTGAGGGTGTTCACATTCTTAACAGCTCAAGAGCAGTTGCAGACCCCTAATGGGTTTGCAAGCATGAGCATAGGCCAAGCTTCTAATTTCTGACATCTTCAAAGATTTTCACCATAGATTGGACAACTCTTCATCTCCACATGACAGCTCATTTGACTTTGGATCCGCAAGGTTTTTTTAGAATGGGTTGTAATGTGGCTCATGGCTGAGGGGTGTACAGAATAAAAGGGGTAAAAAGGGAATCCAAATTGAGAAATTAGCAAGGTCAGGATTGGTTCATGACTTCACAACCTTCATTCCAGTAAAAACTTCATCTTTCTTTTCTATTTCAGAGACAAAGTGGCCAGCTTCTTCTCTTCTTTCAACTTTTCAGATGATGATGTTCTCTAGACTTATCTTTCTTTTCCTCATTTTATTTTCTTTATTTATTCTTTTGATGAAATGCCACACAACTGCCATTGATACACAGTTGTTCACAAGATGCTTTTCTTCACCTTCCACAGAATATTGGACCATTCTCAGTATCTTTTCTTCCTTCTCCTTTACCTTCTGAATTCTCAGAGTGAGGGTAAGGTAAACTCAGGTAATGAGGTTAGGGTGCAAGTGTTCTGGTGTTTGTGAAAGAAGAGTATGATTTTACGGCTCAACTGGTATATGCAAAAGGGCATATTTTAAAAGGTTGGATTTTTAGGCTCAAACTGTCCAAATAAGGGCCTTGGATCATTTCCTTAGTCTCATGAGTGATGTCAGTTAGTTTTGATTTGGAGTTGCACTACTTCTAGCGACAAAGTCTTAATTCAATCAGTCCTTAGAGCAGAACTAATGCCAAAAACACTCTTCAAAAGAAAGTTCTGGGCCCAAATCTCACTAGGTATGGTCTTCAAATTTAACTCATGGGTTGTATTTTCGTCTGTTTCTCTCCTCTTAGGCTCACTGAGTACTTAACTCAAAAATTTTCTAATATTAGCTTCATGGTGGTGTCAAAATTCAACTTTTTCTATTTCCAAGAGTCTGTAAATATGTTAAAATTTTTTTACATGTTTCCTCATTGTGTCAAGTTAAGTGGAAATTAACTTTGTTCATCCCAGTTAAGTCACCATTACTGCAGTAAAATTAACTATTCTATTGGCAGACTACCACACCCCCAAACCATTTGGAGCAGTGTCCTCACTGGTGCAGAGGTGATAAAAAGCAGTAGAATCCAAGAAGTCAGATAAAAATAAACACAAACAAAGATAGAGAAACAGAGAATGCAAACTGCACAGTATAGGAGTAAAAGAAACTTTCATTGAAATAAAAAGAAAATATGACAAAAAGATGGAAAAAGAAAAGAGAAACTTGGGGGGGGTCAATGTGTAGCCGGGGGAGGGTTGGAGGAAGATGGAGGGGGAGATGCAGGTGGTGCCATTTTTTCCTTCTTCTTTTTCTCGCGCTTCTCTCTTTTTTTCTTTTTCTTTTCCTCCTTGGCCAGGATCCGCTGGACCTCGTCATACTCATCCCAGAGAAATTGGAAGGGGTCTGGCTCCTTCGGCAATGGGGGATCATCCCAGATGGGGAAAATTTTGATTGGGAAGCCGAAGGGGATGTCATCCGCCATTTGTTTGAGGAGGTATGGACTTCTATGGTTAGAAGAGGAGGGATGAGATGAAAAGGGACTGATGGCCGCTTAAAAAGAGAGGGGCAAGGGAACATGAATCGGCGGAGTTGAAATGCGCCCCTTTGCAAACTTGGCAATAAATGCGTGCTGTGTGGGGAAAGAAGAAACACACAATGGCTCTTTGGAAAAGAGAAGGAGCATTAAATGAATGTCCAAAGATAGGCATGGTATTAAAAGAGGCAAGTGTACTTGGGGATCCTGTGAAAAGAGCAATATGATGAGTGAAGGACATGTCTCGCGTAGCTGAGCTGGGGATCTTCGCGAGGTACACTGAACAGGGCACATCAATTTGAAGAGGAAGCCATTGAAATTCCAGAGGCAGGTATTGCACAAATTTTATTCAGCCACCAACGACATTTGTCCGCTACATGGATTACAGGTTCAACGAAAAATATCCTCCCAAAAACTCTTTTGCCATGAATGGCAAAAAGAATAAAATCAAAAGTACCAAACAGTCAGAAAGAAATACACAGAACAGAGCAATATACAAACTAGAATTTCTATTAAAGTGTAATAAAAATAGTTATAAGTGGAATTACAAGAAGAAAAACCTAAGATAGAATCTAGAAACTAGGATCTAATCTGAATCAGAATCTGAAAGGAAATCCCAGCCCTTCTTTTTAGCCTATGCCTTAAGGGCAGCTCTATCTTGTTTCTTCTTTTCCTCCCTCTCCTTTTGCTTTTCGGCTAGTGTTTTTACTGCAGATGGAGCTTTAGGTGCCCTCACCCTTACTTTTGGTGCCTTGGGAGCCTTTGGTTCCTTGGGTTCTTGAGGGGCTTTTCCTTTGCGCTTAGCAGGGGAGGTGGCAGGGGATTTTCCTTTGCCTTGGCTTTTGGCTTCAGCTTCTGCATGGGGGACCACTGGGGATTTCTCTTTTCCTTTAGCTATGGGTTCCCCAGTGGGGACCACTGGTGACTTTCCTCTACCAGGGGACTCAGGTTTGGCAGGGGACTGTGCCTCTTCAGACTGGGCAGCAGGCTCTTTGCCAATTTTTAAGGGGACAGCTTTGGGAGCAGACCTCTTGGCAGTGACTTTCCTCTTTTGAGGATAAGTTTGCTCTTGTGGAGGTGTAGCAGAGGTCGTGGGAGGTGGAGGCTGCTCTGTGGGTGGAGGCTGCTCCTTAGGAGGTGAAGCAGGAGCTTTTCCTTTGGCTTTCTTGGGCTGAGGTGGTGCCTCCTCAGACTGGGCAGGTGGAGCTGGAGAAGTAGTTGGTGCAGGCACAGGCACATGAACAGAGATGGGAGTCGGATTGTAAGGTTCATTACGGGCAGCAACCAATGCGGATTCCAATGAGGTTATCTTGATTTTAAATTTGAGGGCGTCAGTCTCATGGATATCCTTTTGAATTCTTTGGATTTCCTGGGCATTGTTAAGTCGTTTTTCAAGCATTCTCGCCCGGGCAGTCGTTGCAGTAGCATTGGATTTCTCATACTCCCAATTGATCTAATGGTAAGTAGCTGTAGCCTTAGTCTTCTGATATTCCTCCAGGATATTTTGCCACCCCAAGGAGATGCCCAATATTTATTTTCTGTGGGCATCCGTCATCTCATTAATTTGCTCTAGCAGGGGGGTCTCTATTGATTGGCGTAGCTTGGCCATTCCCCTGAGGACATCCTTCCTCAAGTATGCATTATCTCTCATATGGTGGAGGATGGTGAGGTAGGGGCTGTAAAAATGATGTTTTTGGGCAATGGGAATATAAGAGGTGGAAGTAGCAGATTGTGCTTGGTCCTGGAGGGGAGGAGGGGGGATGATAGTAGGGAAATCAAGTTGTGGGGGAGTGGGGTCAGGTTCTGGGTCTGTTTGGGTAGATTTGGCAGAGAAGGTGGGAGGGGGTAGGATAAGAGGGGGGATGGAGGGTATAGGGGGAAAGGTGAAGGGTGTAGGCTCAACAGGAGTTGGGGGTGATGGGGGATGGAAAATTGGAATGGTGAAAGGGAGTAAAGGAAATGGGTGGGTGTTGAGAACTGGAAAATACCATTTTTCACCCCTTAATCTGGGCCTTGATAGACCCTTGAGAGAACTAAATAAGTGTTTTAAGTGCCTATGTTACAGCTAACAATAAAGTCAGGCTTAACCATAAAAGCAGCTTAAAAGTGCCAAAAAGATGACAATCCATGTCAGTCCAAAGAAAGGAAGTGAAGAAACAACCTCATCACCGATTGAAAGGTCTAAAGTAAAGAGGCAAAGACCACATGGCGAAGCAGGAACAATTAAAGCAGAGAGAATGCATCTGAGTTCTTTTCGCAAGAACTGCACTTTGTAAAGAACCTTGAACTCTGCGAAAAGGACTAAAACTCCGCATAGCTTTCGAAGAGCATCCAACTCCTCGAGAGAAGATTGAACTTTGAAAAGGTCCCCAAGCTTTGCGAATAGATCTCCGGAAATTGTTCTTTTGAAAGGTCTCCAATGCATGCGAAAAGAGCTTGAAGTCACAACACTTCTGAAAAGGCCCTTAAGCTCTGCGAAAAGGTATTCGAGATTCACAAACTTTAACAAGGGCAATTCGATGTCTGTTGCACGTGTCCCAATGTGTTTTAAAACCCAAGGACATTCCGGAAGGTTCTGTGCACGAACCAAAGGCATATTCCACCCCATGTGAACACCCAAAGATGAAATTACTTGGCGGAAACTTCTAGAAGTTCCAACAGATTTTTGAATTTCCTAATGTAATTGATGCCTCTGCTTCTCGATTGGTCGAACCAGATCAAGTTCGATTGGCGCAGATCCGGATCCCGTGCTCGACTCTATTGGCTGATATGAATTTAACCAACTCTGATTGGTTGATACACATCTGAGCTGGACCTGGGGAAAGCTATAAATTGACGAAGCATTTGCCCAATTTGGGTATCCAGATTTTGAGTTTCATTTCTAACCCCCATTTCCAAAGATGTTTGTCCAATCCCGTAATAGCTTCACTTTGACTAGCAATTGAGAGCTGTGAGACCTTTCTGTAATTCAAAAGAGAGTTGTATTCAAGACTACAAATCTGAGGGCTATTTAAGCTGCGCTTTGTAATTGTAACGATGGATTTTAAAAGGTTGCTGTAAACTATGCATTCTCCATTGGACTCATGTCAAGGGTTCTCTCTGATCTCCTCAGTACATTAGACTCCTTTAGATTCATTGTTTTGCATGCAATTTCCCTTAATTCATTAATCCTGTAAGAATTAGTGTTGGTAACCTAGTCTCTTACAGCATTTGTAGTGATGTTTCCTGTTCTGAATCAAGGATTTGGATTAAAGACTATTGGATGGTTTGGGGCCATTAAAGTGGACAGACCATAGCCATAAGTGTAAGCCTAATCCTTGAATTAGATTTATCACTCTTACATCTGTGCTTGTAGCCAGATGAAGATTGGATCATCTCTCAGTTGAGCTGCAGTCATTCTCATTAGTTTTCAAGGACCAAATCAAAGTTAGATATTACTTCTCCATTCTTTGTATAAGTTTACCTCAAACGTTTCCCCAACTTAGATCTGGATCATTTAGTTTAACTTTTACTTTTATCATTCAGTTAACGTGACAAATTCAACCTCCCATCTTATGTGCTTTGTAGATAGGATCAGAGGTCAGATCTGGTAGCTCAGATCTGAAGGTTTATCTTAAATTTTAAATCAATTCCCTGTGGACGATCTTTTACTCACTTACATTTAAAACTTGCTACAATTGGCCCTGATCTTGCAGGCTAATTCACTTCTATCTGTGCTGATATTTCTTTACTCTTTTTAATATTCTAGATTCATTATAACTTAGCAGTTGCAAACCTGTTTTCAAAACACAAATAAATCAAGCACACTAAGAAGCAACAACAAGTTTTTGGCGCCGTTGCCGGGGAATAGATTTTAAAATTGGTAGACCTAAGTTTTTCTATTTTATAGATTTGATTTTAATTTTTGCTTTAAACCTGCACTTTGCATTCCAAGTGCTTGATTAAATGTCTACTGCAGTTTTGTATAGAAAACCTGTTTTACTACAGCAGAATTTTTTTTATTTTTCTGAGTTTTTATTCTTTGCCTTCTAGTTATTTGAATAAATGCTGCTGCCACTCTTTTATCTTTTTGTCAAATTAGGCGTGCTTTGAGTTTTTCTTTTATTTTGTCAATACTTGAATAAGGTATCACTAGATTTTGGATTTTGCAGATCCGAGCAGTCCCAACAAGGAGCATCTGGACTAAAGTCGAGCAGATCCGCTTGAGTTTGCATCCTTCTCCTTTGCATTCATTTTATCTTTTAAATTCTTGAGAACCAGTAGCTGTTGTGTTTAATGTTTGTTTTGATTATAATTTCATTGCCTTTTTAGGCATGCTGATTTTTTTTTTTACAAAACCAAATACAAAATAAAAAAAAAATGAAAACACAAATAGAAAATCTCTGAGTTGTTTCTCATTATTTTCAGCAGTAGTAAATAAGGGCTCTTGTTGAGCCCGGGCTGATCCAAAACAAGTAAAACAAAAAAAAAAAAAAAAATATATATATATATATATATATAGATATCTTCCGGATGGGCTGTTTTTCTCCATTTGCATCCACTTTTCCCATCTGGACCTGCTGAGATCATTTTTTCTGTTTTAGGAATCATGTAGGATAATGAGTAGTGAATCATAGGCTGTTTTGAAAATTCAATGGACCCACTGATTTTATTTTCCTTCGAGATTTCTTCATCATAAATGGGTCTCAGCTGTGTGTGAACCCTGTTTTTAATATGTGCTCCCATGCTTCATTATTCTTTTTTTATTCATACACATCATAAACAAAGGGGTCAGTCTTATGAATCTTGCTTTTCACTGTATTCCTGCTAATCATTTTTATAATCACTTAGATTCATAAGTATCTCAGGCTTTTGGGTTTGTTTCTTTGGGCTTAGGATATATCATTTGACATTAGATTTTCTGTTTTAGGAATTTTAGTTTCAAATTCTGTTTTTAGATCGCTGATTTTTTTTTCTTTCTTAGGTTAATGTGTCCTCGTTTTACTAATTTTCGTCATTTTTCTGTGAGTACAGTTAGTTTCAAACTTTTTTTTAACTTTATATTCAGTCCCTTACCTTGTTTTTACTGTTTCTCTGTTATTAGCATTAGTTTCCTTCCATTTGCATAGTAATCCTTCTATTTTTTAGATTTTATTTAGCAGTTCTAGCATTGGTTTGTTGATTTTTCTTGCATTTGTATATCATGTTTTCCATTTCCTTGCTCATATCTTGATTTTACATTTTATTTTCAGCATATAGTTTAGATTTTTACATTCTTAGTTTTTCTTTCTTCTTTATCCTCACGCCCCTAGTCTCTCATTGTCTAGAACATTGAGGACAATGTTCATCTTAGGTTTGGGGTATGGCGGTGTATGCCAATAAAATAAGTTAATGCTTGATGCTTTTATGATCGTGAAATTTTTTGAAAATGAAGTAATCTCACACTGCTTTTTTGAAAATGAGGAAGTTAAAACTTTTAAAATTAATTTCTAGTGTAATTCTAATACTTTCATGAAGTGAATGTCAGAAAATTTCCAAAAGAAAATTGATGTTTTAGTAAACCTAAAAAGAGAGAAAATAGTGATGATATACCTCAAGAATTTGATAGAAAACCACACCCAGTGAGATTTGGGCCTCATTTGAAATGTATTCTTTGGAGGTATGAATTGGCAATTTTACGCTCTAGGCATTTGAACACGCTTGTTATCACTAGAAGTTACACATATCCAAGTTCAAATAGCTTGACAGCAATCATGATATTAAAGATATGATGTAAGGCCTCCTTTTGGACAGTTTGAACTTCAAAAAGCCCAACCTTTTGAAACTGTCCTTGATACACACCAATTGAGCTTTATAAATCCAAGATTTCTTTGAAACCTCATCAACCTCATTTAGCCTAACCTCACTCGAGAATTCAAGGTAAAGGAAAGAAGGTCAAGAAAGGTGAGTTGGGTAACAGTTTGGTAAAAGAAAAAGAAAAATAATTGAAGGCAATGATGTATCAGCAGAAGAAATGTGGCATTCCAGTCAATGTTGATTTGAAAAAAAAAAAAAAAAAAAGGAGAAGGCATTTCCTTGGAAGTTTGAAAAAGAAAGAGAAAAAGATGGCCACTTTGGCTCTGAAAATTCAAAGAAGAAGATGAAATTGTGCTGAATTGAAGATGGTGTGCCTATCACCTCCTTACCTTGACTGACTTCTCAATTTTGAACTCCATTCCACCCCTTTATTCTTGATAAATTTCACCCATAAGCCACATTACAACCCAAGTTAAAGTCCCATCGATCAATGATGGATTGAGTCACATGGAGATAAGGATTTGTGTAATCTATGGTGAAAAAGTAGTAAATTCAGAATCAAAAGCAATGCCTATGCTCCACGCTTACATTCCTATTTGAGGACTGTAATTGCTCTTGAGTGAAATAGTGCAACCTCATATTTTCATGGTGAGTGAAAACCCAGGTGAGAGTTGAGTTTGAAATCAAATTATTTGGGGTAACATCAAAACTGAATTTTCAAATAGAAGGCAAGCTTTTCGTTAATTTTTCTTGTAAAAACTTTTTGACACCAATTGAGTGAATGGTAAAGGAATTACAGCAGAATTTTAGTTTTGAACTGATGTTTTCTTGAAAATCTTCTTACAACCTGACTGATGCAGGTGTGAATAATCTGATTGGATGAAAGTTTGCTTTAAGAGAACTGCATTGATCTTAACTGATTTATTGGAGAAGTTTGTGGGTACCTTCACTGAAAACCCTCAGGAGACTTCACTCCTCCACTAGGGATCACCTAGGGGTTTAAAAGGCTTGTTGCATATGCTAAATGCAACTGTGCTCCCTACAAAAATGGCTTTTCATTCTATTTTTAAATTTTGTCTTTGTTCAGGGACTAGCAAAGCTTAGGTTTGGGGGTGTGTGTTGAGAACTGGAAAATACCATTTTTCACCCCTTAATCTGGGCCTTGATAGACCCTTGAGAGAACTAAATAAGTGTTTTAAGTGCCTATGTTGCAGCTAATAATAAAGTCAGGCTTAACCATAAAAGCAGCTTAAAAGTGCCAAAAAGATGACAATCCATGTCAGTCCAAAGAAAGGAAGTGAAGAAACAACCTCATCAGCTGTTGAAAGGTCTAAAGTAAAGAGGCAAAGACACAGGCGAAGCAGGAACAATTCAACAGAGAAATGCACTACGAGTTCTTTTAAAGAACCGCACTTTAGAAGAACCTTGAACTCGTGAAAAGGACTAAAACTCGAGCATAGCTTTCAAGAGCATCCGAACTCCTCAAGAGAAGATTGAACTCATGAAAAGGTCCCCAAGCTTTGCGAATAGATCTCCGGTTACAGATCTTTTCGAAAAGGTCTCAATCATGAAAAGAGCTTGAAGTCACAAGATTTCATTTAAAAGGCCCTTAAGCTCTGCGAAAAGGTATTCGAGATTAGCTTTAACAAGGGCAATTCCAAGAATCTGCAGCGTCCCAATGCATTTTAAAACCCAAGGACATTCCGGAAGATTCTGAGCACGAACCAAAGGCATATTCCACCCCATGTGAACACCCAAATATGAAATTACTTGGAGGGAACTTCTAGAAGTTCCAACAGAATTTTGAATTTCCTAACAGAATTGATGCCTCTGTTTCCTGATTGGCTGAACTAGATCAAGCAGTTCTGATTGGCCAGAACAGATCTAGATCCTGGTGCTCGACTCCTATTGGTTGATACAGATCTATCCAATTCTGATTGGTTGATACACATCTGAGCTGGCTTAGGGAAAACTATAAATAGACGAACCATTTGCCCAATTTGGATATCCAGATTTTGAGTTTCATTTCTAACCCCCCATTTCCCAGCCAGACAGCTTGTCTGTAATCCCTGTAATAGCTTCACTTTGACTAGCAATTGAGAGCTGTGAGACCTTTCTGTAATTCAAAAGAGAGTTGTATTCAAGACTACAAATCTGAGGGCTGTTTAAGCTGCGCTCTGTAATTGTAACGGTGGATTTTAAAAGGTTGCTGTAAACTATGCATTCTCCATTGGACTCATGTCAAAGGTTCTCTCTGATCTCCTCAGTACATTAGACTCCTTTAGATTTATTGTTTTGCATGCAATTTCCCTTAATTCATTAATCCTGTAAGAATTAGTGTTGGTAACCTAGTCTCTTACAGCATTTGTAGTGATGTTTCCTGTTCTGAATCGAGGATTTGGATTAAAGACTATTGGATGGTTTGGGGCCATTAAAGTGGACAGACCATAGCCATAAGTGTAAGCCTAATCCTTGAATTAGATTTATCACTCTTACATCTGTGCTTGTAGCCAGATGAAGATTGGATCATCTCTCAGTTGAGCTGCAGTCATTCTCATTAGTTTTCAAGGACCAAATCAAAGTTAGATATTACTTCTCCATTCTTTGTATAAGTTTACCTCAAACGTTTCCCCAACTCAGATCTGGATCATTTAGTTTAACTTTTACTTTGATCATTCAGTTAACGTGACAAATTCAACCTCCCATCTTATGTGCTTTGTAGATAGGAGGTCGATCCGTAGCTCAGATCTGAAGGTTTATCTTAAATTTTAAATCAATTCCCTGTGGACGATCTTTTACTCACTTACATTTAAAACTTGCTACAATTGGCCCTGATCTTGCAGGCTAATTCACTTCTATCTGTGCTGATATTTCTTTACACTTTTTAATATTCTAGATTCATTATAACTTAGCAGTTGCAAACCTGTTTTCAAAACACAAATAAATCGAGCACCCTAAGAAGCAACAACAGTGGGGAAGAGGTAATGGTGGTGGGGTGGGGGGTAATGATTCAGGAGGGAAGTTTGTTTGGGTGGTTTTGTCAGTGGACAGAAGCAGGGGGGGTGAAGTGGGTGGTGGAGGGATGGGTGGAGTGGTTAAGGTGTGTAGGGTGGATTGGATGGAGGTGAGGTCAGCCTGCATCTGGTCCTATTTTTGGGTATTGGTGGATAATTGGGCCTATTTGTCTTGGATAAGGGGTAGGATGGGGGTTAGTGTGTCAAAGTTAGGAGGTTAAGTGGAGGAGGGGAAGAGTGGGTCTGGGGAATGGTGCCGTGAGGTAGTTGGGGAGTCGAGAGGGGTGTAGTAGGTAGGCATGGTTTCAAGGAAGGTGGAGATGAAGGCTTGGAAGCCTATGGATGTGTTGAGGGTTAAGTCAATGTCTAGGAGAGGGGATGTAGTGGATATGGCTGGGGTGGTGGTTTCTTCAAGGTGGGGTGGGTTAATGGGGATAAAAGGGATTAAGGGTGGTGTTTAGGAGATGGTTGGAATGGTCTCAATGATTTTTTATTTTTTGTATGAGATGAGTGGGGGGCTGGCAGGCTTAGGTGGAAATGAGGAGAGAAATGTGGCTGTGTACCGAGGTAAGGTAGGGGATGATGAGTTCCCCCAGGAACCAAGCACAGGTGAAGGGGGAGTGGGAATGGAGAATGGAAATAGAGGGGGGTGAGAGATGGATGCAAGAGGGGTAGTGGATTCAGAAGTAAAAGGTGGAGGGGGAATGGGTTCTGCTGCAGTGATGGTACTGACAGGCTCTGGGTGCACTTCCTATGTACTAGGGATAGACCGTGATCCGGCTTCCTTTTCTGCTTGCTTGGGCAGAGCCTGAGCCTTAGCTTTCTTTTTCTTCTGGGTCTCCATCAAGCTCCTGCTAATTCCCCATTGCCTCTTGGCAAAGGTTATAGGGGAAAGGGTTGTGGTCTGCTCATTCCTTCCTATCTTGTATCCTCCCTTGATCAGTAGTAAGGTAATGACTCTTGCGTAGGGTAGAGTGTGAGGCTTCTTGTTTGATCCTAACTTCACCACTACGTCCTTCATTGCCTCAAAAATTAATCATGCTGCATGGAAGCCATGGCCCATGTGGTAGGAGTAGACAGCATCCATAATGGGGGTTCCCCTCTCCTGCTGATGTCCTGAGCAATATATGTTCTTCCCCAGGACTTGGTCAATGAACAGCAGTTCAGGTTCTAGTTCTCTCCTTCTGATTGAGTCCCTGGTGGCTTTTAATCCTCTAGTTAGGGCCCGTGCAATTGTATCAATCTATGCAGTCAGAGGGGTGCCATATCCACAGCTAGGATTGAATGCTGCTGGGATGCCCAACACTTCAGCGATCATCTTAGGGCCCACTAACATGTCAAAGTCATCAATCATTACCAGCAAGCACCCTTGTCCATCATTGTCCTTCTTGACCTTGATGTGCTGATAAAACAACTTCACTAGCCTGGGGTAGGCTAGTGCTGGAATTGCTCTCATCAATGGCATCAAGCCCGCTTTACTCATAAACTGTACTGCAGGGGCAGAGAGAGGTTGGTTCTCAAAAAATGGTACATCAAACGCTATTTCAGGTTCCAATGGAATTGACTCCATGAGCTCAAAAGGAGTAGAGAACTTTGTCATTGGCACTGCCGCCACCTCAACCACATCCTTTCCTTTTTTGGGAGACTTTGAGGTCTTGGCCTTTTTAGGGGTGGTCTCTGTAGGGTCCTTGCTCTTCCCCTTTCTCTTTTGTGTAATTTTGGGATCCATTTCTAACTCTATCTTCTAGTATGAGCAATGGAGGCCGAGATCTAGGGTTTGGTTTGATTGGACGCATAGGGCACCACAAGATCTCTGAGCAGAGGGTAATAGATGAGGGTGATGCTAGGAACACTTGTGTAGATATGTGGAGTGAATGATGAGCTGTAGGAGTGATGCTGGAGGAGAGAAGGGGGAGAGTGCCAGGAAGTAGGGTTTCGCAGAGGGAAGAAAGGAAAGAGTAATGGGAAAGGAGCAAAACGCGGGGTTGAAATACCTATCGCGAAGCTCGGTGCACTTTGGACCCTCTAGTCATAGGGTTGGGAATGAACCTAGCGAAGGTTTTGAATCAATCTGGACTGCGCGACAATATCCTAGGTGGAATTTTAGAGCGCGCGACAGTTTAAGATGAATACATGTGGATTGCGCGAGCATCTCCTGGGTTCATTGTAAATCCCACGACAACCTCTGAATCTTTATGGGGATGGCGCGAGAGGTTCACTGGAGTATATGAATCGCGTGCCAGGTAATGTGTGGCTCTATGTGAACCGCGCGAGAGGCTTTCAGATACACATGAATCTCGCGACAGCAAATAGAATGTGTCTAGGTGAACTGTGCGAACTTCTCCCAGGTTTCCTTTTCAACCTCGCGAGAGCTTTCAAATCTCATGATAGTTTCCCAGGCTTCTTCTTTAACCTCGCGAGAGCTTTCAAATCTCGCGATAGTAAGGTAGAAAGCAGAGAGCATGTGCTCTCTGTTCTACCCCTTTGCATGCTTGCTGTGGTTGAATCCTGGGCATTACCCTCTCCTACGACTGTCTTTAGACATATGGAAACTCAATCATACACTTAAGGACAACAAAAATGACCTCCCACATTAGGCATTCAATAGAAGCTATCAATTCAAAAGTAGCAAGAATCAAGCCAAGCATCAGAAGTTCAAAACAGATAGGGCAAAATTCAGATAAGGCCACTAGCAAATCCTAGAGAATAGATACTAAAGAAAGCAAGATAAATCAACCAAAAACTAAGTACATATGATACAGTAATGACACACCTGTGGAATCAGTTTGAAGAAGGATCCCCTTGACAGTTAATGGTGTCCAAAAGGTCGACAGGTTTTTCAAAACAAGGCTTAAGCCTTTGACCATTCACCTTCAAGAGTCTCCCAGACTTAGGATCCTTGATTTCCACAGCACCAGATAGGGAAACATGCATGACAATGTAAGGACCTTCCCATCTACATTTCAATTTGCCTGGAAAAAATTTAAGTTTGGAGTTAAACAACCAAACGTTATCACCAGCAATGAAACTCTTTCTCAACAGCCCTTTGTCAAAGAAAGCTTTGGACCTTTCCTTATAGATCCTGACATTGGCATATGCATCCATCCTTAGTTCTTTCAATTCTGATAGCTGCAGCAACCTATGATGACCAGCCAAAGTTAGATCTAGATTTAGATGTTTGATGGCCCAATAGGCCCTGTGTTCTAACTCCACTGGGAGATGACAGGCCTTGCCATAGACCAGTCTGAATGGGGACATACCAATGGGGGTCTCATAGGCAGTCCTATAAGCCCACAATGCATCATTAAGCTTGTCAGCCCAATCCTTCCTATCTGCCCTCACAGTCTTCTCAAGGATATGCTTGATCTCCCTATTTGAAATTACAACTTGCCCACTGGTTTGTGGGTGGTAGGGAGTAGCAATCCTATGGGTGACAGAATATTTCTTGAGCCAGCTCTCGAAATTTCTATTACAGAAATGGCTCCCCCCATCACTGATAATGGCTCTAGGGGTACAAAATCTGGAGAAGATATTCTTCTTTATGAACTTGAGGACTACCTGATTATCATTAGTTCTTGCGGTAATGGCTTCTACCCATTTGGAAACATAGTCCACTGCCACTAAGATAAAATGAAAACCATTTGAAAGAGGAAAGGGGCCCATAAAAACAATACCCCACACATCAAATAGTTCTACAACAAGGATGGGCTGTAAAGGCATTGAATTTCTTTTAGACAGCCCTCCTAGTTTCTGACAGCTTTCACAGGTCTTGAAGTGTGTATTGGCATCTCTGAAAAGAGAAGGCCAATAGAACCCACACTGCATCACTTTCTCAGCTATTTTTCTCCACTAAAGTGACCCCCACAGGCATTTTCATGGCACATGATCAGAATACTGGGGGCATCACATTCGGGGACACATTTTCGAATGATTTGGTCTGCACAATACTTGTACAAGCAAGGTTTTTCCTAGAAAAAGAATTTAACCTGTGAGAAAAATAGGTCTTTATCGACTTTTGTCCAATGGGAAGGGATCTTGCCTATAACTAGATAATTGACAATATGTGCATACTAGGGAACTAAAGAGTGGATGGCAAGCAGTTGCTCATCCGGGAAGACATCATTTGTAGCAAGGTCATGATCACTTTTTTCCATATTAATTCTGGACAAGTGGTTAGCCACCACATTTTCTACACCCTTCTTGTCCTTGATTTCGATGTCAAACTCCTGTAACAGGAGTATCCATCTAATCAATCTGGGCTTTGCATCCTTCTTGGACAGTAGGTACTTTAATGCTGAGTGGTCAGTGAAGATGATAATTTTATACCCAAGTAGGTAAGTTCTAAACTTGTCCACAGTAAAAAAAACTGCCAGAAGCTCTTTCTCAGTGGTTAAAAACTGCCAGAAGCTCTTTCTCAGTGGTTGTGAGTTCAGCTGAGTTTCAGCAAGTGATTTGCTGAGATATGCAATGACCACAGGCAGCTTATCTTTTCTCTGGCCCAAGACAACACCTATTGCCAAGTCAGATGCATCACACATCAACTCGAAGGGCAAGGAATAGTTAGGTGTTTGGAGTACAGGAGCAGAGGTAAGGCAGATTTTTAAATTTTCGAAAGCCTCAAGACATTCAGCAGAAAAATCAAAGGGCACATCTTGGCAGAGTAGGTGGCATAATGGTTTAGCAATTTTGCTGAAGTCTTTGATAAACCTCCTGTAGAATCCAGCATGCCCAAGGAAGGATCTGATTTACTTGACTGTTCTTGGAGGGGGCAAATTTGCAATGAGGTCAACTTTGGCCTTGTCTACCTTGATTCCATCTTTAGAGACCACATGGCCCAACACAATACCTTGTGTTACCATGAAGTAGCTCTTTTCCCAACTTAAGACCAAATTGGTCTCTTCACATCTTTGTAAGACTTGATGGAGAAGTTGTAGACATTGGTCAAAGATATCCCCATAAATCGAGAAATCATCCATGAGAATTTCCAAGAATTTCTCAATCATATCAGAAAAGATGGCATACATACACCTCTAAAAGGTGTCTGGGATATTACACAGTCCAAAAGGCATCCTTCTGTAAGCAAAGGTGCCAAAAGGACAAGTAAAAGTAGTTTTCTCTTGATCCAAAGTGTGCACAGGGATCTGGGTGTACCCTGAGTACCTATCAAGAAAACAGTAAAAAGCTTTCCCCGCCAACTTATCCAAAATTTAAGCAATAAAAGGGAGAGGGAAGTGGTCTTTTCTAGTCTTGGAGTTGAGTTTTTGATAATCGATGCAAACTCTCCTGCTAGTGGTCTCCCTGGCTGGTCTCAACTCTCCAGAGTAGGTTGTGGTTACTGTGATGCCAAACTTCTTGGGTACCACCTGGATTGGTGCCACCCATTTAGAATCAGAGATGGGGTAAATTACCCTAGCATCCAGTAACTTAATAATTTCTTTCAGGACCACCTCCTGCATGTGAGGGTTTAATTTCCTCTGCATTTCCTTGGAGGGTGTTGAGCCCTCTTCTAAATGGATCCTATGCATACAGATTAATGCATCAATCCCTCCCAGATCAGCAATGGTCCAGCCAATTGCTTTCTTGTGCTTCCTCAGAACTGTTAGCAATTCCTCCTCTTGCTCACAGGTTAGAGAAGAGGAGATAATTATAGGAAGTTTCTCTTCTTTCTTGAGTAAAGCATATTTCAATCTATCTAGCAGCTTCTTGAGCTCCAGATCAGAGGCTTGTTGTATGGATGGCAGGATTGGTGTATTGTTGGTTGGAGGAAGGGGCAGCAATGTAGGTTTCCAATTGGAATGTCAGATTAAGCCCTGTAAGACCTCACTAGGGGTATGTCTTCTGGCATTAAAGCTAGGCTTCCTTCCTCCACCATGTTCCAAACTTCAGTTAAATCAGTGACAATGTTGCTCCACTCTAGCAGAGTGGGCAGTTCTTCTTCAATAATTTCTTCTAGTACATCCACTGCAAAGCATTCTTCATTGTCCAGCTGAGGGTACTTTGAACTGTTGTACACATTAAGCTCAACTTTCATATGTCCGAAAGTGACCTCCATGAGCCTAGACCTGCATTGAATGCATGCATTGGCAGTAGCCAAAAATGGTCTGCCAGGATGACAGGTATCGGGGATGTACTCTTGTTACAACCCATGTCCAAAATAAGGAAGTCTGCAGGGTAGAAGAACTTGTCTACCCCCACTAGGACATCCTCAACCACTCCCATGGGTCTCCTCTAAAACCTATCAGCGATCAATAGAATAATGGGGTGGGCTTTAGACCTAGCTGCTGATTAACACTGGCCCCAAGGTCCAAAAAGGCCCTTTCAATCGTGTGATCACTAATAATACAGGGAATAGTGGGTATCCCTGGGTCTTGTAACTTCTCAGGTATTGTCATAGTTAATACAGAATTAACTGTATCAGTTGTAAAGACCTTTTTGGACAAATGGCCTCTGGCCTTCCTTTTCTGAGTACAGAGGTCCTTCAGAAACTTTGCATAGGCTGGGACCTGTCGGATTGCATCAAGCAGGGGTAAGTTTATTTTAACCTGCTTAAAGGTCTCCATCATTTCCTCGATCTGTGCCTAACCCTTATCAAAAGGGGCAGGGCCACTCAAAGCTTGAGGAAATGGCAGCTGAGGTATTGTTGGTTCCTCAGCTGCAAGCCTATGGCTAAACTTTTATTTATTTCTTTTATCTATTTTTATCTCTTGCTGAGGTTCAACTACAACCTCTTTATTTTTCCCTTGTTGAAAGGTAGCAGGCAGTTCTTGACTCTGTGTTCTAACAAGTCCTTATCATTTTCTCTTGATATTTCCTTAAGATAGACCTCTCCTTGTTCTTTTCCCACCTGGTTGTCTACCAGCTTGCCAGACCTTAAGGCTGTGATGGCATTGGCCCCCTAAAAATTTGAGGAACCTTCTCCGATGGAATACTAGCCCTTTGGGTTGGCTACTGGTTGGCTTGGCAACCTGCTCTCCTCTCTCTTAGCCAGAGCATTAGCTATTTGGCTAAGTTGCACTTCTATTTTCTTAATGCTTTGACTGTGAGAAGTCACAGTCTGATTTAAGGGTCCAAGGCTTTACAATTGGGCCAAAACCTGGTCCTCGAAAGAAGCACTTCAGGGCTGAGGTGGGGGAACTACCAATTGATTTTATTGTTGGGGCTGCTGTTGTTGGAAATTTGACCTTTGGGCATAACCCTGGTTAAACTGCTGTTGTGGCCTTTGAGGTAAGGCCAACATCTGCTGTGGCTGCATATAATTGTCTTACCTCCACCTCAAATTTGGGTGGTCTCTCCATTGGTAACCAGCATTTTGGTGTTGGTATCCATATGGTTGTTTATTGTAGCCACCAAACTGCTGTCCAAAAGATTGGGCAGCATCAGCCTGTTCCATTACAAATTCAGGGTATTGCCCTGCAGATGGGCACACTTCCACTGTGTTGAGGAGATTGGCATATCAGACATGCCTCCATCACTTGTGCAGCCATTCTGGGCTGCACCACAGTCAAAAGTTTATCAAATCCTTCAGTAAGATTGGTCATCTGCATTCTCAGGTCATCATTTACCTCTAACTTCATACATTTTTCCTTTATACATTTCAGCCACCCCAGCTTAGGAGAAGGCTCTTGAACAGTTCTAGATGAGGACATCTTCTGGAAAGCATTATCACTTATGACCTCGAATAAGTCCCATGCCTCATCAGTTGTTTTATGCATGTATGTTCCACCACAAGAGGCATCTATCATGTCTCTGCTCTTCTCATCGATCCCATTGTAGAAGCTCTAGACAAACTGCCAGTCAGGGATCTTATGGTGGGGACATTGTTTGAGCATCTCCTTAAATCTATCCCAGCATTGGTTAAAATCCTCAGTTGGGGACAGGGCAAAAGAAAGTATGTCCTTCCTCAATTGGCTGGTTTTGGTCTATGGGAAAATTTTAGACAAAAATCTTGTCTGGGGGTCTTTCCAAGTAGTGATACTGTTGTTTGGGAGAGTAGACAACTAGGTGTTGGCCCTGTCCTTTAGGGAGAAAGGAAAGAGCCTTAGCCTAGTGGCTTCTGGTCCCAAACCAGCAATGGAAATTGTTGTGCACAGGGTTAAGAACTGGTCAATGTGCCTGTAAGGGTCTTCCTTGATAAGCCCATGGAAAGAGGGAAGCATTTGGATGATGGAAGTTTTGATCTCATAATTACCCTGAACATCTGGGAATTGAATGCTGAATGGAGAATTGTAATCATCCGGAGCATTCAATTCCTTCAATGTTCTAGGTTGCTCTTCACCCATAATTGTTGTCTCTATTTCAATAGGGGGCTCGACTGTGGTGTGTCTGTGCCTTCTCGGTCTTCTACTCCTTTCAATCTCAGGGTTAGCAGGCTCTAAAGTAGGACTGAGAGATCTCCTTCCTAACATGCACACACACTGCCAGCAAGGGAAACAGTTTGCAAGCACATTGCACTAAAGAAAATTACAACTATCCTAATCAACTAATGGAATCTTCGAAGGAGAAATAAACTGAGGTTTTAAAGGTTAGAGAAGTGCAACCATAGGTAGCTAGATTCTCAATGCAGTTCCAGTCTCCTCTGCTACGATCTAGATCTGCAAAAAGAATTCCAAATGTAAATCAGCAATATCAATTATTCACAAGTACAGCTACCAAAGAATAAAGAATACAAAATTCTAGAGTCTACTATTAGATCAAGATTTCCCCAACAGCGGCGCCAAAAACTGGTTGGCGTAATTTTTTATGCTTACTACTGACTTTATTGGAGGCAGTGATAAGAATGGGGTGAATGAAAATGAATGAAAGGTGGATTGAAAATGACAGAGCAGCAAGCCTAAAACATGCACAGTTTTGCAAGATAGAGGGCCTGTTGTAGTAAGTTTTGATAAGTAAGAGTTTGTCCCACAGGGAAAGTTGATCTAAAGCTCCAAGGGAGCCATCAATAATAGGCTCTCCAGATCTGACTATAGATCTGGCAGTCCTAAATGAAAGGTGATTTAAGGTCACTTATTTCTACATTCTCTGGCAATCTAATGATTTAACTATAGAAAGGGTTGAGAAGAAGGATGGAGTGTGAGAAAATAAATATAAAAAGGTGAGAAGTAAGCTATTAGGTTCAGATCTGATGGGTTTCATGACTCAAATTCAGATTTGCTGCTATAGAAGTCCTGTCCAATGGCTACATTATCACCACTGAGGAGAAAGAATCCAACTCATCTCTGTGCCATGATCCAATCCCTTTATGGCTATAACCTGTCCACTTAAATGGTCACAGACTATCCAATTGGGGAACCACAGTCCAGAGATGGGTCTGAACAAGTCTATCATTGTAAGCACTACTTCATCAAGGCTACAAGCACAAGAATCCATAGGGAACCTCAACCTCTAAAGTGCTATGTGTGGGGCTAGGCCTGTATGGGAGCATGTTAGCCTAGACACATAGAACCAACAAGAGTTTGAGTACAGTCTTAGGTCTAGCTGTCCATTGCTGTAGGAAGACTGCAGTGATCCAGTCACAAGCCTACAATCTCTAGAACCAAACCAAATCGACCATCTGATGACGGGTTTATACAAATATAGGGGAGTTTGGCTCTGCACAATCTCTCACAGGGCTGCAAGCACAAGTGCAGAGAAGAAGAATCTGTTTTGGATTTGTGGATTGGCCTCACCCTAAGGTTATAACCTATCCACTTAAATGTTCACAGACTATCCCAGAGGCTATCCTCCTCACAGAGGACCAAAACAGAATAAGAACATTGCTGTCACCACCATGTTCACAAGGCTACAAGCACAAGCTCCAATGGGGATTCCAGATCTAGTGGATCCTGTGGTGGGGCTAGGCTTGTATGGGAGCATGTTAGCCCAGACACACAGGTCACTTGGATCTAAATAGGTCTCTAAAAACAGTCCTCCATTGCTCTTAATACAACCTATCAATGGAGGATCTCAAGGCAGCAACCTTATACAGAACAACTCAATCTCAAACTTCAATCCCATACATGTAAAACACCCAATCATGAAATTCCTTTAATTCTAAACCAAATAAGCATACAGAGGCATAGCCAGCAAGTGCTGGGCTATGGATAGAAGAAAAAATAAAAAGAAATCTACCTAAAACTTACTAGAGATCTACAGCTACTGCAAGAAGAAAATAGACAAAATTCTATTCTAAGAGGGGGCTCCTAAACCTAAACCAGGCTTAGGTTTATATAGCAGTCAGTTTGGCCGTGCATTAGGTTAGGAAACCCTAATTTTAACGATGCCATGTAGCCTAATACTGTTCCTTGGATGCCTCGAGGTGCATGCACAAAAATTAGAGCATTGGAGTGCATGCCCTAATTGCTGGAAGTTCCCAGAATGTCCTCTACAAAAGTGAGGGAGAGTTAGAGTTCAGAGCCTCGCCAGGTAGCACTAGTTTCCAAGACTGTCGCGTGGTAGTACGGTCTTCGCAAGATTGGATTAACTTGAAATTCTAGCCGTCGCGGGGTTGTCTTAGTTTGCAGCTTAAGCAGTCGCGCGATAGAGCATTGAATCCTCGCTGGATTGCTCTGGTCTTCGCAGGATTACACTTTCCTTCTGAATGGCACGGGAATCACGCCAGCAGTTTGTTCCTCAATGGATCTTCATGAGGATCCTCACGAGGGCGTGATGTGCATTGGTCTCTGAACTGCGCAATAAGTTTTTCTATAGTTTTGTATCCCACGACCACTGCGCGATAGCTACGCACAGAAATACCTGGAGCTCTCTTTCCTAGCTGATTTGAGTGAACTGTACGAGGTTTTGAGTGCTGCTTTCTTGATCTACACGAGTCATGATTCTGAAGCCCTTCTGTCACTAAACTGCGGGAGAACAACGCGGACACTTGGTATGAAGTCTTGGGAAACTCGTGAGGACTACGCGAGGCTTACTTTCTGAATCCTTTGAACCTTGCGGAAACTACGCGAGGCTCATTTCTTGCTCTGTTGCTGCTATGCTTTGCCTTCATGCAGTCAAGTCCTAGTCTGGATCCAGCTTCCCCTTCTTTTGAGAGGCTTCTAGGGAAAAAATGGGCTCCTTAGCAGGATTAAGGCCTTATTGCAGCTGTTGTTCATTACCTACAGAACAGGCTTAAAACACTATTATTAAATGATTAAGGGTCCAACAGAGATTAAGTTAAGGGGTGAAAAGTGGTACTTTTCAGGTCTTAACAGGCAACTGATGGGCATTCATCTAGGGAGTGAGTAGGGGACTGGCATATAGCACATGCCTCCTCCACTCTAGCAGCCACAGGTGACTGCATTGCTCCCATCAGCCTATCAAATTTCATAGTTAAGTTGTCCACTTTCCTTTCCAACTCACTTGGCACACTCACTTCATATATCTTTCCTCTTGAGGTGTTCTCTTCCATCAATTTAGGAGGGTCTAGATCTCTTACTAAGGTTTTCCTTTGCATAGAGTTCTCACTGATGATGTCAAAGAGCTCCCATGCCTCCTCAGCAGTTTTATGGAGGTAGGTGTCACCACAAGAGACATCTACCATGTCCCTGCTTTTAGCATCAATTCCCTAGTAAAAGCCTTAAACCAATTGCCATTCAGGGATTTGATGGTGGGGGCATTTCTTGAGGAGTTCTTTAAATCTCTCCTAGGATTGATGAAAATCTTCACTTGGATCTTGGGTAAAAGAGATGATGCCCTTCCTCAACTGACTGGTCTTTGACATAGGAAAGAATTTGGCCAAAAATTGACATTGGAGATCACTCCAGGACTGAATACTATTGGGTGGAAGCAGGGACAACCAGGTCCTGGCTCTGTCCTTTAATGAAAAAGGAAAGAGCCTCATCCTAGTTGCCTCCTCCCCCAAAGTTGTGATGTTGAAGGTAGTGCACAGCCTTAAGAATTGTAGACCCCTGGTGCATTGAATTCCTTGAGAGTTCGAGGCTGCTGCTGCTCACCCATTTCGACAGATTCAATTTCAATAGTTGTGGATGTAGTTGGTCTGGTTCTGAGAAGTCTTTCAACCTCTGGATTTAGTGGAATAATCTGAGGTTGAAGAGTTCTCCTACCAAGCATACAACACCCACTAACTGAATGGAGAATAAATCCTCACACAACTGAAAGAAGCAGCACAACTGACTAATAATCTAAAAGATAAAACTAGTAGATTTGAAAATAAATAGGGGAAAAAGGGATGCAAACTATAGAGCAGCCTTCAGCATGGCTCTCCTTTCACTCTGTACTCAGATCTACTGGAATGCACACAAAAATACTGAAAAATAGAAAAACCTACAAATGCAGTTAGTAAATTCAAACACACAGTTACAGATTTATAAAATAAAACTAGATCTATCAAATTCACAAACACCTCCTCGGCAGCGGCGCCAAAAACTTGTTGGGGAATTCCAGTGTACTGATCTATGGTGTCAAAATCAAGAGAGATTCAACACATCTAAAATATCCTGGGCCTACAAGATACAGGGTCCTTTGTAGCAAGTTTTAAAAGTAAGTAAGGGAAAGTCCACAGAGAGGTGGTTTGGAATTGTGTAAGCTTGTAGCCCCTTTCGATAGGTTCCCTGGTCTCTTCGATAGGTTCCGATAGGTTGGGCTTAGATGCTTCAGCTTCACTGCACTTGATCTGGGGCCTTCGACAAGTTGGAAGAATAATTCGATAGGTTGAGGATTCACATTCTATTACTTCGATCGGATGACCCTTGTTCCTATCGAAAGGTTCAAATCATTCTGCGATAGGTACTGTCTCAGCACTTCTATCTTGATAGGTTCAGTGGACCATTCGATAGGTTTAGGGAAATTTTTGATAGGTCTCCTTTTTCCCTCAAGCTATCTTTCGATAGGTTGAATTTGCTTTCTCTTTCAACTGCTCGATAGGTTCTTGGATCCTATCGAATTCTTCACTTCTGCACGAATTCTTCCTTTTTCTGCCTTCTGATCCTGTCAAAACCTTCTCAACTGCACGAATTCCTTCCTTTCAATGCTTTTAGCTCCTATCGAACTCTTCAGGTGACCAATCGATAGGACGTTTTCAACCTATTCTCACTTTCTTCACCTTGCCCTGCTGCAGCCACGCGCTCCAAGTGTTCAATGATGTGCTACCCTTTGGTGTGCTATTGCTGAGTTCGTTCTGTGCTGAGAGATGGCTCCTTGTTGGGTATTCTTGAGTGCTTTTCTCCCCTAGTATCTTCTTTTATTATTGTCTACAAAATGCACTTCATAAGGGCTTATTAGTGTGCTCACAGGTCTATCAATGGTCAGGTTATAGGGTGAAAAGTGGCATTTTTCACCACTTAATAGGGGACCATGGTGGTTGCAGCAGTTTTCATGCTCTTTCTCAGACCTCTATGGTATGAACAGACTGATGGGATACCCTATGACCATTTGAGCGGATAGAGTATAGCCCTAAGGTGGTGTCCAGCCACATGTTTGAGAGATTCTTCTCCCCTGCATATGAGCTTTTAGAGCCTTGTGAGGAGATTTGTACATGAATTGGCTCTCCTATGTTTTACCTAACTGATATCAAATGTTAGATCTATGTCTCTGTAGTAGTTGTAGCTTGAGGCTGAGTCATTGCAGGCCTTTTGTAGTAATGACCAGCTAAATTTAGAGTCTTATTCAACTTGTTACATGGTCCTTTTTATGAGCACCAGTGAGTCGTTGGCCTTGGCAAAATACTTAGGATTTTATGGGTTGGAATACCTATGGATGTCAGCCAGATCTGTGCATAGATCTGGGGAGCTTGTAGCACTAACATTACATAGTGCTGCAATAGTATTCATGGCCTGGTCTGGTCCAGTGGTTGGGGAAATGATCAGTCCACTCCTCTTGATTAGCTTCGCAACTTCTGGCTTGATCAATGGGATTTGACAGACTCTATAGGATAGACTGTGACCATTTGAGTGGATAGCCTATAGCCTTAAGAGCACTCCAAATGGCATGAGTTAAGTTGGAAACTTCTACCTTATTGAGGCTTTTGATAGTGTCTCGGCAAGGAGCGCTGCAGAGACAAACTAAATTTGAGTTACATTACTACTTTAACTCTGAACTTAACTTGCTTACTTCTCATCAATTTTTATATTTTATTTTGGGCACACACCATCACCATCTTCTTCTTAACCCTTTCTTTAAGATAGGGCTACACTTTATTTCTCTGTTGTTAGGATTAATTTAGTGTAGTCATAACACCCAGCTCCCTTTCTTTAGGATTGTCAGATCTGTAGCCAGATCTGGAGGCCTACTATTATAGCCCATTTTGGGTTCTAGATTAATTTCTCTGTGGGACAAACTCTTACTTATCAAAAATTGCTACAATAGGCCCTGTATCTTGCAAGTCTAGGATTACTTTGGTTGTGCTGAATCCATTCTTTTATTTTACTTTGTCTTTAAATTTGTTTCTAGCACATAATAAACAGCCCCAAAGGAATCCAACAACAAACCTCCTATAAAAACTAGCATGTCCTAAGAAGGATCTGATTTGCTTGACAATCTTGGGTGGGGGTAGGTGTGAGATCAGGCCCACTTTAGCCTTGTCAACCTCTATTCCTCTTTGAGAGTCCACATGGCCTAACACAATTCCTTGTGTTACCTTAAAGTGGCTCTTTTTCCAGCTTAAGACCAAATTGGTCTCTTCACATCTTTGTAAAACCAGGTCAAGGTGACTCAAGCACTGGCTAAAGTTGTCCCCATAAACTAAGAAATCCTCCATGAAGATTTCCAGAAACTTGTCAATCATATTAAAGAAAAATTGCATACATGCACCTCTGAAATGTGGCTGGGGCATTGCACAGTCTAAAAGGCATCCTCCTATAAGCAAAGGTGCCAAAGGGACATGTGAAAGTAGTTTTTTCTTGATCTTGAGGATACACAGGGATTTGGTTATACCCTGAGTATCGATCAAGAAAGCAGTAAAATGCATTCTCAGCCAGCTTATCTAGAATTTGGTGAATGAAGGGGAGAGGGAAGTGGTCTTTTCTGGTTTTGGAGTTGAGTTTTCTATAATCAATGCAAACTCTCAAGCCAGTGGTCTCTCTGGCTAGCATCAACTCCCCAGAATCAAAAGTAATAACTGTTATGCCTGACTTTTTGGGTACCACTTGGATTGGTGACACCCACTCTGAATCTGAAATGGGGTAAATCATCCCTGCATCCAACAGTTTTACTATCTCCTTCAAGACCACCGCTTGCATGTGAGGGTTAAGCTTCCTCTGTATCTCCCTTGAGGGTTTGGCACCCTCTTTCAAGTGAATTTTGTGCATGCAAACTGAGGCATCAATACCCCCTAGATCAGCAATTGTCCATCCCATTGCCTTTGTGTTAACCAGTGAAAAATACCATTTTTCACCTCCTAACCTGACCTTTGGTGGATCCTTGAGTTGACTAATAATGTGTTTTAAGTGTATTTTGTAGATAAGCAATGAATTGCAAGCTTAGTGTAAATATTCACTTAAAAGAGCCAAAGAAGCAATTTGCTACTCAACTGGAAATGCCTGAGACCATGTCCAGCTACAAGGAGTAAAGATTCAACCTACTAAGAGGTTATTGAGTGTTGAACAAATGAATAAAAGCACAACCAATATGTGTGCCAGTTGTGGAAGCACAAGGCAGAACCTATCGAGAGGTTAAGTCTGGCTGTCGAGAGGTTCTGATGTGTGAAAGCTAAGTATCGAGAGGTGCCATTAAGCTGTCATGAGGATCCAGAAGTTTAGCTCAACTGGTTGAGAGGTAATGAGTTGGAATTGTGAACATCTCATGAGGATCCAGTTACCTATCGAGAGGTTGGAGATGCAGTTGTGGATCCTATTGAGAGGATACCTGGAGATGCAGGGGAAGTCGAGAGGTTCTAAGCTACATCTCGAGAGGTCTAGCTGAACTTGTCGAGAAGTCTAAGACAACCTATCGACAGCTCACCTGAAGCTAAACAACACTCATCCTTGTGAAGTTTAGGCAACCTATCGAAATTTTTAACAGGAACTGCACAAAGATGTTGACAGGATTTTCTATAACTTGTCGAGAGGATGAATGCAGAACTGGACAGAGGATGAGAATACTCTCCAATCCTGTCGACTAGTCAAATTGAACATATCGAGAGCTATTCTAATCCTATCGACGAGTGCCACTAATCTTGTCGAGAAGATTCTAAACCTCTCGAGAAGTCTACAAAGTTGTTGACAGCCACTGCAACCTGTCGATGTGAACACAAGCCAAATTCAGAACTTGTCGAGAGGATCCCTGAACCTCTCGACACTCAAACTGGCAACTTTTCAATATTCTTTCTTTAACAACTACCAATGCCAGAGTTTGTGTACGAATTCCAAAGCACATCAACAACTCCTGGGGGTATTTTTGGCATTCCACTGTGCACGATTAGAAACACTAACTGCATCACGTGTACTCTCAAGTTGAGAACCAATGAGAGAAGAGCTTTTAGAAGAGAAATCAGCCACATCAGCATAACAAAATTATTCCCTTGAGTTCTGATTGGGTGAAAAAAATTTGTGGACAGAGGAGAAGAGTATAAAAGCTTGAAGAAATTACATTGAAGAGATCAAAAATTTGAGAGAACCAGAGCTTAGTGTGAGAACCATTTTTTCCTCTAAATTCTCCCTCCTTCCCTCTTTTCCCATTCTCTCTTTAGTCAATCATGAGTGGCTAAACTCCTTAGTTCAACCTTGCTAAAGTTTGTGCAGTTAATCTGCTATTTTTAATCATATAATAATTGCAAGGTAGGCCGCATAACACTTTGTATACTTCTTGAGAACACTTAGTAATTCCTCATCCTGCTCACTAGTGAGAGATGAAAAGATAATTACTGGAAGCTTGTTGTTTTGCCCCAAAAAGGCATACTTTAATGTATCTCAGAGCTGTTTCAGCTCCAGCTTAGGGGGACTCTCAATGGAAGGCATCAAAGGTGACTTAGTGGTTTGAGGAAGGGGCACCAATATAGGTTTCCAGCTGGAATACTGCACTAGGCCCACAGAAGACTCTATTTTGGTGTTGTCTTCTATCCTGAGAACTTGAGCCTCCTCCTCAACCATACTCCAAATATTTTTCAAATTTTCAATAATATTTTCCCAATCCAGTAGATTGGATAATTCTTCTTCCACAAGGCCATCAAGTACATCTATTGCGCAACAGTTCTCAATGTCCATCTGAGGTTGCTTAACAGCATTGTACACATTTAATTGGGCCTTCATGATCCCAAAGGTCACCTCCATCACTCTGACCTACATTGAATGCAAGCATTTGCAGTGGCCAAGAATGGCCTTCCAAGGATGATAGGAATTGGGGTTTTACTTTTGCAAGGGTGCATGTCCAAAAAAAGGAAATTAGTAGGATAGTAGAACTTGTCCACCCCCACCAAAGCATCCTCCACCACACCCGCAGGTCTCTTCTCTGACCTATCAGCCAGCTGGAGCACAATGGATGTGGATTTTAGTTCCGCCATACCTGGCTCCTCATACACAGAATATGGGAGCAGGTTCACACTGGCCCCTAAGTCCAAGAGGGCTCTACCAATGGTATGATTTCCAATTATGTAGGGGATAGTAGGTACCCCTGGGTCCTGTAATTTTTTAGGTGTGGCAATGGATAGAACTGACCCAACATATTCAACAGCAAAAACCTTTTTGGACAACTGCACCCTTGCCTTTCTTTTCTGTGTGCGGAGGTCCCTCAAGAATTTAGCATAGGCAGGGACTTATTTTATAGCATCAAGCAGGGGCAAATTGATCTTGACCTACTTAAAGGTCTCCATCATTTCCTCCATCTGAGCATTCCCCTTATCAAAGGGAGATGGGCCAACATGTGTATGAGGAAATGGCAGTTGTGGGATTGCTAGTGCCACAGCTGCATGCCTAACCATATTATGGTCAAATTTTTATTTTTTTCTTTTTTCTTCACTTATTGTTTACTGTTGGGGCTCAACATCAACCCCTTTATTTTTACCTTGCTGCTCCATAGCAGGGAATGAATTTCTTGGTCCTTCAACACTCAAATTTCTTTCATTTTCACTCTCTATGACCTCCTCAGCTGCCTTGCCTACCAAGTTGTCAACCACTCTACCACTTCTTAGGGTAGTGATTGCATTAGCCTCGTCATGGGTAGAGGAGCCTTTCCCAATCATATACTGTCCTTTAGGGTTGGCCAAGGGTTGATTGGGGCATTTTACCCTCCTCTCTCCTGTTCAAAGCATTATATATTTGACTCAACTGGTCCTCTATTTTTTTATGTTTTACCCATGAGAGTTCACAGTTTGGACCAAGTTCTCCAAATTCTTCATAGATGCTAGTATTTGCTCTTTAAAGGAAAAGGATCTAGGGGCAGGCAACTAAAATTCTGCCTTGGTGGATAACCTTGGTTAAATTGGTGTTGAGGTCTGTATGGAGTTGCCAACTACTGTTGCTGAGGCTGAGGGTATGTATCTTGTCTCTATCTCAGATTTGGATAGTTTCTCCATGTGTACCCAACAGGTTACTGCCCATATACTTGGGCAGCATTAACATACTCCATAACTAAATCAGGGAATTGGTTGGCTGATGGACAATCTTGAAGTGAAAGTATGAGAGATTGGCATATCAGACATGCTTCTTCCACTTTTGCAACCATTCTAGGCTGCATCACATTCATCAATTTGTCAAATTTTAAACTTAGATTGTCCACCTTCCTTTTCAATTCACTTTACACCTTAACCTCATACATTCCACCTCTAGGGGTGGATTCTTTCACCAAATTAGTTGGGGTCTGGCTGTCATTGCGAGACAGTGACTGCTGTTGTATGGAATTCTCACCAATAATGTCAAACAACTCTCAAGCCTCATCAGCTGTCTTGTGGAGGTAACTACCACCACATGAGGCATCCTCCATATCCCTACTTTTGGGATTAATTCCTTGGTAAAATACTTGCACAAGTTGCCATTGTGAAATTTGATGGTGGGGATATTATTTTAACATCTCTTGAAACCTCTCCCATACCTCATAAAAATCCTTAGTTGATGATTGAGTAAATGACAATATGTTTGTCCTCATCTGATAAGTTTTATTCATGGGAAAGAATTTAGCCAGAAATTGGCTTTGGAGGTCACTCCATGTCTGAATGCAAGGCTGGGAGCTTAGAGAGCCAGGTGTTGGCTTTGTTCGTTAGGGAAATTGGAAAAAGTCTAGTAGCTTCAGGTCCCAGGCCAGCAATGTTGAATGTGGTGCAAAGTGCCAAGAATTGGTTATGTGCTTGTAAGGATCTTTCTTATTGAGCCCATGAAAAGATGGCAGCATGTTAATGGTGGAGGACTTGATTTCATAATTTCCCTCAACTGAAGGGAATTGTATGCAAAAGGGAGATGTGTAATCCTCAGCTGCATTGTATTCTTTCAGAGTTCTTTGCCTCTCAGCCATGACAGCTGGCTCAGTTTTAATAGTAGGAGCTGTTGTGGTATTTCTCAGTCTAAGAACCCTTTCAACCTCAGGATTTGGACGTCCAACTCAAGGTTTAAGGACCTTCTACCAAGCATACACAGGCAAAATCAGCAGGTAAAGAAGATGTTCATAGCAGACACAAAAAAAATTTGCAAACAAAAATCACAACTAAACAGATTTACAACTAAACTATTGATAGGGAATTTCAATACAAATGGACTGAGATTTAGGATAAAAGAAGTGTAAACAGAGCTAGCTAAACTCCAACTGCAGCTCTAGCTTTTCCCTGCTGCTGTTGTCCAAGTCTGTAAAAATTCCAACAAAAATCAGTAGTACTTTTATTCTATTTAAGGCACAGCTACAAAGAATTTTCTATTCTAAATTCTAATACAACTCAAGTCTACTAAAAAGAACAATATCCCCGGCAGTGGCGCCAAAAACTTGTTGGTCATTTCTAGAGTGCTTTCTTGTTATTGGTGAGAAAACAGTGGAAGAAATATAAATAAAAAAGGAAACGAATAAAAATTGGTTAAAATAGCAAATCTGAAACACACACAGCTTGCAAGATATAAGGCTGTTGTAGCAAGTTTTGTGTAAATAAGAGTTTGTCCCACCGAGAAATTGATCTAGAACCCAAAATGGGTTATATTAGTAGGCCTCCAGATTTATCTATAGATCTGACAATCCTAAAGAAAGGGAGCTGAGTGTCACAACTACACTAAGTTATTACTAAAAAAAGAGAAATAAAGTGCAGCCCTATCCTAAAGAAATGGTTATGAAGAAGGTGGTGATAGTGTGTATTAAAATAAAGATAAAATAATAGGAAGTAAGCAGTTAAGCTAGGGTTACATCAGCTATGTAACTCAGACTTAGGTCTGTCTCTGCAGTAATCCCTCAGATGGCTACAAACACATCTGTAAGGAAGATGTATCCAACTCAATCCTTATGGGTTGACCTGGTCTCTTAAGGCTATAGCTTGTCCACTTCAATGGTCATAGGCTATCCAATAGAGAGGATCAAACCACATGAATTAAGTCAGAAAACCAATATGATCAAATAGAATAGACTGATCTTAAGGCTATAACCTATCCACTTAAATGGTCACAGATTATCCAATAGATGTCCTCCACCCAACTGATCAAATCAGAGCATTAAAGCTGTTACAGACGCCGTGTATGCCAGGCTACCAGCTCGAGCATCCATGGGGGCAAATAGCTCTTGAAAGACTAGTGGAAATCCAGCTGTTCAAAGGCTATTTAGAGGCTTTAAATGCAGCTGGTCATTGCCTCAAAAGGCTTGCAATGACTGTTGGATTCTTACCTTGTGTACAAAAAGAGGTTTAAAATCATACAATTAAAGGATCTATTGGTTGCACACACCAAGGCAAGCAGACAAATAGACCTGCAAGTATTCAGGGTCTGTTGTAGCAAGTTTTAAAGGGTAAGTAAGGGTATGTCCACTGGAAAATGTGAGCTGAAAATTAAGTAAATCTCCAGATCTAAGGCAGATCTGGCACCCTACCTAATACTAAAATAGCAAAAGAGAGAGGAGAGGTTCTAAGGGGTTGTCACTTTAAACTAAACTACAAAAACACAATTAAATGCATAAATGAATTGAGATTAAATCCAGAGTTCAGATCTTGCAAGTGAGGGGAATATTTGATCAAATTGGAAACAGAAAATGGAGAGAAGCATCTTGGAGTTTGGTCTTACTGTAATTGGGTTGAGTTGATAGTGTCACAAAGAATTCAGAGTGCAACAATCCCACATCTGGCTATAAGCACAGCTACAGGGTAAAAGGATCTGATCTAAGCCATAGATTTAGATTGATCTTAAGGCTATGATCTGTCCACTTTAATGGTCACAAATCATTCAATAGATTCACCCCATTCTCAGGTTTCCATCAGAACATTATAATTACTACAAATGTTGTAACTGTCAGGCCACAGACACAGGCAATTACGGGAACATCAGATCTAGGGAGATCAAATGGTATCCAAGAGGTCTATCAGTTAAGTGGGTGAGCTATTCCCATCTACACAAATCCGATCGAGCACCAAGTGAAACCAGATGAACTATGGATCTAATTAAAACAATAAAACCAACATTGCATTGAAACAAAATCACTATACAATGAAATGCTCTCAAATTTGTAGTCTGTGCATCATCTGACCCTTAATAATACTCTCAACTCTCCCCAATTACAGATCCAACCTCACTCCTTGTTGCTCCAAAGAAGTTAGCCAACCATAGTTGGGAAAAAAGAAAGAATAGTGAATTTCGATGCAAGCTATGATCTCAATAATTGATTCCCTTTTTTCTGGCAGCTTCCCTCCTTCTTATAGCTTTCCCTTTCAGCCTCAGATCCGTTTTCTTGCCAATCACAGCTCAGCTGGAATAATTCTGTTATTCCCTCTTTTATTTCCCTTCTAGAAAGCTCTCTCAGTTAGTTAGAGTTGGGGGAGAGCACGTGGGTCGGTTAGGGTTTCCTAGGGTACTTTTAGAAACTTCATGCCGGTCACCAGAGTGCCTCGGATGGTCACCAATGTGCAGCATGTGCACATCAGCTTTTCTGCGAAGTCCTTCAGTCGATTTCGATAGGTTCTTGAAGCTTTCGACAAGTTTCAAATAGGCCCTTTGTTCCTTTCGCTAGGATTCTGGATCCTTTCAATAGGTTGCTCCTGAGAATAGAGCTCCAACATCCACAACCTTCATTGTATGTGTTCGACAGGTTGATCTCTGCGTAATAAATTTTGATAGGTTTGCTTTTAGCTCCTATCGACAGGTTTCAGACTTCTCGATAGGTTCTCTTCGAGCTCAAGCAACCATTCGGTAGGATGCTCCCTTTTCATTTTTGACTGCGCGATAGGTTCTAGATCCTATCGAATTCTCCCATCCTCATGACTTCTTCCTTTTTTCAGCCTTTAGATCCTATTGACAGGTTCCAGTAACCTCTCGACAAGTTGTTTTCAGCCTATTTTCACTCTTTCAAAGCTGCTTTGCTGTTGCTGCATGCCCTAAGTGGGCCACTATTGGGTTTGAACTGCACTGAGAGATGGATTTCTGCACTATGACTGCCTTTTACTGCTATCTACGTGACATACTCAACAAGCATTTATTAGTCCACTCATAGGTCTATCAAAGCTCATGTTAAGGGGTGAAAAGTGATACTTTTAAGAGATTAACACACCCCCAAACCTAAGCTATGCTAATCCCTAAGCAAAGGAAGAATAAAGAAAATTAAAATGCCACTTTTGTAGGGAGCACGGATGCATTTAGCATATGCATCAAGCCTTTTGAAACCCTAGGTGATCCCTAGTGGAGGAGTGAAGTATCCCGAGGGTTTTCAGTAAAGGTACCCACAAACTTCTCCAATAAAATCAGTTAATACTTATGCAACATGTTAAAATAGAGTTCAAGTAAAATAAAATAAATTCCACACCATGTCCCTTCAATTTTAGAGGATGTTCAGCAGAAAATCATCAGTTTAAAACCTGAAATTCTGCTATAATTCCTTCATCATCAATCAATTCATGTCAAGGCATTGTGCCTGAAAATTAATTCAAAGTTCACCTTTAATTTAAGAATTCTATTTTGATAATACCCCAATCAATTTTGATTTCAGGCCCAAATCTTACCGGGGTTGTTTACTCATAAAAAAAGTAGAAGGGTGCATCATTTCTCACACAACTCAAGAACAATTACAGCCCTCAAATAGGACTACAAGTATGGGCATAGGCATTGCTCTAACTTCTGAAATTTTCTAACTCTTTTCACCATAGATTAAACAAATCCTCATCTCCACATGACAGCTCAATTAATTTTAGATCAGTAGGGTCTTTTTTATTGGGTTGTAATGTGGCTTATAGGTGAAATTTGTAAAAGAATAATGGGGTAAAAAGGATTCAAATTGAAAAATCAGTAAAAGTGAGGAGGTGGTCTAGACAACACCTTCTTCATTTCAGCACAATTCTATTTACTTCTTGAATTTTCATATTTGAAGTGATCAGTTTCTAATCCTCTTTTTAGTCTTTCAATGAAATGATTTTTCTTTCTCATTCTTTTTGTTTTGCTTTTCTTTTTGTATGTTTTTCTTTTTGTATATTTTTTTTTCATTTTCCTTTTTATGGGTTGGAATGTCACAATACCACCAAATGTGTTTTCTTCTTTCTCAATCAACCATTAAACCAGCTCTACCTTCTGAAGTCTCAGAGTGAGGGTCAGGCTGTATCAAGTCACTGAGGTTTTGGGTTCAAATTTTTTGGTTTTTATCAAAGAAAAATGAGAATTTTAAGGCTCAAATGGTGCGTATCAAGGGCAGTTAAAAGGTGGGACATTTTAAGCTCAAATTGTCCAAGGAATGGCCTTACTTTATGTCTTCAATGTTATGAATGCTGTCAAGCTATTTTAATTTGGATTTACCTTACTTCTAGTGATCGAAACTAGATCCAATCAGTCCTTAGAGCAGAAAAATTGCTAAGACACTCTTCAAAGATTTTTTTTTTCTTTTTCAGGCACAAATCTCACTGGGTATGGCCTTCCATCAAATTTCTGGGGTGTATCCTCACAGTTTTCTCTCCTTTCAGGTTCACTAAATATTACTTTTTTAAAATTCTTGACATTTGCTTCATGAAAAATGCTAAAACTACAGCTCATTTCAGTTTCAAAAAGTTTTTAATTTCCTCTTTTTTTAAAAAAAAATCAGGTGGGAAATCACTTTATTTTTAAAAACTTTTTTTTTTTTCGTTGCTGCGCTAGCATTAACTCATTTCATTGGCACGCCTGCCATACCCCCAAACCTAAATTAAATAGTGTCCTCACTGTTCAGAGAGCATGGTAACAATGAACAGCGTATATGAAGAAATAGATGGAAGAATAAGCACAAAGAAAGACATAACACAGAAAAGAAATTACTATTAACATCTAAAATATGTACATGGTCCAAAGCAGTAAGAGAAAACAAACAAACATAAACTATATTTCTTTACAAGCATCATCAGGCCAACCATACAAGTCTGCCAAAATTTTCAAATCCTCCTTGGATAAAGGAGCTTTTCCTTTAGGTTGGGACTTCTGGGTAGACTGCTTGGGGGCCTCCTTAGACTGGGCAGCAGATTTATTAGTTTTCTTGGCAGAAGCAGCAGCAGAGTAAGAATCAGAATCAGAAGGGAAAAGGACAGTAGGATCTAGGCCAAGGGCAACAGCAGCTTTCCTTCTTTCCTCCTTAGAGAGTAAGGTGGAGGAGGTGTCATGTGGGGGTGGGAGCTACCTCTTCAGACTGGATAGCAGGTTCCTTCCCTTTACTACTGAGCAGAAATAGAGGAAATAGATCTCTTTGTAGTAAATTTTCTCTTTATATAAGTCCTCTTAGGTTTTGGTGGGGAAGGTTTAGCTGCAGGAAGATCTTGGGCTAGAGGGGGGGGAACATCTACAGGTGGGGTAGGAGTAGGTTGAGTGGCAGGAGGGTTGGAAGGAGGAGCTGTAGCAAGAGGGGTTGGTTGAAATGGTTGAGAAGTCAATAAAGCAACTTTTCTCTCCAAAATATCAATTTTCTTTGTTACATAAAGCTGGTTAGACTCAGAGAGTTCCTAGGTGGCCTTAAGTATCTCCTGAGCATTGGCTAATTTTTTCTGGAGAAGCACAGCATTCTTGTTCTCAAACTCAACAATGCGAGTCTGAGCATCAGCAAGTAGTTTGGCAGACTCATAACGAGTTAGGATTTCCTTCCACCCTGAGAGATATCCCAGAGTTGGATTCTTTGCTCCAATTCCATGAGAGCAATCCTCTCCTCATAGGAGACTTTCAGGGAAGCTTGGAGGGCAGCCATACCTGTCAAGACATCCCTACGGATGTAGGGATTATCCCTCATTGCATACAGCAGAGTGAGGTAAGGGGGAATGTAGATGGGGGATCTGAGTACAATGGGCAAGGAAAGGGGTGGAGTGGAAGATGAGGAGGGGGTGGAGAAAACTAGTTCCTCAAGTGGATCAGTTTGGGTTGAGGCATCTATGAAGACAGGTGGAGTGAGAGTGGGTGGTTGGGTGGTAGGTGACACAACAACTTCAGTGGCTACTATTTGAAGTGATGGAGGGGTAAAAGATGGGGATGAGATAGGTATGGGGAAAAATGGAGCTGCTGCCTCCTCAGATTGGGTAGCAGCTGTGGGAGGTGGAGCTATGGGTGAAGATGGAGGAGATAAATGGAGAGGTGATTGGACAGGCGAAAGAGGGGAAGTGTGAGGGGTTGGGGAGTTGAAGAGGATGGGATAAGGGTGGACTGAATGGATTGAAGGCAGGAGCTCATGAGAGCTTGGTTGTTGGTGTTGGTGGTCAATTGAGTTTGAATGGACTATAATAGGGAGAGGATTTGAGTGAAAGTATCAGGAATGGTGGGATTAGAGGGGACAGGTGTTTGAATAGGGTGGAAAGGGGAGGAGGGTGCATGGTTGAAATGAGGGGGTTGGGGTGTGGGGATTCAGGGAGTGGGGTGTACTCATGCCCAACATCTTCTACAATGGATGTCATGAGGGTAGTTAACCCAGCAGTGGTAAACTGGTCTATGCCCTGGGTATGAAGGAGGGGATGATGAGGGGGGAAGTCAGAAATGGGTTGGTCAAAGGGTGGCGAAGAAAGGGTAGGGGTAGGTTTTGGTAGTGTTGGAGGGTTCAAGGACTTCAAGTTTGAGAATTTGAGTGGTGGGTGGAGGTAAAACTGGCTTAGAGGTAGGAGGAGGGGGTCTGTTAGAAGAGGGACTAATACAAAGGGGAAAAGCAAAGTGGGTGGAGGTGGTGGTGATGATGTAGGTAAGGTAGGTGAAAAGGTGGATGAGGGTATCTCAGCAGTAAGATCTGCTGCAGTGGTAGTGGGCACCTCCTCAACCTCTTCCAACTCAGTTGGCTTACTCTTCTTAATCATGGTTAGGCTGGTGGACCATGCCCTTTTTTCATACTTTTTTGGAGTCAAACTTCTCGATTTGCTCATTCCTCTTAACCCCATATTTCCCAGCCTTGAGTAAACATGTAATGAGCCTGCTGAAAGGCAACCCAGTACCTTTAGCAAATGCCTGCCTTTTAAGCACCTTATCATTAATGTCTACCATTGTCTCAAAAATCAGCTGTGGTGCACTCAAAAATTGCCCTTTTGAACAGTAGTACAAAGCATCTACAACTAGGGGCCTTCTCTCCTGCAAGTGCCTAGTGACATACACATTCTTTCTCAGAATAGTATCGTTGAATTTGAGGTTAGGTTGGAGGTCTCTTCTCATCACAGATTCACCAGATCCCATAATTCCATTGGTGAGTTGTTTAGCCATTTCTCTGAATGTAACCCATTTAGGTGCTCCCTCAAATCTAGTGGAGTCAAATTGATGTGGAACTCCCAAAGCCATCCCAATGTCCTTGCAATCCATAGTGATTTGCCAATCATCAATCAGAATTTCTAGCACAGCCTCATTCCCAGGCACCACCGTCTTTGTCAAATTTTGGTACCACAATTTAACCAGCCTAGGGTACACAGTCTCCTTCAAGGGTATATGTAGGGGTAACAATCCCTCGTTCTTTAGATACAGTAGTGTCCCCTGGCACTCCTCTATCTTAGTAAAGTATGCAAGATCAAAATCTGTCTCAAAGAAAAGGCTTGACCCATTCACAAACTCATTAGGGGTGGTTAATGCAGTAGGAAGCTCCACCGTAGGTAATATGTCAGGTTGGGCAAAGGTGTTTCCTCAATTGGAGCAGATCTCTCCATAGGTATTTCTGCATCAGGCTCCTGAATTGCGACAGACTTGGCCTTTTTTGCTTTAGGAGCCTTCTTGGGCTTCCCCTCCGGAAGCTTCCTCTTGGTAGGTGGGTTGGTGGTAGGCTTTGATCTTTAGGGGACTTTGGGGTGGAAGAAGTTGGTTGCCGGAATAGGTCAGCTAGGGTTTCTTCATAATCGACCATTATGCTCTCAGAAATTGATCTCTTAAAGCTCACTCACCAATTTGAATTAAAATTCTAAAGTAAACAACTAGGAAAACAACAGAGTGAAGCAGAGAGACAGCTTACCCAAACTCCTAGGGTGTTGCACAAATCATGATGCACAACTCTAATTTCCCAAAAATCAGGTGCAAAATGCTCCTTTGTGCGGGCTGAATGAACTTGAAGAATGGCAAAATGAGTGGTGAATAGTCCTTAGAGTGTTTGGCGGAAAGAGAGCAGCGACAAATGAGGAAGAGAGAGCTAGGGTTTCACAGGAGGTGTTGAATGAGCAAAAATGACCTAACGACAGGTGTATAAAGAGTGAAATTCGATTTCGATAGGATAAGCTGAGTGATTTCGATAGGTCAAGGCGTCCTATCGAACACTATAAAGAATACAGCATGTAGATGAAATGCTTCGATAGGTCAAATCCTTCCTATCGATAGGTTCATGTAGTACATGATTCATCCTCTCGATAGGTTCCTGATAGGCATCTAGAACCTATCAAAAACTTCTTTCACCTTTTAAACCTATCGAAGAGTTGTTTTCACCTATCAACAAGTCTCAGTGTCTGTCGAAATCCTCAAATGACCTATCGAAAGGTCCCATATGCTCATAGAAACTGCATTTTTGTGTTGTGTTCCGCCTCAACACCCAGCAAACTCCTTTGTTGTGCTTCCATTTACGTTGTTTTCATTATTGACATACTCCCATGGTCCCTGGACTGCTTGGAAAGATTGATATGATGACCTAATGCTAGCATGGAAAATTTATTGAAAATGAACAAAATATCAAAATAGAAAGTAATCACTTAAAATAAAATCAAAATATAGTACATATGAGACACACTGAAATCATGTATAAATTAGAGGGTCCTGAAAATCAATAGTCTCCTCAGGCTCACAAATTTTTTCAACACAAATCTTTAGCCTCTGCCCATTGACTTTCATGACTCTACCATCTTTGGGGTCCATGATTTCTAGAGCCCCGGATGGGGAAACATGTAAAACTGTGTAAGGTCCATCCCATCTGGACTATAATTTTCCTAGAAAGAATTTTAATCTTGAATTGAACAACCATACCTTGTCACCTATTTTGAATTCTTTCCACAGCAAATGTCTATCATGAAAGGCTTTGGTTTTTTCCTTGTATATTCGGGCATTTGAATATGCTTCCATCCTTAACTCATCAAGCTCAGATAATTGTAATTTCCTATTCACGGCAGCAGAAGTTAAGTCAGAATTGAATGCTTTAATGGCCCAATATGCTCTATATTCTAACTCAACAGCAAGTGACATGTCTTGCCATATACTAGCCTGAATGGGGACATCCCTATGGGGGTCTTATAGGCAGTCCTATAAGCCCACAAGGCATCTGGCAGTTTTATGGACCAATCTCTCATATCAGCTCACACAATCTTCTCTAGGATGTGTTTGATTTCCCTGTTGGAAATCTCTACTTGCCCACTAGTTTGTGGGTGGTAAGGAGTAGCAACTCTGTGGGTCACAGAGTATTTTTCCAACAATTTTTCAAAAGTTTTGTTGCAAAAGTGGCTTCCTCCATCACTAATAATAGCTTTGGGGGTGCCAAACCTAGAGAAGATGTTGTCCTTTAAGAACTTAATGACAACCTTATGATTATTTGTTCATATAGCTATGACCTATACCCATTTGGACACATAGTCCACAGCTACAGGGATGAAATTATATCCATAGGACGGGGGGAAAGGTCCCAAAAAGTCAATTCCCCATATGTCAAGTAGTTCAACAACTAGCACAGGTTGCAAGGGCATGGAGTTTATTTTTGTGATGCTTCCCATTTACTGGCATTTAGGACAAGCTTTGCAATGTTGTATGGCATCCTTGAACAAAGTGGGCAAATAGAAACCACTTTGAAGTACCTTAGCAGCAGTCTTGTTACCACTGAAATGGCCCCCACAAGCCTGTTCATGACAGATGGTTTGAATGTTTTCAAACTCAGTTTCAGGAATACATTTTCTTATCACCTGGTCTGCACAATACTTAAAAAGGTAAGGATCCTCCCACATGTAATATCGAATGTGTGAGAAGAATAGATTCCTATCATCCTTACTCCAATGTGGGGGTACCCTTCCCACAGCAAGATAGTTTACTATGTTGGCAAACCAGGGCATACTTATCTCCACAGCAAAAAGCTACTCATCTGGAAAAGAATCATTTATGGGCAAGCTCTCTATTTTAGCATATGGAATCCTGGATAAGTGGTCTGTAACCACATTTTCAACTCCCTTCTTGTCTTTGATTTCCAAGTTGAATTCCTGCAAAAGAAGAATCCACCTAATTAGTCTAGCTTTAGCCTCCTTCTTAGACAAGAGGTATTTCAGGGCTGAATGGTCAGTAAATACAGTAATCTTGGATCCCAACACATATGATATGAACTTTTCCAAAGCAAATACAATGGCTAGCAGCTCCTTTTCAGTTGTGGTGTAATTTAATTGAGTATCAACCATTGATTTACTAGCATATGCCACCACACATGGTACTTTGTCTTTCCTTTGTCCCAGCACTACACCAATGGTAAAGTCTGATGCATCACACATCAGCTCAAATGGCAGAGAAAAATCAGGAGCTTGCAATATAGGAGCAGCAGTCAAAGAGGTCTTCAGAAATTCAAAAGCAACTAGGCATTCATCATTGAACATAAATGGAACCTCTTGGCACAACAGGTGGCAAAGAGGCTTGGAAATTTTGCTAAAGTCTTTGATGAACCTCCTGTAGAAACCAGCATGGCCCAAGAATTACCTAACTTATTTGATAGTTTTTGGAGGGGGCAAATGTGCTATTAAATCAATTTTAGCTTGATCAACCTCTATTCCCCTTTGGGAAATAACATGTCCTAGGACAATACCTTGAGTCATCATGAAATGACTCTTTTTCCAACTCAAAATTAGGTTGGTCTCCTCACACCTTTGCAGCACAAGGCTGAGATGGTACATGCATTGGCTAAAATCATCCCCATAAATAGAGAAATCATTCATAAAAATCTCTATAAACTTGTCAATCATGTCAGAAAAGATAGCATACATGCATCTTTGAAAAGTGGCAGGTACATTACATAGCCCAAATGGCATCCTTCTGTATGCAAAGGTTCTAAATGGACAAGTGAATGTGGTTTTTTCTTGATCTTGAGGGTAAACATGAATCTGGTTGTATCCTGAATAACCATCAAGAAAATAGTAAAAAGCCTTACCTGCCAACTTATCTAAGATCTGATCTATAAAGGGCAATGAGAAGTGATCTTTCCTAGTTTTCTCATTGAGCTTGCGATAGTCTATGCATACCCTCAAACCAGTGGTCTGTCTGGTTGGAATTAGCTCACTTGAGTATGCTTCAACTACTGTGATCCTAGATTTCTTGGGCACCACCTGGGTAGGGGCCGCCCATTGAGAATCTGAGATAGGGTAAATGACCCCAGCATCAAGAAGTTTGACTACTTCCTTCATTCCAACTTCCAGCATGTGTGAGTTGAGTTTCCTTTGCATCTATCTAGAAGGTTTAGAGCCCTCTTCAAGATGAATTTTGTGCATGCACACAGCTGAATTTATCCCCTCCAAATCTGTAATAGTCCACCCTATTGCTCTCTTATGTTTTTTTAGCACAAAAAGCAATTCTTCTTCCTGCTCAAGAGTGAGGGAAGAAGAGATTATCACTGGCAGTTTATGATTGGCTCCTAAAAAGTTATATTTTAAAGATTTTGGGAGTTGCTTTAACTCCACATCTGGGAGACTGATGAGTGAAGGCAATAGGGGTGCCTTAAAAGGTGGTGGAAGAGGTAATAAAGCAGGAGTCCATGGGTGATGCTTTGCTAGCCCTGCTTTAGAATTTACACTTTCCACTTGCTCAAGCTCAGATGTGAAAGCTTTCTCTTCCACTGTTTCATTCCATACTTCTTCAAAAATATTAAACAAATCATTACCATGCAGCAGCTGAGGCAGATTTTCTTGCACAAACTCATCCAGTACATCAATGGAAAAACAATCCTCATTCTCTAAGTGGGGTTGATGGGCTGCATTGGACACGTTCAGCTTGACTTTCATATTACCAAAAGATACTTCCATGACCCCCGATCTACATTTTATACAAGCATTTGTAGTGGCCAAAAAGGGCCTACCTAAGATCACAGGGATAGAAGTAGCACACTTGCTCGGCTCCATATCCAGCACCAGAAAATCAGTGGGATAAAAGAATTTGTCAACCCCAACCAAGGCATCTTCAATGATCCCCACAGGCTTCCTTTTAGATCTGTCAGCTAGTTGTAAGACCACATGGGTGGGCTTCAACTCTCCTAAGCCCAACTTCTCATATACTGAATATGGAAGCAAATTCACACTAGCTCCTAGATCTAACAAGGCTTTTTCAATGGTATGATCCCTAATGATGCAGAAGATAGTGGGGACTCCAGGGTCTTGGATTTTTATTAGAGCTGTAATAGTCAGTATTTGTTTCAGTTTTTCTGCTGAAAAGACTTTCTTGGACATATGTATCCTTGATTATCTTTTGTGGGTGCAAAGGTCTTTTAAAAATTTGGCATAGGCTAGAACCTGCTTGATTGCATCAAGTAGAGGCAGGTTGATCTTCAGTTCCTTAAAAGTTTCCATCATTTCCTCTATTTTGGCATGCCCTTTATCAAAAGGGGAAGGTGCTTGCATTGCCTTAGGAAATGGCAAATGTGGGACTGCTCTCCCATTTGCAGCCTTAGCCAACTCATCATCTCTTTTTTTTTTTTTTTTTTTTCTTGAGGACCATCATTATCCTTCTTATTCGTCATGGGTTGCTCCTATTGTACCTTCTCTTTTTCTTTTTCTAAATTTTTCAAAGGCCCACAGCCTACTTGATTGTCCACCAACCTTCCACTTCATAATGTGGTGACAGATTTGACTTCCTTATGGGAAGAAGAAACCTCACCTACCACATATTGTCTCCTTGGGTTGCCCATGGGTTGGCTAGGCAGCCTCCCTTCCTCTCTCTTGGTCAAAGCATTAGACAGCTGACCAAGATGGTCTTCTATCTTTTTTATGCTTTGGCTATGAGAGTATACAGTTTGAGACAAGGATCCAAAATTCTGCAATGAGGCCAGAACTTGTTCCTCAAAAGAAAGTGATCTAGCAGCTGGAGGGGGTGCAGCTTGCTGCATAGGCTGAGTCATGGGCTATTGATAGTGGGGCCTTGAAAGTAATTCTGGTGGTAGGGCTGAGCATTTTTGTAAGGCATGGGCTGCTGCTGGTGGTTTGGAAAAGTATCTTGTCTCCACCTCAAGTTGGAATGGTTTCTCCATTGGTAACCAGCAGTAGGCTGTTGTCCAAAAGACTGAGTGGCAGCCACATGCTCCATCACAAAGTCTGGAAATTAAACAGCTGAGGGACATTTCTCAAGGGAGTGAGCGGGGGGCTGGCATATAACACATGCCTCCTCCACTTTAGCAGCCATGGGTGACTGCATTGCTCCCATGATCTTATCAAACTTCTGAGTCAAACTGTCCACTTTCCTTTCTAAATCATTATGCCCACTCACCTCATACATCTTTCCTCTTATGGTATTTCTTTCACCATTCTAGGGATGTCTAAGTCCCTGGACAATGTCTCTCTCTGCATGGAGTTCTCACTGATGATGTCGAACAACTCCCAGTCCTCCTCAGCAGTTTTGTCGAGGTAAGTACCACCACAAGAGACATCTACCATATCTCTGCTTATAGAATCAATTCCCTGATAGAAACTTTGAATAAGCTGCCATACAGGGATTTGATGATGGGGACATTTCTTAAGGAGTTCTTTGAATCTCTCCCATGCTTAGTGAAAGTCCTTAGTTGGGTCTTGAGCAAATGAGATAATGCCCTTCCTAAACTAGCTTGTCTTGGACATGAGAAAAACTTGACCAAAAACTGACATTGAAGATCACTCCAGGACTAAATACTATTTGGTGGGAGTATTGACAACCAAGTCTTGGCTCTATCCTTTAATGAAAAAGGAAAGAGTCTCATCCTGGTTGCTTCCTCCCCCAAACCTGTAATATTGAATGTTGTGCACAGTCTTAGAAATTCATCAATATGTTTATATGGGTCTTCTTTGGTTAGGCTATGGAATGAGGGTAGCATTTGGATTATGGAAGACTTGATCTCATAGTTCCCTTGAACAGCAGAGAATTGAATGCAGAAGGAGGAATTGTAAACCCCTGGTGCATTGAATTCCTTCAAGGTTCTAGGTTGCTCACCCATTTCAGCAGATTCAGATGCAACAGATGTGGGTGAGATTTGTTTAGACCTAAGAATTCTTTCAATCTCTGGATTTAATGGAACAATCTGAGGATTGAGACTTCTCCTTCCAAACATACACCACTCACAATCTTAATGCACACAAGATGTAGAGCAAATTTAACACAACAATCAGGAACAAGCACAATTAACTAATACATCTACAAATCCACAGATCAGAAAAATAAAATGAGTAGAGGGATGCAAACTTTAGCACAACCTCTAGCACAATGCTCCTCCTTAGACACAGCTTCCAATCTATTAAAAAAAACAAAAACTATTCTAAAACAGTAAGTAGTTAGTGAAAAACTAAACAGTCTATTACATATCTACAATTTATACAAAAACAAACTTAGATCTACCAATTTTAAGCCCACAGATCCCTGGCAGCGGTGCTAAAAACTTGTTGGCTTCTTACCTTCTGTTCAAAAAGAGGTTTAAAATCACACAATTAAAGGATCTATTTGTTGCACACACCAAGGCAAGCAAACAAACAGACCTGTAAGTATTTAGGGCCTGTTGTAGTAAGTTTTAAAGGGTAAGTAAGGGTATGTCCACAGGAAAATATGAGCTGAAAATTAAGTAAATCTCAAAATCTAAGGCAGATCTGGCACCCTACCTAATACTAAAATAGCAAAAGAGAGATGAGATGTTTTAAGGGGTTGTCACTTTAAACTAAACTACATAAACACAATTAAATGCATAAATGAATTGAGATTAAATCCAGTGTTCAGATCTTGCAAATGAGGGGAATATTTGATGAAATTTGAAATAGAAAATGGAGAGAAGCAGCTTGGAGTTTAGTCTTGCTGCAATTGGGTTGAGCTAATAGTGTCACAATGAATTCAGAGTGCAACAATCCCTCATCTGGCTATAAGCACAGCTGCAGGGTAAAAGGATCTGATCTAAGCCAGAGATTTGGATTGATCTTAAGGCTATGATCTGTCCACTTCAATGATCACAGATCATCCAATAGATTCACCCCATTCTCAGGTTTCCATCAGAATATTATAATTACTATAAATGCTGCAACTGCCAACCCATAGATACAGGCAATTGTCGGAACATCAGATCTAGGGAGATCAAATGGTAACCAAGAGGTCTACTAGTTAAGTGGGTGAGCTATTCCCATCTACACAAATCCGATCAACCACCAAATGAAACCTGATAAACTATGGATCTAATTAAAACAATAAAACTAGCATTGCATTGAAACAAAATCACTATACAATGAAATGCTCTCAGATTTGTAGTCTGTGCATCATCCGACCCTCAAGAACACTCTCAACTCTCCCCAATTATAGATCCAACCTCTCTCCTTGCTGCTCCAAAGAAATTAGCCAACCATAGTTGGGCAGAAAGGAAGAATAGCAAATTTCAATGCAAGCTATGATCTCGAGAATTGATTCCCTTTTTTCTGGCAGCTTCTCTCCTTCTTATAGCTCTCCCTTTCAACCTCAGATCTATTTTTCCCGCCAATCACAGCTCAGCTGGAATAATTTTGTTATTCCCTCTTTTATTCTCCTTCTAGAAGACTCTCTCAGTTAGTTAGAGTTGGGGGAGAGCACGTGGGTCGGTTAGGGTTTCCCAAGGCACTTATAGAAACTTCATGCCGATCACCAGAGTGCCTCGGATTACGTGTAGCAGGTCACCAACTTACAGCGTGTGCACAACAGCTTTTCTGAGAAGTCCTTCTGTCAATTTCGATAGGTTCTTTATTAGGGGGCAAGTTCACTGTCTCCTCATCCATCTAGAAATGGTAGCCCCTTAGCTTCAGGAAAGCAGTGATAAGCCTACAATAAGGTAGGGCATGGGGCTTCTACTTCTTCTTCACCTTCTCATGGATGTCCTTCATTCCCTCAAATATGATCTGGGTAGCATCAATGTAATGGCACAAGGAGAAGGAATAGAGGGCATTAGCTATGGGAGCCCTTCTCACTTACTAGTGCCCAAAGCAGTAGACATTCTTCCTCAACACTCCATCCATAAATCATAGGCTTGGATCCAAGTCCTTTTTTTTTATGGATACCTCAAATGTTATCATCCCTCTAGTAATCTCCTTTATAATCTCTAGAATGGTGGCAGTCAGTGGTGCTCCCAAGCCACACTCATGGTTGTAGGTGGCTGGTATTCCTAGGATTTATGCTACCCTAACTAGGTTTACCAGCATTTCAAAGTCATCAATCAAAACCAGCAGAGCAGGGTTTCCATCATCACCTGTCTTGACCCTGATGTTTTGATAAAACAACTACACTAGCCTAGGAAAAACTAACTACAAAGGGGGCCTAAGCAGGGGTAATAGGGAGGCCTTGGTTAGGAATTCAATGGATGCAGTAGCTAAGGGTTCTTCCTCAAAGATTGCCTTATCAAAGGTAGTCTCAGCTTCCAATTTAATGACAGCCATGAACTCAAAAGGAGTTGTCAGTGGGTTGGACTCCTCATCAACCTCCTTGCCCTTCTTCTACTTTTTCTTAGATTTCTTAGGGCTTTTGGAAACAGGGGGGTGGTCTCTGGCCCTCTTCTTAGGTAGTGAATTCTTCTTGGGAATAGGGGCATCAGAGGCAGCAGGTTGGTCAGTTGGTTGAGGGTTCACCAAAGTTGCTAGACTATCAAAAAATTTGGAGCTCTTAGCCATGGTTACACAGATTTCTAACAAAAATTAGGTCTTGAAATAAAAATCTAAGGTAATTCCCAGTCCACTAAGGTTATTCCACCCAGACTCTTCGAAAAACAATAATCAAAGTAAAGGAACAACTATAGGAAGATCACAGCTGGGGGGAAATAGAGCACTTAACCTTATAATATAGGGTTTCAGTTAAAACGCTGGACAGTGAACCAAATCCTGCCACACCAAGTGCAAACTGGTTAGAAGATGATGTGGAGCAAAGTGGTAGGATCAGGGTGCATGTGCTTGAGTAGAATGGTCAATAAAGGAGAAAGATGGGAAAGGAGAGCTCGGAGGTGCACTGGAAGTTAGGGCAAAGAGATAGGATAATGAAAAATGAAAAAGTCGTAGGATATAAATGGGTGAAACCCGTGGCTAGCAAGGTTCTCGCCTAGTAGGCGCGATATAGAATACATCTCATGACAAGTAAATTTGTAGAGACCTAGGGGCCTCGTGAGGGTCCACTTTAGTCACTCTTCAGGTGTTTCGCTCGCGAGGCTCTCACGGAGATGCAAATTTGATATCAGAGCCTCGCGAGCACACTATATTTGCTTGAATTATGGCTCACGGGGCTTAGTTAGCCATGCGAGAAAGCTAAAAACTGCTCGCGAGGGTGAAATGCAAGCCACTAAGCTTTGCGACAAAGCTAAATCCCATACTTCTCAGTGCCTGCACACTGGTCTGTGCATCTAAACTGCCATGCACCCTGCCATTATGCATCAACACTAAATTTCTTCACACCTCATCTATTTCACCTCTAATAAACTCATGCCCATTGCATACATATGCACAGTGTACAAATCCTAGAAACCCAATGACTTTAAATCACAATAGGTTCATGCACAAAGCATACTCAGAAGCATACTCATCAAATTAGATTTAGATTTTCTAAACACTAACACAATCACACAGACTATTACAGCACATCAAAAATAAACAAAGACAGTACATGACAGATTGGTAAAAGAAAACACACAAATTCAAATAACTGTAGATCACTTAGTAGTGGGAGGTCATGAAGGTTGATGGTTTGAGGAGGCTCCACAGAGTTTTCAATACAAATCTTCAGCCTTTGACCATTCTCTTTCATGGTCTTCCCAGAAATGGGATCCATGATCTCCACAACACCGGATGGGGAGGCATGGATGACAGTATAAGGTCCATCCCACCTGGATTTTAGCTTCCCTGGAAATTTTTTTAACTTGGAGTTCAATAACCAAACCTTGGCACCATCCTTGAAATCCTTCCTCATCAGTCCCTTATCAAAGAAAGCTTTAGATTTTTCCTTGTAAATCATTGAGTTGGCATATGCATCCAATCTCAACTCCTCAAGCTCTAACAGCCGCAACGTCCTATGTATACTAGTAGGTGTAAGATCCAAATTTAAAGTTTTAATAGCCCAATAGGCTATATGTTCCAACTCCAGTGGCAGGTGACAAGCCTTGCCAAAAACTAGTCTGAAAGGGGGCATGCCAATTGGGGTCTTATAGACAGTCCTATAAGCCTACAGTGCATCATTCAGCTTCATGGCCCAGTCTTTTCTATCTGTCCTAACTGTCTTCTCTAGGATGTGCTTAATCTCCTTATTTGAAATTTCAACTTGCCCACTAGTCTGGGGGTGGTAGGGAGTTGCAATCCTATGGGTAATAGAATATTTATTGAGCAAGCTCTCAAAATATCTGTTATAGAAGTGGCTACCCCCATCACTGATGATGGCTCTAGGGGTGCTAAATCTTGAAAAGATATTTTCTTTGATGAATTTCAAGACAACCTTGTGGTCATTAGTCCTTGTGGCAATGGCTTCAGCCCACTTGGACATATAGTCCACTGCCACAAGGATAAAACTATAACCATTTTAGGGAGGAAAGGGACCCATAAAATCAATTTCCCAAATATCAAATAATTCTATAACAAGAATGGGTTGCAATGGCATTGAATTTTTTCTTGACAGGCAACTCATTTTCTAACATCTAACACATGCCTTACAGTGGTCATGTGCATTCTTAAACAAGGAAGGCGAATAGAAGCCACATTGTAATACCTTAGCTGTTGTTTTTCTTCCACTGAAGTGACCCCCACAAGCATTTTCATGGCACATGCTCAGAAAACTGGGGATATCACTATCAGGGACACACTTTCTTATGATTTGGTCTGCACAATATTTGTATAAGCAAGGATCCTCCCAGAAAAAGAACTTGACTTGTGAAAAGAACAAGTGTTTATCCATTTTGGTCTAATGGGAAGGGATCTTGCAAATAGCCAAGTAATTCACAATGTTGGTAAACCAAGGTACAATAAACTGAAGAGCAAATAATTGTTCATCCAGGAAGAAATCATTAACTGGTGCAGCTGCACATTCATCTGACAAAATTCTAGAAAGGTGGTCAGCCACAACATTCTCCACTCCCTTCTTATCCTTGATCTCAAGATCAAACTCTTACAGCAGGAGGATCCATTTGATCAGCCTAAGTTTAGCATCCTTTTTGGCCAATAGGTATTTATGGGCTGAGTGATCAGTAAAAACCATAATTCTAGACCCAAGTAGGTAAGGTCTAAACTTGTCTACAATAAAAACAACAGCTAGCAACTCCTCAGTTGTGGTATAATTGAACTGAGTCTTTGCTAATATTTTGCTGGCATAGTATATCAGTGTGGGCAGCTTATTCTTCCTCTAACTTAGGATAACACCTATTACCAGATTTGATGCATCACACATCAGCTCAGATGGGAGAGAGTAATCTGGAGCTTGGATTACAGGAGTAGAGGTGAGGTATTATTTTTAAGACCTCAAAGGCCTCAAGGCACTCAGCAAAAATTCAAAAGGCACATCCTGGCAAAGCAGGTGGCACAAAGGCTTTACAATTCTACTAAAGTCCTTAATGAACCTCCTATAGAATCCAGCATGTCCTAAAAATGATCTAATTTTTTTGACAGTTCTGGGTGGGGGAAAGTGTGAGATCAAGCCAATCTTAGCTCTATCCACCTCAATGCCTCTATGGGAAACCACATGGCCTAACACAATTCTTTGTGTTACCATGAAGGGGCTCTTTTCTCAGCTTAAGACCAAATTGGTCTCTTTACATCTTTGCAGCACTAGGTTGAGGTGGTTCAAGCATTGACTAAAACTTTCCTCATATACAGAGAAATCATCCATGAAGATCTCAAAGAACTTGTTAATTATATCAGAGAAGATAACATACATGCATCTCTGAAATGTGGATGGGCCATTGCATAGACCAAAAGGCATTCTCCTATAGGAAAAAGTGCCAAAGGGACATGTAAAGGGGGTCTTCTCCTGATCTTAAGGATACACAGGGATTTGGTTATACCCTGAGTATCCATCAAGAAAGCAATAAAATGCTTTTCTAGCCAATTTATCCAGAATTTGGTCAATGAAGGGGAGAGGAAAGTGGTCTTTTCTGGATTTAGAGTTGAGCTTTCGGTAATCAATGCAAACTCTCCAACTAGTGGTCTCCCTAGTTGGCATCAACTCCTCAGAATCAATAGTGACAACTGTTATGCTTGACTTTTTGGGGACCACCTAAATAGGTGACACCCACTCTGAATCGGAAATGGGATAAATTACCCCTGCATCTAATAGGTTCACTATTTCTTTCATGACCACCTCCTGCATATGATGATTAAGCTTTCTCTGCATCTCTCTAGTAGGTTTTGAACCCTCTTCCAGGTGTATTTTTATACATGCAAACTGAGGCATCAATCCCCCGAAGATCAGCAATTGTCCAACCTATTGCCCTTTTATGCTTCTTGAGAACACTCAATAATTCTTCCTCCTGCTCACTAGTGAGAGGAAGAGATAATCACTGTAAGCTTTTTGTTCTATCCCAAGAAGGCATACTTTAATGTGTCTGGAAGCTGCTTAAGCTCCAGATCATGGGGACTTTCAATGGAAGGAAACAAAGGTGCCTTGGTGGTTTGAGGAAGGGGCAGAAATGTAGGTTTCCAGCTGGAATGCTGCACTAGGCCTACAGAAGACTCTTTTGTGATGTTGTCTTCTGTCATGACAACTTGGGCCACCTCCTCAACTGCACTCCAAACATTTTCCAGATGCTTAAAAACATTATCCCAATCCAGCAAATTTGATAATTCTTCTTCTACAAGGCCATCTAATACATCTATTGCACAACAGTCCTCAATGTCCATCTAAGGCAGCTTGGTAGTATTGTACATATTTAACTGGGCCTTCATATTCCCAAACGTCACCTCCATCACCCCAGACCTACACTAAATGCAGGCATTGGCAGTGGCAAAGAATAGCCTGCACAAGATGATAGGAATGGGGGTTTTACTTTTGCAAGGGTCATGTCCAAAATTAAGAAATCAACAGGGTAGTAAAATTGGTCTACCCCCACCAAAACATGCTCCACCACACCCATAGGTCTTCTCTCAGACCTATCAGCCAGTTGGAGCACAATTGGAGTTGGTTTTAGCTCTCCCAAACCTAGCTCATATACTGAATATGGGAGCAGGTTGACACTGGCCCCCAATTCCAAGAGGGCTCTACCTATGGTGTGGTTTCCAATGATCCAAGGGATGGTAGGTACCCCTGGGTCCTGTAGTTTTTTAGGTTTGGCTATGGATAGCACTGATTCCACATGTCCCACAACAAAAACCTTTTTGGACAGCTGCACCCTTGCTTTTCTTTTTTATGAACAAAGGTCCTTTAAGAATTTGGCATAGGCGGGGACCTTTTTTGTGTGCAAAGCTCTTCTTGTGGATACTGCTCCAGATCTGCAAAAATTCAAAAACTGTAGTAGTATTTTATTCAAATAGCTATAAGGCAATGAAGAAAACTGAGAAAAAGAAAGACTACTACAGTAGTGAAAATGGTTTTCTATACATCTACTACAGTAGGTATTTATTCAAACACTTTGAATGCACTTTACAGATCTAAAATCAAATAGAAATAAAAGCTAAAGAAAATTAGATCTACAAAAAATGAAAAACTCAGATCTACTAACTAGATAAAAACTCCCTGATAGCGGTGCCAAAAACTTGGTGTGGATATTTCAGGTGTTGATTATTATGTGTGTGTGGTGAAGACAAAATAAAATCAGATGATCATAGTGATGGATTCCGCACATCTAAAATATCTGGACCTGCAAGATACAGGGTCCTTTGTAGCAAGTTTTAAAAGTAAGAGTTTGTCCCACAGGGAGTAGTGATCTGAAACCTAGAAGGCAGTCTAGTAGACCTCCAGATCTGCTACAAATCTGGCAATTCTAACCTAGTTTAAGAAAAAGAGAGTGTTTTGAGTGTCACTAGATCTAATTTACACAACAAAAATATAAAACTAATTCTAAAAAATTGAGGAAGATGAATGGTAAAATAAAATATAAAATGGGGGAAAATACACAGCTTAGGTACGGTTCTCATTGCAAAACAGATCAAGACATGTGAATTTGCAGCTTTCCTTCATTTGGCTACAAGCTCAACTGCAAGGTAGAAGAATTCAAACCAAACCAAAGGTTTAAACTGATCTTGTAATCTGCCCACTTGAATGGTCACAGATCATCCTATAGACTTCATCTAATCCAAAGGTTCAGATTGAAATATTTAAATCACTACAAATGCTGTGGATGTAAGGCTACAAGCTCAGGCATCCACAGGGATATTAAACCATGGGAAATCAGATAGTAATCAATAAATCTACTGGTAAACTGAATGGGCTATTCCCAAATTCATGGATCCTATAGACATCTACTGGCACCACAAGATCTTTAGATTTAATTGGGCTTTAAAATCAATAATTTATTGAATTAAAATTACTTATAATAACCTTGTTCTTAGATTTGTAGTTTGTGCATCAATCCACACATCTTCATATTGAGATTAGAATTGCAAACCAGATCTGAACTGCTACCTAGATCTAATCCAACATGTTGGATTAGAGAGAGAACGGGGAAGAGAAAAAGGAAAAATAAAACTAAAACTAAACCTAAATGTGTCAAGGAGAACTAAATCTATTCCTTGGTTTCCTTGCTGAAGAATTACAGTAAAGAGAATGCCTATTTTTACAGATGCAGTGATCCATGTGCTTAGAATTACAGCAAATCAGAGGAGAGAGTTTTCATTTCAGTTTATGATAATCCCTGTTCTAGCATTCCAACCAATCAGGGAGAAGAGGGATCTTAATTCAATTATGCTCAGCTGAAGCTTCCTGCCAAGAATTACCTCATTTGATTTGAAAAATAGTTTGCACATGGGCATAATTCTTTTATGCCTTGGAGTTCCAAAAAATGCCCCTGCTGTCCATTTGATATTTGCTTATGAAACCCAAAATACTTTAGCTGTAGCTTTTACCAAAAATAGGCCTCACATTTTAGACTTGATGAAACCCGAGTTGGATCAGCTTGGAGAAGTATAGTCCGATGAAGTTTCAAATCTGCAACTTCAGTAATGCGATGGAGAAGATGAACTCGAGAGGATGTGGTGTGCACTCGACAGGATAGCTGAATGGGGTGGCTGCTGGTTTGCATTTCGAGAGGATGTGGTAGTGACTAGTTGACAGGATTGCTGGAAGCTGCATCTGCTAGAGAGGTTAATCATTGGCTTCAGCAACCATTCGAGGGGTTTACTTTAAGAACTCGATAGGTGCTAAAGGTTTCTTGGTGCAAGTCGAGAGGATATGGGGCTGGTGTATGAAGACTGTAGCTTCAGGTTCTTCTTTGTGAGGTTGGTAACTGAATTCGAGAGGATAGATGATCTTCTCGATAGGTTTGTGGCTGAAGGTTCAAAGGATAGCAGCTTCAGGTGTTTCTTTATGAGGATGGGAGGTGAATCTCTACCGGTTGTGGGAGGTTTGCTATAGGTGAGCTGAAGAACTCGACAGATTGTGAGAGGTTTGCTGCAACTTTAAATGTCCACAGGTTGGCTAGCTCTTTAAGTTGAGAGGATGGCTGAATGTATGGGGATCCATTCAATAGGTTGAAAGGCTGGGGAGCTGCACTATTTGAGAGGTTGAAGTGGAGTGCTGATGGTGTAGAGGAAGGTGTCGACAGGTTGCTGAATGGAGGGTTGAAGCTTCTACAAGTCGACAGGATGAATGCTGATTTGCTTTGGACTGTTCGAGCAGTTGGCCGAACATAATCTCGACAGGATGGCTGGGAGGTGATGTGCTCGAGAGGTACTAAGTGTGCAGCCATCTCTTCGATAGGTTTGCTGAAGTTATTGACATCCACTCGAGAAGATGACTTGGGAGCTTCGAGTGCTCGATAGGTGTGCTGAAGCGAGAACTCCTCGATAGGTTAGATGGCTGCAATGGAGATGTCGAAAGATTGGTTGTGCAATGTCAAACCATTCGAGAGGTTGGCTTTGCAGTGCAATGAAGAGCTCGATAGGATGCAAGGCTGGAATGCTGCTGAAAGTCGACAAGATGCTGAATTTATACAAGATCCTCTCAAGAGGATGGCTACAGGTTCAAGTGCACTTCGATAGTTGTTTCAGCAATGCTCCTTTCAACCATTCGAGAAGTTCTAAAGAAGAACTCTTGCTTGGGGATCTTGGTAGGTGTGTTGAATATCTTGGTGTTGCTATTGTCTAATGTGCACATAGCTGTCCTTGAATATCTTAGTGTTTTCAAAGCTTGTACAACTGAAATGCTTTGAGTTCATCTAGAATGTAAGCTGTTGCAATGGACACAGAGCTGAAGCTCAGAGAGTGCTTAGGTTGAAGCTATATTGCTACTGCAAGGGCTTGAGCTGCTGCACCATTGCTATGTAGCTACTTTAAAGTGTACCTTCTTCATGAATGTGTGAACACAGCTGGTGTGAGTGCAGCTGCTCATTGCTGGTTCAGCTTGGGTCAATGCCTGCCCTTATGGGTGCAGCTGCTGTGATGTGTTCCTCCTCACTGAAAACCCCCACTGCTGCAGCTTACTATCCAAAGTGTGCAGCTGAATGGGCAGCTAATGTGCAGATGAGGTGTAGAAGACTATTGCAACTGCTGAAGCTTTTAAATGGCTGCTGCTTAGCAACATGCCATAGCACCACTCCTTTCATCTCTCTCTCCCTCTCTCAGCTCTTGAATGTTTCCAAACTCATCTTATTGGTACTTCTTAACTAGATTTCTGCACTATGCTGAATTTTATTCCTAAACTATAAAACATATTTAAAAGCAATTATTAGATACTCTAAGTCCTAGCAAAAGCCAGGTCTAAAGGGTATAAAAATGGTATAAATCAGTGATTAACCGGCATCCACCATGTCCTTACTTTTAGGATTAATTCCTTGGTAGAAGAATTGCACAAGTTGCCACTGTGGAATTTAGTGGTGGGGACATTGTTTTAACATTTCTTGAAACCTCTCCCAAGCTTCATAAAAATCTTCAATTGAGGATGGAGTAAATGATAGAGTGTTTGTCCTCATCTGACTAGTTTTATTCATAGGGAAGAATTTTACCACAATTTAGCTTTGGAGGTCATTCCATGTCTGTATGCTGTTGGTTGGGAGCTTAGAGAGCCAAGTGTTAGCTTTATCCTTTAGGAGAAAAGGAAAAAGACTAAGTTTGGTGGCTTCAGGTCCCAAGCCAGCAATGTTAAATATGGTGCAAAGTACTAAGAATTGATCTATGTGCTTGTAAGCATCTTCCTTACTGAGCCCATGAAAAGAAGGCAACATGTTGATGGTGGAGGACTTAATTTCATAATTTCACTAAACTGAAGGAAATTGAATGCAGAAGGGAGATGTATAATCCCTAGTGCATTATATTCCTTCAGTGTCCTTTGCCTCTCACCCATCACAGTTGACTCAGTTTCAACAACAGGGGTTGGTGTGGTGTTTCTCAGTCTAAGGATCCTTTCTACCTCTGGATTTGGAGGTTCTAATTCAGGATTAAGGGACCTTCTACCAAGCATACACACACAGAATCTGCAGGTAAAGAAAATACTCACAGCACACTATAAAAAATTTGCAAACCAAAAATTACAACTAAACAAAATTTATAGCTAAACTACTGACAGGGAATTCAACACAAATGGAATTGTGTTTTAGGGTAAGAGAAATACAAACATAAGCTAGCTAAACTCTAGCATGTAGCTCTAGCTTTTCCCTTCTGCTACTGTCCAAATCTGCAAAAATTCTAACAAAAATCAGGAGTACTTTTTATTCAAAATTAAGCACTACTATAAAAAAATTTTGTAAACTAAAAATACAATACAATACAATACAATACAACTCAGGTCTACTAAAAAGATCAATGTCCCCAGCAACGGTGCCAAAAACTTATTAGTGTATTTAAAGATGTTTGCTGCTATTTTATTGAAAAACAGTGGAGAAAACAAATAAAGAGTAAAGAGATGGAAATGGGCAAAATAGCAAATCTAAAATATACACGGCCTGCAAGATATAGAGGTTTTGTAGCAAGTTTTGAGTAAGAGTTTGTCCCATAGAAAAATTGATCTAGGACCTAAAACGGGTTATATTAGTAGGCCTCTAGATCTGGCAACAAATCTGGCAATCCTAGAGAAAGAGAGTTAGGTGTAACAAATACAGTAAACTAACACTACAAGAAGAGAAAGAAAGTGTATTCCTATCCTAAAGAAAGGGTTTATGAAAAAGGTGATGATGGTGTGTGTTAAAATAAAGATAAAAATTAATGGGAAGTAGACAACTTAGCTAAGGTTATTTCAGTTAGGTAACTCAGATCTAGAGTTATCTCTGCAGCAATCCTTCAGATGGCTACAAGCACATCTGCAAGGAGGTAGGATCTAAATCAACTCCTGTGGTTCAACCTGGTCTCTTAAGGCTATAACCTGTCCACTTCAATGGTCATAGACTATCTAATACAGAGAATTAAACCCCATGAGTTAAATCAGAAAACCAATCTGATCGAAGGGAATGGACTGATCTTAAGGCTATAACCTATCCACTTAAGTGGTCACAGATTATCCAATAGATGTCCTCCAACCAATGAATCAAATCAGAACATAAAAGTCATTGCAGACACTATGTTTGCCAGGCTACAAACTCTGGCATCCATAGGAGCAAATAGCTCTTGAAAAACTAGTGGAAACCATAGTTGTTCAGAGGCTATTTGGGAACTTAAATGTAGCTTGTCATTGCTATAAAAGGCTTGCAATGACTAAGCTCACAAGTCTGCAATCTCTACAGAGAAATCAGATCTAACATCTGATGATGGTCATGTAAAATAGAGGGGAGCTTGCTCCTGCAACAACCTCTCACAAGGCTACAACCTCAAGTGCAGAGGATAAAAACTCCTCTCAGATCTATGACTTAGAATCACCCTAGGGCTATAGTTTATGCACTCAAATGGTCATAGGCTATTCACAGAGGCTATCCAAACCACAAAGGTCTGAGATTGAACAAGATAATTACTGCTACCACCATGGTCCCAGGGCTACAAGCTCAAGCTTCCATGGGAGCTTCAAATCAGTACAATCCTAAGTGCATGGCATAGATCAAAGAATACTATGAACACATAGGAAAACAGTAGATTGAATAAGCATTACACCACAAATTTCATTGATTAAATAATACTTACAATGAAATTTCTCAAGGCAGCAGCCTTGTGCAGAACAACCCTCTACAAATCCCAAAGTGTATAAAACCCATTTCAAAAATTGAATCAAACTATGCCTAATTGCTTACAAAGATCATAGCTAGCAAGCACTGGACTAAGGAAGAAGAAAAAAGGAAAAAGATGATGATTTAACCCTAACCCTAATCTTCTAGAGCGCACACTCGACTGAGGTCTAAGGAAAGATAGGAAAATTAGCTAAGTTATAGCTTTTATACTCAGTGCTTAATGCCTTGGGCAATAGAAGATTAAACCCTATTTTTATGATAGACGTGGCCTGGTTATAACCCTTGGATGCCTTGGGATGTGTGCATAGATATCAAAGCCTCGGGATGTGTGCCCATGACCTGGGGAAATTCCCAAAAGGTCCCTGAGTATGGAATTAGAAAGTATGAGCCCATGCTTCGTGAGGCTGGCGCTGCTTTATTTGCTTCTCGCGAGGCATGTTGCACGGTTGAAGTAGTTGCAGAAGAGTGCTCATGAGGATGGATTTGCAATGAAATGTCTTGGCTCGCGTAGTAGTGCTTCAGGTGATTCCCATCATGAGGTCGCATGTGGATGGGCTTGGACCTTGCGAGAATCCCAGTGTAGTGAGTATCACAGCTCGCGTAGTGGAGGTTAGGGCTTTGACACGTGCAAGAGCTGCGTGAGAGATTTTTGGAGCTCTCTATCCTCTTGAGATACGTGAGAGATGTGCAAGTTTGCTAGAGTCTTCTGTATAAATTGGTCTTGCGAGACTACGTGTGTGGCTATTCTAAAACTTTGATCCCCGCAAGAGCTTCACAAGTAGGATTTCTAAAGCTTCTAGTCCGCGAGTGCTTCGCGAGGACTTAGAGTGTGGAAAGCAAATGAAGCGCGCGGCTGCTGCGCGAAGTAGTTCTCTGAGGCCATTCTTTCACTGAGCTGTGCGAGTTCTTCACGAGTGAATATATTGTAGCCCTATGAACCTCGCGCCAACTGTGCGAGGCATTTATCTGTGTTATGCTGTTGTGCTTCTTCTACTGCAACAGCTTCTAACACTTGGGTCCACCAACCATTCCTCCTCTGGACATCTAGGGTCTACCTTGGCATGCAATATGGTCACCATGGTGTGTGCCACCAAGGTGTATTTTTTGTTCTTGCCTCAACTCCACATCTTAGCTTGAATTCTCTCTTTTTGCTTTAAAAGCATGGACTTTGTACTAAGCTGCAATTGTTATTACTAATTACAAAACATGCTAAATAGAAGATTATTAGACCGTTCCAAGGTGTAGTAAAGGATAGGTTAAGAGGTGAAAAGTGGTACTTTTCAATGAATAACATCCACACACAACAACACAGCATAACATTGCACACATCAAGATTCATGAAAATAGACCATAAAAAAGATAATATTTATAGAATTTTGAAACACAAACAACAACTATGATACACATCATATAGGGCAGAAGATCATAAATCAGTAGGAGGTTCTTGAAAGTTAATGGTTTCAGAGAACTCCACAATATTCATAACACAAAGTTTGAGCCTCTGACCATTGACTTTCATGACCCTTTCAAAAGTAGGGTCCATGATCTCAACAACACCAAATTGGAATGCATGAATGACAGTAAATGGCCCATCCCATCTGGATCTTAACTTGCCTGGAAAGAACTTAAACTTAGAACTGAAAAGCCATACCTTAGCTCCATCAACAAAGTCCTTCCTAAGAAGTTTCTTGTGAAGGAAGGCCTTGGCTTTCTCCTTATAAATTCTAGAATTTGAATAGGCATCCAACCTAAGTTCTTCTAGCTCAGACAACTGTAGCTTCTTGTTCAAAATAGTAGAAGTTAGATCCATGTTTAAACTTTTAATGGCCTAATAGGCCCTGTGCTCTAACCCCACTGGGAGATGACAAGCTTTGCCATAAACCAGTCTGAATGGGGACATCCCTATAGGGGTTTTATAGGTTGTCCTATAGGCCCACAATGCATTAGTCAATTTCAAGGACCAATCCTTCCTGTCTGTCTTGACTGTTTTCTCCAGAATGTGCTTGATTTCTCTACTAGAAATCTCCACCTGTCCACTAGTCTGTGGGTAGTATGGAGTAGCAATTCTATGAGTAACAGAATACTTTTTGAGCAAGCTCTCAAAGTGCCTGTTATAGAAATGGCTCCCCTGTCACTGATGATGGCTCTGGGGGTGCCAAATCTAAAGAAAATATTTTCTTTTACAAACCTTAGGACAACTCTGCGATCATTTTTCCTTGTGAAAATAGCTTCCACCCATTTGGAAACATAGTCAACAACCACATGGATGAAATTAAAGTACATTGAAGGAGGGAAAGGACCCATGAAATCTATCCCTCAGACATCAAATAGCTCAACAACAAGGATAGGTTGCAATGACATTGAATCCCTTTTTGATATGCCTCCCATCCTTTGACATCTCATGCAAGCCTTGCAGTGCTCAAAAGCAACCTTGAATAAGGATGGCCACTAGAAACCACACTGCAGCACCTTAGTTGTTGTCTTTTTCGCTCCAAAGTGACCCCCACAGGCATTTTCATGACACATGATCAGAATACTATGAACTTCACTATCAGGGATACACTTTCTGACCACCTAGTTTGCATAATATTTATAGAGGTAAGGATCCTCCCAGAAAAAATACCTGACTTGTGAAAAGAACAAGTCTTTGTCCATCTTGGACTAGTGAGAAGGGATCCTACCTACAGTAAGGTAATTTACAATATTTGCAAGCCAGGGCAAACTTGACTTGATGGATAACAATTACTCATTAGGGAATGAATCTTTAAGTGGTGTTTCAGCACTCTCATCAATCACAATCCAAGATAAGTGATCAGCTACCACATTCTCTACCCCTTTCTTGTCTTTGATCTCGAGATCAAACTCCTACAGTAGTAAGATCCATCAAATCAGCCTAAGTTTTGCATCTTTCTTTGCCAGCAAATATTACAGGGCAGAGTGGTCAGTAAAAATTATAATTTTAGACCCTAGTAAATAAGGTCTAAACTTGTCCAAAGCAAACACTACAGCTAGAAGCTCTTTCTCAGTGGTTGTATAATTTAGTTGAGCTTCTGTCAATGTTTTGCTGGCATAGTAAACTACATAGGGCAGCTGTTGGTGCGCGCTTTTTCTGGGTTCCTCTCAACTCCCATTGAATCAGTGGCTCCAATTCTGTCCAGGTGGACTCTAGCGATGCGGTGTTCAGAATGATAAAAAAAAATAAAAAGGGGGGATTTTTCTAGGAAGGTTCCTAGTTTGATTGCGATAGCCAGCTGCAGATTTTTAATGATGCTGCAACACATCAGTGATCACGCTGTGAAGCGGGTGTGGGTTACTTCTATACTGAATCGTCCGCCTGCGAACGTCAGCAGCAGTACTTCTCTTTAGTTTAGTTATTTTATTTCTCCTCTTATTTCCCTTTGTAATTATAATTCCGGTCAGTTTAGATTTCTCAATTTTATTATTATTATGCTCTGGTTGTGTGGGGTCATTAAGGTGAGTTATTTTAATGTTCTAATGCTGTCAAGAGTTCGATGAGCATCAAGGTTCTGGTATTACTAAAAGTCCAATCAGTTTCAGTCTCCTAATGGTACTAGGAGTACATATGTGTTAGCTGCAATAATGTTCTAACTAAAATTAAGCATGCTAATTGTAGCAATTCTACTATAATTCTAATTAAAGCACTCGTAATAGTTTTACTATAATTCTAATTGAAATAAAAAGACTTATTTTTCTACGGACCTAATTAAAGCAATAAATTTAATTTTCTATTATAATATCAACAGAAACAAAAGGACTGATTTATCTACGACCCTAATTATTGACGGATTAATGATGGCAAAGAATAACTAATCATGAAAAAACTAAATTTCCTAGAATTTGGATTTGGAATAATCAATTAAATAAACTAATGGAAAGGAAATTCTGATTTAACACTCTAATGATTATATCCAGGCCTAATTAAGGCGAATAATCAAATATGTCTAGATATAAACTAATTAAAGCAATTTATTAATTTTAAAAGCTCTAAAAAAAAGGGATTTGGGCCCGCTATGTTAAGGAGGATTGGCCTCGTTCCTGAGTACCCTCCGTAAGCTCCCTTGGGCAAATCGGGTGGCTGAGATTAAAGAGAAAAAATTGAATTTTAGATGGTAAAATAATATTTTTAGGCTTTTAAGAGTTGATTTCAGAACAATAGATGCAAATTGAATTATAAACTAGAATTATGAAAACTAAAATTAATATTTTTTGGATTTTTCGAGGTATTAAACTAAGAAATTGAAATTTAAAAAAACTTTTAGGATTGAATTCAGGTCTGAAATAAAAAAATCAGACCGTATGATTAAGGACTGGTTCTAAACTCTGAGGGTCTAGAACTAGAAATTAATGATAGGACTGTAAATCATGATTTTAGAGTAGAATTCGGTCTTAAGGGTCGGCATATCAAACCGACGAATCAAGGACTGGTTCTAAAAGCCGGGAATTAGAACTAGAAATAGAAGATTTGGTCTGAAAAGGGTGCTACGGTCTAAGACTAAAAATAAAATTAAAAATTAATAGATCTAGAGATTATAAGCTACGATCGAAAACTATAATATTAAATCCTTACCTAAGGGGGATCGGGACTGCAGAGAGAATCCTTGAAAATTCAGGCATTTGAATCTCAAAATCATAGTTGGGTTTTGTGGGTTCGTGCTCGGACTTCTCTGGTTTTGAAATTTACCGTCTCCTCTCTCAAAATCTATAGCCCCCCTCCCCCTCTCTCTTCGAGAAAAAAAGCTTTTATAGGTTTTCCTTCAATTATGCGCCTATCGATGAGTGTTTAATTAAATTGCACACCTAGATTCCGGCGTTTAATCACTTTCAGTCGGTCACCGACTCAGTGAGCGACCGGCTGACTTGCTCAGTGAGTCTCCTAGTCCTAATAAATTAGGGCTAATTACACGCATGTTAACATGTGCTCAATCTGATTAAGCGTTTAACCTAAAGCATTTAATCAGGGAAATGTAGGGATCAAGGGCAGTAAGACTAGGTCGGGCGTAGTCTAATTGCGTGCTGGTGGTGAAGAGCTCAATCCGATCATGCGATCTATTTCGGGCGCGCAATTGAGTTTCGAATCGGTCTGGGAAAGGAAGTTTGGTCTAAAAGGTGGACTGATCATGCGCTTGTGGTTTTACGTGCAATTTAATTGCGTGCGAGGTTTTACACACATAATCTAGGGTTTTCTGGGTATGATCTCTAGAATGAAGTGCAAGACTATTATTTCAGTCTACATTCTAGCTATATACTATTATTTCAGTATATAGTTTCCCTACGCTGGGATCTGAGTCATAGAGCTATTGTTTCAGCTTGCGTTCAGCCATGTACTATTGTATGGTTCCACACCGCGAGTTAAAAGGGTCAAAGGCTGACTGAACAAGTAGTATACTCCGAGAAGGCAAAATGGAGGTATCTACAGAGGCCCGTCTTTGGCGCGCTCTTGCGAAGTAAGAATACGTTGAAGAAGTAGACACCCCTCATTGGACGTGCTTTCTTGTTTCACTTAGGAATTCACAAATGTGAATTGGGGATGCTGACATGACATGCTTGACTTTCTTATCTATCAGTACAAGCTTAAATGGAGCATTTGGGGGCCCAGTGGTAGCTGTCGAAAGGCACTTTCCCGATCTGTGGGTGCATGGCGCATCTTGTCACATGGCACGAGCTAACAGAGGGATATGGCCCGATCGACGTACCGGGGGCGTGATACAAATGTCCATAAGGTCCAAGGTTCGGTAACACAAAAAGAGAGTGCAATATAATATCAAAGGCTTTAACAATTCATGTCAGACCGGGCACGTCATTGCTCACACCAATGTGCGTCAGGTGTTCCTTTTCCAATAGGTGTTTGTAAGTTCCTTGATTGAGTATATTTGTTGTTCACTTTCCTAGGGGAAAGGGGCCAGTTTGGGCTTGTAATTAAGGTGAATTTTGTTAGGTGTGATCAGTTGAATTCTGCATAGTAGCGCGTGCACTTGATTCATTTGGAGTCGATCTTTTAAGTAGGGAATTCTAGTCTTAATGTATCTGAACAAATGATTCTGTGCAGTGGTGTATGCGCTTGATCCAATTCTGTGTAGTGGGATGTGCGCTTTATTGTGAGTTCAGGGGGTCTTTAAGTTGGGGAATTCTGGTCCTAAGGTATCTGAACAAGTGATTCTGCATAGTGGTGTATGCGCTTGATCCAATTCTGCGCAGTGGGATATGCGCTTGATTGTGAGTTCAGGCGGTCTCAGGAGTTAAAAGTTAGCTTTATGGTATATGGGTAATGAGGCACTTAATCAATTTTTTTTTTGTATTTAGAGAAGGGTGAATTAGATCTATTTACTTTGTTGCACTTTTTCTCTATTTTTTTTATTTTAGTTTTTGTTTTTTGATAGTATTGATTTCTTTCTGATTTTTTTTTATTCTTTTTTTTGTTTTTTTTGGTAGTAGAAGAAGATTTAATTTTTGAAGCAAGTAAGAGGGTCTCAAGATTTTAAAATTCTAGAGATTTTAACTTAAGATCAATTCGGTAGTAAAACAGCAGAAAATGTGGCTACTGAGACATCGCTGAGTAGATCCACCGTTACAGGATTTGTGGACCTAACCGTTTATGTGATTGTCAAGACAACACTTGGCATGCCGGATACTCCATCTAACCTTCTCGATGAATACTGATGATTGTCTCTTATGGGAGGACTATAGTTACTCGCGAGTCAAGAGAGATGGGGTTTGGAAACATTTTGATTTAATTATAGATAACTATATTTATAAGAAATATCGAGTAATTGAAAAATGAGTAATACTTACTTGGGGGTGATACTTACCTGGGTTGTGAGATGGGACTTGTGATATTGTAGCGGGGTGCTGCTACGATGGGGCTTTGAAGTTGTCTTTTCTTTCATTTTTTTTTGCTTTGTTTACTGCAGCGGTTTGTGGTTGTCGGTGTGATGTAGCGTCTTGGGGAAGGTGATGTCGCGATGGGACAAGTGGTATTGTGGTGATACCGAGATGGGACTTGGATAGTTTTTGATAGTATGTTTGTGTTGTAGCATAGCATTAGTGGGATGCAATGGGACATGGGAGGAGCCCCAAGTTTCTCTTATTTTGTTTTGCTTTCGTCTGCTGTGGTATCTGGTGACCATTTGTATCAACCAATTTGGGAGGAAGGTTCTTTATTTTAGCGATGGGACCTGATTGAGCCTTCTCCCTTTCTTCTTTTGGCTCAGTAAGTGTGTTGTTTGAGCTTTTCGGGCAGTGGTGTCCACAATGGGAGGTGTAGCGTAGTTAGCGGTGGGACACTGGTAGGATGTTTTTGTGCTGGGACATTGATCTCTTAGTGTAGCAGATCTTGGGTCAGGTGAGCTCACGTTGTGGTTGCATTGTGTTGGCTTTTTAACATATTTGCATTTTTCAGGATTTTTCTATGGGCCATGGGGGCATGGCTATAATTTTTTTTGTGATGGGATCGGATATTGGGGTGGTGCCATGCATGTGTGCTTTTTTTTATCATGGTGAGATGTGATTGGGTGGATGCACGATGGGGCAAAAGGGTTTCGAATGTGGTCAGGGGTGACGGTGTCACATGAGGCGTGCATGCCTTGTCTGTAATAGGACCAGGGGTGTCGTCAATGTTTTTGGTAAGGTTACGTGATGGGAGTAGGTGAATGGCTATTGCTTCTTTGATGTGGATAGCCTATAAGGCTTCACAATGGGACAATGGAATTTTCCTTGAATCAGGACCAAACTTTGTGTAAAAATCAGGAATTACGCGCCTGTTTCCAGTCGCGTGATCCAATTGCGCGCCTATTTTCAGGCGTGTGTTGACAAGTGAAAAATACCATTTTTCACCCCTAAACTTAAGTCTTGATAGACCTTTGAGAGAACTAAATAAGTGTTTTAAGTGCCTATATTGCAGCTAATAATAAAGACAGGCTTAACCATAAAAGCAGCTTAAAAGTGCCAAAAAGATGACAATCCATGTCAATTCAAAGGAAGGAAGTAAAGGAACAACCTCATCAGCTGTTGAAAGGTCTAAATCGAAGAGGCAAAGACCTGTAAGAGAAGCAGGGAACAATTCGAACAGAGAAATGCACTATAGAGTTCTTTTCAAGAAAGAACTCACTTTTCGTAAAGAACACGGAACTTCTCGAAAAGGACTAAAACTCCAGGCTTAGCTTTCGAAGAGCATCTGAACTCTTCGAAGAGAAGATTGAACTTTGCTAAAAGGAGAAAACACAATTCTAAGAGAAGATTGAACATTGCGAAAAGAGCTTCAGAAGTCACAGCACTTTGCGAAAAGACCCGTAAGCTCTGCGAAAAAGTATTCTAGAGATTCGCAGCTTTAACAAGGGCAATTCAGTAATCTATTGCACGCGTCCCAATGCATTTTAAAACCTAGGGACATTCCAGAGGGTTCTAAGCATGAAGCGAAGGAATATTCCACCCCACGTGATCACCTAGAGAGGGAATAACTTGGCGGGAACTTCTAGAAACTCTAACAAACTTTCAAAATGCATAACAGAATTGATGCCCTTTTCACCTGATTGGCTGAACCAGATCAAGGAATTCTGATTGGCCAGAACAGATCTGGATCCCCGTGCTCAACTACCATTGGTCAATACAGATCTGAGAACCTCTGATTGGTTGATACACATCTAAGCTGGACCTGGGGAAAGCTATAAATAGACGAAGCATTTGCCCAATTGAGGCATCCAGATTTTGAGTTTCATCTCTAATCCCCCATTTCCCAGCCAGACAGCTTGTCTGCAATCCTTGTAATAGCCTACTTTGTACTTGTACTTGAGAGCTGCGAGATACTGCTGTAACTCAAAGGAGAATTTGCATCCAAGACTGCAAATCCGAGAGTTGTTAAGCCGTGCTCTGTAAATTGTAAGGATGAATTTTAAAAGGTTGCTGTAAACTATGCATTCTCCATTGGACTCATGTCAAGGGTTCCCTCTGATCTCCTCAGTATATTAGACTCCTTTAGATTCATTGTTTTGCATGCAATTTCCCTTGATTCATTAATCCTGTGAGAATTAGTGTTTGTAACCTAGTCTGTTACAACATTTGTAGTGATGTTTCTTGTTCTGAATTGAGGATTTGGATTAAAGACTATTGGATGGTTTGTGGCCATTAAAGTGGACAGGCCATAGCCATAAGTGTAAGCCTAATCCTTGAATTAGATTTATCTCTCTTAAATCTGTGCTTGTAGCCAGATGAAGATTGGATCACCTCTGTTGAGCTGCAGTTATTCTCATTAGATTTCAAAGACCAAATCAGATTTAGATATTACTTCTCCATCTTTGTTTCAATCATTCCCCCAACTCGGATCTGGATCATTTAGTTTTAATTTTTCTTTGTTTTTAGTTAGTTAAACGTGACAAATTCAAACCTCTCATCTTATCAGTTTTCTAGATAGGATAAGAAGCCAGATCTGGTAGCTCAGATATGGAGGTTTATCTTACATTTTAGACAAATTCTCTGTGGACGATCTTTCACTCACTTACTTTTAAAACTTGCTACAATTGGCCCTGATCTTGCAGGCTAATTCTCTTCTAACTGTGCTGATATTTCTTTATTTTTTTTACATAGTCTAGAGCCACTGTAATTTAGCAGCTATAAATTTGTTTTCAAAATACACAAAAATCAAGCACACTAAGAAGCAACAACAGCGTGCAATTCAGGGTCTAAGGGGTTGTTTATGCACGTGAATGTTAGCGTGGGAATGTATTGCATTCTTAAGTATCTGCGTGCGATTGAAGGGTCACCAGGTCACTGCGCGGGTGACCTTTCATATTGCACAGCACGGGGAAGTCATTTAATTGGATTGCACGTCCTTGGATGCACGCGGGATCGGAGCCTCACCCGACCAGTGTACGGGTAACCTTTCATATTGCATAGCGTGAATGGGTCATTTGATCAGATTATGCAGCTATTGTAAAGCATGGGATCGAAAGGTCGCGCCATCTGCGCGGGCGATAGTTTCATTACGCGCTTGAATCTTAGCGCGTGTTTTAGATTAAGCGTGATATGTGTGGCGCGTGATCGGATTAAGCGCGCATACTTAAGCGCACGATTGGGGCCGTACTCTATATAAGCATGGGAGGCTTCATTTATTTCTCATTCTCTAGTTTAGTCTCAAGTATTGACTTTTTTGAGTGTTCTGGTGTTCTGAGATTCGTGTTTTAGTGATATTGAGCAATCTAACCGTCAAATTAGGATGGGGTTTCTTCCTATATTCATTATTTCACGTGATCTTTGCCCTGAGGAGATGCTCGAGGATAATATTGTCTTTGGAATGGGCGGTATTAGGAATGAGGGTGCCAATCTTCACGTCGTTCCCTTTTAGGGAGCAGTGAAGGCAGCGTTGCAGCGATGGTAGTGGAGGAGGCAAAGATGGCGGAGGAGCAGGACTAAAAAGTAGAGGGATGTGTTTCCCAACCAATGCTCCCATTTCTTCTGTCAGTGGCTTGTTTGAGTCCTCCAAGTTTGATGGCAACATCTCTAAAGCCTCCGATTGGACGTTCTGCTCCTCGCTTTGGCTCATTATAGTTTTTATTTTCTTTTTGGGTTGTATGTTAGGTTCTAGGTTTTTATTTTGGGTTGTAATTTAGGTGGTATGCCTTCGACGATATTGTAAAATTTTGAATTATGAATAAAAGGGCATTTTTTTATTTATTGTTTATTGTCTATTGTGCTCAGCTAGTTGGTTTAAATTTCCTTAATTGATTAATTGGACTTATCTGATTTGTTTTGACGTAGTTTTAGGATTTGATTTAGCTTAGTTTTATATTTTTGGATTTATTTAGGGTTTATTTTTTAGATCAGTTCCCCTTGTTTGGAGGGTTCGCTTGATTCTATTGGTTTGTTGGGGCATTTTTGGTTGCTCTTAAACAAGTTAGATTTTGCTTTGTTTTATTTAAGGTTTTTTTTCTTATTTCATTTAAGGTGTTTTGTTTGAGGTTTTTTTTCATTTCTTTTGGAATGATACTTGTTAAAACGGTGTGAGTTTTCATGGGTTCTAGATGGTAGTTGAGTGTTTCATTTCTATTGGTTTATCTGAATTTGGGAGATTTGTGCTTTTCAGAGGGGCAAGTGTTTGGTTTTAGATTTAATTATATTAGAAGGGTTTCAACTATGTGACATTTATCAATTTAAGGGGTATGGTTCATAAATGCATGAGTTTAAGGTTTTTGGCTTGTTGTTTTCTTATTTCCAGTCTAGAGATTGAAAGTTTGGGGGCATATTTTGTGTTTGTAACTTTGGGCATTTTTCTTCATTAATGTCTTTTATTCCTTTCTATTTTGTTTCCCGGGTATTGAACCCGAGGAATTGTGTTTATTAAGTGGATCATGAGAATGGACGGGATTGGGAATGCAAGGTTGCGGTCAAATTGCTACCATGCGAAGGGAAGAGGGGAAGATGGGATTTTTATTTTCCCGAATAAATTCGGATTTGTGCGTTGCATGAACGTGCGAATTTTGCGTTCTTGTTTTAAGTTGTATATTTCGAGGGTATGCCCTCGGTGTGTGTTGTAATGATTTTTATTAATCTATGGAGTGATTATGTTTTTTTTTATTTCATTTGTGGTTATTCAATAATCCTTTTTTTTGTTTGATTTAATTTATATTTCGCTCGTCTCATTGTTGGTGTGATGCTTTTGGTTTTAATTTGGTTGTTTACTTTAGATCTGGGGGCGTGTTAAGGATAGTTTTTTTTCATTTAGTATTGAGTATTATAGAGGCAATGTGAGTATTTAATCTTATTAAGGACACGTGAAGGTGTTGGGGGCATTTTTTTGGTTAAGGAGACTGAAGGCGAGGGCATTTTCTTGGGTTTTAATTGTTTATTGTGAAGTAAAGGGCTTTTTTTTTGGGGTTTTCGGGGCATAAGTTTTCTTAAATTAAGAGTTTTTTGGATTTGTCTTATCAAGGGCGTAATTTAGGTCAGTAGTGAGTGTCAGAATGTCTCTATTTTATGTTTGAGTTTACTGTTCTGGGCATGTGAAAATTTTCGTTTTCTGAGAAATTACACGCTTCAGTCCGGGCACTTGAATGAATTGCGCGCTCGGGTGTGAAAGCACATTCAAAGGTGCAGGAGGTTATTAAGAGTCAGTTCAATTGCGTTTAAACAAATTAAGCACCTAGTTTGATGGGTAGGATCAGCTGACCCTTGGCATTCGTGTGCTACTTTTTTGGTGCTTAATGTGATTGCGGGCCTTGTGGGAAACACGCAACCAACTGGTCGGGTTATAGTGAGTGGGTGACGATTAGATTACGCACTCAGAATAGGCCATCTGATATGAATTAAACGCGTAGTGTACTGCACGTGATTAGATTGAATGCGAGGATTTAGGTGCGCAATTCGGGCGAGTTCTATAAATAGTTGAAACCTTTCATTTTTCGTCGCATTATCCATTTTAGTCTCCAATAATCTAGTTTCCTAGTTTTCGTGTGCTCGGGTTTTCATGTTTTCGCAATATCTCATGATCTGGTCATCCGTTTGAGGCGGCGTTTCTTCCATTTACTTTAGTTTTTTGAGTTATTTATTCCGATATGGAGGGTGAGGGTAGTGTCAGGCATGAGGTCACTATTTCTGAGTTGGAGAGAATGTTGATGACAGATGTGGGCGAGACTTCTAAGGCTTTGACTGGCGCTGTCGCCATGGAGGAGGATATTGGGGAAATGATCATAGAGGAGGTCCCAGAGGGTGACCAGATGGTGGTCAAGGAGGAGGTACCCAAGGTTCAGTAGGGGTAGCCGAGGAGGAGGGCCAGAGAGATGAGGGTGAGGGAGCTGACGCTGAGCAGGGAGAGGAGCAGCAAGGCGCGGAGCCTCGGGATATCAAGCACTATCCGCTGGAGGATTTCTTTGCTAGAGGACGGGTAGGTCCCGGTAAGCAAGAGTTCCTTCATTTTTCTAGGCATTCAGGTTATGACATAGGCTTATTAGGATCTGTAAACCCTTCTAATTTAGGTCAAACCTCCATTGATTATTTGTTGCGTGCTCCCTCATGCATCATGCTTGCATCTAGAGATAAGTCATGTTTATGCTCAATATTCTCATCACATTTGTATGCCTGGTGTAAGTTTTCATAGCATTTGAGACATGTTTTATTCATTTTCAACTCCTCAATCCATTTATCTTTCGTCATAAGTACATGTTAGTCTTATTGTTATTGTCATTCTTTTTAGTCATTATGGTCAATAGGAGCCTCCGCAGCTAGCTATCAGCTTGGCATGGGGTGAGTCTCATGCTTAGTACTGTGCCTTGCTGGAGTTTCAGCAGGAACGGCTGGTGTCTTTTAGTTTTGGGACATTTATTGAGTTGGAGCCCTTTCAGGTCGACCGAGGTCTGATCGCGGCAATCATAGAGAGGTGGAGCGAGAGGCATCAGAAGCCTCTCTTCCCAGCTGGTATGTTGCTACCAACCCCAGATGATTGGGTCCGCATCACTGGTCTTCATTTTTAGGGGGAGCCGATCACAGGGCAGATGGAGGGGCAGTATTTGATGGTGTGTGAGGAGATTTTGGGTGTCCCTTATAGGTCGAGTGGATCGGGGTCAGGTGTGATTCGGGTCACTTGGTTCTTCGATATGTTTACGAAAGGCTTCGTCCCTCTGAGGCATCATTCGGAGGTGAGGGCGTCCTATGAGGCGCAGTGTGCGGTAGTGGCTGGTCGGGAGCCCATGACCAAGCCAGGTTGGCTGCAGATAGGGTGCTCCGAGCATTTTTTATGCACTTCTTGGGTGCAGTACTCTTTTTATCTTCGACTTGGGGATGCGTCACCGGGTTATTTTTTATGGATCTTGAGGATCTGGATCAGGTCCATACCTATGCGTGGGTTGTGGCAGCATTGGTGCATCTCTATGAGCAGTTCTACCATCGAGGACAGGACATCGCATCGATCAGAGGTTTCCTTCAGTTCCTCCAGGTGAGTTTTAGTTTAATTGGTTTCATGGTGGTCCTATAGTTTTGCTAATTTTTGTTCTTAGTGATTTTTAATGGTCCTTTTGTGTGTCATTGCTACTTTTTTTCAGTTTTGGGCGTATGATCATTTTACTTTTCTTCGTCCAGGGGTTTCAGTGGGGGTTGAGTTCACATTTCCACGGATGCACGTGTGGAGGGAGGCATTGAAGGGTCGTCGGTGGTCTACTAATCTTCAGACTACGCGAGGCCTCATCGAGGATATGCATGCGGGGCAGGTATATATCATCATGTTTTTGTTTGGCTTTCTTTTGTTTTGGGATTCTTAGGCTTTGTTAATGGATTGATTTGTTCATTTAGATAGGTGATCTGGAGGCCTTACGATGATGAGGAGGATGCGAGTGAAGCGGTGATTGAGTTTGGCCGGCCCTTCTTTGATGTGGACATATGGGTCCATTGTCTTGAGAGGGTGGAGAGGATCCACACCTCTCAAGTGGCACGACCGTTGGGGATCTCTTAGGAAGTCCCTCTAGAGGTTAGCCACAGACTGGCGAAGAGGATGATCGGCCCTCCAAGCAAGAATTTTGAGGAGCAGATGGTGCTCCAGATAGCCAATTTTAGAGCTAGGGGGACCAGGGCCATGGGGGCGCATGACAAGGTAGATGTACGAGAGTATAGGAGGTGGTTCAGCGCGTTGGGTGGTGGGCACCTCGTCACACGTCCCATTCATGGCAGCAGCTCTTTCTTGATCGGTGGGCCAAAGTCAGTGTCGGCATTGAGGGAGAGGTTGGCCGCACGGTGAGTGTGCGAGGGGCATTGGATGCTCTCCATAGGGCGATGGAGCAGATGGGGCATGCTCCTCATTTTGATGAGGAGATGTTGCACTCTTTGACCGACTCGATCGCAAGGGCCAGGGCGGCGAAGACCCGAGAGCTCCTGGTGAGTTAGTTTATTGGTTTCATTTGTTCGTGTATTATATTGACTTTTTTTGGTGACTTTTTTTTTTATATGGTTGTTTTATTTTATTGTGGATAGTCTACGAGAGAGTCTGAGGTCACTCACCAGGCAGCTCTGCTGGCGATCTATCATCGTCAGGAGCAAGCCAATTGGGTGGTGGTGGCTAGCCTGCACTCCGAGATTGAGCGATTGGTGAGTATTTCGGATCAGATTGATTAATTTGTTGATTGTTCGGGGCTCCTTGTTAATGTTGGGACGTTGGTGATATTTGTTGAAGGCAGAGCTTGCCGTCGCGGGGGCTTTTGCTCGGGCATTTGATCCTTCTTCAGTGGCCTCCTCCAGTCGGGAGGATCCAGCGATGGCTCGTCTTCAGTCTGAGCTAGAGCATTGGGTAAGTTCCCTCACTCTTTCAGTTTACTTGTGTCATTGTGGCGGTTTGTTAAGTGTTATTGTTGTATTTTCTTAATAGTTTACTAACATCGTGTTGGTGTCTTAGCGCAAGGTTGTTGAGGACCTCCGGATGAGGGAGGCGACTGCTGCCTCTTTACGCCCAGAGCGTCAAGTATAATTTTTGACTTTTGATGTGATTCTATTTAGGTTGTTTCATCTTGTTTGTTTCTGACATATTTTACATTGGTTTGCTTGGTTTTTCGTGCAGGCTATTCGAGATTTCACTCCCGACGCTCCCCCTCAGTGGTCCGTTCCTATTCCTAATCGGGTATGTTTTAGTTGACATATTTATAGTTTATTAGTCATCATAGAGTTATCTGATGTTTTTGTTTATTCTAGTTGCAGCCGCCTAGATTCGTCATTCCTTCCGTGCCGCCTGCCGATCCCGTGACCGCTGAGACGGTCGAGCGCCTTCTAAGGGAGAGGGCAGATCTGGTATGGTCTTTTCTTATTCGAAGTTTTTTTTTCGTTCAAATATGTATATGTTATCTCTCTTTGACTTGGTATAGTTATGCAGGTTCGTCAGCTTGAGGAGGTGTGGTTATAGGCGGCACAAGTGAGCGCCACTCCGAAGGCGAGACGGGTCGTCAGGGAGGTGGAGAGTCATGAGGATCTGATGATCGAGATGATGGTCACATGGAAGACCCATGATAAGTCATTGGAGGCGGCACGTCGATCGATGCAGGTGGCCCTGGATCAGATGCAATATCGTCTAGGGAGGGAGCGAGGGGCGCATAGATCAGCTTATCGGCTTGAGGGATCAGAGTCGAGGGCTAGGCAGTCTCGTCACACGTTGCGTGATCATGTAAGGAGTGATACTCACCAGGATTTTATCACTCGTAGGTATCGAGGTGGGTATCCTCTTCATTCTCGGTCGAGGTGAACTGTCAGTCAGGCGAGTGAGGAGGGCTCTGTAGTGGGGTCGCGCCGTCTAGAGGTTCTAGCAACTCCAGGTGCCGGGATCATTTTTTCAGAGGACCAGTCTACGGACCTTTGAGCCGACGATACTGGGGACAGTGGTGCTCAACCGTCCCAAGGACAGTGTAGGGAGTAGTTGTGTGCATGTGTATGTTTTGTCCATTATGAGTGCACATTGTATATACAGGGGGGATGCCCCTGGTGACGATTGTAAAGAAAAATAGGAAAGATAATTTTGACATATATATATTAAGATTTTGGGTTTAGGTGTACCTGATCAGCGGCTTTTCTTTTGGTTACCTCTTCTGTCTACTTTTACTTTTATTCCTAGTGCCATCAATCATCATCAGGACTTGGATGCTTTGCGAGCTAGCCCTGTGATGGTTGAAGGTCGCTTTGTATCTGAACATGTAAAGGTAATGCCATTAGTAATTTTTGTTCTCCCCCTTGGTAGTTGTCAAGGGGGTAAGTATCTCAAACCAGAGCCTGGTAACAAAGGTAGATATATGCTCTTTTTTCCTCTTTTTTTTTCTTTTTTTTTTTCTTTTTTTACTTCTCTTTTTTTCTTTTGAAAGTAATGCAACAGGGAAAGCAAATAACTATCATAGCAACAAGAAATAAAAATAAAAATAAAAATAAAATGCTACAGTGTAGGGGCGTGATTGTATCGGCAGTACAATGTCTTCAGTAGCTTTACACAGTAACTTCGACGTTCTTCATCTTTTGGTGGATGAATCGACAATTTTGATATGATTCTCCTTTTGATCCAAAAAAATGCCCTAGCGTGTAGAGGCAATGGAGGTTTTTTTGGGCTTTTGATGAGCACTGTGGGTCTATGTGAAGTCATGGGTATTAGGCAAGTTAGTCTTGAAGAGAGCATTAATCAATACTGTCATCAAACAGGGGGGAGGTCTCTTTGATCAGGTCAGTTGCATACGGGGTCTATCTTAGGGTAGTGGTCATCCTGTCCCATGACAGGTGATTGCATCAGTCGTCATTCATGAGTTTTCCATTTCATTCCTTGGAATATCCTGCGAGGCTTCCAACTTATCGTCCAAAATATAAAAGGAAGTAGAAAAAGGATAAAGCTCAATGATGTGCGGAGTAGCTTCTACCTAATACTCTACAAAAGGGATGAGTAACAGTCTTCTTTTCGGGGGAATGCGGGGTGCCATGATTGAGCTCTTCGTCATATTTTGGTACCATCAAAATCTCACATTTTTTAGTTAGCAGGAGTTTGTCCTCCTCCCGCCACCTTACGACAACATCTAGTAGTATAGGGATATCAGGGGTGCCCTCGCAGCTTGCTTATACACTTCTGGTGAAATTACCAGAGATGTCCTCACGGCCTGCTTATGCTTCCCTGAGCTCATTGACTTTTTCATTCGTCGTAATGCTCTCGCTCAACTTTTGATATGTAGATATATTTTGAAAGCATCCTGCTAGCGCAAGAATAATGAGTTTTGATTGAACCTAGCATCTTTATTTTTTTTACCCTAAAGTCTTCTCCAATGGCGGGGGAAGGGGAACGAGGATTAAGTGTTACTTATGTTTTTGAAAGAAATTAGGTAGGTCACTAGTCCTTTGGTCAGATTGTCTGAATAAGAAGGTGGGCAATAAATAGGAGGTCTCAAGAATATTCTGAGGATTGAAGGCGTATGACTAATGAATGGATCGTGCCGACTACGGGGGTGATAACTATAAGTATTTAACCACAGGATGTGATGTTCACAGGGCTAAGGGTAATATTTTATAAGGTACATGTCATTCCAAGGGCTAGGGAGTTCTTCCCCATCTCTGTTCGTTTGTTTGTAGGCATTTCCGGGGTATGCGGTTGTTATGACGTAAGGGCCTTCCCAGTTCAGTTTTAGTTTTCCTTTTGGATGGGCATGCTTAGAGGGCATAATTTTCTTCAAGACTAATTCTCCAATATTGAAGGTTCGTTCAAAGACTTTCTTGTTATAAGTCCTGGCCACTCTCCTCTGATATACCTGAGCGTGATCGGTTACCCTTAGATGTGTTTTATAGAGCTGCTCTAGCTGCGTGAGTAGGGCAATCCTTCTCTAGTCTAAGGATAGCTTATCATCGAGTTCGATCCGTAAGGATGGTACTTGTATCTCATATGGTAGAACGGACTCCATCCCGTAGGTAAGGAGGTAGGGAGTTTGGCCAGTGGCCGTATGAATAGAAGTCCGTTAGGCCCAGAGTGCTTCTGGTAGTCATTCAGGCCAGTAAGCTCCATTGCTAATTTCTACTGTACATTTTAGAATTTGAATTAGCATTTTATTGGTAGCTTATGCTTGTCCATTTCCTTGAGGGTAGAACGGTGAGGAGTGGCATAGATCGATGCTAAATTTCTTGCATAACTTCTTTGTCTTCTCTGTAATGAACTACAATCCGTTGTCGGTGATAAACATCTTGGGTACTCTAAACCTACTGATGATATTCCAAATGATAAACTTTATGAGCGTGGAAGCAGTGATTCTGATGTATGATTCAGCTTTTACCCATTTAGTATAGTATTCTGTTGCTGTAAGTATAAACGCGTGCCTGTGAGTGTTCCCAACTGTCTGTGAAAGGTCCGATGACGTCGAAGGCCCACATTGAGAACGGCCATGGCAAGGTCTTGGTATTCAATGCAACTAATGGAGCTTTGATGAGTATGGCGTGTTCTTGGCATTGCTTGCAGAATTGGATGTAGAGGTGGCAGTCTCTTATCATTGTCGGGCAGAAGTAGCCTTGTCGTGTGATTTTGATCAGCGAGTCTCTGTCTACCAATGTGGGCACCGCAGGCGCTGACATGTGCTTCTCGGATGATGTATTATCCTTTGGCGGTTGTAACGCGTCGTAGCAGTACTCCTTTAATGAAGACTTATTTGTATAGTATTTCACCAAGTATGCAAAATATGGCACATCGGTTCCTTATAGTCTTCAGTTAGATCTTTATAGCATAGGGAGTAATATGCTGAAGTTTGAGAAAGTTCCAAATGTCAAAATACCATGGTTGCCCGTCGTCGGTTGGTGATATTTCAAATCTGAACATAGCGACTTTGGCTCCTGACTTGTCGTGCTTTTCCAAAGTAATTGCTTCCTTTGATGTCGTGCTCGTGGGAAGGATTGGTAATTCTCTCTTAACGATCCATGCCACCTCATGGACGGGTACTGTTAATTTTTCTATAATGAAAGTTTTAGTAGCTTGTCCAAGGGGTATATGAATGACCGAGGCTAGTGTAGCTAAGGAGTCTGCAAGCTTGTTTTCTAATCTCGGGATATGCGTAAAAGAGATTCTTTCAAATTTGTTTACTAGATATTGAGCGGTTTCTAAATATACCACTAGTCTCCTTTCCTTAGTTTTCCATTCCCCTATGACTTGTGAGATTACTAGCTTAGAATCACCAATTGTTTTCAACTGTCTAACACCTAATTGTAATGGTGCTTGTAGTCCACCTATGAAGGCTTCGTATTCGACAACATTATTAGTGACAAGAAAGTCTAACTAAAAAGCTTTAGGTATGACGACTCCTTCCAGGCTCAGGAGGACTATCCCGATGCCTTTTTCTTTGTGATTTAGAGCGCCGTTAAAATAAAGGGTCCATGAAGTCTTATCAGGCTCTTCGTTGTGGATTGTAAGTAGGTCTTCATCGGGGAAGTTTGCGTGTATGGGTTCATCACTCGGGAGTGGGAGATCTGCGAGATAGTCAGCAATTGCTTACCCTTTGATCGACTTCTGCATGACGTAGGTGATATCAAACTCTTGTAATAGCATATGCCAGCGAGGGATCTTCTCAGATGTTGTGGGTATTTCAAATATGTACTTCAAAGGTCCATTCGGGCTAGTACTAATATCTTATGTGCTCCGAAGTAGTGTCGTAATTTGGTTGAAGCCCATACCAGTGTGAGGCAGGTCTTTTCCATGGGAGTCTATTTATGTTCGTATTCGACCATTGTCCTACTAAGGTAGTAGATAGCCTTCTCTTTCTTGCCGTCTTCTTTATATTGTCCTAGAATTACTCCCATTACTTTGTCGTTTGCTGAGAGATAAAGGATTAGGGGTCTTCCAGGAACTAGGGCCGATAGTATTGGCGGGTTAAGGAGGTACCTTTTAATGTTATCAAAGGCTTACTGGCATTAGTCATCCCATTTCTACTCAGTTCTTCCTTTAAGTAGTTTGTAGAAAGGATCGCATCGGTCTGAATGCTGAGAGATGAATCTCCTGATGAATTGCAATCTTCCTATCAGGCCTCGTAATTCTCTGATATCACGGGGAGGTGGCATCTCAAGGATGGCGCTAACTTTAGCAGGGTCGATTTCAATCCCTCGCTTGCTAACTATAAAACAGAGTAACTTTCTAAAAGTGACTCTGAAGATACATTTCTTTGGGTTCATTTTTAGCTGATACTTCTTGGCTCTTTGTAGTACCAGTCAGAGTGCTTCAACATGTCGTGCCCTCATTTGAGACTTCACTAATATGTCATCGACATAGACTTCTACGCATTTATGCATCATGTCGTGAAAAATGGCCATCATGGTGCGTTGATACATAGCTCCTTCGTTCTTGAGCCCAAAAGATATGATGACGTAACAGTAAGTTTCGTAGGGTGTGGTAAAAGAAGTCTTCTCTTGATCGGACTCGACTAATTTGATTTGATTATATCCTGAGAAACTATCCATAAAAGATAGCATCTCATGCCCAGCAATATTGTCAACTAGAGTGTTAATGTGTGGAAGTGGGAAGTTGTCTTTTGGGCACACCTGGTTGAGGTTTTGGAAATCAATGCAAACCCGTACTTTTCCATCCTTCTTAGCAACAAGTACTATGTTGGCGACCCATTTAGGGTAGAGGACGACACGGATAAATTTGGCTTTGTGTAACTTGTTGACTTCCTCTTTGACCTGCAGAGCTATTTGTGGGTGCATCCTACGGAGTTTCTGCTTTACGGGCTTCGCGTTGGGTTCCAAGATGAGCCGATATTCTACCAAGCTGGGGTCTAAACTAGGCATATCTTCATAAGACCATGCAAAAGAGTCAAGGTGTTCTTGCAAGACTTACACAACATGTTGGCATTCTTTAGAGTTAAGCATTGCGCTAACTAGCAATTTCTTAGGTTTCTCTTCGGTGACAAAGTTAATTTCTTCTGTCGGTTCCATGATAGCTTGAGTTTGCTCGTCGAAATGCTTGATAACCAGTTGGAAGTCCTGCGCCCCCTCGGCGACTGGTGTTCTTTCCCCCTCATCGGTAAGTTCGTATACTGCAAAATTAACCCTTCATCGGCGCAATTTATGATGGAGAGATCTTTGGTAAGGTGAAGGTCAAAGCTATTGATTCTTCTCTCAAAGTCATGAAGTATCTCGTAAAGTATGCTCACCAGCTTGTTTTTTAGTCTGGATGCTTTACGTCCTATTGCTGGAGATGGGATAATAGTCTCAGGAGAAAAGTCTTCTTGTTGATCGGACGATGAATTCAGGATGAAGGGCTGCCTTTCTTTTTTAAGGTTTTCTGATTTTTTTGGGTCTTGTATTTTTAATTTTTTAGGGTTTTCTACTTTTTCTATTTTTTTGATTTATGATAGTAGATATGGTACAGGGTCGATCGCCTCAAGAGGTGTCGGGAGAACTGCTTCCTCTAATTGAGGGAGTGAGACGGCCGCTGGAGCCGTTCGAGCAATTTTTTGAGAGATGCAAACTTGTTATGAATTTGTTTTTGTTTTTGGAGTCCTCATCTAATGAGATCTTTTGAATAAATGACGTGGGTGACAGGGGTATCGTAGTTTGGATTACCTCTATCACATTGATTGCCTCTTCCTCAAAGAATCTTTGGATATTGTAATCGATTGAACTATCATCCTCGAAGATATGATATGGTTGCTCTTCCCGCGAAAGGGAGTCTCCTAAAGGATCCCCATGGGGAGGGAGCTCTTTCTCTTGATCTTCATAATATGTCGGGATGAGTATGCATGCTCGGCAATGAGGCTGTTAATGGTAAGACATGCAAGGAGATTCCCAAGGGCATTCCCATCCTTTAGAATCGATGATAATATCGAATTCACTTTCTTGATCTGATAAGGCTTGAAGTCCTAGGTTAGCTTGTTCTGCTAATTCGAGTGCGGGGAGGTCTATCCAGTAGTCCTTGTCATCACTTGGCGGAGGTCGCCACTCTTCCTCTAGCGATTTCTAAAATATTTGGAGTTGCGGTGTATCTGGGGATGAAGGAGAGTCTAATTCAAACTCCTCTTCAAACCCCAAGAGTGCGACGTGGGTATTTCCTCCTGGGTCAGTCAACTGGTTGTCAAGATTCTCTTCTTCTTGCATCGATAGCGGAGCCGGTGAGTTGTTGCTTATTTCCATCGTTATAGGGTCGGAGCTGTTCACTTCTATCATCATAGAATATTGGATCCCACTAGCGAATTGCTCTAATATGTGAGTGCATGCCTCACAACGGGGTTGATATGGGTACAAGGTGAGTCCCACGGGCATTCCCATCCTTTGAGGCCAAGCCAGAGGCTAATGCTATATGAGTTAAACTCTGCTTGTGAGGCATCATCTTCTTCCCACGGTGGATATAGGTGCTCTTCATCCTCTTTCAAGATAGCTATGTGAAAGTCCTCATCATCAGTGGATTCCCAATCTTTATCTTGTGGGTCAGGCTCGGGAGGTTCTTCCTTCCTCTCCTCTATGGGCTCTTTGAGATTAAACAAGGGTTTGACTCCTTCAAGGGGTTTATCAATGTCGTCTTTTAGGTTCGCCAAATCGCTGAATGCTTTAGCCATTTGTTCAATTTCTGCTTCTTGGGATTTAGTGAAGGATACCTCCTTCTGCATAGGTACAGCGGCTTTCTCAGTGGTCTCGTAGACAAAGTGATCATATAGAGACCATTTTGGTGAGATAGGGAACAAGTCAGCTTGTGAGCCATCTGATTGATAACCTAGCCCTATATGCTTGCATGTTTTTATTGGGACGACAGGTCCTACACGACCTTGCTTATTCTTTCTGAGTCCGGTGTGAGGAATGTATCCAAGTTGGTACATAAGATCCCAACCCTTTATTGCCGTAAGCTTGGCGAGGTCTGGACCAACCTCTCTCCTCATCAAATTTTGTCGACCCATCGGGGAGAACTAGGATGGGTAGGGGGCGGACTTCTGCTACGGTTGTCTCATCTAGGATTCGAGTCTTTTGAATGTGTCCCATATTTAATATGGAATCATGGGCAGTAGGAATGCTTGCCGCATAATCAGTATCCGTTTCCTTGAGAGGTGCATCAGCATATATACGGACGATAGAGTCCTCGTATGGGAACTTAACGCATTGATGATACGTAGATGTGACGGCCTTTATTGATTCCAACCACTTTCTTCCTAAGATGAGATTGTACGTGCTAGCAGAATCTGAAACATGGACGGTGACGTCCTTTGTCATAGGTCTGAGGTGAACCTGGAGTTTAATAGTCCCTTTAACAAAACAACGTTAGCCATCATAAGCTATGAGTGATAGGGCCGAGGGCCTGATATCTTGTTCCGTGTATTCGAACATTTTTAACGTCGTGAGAGGACAAATATTGAGTCCTGCTCTGGTATCCACTAACGCATGATGTACAGAGAATCCTCTAATGATGACTATGAGATATATAGGAGTGGCACTCCCATGGAGTGACTCCTTAGGCATGTTCGCGTCAGTGAACGGAGTGCTGAAGGGTGTGCCATGACCGAGGCAATTTGATGAAGCCCATCTAGGGTTGTGTCCTCATCTACTTGTGTGTCCTCAAGTGTCCTTACCAACAATCGGTGATGATCAGGAGATTTCTTCATGAGCTCTAATATAGATATCTGAGCTGAGATCTTTTAAAGGTGCCGTAGTAGGTCATATTCTTGCCCTGGCTCGAGTGTATTCTCTTTGCCTAGCTGATGCGCTTTAGGTGTTGGTGGTTGAAGTGGTTGAGGTGCGGGAATTGGCAAAGGAATGATGTGAGGTGGGGGCGGCAAGTGAACCTCTCTTTCTCTTGCGTTCTCATCTAGTTGTGGTGCATTTATGAAATCCTTGTTTCAAAGAAAAGGAGGAGGTGGGTAATTGGTTCCAGATTGGAGAATTGGGTAAGTCGGCTATTGACTGAACCTAGGATGGCTTGACGTCGATGTATTTACAAAGCGAGTAAAATTAGTGGTCAGAGCATGGGCCTGCACGGCGCCGTTCCAAGGTGAGAGGTACTGCGTGTAATCCTCTTCTTCTAAGAAAGCTGAAACTAGGGTCTCATGTGGGTCAGAAAATTTTTGTCGCTCGCCTTCCTTTATGTTTAGTGAGCACTCAGTCTTCATTTTGCTTTCTAGGTTTGGTCTTTCGAGTGACACTTTCTACCCACGCGGCAACTTGGGCTATGGTTTGAAGAACGTGATCTCCAAACTCGGGTTCAGAGTCAGACGATGGAGGTGGTGAGGGTGTCAGTTCAGGATTTAGAGGGGTTGAAGGTTCTGGTCGGGGACGATTGAGGAATGGTCTCCTAGCCCTAATGGAGTGGACTCGTATCTGGGTGAATTTTGGATAAGGTGGCAAGTTTGGTGGAGCGATGCAAGTGATCAAGGTCGAGGGATGTGGGGGTGAAAAGCCTCTCACAGGGGTAGCAGAAACGTCGGAGGGTTGGATGCGACTAATTAAAGTAGAGGGTTGGAAAGAGGGTTGATTGGAGAGATCCACAGTGGTGACATGAGCCGGTTCCCCCTAGTTGTGATTAGGTATGGGGTTGTTTATGATCCCCAAGTTTTGTTGGGGTTGGTTGTCGCTCATGTCATAGATCACGTCTCAGAGGATCCAACAGTCCTCTAAGTTGTGTCTAACACATCGATGGAATGCACAGTATTTATTGTAATCTAGATTTGCAGACCATGGGCAAGGTTTTTCTGGTGGGAATCGGAGGAGGTTATGAGTGTTAAGAAATTGAAAGATATTGGGGATTGTATCAGGTAGAGGGGGATAATGTTCCCGCCTCGGTTGGTAGGGGCCTCTAGTTGAATTAAAGTTTTGCGATGGGGGGACATTACTATAATTCAACGAGTGGGCCGATTGGTTCTGTGTTGTATTTTGGTTCTAATAGGTGTTGGGTATTGATTTCTATTTTGGTATTAGCCTTGACCCTGGTTTTGGCATTGGTTTTGGTTTGTGTATCTGGATTGATTAACGCCTCAATTCTGGTTGGTACACCGTTATTGATTTTGATTTTGTCCGAAGTTGTGTGGTTGGAAGCTACCGCTATTAGAATTTTATCTGTGGTTGGCAACGGTGTTGACCTATTCAGTTCCTAAGGCTTTCTTATTATTTTTTGACTTTGACTCGCTAGAGGAGCCTATTTTGGACGTAACGATAGATAGGGAAAGGTCTCCACCTTTAATGTGTCGTGCTAGTCGGGATGCCCGAGAATGAAGTGTAGTGAAGTTAGGGAAATTGCTTATGACAAGCGCGCTCTTTAACAGTTCCCTAGTATTGTCGATGATAATGTCGATCGAGTCCTTCTCTTTCATTGAAATGCCAGTCCTCGCATTAAGTTTTCTCCATCGAGCAACAAAGTCAACAAACTCTTCATCAAGTCCTTGCTTGGCGGCCATCAGGTCGTTGAGGCTGACAGTCTCTTGGATTAAGTGTTTGTATTGGTCTAAAAACGGGCCGACTAAATAGTCAAAGGCTTCGATCTTATAGAGCGGGAGTCCCGCGAACCAGTCAAGAGCTTCCCCTTCTAATGAACGTTGGAAGTAGTGAATGAGAAATCCTGGGTTGTTGCGTATGGGTCAACAGTCATTGCAAAAGAGTGCCAAGTGATGGTTCGGATTTCCTGTGCCATTATATTTGATAAATTTTGACGGTTTGAATCCTATAGGCAGGTTAAATTCGACATCCCTGCAAAATTTATCAAACCCGAATGAATGACTAGAGCGCTCTGTCTTGGCCATGTACTCGTCAAGCATTTTAGGGAGATCTTCGATCTTAATGGTATTATCCTTTGGCGCGAGCCGCAAGCTAGCCCTATCCAGTGCATCGTCGTTAAAGAATGTGTGAGCATGCTGCCTCAATGACGTGGCGCGAGCTGACACCATACTCGGGGTAAGCGGTGGTCTTTCTTGTTGGTCTTGCTCTTCCAAATTTTGTTTTCTCGTAATGGTTTCGTATGCAGCAGCCAATCCTCAGAGCAACTCTTCGGAGTCCTCACTCCTCTTTGTATTCTTTGGATGCTAAGTTCTACGATTTGTTGAGTGGTGAGGTTTTATCGAGAGCTATTCTTTCTATCGTTATGGCTATTACTGGCGTGCGGCATAGAGAAGGGGTTCTCTTGTTCACCAGCCATGTTAACTTCAGGTTGCCGTGTGCTAAAAGTATGAGGCAGTTTTTCCTCGTATGCGGGGTTGTCATGAAGTCCCCACAATGGAGGATCTCCTAAACTTACTCTACGTATGCCAGACATCTCATGTCTTTGATGAAGACTCATATATCTAAAAAGGAATCTAAACGACACGACGGGAAAGGAAATAAGGAAATAAAATAAAACTAACTATCTAAGAAAAGTTTGCAAAAGGGTCCCATCGCGATCGTCAGTCTGTTGGTGCACGCTTTTTCTGGGTTCCTCTCGGCTCCCGTTGAATCTGTGGCTCCAATGCTGTCCAAGTGAACTCTAGCGATGCGGTATTTGGAATGATAAAAATAAATAAGAAGGGGAGATTTTTCTAAGAAGGTTCCAAGTTTGATTGCGATTGCCACCTGCAGATTTTTAACGACGCTGCAACACGTCAGTGATCACACTGTGAAGTGTGTGTGGGTTACTTCTATACTGAATCATTTGCTTGCAAACGTCAGCAGCAGTGCTTCTCTTTAGTTTAGTTAGTTTAATTCTCCACTTATTTCCCTTTGGAATTATAATTCTGGTCAGTTTAGATTTCTCAATTCTATTATTATTATGCTCTGGTTGTGTGGGCTTATTAAGGTGAGTTATTTTAGTGTTCTGATGCTGTCAAGAGTCCGATGAGCATCAGGTTCTGGTATTACTAAAAGTCCAATCGGTTTCAATCTCCTATTGGTATTAGGAGTACATATGTGCCAGTTCCAATAATGTCCTAACTAAAATTAAGCATGCTAATTGTACTGGGATTCTAATTAAAGCAATTGTAGTAATTCTACTATAATTCTAATTAAAGCACTCGTAATAATTCTACTATACTTCTAATTGAAATAAAAAGACTGATTTTTCTACGGGCCTAATTAAAGCAATAAATTTAATTTTCTATTATAACATCAACAGAAACAAAAGGACTGATTTATCTACGACCCTAATTATTGACAGATTTATGATGGCAAAATATAACTAATCATGAATAAAGTAAATTTCCTAGAATTCGGATTTGAAATAATCAATTAACTAAACTAATGGAAAGGAAATTTTGATTTAACACTTTAATAATTATATCGAGGCCTAATTAATGCGAATAATCAATTATGTCTAGATATAAACTAATTAAAGTAATTTATTAATTCTAAAAACTCTAAAAAAAAGGGGTTTGGGCCCACTATTCTAAGGAGGATTGGTCTCGTTCTCGAGTACCCTCCGTAAGCTCCCTTGGGCAAATCGAGTGGCTGAGATTAAAGAGAAAAAATTGAATTTTGGATGGTAAAATAATATTTTTAGGCTTTTCAGAGTTGATTTTGGAACAATAGATATAAATTGAATTATAAACTAGAATTATGAAAACTAAAATTAATATTTTTTGGATTTTTCGAGGTATTAAACTAAGAAATTGAAATTAGAAAAAGCTTTTAGGATTGAATTCGGGTCTGAAATCAGAAAATCAGACCGTATGATTAAAGACTGGTTCTAAACTCTGAGGGTTAGAACCAGAAATTAATGATAGGACTATAAATCATGGTTTTAGAGTAGAATTCGGTCTTAAGGGTCGGTATATCAGACCGACGAATGAAGGACTGGTTCTAAAAGCATGGAATTAGAACCAAAAATAGAAGATTTGGTCCGAAAAGGGTGCTACGGTCTAAGACTTAAAATTAAATTAAAATTAATAGATCTAGAGATTATAAGCTACGATCGAAAACTAAAATATTAAATCCTTACCTAAGGGGGGTCGGGACTGAGGAGAGAATCCTCAGAAATTCGGGCGTTTGAATCTCGAAATCATGGTTTGGTTCTATGGGTTTGTGCTCGAAGTTCTCTGGTTTCGAAATTTACCATCTCCTCTATCAAAATTTGCAGCCTTTCTCAAAATCTGCAGCCCCCCTCCCCCTCTCTCTTCAAGCAAAAAAGCTTTTATAGGTTTTCCTTCCATTACGTGCTTATTTATGGGCGTTTAATTAAATTGTGCACCTGGATTCCAGCATTTAATCGCTTTGAGTCAGTCACCGACTCAATGAGCGACTGGCTGACTTGCTCAGCGTGTGTCCTAATCCTATCAAATTAGGGCTAATTGGGTGCATGTTATCATGTGCTCAATCTGATTAAGTGTTTAACTTGAAGCGTTTAATCAAGGAAATGTAGGGGTCAAGGGTAGTAAGAGTAGGTCAAGCATAGGCTAATTATGCGTTGGTGGTGAAGCGCTCAATTTGATCACGCGTCCTGTTTTCAGGCGCGTAATCGAGTCTCGAATCGGTCTGAGAAAGAAAGTTTGGTCTGAAAGGTGGACTGATCACATGCTTGTGGTTTTATGTGCGATCTAATTGCACCGGGTTTTACGCGCGTAATCCGGGGTTGTCGGGGTATGGTTCTTAGAATGAAATGCAAGGCTATTATTTCAGTCTGCATTACGGTATAGTCTCCCTACACTGGGATCTAAGCCACAGAGCTATTGTTTCAGCCTGCATTTAGCCATGTACTATTGCATGGTCCCGCACCGCAGGTTAAAAGGGTCAAAGGTTGACCGAACAAGTTGTATACTTCGAGAAGGCAAAATGGGGGTGTCTACAGTAGTTTCTCTCTTTTCTGTCCTAAAACAGATCCAATAGTAAAATAATATGCATCACACATCAATTCAAAGGGTAGAGTATAATCTGAGGCTTGGAGCACTAGAGCAAAGGTCAAACATTTTTTTAATATCTCAAATGCCTTCACATATTCAGCATCAAACACAAATGGCACATCTTGACAAAGCAAGTGGCACAATGGTTTGGAGGTCTTGCTGAAATCTTTAATAAACCTTCTATAAAAACCATCATGTCCTAAAAATGATCAGACTTGTTTGATGGTTTTTGGTGGGGGCAGATGTGAAATCAGGTTAATCTATGCCTTTTTGGGATACCACATGGTCAAGCACAATTCCTTGGGTGACCATAAAGTGGCTCTTTTCTCAGCTCAAAACCAAGTTGGTTTCTCCACACCTTTGAAGTATAAGACAGAGGTGATGGAAACATTGACTGAAATCATCCCCATAGACTAAAAATTCATCGATCAAGATTTCCAAAAACTTATCAATCATATCAGTAAAAATGGTATACATGCACCTTTGAAAAGTATTAGGAGCATTACACAGTCCAAATGGCATCCTTCTATAGGCAAAGGTGCCAAATGGACAGGTGAAAGTAGTCTTTTCCTAGTCTAGAGGATACATTGGTATCTTGTTGTAATCAGAATATCAATCAAGAAAGCAGTAATATACTATGCCTGCCAACTTGTCCAAAATCTGATCAATAAAAGGCAGAGGGAAGTGGTCCGTTCTTGTCTTAGAGTTCAATTTCTTGTAATTTATACAAACTCTCCAACCAGTGGTCTCTCTGGTTGGCATCAACTCTCTAGACTCATTTGGTATTACTGTAATGCCAGATTTCTTGGGAACCACCTGAATAAGTGATATCCACTCAGAATCAGAAATAGGGTAAATGACTCCAGCATCCAGCAATTTGACAATTTCTTTAATGACTACTTCCTACATGTGAGGGTTCAACTTTCTCTGCATTTCCCTAGAGGGTTTGGAACCCTCTTTCAAGTGAATATTGTGCATGTAAACAGATGGATCAATCCCTCCCAAATCAGCAATTGTCAATCCAATAACTTTCTTATACTTCATGGGGGCACAAAGTAATTCCTCCTCCTGCTCCTCAGTGAGAGAGGAGGATATAATTACTGGCAATTTTTCATTCTGCCCTAGGAATGCATATTTCAAAGAATTTAGGAGTTGCTTTACTTCCAGGTCTAGTGGACTTTCCATAGAAGGCAGCAAAGGTGCCTGCAGGGTTGAAGAAGGGGCAACAAGGTAGGTCTCCATGTAGAGTGTTGCACTAAGCCCACTGAAGGATCCAGTGTGTTCATTTCTTTTGCAACTATAGTGGGGGCCTCCTTCTCAACAACCTTAGTTCGCACTTCCTCAAAATCATTTAACACCTTATCCCATTCCAACAACCTGAATTTGGTCTCTTCCACCAATTTATCTATGACATCCACTGCAAAATAGTCATCATTGTCAAATTAAGGCTGATTGGCAGCATTATACACATTATGCGTAACTTTCATATTTTCAAAAATTACTTCCTTCTCAACAACCTCAGTTCGCACTTCCTCAAAATCATTTAACACCTTATCCCATTCCAACAACCTGAATATGGTCTCTTCCACCAATTTATCTATGACATCCACTGCAAAATAGTACTCATTGTCAAATTAAGGCTGATTGGCAGCATTATACACATTATGCGTAACTTTCATATTTTCAAAAATTACTTCCATCACTTCAGACCTGCATTGAATGCAAGCATTAGTAGTGGCCATAAATGGCCTACCCAAAATGACAGATATTGGAGTGCTGCACTTGGTAAGCTCCATGTCTAACACTAAAAAATCAGCTGGGTAGAAAAATTTATCTATTCCCACCAGCACATCTTCCACAATGCCCATAGGTTTTCTCTCAGACTTGTCATCCAATTGGAGGACCACAGGTATGGGCTTTAGCTCCCCAAAACCTAACTTCTCATACACTAAGTATGAAAGCAGGTTGACACTAGCTTCCAAATCTAAGAGAGCTCTTCCCATTATGTGGTCACCTATGATGCAGGGGATTGTAGGTGCCCCTGGGTCTTTGGGCTTAGGTAGTGTAGCTATGGACAAAATAGATTTTACTTTTTCAGTTACAAAAACTTTCTTAGATAAATGGATCCTAGCTTTTCTCTTTTGAGTGTACAAGTCCTTAAGGAACTTAGTATAGGCAGGGACCTGCCTGATGGCATCAAGCGAAGGCAAAATGATTTTCACCTACTTGAATGTGTCCATCATCTCCTTCATTCAGACATTCCCCTTATCAAATGGAGAAGGCTCTTTGAAAGCTTGAGGAAATGGCAGATGAGGTACTGCTAGTACCTCAACTGCTAACCTAGCATCCGCATCACTATTTTTAGTCTTTTTAATTTTTTTCAACTGTTGGGGCTCAACTGCAGCCCCATCATTTTCCTCCTGTTGCTCAACAATAAGAACTAAGTCTTCTCCTTCTGCACTCTTCTTTGCCTCACAGCCTACTTGGTTATCCACCACGTTTCCACTCCTCAAGGTGGTGATGGCTTTAGCTTCCTCATGAGTTGAGGAAGAATCACCAATCATAAATTGTCCCTTAGGGTTGGTCATTGTCTGGCTTGGAAGCCTACCCTCTTCTCTCTTAGTCAGAGTGTTTGAAATTTGACCCAGCTGGTCTTCAATCTTTTTGATACTCTGACTGTGGGAGTTCACAGTTTGTGACAGGAAGCTTAGATTTTATAGTGAGGACAAAACCTGCTCCTCAAAGGAGGGGGCTCTGGTCTGTGGTGGTGGCAGGGTCAACTGACTCGGCTATGCCACAAACTGGGAGAATTGCTATCTCTTAAAACCCTGATTGTACTGTTGGGTGGGTCTATAGGGCAGTGCCTGCTGTTGCTGGGGTTACAGAAAATTATCATGTCTCCACCTCAAATTAGGGTGGTTCCTCCAATGATTCCCAGCAGGCTGCTGCCCATATGATTGGGCAGCATTAGCCTGCTCCATTACCAACCCAGGATATTGACTAGCAGATGGACAGTTTAACAGTGAGTGGGTGGGTGATTGGCATTTCAGACATGCCTCTCCAACTTGTGCAATTGTTTGGGGCTACAACATACTCACCACTTTATCAAATTTATGGGATAATTTGTCCTCTTTCTTCACATTTACTTCATACAACTTCCCTTTAGAAGTGGGTTCTCTTACAGCTCTTACAGCAAGCTCAATGTCATTTCTTGACAGAGTCTCTTGCTGCATAGAGTTTTCACTGATAATAACAAACAAATCCCAAGCTTCTTCATCAGTCTTGCTGAGATAAGTGTCACCACATGAAGCATCCACCATGTCTCTACTTTTAGAATCAATCCCTTGGTAAAAGCTTTGAACAAGCTACCACTTGGAGATTTGGTGGTGTGGGCACTGCATCAGCAATTCCTTAAATCTTTCCCAGGCTTCATGGAAATCTTCAGTTGGGAACTGAGAAAAAGAAATAATGCTCTTTTTCAACTGGCTGGTTCTTCTCATAGGAAAATATTTAGCCAAGAACTGACACTATAGGGCATTCCAAGATGTTATGCTATTAGGTGGGAGCATGTTAAGCCATTTTCTAGCCTTATCCTTTAATGAAAAAGGAAAAAGCCTCATTTTAGTGGCTTCATCTCCCAGGCCAGCAATTTTAAATGTAGTGCACAAGGAAAGAAACTCATCATTGTGCTTGCAAGGGCCCTCTTTACTTAACCCATGAAAGGATGGTAACATTTGGATGGTCTAAGGTTTAATCTCATAATTACCCTCAACTGTAGGGAATTGAATGTAAAAGGGGGATGAATATGCCCCTGGTGCATAGTAATCCCTCAGAGGTTTAGGTTGCTCACACATCTCAAATGTTTCTATTTATTCAGTAGAGGGGGGTGTTCTGCTTGCCTAGGTCTAAGGGCTCTTTCTATTTCAGGATTTAAGGTTCAAGATCAGGATGAAGAGACCTTCTACCTATCATACAACACACAATAAGTAAAAAGCTGTAATGACCCAAAAAATTTGAACCAGAAACTAACCGCATCAATGTACGTGCCCGGCACGGAAATCGAGACAGAAAATTTAAAACTTTGAAATTAATATTAATAGAAATAGTATTAGCCTATAAGTAGGTTAGTTTACGTATGAAAACTCGTTTCAATCCGAGTTGAGTACGATGTTGAAACGGTACACTACGCCGTACCGACATGTTGGTGTTTCACACCGAAATCAAATTTGAGAAGCAACTGAAATATCTAAGATATTTCAGTTGGTAGCTTATAAGAGAAGGAAGAGGGTTGGAATGGTTACCTTCTTCTTCTCCTCCTTCTCTCCCCTTTGAGATCTGCAACTAGGATATAGGTTGAATAGTTTCTTTGAGAAAACTAGGTTAGGAATACCTAGGTTATATATTTGTTTGACATAAGAGTGTGAAGGGGGCCGAATACGACGGTCCACATTGAGTCTGGGAAGGTACGCTGATGCCGTGCGTAGAAGCGGAGCTTAGCTTCGTCCTATTCGAGTTGTAGCTGTGATAAAACTCCGAGAGCTTGATCCGAAACCCTCATCCGGAGTGTTTGCCGAAACCCCGAAAGGGCCCACATAGAGGTGAGCTCCCTTGTTTAAAAATGGGCAGTTGGATGCCCTAAATATAGGTTTTATATGAATAGTTAAGATTTTTGTGGATTTTTAGAAGAAAAATAAGTTAGAAAAATTTGGTTGGTGAACTCCATTAATGACTGAAAACTCGACATTGGTGATCGATCACCAAGGGTGTTGATCGATCACTAAGTATGAAATTGATCGATCAACAGTGGTGGTGATTGATCAATTTATATAAACAGTAAAGGAAACATTATGGCAGAGAGTTGGGGAATTTGAGTTAATGTTGGTGATCGATCAACAGGGTGTTGATCGATCAACTGACTGAGTATTGATCGATCAACAGTGGTGGTGATCGATCAACCTGAAACCATTGATCGATCAACCAACATGGTGATCTATCAATGGTGTACAAGATAGACAAACAGTGGATCGATCAACAAGGGTGTTGATCGATCAATAAGAGTTCATTGATCGATCAACAAGGTATTGATCGATCAATAAACCCCTGCTGCATGCTTAGAAAATGTCTATGTAAGAACCATCGACATTGTGCGATTCTGTCACTCTAACACCTAGAGTAACATGTTTATGGTCTAGGATCAGACTAAGATGCCTTGAAAAAGCTTTGGATTTGCTTAGAAGGAGCTTGATCCGAGGTAGGGGAATTCAACCGAAATTGTATTTATTTTGATCTCATGGATTACATCTGTCATGCATATCTCAGCATAGTTTAATTCTGTTTTAAAAGCATGTTTAGCATATGTATGAGCATTCTATTCTGTACTTGATCCGACATTTGACATCCACATCCGAAATCTGAATTCTGTTAAGTATGATAAGTATGCATGTGATTTGAGGTTTAATATTCCGTAAAATCCCATCGACTTGCGTATATCCGCTTCGAGCACACTTGTGCATTGCTTTTGTAATCCTCGGCACAATTGCACTCCATGTGTGGGGCATTGTTGCAATTCGAAAATTGTTCATGTGAGCGATGGTTGGGATTTATCCATCGGACCGTCGCTACCACGTGCTATACTCACGGGAGTTACTTAAGTATACTACACTAAGTCATTATATGTTGTATTCATCAATTACATCTTGTTTTGGATAAATGTCTCATGATTTATACATCTGTCACATAATTTCAGTTTTGTTCTTTGATGACCATGTTATGCAATTAGGATGCAATTTTATTTGGAATTCTTCTATTGAGCTAGGATGTAACTCACCCTGTTTTTGTAAACATTTAGGTTCTGAGGCGGTAGCTCCTGCCCGAGAGCCGGACTATCACCGATCCCGAGGGTCGAGGTTGAGGACGAGGAGACGGACACCCAATGACAACTTTTACCCATAGGACGGGTATAGTTTGGACATTTTGGGATTGTATGTTGTTTGGAGACTTTGGATTATGTGTGTGGTGGCCACTTTTGTATTAATTTTGTATATATTTTATTTCTTTTATAGTGTTATTATACATTCGGAACCATCATTGGGAACCATTGTTTGGGTGATGGATGGCTGTCACCGATGGTTCTTTTTGGTTCCTTTTTGAGAATGTATACTTTTTACATTTATAAATGAAGATTTCTCTATTGTTCTTACTATTAGATTGATTCATTAGATGACTCTGCTTGCCGCTGTGGGATTGTATCTGTATAATTCCGCTTTATATACAGATATTGTGTGATTTGTCCTAGGGATCATCCAGTGTATGATTCGATGGCAACGGATTTGAGCACGAAATTGGGGCTTTTAGGTTGGACTATGGGTTCATAACGGATTGTTTTTCCAATCCATATGTACTGATCAATGTTGTTGTTTTCACAATGAGAGACGATATGGGCCCTAAGTTCGAGAGGAGGCACGCAGAGGTAGAAGCAGTCGTGAGAGATTCCTCTGAGGGATGTGCCTGAGGTTATAGGCTCGTCGAGGGGCTTGGAGTTCCTCTCACAAGCAAATACGGTTCCATTGGGACCCAGAGGTGGTAGAAGGAGAAATGAAGAGAGGATGGAGCAGGTGTTGGAAGCATTAGCTACCAACGTCGCTCAGCAGACAGCTGCTTTAGCTCAACAGGCAGCTAGACCACCCCATCAGCCTGGTGGATTTGCGGAGTTTAGGAGAATGAGACCTCCTAACTTCTCAGGTCAAACGGATCCCATTGAGGCAGAAGGATGGATAGAAGAGATGGAAAAGCTCTTTGAAGTGTTACGGTGCAGCGACGTAGAGAAAGTGCGTTGGGCCACTTTTAAACTGGATGGTGACGCCGGACCTTGGTGGAAGTCAGTGTCACAAAATAGACAGAGAGAGTTTCCTCACACCCCTTGGACATGGGAGGAGTTTACGGAGGTATTCTATAATAAATACTTTCCAAAAATTGTGAGGCATCGGTGGGAGGTGAAATTTATAGAGTGAAGCAAGGTGCAATGATCAAATGTGGGATTATGGGAGTTCGATAGATTAGCTCGATTTGCACCTCGACGTAGCTGAGTCGATGAGAGCAGAAAGTTTCACTGGGGACCAGACAAAATTTACAAAGGATGTCGCCATGTGGGAAATGGAGACATATGAAGGAGTGATGGCCAAGGCACTCATAGTCAAGAAGAAAACCAAGCAATTCTCTTGGAGGGACAAGCAAAGTAGAGAGAGACCATTCCAAGGGCAATCTCGGGATACAGAAAGCGTAACAAGAGGGCTAGATTTTCCGGACCTCGAGATACCCTCGCACTCTCTCGATTTCTTCTGGACCTAGTTCATACCAGAGGTCTGCTGTACCCACTTCTTCACGGCCATTTAGACCTGCTGGATCCTCTTGTAGCGGGGCTTCAGTGACTGAGGGACCTTCAAGAGCCTCGCCCTTCACTCCCGCTGCGATATGTGCTAAGTGTGGCAAACCACACAACACAGGAGGCTAGAGAGAGACAGGGGCATGCTTGTGTGGCAAGTTGGGCCATTTAATCAGGAACTGCCCAGAGGAAGGAAGGGACAGCAAGGAGCGGTCCGGATCGGTATCGACGATGCGATCATCTCGACCTGTAGTTCAAGGTCGGGCATATGCCGTTACCGCCACCGATGCTCTGACATCAAATGACGTCATTCAAGGTATGATTAGAATTCAAGAGATATGGTGTTGTTTGATATAATGAACTGGAAAAATTTGAAATATATAAATTAATTGATTTATTTTGATTATAATAGTATACATAAACCTACACATATAAAACGTTACAGTAATGTTGGTATTGGTATGTAGGTGAGCTGAAACTGTATAGGAGTTGCGATATTTGCTTTCATAGAGCACGAGCCCTGATAGACCCAGGCTCCACACATTCTTTCGTACGGCCTCAATTTACAAAGGAATTGAGTGCCACTCCAGAACAACTGGATTTTATCCTGACAGTGTCAATCCCCACGGGTAGTGCAGTGAATGCACTCAATGTGTGTAAATCAGTGGTAGTGGCAGTAGATGATCATGAGACACGGGCAGATCTGATTCTGTTAGATATGAAAGGATTTGACATCATTTTGGGAATGGATCTGCTATCTCACGCAAGTGTGGATTGTCTTCGGAAGATGGTAGTTTTCCGTCCTCCAAAGGAGCGATCCTTTAGATTCTTCGGAGTGAAGTCTAAGGTAGCTCCGTTGATATCCGCTATTCGGGCGGAGAGGATGATGAAGAGTGGATGCAGTGGATATATAGCCTTCCTACAAGAGCAACGAGAGAAGACAAATGTGATATCCGATATTCACATTGCATGTGAGTATGCTGATGTGTTTCCTGAGGATTTATCGGGACTACCACCAGATCGGGAGGTGGAGTTTGTAATCAATCTAATCCTGCATCGAACCAAGATTCAAAGGCTCCCTATCGGATGGCTCCAGCAGAATTACAAGAGATAAAGGAGCAATTGCAAGAACTACTTGACAAAGGTTTTGTGCGACCTAGTGTGTCTCCTTGGGGAGCACCAGTATTGTTTGTCAAGAAGAAGGATGGTTCAATGCGCTTATGCATCGACTATCGGCAGTTAAACAAGTTGACGATTAAGAATCATTACCCGCTTCCTAGAATCGATGATCTGTTTGATCAATTGCAAGGAGCGAGGTTCTTTACGAAGATTGACTTGAGGTCGGGTTATCATCAACTACGAGTCGAGAAGACATTGAGAAGGCGGCGTTGAGAACCGAGATATGGGCACTATGAATTCCTTGTTATGCCATTTGGATTGACGAATGCACCTGCGTCTTTCATGGACTTGATGAACCGAGTGTTTAAACCACACTTGGACACATCAGTAGTGGTATTTGTAGATGACATCCTTGTCTATTCCAAGACAAAGGAGGAACATGAAGAGCATCTACGTGTTACTTTGCAGACCCTCAGAGATCACAAACTTTATGCGAAGCTCAGTAAGTGTGAGTTTTGGCTTGACCAAGTTAGTTTCTTGGGTCATATCGTTTCTGCAAAAGGTATTACAGTGGATCCGGCTAAGATTGAAGCCATTGTGAACTGGGAACAGCCTAGGACAGTAACAGAGGTCCGTAGTTTTCTTGGTTTGGCCGGATACTACAGACGGTTCGTAGAGGGGTTCTCTAGACTATCAGGTCCACTCACTCAGCTCACTAAGAAGAATGCTAGATTTGATTGGACTGATCAGTGTGAGAAGAGCTTCCAGGAATTGAAGACGCGTCTGACTACAGCACCAGTGTTGGCAATACCTTCTGGCAGAGGAGGTTTTGCTATCTACAGTGACGCATCATATGGTGGTTTGGGTTGTGTCCTCAACCAGCACAAGAAGGTTATCGCTTATGGCTCTAGACAGCTGAAGGAGCATGAAAAGAATTATCCGACTCATGACTTAGAGTTGGCTGCGGTAATCTTTGCCTTAAAGATTTGGAGGCACTACTTGTACGGTGAGACGTTTGATATCTTCACCGACCACAAAAGCCTTAAATATTTGTTTACTCAAAAGGATTTGAATATGAGACAACGCAGATGGATGGAGTTCTTGAAAGACTACGATTGTTCCATCCAGTATCACCCTGGGAAGGCCAATGTTGTGGCAGATGCTTTGAGCAGAAAGTCTTCAGCTCAGTTGTCACACCTTATCACCAGAATACAAAGGTGGCATCTACTTGAGGACCTGGCCTTGTGCGATGCATTGATAGACGTCAAAGGTTCAGGGGCATTGATGGCTACCATAGTGATACGGCCCACATTGTTTGATAACGTGCGTAGGCTCCAAATGATTGATGATGAGCTTATGGCCATTCGCAAGGATGTGATCAACGGGATTCGATCTGATTTCTCCATCAAGGATGATGGTACTTTACTGTTTCGAGATCGAATGTGCATACCAGCTGATAAAGATCTTAAGGAAACTATTCTAGAAGAAGCACATAAGTCAACGTATGCTATACATCCTGGGAGTACCAAGATGTATCAAGATCTCAAGCGCAGTTTTTGGTGGAGAGGACTGAAGAAAGATGTAGCAGATTTTGTGTCTCGATGTTTGGTCTGCCAACAGGTGAAAGTAGACCATCGAAATCCAGCCGGGTTGTTACAACCTCTACCAGTACCAGAATGGAAATGGGAAGCCATTTCTATGGATTTCATCTTGGGGTTGCCAAGCACATTGAGGAAGAACAATGCCATCTGGGTCATTGTTGATAGGTTGACCAAATCTGCACACCTCATGCCATACTTTTCGTTTCTGACTAGCAAGCTTGCAGAGCTGTACATGAAGGAGATAGTCCGGTTACATGGCATACCAGTCAGTATAGTATGTGATAGAGATCCACTTTATACATCGCAGTTTTGGCGACGATTTCAGGAAGGCATGGGTACTAAATTGGAGTTCAGCTCAGCGTTTCATCCTCAGACAGATGGGCAGACTGAGAGAGTGAACCAGATCATCGAAGATATGTTGCGAGCTTGTATGTTGGACTTTCAAGGTTCATGGGATGAACATCTATCTTTGATCGAGTTCGCTTACAACAACAGCTATCAGTGGAGTATCGGGATGGCGCCTTATGAAGCCTTGTATGGACGTCGATGTAGATCTCCATTGAACTGGGAGGAAGTCGGTGAGAAACTCATTTTGGGACCTGATATCGTGGAAAGTACAATCGTGGCAGTTCGGTTGATCCGCGAAAGATTGAGGGTTGCTCAAAGTCGCCAAAAGAGTTATGCCGATCTTCATCGGATACACGTAGAGTTTCAGGTATCCTTTAATGCATTCCCGAGGTTACGATTTTCTAGTTTAAGTAATTAGTTAGGTAATTAACACTTGTTTTCAAGTTGGAGACAATGTGTTTGTAAAAATATCGCCAACAAAGGGTGTCATGCGCTTCGGAAAACGAGGAAAGTTGAGTCCTCGGTATATTGGCCCCTTTGAGGTACTCGGACGGGTTGGCGAGGTTATGATCGGATTGCTTTGCCACCACAGTTGGCGAGCATGCATAATGTTTTTCATGTATCGATGCTGCGACGTTACGTGCATGATCCGACACATGTCTTGGATTTTCAACCGATTGATTTATAAGAAGATCTAACCATGGTTGAAGAACCGATAGAGATCTTGGATCAACGGGATCAAGTTTTGAGGACCAAATTAATTCCGCTAGTACTTGTCAAGTGGCGGAATCATACTGCTTCGGAAGCCACTTGGGAACGTGCTGCCGAGATCCGTGAACAGTATCCACACTTGTTCACTTAATGCGCAAGGTAAATTTCTTTTTTTGAGTTTGTTTCTAAATTCATCATCGTGATTATAACTTGATGATTAGATTTATCTCATCAACTCGATTTGTCGTATATTTTGGGCCATGTATGTGATGTACATGTACCGGTATCTTTCTATTACGGTTAAGTCATTTTAACGGTCCCATTTTCACAAGAAAAAAAAAAAAAAAAAATTTTAACAAGGTGGTGATCGATCAACAGGGAGGTTGGTGATCGATCAACAAGTGGACTGTTGATCGATCAACATTGAATGTGGTGATCGATCAACAGGTCGGGTTCTGTTGTTTTGAACTTAAAAAAATTTTTTTTGGTGATCGATCAACCACTAATGAATTGATCGATCACCAACACACTTTTGAGTTATAAAAAGGGTTTTGAACGGTCATTTGCTCTATCCTATTCACGTGAACGAGCAAGGGGCTTTTGCACTCCGACCTTTCAACTTCCCTTCCGACTCACTTCCGGCCATTCCCATCCTTTCTCCGGCTTGATTCGCGTGGACATCGCTCCATTCACCCGGTAAAATCCTTGTTCGTTTCCTTTCGATCCTCATTTCATTTTTTTTTTTTTGTAAGAAATTGACCATGGGACCTCGCACGAAGAATCCTTCGCGTAAGGTACCCACATCTCGGGCGCGTGCCCCGGTGCCGCCCACCATTCCCGTTCCCCCACCGACCGTGCCACCCACGACACCGATTCCGGATGTGGTTCCACCCATCCCGGCCCCCATTGAGCGTGAAGTCCCCAAAGAGTGGTGGGCTTCCAAAACTTTTCTACCCGAGTATAGGTTTATACCTACTCTCTATGATGATCGCCCTGAAATGGCGTGGGCCAAGGGCTACCTTCAAAAGTTAGGGTTAAAACCCTTGCTTGAGCCGTTTCACGATCACTATTGCCCTCGCATAGTGCGGCTCTTTTTCCAAAACCTTCGTTGGGGGATTCCGACACCGACTCTCACTACCATTGACGGGTTTGAGTATAAATTTAACCGGTTCCATGTTGCCGCTGCCCTAGAGTGTGCAACCACTCACCTTGATACGCGTGGCTTGGCGCCACCGTATGAGAAAGAGGTTCCTTTTGCTGATGTCATCACCAAGATGACCAACGGCAAGCATGGGAAGGGCCAATCCATTTCTAGGGCCCAACTACCCGACAAACTGTGGATGCTTGATACTTATTTCAAGTGTGCACTCGTTCCATTTTTGCACAAGTCCTCACGGACTGGTGTTGTCCAGATGGCCCTCTTTTCGGCCTATGAGGATCGCTGGTATCCTATGGCCGAGGTCGTGATTGAGGGCATCATCACCGCCCGCGACCTTATGACCGAGAAAAGGCCAAAGCAAATTCCCTATGCTCGCCTAATCACTAAGCTTGTGGAGCAATATGTTGCTCTACGCGAGCACTATAGCTTGGCTCCTAATGAGCCACGCTTAACCAACAACACCAAAGTCTTTAAACTAAAAGACTGGACCAAGAGTTATAATCTTTTGGTCAAGAGACTACCCGACCCCGAGGAGGAGGGTGACGACGAGGCTGCTGAACCCGTTATTCCTGAGGGTGGGGCACCTGATGTACCAGTTCCTAGTGGGGGGGAGGCCCCATCTGATCAGCCACCTCAGCCTGAGGTGCTACCTCGACCTGCTGCTACCCCATCACGGCGACCACCGCGTTTTTCTTCGTCACGTCGCCCTACACCTACACCTGCTGCCCCTATCCCTACCCCTGCCCCATCCACCGTTACTCTTGATGCCGTGCTTGCTGCGGTCCTCGAGGGTAACAAACACATACATGAGCGCTTGGATGGGATTGAGCTGTTTCAAGTTCATCGGCATGTTAGAGCTCTTGATGCAGCAGGCATACATGACGACTTTGACCCCGATGATTGCGCATGCCCGTGAGCACGTTGTCGATCCTCGCACTTACACTACTGTTCCTGCTCCGCCCACCATGCCGGTCCCCGCCGGGACTGGACCATCTGGCGCGAGTGGACCATCTGATGTCCCCACAGGTATTCCCATACTCATTTACCTGTTATTCTATTTATCTGATATTATTTCTTTTTGGAACTATCGTTATCTTATTCTATTTTTCTATATTTTTGTTTTTCTCTGTACTGCATCTTTATATCTTTGCCTTTGCATGTTCATCTGTGGGTTTTCTTCGGAACCCCATCTCATGTGGCCCCACTGCTTAGTCAATTTTCGAGGACGAAAATTCCTAAAGGGGGGATAATGTAATGACCCAGAAAATTTGAACCAGAAACTAACCACATCGATGTACGTGCCCGGCACGGAAATCAAGACAGAAAATTTAAAACTTTGAAATTAATATTAATAGAAATAGTATTAGCCTATAAGTAGGTTAGTTTACGTATGAAAACTCGTTTCGATCCGAGTTGAGTACGATGTTGAAACGGTACACTACTGCATCGACATGTTGGTGTTTCACATCAAATCAATTTGAGAAGCTAAATCGAAATATCTAAGATATTTCAGTTGGTAGCTTATAAGAGAAGGAAGAGGGTTGGAATGGTTACCTTCTTCTTCTCCTCCTTCTCTCCCCTTTGAGATCTGCAACTAGGATATAGGTTGAATAGTTTCTTTGAGAAAACTAGGTTAGGAATACCTAGGTTATATATTTGTTTGACATAAGAGTGTGAAGGGGCGAATCTGACGGTCCACATTGAGTCCGGAAGGTACGATGCTGCGATGAGAAGCGGAGCTTAGCTTCATTCCTATTCGAGTTGTAGTCGTGATAAACTCCGAGAGCTTGATCCAAACCCTCATCCGAGTGTTTGCGAAACCCGAAAGGGCCCACATAGAGGTGAGCTCCTTGTTTAAAAATGGGCGTTGGATGCCCTAAATATAGGTTTTATATGAATAGTTAAGATTTTGTGGATTTTAGAAGAAAATAAGTTAGAAAAATTTGGTTGGTGAACTCCATTAATGATGAAAACTGAGCATTGGTGATCGATCACCAAGGGTGTTGATCGATCACTAAGTATGAAATTGATCGATCAACAGTGGTGGTGATTGATCAATTTATATAAACAGTAAAGGAAACATTATGGCAGAGAGTTGGGGAATTTGAGTTAATGTTGGTGATCGATCAACAGGGTGTTGATCGATCAACTGACTGAGTATTGATCGATCAACAGTGGTGGTGATCGATCAACACAGAGCCCATTGATCGATCAACCAACATGGTGATCTATCAATGGTGTACAAGATAGACAAACAATGTGCTGGTGATCGATCAACAAGGGTGTTGATCGATCAATAAAGAGTTCATTGATCGATCAACAAGGTATTGATCGATCAATAAACCCTATTTTCAGACAGTTAGAAAATGTCTATGTAAGAACCACTGGACATTGTGCCAGTTCACAATCTGTCACTCTAACACCTAGAGTAACATGTTTATGGTCTAGGATCAGACTAAGATGCCTTGAAAAAGCTTTGGATTTGCTTAGAAGGAGCTTGATCCGAGGTAGGGAATTCAACCTAAATTGTATTTATTTTGATCTCATGGATTACATCATCATGCATATCTCATAGTTTAATTCTGTTTTAAAAGCATGTTTAGCATATGTATGAGCATTCTATTCTGTACTTGATCTGACATTTGACATCCGCATCCGAAATCTGAATTCTGTTAAGTATGATAAGTATGCATGTGATTTGAGGTTTAATATTCCGTAAAAATCCCATCGACTCGGCGGTATATCCGTTTCAGGCACACTTGTGCATTTGCTTTGTAATCCTCGGCACAATTGCACTCCAGGTGTGGGGCATTGTTGCAATTCCGAAAATTGTTCATGTGAACGACGATGGTTGGGATTTATCCATCGGACCAAATCTGGCTACCACGTGCTATACTCACGGGAGTTACTTAAGTATACTACACTAAGTCATTATATGTTGTATTCATCAATTCCGTACTGTTTTGGATAAATGTCTCACGATTTATACATCTGTCGCATAATTTCAGTTTTGTTCTTTGATGACCATGTTATGCAATTAGGATGCAATTTTATTTGGAATTCTTCTATTGAGCTAGGATGTAGCTCACCCTGTTTTTGTAAACATTTAGGTTCTGAGGCGGTAGCTCCCGGTTCTGAGAGCGACCCAGACTATCAGCCTGATCCTGAGGCTGAGGTTGAGGACGAGGAGACGGACACCCCAGCTGACGACTTTTACCCATAGACTGGGTATAGTTTGGACATTTTTGGGATTGTATGTTGTTTGGAGACTTTGGATTATGTGTGCCTGGTGGCCACTTTTGTATTAATTTTTGTATATATTTTATTTCTTTTATAGTGTTATTATACATTCTATCGGAACCATCATTGGGAACCATTGTTTGGGTGATGGATGGCTGTCACCGATGGTTCTTTTTGGTTCCTTTTTGAGAATGTATACTTTTTACATTTATAAATGAAGATTTCTCTATTGTTCTTACTATTAGATTGATTCATTAGATGACTCTGCTTGCCGCTGTGGGATTGTATCTGTATAATTCCACTTTATATACAGATATTGTGTGATTTGTCCTAGGGATCATCCAGTGTATGATTCTGATGGCACGGATTTCTGAGCACAGAAATTCGGGGCTGCCACAAAAGCTAACTTACAACACACTGAAAAAATACTAAATACTACTGCTGAAACTTAAAGAATGTAGAAATGAATCTACAACAGGGGAGAAAGAGATGCAAACTAAGACAGATTGTGCTCCAGCTACAGCTATTTGCTCCCCTCTTTGCTACTGCTCTAGATCTGCACAAATTCCAAAAAATATAGCAATAATTTATTCAAACACAGGAACTATAACAAACAAATCTAAATGAAAACATAAAGAAAAACTCAAATCTACTAAGGCCTAAAATCGTCGGTAGCGGTACTAAAAACTTATTGGTTTATTTTTATTGTTGTCTGTTATTCACTGAAAAGTATCACTTTTCACCTCTTAACCTAGCCTTTGATAGACCTTAAAGTAGACTAATAATCATTTGTTAGGTGTGTTTTGTAGTTAGCAATAAACTGTGTAGCTTAATACAAAATCCCTGCTTATTTGTCTAAAGAAGAGAAAGAAAACATGCAAAGATGACAGCTGAGCCAAAGCCTAATGGAACACCCTGGTATGCTCACCATCGTGACTCATTTGCTAGTCATCATTGACCAAAAGTCTAAAATATTAAAGAAGTTAGCTGAGAATGGAGGAAGCTCCAATAGCAGCAAGTGCAATGCACTAAAGGATCAAAAGACTCACCTCGTAGAGTTGAGGAGCTCCCTAGCAGAGCTATGGATGCAGTGGAAGCTGCCCTCATGCAGATAGGACACGCAGTCAAGTGGAGAGCAGTAAAGAAGCAAAGATCTCGTGTCTCAAAACTCTCAAAATTTGTGCTCACGAAGCACTCGCTGAGATCGAGCCTTAAAGCAACTGCGCGCAGAACATAGCGAATCCACATGCATAAAGAACAATTTGTCACCTCGCAGAGTTCTCTTAAAGCCCTGAAAGAGACAGACGCCTAGAATTTTCCTCGTGTAGCTCTTGCGCACTCTGAAGCCTAACCAATTTATCCAGCAAGAGAGAACTTCTGAAGCTATACTGCGCGAGAAATTCAGGAGTTCCAAATCACCTCCGAGACAACATTGCAGCTTAAAGTAGCTGCGCGATCAACAGAGAATCTACCACGTGAGTGAACAATCCTCCTAAGCTAAACACTCCTCCGCAAAGGCTCTGCTACTGGGTGAGTGAATTAATGCAGATGCCAGCCTCGCGAAGCTCAGGCTCTCCACTTCTTAGTTTTAACTCAAGCACCTTTTGGGAATTTCCCAAGGTTAGGGCACACTTCCCGAGGTGCAGATTTGGAGGCACACATCTTAAGGCATTCAAGGGTTATAACTGTGTCACGTCTATTGGAAAAATTAGGGTTAATCTCTTTTGAGCTAAGGCCTTATGGACAGAGTATATAAGATGTACTTAGAGTTTATATTTTCATCTTTCCTTCATCCTCTGTCGGCTAAGAGCTCCAGTAGGCTAGGGCTAGGTTTTGATCATCTCTTTTTCTTATTTTTATTCTCTCTTAGCCTAGGATTGGCTGGCTAATCCTTTTGTAAATAACTAGGTTTAGTTTTATTTTAGTTTTGTAATAGGCTTTGTATACATTGGGATCTTTTGGATGAGAAGTTGTGTACAGGCTGTAGCCTTGAGATAGTTCATTGTAAGTTTTGCTTTTATCAATGGATTATTATTTTAATGACTAATTAAATCTACAGATCTTATGATTTTCTTATATGTCTATAGGATCCATGTTTTTGGGACTAGTCCATTCAGTTTCTAGTAGATCTATTGTTTACCATCTGATTTCCCATTGTTTAATAGACCCATGGATAGCAAGCCGGATCAGTAGCTAGATCTGGAGAGCTCGTAGCCCTAGGACTCCATGGTGGCAGCAGTAGTTTACATATTCTTTCTCAGATCTCTGTGGTATGGACAAACCTATCGGATACCCTGTGGCCATTTGAGTGGACAGAGTATAACCCTAAGGTGGTATCCAACCACATGTCTGAGAAGGATTCTTCTCCTCTGCACATGAGCTTCTAGAGCCTTGTGAGGAGCTTTGCACAGAAATTGGCTCCCCTTTGTTTTACTTGACTGATATCAAATGTTAGATCTGATTTCTCTGTTGTAATTACTGCTTGAGGCTGATTTATTACAGGCCTTTTGTAGCAATGACCAGCTGAATCTAAATCCTTATTCAACCTGTTACTAGTCCTTTTTGTGGGCACATTGAGCCGTTGGCCTTTGTAAAGCACATAGGCTTTTATGGGTTGGAATACATATGGATGTCAGTCAGATCTATGCACAGATCTAGGGAGCTCGTAGCGCTGGCATTATATAGTGTCTGCAATAATATTCATGGCCTGATCTCGTCCATTGGTTGGGGAAATGATCAGTCCACTCCTTTGGATTAGGTTAGCATTTATGGTTTAATCAATGAGATTTGACAGACTCTATCGGATACTTTGTGACCATTTTAGTTGACAGAGTATAACCCTAAGAGCACCCCAAATGGCATGGGTTAAATTGGATTCTTCTACCTTCTTGAGATTATTGATAACATCTCAGCAAGGACCACTGCAGAGACAGTCTAAATCTGAGTTATATTACTGCATTAACTCTAGCTTAACCTGCTAGTAGAACATCAATCAAGATATCCTATGAAGCAAGGATCCATCTCATAAAATTAGATACCGAAATGTAGCTAAAGAACATAGCAAAGGGTTGGAAACAAATGTTGAGTCTATATGAAGCCCAAGAGCGTATGACTACACAAGCGAAGCTGAATGCTGAACAAGAGTTAATAGCTACTACAACAGAAAAGTTGAGGACTGATGGATTAGTGAAAAGGTTGGCTGCATCAAAGGAGATGAAGGAGCTCTTTATAGCCAGAACTGAATTGGCTGAACAAAAGGTTGAAATCCTGAAAAGGCAACTTGCTCTATTAACTGTGGGAGCACCTTCCAATACTGCTGGACCTGCTCAAGAAGTTGCTGCTGTGAAGAACGATAAAGAAAAGGGAATAAAAATTAAGAATGAACCAGCAGATAATTAGATGATTTAATTTTTGCACATGTATTTAGTGAGGAAGTAATCGTAATTTTATAGTTTACTTTCCCTTACTTTGTACCTACTTTTACTGTTATACTGAAATTTTTTTTGTTATGTGTTGATTAGTTCACTATCATTCTTCATCTCTATTATTTGTTTATTTGTTGTTTGTTTTTGCGTTGTGTGTTTTATTTTCCTATAGTACTTTATTTTCTATTTTATCTCTATTTTTGCCCTGCTGCACAAACCCTTTATATTAGAAATAGTGAGGACACTGTTCCTCATAGGTTTGGGGGTGTGGCAAGGTTTGCCGATGAAATAGTTAACCTAAGTGCAACAGAATCAAGTGAGTAAGATAAAAAATGAGCCATGCTCACTTAAGAATCATAAAAATGAGAAATTTAAAAAATTTTGCAGACCTTTAGGCATTGCAAGCTTTTAAATTTTAACTTTTCTATGATGTGAACACCAAAAAAACTCACTTGTACTAGTACTTAGTGAATCATTAAAGAGAGAAAAAGGTAAGAACATGCCTAAGAGTTCAATGGAAGATTATAACTAGTGAGATTTGGGCCTATAAAAATTTTCTCCTTCCTTTGAGGAGTGACTGAGGCAATTCTTTTAGCTCTAAGGACTAGCTAAGTCAATGCCCTCACTAGAAGTTAGGCACCTCCAAGTTGAAACAACTGACAGCACTCATGACACTTAGGAAAGGATCAAGGCCTTCTCTTGGACAGTTTGAGCTTAAACAGACCAAACCCTAATCAACTGCCCTTCTGCACACACCTTTTGAGCCTTAATTTCCAATTTTCTTCAAAATATACCTGAGTACTTGTACCTGAACCTATGGACCTAATTCAAACCTACCCTCACTCTTACAATTCAAAAGGTAAAGGAGGAGCTGAAGATGGACAAGGTAGGGTCAACATTGGGTGAATGGAGAAGAGATACCTAAAGCTTAGCAGTGTAGCAGCTGAGGAAAGAGGTGGTAAGTCAGAAAAATAAAAACAAAAACAAAAAGAAAAATGCATCTAAAAGAAAAAAAAAATTAATGAAGAGGAATAAGAGAGGAGTCAAGAGGAAAAGTTCATTGGAAAAATTGAAAATAAGAGGAGAAGCTGGCCACTTCAAGTCAGAAGAATTTTAAAGAAAATGAAAGGTGCTGAACTAAAGAAGGTGAAGTCATGAGTCACCTCCTTCACCTACTGATTTCTCAATTTTGAATCCCATTTTAACCTTCCATTCTTTACAACCTATCCCATAAGCCATATTACAACCTAGTCAAAAGACCCTGATGCAAAGTTGAATGAGTAGTCATGCAGAGACAAAGAGTTGTCCAATCTATGGTGAGGATTAGCCAATGATGCCAGAACTTAGGTTCTTTACCTATGCTCATACTTACAGACCTATTTGGAGCCTGTAACTGCTCGTGAGCTTGAGAGAAAATGAAAACCCTCAAAGTGCCTTATGAGAATCTGCCCGGGTGTGCATTGGGTCTGATGTTGAATGTATTGGGCATGGCCTATAACCTAATTTTTGAATTAATGATGAGCTCAGTACTGACCTACATGTGATGTTTTCCCTTATTGTGCGCTAATTGAAAATGATGTGCATCTATGTAAAAGTTATGGTGATTAAATGTCTGTGCATATCATATGTTCAAATTCCTCACATTTTTGTTGAATCAAAGGTGAATTGATGCTCTGTTTCTTGACAGCTGACTTGATAATTTTGCACTTTTGTTAACTATTTTATTGAGAAATTTGTAAGTATCTTCACTGAAAACCCTCAAGAGACTTCACTCCTCCACTAGGGATCACCTAGGAGTTTAAAAGGCTTGATGCATAAGCTAAATGCATCTGTGTTCCCTACAAAAGTAGCATTTAAATTCTTAGATTAGTTGTTTTAATTTCTCCTTTGCAGAGGGATTAGCAAAGATTAGGTTTGGGGGTATGTTATTCACTGAAAAGTACCACTTTTCACCTCTTAACCTAGCCTTTGATGGACCTTGAAGTAAACAAATAATCATTTGTTAGGTGTGTTTTGTAGTTAGCAATAAACTGTGCAACTTAATATAAAATCCCTACTTATTGGTCCAAAGAAGAGAAAGAAAATATGCAAAGATGACAGCTGAGCCAAAGCCTAATGGAACACCCTGGTATGCTCACCATGGTGACTCATTTACTGGTCATCATTGACCAAAAGTCTAGCAGATGAAAGAAGTTAGCTGAGAATGGAGGAAGCTACAATAGTAGCAAGTGCAATGCATCAGACGATTAAAAGACTCACCTCACAGAGTTGAGGAGCTCCCTCACAGAGCTAAGGATGAAGTAGAAGCTACCCTCGCACATATAGGATGCACAGTCAAGAGGAGAGTAGTAAAGAAATTGCGAAGATCTCGTGTCTTAAAACCCTTAGAATTTGTGCTCGCGAAGCTCTGGCAGAGATCGAGCCTTAAAGCAACCGCGCATAAAATATAGCAAATCTATATGCATAAAGAACAATTTGTCACCTCGTAGAGTTCTCGCGAAGCCCTGGAAGAGAGAGGCACCAAGATTTTTCCTCGCGCAGCTCTCACGAACTCGAAAGCCTAACCAGTTTATCCAGCAAGAGAGAACTTTTGAAGCTCCACTGTGTGAGAAATCCAAGCGTTCCAAATCCCCTTCGTGATAACATTGCAGCTTAAAGCAGCTGTGCGATCAAATGAGAATCTATCACGCAAGTGAATAATCCTCCTAAGCCAAATGCTCCTCCGCCAAGGCTCTACCACTGGGTGAGTGAATTAATGCAGATGCCAGCCCCGCGAAGATCGGGCTCTCCACTTCTCAGTTTTAACTCAATGACCTTTTAGGAATTTCTCAAGGTTAAGGCACACTTCTCGAGGCATGGATTTTGAGGCACACATCTCAAGACATTCAAGGGTTATAATAGTGCCACATCTACTAGAAAAATTAGAGTTAATCTCTTTTGAGCCAAGGCCTTATGGACAAAGTATATAAGTTGTACTTAGAGTTTAGTATTTTCATCTTTCCTTTATCCTCTGTCGGCTGAGAGCTTCAGCAGGCTAGGGTTAGGGTTTGATCATCTCTTTTTCTTATTTTTTTCTCTCTTGACCCAGCATTGGCTGGCTAATCCTTTTGTAAATAGCTAGGTTTAGTTTTATTTTAGTTTTGTAATAGGCCTTATATACATTTGGATCTTTTCGATGAGCAGTTGTGTACAGGCTGCAGCCTTGAGATAGTTCATTGTATGTTTTGCTTTTATTAATGGATTATTGTTTTAATAACTAATTAAATCTACAGATCTTATGGTTTCCTTAGATGTCTATAGGATTCATGCCTTGGGACTAGCCCATTCAGTTTCTAGTAGATCTATTGTTTACCATCTGATTTCCCTTGGTTTAATAGACCCATGGATAGCAAGTGGGATCTGTAGCCAGATCTGGAGAGCTCGTAGCCCTGGGACTCCATGGTGGCAGCAGTAGTTTACATGTTCTTTCTCAGATCTTTGTGGTATGGATAGACCTATCGGATACCCTGTGACCATTTGAGTGGACAGAGTATAACCCTAAGGTGGTGTCCAACCACATGTTTGAGAAAGATCCTTCTCCTCTGCACATGTGCTTCTAGAGCCTTGTGAGGAAGTTTGTACAGAAACTGGCTCCCCTCTGTTTTACTTGACCGATATTAGATATTAGATCTGATTTCTTTGTAGTAATTAGAGCTTGAGGTTGAGTCATTACAGGCCTTTTGTAGCAATGACCAGCTGAATCTAAATCCTTATTCAACATGTTGCCGGTAGTTTTTGTGGGCACATTTAGCCATTGGCCTTTACAAAGCATATAGGATTTTATGGGTTGGAATACCTATGGATGTCAGTTAGATCTGTGCGCAAATCTTGGGAGCTTGTAGCACTGGCATTACATAGTATCTGCAATAATATTCATGGCCTGATCTGGTCTATTGGTTGGGGAAATGATCAGTCCACTCCTTTAGATTAGGTTATCATTTTTGGTTTAATCAATGGGATTTGACAGACTCTATCGAATACTCTGTGACCATTTCAGTGGACAGAGTATAGCCCTAAGAGCACCCCAAATGGTATGGGTTAAATTGGATTCTTCTACCTTGTTGAGGTTATTGATAGCATCTCAGCAAGGACCACTACAGAGACAGTCTAAATCTGAGTTACATTACTGCGCTAACTCTAGCTTAACCTGCTTACTTCCCATCATTTTAAAATTTTATTTTGGCACACACCATCACCATCTTCTTCTTAACCCTTTCTTTAGGATAGGGCTGCACTTTGTTTCTCTTTTGTTAGAGTTAATCTAGTGTAGTTGTAACACCCAACTCCCTTTCTTTTGGATCGTCAGATCTATAGCAAGATCTAGAGGCCTACTATTATAGCTCATTTTGGGTTCTAGATCAATTTCTCTGTGGGACAAACTCTTATCAAAATTTTCTATAATAGGCCCGGTATCTTGTAGGTCTAGGATGTTTTAGGATTATTGTTTTCACCATATCACTTTTATCCACTGTTTTACATTGATTTTAATTTTCTTCCAACACCATATAACAAATCAACACATCCTCTTACAGACCCGAAACAACAAGTTTTTGGCGTCGTTGCCGAGGAATATTGATCTTTTTAGTAGACCTGAGTTGTACCATAATTTAGACTTCCAAATTCTTTATAGTTGTGCCTAAACTTGAATAAAGTACTACTGATATTTTTTAGAATTTTACAGAAATAGACAGCAGAAGAAGGGAAAAGCTAGAGTTGCAGCTGGATTGTAGCTAGCTTTGTTTGTACTTCCTTTCCCCTAAATCTCAGTCCATTTATGTTTAATTATCTATTATTTGTTTAGTGTAAATCTATGTAGTTGTTAATTTTTGTTTGAAATTTTTTTTGTGTGCTTGTGAGCATTCTCTTTGCTTACTGTTGTTGTGAGTATATCCTTAGACCTAGACACACCACACAAGGCCCTGCTATGGAAATTGAACCAGCTATCATGGTAGAGAGGCAGAGAACATTAAAGGAGTACAATGCACCTAGGGAGTACACCTCTCCCTTCTGTATTCAATTTCCCTCTGTTGAGGGGAATTATGAAATTAAATCCTCCACCATATATATGCTGTCTTCGCTTCATGGGCTTAGTAATGAAGATCCATACAAGCATATCAACTAATTTTTGGCCCTTTGCACTACTTTCAATATTGTTGGCTTGGGACTTGAGGCCACCAAACTGAGGCTTTTTCCTTTTTCACTAAAGGACAAAGCCAGCACATGGCTATCAAAGCTCTCAGCCAATAGGATACAGTCATGGAGTGACCTTCAAACCAAATTCCTGACCAAATTCTTTCCCATGAACAAAGCCAGCCAGATGAGGACAAATATTTTATCGTTTACTCAGTCCTCAACTGAGGATTTTATGAAGCTTGAGAAAGATTCCAGGAGATGTTAAAACAATGCCCCCACCACCAAATTCAAATGTGGCAACTAGTGTAAGTATTCTACCAAAGAATTAATCCCAAGAGCAAGGATATGGTGGATGCTTCCTATGGTGGTAGCTACCTCCACAAGACAGCTGAGGAAGTTGGGAGTTGTTTGACATAATAGGAGAAATTTCCATGTAGTAGGAGTCTCTTTCACGCAATGACAGCCATACCCCAGCTAAGATGGTGAAAGAGGCCACCCCTAGAGGTAGAATATATGAAGTTGAGGTGCAAGGTGATTTGGAGAGGAAGGTGGATAATTTGTCCTTAAAATTTGACAAATTAATGAATGTGATGCAGCCCTGGATGGTTACACAGGTGGAGGAAGTATGTCTGATATGCTAATCTCCCACACATTCTATTTATGATTATCCATCTTCCAACCAGTTTTCTAATTTGGTTATGGAGCATGCCAATGCTATTGAAACTTATGGGTAGCAGTCTATTGGATATTCTTGGAGGAACAACTCAAACCTGGGGTGGAGATAAGATTTATATTTTCAACCCCAGCAGTACCAAGTGATAGCTCCTTACAAACCCCAGCACCAGTTTAACCATGGGTACCCACCAAGACAAACTTTTCTACTACCTGCCCCCACAACAGTCCAGATCCTCTTCATTTGAAGAGCAGATGCTTGGTTCAATGCAAAATTTGGGGAACCTGGTACAGACTGTCAATTCTCATGGGCAGAGAGCATTAAGAAGATTGAGGACCAGTTGGGCCAAATTTGTAATGCTTTGAACAGAAGGGAGGAAGGAAAATTGTCTAATCAACCCCTGACAAATCCAAAAGGGCAGTATATGATTGGAGATACATCCTCCACTCATGAGGAAGCTAGTGCTCAGTGATCCAAAGATTGATAATAAGTGTACCGTATGTATGAAAAGTTTGTTCTGATGTGTGTTGTTTCAAAATTTATCAATTTCTGTTGTCATGTGATATTATTTTGTTTGTGTTGCTTTGTCTGTTTTTGAATTTTGTATTGAATTTCATGTTGAATACATGTGTATTTTTGTCATATGAATTTGCTGTGTATGTTTGTTGATGAATGGCTGACGTGCTCTCTTCGTAATTGCCATGAACTTGATCTGAAAAACTATCTTTAAGATTCTACAATTCTGGTGAATTGATGTTGTTAAGGGGTAAACTTAATTATCATGTTGAAATGAAGTACATGTGAGAGGTTTGGTACTGATACTCTGTGGTCAGGTGTACAATGGCTTAAAGGCTTCAATCAGCTGCGTGAGCCCATTTTTAGCTCTCCCGCACACTACAATGCCTAAACAATGGCTGTAATAGAGCCTCGTGGAGTTACTTTTGCTCCGCGAGCCTAATCCGCGCTAAAGGATTATCATATGTTTTGTTCTTCGCGAGAACATCGTGGGGTAAAATTCTGAAAGGTGAAATAGCTCTCGCGCACCAAGGCAAAGCATCAGCTCTGCAAAATGCATTGAAAGGCAGTTGTCTTCTGTGCGACATAACTTCTCGTAGGATTAAATGTTAACTGCATGAGAAATCTACCCCGCGAACCGTGAGATTAGCTCTATCAACTCTGTGAAACCCTTCATTTTCTTCATTCCATCTTTCTACCCTAGCTTCTCTGCACCACAACCGAAATTCCCTTTCTCTGCTTTCTTCTCTACAACTTAAGCCACTCCATCTAAAACATTTTCCTCCCAACATTTTGTTCCCCAGCTACTCCTAGTAACATTAAGCATGGTTTGGGGGGATTTGAACCACTGTGCAAGTTTTTAGGTGGAACCCTAGCTCTCAATTGGTAAGCTCTCCAACTCTCGCTCTGTGCTTTGATTAGTTTAGTAAATTAGAGAGAAAGAAGGGAAAATTTTAGTGCTTCTATGCATATTAAGTGTGTTATGTGTTTTCTAAGATTTGAGCCATAATTTTGATAATTTGAGCACCTATGGCCGCTGGTTCAGAATTCACAAATACCTTAACCGCCATGCTGAATCCTGCTGCTAGTTACAGCGCTGTGGCCACTAGAAAATCTACAAGGATTGCAGAGGCCTCCATATTGGAGACCTGTGGTGCCTCCACCTATTTTTGAGCCCCCAATCCCAAAAGAAAAGAAGAAATTAGCCCCAAAGAAGAGGACCAAAGAGCACCCACCTACTAAGAGCCTTGAAAAATTAAAGAAGAAACAAAAAAAGGGCAATGCTGTGGCCCCTGAGGTCCCAGAGGTTGAGGAGGAAGAGACTACTGAATACCTCAGGGTCCCTTCTTAATTTGTGCAAGCAATCCAGCGGAGGCTGAAACTATTTTTGACAAAGTCTATTTTGAGGAGCTACTAAAGACCTCTGCCTCCATTGCGTATCTGACCAAGGCATCTCTGCTGCCCTTGTTGCGGCCCCCAATGCAGCTAGTTTTCCCAAAACTAGTGAGACTATTTTTATCAGAATATGAGGCTGAAAATTGGTGATGATGGGAACCCAGCACTGCTGGTTTTGATTGATGACTTTGAGATGTTGTTCAACTAGTCTGAAATTGCAAGAATATTGGGGATACCAGCCACGTATAGCCCTGAATGGGGCTTGGGACCTCCTTTGACTGCCACCATCACTGAGATAGCAAGGGATTAACTGGAGGAATCACTGCCTCAGGTAACTCAATCAAGGAGAGGGACCTGCCTCTGTTATTTGATGGCTGACTTGATAATTTTATACTTTTGTTAACTATTTTATTGAGAAGTTTATGGGCGTCTTCACTGAAAACTCTCAGGAGCCTTCACTCCTCCACTAGGGATCACCTAGGGGTTTAAAAGGCTTGATGCATAAGCTAAAAACATTTGTGTTTCCTACAAAAGTGGCATTTAAATTCTTAGAGTAGTTTTTGAATTTCTCCTTTGCTCAGGGACTAGCAAAGATTAGGTTTGGGGGTGAGTTATTCACTAAAAAGTACCACTTTTCACCTCTTAACCTAGCCTTTGATGGACCTTGAAGCAGACTAATAATCATTTGTTATGTGTGTTTTGTAATTAGCAATTAACGGTGCAGCTTAATACAAAATCCCTGCTTATTGGCCCAAAGAAGAGAAAGAAAACATACAAAGATGACAGCTGAGCCAAAGCCTAATGGAACACCCTGGGATGCTCACCATGGTGATTCATTTGTTGGTCATCATTGACCAAAAGTCTAGTAGATAAAATAAGTTAGCTGAGAATGGAGGAAGGGGCAACAGCAGCAAGTGTAATGCATTAGAGGATCAAAAGACTCACCTCGCTGAGGTGAGGAGCTCCCTCGCGGAGCTAAGGATGCAGTAGAAGCTGCCCTCACGTAGATAGGACGCATAGTCAAGAGGAGAGTAGTAAAGAAATCGTGAAGATCTCGCGTCTTAAAACCCTCAAAATTTGTGCTCGCGGAGATCGAGCCTTAAAGCAGTCGCGCGCAGAACATAGCAAATCCATATGCATAAAAAACAATTTTTTACCTTGCAGAGTTCTCGCGAAGTCCTAGAAGAGAGAGATGCCCAGATTTTGCCTCGCGTAGCTCTCACACACTTTGAAGCCTAACTACTTTATCCAGTGATAGAGAACTTCTGAAACTCTACTGCGTGAGAAATCCAGGCATTCCAAATCACCTCTGTGACAGCATTGTAGCTTAAAGCAGTTGCATGATCAACTGAGAATCTATCGCACGAGTGAACAATCCTCCTACGCCAAATGCTCCTTTGCTAAGGCTCTGCCACTGCGCGAGTGAATTAATGCAAATGCCAGCCCCATGAAGCTCAAGCTCTCCACTTCTCGATTTTAACTCAAGGACCTTTTGGGAATTTCCCAAGGTTAGGGCACACTTCTCGAGGCACAAATTTTAAGGCGCACATCTCAAGGCATTCAAGGGGGGTTTACAGTGCCACATCTACTGCAAAAATTAAAGTTAATCTCTTTTGAGCCAAGGCCTTATGGACAGAGTATATAAGTTGTACTTAGAGTTTATTATTTTCATCTTTCCTTTATCCTCTATCGGCTGAGAGCTCCAACAGGCTAGGATTCAGGTTTGATCATCTCTTTTTTATATTTTTCTTCTCTCTTAGCCTAGCATTGGCTGGCTAATCCTTTTGTAAGCAACTAGGTTTAGTTTTATTTTAGTTTTGTAATAGGCTTTGCATATATTGAGATCTTTTGGATGAGCAGTTGTGTATAGGCTGCAGCATTGAGACAGTTCATTGTAAGTTTTACTTTTATTAATGGATTGTTGTTTTAATGACTAATTAAATCTATAGATCTTATGGTTTCCTTAGATATCTATAGGATCCATGTTTTTGGGACTAGCCCATTCAGTTTTTAGTAGATCTATTATTTACCATCTGATTTCCCTTGGTTTAATAGACCAATGGATAGTAAGCCAGATCTGTAGTGAGATCTGGAGAGCTCGTAGCCCTAGGACTCCATGATGGCAGTAACAGTTTACATATTCTTTCTCGGATCTCTGTGGTATGGATAGACCTATCGGATACCCTGTAACCATTTGAGTGGACAGAGTATAGCCCTAAGGTGGTGTCCAGCCACATGTCTGAGAAGGATTCTTCTCCTCTGCACATGAGCTTTTAGAGCCTTGTGAGGGGGTTTGTGCAGAAACTGGCTCCCCTCACTTTTACTTGACCGATATTAGATGTTAGATCTGATTTCTCTATAGTAATTGCAGCTTTTGGCTGAGTCATTGCAGGCCTTTTGTAGCAATGACTAGCTGAATCTAAATCCTTATTCAACCTATTGTTGGTCCTTTGTGTGGGCACATTAAGCCATTGGCCTTTGCGTAGTACATAGGATTTTATGGGTTGGAATACCTATGGATGTTAGCCAGATCTGTGTGCAGATCTGGGGAGCTTGTAGCACTGACATTAAATAGTGTCTACAATAATATTCATGGCCTGATCTGGTCCCTTGCTTGGGGAAATGATCAGTCCACTCCTTTGGATTAGGTTAGCATTTATGGTTTAATCAATGGGATTAGACAAACTCTATCGGATACTCTGTGACTATTTGAGTGGACAGAGTATTGCCCTAAGAGCACCCCAAATGGCATGGGTTAAATTGGATTCTTCTACCTTGTTGAGGTTATTGATAGCATCTCAGCAAGGACTACTGCAGAGACAGTCTAAATCTGAGTTACATTACTACATTAACTCTGGCTTAACCTGCTTACTTCCCATCATTTTTAAATTTTATTTTGGCACACACCATCACCATCTTCTTCTTAACACTTTCTTTAGGATAGGGCTACACTTTATTTCTCTTTTGTTAGGATTAATTTAGTTTAGTCGTGACACCCAACTCCCTTTCTTTAGGATTGTCAGATCTATAGCTAAATCTGGAGGCCTATTATTATAGCCCATTTTGGGTTCTAGATCAATTTCTCTATGGGACAAACTCTTACTTATCAAAACTTGCTACACTAGGCCCTGTATCTTGCAGGTCTAGGATGTTTTAGGATTGTTGTTTTCACCATATCACTTTTATCCTTTGTTTTATTTTGATTTTAATTTTCTTCCAAAATCACATAATAAATCAGCACATCCTTTGACAGACCCAAAACAACACTGTGCTATTTACTTTTTATTATAAAATTGATAAAGATATGGCAACAATAAAGAATAGGCAAAATAAGAATAAAAAAGGGATGAAAATGGATTGAATACAACAACAAATCAACAACAATTGTACGAGATCCAGGGCTGTTGTAGCAAGTTTTGATAGGTAAGAGTTTGTCCCATAGGAATTTATGATATAAAAATAATAGTAGGTCTCCAGATCTGCTACAGATCTGGCAGCTCTAAACCTAAACTAGGAAAGCAAGGTAAAGAGAGGGAGCTTTTGGTTATCACTAAACTAAAAATAGAAATAAAAATAAAAATAAAAATAGCAATAAAAGAAAGGGGGTTTAGAGAAGGATGGAAATGATTTGGTAAAATAAATAGAGAATGTGGGAAGTAAATAGCTAGGGACGGACTGATTTTTACTGAAAAAGACACTCCAAAGCAGAGCAAGAGTTGGATCTGTAGTTGTCCTTCATTTTGCTACAAGCTCAAATGCAAGGTCGAAGAATCCAACTCAACCCTGAGATATGGAATAGTCCTAGGGCTATATCCTATCCACTTAAATGGTCACAAGATATCCCATGGATATACTCCAGTCATGGGGGTTAGATGACAAAATAAGAAAATCACTGTAGCCACTATGTTTGCAAGGCTACAAGATCATGCATCCATAGGTGCTAAAAATCTATAAAGATCTAAATGGAAAATACAAGAACTTATAGGTTTAATGAAACAGTAAAAACAACTTTTTGTTGCTTAAAAGGTACTTATAATGGATTAGCCCTCAAGGTTGTAGTCTCTACAAGACTCTACAATGCTCATACACTGTCCTTTTATAGCTTAAATCAACCCTATCTATTACATAGACTTAACCAGACATGCTGAGCTATGGAAGGAAGCAAACAAAAAGATGACCTAACCCTAAAAATGACCTATGGCAAGAATATCCTCACGGGTCCCTTGCTTTAGGTACTTTTACTGCATGCTTACATGGATTATATACAATCCATAAAGTGACTTTTTGCCTTGGTCAATCAGAGAAGAGGAGAATCAAATTTGTTAGGATTCTGCTGATGTGGCTTACTTTCAGCCAAGTGTTGCCCCTGATAGTTAGGAAAAGCATAGCACACTTGGACAGGTGTCCCAGGTGCTGTGGAAGTTCCAAAATACCCTTGCAGTCTGAAAATATCTACTGGAACTCGAGCCTCGAGTGGATGGAGCTTCAGGTACATAATCTCAAGTAGATCTTGAGTGGATAGGGTGCTTCTGAATGGTTCTCGAGTGGCTAAAGTGTTGAATGGATAAAGCTGCTCGAGTGGATAGAGCTTCAGGCATAAAATCTCGAGAGGTTCTCGACAGGTAGAAAGCTTCTGAAGGTTGCTCGAGTGGATGGCTACTAGAAGGTTTTGAACGACACGAGAAGTTCTCTACAGGCTCTCGACAAGTTGTTACAGGCTTTAGATTTGCTTGACAGGTTCTCTGTTGGCTTCAAATTTGCTCGATAAGTTCTTCGCAAGTACTCAATAGTTTGCAGCTGTAGTCTGAACTGCTCGAGTGTATATAGAGCAGCAGTCTTGAACTACCCGACAGGATGGGATGCAGGTTTCTGATCTGCTCGAGTGTGCTCGAGTGGATGCTTTTGAATTTGCTGAACTAATTGAGACACCTCTTGCTACAGCATTGATGTGCTCGACAGCTGCTCGAGTGTTCTCAGCAGCTACTTGAGTTTGGATTTCTAATTCTCCATAGTTTTTTCCACTCTACTACAGCACTCTTCCAGGCATGGGCACCACTTTTCTGTCACTACAGGACTTCTAGGGGTCCAAGGCATGCTGAAAGGTCCATATGGTGGGAGCCACCATGGTTCAAACTCTGTAATTCCATCAACTTTAATGTTGGACTCTCATTTCTCTTTTCTTGACATTTATTAGATGGATTGCTGAACAAACCTGCTGATTATTACTAACAACAAAATCACAACTGAAAATCAATTATTAAATAGCTCTAAGGTCTATTAAAGGCTAGGTTAGGAGGGGGAAAGTGGCATAATTCAGTGATTAACACATACCTTAGCCTCTCGCAGCGTCCCGTGACAAGCTTTGGTGTATTCGAGCCTTCGATTCTCCAAACCTACCAGACACACTCTACAGTTATGTGCAATCGTGGGCTCTCGCGAGTCCGTCACAGTGATGCACCCGTTTAATAAAACTAGAGTTGCCACCTAGAGCTTTTGGTGTCCTGGGAAACCTTAAATCAATATTAAATGCACCAAAGGCTCTTGGGTAGGGGCTTCGATTTTCGATCGGGAAGGTGTTAGGCACCCGATCAACCCACTCAAATGTGGTCTCTACTTATGACCAAAATAAAAGGAAAAATAAAATGAAAACAGAGCACTTCCTCTTGCCCAAAGGCACTGTGGTCCTATTTGTGCCCCTCTACAATTATCGAGATTTTGGCGGCGTAACGGCACAAATCTAAAGACAAGAGAAAAGCTAAGAAGGTAGAAGAATAAAGGGGACAGCCGGAGCGGGCCCTTGCTGCAAAGCTATGGACCTTAGCGTAGGTGCACTTGGAGAGCTTCCGATAGCTTGAGTAGATGGAATGGGGGGTTCTAACCTCTTAAGGTTTAATGGCTAAGAGATAGGGGAAGAGGGCTACGGGGTAGCTCTCACCTAAACTAAGAGGTTTTTTATGGAAGATGGGGTTTTTAGGGAGCTTTGAAGTTCGGGAATTTGTATGGGATTGGTGCACCAAAGGGGGGAAAAGGTCTCTCTTAATCTTTTCTCTCTTTTGGAATTTTTTCAAGCCTTTGTAAAGGGAGGGGTGCCTCTCTATTTATAGGAAAAAGGGAGGTTAGGAGGGTACTTAAGAGCTAATTAGGATTAGCAATTAGGCAATCTTCTAATCTAAGGTTTTCTAGGGTTTTTAGAGCTTGGAAATGTGGGCAATGGGTTTCAATGGTAGATGATAGGGTGAGGTTTCAAATGACAAGAGGGTTGCAAATAGGGTAAGTAGGGTGCAACAGTCCTAATGAAACCCACCCTAAACTTTGGGCTGGTCAACAAGTCAAACCCCAAAAGTGAAATTTGAGCAAAATCCAAGTTTTATTATAACTATGCCTGGCATGTATATTATCCATGCTAAGCATAGCTATAGTGTTAGAGAAGTCCAGAGCCCGCTTGGGGGCCCATCTAATGATTGGCGTGTATAATGTACATGCCAAGACATTTCTGGAAACAAATGGCCCAGCATGTATAATATAAACGCCAGACAACATTTCTCTAGAAATGGCCTGGCGTGTGTATTACGCACGCCAGGCAAAATACTGACATATTTGTCTGATATTTCAATCGCCATAACTCTTGATATATATAACACCAATTGAGGTGATTCTTTGCTCGTTGGAAAGCTGGGGAAGTCCTCTTTCTAATAGTATATAACTCAGCTCTAGCAGAGGTCTGTGTAAACTTTGGCACTCCACTTTTCATACACCTCGTAGGAGGGTTCAAAATAGGTCCGGGAGAGGATTCTAATGGGTTTAGGAACGTTAGGGTTGACACCTAAGGGTTGGGGAGGGAGTCTGAAGGTTTTGGGATGATTCCTAAGGGTTTGGGAAATACTTTTAGAAGCTCGGGGGTACGCCTTTCTCGAAGTGTGTATCGATCGGGCCTTAGGCCAAATTTGGGTGTCTACAGATGCCCCTCTTTGGTATCCGACTACTAATGATCGAATGTCAAAGACAAGAGATATTTGAAGAGGCCCAAGGCAACACGGACAGGTTTGCTATAATCAAAATGAACGTCAAACATCAGGTGAGTAACAAGGTGACTAAATGGAAGCCCTGTATGTCAGGAAAAAAGTCGTTCCTCAAGGCTATCGGTCCCCAAGCGCTTAGCGATATTACTGAGAATAACCGAGATGGTACGAGTTTCAAAAGTCTAATATGCTGGGAAAAACATCTGCTTCTTAAGATGATTGAAGATGTTTGATGTTCGAGTTTCATTCGGAATATAACAGCTCCGTAAATAAGAGGGTGATCGACCCATACTTAAAGATAGGCATGAAGTAAGTACACAAAGATTCATAGCTTGTGTCTAATCATACGAGGCATTGATTTCCCTATTTGACTGGTCACGGGTTTCCCTACGCGACATAGGGTTTGAGAGTTTTGGGCGAACCCATCAATCCCGAAGATAATTTAGCACAACTACCCGAGTGGAGCGAATATTAATGTCACAACGCTTTTTAGGAGTGTTGCCATTTTTGATAATGTGCCCTAAATCAACATGACTTAGAGTACCCAACTTCACATAATACTGAACAAATCTGACCAAAATTGGGTGCCTACTGAAGGAGATATCCAATCTTGGTCTCCGTCAATGATAATCTTATTATCGAAAAATTATGCAAAAATATGCACTCATCAAGGGTAGATAAAAATAAAGGGGAATGGAAGTCCCAACCTAGAACCCATCTGGGTACAATTTACGAGACCAAACCACCACCCAACGAATTCCTAGACGCAACGCGTACACTTTACAGGGATACCATACAAATGCATGTTTTAAGCTTACACCCTAAAATGAGCCCTTCGGAATGCATATTTGAACATAGTCGTTCGATAGGTAATTTTCTTTTTGACAGGTTAGTTTTAACCAACAATTGACCTTTTTCTGAGAAATCTGAAGCTTAAGACACTTAAGTTCACGTGAATCTAAAAATAGAGTGCTTGGCACAAGGATTTAGCAGTGGAATCAACCTGATCGAAATATTGACTGTTTGATCAGGATTGACACTATTGCTCCTACTTTAAAGTAGGATCCAAAGATCCAATGCGAACCTTAGAATCAGGACTTTAATGTAGCATAGCTACGTTGGTGATAAAATATTGACATTTTACAGCATTAGAGCACGCATGTGCATAGCTGTGCGTGATAAAAAGTACCACAAAAATACAAATTTCTTCTCTTTTTTTTCAAATGATTCCTTTTTTCCATTTTTTTTCTTGAATAGATTGATGTCTGTGGGGAGATGCTTCATTTGATCTGTCCATCGCCGAGAGGTCACCGGCTTTGAGGCTTTGGACTATTTTGATGCTCCTACATATTTCTCAAGAAAACGTCAGTCCCCTTTTTATTAATATAGAGGCAACAGTATGCATCCTAATTAACAGAAGGAGAAGCAAACCATTACCCACACATTTTCAATTTTCAAGATTTATATATTTTTTAGATTTTTTATTCTTTTTCTTCATTTTGAGATGGAAGTATGATGATGTACATATGTACATGGACATAAAGAAAGTGGGGATATATATTTTTTTTTGTATTTTTGATTGATTGATTTTTTTCTATTTTTTTTCTTCTTATTTTTTTTATGTCTTAACAGTGAGATGAAGTAACGGGTCCCATTTTGAGTATAGTCGAACCTCTTTATATGTTCAGATCCGAGTGAGGTTTAACATTTTTTTACCAAGGTCAGAATCTCCATCCCTTTGGGTCGAATCAACCTTTTATCCTTACCTCGGGTCGTGCTTATGACGGTGTGATCAGTCACATAATTTACCATTTTATCACCCTTAACTTAGTGATGCTAGGCCATAGCTTGTTACTAATAAGTTGATGTGCATATATTATAGATAAACAGTAAAAGTGAGCCTAAGTGTTAATATTCATCAAAATAAACTCAAAAAGCAATAAGAAAGACGATTAAGCGAAAAAGGCGATTTCTACCTACTAAAAGCCAGAAAATCCTAATTTATAATTCTGCGAAAGAAATAAAAGGAGAAAAGAAAAAAATTGTAATCCAGAGAATCATCTAAATAGGAAGCTGTGAAAGATAGAAAATCATGATTTACAATTTTCTACGAAAGAGAAGAAAAAGATAGAAAATCGTTATTTGCGATTATCCAAAAAAGAAGCTTTCCTACCATTGTTGTTGCTGCTGATCACATGAGAGCTATCACCACCAAGAATAGAATTAGAAGATGTATAAAATTAGAAGTTTGGTGAATCATGGATCTGAGAAGATTGATGAAGATTTACTCTCAAGGACTCTACTGCTGAAATAAAGGAGAGCAATCTAGAGGCACATCTACCATTGAAAGTAAGGAAGAATAAAATTAGGAATTAGAGTTAATTAGGAATCTTTTTATTATTTTCTTTTATTAGAATTAGAAGTCTTTGTAAACCGGCTCCTTATGATCAATAAATAAGAGGGCTTGGCATAAGAATAATCATCGAAGAATTTCAACATCAATTGACGCCTGAGGCTAGATTTTCTTCCGATCAAAGTAGTGTAAAATAGTTTGAATAGATTAAATATCCAAGGTTTCTCAAGAGCAATTGACAACTGTAATTAAGTGCTGAAGATTAGAGTAGATATCTGTAGTTTCTAAGGAGCAATTGACGACTATGGCTGAGGGGTGAAGGATATATTTTACTTTACTTTTTAGTTTAAATTTATAGCTTTGTAAACATCTCCAAGTTTTAATTTGAATTGATGACTTAGGTTAGAATTTGAAGATTAGTGTAATGGTTTTTACTTTTCCATCTTCGGTTTTCTAAGGTTTCATTGATGCCCAGATTTTAGGAAGTTGTTGATTAGGTTAAATCTGTATTGCTAGGATCTTAGACTTAATTGACGACCAATGCTCAGAAACTAGAGATATGGTGTAATGGTACCGTTTAAATTCATAAATATTCGATAACTGAAGATTGGGATTGACGAGATCAATCAGAAGAAGGAGGATTTAGATTTATTTTATGCACTTTAGATTAAAATAAAAAAATTTATTCATATTTCTCTAGTAGATTAGATCTTAAAGATAAATAGAAGTTTTTAGAATAAGGATTTAAATAAAAGATATAAATAAGAAGTAATTAGATAAACAAACTTCCTTGTGGGAATGATCCTATGCTAGTACTATAATTTCCATTGTGCGCTTGTAATAGTTTAAGACTTGAATTTGATATAAATATAATACACATAATAAGCACCATCACGGTGCAATCTGAAGGATCTACTTGATCAAAATACTTATTTGAGTGGATATGAGTGGCCCAGTTGAAGACTAGATAGCCCGGGATTGTAACCAAGGGAGTAACCGAATCAGTTTCTACTTTTCCTCTCTTTTACAACATTTTACTCACAGCGCCCATGACGGGTTTTCACCGTGCCCGTTGTTTCCTTCTTTTTTACCTGTAGCGCCCTTTTAGGTTTTTGCTACGTTCATGGGTATGCATTTTTACCCCAGGTGCCTTTTCAAGGTTTTCACCTAGTCTGCATAAGCTCGCTCTTTTTACCCATAGCGCCCTTTCGGATTTTCACTTTGTTCATTTTACTTTGAGCTTGTATATTTTCATTTTCATTTCTTTTTTATCCAAATTCACGACATGGGCGTCGACTCTAGCCAGTTGGATGGAATTCTTTTGTCGACTCTTAGCTTTGCTCATGCTGACTCAATGGATACTGTGACTGCTTGTAGACCTAAAAGAGGGCTTTCCTCGGGGATATATCTTGGCCATGGGTTTAAAAGGGATAGGTTAGGAATTTTGAATGTATTCTCGGGTGAAAAGGTTTCCGTGATTGGGTTCCAGTTGTCGTAATATACTTCTTCCTTAGGGGATTTCTACCATACATGCCCCATGATCTCTTTTCTTTTCTATATATATTTTTTCTTCTAGACATCCTCTTTTTGGGATTTTGCTTTTCTAATATTTTTGGATTTTGGTGATAACTCTTTTTCTTCTCTTTTTTTGTTGATATATACACTCTTTTTCTGGGGAGGGGGTAATGAAAGAAAAGGCCATTGGCTCAAGATGGGGTAGAAAAGGGTATAAGTGTTCAGGGATACCTTTTGGCTATATGGCTTTGTAATGATGGCCTCTTATATGGGGTCCTTAAGCAGTCACGTATCAGTATTATCAATACGTACCTTGCCGCTAAGACTAGGAGTAAAATTGTCGGACATATCCAGCGTTGATTGGCTCATAAAAATGATCTCTGTCCATGGTTGCAGCAGCACCTCTTGGATGACGTAAGGTCCTTCCCCTAGTTGAGCTTGAATTTGTCTCTCGGATCAGTGTGCTATTATTCACTGAAAAGTACCACTTTTCACCTCTTAACCTAGCCTTTGTTAGACCATGAAGCTAACTAATAACTCTTGCTTAGCTTATTTTGTAGATTAGTAATAACTTGTGCAACTTAACACAAAGTCCATGCTTTTGGTGCCAAGAAGAGAGAGTTCAAGCCAAGAATGACAGCTGAGCCAAAGGGTGATGAAACACCATAGTAGTACACACCATGGTGACTATTTTGCATGTCATAATGGACCAAGAAAGTCCAGCAGATGAAAGAAGTATCGATGAGAGTGGAGGAAGCTGCAATAGAAGCATGTTCATAGCAGCAGAAGAGCAGATGAGCTATCTTGCAGAGTTGAGATATTGCCTCGCACTGTTCATAGTCTCTGGCAAAGTCTTCTCACGCAACTAAGACATGCAACACACTAGAGTTCACAAAGAAGTCACACAGCTCAGTGAAGGGATTAGTATAAAGTAGCCTCTTGAGCAGCAGCCACGCACTTTAGCTACAATTAACATGTGAAGAAACTCGTAGAGCTCTCGCGCACTAAGCCTTTAGAAATACAGCTCACAAAGTTCTCGTGAGGATCAAGCCTTAAAGCAGCCGCATGCACTACTTCGCGAGACCAATTGGCATGAACAATAGTAATGACCTCGCGAAGTTCTCTCGTGGCTCTGGAGGAGAGAGACGCCCAGAAGCTCTCTCGCGCCTAGAAGCTTAACCCTGAACCGAGCGAGATGTAAAGGCATCTTGCCGAGTATCGTGCGACAGGAGATTCTGAAGCTCTACTGCGTGATCAAGCCAAGCACTGCAAACTCTTCTGCGCGAGTGCATTCAAAGCCAGATCAGCTATGTGATCATCCTAAGTCCACCTGCACGAGTGAACAAACATTTCAAGCTAATTCCTATCTCACGAGGACTCTACCAGCTGTGCGAGTGACTAAAGAGCATAAAGCAGCTATGCGACATAAGTGATATGCAAGAGGCAGCCTCGTGAAGCTTGGGCTCTCCACTTCTCAATCTTAACTCCAAGGACCTTTTGGGGATTTCCCCAGGTCTAGGGCACACATCTCGAGGCACTGATCTCGAGGCATACATTCTAAAGCATCCAAGAGTTGTAACAGTACCACATATGCTAGAAAAATTAGGGTTAACTCTTCTCTGAGCCACAACATTAGGACTAAGTATATAAGCTATGCTTGTAACTTAGAACTTATCAATCTCTCCTTCAACCTCTGTCGGGTGAGAGCTCAAGCAGATTAGGGTTAGGGTTAGAGTTTGATCACCCTTTTTCCATTTTTTCTTCTCTCTTAGCCTAACACTTGCTGGCTAAACCTTTGGTAAGAAATTAGGTGTAGTTTCATTTAGTTTTGTAATGGGTCATGTAAACATTGGGATTTTGTGAAGAGTTGTTATGCACCAGGTTGCTGCCTTGAGAAATTGCATTATAGGTAATTTTGATCAATGGAATTTGTGTTTTAAATGTTCATTCAATCTGTTATTTTCCTTTTTACCCGTAGTTTTGTTCAGGTTATAGCATGCATTTTGGATTTGAGCTTATTGAAAGGCCCATGGAATCTTGAGCTTGTAGCCCTGGGACCTTGGTGGTAGTAGCAGTTTACATATTTCATCTCTGTCATATGAGGGTAAGGCAGCCTGTGTGGATAGCCTGTGACCATTTGAGTGGACAGACTATAGCCCTAGGGCAGGTCTTGGACACAGATCTGTGAAGGATTCTTCTACTCTGCACTTGAGCTTGTAGCCTGGTGAGAGGTTGTTGCAGGAATAGGCTCCTTCTATTTTACTTGACCACTATCAGATGTTAGATTGACTTCTCTGTAGTGATTGTAGACTTGTGAGTTAAGTCATTGTAGGCCTTTTGCAGTAATGACCAGCTAAATCTAAATCCTCATTCATCCTGATATACCTTATGGTTCCCACCAGGTTTTCAAAGTCTGTTTGGTCCTATGAATGTCTACCAGATCTGTTGCAGATCTTGGGTGCTTTTAGCCTGACAAACATAGTATTTGTAATGGTATTCATGACCTGATTTAGTTCTTTGGTTGAAGGAAATCTATTGGATAGTCTGTGACCATTTACGTGGATAGATTATACCCTTACGATCAGTCCACTCCTATGGATTAGGTTAGTTTTCTGATTTGATCAATGGGATTTGACAAACTCTATTGGATAGTCTGTGACCATTTAAGTGGACAAGTTATAGCCTTCAGAGCAGTCTAAATGGCATGGGTTAAGTTGGATTCTTCTTCCTTGCTAAGATTTTTGATAGCATTTTAGTAAGGATTTGCTGCAGAGAGAGCCCTAAATCTGAGTTACATAACTGAATGAACGTTTGCTTAATCTGCTTACTTCCCATCCTTTTATTTTTATTTTAACACACACCATTGTTGGTGTGCACTTGTTCTGGGTTCCTCTCGGCTCCCATTGAATCAGTGGCTCCAATTCTGTCCAGGTGAACTCTAGCGATGCGGTGTTTGGAATGATAAAAATAAATAAAAAGGGGAGATTTTTCTAGGAAGGTTCTTAGTTTGATTGTGATCACCAACTGCAGATATTTAACGACCCTACAACACGTCAGTGATCACGCTGTGAAGTGGGTGTAGGTTACTTCTATACTGAATCGTTCGCCTGCGAACGTCAGCAGCAGTGCTTCTCTTTAGTTTAGTTATTTTAATTCTCCTCTTATTTCCCTTTGTAATTGTAATTCTGGTTAGTTTAGATTTCCCAATTCTATTATTATTATGCTCTGGTTGTGTGGGCTTATTAAGGTGAGTTATTTTAGTGTTCTAATGTTGTCAAGAGTTCGATGAGCATCAAGGATCTGGTATTACTAAAAGTCCAATCAGTTTCAGTCTCCTATTGGTACTAGGAGTACATATGTATCAGTTCCAATAATGTTCTAACTAAAATTAAGCATGCTAATTGTACTGGGATTCTAATTAAAGCAATTGTAGTAATTCTACTATAATTATAATTAAAGCACTCGTAATAATTCTACTATAATTCTAATTGAAATAAAAAGACAGATTTTTTCTACAGGCCTAATTAAAGCAATAAATTTAATTTTCTATTATAATATGAACAGAAATAAAAAAACTGATTTACCTACGACCCTAATTATTAACGGATTTATGATGGCAAAATATAACTAATCATGAATAAACTAAATTTCCTAAAATTCTGATTTAGAATAATCAATTACCTAAACTAATGGAAAGGAAATTTTTATTTAACACTCTAATAATTATATCAAGGCCTAATTAATGTGAATACTTAATTATGTCTAGATATAAACTAATTAAAGTAATTTATTAATTCTAAAAAACTCTAAAAAAAAGGGGTTTTGGCCCGCTATGTTAAGGAGGATTGGCCTTGTTCCCGAGTACCCTCCATAAGCTCCCTTGAGCAATTCGGGTGGCTAAGATTAAAGAGAAAAAGTTGAATTTTGGATGGTAAAGTAATATTTTTAAGCTTTTCAGAGTTGATTTCAGAACAATAGGGGCAAATTGAATTACAAACTAGAATTATGAAAATTAAAATTAATATTTTTTGGATATTTGGAGGTATTAAACTAAGAAATTGAAATTAAAAAAAACTTTTAGGACTGAATTCGAGTCTGAAATCATAAAATCAGACCGTATGATTAAGGATTGGTTCTGAACTCTGAGGGTTAGCATCAGAAATTAATGATAGGACTGTAAATCATGATTTTAGAGTAGAACTCGGTCTTAAGGGTCGGTATATCGGACCGATGAATCAAGGGCTGGTTCTTAAAGTAGGGAATTAGAACTAGAAATAGAAGATTCGGTACGAAAAGGGTGCTACGGTCTAAGACTGAAAATAAAATTAAAAATTAATAGATCTAGAGATTATAAGCTACGGTCGGAAACTAAAATATTAAATCCTTACCTAAGGGGGGTCAGGACTGCAGAGAGAATCCTCAAAAGTTTAGGCGTTCGAATCTCGAAATCATGGTTGGGTTCTGTGGGTTCGTGCTTGGAGTTCTTTAGTTTCGAGATTTACTGTCTCCTCTCTCAAAATTTATAGCCTCTCGTCAAACCTCCCTGGGCGAATTAAGAAAAAAAATATTTTATAGATTTTTCTTCAATTACGCGCCTATTTACGGGCGTTTAATTGAATTACGCGTCAGCTTCCTGGCGCTTAATCAGTTTGAGTGGGTCACCGACTTAGTGAGCGATCAGCTGACTTGCTCAGCGAGTCTCCTAGTCCTAACAAATCGGGACTAATTGCAAGCATGTTATCATATGCTCAATCTGATTAAGCATTTAACCTGAAACATTTAATCAAGGAAACATAGGGGTCAAGGGTAGTAAGACTAGGTCGGGCATAGGCCAATTGTGCGCTGGTGGTGAAGTGCTCAATCCGATCACGCATTCTATTTCAGGCGTGTAATCGAGTCTAGAATCGGTCTGGGAAAGGAAGTTTGGTCTGAAAGGTAGACTAGTCACGTGCTTATGGTTTTGCGCATGATCGAATTGCGTGTTGGGTTTCTAGCACCTAATTCGGGGTTGTTTAGGTATGGTCTCTAGAATGAAATGCAAGACTATTGTTTCAATCTGCATTTCGGCTATATAATGTTGCTTAGTGTATAGTTTACCCATTTCAGGATCTGAGCCACAAAACTATTATTGTGTTCAGCCATGTATTATTATTTCAGTGCATGGTTCCCATATCGGGGTTAAAAAGAAGGTCAAAGGTTGACCGAATAAGAAATATATTCTGAGAAGGCAAAATGGGGGTGTCTATAGATGCCCCTCTTCAGCGCGCTCTTGCGAAGTAAGAACGCATCGAAGAAGTAGACACCCCTCATTCAAGGTGTCTGCTCACTTTTCTTAGGAATTCACAAATGTGAATTGGTGATGCTGACATGACATGCTTGGCTGTCTTATCTATCCGCGCAAGCTTAAATGAAGCATTCGGGGGCCCAGTGGTGGCTATCGAAAGGTACTTTCCGGATCTGTGGTGCATGGCGCATCCCGTTGCATGGTGTTAGCTAATAGAGGGATATGGCACGATCGAGGTACCAGGGGGTGTCATACAAATGTCCATAAGGTCCAGGGACCGGTACTACAGAAAGAGAGAGTGCAATATAATATCGAAGGCTTTAACAAGTCATGTCAGACCGGGCACGTCATTGCTCACACCAATGTGCGTCAAGCGTTCCTTTTCCAATAGGTGCTTGTAAGTTCTTATATTGAGTATATTTGTTGTTCAATTTCCCAAGGGAAAGGGGTCGGTTTGGGCTGGTAATAAAGGTTAGTTTTGTGAGGTGTGATCAGTTGAATTCTGCACAGTGGCGTGTGCGCTTGATTCATTCAGAGTCTGTCTTTTAAGTAGGGAATTCTAATCTTAATGTATCCGAAGAAATGATTCTACGCAGTGGCATAGGCACTCGATCCAATTCTGCGCAGTGGGATATGCGCTTGATTGTGAGTTCAGGGGGTCTTTAAGTTGGGGAATTTTGGTCCTAAGGTATCTAAACAAGTGATTCTGCACAGTGGCATATGTGCTCGATCCAATTCTACGTAGTGGGATATGCAGTTGATTGTGAGTTCAGGCGGTCTCAGGAGTTAAAAGTCAGCTTTATGGTATGTTGGTAATGAGGCACTTAATTGATTTTTTTTTTGTATTTAGAAAAAAGGGTGAATCGGGTCTATTTACTTTGTTGCTTTTTTTTCTTTATGTTTTTTTTATTTTGTTTTTATTTTTGATAGTATTGGATTTTGGTTTTTATTTTTAGAAGATTTTTTTTTATTTTGAAGCAAGTAAGAGGTCTCAAAATTTTGAAATTCAAGGGATTTTAACTTAAGATCAATTCGGTGGTAAAACGACAAAAAATGTGGCTACCGAGACGTCACTGAGTAGATCCATCGGTACGAGATTTGTGGACCCGACCGTTTATGTGGTTGTCAAGATGACACTTGGCATGCCGAATACTCCATCTAACCTTCTCGATGAATACTAATGATTGTTTCTTATGGGAGGACTATAGTAACTGGCGAGTCAAGAGAGATGGGTTTTAGAAATATTTTGACTTAATCATAGATAACTATATTTATAAGAAGTATCGAGTAATTGAAAAATGAGGAATACTTACTTGGGCTGTGATACTTACCTGGGTTGTGCGATGGGACTTGTGATATTGTAGTAGGGTGCTACTGTGATGGGGCTTTGAAGTTATCTTTTCTTTTTTTACTTTGTCTGCTGCAGCGGTTGGCGATTGCCGATGTGATGTAGCATCTTGGGGAAGGTGATGTCGCGATGGGACAAGTGGTATTATGGTGATACCGCGATGGAACATTGGATAATTTTCGACAATATGTTGGTGCTGTAGCTTGGCATTAGTGGATGCGATGGGACATGGGAGGAATCCCAAGTTCTTTTTTTTTTCTCTTTTTTTTTTGCTTTCATTTGCTGTGGCATCTGGTGATCATTTGTATTGAGCAATTTGGGAGGAAGGTTCTTTGTTTTAACGATGAGACCTAATTGAGCCTTCTCCCTTTTCTTCTTTTTTGCGATAAGTGTATTGTTTGAGCTTTCCGGGCAGTGGTGTCCGCAATGGGAAGTGTAGCATAGTTAGCGGTGGAACTCTGGTAGGATGTTTTCGCGCTGGGATGTTGATCTCTTTGTTTAGCAGATCTTGGGTCAGGTGAGCTCACGTTGTGGTTGCGTTGGTAGGTCAGGGGTGACGATGTCATGCGATGCATGCATATCTTGTTTGTAATAAGACCAGGGGTATGGTTGACATTTTTGGTAGGGTTATGTGATGGGAGTAGAGTGAGCGGTTGTTCCTTCTTCGATGTGGATAGCTTATAAGGCTCTGCGATGGGACAAAGGGAATTTTTCTCAAATCGGGACCGAACTTTGTGTAAAAAAAATAGGAATTACGCGCCTGTTTATAGTCGCGTGATCTGATTGTGCGCTTATTTCCAAGCATGCGATTCAGGGTCTAAGGGGTTGATTACGCGTGTAGATATGGGCGTGTGACTGTATTGCGCGTGATTGAAGGGACACTAGGTCACTGCGCGGATGACCTTTCAAATTGCGTGGCGGCAGTGGTTCAGCGCGTTGGGTGCTGGGCGCCTCTTCACGCGTCCCTTTCATGGCAGCGGCTCTTTCGCGATTAATGGGCTGGAGTCAGGGTCAGCATTGAGGGAGAGGTTGGCCGCATTGGAGGAGGGCCATCTCACGACGAGTGTGCGGGGGGCATTGGATGCTCTCCATAGGGCTATGGAGCAGATGGGGAATGCTCCTCGTCCTGATGAGGAGATGTTGCACTCTTTGACCGACTCAGTCCCTAGGGCCAAGGCGACGGAGGATGAGTTGGGAGTTCGATTTACAGAGGCTCGACAGCTCCTGGTGAGTTAATTTATGTTTCTTTTTTATTATTATGACATGGACTTAGTTTTCTAGACATTCTGACAAGGTTATGGTATCTCATTTTATTCTGTTTTGGACAATCTGAGAGGGAGGGTGAGGTTGCTTGTCAGGCAGCCTTACTAGATGTTTACCGCCGTTAGCAGCTAGCTGACTGGGAGATAGCGGCCAGTCTACGATATGAGATTGACCGATTGGTAAATGTCTTCACAAGTATGGTTCTGCTTAATTGTTAGCATTGTGGGCTCATCGACTGATATGCTTATTTATTATTTGTAGAGAGTCGAGCAGGCTGTCGGAGGTCCTGCTCTGGCATTTGATCCATCTTCAGTTGCTTACTCTAGTCGGGAGGATCCGGCGATGTCTCAACTTCAGGCTAAGCTGGAGCATTGGGTAAGTTTCGCCACTCTTTCAATTTACTTGTGTCATCGTGATGGTTTGTTAAGTGTTATTGTTGTGTTTTCTTAATAGTTTACTAACATTGTGTTGGCGTCTCAGCGCAAGGTCGCTGAGAACCTCCGGACGAGGGAGGCAACTGTTGGTTTACTTGGTTTTTCCTGTAGGCTGTTCTAGATTTCGCTCCCGAGGCTCCTCCTCAAGGGCCCGTTCCTATTCCTAGCCAAGTATGTTTTAGTTGATGTATTTATAGTTTATTAGTCATCGTAGAGTTATCTGATACATTTGTTCATTCTAGTTGCAGCCGCCCAGATTCACCATTCCTTTCGTGCCGCCTATCGATCCCGTGACCACTGAGACGGTCAAGCACCTTCTGAGGGAGAGGGATGACCTGGTATGGTCTTTTCTTATTCAGAGTTCTTTTCCTTTTTTTTCTTTTCTTCTTTTTTTTCAAAATATATATAGGTTGTCTCTCTTTGGACTTGGTATGGATATGCAGGTTTGTTAGCTTGAGGAGGCGCGGCTAGAGGCGGCCGCAAGCGCAGGCCATTCCGGAGGCGAGATGGGTCCTCAGGGAGGTGGAGAGTCATGAGGATCTGATGATCGAGATGATGGTCACACAGAAGACTCATGCCGAGGCATTGGAGGCAGTGCATTGGTTGGCGCAAGCAAAGATGCAGGTGGCCCTGGGCCGAATGCAGTATCTTCTGTGGAGGGAGGAGGGGTGCATAGATTAGCTAGTCGGCTTGAGGGATTAGAGTCGAGGGTACGAGGTCTTCGTCTAGCAGTCTTGTCATACGTCGCTTGATCGTGTCAGGAGTGATACTCACGATGATTCTGTCACTCGTGGGTATCCAAATGGGTATCCTCCTCATTCTCGATCTAGGTAGACTGTCAGTCAGGCGAGTGAGGGGGCTCTGTAGTGGGGTCGCGTTGTCTAGAGGTTCCAAAGACTCCAGGTGTTGGGATCATTTTCTCAGAGGACCAGTCTACGGACCTTTGAGCCGATGATACAGGGGACAGTGGTGCTCGACCGTCCCAGTGGTAGCATAGGGAGTAGGTGTGTGCATGTGTACATTTTGTCCATTATGAGTGCACATTGTATATACAGGGGGGATGCCCCCGGTGACGATTGCGTCTACTTTTGCTTTTATTCCTGGTGCCATCAATCATCATCGGGACTTGGATGCTTTGTGAGCTGGCCCTGTGGTGGTTAAAAGTCGCTTTATATCTGCACATGTAAAGGTAATGCCATTAGTAATTTTTTTTCTCCCCCTTGCTAGTTGTCAAGGGGGGAAGTATCTAATACCGGAGCCTGGTAACAAAGGCAGAGCCTGGTAACAAAGGTAGATATATGCTCTTTTTCTTCTCTTTTTCTTCTTTTTTTTCTCTTTTTTTCTTTTTTTCTTTTACTTTTGAAAGTAATGCAACATGGAAAGCAAATAACTTATCGGCAGTACAGTGTCTTCGATAGCTTTCTTTGCATAGTAACTTCGACGCTCTTCATCTTTTGGTGGACAAATCGACAATTTTGATATAATTCTCCTTTTGACAAAAAAAAAAAGCCCCAGTGTGTAGATGCAAAGGAGCTTTTCTGGGCTTTTGATGAGCACTGCGGGTCTATGTGAACTCGTGGGTATTAGGTGAGTTAGTCTTGAAGAGAGCATTCATCAATACTGTCATCAAACTAGGGGGAGGTCTCTTTGATCAGGTCAGTTGCATATGGGGTCTATCTTAGGGTAGTGGTCATCCTATCCCGTGGTTATTAGGGAAAAGTATGGGAAGTATAGCAAGTGATTGCATCAGTCGCCATTCATGAGTTTTCGATTTCATTCCTTGGAATATCCTGCGAGGCTTCCAACTTATCGTCCAAAATATAAAAAGAAGTAGAAGAAGTATAAGGCATAATGACATGGGGAGTAGCTTGTACCTAATACTCTACAAAAGAGATGAGTAACAGTTTTCTTTTTGGGGGAATGTGGGGTGCCATGATTGAGCTCTCCATCATGTTTCGGTACCATCAAAATATCACATTCTATAGTTAGCAGGAGTTTGTCCTCCTCCCGCCACCTTATGATGACATCTAGTAGTATAGGGATATCAGTGGTGCCCTCGTAGCTTGATTATACACTTCTGGTGAAATTACCAAAGATGTCCTCACGGCCTCCTTGTGCTTCCCTGAGCTCATTGACTTGTTCATTCGTGGTAATACTCTCGCTCAACTTTTGATATGTAGATATATTTTGAAAGCATCCTGCTAGCGCAAGAATAATGAGTTTTGATTGAACTTAGCATCTTCATTTTTTTGCTCTAATGTCTCCTCCAATGGCAAGGGAAGGGGAACGAAGATTAGGTGTTACTTATGCTTTTGAAAGAGATTAGATAGGTCACTAGTCCTTTGGTCAGATTGCCTGAATAAGAAGGTGGGCGATAAGTGGGAGGTCTCAAGAATATTCTGGGGATTGAAGGCATACAACCAATGAATGGGCCATGACGACTACGGGGGTGATAACTATAACTATTTAACCATGGGATGCGATGATAACAATGCGAAGGATAATATTTTCTAAGGTACATGGCGTTCCAAGGGCTAGGGAGTTCTTCCCCATCTTGGTTCGTCAGTTTAGAGGCATTTTCGGGGTATGTGGCTGTTATGACGTAAGGGCCTTCCCAGTTCGGTTTTAGTTTTCCTTTCGGATGGGCGTGTTTAGAATGCATGACTTTATTCAAGACTAATTCTCCAATATTGAAGGTTCGTTCAAGGACTTTCTTGTCGTAAGCCCTGGCCACTCTCCTCTGATATACCTAAGCATGATCGGCTGCCCTTAGACGTGTTTCATCGAGCTTCTCTAGCTGCGTGAGTAGGGCAATCCTCTTCTCGTCTAAGGATAGCTTATCATCTAGTTAGATCTGTAAGGATGGTACTTGTATTTCATATGGTAGGACGACCTCCATCACGTAGGTAAGGAGGTAGGGAGTTTGGCCAATAGCAGTACGAATAGAAGTCCGATAGGCCCAAAGTGCTTCTAATAGTCGTTCAGGCTAGTCAACTCCATTACTTATTTCTACTGTACATTATAGAATTTGAATTAGTATTTTGTTGGTGGCTTCTGCTTGTCTATTTCCTTGAGGGTAGAACGGTGAGGAGTGGCATAGATCGATGTTGAACTTCTTGCATAAGTTCTTTGTCTTCTTTGCGATGAACTGCGGTTCGTTGTCAGTGACAAAAATCTAGGGTACTCCAAACCTAGTGATGATATTACGCATTATAAACCTTATGAGCATGGAAGCAGTGATTCTGACGTATGATTTGGCTTTTGCCCATTTAGTATAGTATTCGGTTGCTGTAAGTATAAATGTGTGCTTGTGAGTATTCCCAACAGTGTCTGTGAAAGGTCCAATGATGTCGAAGGCCCACATTGAGAATAGCCATGGCGAGGTCATTGTGTTTAATGCAACTGATGGAGCTTTGATGAGTGTGGCGTGTTCTTGGCATTGCTCGCAGAATTGGACGTAGAGGTGGCAATCTCTTGTCATTGTTGGCCATAAGTAGCCTTGTCATGCAATTTGATCGGTGAGTCTCTGTCTACTGGCGTGGGCACCGCAGTGCTAGCATGTGCTTTTCGGGTGATGTATTGTCCTTCAGCGGTTTTCACACATTGTAACAATACTACTTTAGTAAAGGCTTCTTTGTATAGTGTTTCGCCAAGTATGCAAAATCTGGCCCATCGGTTCCTTATAGTCTTTCGCTCGATCTTCGTGGCATATGGAGGGACATGTTGATATGTCAAGAAATTCCAGATATCGAAGTACCATGGCTGTCCATTGTCGGTTGGTGATTTTTCAAATCTAAACATAGCGACTTTGGCTCCTAACTTGTCGTGCTTTTTCGGAGGAATTACTTCCTTTGATGTCATGTTCATGGGAAGGATTGGCAATTCTCTCTTGACAGTCCATGCTACCTTGTGGGCTGGTACTATCAGCTTTTCAATGAAGAAGGTCTTGGTATTTTGTCCGACAAGTATTTGGATGACCGAGGCTAGCGTGGCTAAAGATTCTATGAGCTCATTTTCTAATCTAGATATTGAGCGGTTTCTAAATATGCCACTAGTCTCCTTTTATTAGTTTTCCATTCTCCTATGACTTGTGAGATTACTAGCTCAGAATCATCGATTGTTTTCAATTGTTTTACTCCTAATTATAGTGCTACTCATAGCCCCGCTATAAAGGCTTCGTATTCTGTGACATTGTTAGTGATAGGGAAGTCTAGCTGAAAAGCTTTAGGTATGACAACTCTTTCTGGGCTCAGGAGGACTATCCCGATGCCTTTTCCTTTGTGGTTTAGAGCACCATCAAAATAGAGGGTCCTTGAGGTCTTATCGGGCTCTTCGTTATGAATCGTGAGTAGGTATTCGTCGGGGAAGTTTGCGTGTATGGGTTCATCACTCTGGAGTGGGAGTTCTGTGAGATAATCAGCGATGGCTTGTCCTTTCATTGAGTTTTGCGTGACATAAGTGATGTCAAATTCTTGTAATAGCATGTGCCGGCGAGCGATCTTTCTTAATGTTGCAGGCTTTTCGAATACATACTTCAGAGGGTTCATTTGGGCAAGTACTAATATCTTATGTGCTCCGAAGTAGTGTCGCAACTTGGTCGAAGCCCATACTAGTGTGAGGCAGGTCTTTTCGATGGGAGTGTATTTCCATTCGTATTTGACCATCGTCCTACTAAGGTAGTAGATAGCCTTCTCTTTCTTGCCATCTTCTTCATATTGTCCTAGAATTACTCTCATTGCTTTATCGTTTACTGAGAGATAAAGGATTAGGGGTCTTTCAGGAATTGGGGGCGATAGTATTGGCAGGTTAAGGAAGTACCTTTTAATATTGTCGAAGGCTTGCTAGCACTGGTCATCCCACTTGTACTCGGTTCCTTCTTTAAGTAGTCTGTAGAAAGGATTGCATCTGTCTGAATGCTGGGAGTTGAATCTCCTGATGAATTGCAATCTTCCTATCAGGCCTTGTAATTCTTTGATATCACGGGGAGGTGGCATCTCAAGGATGGCTCTAACTTTAGCAGGGTCGACTTCAACCCCTTGCTTGCTAACTATAAAGCCGAGAAACTTTCTGAAAGTGCCTCTGAAGACACAATTCTTTGGGTTCATTTTTAGCTGATATTTCTTAGCTCTTTATAGTACCAGTCGGAGTGCTTCAACATGTCCTGCCCGTGTTTTGGACTTCACTAATATGTCATCGACATAGACTTCTATACATTTATGCATCATGCCATAAAAATTGGCCATCATGGCGCATTGATACGTAGCTCCTACGTTCTTGAGCCCAAAAGGCATGATGACGTAATAGTAAGTTCCTCAGGGTATGGTGAAAGAACTCTTCTCTTGGTCGGACTCAGCTAATTTGAGAAACCGTCCATAAAGGATAGCATCTCATGCCCAGCAGTGTTGTCAACTAGAGTGTCAACGTGTGGAAGTGGGAAGTCATCTTTTGGGCATGCCTAGTTGAGGTTTCAAAAATCAATGCAAACCCGTACTCTGCCATCATTCTTAGTGACAGGTACTATGTTAGCAACCCATTTAGGGTAAAGGACAAGACGAATAAATTTGGCTTTGTGTAACTTGTCGACTTCCTCTTTGACCTGTAGAGTTGTTTGTGGGTGCATCCTACGGAGTTTCTACTTTACGGGTTTCGCGTCGGGTTCCAAGACGAGCCAGTGTTCTACCAAGCTGGGTCTAAACCAAGCATATCTTCAGAGGACCATACGAAAGAGTCAAGGTGTTCTTACAAGACTTGCATGATATGTTGGTGTTCTTTAGAGTTAAGCATTGCACTAACTAGCAATTTCTTAGGTTTCTCTTCAGTGCCAAAGTTAATTTCTTTTATGGATTCCATGATAGCTTGAGTTTGCTCGTCGATATGCTTGATAACCCGTTGGAAGTCCTACACCCCCTCGGCAACTGGTGTTCCTTCCTCCTCATCGGTAAGCTCATATACTGCGAAATTACTACACTGGGGATTCGATTTGGCGAGAAGTCATTGGCTACATTTATGATAATGAAATCTTTGGTAAGGTGAAGCTCAAGGCTACCGATTCTTCTCTCAAAGTCATGAAGTATCTCATCAGGTATGCTCACCGGCTTGTTGTTTAGTCGGGATGCTTTACGTCCTAATGCTGGAGATGGGATAATTGTCTCAAAAGAAAAGTCTCCTTGTTGATTAGAAGATGGATTCGGGATGAAGGGTTCCCTTTCTTTTTTGAGGTTTTCTGATTTTTTTGGGTTTTGTATTTAATTTTTTAGAGTTTTCTACTTTTTCTATTTTTTTAATTTTTTATAGTAGATATGGTACAGGGTTGGTCGCCTCAAAAAGCTCTGGGAGAGCTGCTTCCTCTAATTGAGGGAGCGAGACTGCTGTTGGAGCCGTTCGAGCGATTTTTTGGGAGATGTAGACTTGTTCTGAATTTGGCATTTTTTTTTGGAGTCCTCATCTAATGAGATCTAAATAAATGATGTGGGTGACAGGGGTATCGTAGTTTGGATTCCCTCTATTACATTGATTGCCTCTTCCTCAAAGAATCTCTGGAGATTATAATTGATTGAACTATCATCCTCGAAGATATGATATGGTTGCTCTTCCCACGAAGGGGAGTCTCCTAAAGGATCCCCAGGGGGAGGGAGCTCTTTCTCTTGATCTTCATAATACATCGGGATGAGTATGCATGCTTGGCAATGAGGCTGGTAATGGTAAGACATGCAAGAAGATTCCCAAGGGCATTCCCATCCTTTAAATTTAGAATCGACGATAATATCAAATTCACTTTCTTGATCTGATAAGGCTTAAAGTCCTAGGTTGGCCTGCTCTGCTAATTCGAGTGCGGGTAGGTCTATCCAGTAGTCCTTGTTGTCACTTGGCGGAGGTCGCCACTCTTAAGCGATTTCCAAAATATTTGGAGTTGCGGTGCATCTGGGGATGAAGGAGAGTCTAATTCAGACTCCTCTTCAAACCCTAAGAGTATGATGTGGGTGTTTCTTCCTGGTTCAGTCAACTGGTCATCAGAATTCTCTTCTTCTTACATCGATAGTAAAGTTGGTGAGTTGTTGCCTGTTTCCATCGTTACACGGTCGGAGCCGTTCACTTCTATCATCACCGAAAATCGGATCCCACTAGCGAATTGCTCTAATATGTGAGTGCATGCCTCAGAACGGGGTTGACATGGGTGAGAGATACAAGGTGAGTCCCATGGGCATTCCCATCCTTGAAGGCCAAGGCAAAAGCTGATGTTATACGAGTTAAACTCAGCTTGTGAGGCATCATCTTCCTCCCATGGTGGGTATAGGTGCTCTTCATCCTCTTGCAAGGCAGCTATGTGAAAGTCCTCATCATCAGTGGATTCTCAATCTTTTACTTGTGGGTCGAGCTCGGGAGGTTCTTCCTTCCTCTCCTCTATGGGCTCTTTGAGATCAAACAAGGGTTTGACTCCTTCAAAGGGTTTATCAATGTCGTCTTTTAGGTTCGTCAAATCGCTGAATGCTTTAGCCATTTGTTCAATTTCCACTTCTTGGGATTTACTGAACGATACCTCCTTCTGCTTAGGTGCATTTGCTTTCTTAGTGGTCCCGTAGATAAAGTGATCATATAGAGACCATTTTGGTGAGGTAGGGAACAAGTTGGCTTATGAGCTATCCTATTGATAACCTAGCCCTATATGCTTGCGTGTTTTCATTGGGACGACAGGTCCTACATGACCTTGCTTATTCTTTCTGAGTCCAGTGTGAGGAATGTATCCAAGTTGGTACATAAGATCCCATCCCTTTATTGTGGTGGGGTTGATGTCATAAAGCTTGGGAAGGTCTGGACCAACCTCTCTCCTCATCAACTCTGGTCGACACGTCAAGGGAGAACTAGGATGGGTAGGGGGGCGAATTCCACTACGATTGTCTCATCTGAGATTTGAGTCCTTTGAATATGACCTGTATTCAACACATAATCATAAGCCGTTGGTATGCTCGCCGCATAAGCAGTGTCTATCTCCTGGAGGGGTGCATCAACGTATATACGAACGATGGAGTCCTCATATTAGAACTTGACGCATTGATGATACGTAGATGCGATGGCCTTCATTGATTCCAACCACTTTCTTCCTAAGATGAGATTGTAGGTGCTAGCGAAATCAAAACATGGAAGGTGACGTCCTTGTCACAGGTCTGAGGCGAACCTGGAGTTTAATAGTCCCTTTAACAAAATGACGTGAACTGTCATAAGCTATGAGTGAGAAGGTCGAGGGCCTGACGTCTTGTTCTGTGTACTTGAGCGTCTGTAATGTCGTGAGCGGGTAAATATTGAGTCCTGCTCCGATATCTACTAACACATGAGGTACAGAGAATCCTCTAATGATGACTGTGAGATATATAAGAGCAGCACTCCCACAGAGTAACTCCATAGGCATGTCCGCGTCGGTGAATGTGAGTGCCGGAGGTTGTGTAATGACCGAGGCGATTTGATGAAGCTCATCTAGGGTCGTGTCCTCATCTACCTGAGTGTCCTCAAGTGTCCTTACCAACAATCGGTGATGATCAGGAGATTTCTTGATGAGCTCTAATATAGATATATGAGCTAGGATCTTTTAAAGGTGCCATAGCAGGTCGTATTCTTACCCTGGCTCGAGTGTAATCTCTTTGCCTGGTTGATGAGCCTTAGGTGCGGGTGGTTAAAGTGGTTGAGGTACGGGAATTGGCAGAGGAATGATGTGAGGTGGGGGTGGCAAGTGAACCTCTCTTTCTCTTGCATTCCCATCTAGTGGTGGTGCATTTGTGAAATCCTTGTTTCCAGGGAAAGGAGGAGGTGGGTAATTGGTTTTGGATTTGAGAAATGAGCAAGTCGACTGTTGACTGAACATAGCGTGGCTCGACGTCAATGTATTTGCAAAGTGAGAAAAATTTGAGGTTGGATCATGGGCTTGCACAGCGCCATTCTAGGGTGAGAGGTACTGCATGTAATCCTCTTCTTCTAAGAAAGCTGAGACTAGGGTCTCATGTGGGTTGGAGATTTTTTCTCGCTCCCCTTCCTTTATGTTTAGTGTGCACTCAGTCTTCGTTTTGTTTTCTAGGTTTGGGGTCTTCCAAGTTACACTTTCTATCCACATGGCGACTTGGGCTATGGTTTGAAGAACATGATCTCCAAACTCGAGTTCAGAATTAGACGAAGGAGGTGGTGAGGGTGTCGATTCAGGGTTTGGAGGAGTCGAAGGTTCTGGTGGGGGACGATGGAGAAATGGTCTCCTGGCCCTAAAGGAGTGGACTTGTATTTGGGTGAATTTTGGATAAGATGGCGGGTTTGGCCGAGCGATGCGAGTGATCAAGGTCGAGGGATGTGGGGGTGAAAAGACCTTCACAGGGGTAGAAGAAACGTCGGAGGGTTGGATGCGAGTGATTAAAGTAGAGGGTTGGATGCGAGTGATTAAAGTAGAGGATTGGAAAGAGGGTTGACTGGAGAGATCCACAGTGGTGACATGAGCCGGTGCCTCTGGTTGTGATTAGGCATGGGGTTGTTTATGATCCCCAATTTTTGTTGGGGTTGGTTGTCGCTAGGGTTAGGATTCCTCAATGCTTCCCAATCAATTTCGTTCTGATTGCTCATGTCATAGATCACGTCTCAGAGGACCCAACAGTCCTCTAAGCTGTGTCCAGTACATCGATAGAATGCACAATATTTGCTGTAGTCTAGATTTACAGTCCATGGGCAAGGTTTTTTTGGTGGGAATCGGAGGAGGTTCTTGGTGTTAAGAAATCAGAAGATATTGGAGATTGTATCAGGTAGAGGGGGATAATGTTCCCACCTCAGTTGGTAGGGGCCTTTAGTTGGATTAAAGTTTTGCAGTGGGGGGACATTATTATAATTCGACGCGTGGGCCGGTCGGTTCTGTGTTGCATTTTAGTTTTGATAGGTGTTGGGGTATTAATTTCTATTTTGGTATTGACCTTGACCCTGGTTTTGGCCTTGGTTCTGGTTTGCGTATCTGGATTGATTAGTGCCCTGATTCTTATTGGTATACCGTTGTTGATTTTGATTTTGTCCGAAGTTGCGCGATTGGAAGCTACAGTTATTAGAACTTTGTCCTTGGTTAACAACAGTGTTGACTTGTTCAGTCCTTGAGGCTTTCTTATTATTTATCAACTTGGATTCTCTAGAGGAGCCTATTTTGGACGTAACGACAGATAGGGCAAGGTCTCCACCTTTAATGTGTCGTGCTAGTCGGGATGCCCGGGAATGAAGTACAGTGAAGTTAGGGCAATCGCTTATGATGAGCGTGCTCTTTAACGGTTTTGTAGTATTGTCAATGATAACGTCGATCGAGTCCTTTTCTTTCATTGAAGTGCCGATCCCCACGGCAAGTTTTCTCCATCAAGAAATGAAGTCAACAAACTCTTCATTAGGTCCTTGCTTGGCGGCCATCAGGTCGCTAAGGCTGACTATCTCTTGGATCAAGTGTTTGTATTGGTTTAAAAACTGATCGACTAAATCGTCAAAGGTTTCGATCTTATAGAGCGGGAGTCCCGTGAACTAGTTTAAATCTTCCCCTTCTAATGGACATTGAAAGTAGTGAATGAGAAGTCCTTGGTTGTCACGTATGGGCCGATAGTCATTACAAAAGAGTGCCAAGTGATGGTTTAGATTTCCCGTGCCATTATATTTGGTAAATTTTGGCAGTTTAAATCCTATAGGCAGGTTAAATTTGACATTCCTGCAAAATTTATCGAACCTGAATGAATGACCAGGGCGCTCCCTCTTGCCCATGTACTCGTCAAGCATTTTAGGGAGATCTTCGATCTTGATGGTATTGTCCTTTGGCACGAGCCACAAGCTATCCCTATCTAGTGCATCATCGTTAAAGAATGTGTGAGCATGCAGCCTCAATGACGCGGCACGAGCTGACACCATACTCGGGGTAGGCGGTGGTCTTTCTTGTCGTCCTTGCTCTTCCAAATTGTGTTGTCCCCTAATGGTTTCGTATGCAGCAGTCCATCCTCGAAGCAACTCTTCGGAGACGTCACCCCCTCTTTGTATTCTTTGGATGCTAAGTTCTACGAATTATTGAGTGGTGAGGTTTTGTCCAGAGCTATTATTTCTATCGTTATGGCTATTACCGGTGTGCGGTGTAGAAAAGGGGTTCTCTTGTTCACCAGCCATGTTAACTTCAGGTTGTCGTGGGCTAAAGGTATAAGGCAGTTCTTCCTCGTATGCAGGGTTGTCATGAAGTCCCCACAATGGAGGGTCTCCTAAACTTACTCTACATATGCCAGACATATCAAGTCTTTGACAAAGACTCATATATCTAAAAAGGAATCTAAACGACACAACGGGAAAGGAAATAAAACAAAACTATCTACAAAAAAGTTAGCGAAAGGGTCCCATCGCAATCGCCAGTTTGTTGGTGTGTACTTTTTCAGGGTTCCTCTCGGCTCCCATTGAATCAGTGGCTCCAATTATGTCCAGGTGGACTCTAGCGATGCGGTGTTTGGAATAATAAAAATTAATAAAAAGGGGAGATTTTTCTAGGAAGGTTCCTAGTTTGATTGCAATTGCCAGCTGCAGATATTTAATGACGCTGCAACGCATCAGTGATCACGCTATGAAGCGGGTGTAGGTTACTTCTATACTGAATTGTCCGCCTGCGAACGTCAGCAGCAGTGCTTCTCCTTAGTTTAGTTAGTTTAATTCCCTCTTATTTCCCTTTGTAATTATAATTCCGGTCAATTTAGATTTTCTAATTCTATTATTATTATGCTCTGGTTGTGTGGGCTTACTAAGATGAGTTATTTTAGTGTTCTGATGCTGTCAAGAGTCCGATGAGCATCAAGGTTCTGGTATTAGTAAAAGTCCAATCGGCTTCAGTCTCCTATTGGTACTAGGAGTACATATGTATCAGTTCCAATAATGTTCTAACTAAAATTATGCATGCTAATTGTACTGGGATTCTAATTAAAGCAATTGTAGTAATTCTACTATAATTCTAATTAAAGCACTCATAATAATTCTATTATAATTCTAATTGAAATAAAAAGACTGATTTTTTCTACGGGCCTAATTAAAGCAATAAATTTAATTTTCTATTATAATATCAACAGAAATAAAAGGACTGATTTACCTACGACCATAATTATTGACGGATATAATGATGGTAAAATATAACTTATCATGAATAAACTAAATTTCTTAGAATTCGGATTTGGAATAATCAATTAACTAAACTAATGGAAAGAAAATTTTGATTTAACACTCTAATAATTATATCAAGGCCTAATTAATGCGAATACTCAATTGTGTCTAGATATAAACTAATTAAAGCAATTTATTAATTTTAAAAAACTCTAAAAAAAAAAGGGGTTTGGGCCCGCTATGCTGAGGATTGGCCTCATTCCCGAGCGCCCTCCCTAAGCTCCCTTGGGCAAATCGGATGGATGAGATTAAAGAGAAAAATTTGAATTTTGGATGGTAAAGTAATATTTTTAGGCTTTTTAGAGTTAATTTTGGAATAATAGGGGCAAATTGAATTACAAACTAGAATTATGAAAACTAAAATTAATATTTTTTGGATTTTTCGAGGTATTAAACTAAGAAATTGAAATTAAAAAAAAACTTTTAGGACTAACTTCGGGTTCGAAATCAGAAAATCAGACCGTATGATTATGGACTAGTTCTGAACTCTGAGGGTTAGAACCAAAAATTAATGATAGGAGTGTAAATCATGATTTTAAAGTAGAATTCGGTCTTGAGGGTTGGTATATCAGACCGACGATTCAAGGACTGGTTCTAAAGCAGGGAATTAGAACCACAAATAGAAGATTCGGTCTAAAAAGAGTGCTACGGTCTATGGCTGAAAATAAAATTAAAAATTAATAGATCTAGAGATTATAAGCTACGGTCGAAAACTAAAATATTAAATCCTTACCTAAGGGTGGTCGGGACTGCAGAGAGAATCCTTGAAAGTTCGGGCATTCGAATCTCAAAATCATGGTTGGGTTCTATGGGTTCGTGCTTAGTGTTCTCTGGTTTCGAGATTTACTATCTCCACTCTCAAAATTTACAGCCTCTCTCGTTCAACCTCCCTGGGCGAATTAAGAAAAAAAAAATTTTATAGGTTTTTCTTCAATTACGTGCCTATTTACGGGCGTTTAATTGAATTAGGAGTCAGCGTCCTGGTGCTTAATCGCTTTGAGTCGATCACCGACTTAGTGAGCCACCGGCTGACTTGCTCAGCGAGTCTCGTAGTCCTAACAAATCAGGACTAATTGTGCGCATGTTATCATGCGCTCAATCTGATTAAGCGTTTAATTTGAAATGTTTAATCAAGGAAACGTAGGGATGAAGGGTAGTAAGACTAGGTCGGGCGTAAGCCAATTGCGCACTGGTGGTGAAGCGCTCAATCCGATCACTTGTTCTATTTTAGGTGGGTAAACGAGTCTTGAGTCAGTCTGGGAAAGAAAGTTTGGTCTGAAAGGTGGACGGGTCACGTGCTTGTGGTTTTGTGCGCGATCGAATTACGCGCTGGGTTTCTACCGCGTAATTCAGGGTTGTCCAAGTATGGTCTCTAGAATGAAATGCAAGACTATTGTTTCACTCTGCATTCCGACTATATACTACTGCTTAGTATATAGTTTACCCATTTCGAGATTTGAGCCACAGAACTATTGTTTCAATCTGTGTTCAACCATGTACTATTATTTCAGTGCATGGTTCCCATATTGGGGTTAAAAAGAAGGTCAAAGGTTGACCGAATAAAAAATATATTCCGAGAAGGCAAAATGGGGGCATCTACAGCCATCACCACCTTCTTCATAACCCTTTCTTAGGATAGGACTGCACTTTATTTCTTTTCTTTTAGTAGGTAATTTAGTGTAGTTGTGACACCCCAACTCTCTTTCTTTAGGACTGTCAGATCTGTAGCCAGATCTAGAGGCCTACTATTATAGCCCATTTTGGGTTCTAAATCAATTTCTCTGTGGGATAAACTCTTACTTATCAAAACTTGCTACAACAGCTCTGTATCTTGTCGGTCTTTTTATTTTAATTTAATTTTAATTTATTTTCACCACATAATGAATCAGCACACTAAGTATAAAGCACTATAAGTTTTTAGCGCCGTTACCGGGGATATTGATCTTTTTAGTAGACCTGAGTTGTATTATATTTCATTTTTGAAAGTTCTTTATAGCTATGCCATAAGTAGAATAAAAGTGCTACTAATTTTTTTAGAATTTTATAGAATTGGACAACAGCAGCAGGGAAAAGCTAGAGCTGCAGCTAGAGTTTACCTAGCTCTGTTTGCACTTCTTTTACCTTAAAACTCAGTCCTTTAATGTTGAATTCCTAGTAATTAGTTTAGTTGTTAATTTAGTTTGAAAATTCTTTGTGCTGTGAGCATTTTCTTTACTTGCTGAGTTTCTGTGTGTATGCTTGGAAGAAGGTCTCTTAACCCTGAGTTGGAATCTCTAAATCCTGACGTTGAAAGAGTCCTTAGACCAACAAACATCACACAAGGCCCTACTGTTGAAACTAAACCAGCTGACATCGCTGAGAGGCAAAGAACCCTGAAGGAATACAATGCACCTGGGGATTACACATCTCCTTTTTGCATACAATTTCCTTCAGTTGAAGGAAACTATGAAATTAAGTCCTCCACCATCAACATGCTGCCATCTTTTTATGGGCTCAGTAAGGAACATCCTTACAAGCACATTGACCAATTTTTGACACTTTGCACCACTTTCAATATTGCTGGCTTGGGACCTAAAGCCACCAAACTGAGACTTTTTCCTTTTTCCCTAAAGAACAAAGCCAGCACCTGGCTCTCTAAACTCTCAGCCAATAGCATTCAAACATGGAGTGACCTCTAAAACCAATTTCTGGCTAAATTCTTTCCTATGAACAAAACCAGCCAGATGAGGACAAACATTCTGTCATTTACTCAGTCCTCAACTGAGGATTTTTATGAAGCATGGGAGAGATTTCAAGAGATGTTAAAACAATGACCCCACCATCAAATTCTACAGTGGCAACTAGTGCAAGTATTTTACCAAGGAATTAATCCCAAGAGTAGGGATATAGTGGATGCCTCATGTGGTGGTAGTTACCTACACAAGATAGCTGATGAGGCTTGGGAGCTGTTTGACATCATAGGGGAAAATTTCATATAGCAGGAGTCACTGTCTTGCAATGACAACAAGACCCCAATTAAATTGGTGAAAGAGTCCACCCCTAGAGGTGGAATGTATGAAGTTAAGGTGTAAAGTGACTTGGAAAAGAAGGTGGACAATTTGAGTCTAAAGTTTGACAGATTGATAAATGTGATGCAGCCTCGGATGGTTGCACAACTGGAGGCATGCTTGATATGCCAATCTCCCACACATTTACTCTAAGGTTTTCCATCAGCCAACCAACTCCCTGACTTTGTAATGGAACATGCCAATGTTGCCCAAGCATATGGGCAGCAACCTGCTGGGTACTCATGGAGAAATCACCCAAATTTGAGATGGAGACAAGATACATACCCTCAAGCCTAGCAACAACAGTTGGCAGCTCCATACAGGCCTCAGTACCAATTTAAACAAGGATACCCACCTAGACATAAGTTTTAGTTGTCTACCCCACAGCCCAATCAGTTGGCCTTGCCCCCACAACAACCCATATTCTCTTCCTTTGAAGAGCAAATACTGGCACCTATGCAGAATTTGGGGAACCTGGTCCAAACTGTGAACTCTCATGGGTAAAATATTAAAAAAATAGAGGGCCAGCTAGGTCAAATCTGTAATGCTTTGAACATGAGAGAATAGGGTAAATTGCCTAGTCAACCCTTAGCCAACCCCAAAGGGCAGTACATGATTAGAGAAGCATTCTCTACCCATGAGAAGGATAATGCAATCACTACCCTGAGGAGTGGTAGGGTGGTTAATAATTTAGTGGGCAGGGCAACTGAGGAGGACATGGAGAGTGAACAGGAAAGAGATGAGAGTGGTGAAGAACCAAAGAAGTCATCCCCTGCTGTGGATCAGGAAGGGAAAAATAAAGGGGCTGATGTTGAGACATAACAGAAATCAATAAATAAAGAAAGAAGATAAAAATAAAAATTTTACCATGATGTTGCTAGGCATGTAGTTGTGGCACCAGCAGTCCCACAGCTGGCATTTCCTCATGCATTAGCTGGCCCTTCTCCTTTTGATAAGGGGGGTGCTCAAATGGAGGAGATGATGAAGACCTTCAAGTAGGTCAAGATTAATTTGACCTTGTTTGATGCCATAAAATAGGTCCCTGCCTATGCTAAATTCCTGGAGGACCTCTGTACACAGAAGAGAAAAGAAAGGGTGTAGTTGTCTAAAAAGGTTTTTATTGTTGAGCATGTTGAGTCAGTTCTGTCCATTATCACACCTGAGAAATTACAAGATCTAGGGGTACCTACTATCCCCTGCATTGTTAGAAACCATACCATTGGTAAAGCCCTCTTGGACTTAGGGGCCAGTGTGAACCTGCTCCCATATTATGTATATGAGGAACTAGGTTTGGGGGAGCTGAAATCCACATCAGTTGTGCTCCAACTGGCTGATAGGTCTTAGAGGAGACCTATGGGTGTGGTAGAGGATGTTTTGGTGGGGGTGGACTAGTTCTACTACCCTGATGATTTCCTTATTTTGGACATGGACCCTTGCATAAGTAAAACCCCAATTCCTGTCATCCTTGGAAGGTCATTCTTACCCACTGCAAATGCTTACATACAATGTAGGTCAGGGGTGATGGAGGTGACCTTTGGGAACATGAAGGTCTAATTAAATATGTACAAGCAAGACAACCTCAGATGGACATTGAGGACTATTGTGCAATTGATGTGCTAGATGGCCTTGTGGAAGAGGAATTTCCCAATCTGTTGGATTGGGATGATATTGCTGAAAACCTAAAAAGTATTTGGAGTTTGGTTGAGAAGGAGGCCCAAGTTCTCATGACAGAATACAACAACAAAATGGAGTCTTCTGTGGGCCTAGTGCAGCATTCCAGTTGGAAACCTACATTGCTACCCCTTCCTCAAACTACTAAGGCACCTTTGCTGCCTTCCATTGAAAGTCCCCTTGAGCTGGAGCTGAAACAACCCCCAACCATATTAAAATATGTCTTCTTGGAAAAAAATAACAAGCTTCTAGTGATTATCTCCTCCTCTCTCACTAGTGAGCACGAGGAGGCATTAATGAGTGTTCTCAAGAAGCATAAAAAGGCAATAGGGTGGATAATAGCTGATCTTAGAGGCATTGATGCCTCAGTTTATATGCACAGAATTCATCTAGATGAGGGTGCAAAACTCTCAAGGGAGATGTAAAGGAAGCTTAGTCCTCACATGCAGGAGGTGGTCCTCAAAGAGAAAGTGAAATTGTTATATGCTAGGGCAATTTACCCCATTTCAGATTCAGAATGGGTGTCACCTATCTAGGTGGTACCTAAAAATTCAGGCATAATAGTTATCACTACTGATTCTTGGGAGTTAATGCCAGCCAGGGAGACCACTGGCTAGAGAGTTTGCATTGATTATAGAAAACTCAACTCTAAGACTAGAAAAGACCACTTCCCCCTCCCTTTCATTAACCAAATTCTAGATAAGCTGGCTGGGAAGGCATTTTACTACTTTCTTGATGGATACTCAGGGTATAACCAAATCTTTGTGTATCCTTAAGATCAGGAAAAAACTACTTTCACATGTCCCTTTGGCACCTTTGCTTACAGGAGGATGCCTTTTGGACTGTGTAATGCCCAAGCCACATTTTAGAGGTGCATGTATGCAATCTTTTCTGATATGATTGATAAATTCCTAGAAATCTTCATGGATGATTTCTCAGTATATGGGGACAGATTTAGCCAGTACTTGAGTCACCATGACCTGGTTTTACAAAGATGTGAGGAGACCAATTTGGTCCTAAGCTGGGAAAAGAGTCACTTTATGGTGACACAAAGAATTATATTAGGTCATGTGGTCTCTCACAAAGGAATAGAGGTTGACAAGGCTAAAGTGGATCTAATTTCACACCTGCCCCACCCAAGGCTATCGAACAAATTAGATCATTCTTAAAACATGCTAGATTTTACAAGAGGTTCATTAAGGACTTCAACAAAATTTTAAAGCTATTGTGCCACCTGCTTTGTCAGGATGTGTCATTTGACTTCTCTGTTGAGTCCCTGCAGGCCTTTGAGGTCTTGAAAAAGTGCCTTACCATTGCTCCTATAATTCAGGCCCCAGATTACTCACTCCCCTTTGAGCTGATGTGTGATGTATCAGACTTGGCTATAGGTGGTCTTAGGACAACACCTATTATGCCAACAAATCACTAGCTAAAGCTCAGTTCAACTACACCACTACTAAGGAGTTGCTAGCTGTTGTGTTTGCTATGGATAAGTTTAGACCCTACTTGCTTGGGTCTAAAATTGTTATTTTCACTGATCACCCAGCCCTGAAATACCTATTGGCTAAGAAGGATACCAAGTCAAGGTTGATCAAATGGATCCTCCTGGTACAGGAGTTTGATCTTGAGATCAAGGATAAAAAGGGAGTTGAGAATGTGGTAGATGACCACCTCTCTAGAATTATTTTGGAAGAATGTGCAGCAATACCTATCAATGAGTTGTTCCCTGATTAGCAGCTATGTGCCTTGCAGTTTAGTGTGCCCTGGTTTCCACACATTGTCAGTTTTCTTACTGTTGGTTGGATTCCGTCCAAGATGGACAAAGACCTATTTTTCTCTCAAGTCAAACATTTTATGTGGGAAGATCTATACCTATATAAGCATTGTGCAGATCAGGTGGTTAGGAGATGTGTACCTGAAAGTGAGTTTCACAATATTCTTTCAATGTGCCATGAGCAAGCCTGTGGAGGTCACTTCAGTGGCAAAAAGATTGCAGCAAAAGTGTTGCAATGTGGTTTTTATTGGCCTTCTTTGTTCAAAAATACAAACATACATTGCAATGCCTGTGAGAGATGTCAAATAATGAGAGGCATTTCCAAGAAAGATTCTATGCCATTGCAGCCCATCCTTGAGGTGAAACTTTTTGACATCTGGGGCATTGATTTTATGGGTCCCTTTCATCCATCTATGGGTTTTAACTTCATACTTGTGGCAATGGACTATGTGTTCAAATGGGTGGAAGTCATTGCCACAAGGACCAATGACCACATAGTTGTCCTTAAAATTTTGAAGGACAATATCTTCTCCAAATTTGGCACCCCCAGAGCTATCATTATTGATGGGGGAGCCATTTCTGTAACAAGCCTTTTGAGAATCTCCTCAAAAAGTATTCTGTTATACATAGAATAGCAACTCCCTACCACCCACAAACCAGTGGGCAAGTTGAAATTTCCAATAGGGATATCAAGCATATCTTAGAGAAGATTGTGAGGACTGATAGAAAGGATTGGGCACAAAAGTTGAATGATGCTTTGTGGGCTTATAGAACTGCCTATAAGACCCCTATTGACATGCCCCCATTTAGGCTAGTTTATGGCGAGGCCTGCCACCTACCAGTGGAGTTAGAGCACAGAGCCTATTGGGTTATCAAATCACTGAATTTGATCTAACTACTACTGGTTCTCACAGGAAATTCTAACTGGCAAAGCTTGATGAGCTGAGGCTGAAAGCCTATTCAAATGCCAGAATATACAAGGAGAAATCAAAGGCATTCTTTGACAAGAAGCTACTGAGAAGGGACTTCAATGCTGACACTAAGGTTTGGCTTTTCAACTCCAAACTAAGATTTTTTTCAGGGAAGTTAAAATCCATATGGGATGGACCATACACTGTCATTCATGCCTCCCCATCTGGTGCTGTGGAGATCTTGAATCCAATGTCTGGGAAGATCATGAAAGTGAATGGGCCAAGGCTAAAAATTAATATAGAAAATTCAGTGGAGCCTCCTAAGACCATTCACCTACATGAACCTCCCACTACTTAGTGATCCACAACTTTGTAACATGTGTACCATATGTGTTGAATGTGTTTCCTTATTTTATGTTGCTTAGAAACTTTTCAATTACTGCTTTTAGGGTGATGATTTGCTTGTGTGTTTCATTTTGTTTTGTTCTGCTTTGTTTTGAATACATGTGCATATCTGTCATCTGAATTCAATGTTCAAGTCTGTTGGTGATGATTGAGATGCTCTCATAATAAATGCCATGAATTTGTTCTGAAAGATTATCTTTAGAGTTTTAAATTTTTTATTTTTAAATGCTAATAAAGGGTAACCAAATTGTAATGATGAAATGGAGTACATGTCAAAGAGTTAGTGCTGATGCATATTGAATTAGTGCATGACATTGTACATGCACAGGCCAGGGCACAAGCTGAGAGAAAAGGTTAAATGTTGCTTTCTTGTGAGGCTAAATGGCCTAAATTTCAAGCTCGCAAGCCACTTGTAGGCTTTCTCGCAGAGTTCAGAGAGAAGTTTTATTCCTCGCGAGCTACCATTCTGAAGGCCACACCATTAATAGCCTCGCAAGGTCCCTTGCGAAGATCATAAGCTAAGCTACGCGAGAGATGAGAAACTGCTTCGCGCTCTTGGGCCCAAATTCAACTATGCGAAGTACCTCGCGAGGCACATAAAGCTTCAAAATTTGAACTTCGCAAGGCTCTGTTCTTCTTCGCGACAGCACTTCTCACGAGGTTGGTTGTGTACTGCGCGGGAAATCTACCTTCCGAGAACTTGGTGACAGCTACGCGAACCATGGGTTCAGCCCTATAAACCTTGCAATTTTCTCCATTTTCTTCATTCTATTTCTGTGCCCTAGCCTTCACTACGAAAAAGTCGAACTCCCTTCTCCCCTCTTTCTTCTATACAACCTATTCCACTCAACCCCAGCTAGTTTCCTCCTACCATTTTACTCCCCATCACCTCCTGGTCACTTTGAGCAAGGTTTGGGAGGATTTGAACATTTGTGCAACATGTGAGGTGAAACCCTAGGTCCAGTTTGGTAAGATTTCCCACTCTCTCTCTGTTGGGTCGATTAGTTATTAATTGGGTGTTAAGTAGAGAGGAATTTAGTTGCTTTTGCATTTGTAAAGAGTGTATTACAGAAGCAATGGCCAAAAGTTCAAAGTTTATAGACACGTTGACTACTATGCTAAACCCTCCAAATATTGGTAGCCCTAGGGTAAATAAAAAATCAGTAAGGATTGCAGAGGCCTCCACAGTGGAGACCTCTGAGATGCCTATCCAGATGGCTAAACCCTAGATTGGGCAACCAGCTAAGAAGAAATCTGCCCTAAAGAAGAGGGCCAGAGAGCACCCATCTGCCAAAAGTCATGAAAAATCAGTGAAGAAGCCGAAAAAGGGCAAAACTGTGGCCCATGAGGTCCCTAAGGATGAAGAGGAAGAAGATAACGAATACCTCAGGGTTCCCTCTGAATTTGTAATTGCAATTAAGCTGGAGGCAGAGATAATTTTTTATAAAGCCTTCTTTGAGGAGCTACCTAAGATAGCTGCCTCCATGGAATACCTCACTAAAGCCACATTATTGCCCCTATTGAGGCCCCCAATGCAGCTAGTCTTCCCTAGACTAGTGCAATTGTTTTATCAGAATATCAGAGTCAAGACTGGGGATGATGGGAACCCAACATTGCTGGTGTTAATAGACAAATTTAAGATGTTGGTAAATCAGGTAGCCATTGCTATAGTACTTGGGATACCTGCCAAATACAGCCCTGTGTGTGGTTTTGGTCCCCCTTTAACAGCCACCATCCTAGAGATAGCGAAGGAGCTGATTGGAGGGGTCACTGCATCAGGGGTATCAATGAAGAAGAGAGATCTACACCCCAACCTCCGATTTATGGATGGGGTACTGAGGAAAAATGTGTTTTGCTCTGGACATGAGCAGGAGAGGAGGTCTCCTATTGCTGATGTACTCTTATCTTTCCACAAGAATCACTACTTGGATGTTGCCAAGTTGATCTTTGAGGGGATGCAAGACATTGTTGAGAAGGTGAAAACTAAGAAGAAACCCCACTCACTTCCCTAATGCAGGCTCATTACAGCCTTGCTGAAGATGGGGTACCAATTTCAAATGAAAGAAGAAGCCATTGCCCTGAATCTCAAAAATTGTGGGAAGAAACAATGGGGGATCAGTTACACCCTAATTGAGCAAAAGAAGAAGAAGAAGGCAGATATACTAGCAGCCTCTGATGTTGCTGTTGTTGATGCCTATGTGGCTCCACCATTTATTGCGCACTCTCTGACAGCCCATTCAAGTGTGCCAGCCAGCACCACTTCCACAGCTGAAGCCCTTACCTCACCAACCACCCCTTCAACTTCCATGATAGCCACCCTAACCTTATTACCCTTACCTATACCCTTGCCTACTCACTCAAGGCCATTTGTGAAGGCCACATATAAAAAGAAAAGAAAATTAACCAAAGCCCACATAGAGCCCCAACCCACCTACATATCCCAAACCATCCAAATTCTTGAAACTACAGCCACACCAAACCCAACCATCGGCCTACCAGCAAACTCACCAGCCCAAGCTTTTGAACCTGAGCCTCACACCCTTGAAATCCCACACAGCTCCCCACTACACCCCCCAGCCCATTGAAACCTCCATACCTTTTCCACCTGAATTCCTTGAACCTTTAGACCAATCCATTCCACTCTCACCTACCCATGTCCAAATCTCTCTTTCTGAAGAGGGATACTCAGCCATGATGTCCTCTATCATAGAGGACATCAACTATGAGTTTACCCCTCTCCCAAACTCTCCTTACCTCCCTCATTTTACTCGTCCCCCACATTCACCACAGCCCACCACCTTCACTCATGCACCCACTTTCCCATTTCAACCAATTCCACCCACCACCCCTGATTTTCTACCCCAAATCTTTAACTTATTACTCTCCCTTCAAGCCCAAGTGTTGGCCAACTCCCAAAACCAATCATCCATAGATGCCAACCTGCATGCCACGAACTCCACCGTCCCAAACCAAGACTCAATCCAAACCAGCCTACGACCCATCCAAGCCACCTTGTCACTTTTAACCCAAACATCACAACAACCCCTAAACCTAAGGAGTCTAGCCAAGTCAGGCATGGAATCAAAATCAAGGAGCCTACTTCAAAGCCAAAGCCCACTCCCAAAAAGAAAAGCATCTCCGGGCCATGAAACACTACGTCCAAAAGGTCCCAGTCTGCTGTTGTTGCTGCTGCTTTGAAGACAGCAAAGGGAAAAGGAATCCAAGAACCACCTGATGTATCAGAGGATTCAGATGATTAAATTAGCACTTGTAGTTAGTTAGAATGTCTTTGCATTATTTTTGTGTAGTTCTTTTCCCTTACTTTGTACAAATTTTTGTTTCATCAATGAAATTCTTTTTTAGTTAGTTTTGTTTGGTTCCCTTTCTTCCTTTAGTGCTTTTTATTTGTTTTAGTTGCTTATGTGTGCCTTGTTTTCTGCTTTTACTTACTTTATTTTGTCTAATTTTGTGTATGATCCCTGCTACACATGCCCTTTATCTTTGAATTAGTGAAGACACTACTCTTCATAGATTTGGGGGTGTGGCAAGGTTTGCCAATGATGTAGTTAACCTAAGTGCAGCAGAATCAAGCGAGTAAGATAGAAATAGAGCTACGATCACCTAAGAAACTTTGGAAAGGAGGAAATTTAAAATTTTTGCAGACATTTAGTCATTAAAAGCTTTTAAATTTCAACATTTCTATGAGGTGAACACCAAGAAAACTCACTTGTGTCAGTACTTAGTGAACCATTAAAGAGAGAAAAAGGTAAGGACATGCCTAAGAGTTCAATGAAGACCATACCTAGTAAGATTTGGGCCTACAAAAAAAAAATTCTCTCTTTGAGGAGTGACTTAGGCAATTCTTTCTGCTCTAAGGACTGGCTAAGTCAATGTCCTCACTAGAAGTTAGGCATCTCCAAATTAAGACAACTGACAGTATCCATGATATTTAAGAAAGGATCAAGGCCTTCTCTTGGATAGTTTGAACTTTAAAATACCAAACCCAGTAAACTGCCCTTGTGCATACACCTTTTGAGCCTTAATTTCTAATTTTCTTCAAAATACACCTGAGTACTTGTATTGAAACCTATGGACCTGATTCAAACCTACCCCCACTCTGAGATTTCAGAAGGTAAAGGAGAAGAAGTTGAAAATGGACAAGCTAGGGGCAACATTGGGTGAATGGAGAAGAAACACAAAAATGATGATAGCAGTGTAGCAGCTGGGAAGAGGGTGGCATTCCAGAAAAAAAAAAATCCCCAAAAGAAAATTAGAAAAAGAATAATAAAAGGGGAGAGAGAGGAGTCAAGAGGAAAGTTTATTAGAAAAAGTAAAAATAAGAGGAGAAGCTGGCCACTTCAAGTCTGAAAATTGTCAAAGAAGATGAAATGTGTTAAACTAAAGAAGGTGAAGTCATGAATCACCTCCTTCACCTGCTGATTTCTCAATTTTGCATCCTTTTCACCTTTCAATTCTTTATAACCTACACCCATAAGCCACATTACAATCTAGTAATAAGACCTTGTGATCTTAAGTTTAATGAGTTGTTATGTGGAGATGAGGAGTTGTCCAATCTACGATGAGGAACGACCAATGATACCAAAAATTAGGAGCTTTGTCTATGCTCATGCTTGCATGCCCATTTGGGGTTTATAAATGCTCTTGAGCTTGTGTGAAAATGAGAACCCTCAAAGTTCTTAGTGAGAGATTGCCCTAGTGAGCATTGGGTTTGTTACTGAATGTATTGGGCATTGCCTAAAACCTAATTTTTGAAGTGATAGTGAGCTCAGAACTAACATGCATGTGTTGTTTCTCTTGTTGTAAGCCAATTAGAAATGATGTGCATACATGCAAAAGTTTTAATGATTAAATGTATGCGCATATCATTTGTTTAAATTCCTCATATTTTGAATCAAAGGTGAACTGATGCTCTGTGTATTGACAACTAGCTTGACAATTTTATACTTTCGTTAACTGGTTCATTGAGAAGTTTGTGGGTACCTTAACTAAAAACCCTCAGGAGACTTCACTTCTCCACTAGGGATCACCTAGGGGTTTAAAAGGCTTGATGCATAAGCTAAATGCATCCGTTCTCCCTACGAAAGTGGCATTTATATTCTTAGAGTAGCTGTTTAAATTTTGCTTTGCTCAGGGACTAACAAAGATTAGGTTTGCGGGTGTGTTATTCACTGAAAAGTATCACTTTTCACCTCTTAACCTAGCCTTTGCTAGACCATGAAGCTGACTAATAACTCTTGATTAGCCTATTTTGTAGATTAGTAATAACTTGTGCAGCTTAATACAAAGCCCATGCTTTTGGTGCCAAGAAGAGAGAGAATTCAAGCCAAGAATGACAGCGGAGCTAGAGGGTTATGAAACACCATGGTGGTACACACCATGGTGACTATTTTGCATGTCATAATGGACCAAGAAAGTCCAGCAGATGAAAGAAGTATAGATGAGAGTGGAGGAAGCTACAACAGAAACATTTACATAGCAGCAGAAGAGTAGATAAGCTATCTCATAGAGTTGAGAAACTGCCTTGCGCTATTCATAGTCACTGGCAAAGTCTTCTCGCGCAGCTAAGACATGCAGCACACTAGAGCTCACGAAGAAGTCGCACAGCTCAGTGAAGGGATTAGTACAAAGCAGCCTCTCACATAGCAGTCGCACACTTCACTTGTAATTAACATGTGAAGAAACTCGCGGAGCTCTCACGCACTAGGCCTTTAGAAATACATCTCGCAAAGTTCTTGTGAGGATCAAGCCTTAAAGCAGCCACATGCACTACCTCGTGAGACCAATTGGTGTGCACAACAGCAATAACCTCGTGAAGTTCACACGTGGCTCTGGAGGAGAGAGATGCCCAGAAGCTCTCTCGCATAGCTCTCACGTGCCTAGAAGCTTAACCCTGAACTAAGTGAGATGTGAAGGCATCTGCGCAAGAACCTCGTGACAGGAGATTCTGAAGTTCTACTATGCGATCAAGCCAAGCACTACAAACTCTTTTGCACGAGTGCATTCAAAGCCAGATCAGCTACATGATCATCCTAAGTCCACCTGTGTGAGTGAACAAATCTTTCAAGCTATTTCCTACCTCGCGAGGACTCTGCAAGCTGCGCAAAGTGACTAAAGAGCATAAAGCAACTGCGCGACAAAAGTGATATGTAAGAGGCAGCCTCGCAAAGCTCGGGCTCTCCACTTCTCAATCTTAACTCCAAGGACCTTTTGGGGATTTCCCCAGGTCTAGGGCACACATCCTGAGGCACACATTCTAAAGCATCCAAGGGCTATAACAGTGCCACATATGCTAGAAAAATGAGGGTTTTTTCTTCTCTGAGCCACAACATTAGGACTAAGTATATAAGCTATGCTTGTAACTTAGAACTTATCAATCTCTCCTTCAACCTCTGTCGGCTGAGAGCTCAAGTAGATTAGGGTTAGGGTAAGAGTTTGATCACTCTTTTTCTATTTTTTCTTCTCTCTTAGCCCAACACTTGCTGGCTAAGCCTCTGGTAAGCAATTAGGTGTAGTTTCATTTAGTTTTGTAATGGGTCATGTAAACATTGGGATTTTGTGAAGAGTTGTTGTGCACAAGGCTGCTACCTTGAGAAATTGCATTGTAGGTAATTTTGTTCAATGGAATTTGTATTTTTAATGTTCAGTCAATCTGTTATTTTCTTATAGTCCCGTAGTTTTGTTTAGGCTATTGCATGCATTTAGGATTTGAGCTTATTGAAAGGCCTATGGAATCTTGAGCTTGTAACCCTAGGACCATGGTGGTAGTAACAGTTTACATGTTCCATCTCAGTCATCTAAGGGTAAGGCAGCCTCTGTGGATAGCTTGTGACCATTGGAGTAGACAGCCTATAGCCCTAGGGCAGGTCTTGGTCACAGATCTGAGAAGGATTCTTCTCCTCTGCACTTGAGCTTGTAGCATGGTGAGAGGTTGTTGTAGGAACATGCTCCCTTCTATTTTAATTGACCACTATCAGATGTTAGATTGGCTTCTCTATAGTGATTGCAAACTTGTGAGCTGAGTCATTGTAGGCCTTTTGTAGCAATGACCAGCTGAATCTAAATCCTCATTCAGCCTGAGATACCTTCTGGTTCCCACTAGGTTTTCAAAGTCTGTTTGCTGCTATGAATTTCTGCCAGATCTATTGTAGATTTGGGGTGCTTGTAGCATGGCAAACAATGTATGCAATGGTATTCATGACCTGATTTAGTTCTTTGGTTGGAAGAAATTTATTGGATAGTTTGTGACCATTTAAGTGGATAGATTATAGCCTTAAGATCAATCCACTCCTTTGGATTAGGTTAGTTTTCTAATTTTATCAACGGGATTTGACAAACTCTATTGGATAGTCTGTGACCATTTAAGTGGACAGGTTATAGCCTTAAGACTAGTCTAAATGGCATGGGTTAAGTTGGATTCTTCTTCCTTACTGTGGTTTTTTATAACACTTCAGTAAGGAATTGTTGCAGAGATAGCCCTAAATCTGAGTTACATAACTGAATGAACCTTTGCTTAATCTGCTTACTTCCCATCCTTTTATCTTTATTTTAAGACACGCCATCACCACCTTCTTCATAACCCTTTCTTAGGATAGGACTGCATTTTATGTCTTTTCTTTTAGTAGGTAATTTAGTATAGTTATGACACCCAACTCCCATTTTGTAGGATTGTCAGATCTGGAGGCCTACTATTATAGCCCATTTTGGGTTTTAGATCAATTTCTCTGTGGGATAAATTCTTACTTATCAAAACTTGCTACAATAGCCCTGTATCTTGCAGGTCTAGGACTATTTTAGTTGTGTTGTTTTCATCGTTTTATTTTTCTTTGATTTTAATTTGTTTTCACCACATAATAAATCAGTACACTAAGTAGATAGCCACAACAAGTGTGCCGTCATCGCCCTTTGGTATGTCACCCTAGCATTCTTCAACCCAAATGGCATGACTCAGTAACAGAAACTTTATCATGGAGTAATAAACATTGTCTTCTCTCAGTCTACTTCGGCCATCTTGATCTGATTATATCCTAAAAATCCGTCTATGAACGATAGCATCCCATGCCTAGTAGTGATGAAAGAACTCGATCGGATCTGGAAATGGGTAAAATCGATCAAACAGAATTAGAACTCATTCAATCGATTTTGACCAATGATGAGAAATGTGAAATAAAGAATCTAAAGAAATCGTTCAAACGATTTCTAAAATCATTCGAACAATTTCAAAAATCGTTCAATCGATTTGTGGAACCTGTGCGAACGAAAGAAAATCGTTTGATCGGTTTGCTAGGGGACAAAAAGAAGGTGAAATGGATTTATGAGAAAATCGATTGAATGAAATAAAATCGTTCGATCGATTTTTGGATTCCGTTCGATAGATTTAAAATCGTTCGATCGATTTAAAATCATTCGATCGATTTAAAATCGTTCGATCGATTTGGACAAATACAGGCTTTTGTAGGGTTTTTCGTTTGAACTGTTCAATTGTTGGGGTTAGGCTTCTAACCCCAGTAACCCCAGTGTTTTTACACATATAGTGATATGTTATGTGTGTTTGGCCAGGCTTAGTTAAGCTGACTCAAAGGATGGTTAAGCACTGGCTAAGAGTGGAGGATTCATGGAATTTCATTACTTGTAAGGAAGGGAAATATCTAAACTTGTACACTTATTACGAGAACATGAATATAGTGATAGTATATGAATGCATGTTTCCTTTAAAGCTGAGTTGAAATAAAAAAAGGCTAAGAATAGTATTTGAAAGTAACAGTGTTTGTGCGTACATAGATAAATGAGTAAATCAACTAGTAAAAGAGTACAGCCATCCCAAGGATGCATATGTACATTGGGCATCTAAATGATGCATCAGAATGTGTGACATCCCAGGGATGTATGGTGGATGTAAAGATCCAGGTTATGAGATGAACCATGAATGGGATTGAACTCGCTATGAATTAATATGTATTTAGCATAATTATACGGTGAATAACTATATGTAAAGCACAATAGATTTAAGGTTTGTAAAATATCCCACTGACGCAGCGGTATACCCGTGACTGACTCAGCAGGATGTGCGTGATCGGTATGACGGCTAATCCGTACACCAGTAGGCATCCCAGGGATATATAGTGGTTATGTGCTCGTCGCCTATAAGAAAGGGACGTGGGTCAAGTTACTTGAAAAATAGACTGATTAGACGATGATGGAGGGTATTCCATCGGGGCTTGATGCTATATTACTCGGGGATTATTTAAGTTAATCATTTTAAGTCATGAGACAAGCCTCGTTGCATTCATAAGAACTAATGAACGTCAGATGTTATGAGTAGAGTAACAAAAGCATTCTGTTTATTTTTATTGCATCTCAAACTATTTTCCAGTTAATTTATATTGAGGAATTTATGCTTTATTTATGTCATGAAAGGCATGTGAGTAAGAAAGATGTACTTGCTCTGATATTGTCCCTATTGAGCTAGGATGTAGCTCACCCTTTGACTATATGTCACAGGTGCAGAGTTAGGAGCTGCTTCTTGTAGGGTCAATCTCAAGGACTCAGATTATATTCTAGGGGAAGAGTCTGAGCCCCCTCCTGAGAGGTTCTTTTAGAAGATCCTCTATGTACTTTGATATTTTGAGAGAGATATTTAAGACTTGGTACGTCCAACCATGTTTTGTAAGGATAAGGTGGTATGTAATATTCTTTTGTCGAACCATCCAGGGTGACCGCAGTTATGGCACTGATGGTTCGGGTTGGTTCTTTTGCCCTTGCAAAGGCATGGGATTTGAACGATCTTTTGAGTACTTATTTTTGGTGTTAAATAGTAGAACTGGGGATTTGTTCTGCTTTAGCTTTTGTCTATGTTTTAACTATGTATATGGGGCACGGCCTTGAGGGTCATGCTGATGGCATGAGTTTCGAGGTGTCAAAATCCGGGTTGTCACAGTTGGTATCAAAGCAGTTTCTTTAGAATTTTTAACAAGTCATGGATTTTATCAGAGTGAAGGGATCTTCTACTAGTCATCAGCCACCACCACCACCTCCTCCAGCGTTTTTGCCCTCTTCATTCGTGGATTTTAGGAGATTGAGACCTCCTAGCTTCTATGGGAAAATAGATCCATTGGAAGCTGAAATATTGTTAAACCAGATGGAAAAGCTTCTGGATAGGTTGCGGAGTACAGAGGATGAGAAGGTAGGCTGGGCCTCCTTCCAGCTTGAGGGAGATGCCGATCCCTGGTGGAAATTGGTGTTGAGAAAAGGAGAGATTGAGAACCCTCACCGCCTATGGACTTGGGCCGATTTTGTTACGGAGTTCAATAGGGAGTATTTCCCCAAGCAGGTGAGAGTACAGATGAGAAGAGAATTTGCAAATCTTCAACAAGGGAGCCTGATTGTGCGAGAATATGGCATGGAGTTTACACGTTTGTCACGATTCATGCCTGAGTTAGTATCCACAGAAATCATGAAGGGCGCCAAGTTTGAGGATGGTTTGAGACCAAACGTCCGTGAGCGAGTATCAATTTTTGAGCTTGAAAGCTATGCGGATGTGATGGGAAAAGCGATAGTGGCTGAGAGGGATATCAGTAACATGTACAAACGAAGGGAGCAACAGGATAAAGGAAGAACCTTTCAAGGGAGAGTGGGTGAGTATGACTCGGGGAATAAAAAGCTGAGTTTTATGGCACCAGCTCCAATCCCTAGATAAATTGCATATCCAAGTTATTCCAAGCCACCTTTATCTACATTGGCGAGGCCGATCCGATATGAGAGTTCTACTACCACCACAGGAGTGTCTACTACTCAAGGCTCCTCATGAGCAGCCTCTTCTACACCAAATGAGACTTGTGCCAAGTGTGGCAAGTCTCACAGAATAGTTGACTATAGGCGGGGAATGCGGAGATGCTACAAATATGGAAAGATAGGCCACATGATTCGGGATTATCCGGAGATGAATCAGGGAAGAACGGCTTCTGTTTCTGCACCAACACTGATTCAAGCAAAGAAGCTAGTCGTACAAGGAAGGGCCTATGCAGTTATGGCTCTGGATGCCTAGAATTCAAATGATATCATACAAGGTGAGTTTTACTTGGATTAATTTATACATTGTGTTAAGTGTATTAAAAATTTTGTTTTAGATAGAGAAGGTGCATCTATCTAGGTTGTATATGTGAGAGTAGTTGATCTTATATATTTCATATTTTGCTATGTTGCATGAGTGAAATGCTGAAATGTGTATGCTTTATAGGTACTTTAGAAGTATATGGGAAGGAGAGTGATGTAGCATACATGGCTAGAGTGTTGATAGACCTAGGGTCTACTCATTCATTCATTACTCCTCGATTTGCAAGGAAGATAAAAGTCAAGCAAGTGACTTTAGATTTTGTCTTGGCAGTGTCTATTCTGACGGAAAAATCGGTTGATACAGACTTAGTCTGTAGGTCGATGATAGTAGCCATTAGAGATGGGGACGTCTTTGAACTGCCAGCAAATTTGGTTCTGTTGGACATGCAGGGATTTGACGTAATCCTTGGCATGGATTGGTTGTCATGAAATTGTTCAACGGTTGATTGTAAGAACAAGGTTGTCATATTTAGGCTGAATATAAGGACAACATTCTGATTCATAGGGGTGAGAACAAAGTTACTACCACTTGTGTCCGCCATCAAAGCCGAACGTCTGATCAGAAATGGATGCAGTGGTTACTTGGCCTTTTTGAAAGATGATAAGGAAGGGAAGAACATTGTTTCTGAGATCGCAGTGGTATGTGAGTTCGACGACGTCTTTTCAAAAGAATTACCAGGACTACCTCCTAAAAGAGAGGTGGAGTTTGCTATTGACTTGGCACCCAGACCGGAGCCAGTTTCGAAAGCACCATATAAAATGGCTCCGGTTGAATTGAAAGAATTGAAGGAGCAGTTGCAAGAGCTCTTAGACAAAGGGCTTGCAAAACCGAGTGTGTCTCCTTGGAGAGCACCGGTCTTATTTTTAAAGAAGGACGGGTCAATGAGGTTGTGCATTGACTACCGTTAGTTGAACAAACTCACTATAAAGAACAGGTATTCGTTACCAAGGATAGATGACTTGTTTGACCTGCTACAAGGGGCAAGATATTTCTCTAAGATCGATCTACGATCTGGATATCATCAACACAACGTCAAGGTAGAGGACATTCAAAAGACTTCTTTTAGGATGAGATACAGACACTACAAATTCTTAGTGATGGCATTTGGTTTGACGAATGCACTGGCGTTATTTCTGGATTTGATGAATCGAGTGTTTAAACCACACCTGGACTCTTGCGTCGTGGTATTTGTCGATGATATTCTGATCTACTCCGAGTCAAAGAAGGAACATGAAGAACACTTGAGAACCGCTCTACAAACTTTTTGGGAACACCAACTGTATGCCAAGCTCAGTAAGTCCGAGTTTTGGTTGGAGAAAGTTAGCTTTTTGGGACATGTTGTCTCAAAGGAGGGTTGTCACGGTGGATCCAGCTAAGATCGAGGTCGTAGTGCAATGGGAACAACCAAAGACGGTAGGCATTTTGTAGAGGGATTTTCAAAGATATCGAGACTACTGGCAAGGCTCACACGGAAGGATGTGAGGTTCGAGTAGACTGAAGCGTGTGAAAAGAGCTTCCAAGAACTTCAGAAATAGCTCACTTCAGCTCCAGTACTCCCAATTCCTTCAGGCAGTGGAGGTTTTGCAGTCTATAGCAATGCTTCTTATAATGGTTTACGTTGTGTGCTCAACCAACACCAGAAAGTAATTGCTTATGGGTCGAGGCAGCTGAAGAACCACAAGAAGAATTATCCGACACATGACCTCGAGCTGGTAGCGGTCATTTTCGCATTGAAGATTTGGAGACACTATTTATATGGGGAGACCTTTGAGATCTTCACTGACCATAAGAGCCTCCGTTACTTATTTACACAGAAGGAACTGAATATGAGGCAGTGAAGGTGGATGGAGTTTATCAAAGATTATGATTGCTCCATTCAATATCATCCAAGCAAAGCTAATGTTGTAGCAGATGCTTTGAGTCGTAAGGGCTCGGCTCAGTTAGCTAGCTCGTGATGGGAATGCACAGGTGGAAATTGTTTGAAGACCTGTCATTGAATGATGAAAAAATTGAGGTATAAGCTTCAGGGGCTCTATTAGCTAACATTACTGTAAGACCGACAATTTTTGAACACATTAAGGAGCTACAGATGAAAGACTCCGACTTGGTCAAGATTCGACTAGAGGTGATTGAAGGCACCAGACCGGATTTCTCTATAAGGGAGGATGGTTCCTTGTTGTTCAGGGGACACCTTTGTTAGCTAACATTACCATTGGCGATCATGTTTTTTTGAAAATATCACCCATGAGGGGTGTGATGAGGTTTGGAAAGAAGGAAAAGTTAAGTCCCCGTTATATAGGACCCTTTGAAGTTTTCTGTCGAGTCAGTGAAGTAGCCTATCGCATCGGATTGCCTCCGTTGTTTGATAGAGTGCACAATTTTTTTCATGTCTCTAAGCTCCGAAAGTACATAAAGGATTCCACACACATCTTGGGAGATCAGCCGATCGAGCTGCATGAAGACATGACTAAGATTGAGGAAGCGACTCAAATTTTGGATCGAAAAGAACAGACTCTACTCACTAAGAGCATTCCTTTAGTGCTAGTCAAGTGGGGGAATCATTCGGCCGAAGAAGCGTCTTGGGAGCGTGAGGCTGAAATCAGGGAATTATACCCCCATTTGTTTGAGCAACAGTAGATGACAAGTACGAGGTGTAGAGCACAAGTCCAAACTTTTTGTAATTATAAGTTCAAATTTCAAATTTTTGAATGCATGTGTAAAAAAAAAAAAAATAGGCTATATTGACATTTATGTGTTGATCTTTAAGCTTTTGAATATTGTGTGTAAGACTAGACGGGGCTAATTGGACGTCTAGATATAAAGAGAGGCGTAGTTGTCAAGAAAAGAACTACTACCTAATTAGTGGAGCTACTACCTAATTGATGGATTGGCAAAACATATGGGTGATCTATGATTAACATGACCAATCACGTTGTGAAGAATAATTTCTTTGTAACTAAAGGTTAGTTTATAAGAAAAGTTTTGGGCCATGAAGAAACAACCTCAGCTACAGATTTTTGGGAATTTCGTTCGATCGAATTTCAGTAGATTAAGGCTTGATGTGTTGCCAAACAATCGTTGGATCGATTCTCAAATCGTTCAAACGAAATGCAAAGGCCAGTGGGAGTTTAAACTGTTGCCAGGGAATCATTCAATCGATTTCCCAAATCGTTCGAACGAAATGGATTAGCTAGTGGAGTGAAAAATGGCCTAAAAATGAGGTTGATCAAATCGTTCGATCGAAATTTATTAATCGATCGAACAAAATTTGGATGGGGGCTACTGTAATAACTGGAATTCGTTCGATTGGAATAAGCATCCGTTCAAATGAAATTTGGGGCTGCATTTAATGTGTGAAAACCGATCGAACGAATTGAAAATCATTCGATCGATTTTGGACACTATATATATGTGTGCGAAATTCTTTCATTCATTTGAAATCCAAAAACCCTCTTTCGTTTTCTTTCTTCTTGGGCAAGTTCTAAGGTTTGTAAGGGTCATCGGTTTTCGTCGATTTCGGCCATCTCCAAGCTCGGATTTGCACAAAACGAACTCCTCATAATGCGAAGAGGTAACCACTAACCTCCCTTGACTCTTTAAGATTACAACTATACTTCATACCCTAGGATTTGAGAAATTAGGGCTAAACCCTTGCCCATAAACCCTAGTGTTGTGGTTGATTTAAAATGCCACCCAAGACTCGCCAAGCCATGGCGAGTGCGACACCGAAGAAACCCACTCCGGGTTCATCTTCACAACAACCACCGAAGAAACCACCTACGGGTTCTTCGTCTACATCGGCTAGACAGGCACCACCTCCACCACTCCCACGTGAACGACCAAATGATTGGTGGTCTGATAAGGACTTTGAGCCTGAATGGCTCATAGATCCTAAAATATTCGCCAAGCGGGAAGAAACACAGTGGGTGTTTAACTACATCTCTACGGCGGGTTTAATTAGAATCCTCCGCCTGTGTAAAGACAGTTTTTAGCCCCGCATTGTTAGACTTTTCTACCAGAACATGGAATTAGTTAAGGACCCGACCATCCTGAAAACCAAGATAGATGGTGGGCATTACACATTCACGTACGATGACGTGGCCGATGCCTTGGAGTGCTTCCATACTTTTAATCACGAGGATATTGCCCTAGGCGAACCTTTCCCAGCCACCCTAGATTATAAGTAGTCGCGGCTCAAATGACCCATGGTCACACGAGATTGGGTCACTCAATTAAACGTGTCGACTTACCACACGAGCTTTGGATGCTCGATTCGATTTTTCAATGTAATTTGTACCCCTTGCGACATAAAACTGAACGGGTGGGTGAAGTTCAAATAGCACTCTTTTCGGCCTTCAGTGGCTGATGGTTTAATGCACCGAGGGTTGCCATTGAAGGGATGAAATATGCACATGAAAAGATGCTAGAAGGCGCTAACAAACCCGTGGACAACATGCCTTACACTCGACTGATTTCACTTGTGGTCGACGATTACGCGGGGGGGGGGGGGGGGGCCGACACCCTCTCTAAGAATGAAACATGACTCATGGGAAATGTCCAACCATTCACTGTGGTTGATTGGACTAGAACCTTCGTGAAGTTGATTAAAAAGCCACTAGTCGAAGAACCACCAAAGCCAAAACCACATGCTCAGGACCTCCCACTACATGACGGTCCTATCCCTGATGAGCTTCGCTACCTCCATCAGAAGAAATTAGCCAGACGTCAGTATTCGACGCATGCACCATCACAACCTGACGGTGCTCCTACGCCGACCGTCGCGGATCTTTATACCCTTTTGGAGGCAAATACTCGGCAAATGGCGGAGAATAACCGCCTCCTCAACCAACGACTGGATTACTGCGATGCATTGCATACCGAGGAGTTGCGCTACATGTACCCCGCCGACTATCTCCAGCGTATGGCGGTAGCGCAGGCCTGGGTCTCGGATGCGTCGACTTCGGGTGCGGGAGAGCATGGTGATGGCGGAAACCCGTCGGGCGACGAGGCATCTTGAGGGATTTTTGTTTTGAGTGTTGTTGAAAGGTTTAAATTTTTGGGACAATTAATACCACTCTTTGAGGAATTGTAAATTTTAAAACAGGTACCCCTGGGACAGCAGTCCTTTTGAACAATTATGGCATGGTTGCCACCCAACACAATATGTGCATAATGTTTGTTAATGCTTTATATATATATATATATGTTCTTGCTTTGCTATGGGCAATGTTTGACTAGTTTAAATAGTTGGGTGTGCTCTATGGTTTGGATGTGACTAGGATTAATAACACATGTAGTTATGTAGTTGTTTTCATAATGGTTCGTTGTGTTGTGTCGTTGTTAGTATTTGCTTGCAGGAGGTGTGGTTGCACAACACATATGTATGGTTGTTATTCATGTTCAACAGTTTTGTTCTATTGTGTAGTTGTCATTGCCCATGTTCTGTTGTTGCACATGCCTGTTAAACAATTTTGTAGGTGATCTCTTGGTTAAATACACCTTGTCAGTTGCATTTTTGCAGGATCTATTGTGGTCAATATGTAAGCATTCTAATTGTCATTCTGTTTTGGCTGCACTATGCCGTGTGTGTGGGCTCCCATGCCGGAGTTTGGGGGGGGGACCCTTGGGTATAATTTTCGGGGACGAAAATTTTCAAGCAGGGGAGAATGTAATGCCCCGAAAATTTCATGCTTAAATAGTGTACCTCAGGAAGCGGACCAACTAGTCATAAGTTGGACCGGGTCAACATTGACTTGGTTGACTTAGGATGATTGGTTTAAGTGCAATAGATCATATGTGAAAGGTGGAGTTAAGGGAAATAAAAGTGCTTAGTTGAGATGTATGAGTACATATATTTAGTTCGTTGTATGGGTTTTGCACCAAACCTAAATGGTAGGTTATAAGAAAAAGGGGAAAGGGAATTTATTTCTCTTTGATTGGGTTGTTGAGAATATTGAGAAAGAGTAAATGAGAGAGAGATTTAGTTATGAAATCTAGGATCGGTGTATTAAATACGAGCTATTGATCTAGGATCGGAAAAACTAGCGGATTGTGTTCGATATCGAGGTAAGATTGGTGATTTGGGGGTGGGTGTATGAAACCCTAGTGAGCAAAAGCTTGGGATCAAGGGATCTAACCGGTAGAAATGGTAAGTCAACTATTCTAAACTAGTTTTAAATACTAGAATATAAATCTAAGTGATTTAGTTTGAGGAATAGATGATGAATGGTGTGGATGATGATGCGATGGGTTCTAGATGAAAGAACTCGATCGGATCTGGAAATGGGCAAAATCGATCGATCGAAATTAGAACTCATTCAATCGAATTTGACCAATGATGAGAGATGTGAAATAAAGAATCTGAAGAAATCGTTTGTTTGATCGGTTTGCTAGGGGACAAAAATAAGGTGAAATGGATTTATGAGAAAATCGATTGAACGAAATAAAATCGTTCAATCGATTGTTGGGTTTTGTTCGATCGATTTAAAATTGTTCGATCAATTTTCCAAATCGTTCGATTGATTTTAAATTGCTCGATCGATTAGGACAAATACAAACTCTTGTAGTGTTTTTCGTTCGAACTGTTCAATTGTTGGGGTTAGGCTTCTAACCCCAATGTTTTTACGCATATAGTGATATGTTATGTATGTTTGGTCAGGCCTAGTTAAGCTAACTCTAAGGATGGTTAAGCACTAACTAAGATTGGAGGATCCATGGAATTTCGTTGCTTGTAAGGTAGGGAAATAATTGAACTTATATACTTATTACGAGAATATGTATGTAGTGATAGTATATGAATGCATGTTTCCTTTAAAGCTGAGTTGAAATTAAAAAAAGGCTAAGAATAGTATTTGGATGTAACGGTGTGTGTGCGTAAATAGATAAATGAGTAAATCAACTAGTAAAAGAGTACAGCCATCCCAGGGATGCATATATACATTGGACATCTAAATGATACATCAGAATGTGTGAAATTCCAGGAATGTACGGTGGATGTGAAGATCCAGGTTATGAGGTGGACCATGAATGAGATTGAACAGGCTGTGAATTAATATGTATTTAGTACAATTACACGGTGAATATTTATATGTAAAGCATAATCAATTTAAGGTTTGTAGAATACCCCACCGACGCTGCGAAATATCCGTGACTGACTTGGTAGGATATTTGTGACCGGTACGGCGGCCAATCTATACACCAGTAGGCATCCCAGGGATGTATAGTGGTTATGTGCCCGTCGCCTATGAGAAAGGGACGTGGGTCAGGTTACTTTAAAAATAGTCTTATTAGACGACGATAGTGGGTATTCCATTGGGGCTCGATGCTATATTGCTCAAGGATTATTTAAGTTAATCGTTTTAAGTCATGAGACCGGCCTTGATTCAATCATAAGATCTAATGAACATCAGATGCCATGAGTAGAGTAGCAAAAGCATCCTGTGTATTTTTATTGCATCTCAAACTGTTTTCCAGTTAATTTACATTGATAAATTCATGTTTTATTTATGTCATGAAATGTATGTGAGTAAGAAAGATGTATTTGCTCTGATATTGTCCCTATTGAGCTACGATGTAGCTCATCCTTTAACTATACGTCACAAGTGCAGAGTTAGGAGTTCCTTCTGGTGGGGTCGATCTCGAGGACTCAGATTATATTCCAGGGGAGGAGTCTGAGCCCCCACCTGAGAGGTTCGTTTAGATGACCCTCTACATACTTTGACATTTTGAGAGAGATATTGAAGGCTTGGTACGTCCAGCCATATTTTGTAAGGATAAGGTCGTATATAATATTCTTTTGTCGAACCATCCAGGGTAACCGTAGTTACAGCACTGATGATTCGGGTTGGTTCTTTTGCCCATGCAGAGGCATAGGATTTGAGCGATCTTTTGAGTACTTATTTTTGGTGTTAAATAGTAGAAATAGAGATTTGCTCTGCTTTAGCTTTTGTTTATGTTTTAACTATGGTTGTAAGGATGTACCAAGTGTTCCACCTATGTATATGGGGCATGACCTTAAGGGTCGTGCTGATAGCACGGGTTTTGGAGTGCCAAAATCTGGGTTGTCACAGGTGGGGCATATACACTTGATCAATTAGGTAGGGTCAGGTAGAGTCGGATTGGAGTGCACCTTTGGGTCGAGTCAGGTTGGGCCAAGGTGCACTGTCTGGAGGGTTGGGTCGGGTGGTGCATATAGCGCAGCCAAAATTTTGGCCCAACCTGACCCGACCCATTGACAGCCTTTTTTGAACTCTTCAAAGAGCGGATCCTATAATTTAAATTCCTTCAAGATCCCAAATTTGTTCATTTTGATTCAGTTTTTCATCCCATCAATAGAGAATTTCCACAGATGAATATCAGTAAATTTCCATATTTCGCCCATTTACTAAATAAAGTTGGGCCAACATGGTACCATGATTATAAATCTTTCAAGAGTTGCAAAATCATCGATCTCAATTGTTAATCCAACATGTTGCACTAAACAGGAAATACCTTTTTTGATGAAAAATATGGGAATATATAGTTGTCTCAATCAATTTCATATAAAAAGGACTAGGACATCCTAATTTCATCATATATTAGCCTAGCCTTCTTGATGTGATCCGTGATATAGGATCTTAACCAGGATGAATCCATGATATACTAAATAAGAGTTAATAAGGGATCGAAATTAGCTATTTATTTAAGTCGGCTACTACTTCTAAAATTATCACTTGTCTTGTAAATAACTATTTAAGGAAGTGCAGAAATATGCTTCACGAATGCTATATATCCACTCTAGAGAACATATTTATAGTAATATTTGGTGCAATATGCTGTCCATGACGCTTGCAAACATGCAATAATAGAGTTAACATGAGTGATTAATTTTTAATAAATGTGATACTTTCGTAATGTACCAAAAAACGGAAATGCATGATTAACATTGCGTTCAACTATGAAAGAAGGAACCAAGCCTGACAAATCACATCCAAAGAAGCATGCATAACATATGTTTTTGAAATCTACACATGTAAACCGTATTTTACTTTCTAAATACTCCAAAATGTTAAACATCTTTCTCCAAACAAAATTTAGCAGTACAGATAGATATCTGTGCTATATTCAATTATGTTATAGATATATGATCATGTAAGTATGCGATATATATTTAACTGTGTTTAGAGAACAATGCACAACCAACAATGCTTAGCTCCAGTACCTAATACTGGAGTTAACTCTGTCGTCCAACTGTTGTAATTTTCCAATGTTGGTGTCAACTTATCAAGATCTTTGTCTTGTAATGTTTATTAATTAATTCCTGGATTTTTGTATTCCTTCTTGAGGATGTTGCAATGCCAGGTTGTTAAAGTATTCCCATCGTTGTGTGGAAAGAGCGATGCACCATAACTGCCCAGTCTACTTTGAGGTAAAAAAAAAATTCTCTCATTCATTGTGATTACAAGTTAAATAAAATAAAAAAATCTAATTATCATAGAATCTGTTCTTTTTATCTTCTGTTTAGTATCTATTCGATTCAACAAAGGATATTAGTGTGTTACAAAGTGGACACATGATACATTTTGATGAGGTAGATTTTTTCATAGGATCGATAATGTAGTGATGCAAGTTACCTAGAGGTTGGATTGGCCTATGGCCCAACCTACCCACCCAATTTTTGAATGGGTTGGGTACATAAACTCAACCCACTGGAATGGCAAAACATGGACAGCAAATACTCTGTTGCCATACACTCATATATATATATATATATATATATATATATATATATATATATATTCTCACTGTTTAATATCCTAGCATACACAGTTCTAAGTTTATTTATTATTCAAATTATTTGCTGATGTATTGTGTGGGGTTGTATTTTCACACAAATATTTGAAGGGAATTGCAGTAATTATTGTTGTTTTAAGTGCATTTATATACATAAATCTGACATAAGTACTGTAAAATCGGGGGACGTTTGATTGTGTTTTTACTAAGTAAAACTGATTTCTAAGTAGCTTTCCATTGACTAACCTGATTTTAAAGTATTGTGGGCGAGCCGAATATTGAACCACAGGTATGACAGTATGCGACAACCACAAAATATTTCATTTTCATTGGTCTTTATTTCATTATATTTCTATTTTATGTTTGTCTTTGAATTTTATATATGTTGCAGCAAGGTCAGAAAAGTCTCCTACTTTTTCAAAATATCGGGAAAAGTCGGCGACTTTTTTGCAGCCATCCCGACTTTATCACTGATTATGTTTGTGATGTGGTCCGAATTTTTTTTTTTTTAATTTTATGTTTTTTTTTATTTCACTTGTACTTAAAGGGGAAAACACCTTTAGGTTGTGTACCATTTTGTTCAGTTTCTTCATAAAAAACCTTTAGGTTCGCCTATTTTGTTCATTAAAGTCATTATTCTTAACTTGAAATATATTATGTTATATTTTTTTATATTTTGCACTAATTGAATTAATTTTATTTTTATTATTTCAGGCGAAGCTTTTCGATTTGAAGCTCACCTCAAATGGATCACTAGGGGACGGAGACAGTTAGCAAAGAGAGGCGAAGCAAATTTATATTTTTTTTCTTTTATTTTGAAAATGGGTTAGGGGGTCCTTAGATTGTTAACTCTCTTTATTTTCTTCTTCTTTTTGTTTGAATAAAAGGATTGGGCATGTAGAGTTTAAAATATTTGACTAATTTGAAAGGTTGGATCATAGGTTGAGATGCAACATTTTGTTTGAATAAAAGAATTGGGCATTTATTTTTTTTATTAATGGCATTGAATGATTTGCATTTGTGTTGAATGGATGTATTTAAATATGAGATTAATAATTTTTTTTCTTTGTATAATTTTTTTTTTTAAAGCATTAAAAAAAGTATTAAAAAAAGTATTAAAAAAAGCATTAAAAAATTTATATTAAAAATTTTTTTAAAAATTACATTAAAAAAAACATAAAAAATTTGCATTAAAAAAAGCATTAAAAATTGCATTAAAAAAAACATTAAAAAATTGTATTAAAAAAAAACATTAAAAAAAGCATAAAAAAATTACATAAAAAATCACCAAGGTAATTTTTTTTTTTTTAATTTGCATAAAAAAGTCATTGTCAAAAGCAGTGATTTTTTCTATGACTGTTAAGAGCAGTCGTTGTTGAAGTTCATAAACCACTGTCTTGTATAGTCGTAAAAAAAAAAATTACTGTTTTTTTTATAACTGTTTAGGGTAGTGATTTTTTGAAACAAACCACTGCATTAAACAGTATTTTTTCACTGTCAAAGACAGTGATTTTTTGAAAAAACCACTGTTTAAGGTAGTGATTATTTTGGCTTTTTCACGTAGTGAACCTTGAGTTGCAGAAATGGTTTGAAGCTTATATAATGGTCCTATGAAATGTCTAGGAGAGGCAATCTTTGATGCCACTATGTAATTCAATTAAAGATGGGTATCCTATTAAGATGTAAATCATGAAATTTTTGGCATTGATTATGATTCCACATGCCTAAAAGTTTTGGATACACAGATCAAGTTTGGCAATGGGATTTTGACATTTAAGTCTTTGTAGAATTCTTATTTATTGCTTAATTTATTCCAGATCTATGAATTCTTGTATTTCTAATTGCTACTAATTAAAGGAGAAATAGGCTAATTAATTGCACCACAGTGTTAGTTGATTTTCTTTTAGGGGTAGTTTGATAACTTGGAATTCAACTCTTAGAAGTGGATTAGCAATTCCATGCTCACTTCCTTCAAATTGAATTCCTTGGAAATAATATTTCTCTTGTTTGATTATGTTGTGTGGGAAGTGCCGGCCTTGAGTCTTAAGATACTTCATTCCAATTAGTTCACAATGACTATTTTTCATTGTGGAATTGCCACTTCAGTCATTTCATGAATAGAATTGATGGGTGAAAGTGAATTTCACTTGTGGGCTCCACTTAAATTCATTTTCATCCCTTTAAATTTCAATCAAACAAAAAATGTGGATTTTACAATTCAATTTCAGCCTAGAATTTCCACTTTCACCTTATCAAACACCATCTAGATCAATTAATTTTGAGATATGCTCTATTGATGTCGAAATCAATGGGTCTTTGAATAAATTTATAAAGAAAACAAGGCCAGAAGAGGAAGGACCATAGGTATGGCATATATTCGTTGTAGAGACCCAATTAAGGCCGAGCAGGGGCAATGCCCCTGCTAAGAGTAAAAGGAAAAAAACAAAATAATATCAACCCTATTTGTCTTTGCTGCTTTTAAGCAAGGTAACAAACTTCGTATCGGTATCAAGTATCGGTCCTCTCAAATATCGGTCCTTGGAAGACAGATACGTATCAGCCGATATCGATATAGATTGGCCCAATTAAAAACAAAGAAAGGAAAATATAGGTATCGGCCGATCCCCGATATGTATTGGCTGATATGGGCCGATATCGATACCGAGTTGGATATTTGACAAGTATCGGTGCTGATACGTACCGATTTGCCGAAAAACTAATACGTATTTATGCACCTGATTTTTCAAAAAAATATATCTGAATATACTTCACAGTGCCGGTCAAAATTCGTTCAATTGTGACCGTATCAAGGTATGCATACCCTTGGTTTTCAAAATAAAATATTGCAATTACCCTTCAGGTTTTTGGTTAGAATTTGTTACAGAGGAAATAGAACAATGGTAGATAGGTTGTCTTAGATAGCGTTTCCGCTTGCGCACTAGCTGGTGCTAGCGCTATCTACAACGTCGGGACTGGCGTCCGCAAGTATCAATGAATCTTGGCCATAAAATCTGGAGACTAGGATTACTCGCATTCAAAGCTTCTTTCTTCGCAACCTCGATTGCATGTGCAAAACCCATTCTGTCTAAACTTATTTTTCTAATTCCTCCCTAAACTTTCTTTGTAATATCTTATCAATCAAATACTTAAAACTTATCCTTACTATTATATAAAAGTAAAAATAGTTTCTAACACATTTTATAATACCAAAAATACCCTTAACCCTTTTAAACTTTCAATCCATATCCTTTTCCGATTTTATTGCATTCTTATCCTAAATTTCTAATTATTAAATACAGAAGAAATATAAAGGAGATTACCTTGTTTGGAGAAGGTGAAACCTGATCCAAACATATCGAATAGAACTGCAAGACATGTAGGGTGAGCCCAGAATTTTTTCACCGCCAGATATGGAAGGAATCGTATCCTATACGTATCCCTATACATATCATTTGATTATATAAAAGCACAAACGATATATTCCTATTTATGTCAATTTTAGTGTTTTCATATGTTAGGAACAAAATACCCCTACACTACTCTATCTACCGTCATGTTCTTTCTTTTGTAACCCTATATTTTCTAATCTCCTATAACTACAATTCTAATTAAATTAGGAATCTTCGATTTTTCCTTTATTTCATAAATATCTCCTAAAATCACTCCACTATGTTATTTAATATCTCTTAAGATCTCTCTTACTTAAAACTATGCATCTCCTAAGATCTCTCTTGCTTAAAACTAAACCTATAAGTGTGAAAAAAAAAATTTAACCAAAGAATCTGGAATCATAAATACTTCCTAAAATCACTCCACCTTTTTAAAAAATCTGTAGGCTTAGAGGTACCAGTCGAATCAAATGAGTGAAATTATTAGTGAGAAATTAGTAGAAAACTTTTTAGCTCACGATGCAAGCTAAAATCTTAAAAGGATTTGTATATTTGCCCTTAAAACTCCATATTCTTTATCTAAAGTCCGATTTTACATGTTAAATTGCTTTGATAGTTTTTGATTTGACGATAGAGATTGGTTTTCACTCCAATTTTTTTCCCAATAGATCTTAGGACCATGGACTTCCCATCAGATAATAACTTTCTTATTTTACATGGCACACTTCCCAAAAAGTGGCCCTAACTTCATCTCTTCGTGTGATGTGTGGCACCTGACTCTTTGGTCAATTCTTTCAGATTTATGCCAATTGAAATAAAAAAATGATCATATAATGATATGACTATCGACTCAAGATCCTTTATGTGAAAATTTGGGGTGAAAAAGATTTCCATCGTGCCAGTAAAATATCAATCAATTGTTGATGCTCAAAAAATTCATGTGGAAAAGATTAAGTCATCTGATTTGAAAGTCATGATTAGAAGATCCTATGTCCAAAAAAGTGGTACGAAACACGATCTTTATCATATGATCCAGTGTAGTCAAAGTCTATTATTTGATTCAACGATTTACTAGGTTGAATCATATGATAGAGATCATATTTTATGCCAATTTTTTCACCCAAGATCTTTAGATTCAACCTTCGAATCAGATGACTTAGATGGTGTTTTCACATTGCACAGATCCTAAAAATTAATTATTTTTGAGTCAATTTTTCGGGATCTACATCATATGGAATTCAAAATTGACCGTTTGATGGTATACCCGTTATCTCAAGATCAATTATGTGGAAGATTACGATGAAAAATAATTTCACTCATTTGATTCGACTCCAATACGACCTCACAAATTGGATGGTTGAGGACTATTTACAGATTTTGGGGTAGTTTAACAGTACTATAAAATAACCAATCCCTTGGATTTTATTTGTGGCAAACAAAGGAAAAATGAACAAATTGCACTCTCAAGAAAATTTTACTTCAAGAACTTCCCATGGTTTCCTTTTAAAACCATCCCATCAAAAGTAAAATAAAAAAAATATACCCCAAGATTTCTATCGAAGAGGGCCTTATCTCACCTCCATGCATTGATCGCTTTGAATCATAGGATGGAGATAATTTTTTATCCCAATCTTTCCAAAAGTTGATCTTGAAATCATGGGCATTCGGCAGACAATCATAATTTTGTTTCACATGACACACTAATTTAAAATATGACTCTAAAATCATATAATCTATATCACACTCAAACATAAGTGATCTTGACATCAGGAGCATACCATCAAAATTTGACAGTCTTATGCTAAGACCAAGATTTCGAGATCTATTCAATTGAAGATTGGGATGAAAAAAATCTCCGTTGAACAAATTAAAAGTGTGCAGTGGTTTTAGCAATGGTTTAAAAAGAAAAATCTTATAATTAAAAGTAAAGGTACCTTATCACAAAAAGAAACGTCTCTAAAAACCCTATGGGAGAGAGAGAGAGAGAGAGAGAGCCTTGGTGAGAGAGTCATTACTTGCACCATAGTAGTTAGCTCCTGCACATAGTTTAAAAGAAAGGTTTGATATTTTGGAAAACTATACCATGTGAAAATACAATCTAAGCCGTCTGATTTAAAGGTTGTAATCTAATGATCGACCAAGTACTACACAAAAAAATTGGGCACGTGATCGGATGAATAATCAATATTGAAAATTTGGTCAAAGGTACTCAAAATCAATGAACTAAGTTGGTTTGGAGGTCACCTTATCTTTGATTCATCAAATGGAGGCCAAAAAAGTTGATTTTTTTAAAGTCATGTCCACACTGATCAACTTAAAATGGGTGTTGTATTCGATTGACCATGTCATGTGGCAGTGTTGGTGACAAAACTTTGGTTGTCATCAGGTAGGTCAAGTATAAAATGGACTCAAGTCGGTGACAACCCTATGTAAAACATAGTAACAACTACTAGAATATACAAATTTTGATAGATTAGACAATCCGTTACATATTGATAATCATACAAAGGATATAGATAAATTATATATATATAAATTAATTTTTTTAATAACTATAAAACGGAATATGTGCAACGCGTGTGCAATTTTACTAGTACATCTAAATACCCTTTCTCTATAAACTTTTTTTTCGAAATCCTCCCTAACTTTCTCTAATATCTTATCAACCACTATATTTAAAACTTAGATATCTAAATGGCTCCTCAACTCTAAATCCTCCCGAAACTTTATTTCATCCTTGCCCAACAACGAACTTAACTTTTTAAATCCAACAACTTTGTTTTGTCTCCAACCTCATTTTCACAAAAAATAAGTTAAAACTCAAACAAGAAAAATAATTATAAAAAAAAAAAGAGTAAAAGCGGGACATTTTGTATTTTAAGTTACATGCTTAAAGTTGATGGGGTATTAGAAATATAAGTTTTATGTACAAGGTTGATAAGATATTTCAAAAAGTTTTGGGAGGATTTAAAAAAATAAGTTTTAAGGGAAAGGAAGATGCTTTTAAAATTTTCCCTTTATTTTATAGGTAAGCTATGCTCAAACTCTTGACCTTTTGATGTTGCAATTTTGTCAACATTTCATTACGCTACCGGCCCAAGCCCATCATGTGGAAACCGTTGATTGCTTACAATCATCAATTTTGTTTCAATCTTCTAAGAATAAATTTTGAAATCATGAATTCACCATCAAACGATCAAATGTTGATTCCACATGGCACATATAAAAAAAGTGATCCGAAAACTATGTGTAATAGTATCTCCATGATGAATGTTCACGTTTTGGGATGTGTTTGATGTGGAATCAAGGATCTCATTATGGCCTATGTAAAGGTAAATTCAGTGAGAGTTACTCTTTATAAGTGAATGATAATACAATTACAAATGACTTTTATAAGAAGACTCATCTCTTTAAAATGTGTGTTATTCACTCCGTCAAAATGATAATGGTTTAAAATGTGTGTTATTCACTCCGTCAAAATGATAATTCATATATTGAAGGGTAATAATCATGTTTGGTGGGAGATTTGAATCATCCAATCTATGCAATCTAATACCAACTGTTGTTCACATCCACTTACGAGTATGATTCTTTATCTAAAACATGCCCCAATGAAAGATTGTCATTTGGACAATTTAGGTTGATAAAAACTGTCACATGGCATAATAATAAAGCAACCTTCTACAACGTAAGATTAAACAATTAATTTGATGGTTTAAAATGATTTAAATACCATTTTAGTATTTAAATGTCGGCCGAGCCATTATCCTTGAAAGAGTTGAAGTTCGGGTGAAGTTCAAGTAGTTGTCTCTTTTGTATGCATTCTAACAAATAAATTATGGTAAGACTAATTGGATTTTAAGGAAAATGTCAAGCAAATTTTTTTTCTGCAGGGTAATTTGATTTTGTTTCAATAAATCATTGAAACATTAAATCTGCCCAGAGAAATTTACCAATTTTTGATTCAATGCTGAACTGGGTTCTAATATAAGTGGGCTTAACATATTTCAACTCAGCAATGAACCGAGTTCAATTCTGAACCATTTTTATTTTAGTTCAGAGTGATCTAGGCTCTATAGTTGCTTAACTTTGTTAGTGAAACCAATTCTGAACTATTTACCCTTTGGCCAAAGGTTAAAATTTTTATTTTATTTTAAGAATGTCATAAGACAATGATAACCAAAATATAGTGTCTATGTAAATTGTATGCTGAGAAGAGCTGATTCGGCGTAGCACACTGGGAGGAGACCCGCACAAAGGGCGGGAGTAGGCATTGGGATTAAATCCCATGACCAAGGTATTAAAATCGGTATCGGTCTCGGGTATCAGTTTGATCGGTCACTTAAAAAAAAAAAAAAAACAAACAAACAAAAAGTCTCGGTCAAAACCGAGACGTATCGGCGATACCGATACGAGATATCGATACGTGTCGGTTTGGCCAAAAAGTGATACGTATCGCCGAAATGTATTGGTATTGGTCGATTTTTTATACCTTGCCCATGACCTATTGCTTCCACAAGGGAAGAGGATACTAGTTGAGCTATCGCATAACCGGTATGAACACTTGTTTTAGATACTTAAATACCAATACTTGTTTGGAAATCACTGTTCGAGCCTATGTGATTTCTGAGGGCGCCTAGATTCGAAACCTATTTCTGAGGGCGCCTATGTGATTTCTGATGGAGATCATTTTTTACCCCAATCTTTCACACGATGGATCCTGAGACCATAAGCGTACCATCAGATGGTCAATTTTTTAATCCACATAGCACAGACCCCCAGAAATGGAAAATCACATGGCATAGATCACGCTCAAACGAGATTTTAGGGCATTGTTTTGGGATATATGCTGCGTGGAAGAACAAACAAAATGTCTGATGCTCAACTTATCGTCTCAAGATCCATCATGTGGAACAGGACCGACCCCAAGGATTTGGTGGCCCAAGGCGAGTTCTTAAAATGGGGCCCCTCCATATTAACCTTAAAATAAATAAATTTGCGACAATTTTTTTTATATTGACAAATAAAACAATACTTATTACTCCTAGATTATAAATGTCTATGTATAATTTGAAAATGTAATCAAGAACTTAACGAAAGTATCTATTAAAGAAAAATGAAACACAAAATGAGAACCATGGTAATAAACTCGATATCCGTCCTTAGAGGACTAATACGATAAGGATCGATACGAATTGGCCGATACCGATACGTATCGGCCATTTTTTTTTTTTTTAAAACAAAATTAAAAATGCATGGTAAACTGTTAATTTTTTAAAAAAGGTAATTGAAGGCAAAACGTATTGCAAACGTTTATGGAATCGAGGGAGACTATGATGGGTTTGACAGGCTAGATGGGTTTGGCAGGCTGGACTGACAAACTTTCCCTTTTGTCCTTTCAAAAACTGGATAACCAAAGGGTACCGTTGTTTGTGCACCCCTATTTACTGAAAGCACTCACTTCCTAGCTCCTTTGAACATTGTTGATTGCATGGGATTAGACGATGGAGGACGTGTTTCACCGTTATCTTTCACATAAAAGATCTTGAGATCATGGCGCACATATCAGATGATTACTTTTTAATTCCATAGATCACAAATTCCCCCAAAATAGCCTTAAACTTGGGTTTGAGCGTGATGTGTGTCATATGATTTACTAGTCATATTTTGGGATCTCTGACATATGAAATAAAAAAATGACCATCTGATAGTTGAGCAATGATCTTAAGATCTATTGTATGTAATATCGGCGCGAAATACGATAGTCATCATCTGATTCGAAGGGACCTAGGATGTGAGTGCTCTCACTAAACTGGTGGGCGCAAACAAAATTACCCAAAACTAAAAGAATCCCGAAAATCAGGTCTCTTATTCCCCTAATGTTGTGTATCCTAGCCCCCTATTCCTCTATCATCTGACTCATGGGCCAGATAAGTTTTGAAAAACATTCATATTTAACCCCTAACTTATAGATTGTTGTCCGATGAAAGTTATTTAATATATTTTGTATAATTTTAGTGATTTATGGGTATGGAGATAAGTTTAGTATAAAATAGCCCAAGAGTTCAAAAAATAATGTTAAATCCATGCAACCTTGAATCATCTAGAGCTTATCCCAACTTGCAGCTCAATTTTGACCTATAAAATATTGGATTCATGAAATTTCTATTGCACTCAAAGTTGTAAAGCTCGTTATCTTCTTTCCAATGCCGTAAGAATTGGGTGAATATGACTTCAGAGTAAAATGTTATGGCAAAATATTGAGACTATATCTGTTAAAAGAGTTAGGCCAAGTTTCACAAAAATTTGGGAAAATCGATCGATCGATTTTTGGCTGAATTTTTATGCTTTCAAGGCCTGAAATTAGTCAAAATGGGGGGAAAAAAACTAGGTTTTCGAAAAGGAGCCCTATAAAAGGTAAAGTTAGAGTTAGGATTAGGGGGCTCTTTTTGTTTACATCTTTCTATAGCTAGGTTTAGTTTCTTTTCTGTTTTTGCTTTCTACATTTAGCTTCTTTTCTAGATTTGAGAGATTGATGAGTTGTGAAAGATTTATAATCATCATTCCATGATCGATTCAATGATGATGAAGATCACGAGGATTCTTGTAAAAGGTAAAGTTAGAGTTAGGATTAGGGGGCTCTTTTTGTTTACATCTTTCTATAGCTAGGTTTAGTTTCTTTTCTATTTTGGATTTCTCTGATAACGATTGCATGTTTGTGGTTTATTTTTGTTATTGTAAACACGCCTTTTATCGATTTATTTCTGTTGGTGATAATTCTAATGGCCTTGTAGGGATTAGGATTATAATTAATAAGATACCCATCGTCGGATTAGTGCTTGTAGCTTAATTTCATCGATTACGTGTAATGGTGCTTACTGATTAGGTTGCTAGAGATTAGATAGATCATATCGTCCTGACTAGCCCGTGACTATGAATAGAACCTGATTCTTTTATCTGGCCTTAGCTTGTAACGAAAGGAAGGTTGATTACTGTAGACACCCAAATTTGGCCTAAGGCCCGATCGAAACAGACTTTGAGAGAGGTGCACTCCTGAGCTTCCGATAGCATCGCCTATACCCTTAGGAATCTTCCCAAACCCTTAGAAACTTGCCTAAACCCTTAGAAATTACCCCCGACCTCTCCGGACCCATAGTTAACCCTCCTGGGCATTGTTAGAGAGAGATGTACCAAAGCAGACAAGGACCTCTACTGAAACTGAATTTTATATCATTGAAAAGTAAAGGTTCCCAGCTTTCCAACAAGCTAAGAATCACCTCAATCCAGTTGTACTTCAAAAGTTACGGCAATCCGAAAAAGACTCGAAAACTGCACTTGATTGAACCTCTCGAGAACCTCTCGAGGAGATGGGCATGCCTGGTGTGTGTAATACATACGCTAGGCCATTCCTGGAGAAATGTTGCCTGGTGTGTAGATTATACACGCCAGGCCATTTTTTCCCAGAAATGGCTTGGTGTGTATAGTATACACGCCAAACATAGATGGGCCCCCCAGCGGGATCTGGACTTCCCAAACACTATACATATGCTTGGCGTGGATAATACACACGCCAGGCTTAGTTACAGTAAAACTTAGATTTTGTCTGAATTTCATTTTTGGGGTTTGACTTGTTGACCATCCCACTGTTTAGAGTGGGTTTCATTAGGACTGTTGCACCCCAACTTACCCTCTTTGCAAACTCTAGTCATTTGAAACCTCACCTATCATCTACCATTGAACCCAATTCACATCTTTCCAAGCCCTTAAGATCCTAGGAAACCTTAGATGTTAGGATTACTTAATTGCTAACCCTAATTAGCTTTTAAGTACCCCCTAACCCTCTCTTTTTCTATAAATACAGAGGCACCCCCCCCTTGCAAATGGCTTAAAAATTTTCCAAGAGAGAAAAAGATTAAGAGACCCCCTTCTCCCCTTTGGTGCACCAAAATCTATACAAATTCCATAATTCAAAACTACCTTAGAAACCCCATTTTCCATCAAAAACCTTTGAGTCTAGGAGAGAACTACCCCCAAGCCTTCTTCCTCTACCCCTTAGCTATCAAGCCTTAGAGGATAGAACCCACTCTTCAACCACTCAAGCTATCAGAAGCTCATCAAGTGCACTTATGCGAAGGTCCACAGTTGTGCTACAAGGGCCCGAGCGCTCCGGCTCTCCCCTCTACTCCTCTACCTTCTTAGCTTTTCCTTTATTCTTGAATTTGTGCCGTTACACCGCTAAAATCTCAGTAATTGCGGAGGGGCACAAATAGGATCAACGTTCCTTTGGGCAAAAGGAAGTATTTTTTTCATTTTTATTTTTCCTTTATTTTAGCCATAAGTAGATATCACATTTTAGCAGGTTGATCGGGTGCCTAACACCTTCTCGATCGATAACTGAAGCCCCTACCCAAGAGCCTTTGGCGTGAATCGGTAAATCAAAGTCATATTCGACACTTCGATGCATTAAATATTGATTTGAGGTTTCCCGGGATACCAAAAGCTCTGGGTGGCGACTCTAATTTCTAATTTTTTTAAACAAGCGCATTGTCGCGATGGACTTGCGAGAGCCCATGGTTGCACAAATGGCGACTCTACTGGCGTTTTTCTTTATTTTTACTAACATTTGATTGTTTTCTCTTAATTTCACTCACCCCTACGATTCCGTTGATTTTTCTTACCACTATGATTCAGTCTATTTTTACTTACCCCTACTTTTTCATCGTTTATGTGCCTTAGCGGATTGGCGGGCCTACTTGAGCATTATCTTTACGATTCATTTATTTTTGCGTCATTTATATGCCTTAGCCAATTGGCGGACTTACTTTCACATTTACAGGCCTTAGCCGTTTGGCGGGCCTACGTGAGCTTTTACTTTTCGCAATCATATCTCATCAGTGGATGTCAGCTCGTAGAGGCGGCACGGGACGATCAATCCCTATTTTTAAACATTAAGCAAGCTCCCTTAAAAATTTAAGTTAAAATTGAACCAAGAGGGTGACTTAATTGAATTTTTTCGAGGGTAGATTTTATCAGGGTTGGAAATTTTAGGTAAAGATACAAACGTCTCGGTTCTTAGTATGGTAGTAGCCCCTAGTGGTGATGATCGGGAAAAGTACCACCCCATCCAATATCTGAGAAGGTGCTTGCGCCGGAGGTATATTGGGTGGGTGACCGATCCAGTTACGAAGCATAATACCCTTGGGGGAGTGTATTAGTTGTCCCGAATCAACCTTGTATCCTTAGGTTCGGTGATGAGGGACCTGTTACAACAAGAAAATAGTCCCCGGAAGCATTGCTTCCAGAAAACCAGAAAAGAGACCAATATCGGGCTTGTTGTTAGCTGTCAAAATATTAATTCCATTTTATCCTGACGTGCGTAAAATACACGCCAAGCCATTTTTACCCAAAACTGCTCTGGCGTGTATAATACACATGCCAAGCCAAAATCACCAAATTTTGGCCTGGCGCATATAATACACACGCCAAGCCTATTTTGGGCTAGGCAGCCCGAATCTAAGGCCTATTATCACCTTTCAGAGTCCCCACTTAGTGGTTTAGCAACTCTGATAGGTCACACACTCTTCGACACCCAATATGCCCTCGCCGGTTAAAAGAGGTTACCTTCTTATTGACTCGCTCCGGGGGATCGGGTTGTTTGCCTAGATTCCCGTTCCTTCACATAAATTAAAGTCCCTTTGACTCTTTCGAAGAATGTTGGGGTCCCACCGCGGGAGTTATTTAGGGTACGAATATTGCTCGAAAAGGGAATTCCAAAGGCCTCGGAGTTCTTCATCGTAAAGATTTACTTATTTTAAAATAAAATAAAATAACCCAAAAATATATAGCTTATGGCATCGGCATAACAGCATCACCTTACCCTCTGTCATCCCGTAGGATAAGAAGGAGAAAATTGTACGGACCCTAACCGATGCATCCGTACCCAACCCATCACCAAGCCATGTCGTGGGCTGTAGATCCGGTGTACGCCGATCCCGATTCATCCCCGCCATGCTCCCCAACCCATTCTCATTTGGAGGAAATATTCACCTCCATTCCACTCACCCAACCATCATTCACCATCACCGGACCCTTCCGTGCACCCATATTCCCATCCGCACCGATTCAAAGCTCATCCCTTTCCCCACCCACATATGTTAAAGATCCAACCACATCCACTTCAAATCCCCCCAATTTGTCCCCCACCTTTACCCAGAATCCACCTTATGTGCCACCCTATTCTTTCCCCACCTCAAACAAAAATTTATCCCATTTTTCTTCCACATTCAATATGCCCCCCTCATCTCCATCCGATCCAAACAGGCAACATTTTGTCACATCCACTCTTCCAAATCCCCCCCATCTCTCATCCATACCTTCCCAAAATCCAAACCAATCCTCCACCTTTACCCCACATTTCCCCAACCCCCCCAAGCAATGACCAATCATCCCTCATCCTCACAAACCACACACAATAGCCCTTCATATACCCAGGTCATGCCCAATTTTATCGGGGCCATGCCCGAATTTTCTCATACACCCACCCAATCCATACCCTATATTTCCCTTCTATTAGATACACCCCTTCCACCCACCCACCCAATCCAATGGCCATGATGGAGGAAATGGTTAGGGCCTACACCAGCTGGAAGGCTTCTCAAAACAGCCTCCCTTATCCACCCCTCACAAACCCATCTCATACTCTCCCAAATCTCCATGCCCCTTTTCTCCAAAACTGTCATCAACCCCCTATTATCCATGCCACCCAAGACCCACACAAATCATGGGGTCATTGGAGCAGGCCTCAGGCCCCCATGGGCCAGACCCATCAAGGCCCAATGGACCAGACCCACACAAAGGCCCAATGGGCCACACCAACCAAGGCTTGATGGGTCGGACCCACTAAGGCCCAATGGACCATACCCATCAAGGCCCAATGGCCCAGACCCACCAAGGCCCCATGAGCTAGACCTACCTAGGCTCTATGGCCCAAGCCCATCCAAGCTCCTTACCCGATACCCAAGCTCAGCAAGGCCCAAACCTTAGAACCTCATACCCACACCCTCCATAATTCCTTCAAAATCCCATTCACTCATCATACCCAACCCAATACAGGAACCTATCTCACACTGTTCATCAACCCCAACTCACCCATCCTCCTACATCTCAAACTCATCCCCATGAATTCCCCCAAGCACAATGGCCTCATCAAACCCTAATCCAAAACTCAACCTTCACTCACCCCATCATTCCATCGAATTTTTCCCATGTACAGTGGTCCCATCCAGCACCCCTTCAGACTACCCAACACCAACAAGAAAATCTCACCCTTCCCCCGTTCTATGAAGACCCACAGTATGAGGAAGATGAGATAAGAAATAGCGGGGCTTATATGGGGGCACACACAACTATCAATCCTCCGACACACTTAATCACCAACCCACCGCAGTACAAAGTGAATGGAGGCCGACAGTCGAAAGAATGACACCACCATCCAAAGAATCTAAGCAATTGAGGGAACAGATGGACAAGATCCAAAAATAATTAATGAAGATGGGTGGAATTAAGATCCATGCCATGGACTTTTCCGACCTGTGCCTATTTTATGAAGTCCCCTTACCCCCGAAATTTAAAGTGTCGATCTTCGACAAATATAATGGCACGGGTAACCCCATTGCACATCTCAAGTCCTACTGCGAGGACATGTGCCAGTACGGAGGGGATGAGCGTTTGCTCATAAAGGTCTTCCAAAAGAGCCTTACGGGCTTGGCCTTAAGGTGGTTCACTTCACTGGAACCTTCCATGATCAAAACTTGGAAGGATCTGACCCAATTATTTTAAGAGCAATATGTCTACAACATAGACATTGAACCCAGAAAATTGGACCTGGCCCGATTAAAATAGAAGTCCATTGAAGCGTTCAGCGATTATCTGGGGTGATGGAGATCATTAGCAGCCCAAGTGAAAAACCGGATACCCGATGATGAACAAATTGAGATGATCTCAAGAAACACTCTTCCGGTCATCTCAGATATTTTGGTATACCAATAGCAGTTCAGCTTTGCAACCTAGTGAGGAATGCTAACCACTGCAAGGATGTAGTAAGAGAGGGTTGTTTAAATAAAACGGTAACCAGTGGGGTCCGCAAGTTTCCTGAGTAGAGAATCAAGAGGAGCAAGGGGGGAGGTCCAAGTTGTAATGACCACCAACCCAATACCAACATAGTATCATTCAAGTTTGGGGCAGCACTGCAAGCCCTAGCACCTACAAATCAGGCTCCAAGGCAGAACAACATCCCCTGGGGGTAGCAGACCCCTGAGTAGAGAAGGGCCCGATATACCGAGTGTTCACTCCCTTAGGGAAATCCATGAATGTCCTTTTGCCTCTACTGGTCTAGAAGGGTCTGGTCACTATACTCCAACCATGACCTCCGTTGAATCTGCCCCCTAGAGGTTACAAACCCAACACACACTGTAATTACCACCAGGAACCTGGGCACCCAATTGATCCATGCTATCCATTAAAGCATGTGATAAGACCTCATTGAGGCAGAGAAACTCATTCCCCCTGTACCTCCTCAAGCAAATCAGCAAACTAACATTCATCAGGCGCCATTGCCGCCACACCGGCAGGGAGGAATGGGCCCAAGGGCCACAATTAACATGCTGTAAGAAGAAATATAAGAGGTTGACCCCTCGGATTATATCAACATGAAAGAGAGATATGAATGATCAGGGCAATGGAACCAAAGATCCAAAATCGTAAGGGTAATCGAGCCTCTGAACTTGGCCAATTATTCCGAAGTCCGACACCTGATTATTTCCCAAGCCCAACACCCCAAGAAGCACCTCTGGATTTAAGGTTGTATTTTCTGGTTCTAGCCCCCATCAATCATGTACAACCCAGCTGGACCCCACCTTCGCAATACCAATCATATCTGGCGCTCAATTTTACCTCACCCCCATTATTCCCTCAACCTTCGAAACAAACTCCAACCCAATACAGTTGGCCCAATGCTGCCACATCATCGTCAATTCAATCACCTCATGTACCAGTTAAACCACATTTGGCCCAGCATTGCCTCACCAACCCCACCAATTCAATCATATCCGACACCTCCACCAGTTCCATTTCAGATCCTCAAACCAACATATAATCCCCATCAGATCCTGTTGAACTATAATCAAACCGATATCAATGCCAAGAGTAGCAATGAAGGAGCAGTGGAATTCGTTACCCGATCTAGCAAGATCTCTAAACAACCAAAAGTATTGCCACCTACCCAGCCAGATGAAAGAAAGGATACTGTAGCAGCACATCCTATGGAAAGTATGAGCCAAGAGCACGCATTAACGACACAATTGAAAAGAACACCGACTCATATCACTATCTGGGATCTCCTGATGACGTCTCTGCTCCATTTCCAAGCTTTAATGGGAGCGCTAAAAGGCGCCCATGTCTTCGGCCAAGTTTCCTCAGATGAGGTGGGACACATGATTGGACAAGTGATGGCTCCTAATGCCATCTCATTTTCGGACATTGACCTCCCATCTAAAGGAAGCGATCATTACCAACCCCTCAACATTACGGTTGAAGTAGGGAGTATAATGATACCATTGGTTTTGATCGACAATGGTTTGACATTAAATGTGTGCCCACTGCGAATCGTAACCAAGATTGGGGTTGATCCAACCAAGTTCAAGCCAGCCAGAACAAGTGTCAGAGGGTTCGATAACACTAGAAGGGAGGTAATAGGAGAAATAGACTTGGAGCTCACCATTGGGCCAATAACCTGCTCCATCCCATTCTAAGTCATGGATATCAAATCCACCTTTTACCTACTACTAGTGCGCCCATGGCTACACGAAATTTGGGCAATACCTTCGACCTTGCATCAAAAGGTTAGATTTATATCGGAACTGAATGTCATTACCATCATAGGCGAAGGGCGGGAAGAAAGAGAGAAAAGGGCCCACAACATCAAAAATCTCAAGGTACTGGATTTGCCACATACAGCAGAGGATATTGACCTTCATAGCTTACAGTATGAAACATTCACAACGACATCAAAACCCACCTTAATAAATTGGCAGAGGAATGGTTGCACCTGTAACCAATCTCCAAAAGTGGGGCTACCAGAAAGGAAAAGGTTTAGGTCTTAGCCTGCAAGGCAGAAGAGACCCAGTCAGGGCCAAGGGCGGTGAGCGAGTCAGATTCATCTTAAGCTACAAGCCTACTGAAGAAGAAGTTCAGGAAGCCAAGGAAAAGCCCCGAATCATTGTCGCAGCAAAATCTCAGGGGATAGACCTAGAAGATGAACCCTTATCGCGACCTCACATTCAAAGCACATTTGTGAGAGTCGGGGTCATAAAAATTGATCAGAATGGGGTAACACAGCTAACCCCGCACAAGTCGACAGCCCCGATCCACCCAACCAATCCCTAAATCATCCCTCCCAATTTTGAAATAGACCTAGCCTCCCTGTCCCTTTTTTAGTAGGAGTTTCCCATGCCTGTATAGTCCCACCCTATGGTAAATCACCACAGAACCATGTTAACGTTTGAGGGGAGTGTCCAGGACGAGTCCAAGATAAACATGATGGAGGCTGACTCTCAAAAGCCATATCAATCAGCCTCCTCTACCTGAGAAGGTAAAGGGACAATATCACAGGTAAGGAATTGGGCGTCAATGCCTTTAACTCTGGAAGCTTCAAGTGGCCTGAAACTTGACACCCTCTTTCCAAAAAAACAATAACCTATAAAAGTGAGGTGAGCCCTTGGCAAATAATACCATGTGTATATAGGGATCCGCCTTGCCAAGGGCCCACTTTCGAAGAAAAAAAAAATCTAAAAAAAATAAAAGAAATACAAAATAATCCAAAAAAATTATCTTTCAAAATTCCTGAGAAAATCAAAGAAAATGGTGCCTTAAAAGAAAAACTCGTCCCACGTGAAATCGACCCCTTTCTTGTAGAAATACAAGAAGAGGTAGGAGTCACGAGTCTGAATGAGGAAATTCCAACCGAGGAGCTCCCTAATGAGCTCCTTGACCGGTTTGCCAATTTCGAGCATGGCCCTACACCGATTGTTGAAGAAACGGAGGGCATCTATCTAGGGATTGAGGAGATCCCCAGAATCACCAAGATTGGGAAGTCGCTGTCTCTCGAGGAAAGAAGCAGCATGATTGATTTCCTTCGATGATACGAAGACGTCTTTACATGGTCATATGAGGATATGTCTTGTCTGGATACCGATTTGGTCGAGCATGAGTTGCCGCTATATTTAGATGTTAAACCGGTCAAGCGGAAGTTGAGATGCCTCAGACCAGAGTGGATGCTGAAATTAAAAGATGAGGTCATCAAGCAGTATGATGTGGGGTTTCTCATGGTCTCCAAATTCCCGCAGTGGCTAGCCAACATCGTTCAAGTACCGAAGAAGAATTGAAAGGTTCACATGTGCATTGATTCCAGATATCTCAATAAGGCGAGCCCAAAGGATGACTTCTCGTTGTCACACATCGACATCTTGGTCGATAACACTGCTAGGCGTGGGATAGTCTCATTTTTGAATGGATTCTCTTGGTATAATCAGATCAAGATGGCAGAAATAGACCGCGAGAAAACAACGTTCATCACTCCAAGGGGAACTTTCTGCTATCGAGTCATGCTTTTCAGACTGAAAAATATTGGGGCAACATATCAGAGAGCGATGACAACACTCTTCCACGATATGATGCACCGAGAAATTGAGGTGTACGTTGATGACATGATCGCTAAATCACCGGAAAGAGGTAACCATCTTGTGAATCTCCAGAAGTTGTTTGAAAGATTGAGGAAATATAGGCTCCGTCTGAAGCCTCAGAAGTGTGCATTGGGTGCCATGTCAGGAAAACTACTGGGCTTCATTGTCAGCAGAAGAAGCATTAAGGTTGACCCAATCAAGATAAAAGTTATCGTCGAAATGCCACCGCCATCTATCGAGAAATAAGTCAGAGGCTTCTTGGGCTGAATATAGTGCATCAGTCGATTCGTTGCACAACTAACTCCTATTTGCATGCCGATCTTCAAGTTACTATGAAAAGATTCGCCAGTCAAATGGAATGATGACTGTCAGGCAACATTTGATAAAATTAAAGGTTACCTCCTCAACCCACCAGTTTAGTGCTACCTGAACCCAGGAGACCACTCTTAATGTATCTCTCCACAATGGAAGTTTCGATGGGATGTGTCCCAGGACAACATGATGAAATAGGAAGAAGAGAGTAGGCCATTTATTACTTGAGAAAGAAATTCACCGATTATGAGACATGCTATTCTCGTATGGAGAAAGCATGCATGGCTCTCATATGGGTTACCCAGAAGCTCCACCACTACTTGTTATCTCAAGCTATTCTACTCCTAGGACCAATGGATCCATTGAAGTACCTATTCAAAAAGTTGGCTCTCACTGGTTGAACTGCATGCTGACAACTTCTATCTAAATTTGACATCACCTATGTCACTCAGAAGTCAATCAAGGGGCAAGCACTCGCTGATCATCTTTTCGAGAATCCTTTACCTGATTATGAGCCTTTGAGAACCTAGTTTCCTGATGAAGACATCTTGTTCATGACAGAGGATGAGAGAAAAGAGGTAGAAGAGTCTTGGGTAATGCACTTTGATGGGGCATCGAACGCAAAAGGTCAAGGAGTCGGCGCTATTCTAATTTCACCGAAAGGGTCCGGTACCAGTCTCTATCAAACTCAATTTTCCCTACACCAATAATATGGCCGAATATGAAGCCCGCGTAGCTGGATTACAAGCAGCTCTTGATCTTAACATAACTCATCTCAGGGTGTTTGGTGATTCACACCTGATAATGTGCCAGACCAACGGAGATTGGAAGACAAATGATGAAAAGTTAATCCCATACCATGAACACCTCGAGGATTTGATAGCATGCTTCAAAGTGGTTACCTTCTCCTATGTCCCGCGAGCAAGGAATCATTTTGCTGACGCGCTTGCAACGTTGGCATCGATGGTTGAAATTCCCTATGGTGTCGAAATGAAGGCAATCATGATTGAACAGAGGAACGAGTCAGCCTTCTTCCTACAGATTGAGGGATCTGAAAAGGTAGATGATGAGCCTCCATGGTTCTCAGATATCAAGAATTTCCTTGAAACTTGAGCTTTCCCTGAGGGCACTTCGAAGACGGACATGCGGACTATCCAACGTTTAGCAGCTAATTACGTCATCTGTGGCGAGTGCCTCTACAAGCGATCATATAAACAATATCCTACTCTGATGTCTAATTGAGGGTGAGGCAGCCAACATTATGAAAGAGATCCATGAGGGAGTATGCAGGGCCCACGCAAATGGGCACATGCGTGCCAAAAATATCCTACGGTAAGGATATTTTTGGACTACCATGGAATCTAACTATTGCAAGAACATTCAGAAGTTCTACAAATGCTAAGAACACTCCAGTTTGATACATGCTCCAGCCATAGATCTACACAGTATGACCACTCCTTGGACATTCGCTACTTGGGGCCTCGACGTCGTTAGAAAAGTCAATCTGAAAGCTTCGAACGGGCATCAGTTTATCTTTGTCGCCTTTGAATACTTCACCAAATGGGTAGATGCAGCATCCTATACAAATATCACGGCCAGCCACATTGAGAAATTCATCAAGAATAATATTGTTTGTCGATTCGGTGTACCCAAAGACATCATCAAGGATAATGGCACCAACTTTGCAAACAAGCGTATCAGAGCCTTCTACAAGCAATATAAAATCAAACATCATTGCTCATCACCATATCAGCCGTAAACCAATGGTGTCGTAGAAGCTACTAACAAAACAGTCATCCACATCTTTGAGAAGATGGTCATCACATATCGAGATTAGAGTGAAATGTTATCATTCGCATTATGGGCCTACCAAATGTCGATCCATACCGCTACAGGGGCAACGCCATTTTCCCTTGTGTAGGGAACTGAGGCCATCCTACCAATTGAGGTTGAAGCACCCTCGCCCTACATTTTCATCAAATCTGATCTATCGAAAGCCGAAAGAGAGAGGTCCCATTTTGAGCAGCTGAACCTACTCGATGAGAAAAGGCTCCTAGCCTTGTGTCACACTCAGGCCTATCAGAGAAGGATTGCAGGTGCTTATAAGAAATGTGTTCGTGTTTGAGATTTGAAAGTGGGTGATACTGTACTTAAGAAAATCTTCCCTTCTCTTCACGCCGATCCAAGATGGAAATTCAAGCCCAGCTAGGAGGGACCTTACATCATCCAAGAAGTACTCCCTGGATACGTGCTCCGCCTCGCCACCATGAACGGAGATCACTTTCCTGAGACAATCAACGCTAGATACGTCCGACGACTCTATTCATAAGTCTCCCGCAGTAAGGTAAGTACTGATAAAAATGGATACGTGACTGCTTAAGGATACTTTAAAGAAGAGGCCATCATTTCAAAGCCAAGTAGCCAAAAAGTGACCCTAAATGATCATATCCTTTGCTATACCCGTTGAGCTATTGGCCTTTCTTTCATAAATCCCTCCTTAAAAAAGTAGAAGGAAAAAGTGTATATAACAAATAAAAAAAGGGAGAAAAAGAGTTACCATCAAATCTAAAAAAAAAAATAAAAAATCAGAAAAGCAAAATCCTAAAAAAAAGATGTCTGAAAAAGAACAAAAACAAGAAAAAAAAAATGGGGCATGTACAGTCCAAATCCCCCAAGGAAGAAGTGCATTATGGCAGTTGAAACCCAATCAAGGAAACCTTTAAAAACCCAGAATACCTTTAAAATTCCTAACCTATCTCATGACCATAATACATTCCGAGAAAAAGCCCTCTTTAAGGTCCACAAGCAGTCACAGTATCTGTTGAGTCAGCACGAGCCAAGCTGTGAGATAATAAAAGAACTCCATCCAGTCGGCTATGACGGAGTCGATGTCCATGTCGTAGCTTTGAAAAAAATAAAAATAAAAAAAAGAAAAGAAGTAAAAATATACAAGCTCAAAGCAAAATGGATGTGATAAAAACCCGCAAGGGCACCATGGGTAAGAATAGTGAGCTTCTGCAGACCAGGAGAAAACCTGAAAAGGCACCTAGGGTAAAAATGCGTACCCATGAACGTAGTGAAAACCTGAAAGAGCGCTATGAGTAAAAAAGAGGGCAACAACGGGCATGGCGAAAACTTGTCTTTGGCGCTGTGAGTAAAAACATGGTTGAAAAAGAAAAAGAAAAATTATCCAGTGACTCCTTTGATTGCATTTTTGAATTATCTGGTCACCAATTGGGCTGCTTATATTTGCTCAAATTAGGTCCTGATCAAGTATATCTTCAGACTGCACCATCAAACTATGACCCGAGGTAAGGAGAAAAGGTTGATTCGATCCAAAGGGATGAATGTTCCAACCTTGGTAAAAATTTTGAACCTCACTCAGGTCTGACCCCATGAACGGGTTCGACTATGCTCAAAATAGGACCTATTACTTCGCCTCGTTGTTAAGGCATTAGACAAATAAAAAGAAGAAAAGAAAGAGAAAAACAACAAAAACAAGAAATCCGGAAAATTCCAAAAAATATTTACTCCTTCCATGTACATATTTACAGCATCGTACTTCCATCTCAAAAATGAAGAAAAAGAATAAAAAAATATCTGAAAATAAAAAACCAAAAATATAGAAATCTTAAAAATTAAAAATGTTTAGGTAAAGGTTTGATTCTCTTTTTGTTAATTAGGGTGCATATTGTTACCTATATAAACAAAAAAGGGACTGATGTTTTCTCAAGAATGTGTAGGAACATGAAATGGTCCAAAGCCTTGAAGCAGGCAACCTCTCAGTGATAGACAAATTAGATGAAGCATCTCACCACCAACGTCTAGTCTATTTCAAAAAAAGAGAGAAAAAATAAGAAATTCATTTTGAAAAACAAAAAAGATAGCTATATCTTTGTGGTACTTTCGCCACGCACAACTATGCACATATGTGCTTCAATGCGGTAAAATATTAATATTTTATCGACAATGTAGCTACACTATATTAACGTCCTGAGTCTACGGTTCGCCTTGGATCTTTGGATCCTACTTTAAAGTAGGAGCAACAATGCCAATCCCGATCAAGCAGTCAATATTTCAATCAGGTTGATTCCACTGCTAAATCTTCAAGCTAAGCGCTCCGTCTTTGGATTCATGTGAACTTTAGTGTTTTAAGCTTCAGATTTCATAGAAAAAGGTCAATCGTTGGTTAAGACCAGCCTGTCAGAAAGAAATTACATCGAACCACTATGTTCTCATATGCATTCAGAAGGGCTCATTCTGGGTTGCAGGCTTAAAACATGCATTTATACGGTCCCTTAGATAGGCGCCATGTGTCTGGGAATCCGTGGATGGTCGTTGTTTTGGTAAATAGTCCCCGGATGGGTTTTGGGTCGGGACTTCCATCGCCTTGTTATTTATCACCCCCTGATGGATGCATGTTTATGCATAGTCATTCGTTTATAATTTCATTATCGACAGAGACCAGGATTGGATGTCTACTTCGGTAGGTACCCAATTTTGTCCGGATCTATTAAGTATTATTTGAAGTTGGGTACTCTAAGTCATGTTGATTCAGGGCACACTATCAAAAATGGCACGTACTCCCAAAAAGCGTTGCGATAGCAATTCACTCCGCTCAGGTAGTTGTGCTAAATTAACTTTGGGATCAATGGGTTCACCCAAGGACCTCAAACCCTACTTCATGCAGGGGCACCCATGGCTAGTCAAAAGGGGGCAGTCAATGCCTCACGGGATTGGACACAAGCTGTGGTCCGTCGCATGTTTGCTCTATGCCTATCTTTAAGTATGGGTCGATTACCCTCTTATTACGAAGCTATTATACTCAGAATGAAACTCGAACATTGAACATCTTTAATTATCTCGAGAAGCAAATATTTTTTGCCAGCATATTAGGCTTTCCCAACTCGTACCATCTCGGTTATGCCCAATAATGTCGCTAAGCACTTGGGGACCAATAGCCTTGAGGAACGGACGTTTTTCCATCATACAGGACTTCCGTTTACTCACCATGTTACCCACCTAATGTTTGAGGTTCGTTCTGAATACAGTGAACCCATCAGTGTTGCCTTAGGCCTCTTCAGATGTCTCTTGTCTTTGGCATTCGATCATTAGTGATCGGATATCAAAGAGGGGCATCTGTAGACACCCAAATTTGGCCCAAAGCCCGATCCAAATAGACTTCGAGAGAGGCGCACCCCTGAGCTTTCGATAGCATCTCCCATACCCTGAGGAATCTTCTCAAACCCTTAGAAACTTGCCAAAACCCTCAAGAATTACCCTCGACCTCTCCGGACCCATAGTTAGCCCTTCGGGGCAATGGCTAGAGAGAGATGTACCAAAGCTAGCAAAAACATCTACTAAGATTGAATCTTATACTATTGAAAAGTAGAGGTTCCCAGCTTTCCAACAAGCCAAGAATCACCTCAATCTGAGTTGTACTTCAAAAGTTACGACAATCCAAAAAAGACTCGAAAACTGCACCTGGTTGAACCTCTCGAGAACCTCTCAAGGAGATGGGCATGCCTAGCGTGTCTAATACACATGCTAGGACATTCCTGGAGAAATGTTGCTTGGCGTGTATATTATACACGCCATGCCATTTTTTCTTAGAAATGTCTTGGCATGTATATTATACACGCCAAACATAGATGGCCCCCCAGCGGGCTCTGGACTTCCCAAACACTGTATATATGCCTGACGTGAATAATACACACGCCAGGCTTAGCTACAGTAAAACTTGGATTTTTTCTGAATTTCATTTTTGAGGTTTGACTTGTTGACCATCCCAATGTTTAGGGTGGGTTTTATTAAGACTGTTGCACCCCCACTTACCCTCTTTGCAAACTCTAGTCATTTGAAACCTCACCCTATCATCTACCATTGAACCCGATTCACATCTTTCCAAGCCCTTATGATCCTAGGAAACCTTAGATGTTAAAATTACCTAATTTCTAATCCTAATTAGCTTTTAAGTACCCCTTAACCCTCTCTTTTTTTATAAATAGAGAGGCACCCCCCCTTGCAAATGGCTTGAAAATTTTCCAAGAGAGAGAAAAAGATTAAGAGACCCCTTTCTCCCCATTGGTGCACCAAAACCCATACGAATTACAAAATTCAAAATCACCTTAGAAACCCCATCTTCCATCAAAAACCTTTGAGTCTAGGAGAGAACTACCCCCTAGCCTTCTTCCTCTACCCCTTAGCTATCAAGCCTTAGAGGTTAGAACCCACTATTCAAGCACTCAAGCTATCGGAAGCTCATCAAGTGCACCTACACGAAGGTCCATAGTTGTGCTACAAGGGCTCAAGAGCTCCAGCTCTCCCCTCTACTCCTCTACCTTCTTAGCTTTTCCTTTATCCTTGAATTAGTGCCGTTACGCCGTTGAAATCTCAGTAATTACGGAGGGGCACAAATGTGATAAACATGACTTTGGGCAAGAGGAAGTGTTCTTTTCATTTTTATTTTTCCTTTATTTTGGCCATAAGTAGAGACCGCATTTGAGCTGATCGGGTGCCTAACACCTTCCCTATCGATAACCGAAGCCCCTACCCAAGAGCCTTTGGCGTTAATCGGTAAATTAGAGTCATATTCGGCACTTCGGTGTATTTAATATTGATTTGAGGTTCCCCGGGGCACCAAAAGCATCGGGTGGCGACTCTAGTTTCTAGTTTTTTTAAATGAGTGCATCCTTGCGACGGACTTGCGAGAGCCCATGGTTGCACAATTACCCAGAAATCAAATTAGATTAAGAATAGGATGCGAGTTAGTTATAAATCTATGATTAAAGGAATTCCAAGATGCTTTCTCATTATTTCTCAAATCTGTTTTAATTGCTTTATAGAAAGCTTAATTAGAATTTACTTTTCCAAACCCTTTCTTTAATCAAGGCTTTACACTCTTTAGATTTAATTAAAATTACTTGCCTCCCTACTGTTTGACACCCTTGTACTCACCCTCGTTCATTAGACTTATGCACTTGTAAGGATACTATTTTAAAGCAATCAAGTTTTTTGCGTCGTTGCCTGGGAGGCAATGAAAGTTTATTAATTTTTAGAAGTGTTTAGTTTTGTTTAAAAAAAAATTAAATAAATAAATTTTGTGTTTGTGCAGACTGTCAAATTTCTGCACACTATTACTTCTCGATCGATCGATTTGTAAAAATCGATCGATCGACTGAGGAGCAGAGAACTGTGTCAACCAAGTTTGCTCACTGTTGCTTCTTGATTGATCGATTTGTAAAAATTGATCGATCGATTGAGGAGCAGAGAACTGTGTCAACCAAGTTTGCTCACTGTTGCAAATCAATCAATCGATCCAATTGTAACAACCTTGAAATTTCCAACCCGAAACACAGAAATTCCCAAATCGCTAGATCATAGTTCATAATCTAATTACAGAGATTTTTTTTATATCAATAGAAAGCAAGCCATTAAATAAAAAAAACTATTACATGTATGTCCATAATGAAAGCTTAAACAAAAAGTAAAACAACTGGTGACGGTCGTTCGTCACACAAACAGTGATATTTAACATCCAAAATAATAGTAATAGGTTTAAAAGTTCATTTAACTATACCAAATCTAAGTGTCCAAAGAAATCTATGGATAAAGCTGCTCAGGAGGAAGATCTGTGTCATCCTCTAATACGAAGTTCGGATCTTCTTCTAACTCATGGTCTGGAACTACTTCAGTACCTGTGATACATAGTGTCGAGGTGAGCTAACAGTTTAAGCTCAGTAGGGTAGTGCAATACACAATTATATTTCATATGATCAAAACATAGTTCCAATGATAGATTCGAAGTATTTGCTTAAATGACAAAACATAATTTCTAAGGTGCAAAGAGCGAAACACATATTTTAATAACGATTTTCATGCAAGATTTAATGAGACTAATCTTTATGGTTCACATGCAGGTTATTATTCAATGTAGATCTTAAATCCATAACTTAAATAATCTCTAGATCGTGTATATAGCGCTAGAGCCGAAGTCAAAACCACTGGGAATCCTAACCATCATCATTCTAAGAACAATTTTCCAAAGTGCCCAAGCCCCTGCGTTGAGGGATACTTGTGCGGTCCCAAGGTCTAAAGGTGCCGAAGCACAGGATTCGTTCTACATGAATCTCTATAAATCACATGCAATTTTAATCACATAATTCAATGCTCATGGTTCATAATTTAAAGTCCAAAGGTTCCAAAAGTTTAAAAGTTGATTCATAGGGTTCAATATGAAGATTTAATTCAATATCTAAAATCCAATACAGAAATAAATATTTAACATTCAATCAGTCCGATTCAAAAGTTTCATAATTTGAAGTAAATTCTAATGTGCAATATTTAAAAGATTCTAAGTTTTGATGTAATAATTTCAATGAGTTCAATACTAATATTTCACAGGTTTATATCGAGAATGTCATTAAAGCCACAGATCAAACTCAAAATGTAATTATACAGTGAATTTCCCCTACCTCAGTTTCTAAAATCGCAAGGAATGGAGTGAGATGTCTCCTTTGTTCTATGTCTGATTCCCTCTTCTATGGTTCATTTATAGTTGACACATAAAAGAATCAAATCATCAATGATTGATTGAATCAGATAGGGGACATTCCCTATTTTTAATATTCACAGCTTGCTGTTGTCATGTGATAGCGCGCTGCGAACTACACACAGTGAGCTAAAGCAAAAAAAATTCTCAGTTTTTTTATGTCAGTAGTGCATCGTAATGAGAACAAATTTTCAAAGTGCCTAAGAATGGATCAATTATTGGTATTAGAGCTATGGCATTAGATCTCATGTGACGCCATAAGAACAGATCAACTGTGACACCATGTGTCACAGTTGGTATCAAAGCTATGGCATTAGATCCCATGTGACACCATAAGAACGGATCAATTGTGACACCATGTGTCACAGTTGGTATCAAAGATATGGCGTTAGATCCCATGTGACATCATAAGAACGAATCAACTGTGACACCATGTGTCACAGTTGGTATCAGAGATACGACGTTAGATCCCATGTGCCACCATAAGAACGGGTCAACTGTGACATCATGTGTCACAGTTGGTATCAGACCAGTAGCTTCAAGTCCTATCAGAACATAGACCGGACTCTCACGATTTCTTCTGATTATACCATTGTTCAATCATGATAGGTCCTTAAGGCACCTCATCATAGATCAGAGATCACTAACACTGAGGGCCATTTTAATGGAGCCGGAATAGCCATAGGCGCCAATAACATTCCGGTGGGGGGAGAAAATAATAATGCACGTGTCAATCAAACCCTGGAGACAATGGTGAATGCCATGGCACAGTAGACGAACACTATGGCACAGTAGACAACCCTGCTTGCAACCAGGTACCAACCCTTTGGATTCCAGGAATTCAGATGGATGAAACCTCCCATCTTCTTCGAAAAAGTAGACCCTGGTGAAGTAGAAGCATGGCTAAACCAAATGGAAAAGATCTTCCACGTGGTACTTTGCACGGAAGATGAAAAACTTCGATGGGCATCATTCCAATTGGAAGGGGAAGCAAATCCATAGTGAAAATTCATGGAAAGGACCCGGGAATAAGAAATGTCGAATGCACTGTGGACCTGGGTTTAGTTTATCGAGAAGTTCAATGAGAAGTATTTCCCTGAAGCAATCAGAGATCAATTCGAAGTCAAATTTATTTAACTGTAGTTAGGCCAAATGATTGTGGCAGAATACGTGACAGAGTTCACACGGCTTACAAGGTTCACTCCCAATTTTGTAGCCACAGATGCAATGAAGGCAAAGAAATTCGAACGGGGATTGAAGCCAACAATCCAAGAAAGAATATCTCTATTCAAATTGAGAACCTTTGTTGAGGTGATGAACATGGCTCTCATTTCCGAGAAGGACATCGAGAAAATGTATAAGAGGAGGGAACAATAAAATAAAAATAGGATGAGTCAAAGGCAAGCGAATATCGATGACCAGTTAAACAAGCGAAATTTTTTTTCAGTCGCATTCAGATTTTATGGCACTAAGCCAAAAATTATGCCTTTTATATATGCTATTCGAGCGGAATGGTTCATGAACAATGGATGCTACGGTTATCTCGCATTCGTACAAAATCAACGGGAAGAGAAGGCCACCATTTCCGATATTTCCATCGCATGTGAGTTTTTTGAGGTGTTTCCTGTAGAGTTACTGGGATTACCGTCAGACAGAGAAGTTGAATTCTTAGTGGACTTAGCTCCAGGCACAAAGCCAGTATCAAAGGCACCATACCATATGGCACCTGCAGAGCTGAAAGAACTCAATGAACAACTACAAGAACTCTTAGACAAAGGATTCATAAGATTGAGTGTTTCTTCATGGGGAGCACCTGTACTATTTATCAAAAAGAAGAATGGTTCTATGCGACTTTGCATCGATTATTGTTAATTGAACAAGTTGACGATCAAGAACCGTTACCCACTTCCTCGTATTGACGACCTCTTCGATTAGCTTAAAGGTGCAATATTTATCGTGAAGATAGATCTGAGATCAGGATACCATAAACTGAAAGTTAAGACAGAAGACATTCTAAAAACTACTTTTTACACAAGATATGGCCACTATGAGTTTCAAGTGATGCTATTCGGGTTAATGAACGCACCAGCATCCTTCATGGACCTGATGAACAGAGTCTTCAGACCACATCTCTACAAGTGTGTGGAAGTCTTCATGGATGACATCCTCATCTATTTGAAGACTAGAGAAGATCATGAAAAACATCTATGTCTAGCACTTCAGACACTTTGTGATCACTGGCTGTATGCAAATTTGAGCAAGTGCAAATTTTGGCTGAAACAAGTGAGTTTCTTGGGACATGTAATATCCGATGAAGGCATTAAAGTCAACCCAGCAAAAATTGAGGCCATTATAAAATGGGAACAACCAAAGACAGTGACCGAAGATTTGTAGAAGGATTCTCCAAAATTACAGGACCACTTACTCAACTTACAAGAAAGAATGCAAAGTTTGAATGGAATGACTTATGTGAAAAAAGCTTCTAAGAACTCAAAAAAAAGTTAACTTCTACTCCAGTACTAGCAATACCTTCAGGCAGTGGAGGTTTCGTAGTATTCAGTGACTCATAACTTGGAATTGGTAGTACCACCCTGGAAAAGCAAATGTAGTAGCTGACGCTCTGAGCCAAAAGTCATCTGCTCACTTATCAAACCTCATCACGAAAATTTATAGATGGTGATTGTTTGAGGATATATCACTATGTGACAAGAAGTTTGAGATTAAAGAGCGTGGAGCATTACTGGCTAACATCATCATCAAGCCAACAATATTTGATAACATCCGAAAACTTCAGATGACTAATGAAGAACTTCTGGCAATTAGACAGGGTGTGATCAATGAGGATAGGTCTGATTTCTCCATCAAGAAAGACGGTTCCTTACTATTCAGAGATCGATTATGTGTACCATCAGATACTTACCTTCGACATCTAATTCTCGAAGAAGCACACAGGTCAATATATACCATCCATCCTGGTTGCACAAAGATGTATCAGGACCTAAAGAAGAGCTTCTGGTGGAGAGGCTTGAAGAAAGCTACAGCAGAATATGTATCGACATGCTTAGTGTGCCAACAAGTGAAGGTTGACCATCAAAACCCCTCTGGTTTATTACAACCTTTGTCGATACTAGAATGAAAATGGGAAGCTATGTCTATGGATTTTATCCTTGGATTATCAAGAACTGTGAAAGGGCACAATGCGATTTGGGTGATCATTGATCGCTTAATTAAGTTTGCCCACTTTCTGTAGTACAACACGAGATATACGACCAGTCATCTTGCAGAGTTGTATTTTAAAGAGATTGTTAGATTACACGACATCCTAGCCAACATCATCTCATATAGAGATCCAATATATATGTCAAAGTTCTAGCAAAGATTTCAAGAAGGAATGGACACAAGATTGGATTTCAGTTTCTCATTTCACCCTATGACAGATTTCCAGACCGAAAGGGTGAATCAGATTATCGAAGACATGCTTCGAGCTTGTATGTTGAACTTTCAATGGTCATGGGATAAATGCCTACCCTTGATTGAGTTCACCTATAGTAACAGTTATCAGGTAAGCATAGGAATGGCTCCGTTTGAAGCACTCTATGCCCGGAGATGTAAGTCTCCGCCAAATTGGAAAGAGACCAGGGAGAAATTCATATTAGGCCCATAGATTATTGAGAGCACAACTGAAGTAATTCGGTTGATTCAAGAAAGATTATGGGTCACTCAAAGCCGACAGAAAAGCTAAGCGGACCTTAAACGAACGAGTGTCAAATTTTAGATAAACTTAGTGAGAATTATTAGTTTAGGTCCCCTGTGATTATAAGCATCACTAAGACAACTCATTCCTTGCAAGTGGGGGACAACGTATTCGTCAAAATCTCACCTACTAAGGGAGTAATGCGATTCGAAAGATGTGAAAAATTGAGTCCACGCTATGTCGGACCCTTTGAGATACTAGGACGAGTCGGAGAAGTCGCATATAGGATTGCTTTACCACCTCACCTGTCCAGTATGCACAACGTATTTCACGTATCCATGTTGAGGAAATATGTTAAGGACCTAATTCACACCTTGGACTACCAGCCCATCAAGCTCGAAGAAGATATGATGGTAGTCGAAGAACCAATTCAGATCCTCGACCATAAGGAGCAAACCTTACATACCAAATTGATCCCGCTCGTGCTTGTTAAGTGGCGAAATCAATCATTTGAAGAAGCCACTTCAAAATGAGAAGCAGCGAGTCGAGATCAGTAACCACACCTCTTTGAATAAGGTATGTTAATTTTTTAGGATGAAAATTATTTTAAGGGGGGGAGGATGTAACATCCCCAAAATTTCCAAAACACTAAAACACTAATTAAGTGTATTTTCTTAGTAAGATATACAACGTATGCTATGAAATTTCCTTTTAAATATTTATAGGAAATAAATTCCTTAGCTTAAATAACTCAAATATATAATTTTGTAAATAAAGCTTCCTTAGAGCATTAGTGGTAGGAGGCTTGAATTCTAAGCAAGATGTCTAGGGATCAAACCTTGCTAGAGACTTAAAAAAAACCTTATTTTGGATTTTAGACTAAAAGTCTATACACCCACACTTGGTGTGTTGGCTCCACGTGGGATAAACCCAAACAAGTTAGAAAAAGGTTGGATACGGGGAGACTAATTAAAATCTCCCTAAAATTCTAAATTTGTAACCTATTAGATTTCCTTCTAAGAAAAGAACTGGGAGAAAACCTTAGTTTTCTCTATAAAAGGAACCCCAACCTTTTAGTTTTTTATTCTTATTTTTCTCCACAAGAAAACTTAGCCTTCTTCTTCCACCTTCTTCAAACCATTAAGGTGTTTCTCCGTAAAGCACCTTGATAACCGCTATCCACAAGAAGGAGAAGAAGAATCATGTAGCATGGAACTTTGAGATTCTAGCAAACCACCGTAGGATCATTGGCCACGCTACGAAAGCTAACTCTAATCATTAATGATGATCTATAGGGTTGAAAGCTTGATAAATAATCAAGTTTATGATTTTCTAAATCATTAGATTAATATACGGATTATAAATTTCGAATCTGGAATGAATAAGAAACTCCAACGCTAAAAACCACAATGACAGCTCTCTGTGATAAGACCCACAGCGCACTGTCATATGTCACAGCGTGCTGTGAAAAGTACCATAGGGTGCTGTGGTATATATGATAGTGTGTTGTCATGAATGACAACTCGCTGTGGTAATACAACAGCTCATTGTCATTGAAGTGAAAACTGGTGCCGCTGGGAAGAGAATTTCTTTCGACGGCCATAACTTTTGATAGAAAACTTTGATTGACTATTATAATATATCATTTTGGGGTAGCTCAAGATGATGCATCCAATGAGCATGAAAGTAGCTACAGCTCGCTGTAGATATCAAAACAGAATGCACTTTAGGAAAATTTGCAGTCACAGCTTGCTATGAATGACCCACAGCTCACTGTAAACCCTAAAAATAAAAATATTTCTGATTCGATCAGTCATCCGATTTTGAACTATTTGATTTTATTTATGTATTATTGTACCTATATCATAAAAGAAGAATTAGACGTACTGTAAGGGAATCATCCCATTCTGTTCCATACGATCTTCGAAATCGAGGAAGGGAAAATTCACTGCATAATTACATTTTGATTTTGATCCATGGCTTTAGTGATATTCTTGAAATAAATCTCTAAAAATTAGCATTGAACTGATTGAAATTATTGTATCGAAATTAAGAATTTTTTGAATATTTCACATTAGAATTTACTTTGAATCGTGAAACTTTTGCATCTAAATAATTGCACATTTAATATTTATTTTTGCATTAGATTTCGTATATTGAATTGAATATGAATAGTGAACCCTTTGAATCAACTTTTGAACTTTGGAACCCTTTGGCCTCCTTGGACTTTGAATTATGAACCATGAACATTGAATTGTGTGATAGAAATTTGCATGTGATTTATAGAGATTCATGTGAAATGAATCCTTTGCTTTGGCACCTTTGAACCTTTTGACCGCACAAGTATCCCTCACGACGTAAGGGCTTGGGCACTTTGAAAAATTATTCTTAGAACGATGATGGTTAGGATTCCCATCGGTTTTGACTTCGGCTCTAGCGCTATATATGTGATCTAGAGATTATTTAAGTTATGGATTTAAGATCTACATTGAATAAGAAACTACATGTGAACCCTAAGGATTACTCTCATTAAATCTTGCATGAAAATCATTATGAAAATATATGTTTTGCTCTTTGCACCTCAGAAATTATGTTTTTTGATTTAAGCAACTACTTCGAATCCATCATTGGAACTATGTTTTGATCATATGAAATATAATTGAGAATTGCACTACCTTATTGAGCTTAGACTGTTAGCTCACCCCGACACTATGAGTCACAGGTACTGAAGTAGTTTCGGACCTTGAGTTAGAAGAAGATCTGGACTTCGTACCAGAGGACGAGGCAGATCTTCCTCCTGAGCAATTCTATCCATAGGTTTCTTTGAACACTTAGATTTGATATAGTTTGAATAAACTTTTAAGCCTATTAATATTATTTTGGATGTTAAGTGCCACTATTTGTGTGATGAACGGCCGTCATCGGTGGTTTTACTTTTTCGTTTAAGCTTTCATTATGGACATTTTCGCATTGGTTTTAATTTAATGGCTTACTTTCTATTGATATTAAAGAATCTCTGTAATTAGATCACTAATCGAATATGACATATTTTTATTTTCAGCATTCACAGTGAGCTGTGGGTCATTCACAGCGAGCAGTGACTGTGAATATTCCTAAAATACATTCTGTTTCGGTATCCACAGCAAGCTGTCATATTTACTATAGCAAAATATAGCTGCTTTCATGCTCATTGGATGCATTGTCTCAAGATACCCTAAAATTATATATTATATTGGTCAATCAGAGTTTTCTATCAAAAGTTATGGTCGTCGGAAGAAATTCTCTTCCCAGCAGCACCAGTTTTCACTTCAGTGACAGCGAGTTGTTGTATTACCAGCGAGGGTTGAAGAAGGTTGAAAAAGAAGAAGAAGGCAAGGTTTTCTTATGGAGAAAAATAAAAATAAGGAACTAAAGGGTTGGAGTTCCTTTTATAGAGAAAACTAAGGTTTTCTCCGGGCTCTTTTCTTAGAAGGAAATCTAATAGGTTATAAATTTAGAATTTTAAGGAGATTTTAATTAGTCTCCCCGTATCCAACCTTTTTCTAACTTGTTGGGGTTTATCCCATGTGGAGCCAATACACCAAGTGTTGGTGTATAGGCTTTTAGTCTAAAGTCCAAAATAAGGTTTTTTTTAACTCCCTAGCAAGGTTTGATCCCTAGACCTCTTGCTTAAAATTCAAGCCTCCTACCACTAATGCTCTCACGGAGCTTGTGCATTTATTTACATAATTATATATTTGAGTTATTGAAACTAAGGAATTTATTTTTCATAAATATTTTAAAGGAAATTTCGAAGCATACTAAGTTCATACACTTAATTAGTATATTAGTGTTTTAGAAATTTTGGGGATGTTACATCCTCCCCCCCTTAAAAGAATTTTTGACCTCAAATATTAACGTACCTTATTCAAAGAGGTGTGGGCACTGATTTGGAATCTTTGCTTCTCGTTCCCAAGTGGCTTCTTCAGATGAGTGATTCTGCCACTTAACAAGCACGAGAGAGATCCATAAGGTTTGCTCCTTATGGTAGAGGATCTGAATTGGTTCTTCGACTATCGTCATATCTTCTTTGAGCTCGATGGGCTGTAGTCCAAGATGTGAGTTGGGTCCTTAACATATTTTCTTAACATGGATGTGTGGAATACATTGTGCATACTGGATAGCTGAGGTGGTAAAGCAATCCTATATGCGACTTCTCCGACTCGTCCTAGTATCTCAAAGGGTCCGACGTAGCGTGGACTCAGTTTTCCATATCTTATGAATCGCATTACTCCCTTAGTAGGTGAGATTTTGATGAATACGTTGTCCCCCACCTGCAAGGAATGTGTTGCCATAGTGATGCTTATAATCCTAGGGGAGCTAAACTAATAATTCTCACTATGTTTACCTGAAATTCAGTACTCATTCGTTTAAGGTCCGCATAGCTTTTTAGTTGGCTTTGAGCGACCCTTAATCTTTCCCAAATCAATCAAGTCGCATAAGTTGTGCTCTTAATAACTTTTAGGCCTAATATGAATTTCTCCCAGGTCTCTTTCCAATTTAGTGGAGACTTACATCTCCAGCCATAGAGTGCTTCAAACGGAGCCATTCCTATGCTTACCTGATAACTGTTATTATAGGTGAACTCAATCAAGGGTAGGTGTTTGTCCCATAACCCTTGAAAGTCCAACATATAAGCTTGAAGCATGTCTTCGATAATCTGATTCACCCTTTCGATCTGGCCATTTGTCTGAGGGTGAAATGCAGAACTGAAATCCAATCTTGTGCCCATTCCTTCTTGAAATCTTTGCCAGAACTTTGACGTATACATCGGATCTCTATCTGAGACGATGCTGGCTAGGATGTCATGTACTTTGACACTATCCTTAAGATACAACTCTACAAGTTGACTGGTCGTATATCTCATGTTGTACGACAGAAAGTGGGCAGACTTGGTTAAGCGATCAACGATCACCGAAATCGCATTGTGTCCTTTCACAGTTCTTGGTAACCCAGTATATCTCATGCTCTTCTTCAGGTCATGATACATCTTTGTACAACCAGGATGACGGCGTACATTGGCCTGTGTGCTTCTTCGAGAATTTGACGTCAAAGGTTAGTATCTGATAGTACACATAGTCGATCTCTGAATAGTAAGGAATCATCTTCCTTGATGGAGAAATCAAGCCTATCCCCATTGATTACACCTTATCTAATTGCCAGAAGTTCTTCATTGGTCATCTGGAGTTTTCGGATGTGATCAAATATTGTTGGCTTGATGATGATGTTAGCCAGTATTGTTCCACATTCTCTAATCTCAAACTTCTTGTCATATAGTGATATATCCTCAAACAATCTCCATCTGTGAATTTTCGTGATGAGGTTTGATAACTGAGCAGATGACTTTCGGCTCAGAGCGTCAACTACTACATTAACTTTATCAGGATAGGACTGAATGGCGTAATCATAATCCTTTAATAATTCCATCCATCTTCTTTGCCTCATGTTCAAGTCCTTCTGAGTGAAAAAATATGTTAGGCTTTTATGATCGGTCAGGATCTCGAATGTTTCACCATAGAGGTAGTGCCTCCAAATTTCAAGGCAAAAGTAACAACTTCCAATTCCAAGTCATGAGTCTTCTCATGATCCTTGAGCTATCGAGAGCCATAAGCGATAACTCTCTCATTTTGGTTGAGTACACAACCCAATCCACTATGCGAGGCATCATTGAATACTATGAAACCTCCACTGCCCGAAGGTATTGCTAGTACTGGAGCAGAAGTTAACTTCTTTTTGTGTTCTTAGAAGCTCTTTTCACATAAGTCATTTCATTCAAACTTTGCATTCTTTCTTGTAAGTTGAGTAAGCGGTCTTGCAATTTTGGAGTATCCTTCTACAAATCTTTTGTAATATTCGGCTAAGCCCAGACATATGAGAATGTCACATCTTGGAAGTAAGCTATCAGATCCTCTAGGTGTTCATGGTAAGGGATCAGGTTCTCATCTTTCTTCTTCCAGTTACCGTTCGTCTAGCATATGATCACCTGCGAATCGCCAAACACTCGAAGGTGGGTTACATTCAGATCAAGAGCCGCCTTCATACCAGCAGCTCAAGCCTCATACTCAGCCATGTTATTAGTGCAAGGGAAGTTGAGTTTGATAGAGACGGGTACGTGGGATCCTTTCGGCGAAATCAGAATGGCACCAACTCCCTGACCCTCGGCATTTACTGCCCTGTCAAAGTGCATTACCCATGATTCTTCTGCTTCTTCAGTATCGTCTTCCATCATGAAAAGGATGTCTTCATAGGAGAACTCAGTTCTCAAAGGTTCGTAATCTGGCAAAGGATTGTTGGCAAGATGATCAGCGAGTGCCTACCCCTTAATCGACTTTTTAGTGACGTATATGATGTCGAACTCGGACAATAAAAGCTGCCAGTGTGCGGTCCGTCCAGTAAGGGCCGACTTCTCAAACAGGTATTTCAATGGGTCCATTCAAGCCAAAAGTAGAATGGATTAGGATAGCAAGTAATGGCGGAGCCTCTGAGTAGCCCATACAAGAGTTAGGCATGTTTTCTCCAGATGAGAGTAGCGCGTTTCATAATCAGTAAACTTCTTGCTCAGATAGTAAATAGCCTATTCTCTTCTTCCTGTCTTATCATGCTGACCTAAGACACATCCCATCGAAACTTTTATCGTGGAGAGATACATCAAGAGTGGTCTCCCTGACTAGGGTGGTACCAACACAGGTGGGTTGAGGAGGTAGCTTTTGATTTTATCGAATGCTGCCTGACAATCATCGTTCAATTTAACGGGCTAGTTCTTCCTTAGTAGCTTGAAGATCGGCGTGCAAATGGGCGTTAGCTGTGTAATGAACCGACTGATATATTATATTCTGTCCAAGAACCCTCTAACTTCCTTCTCAATAGATGGTGGCAGTATTTCAGTGATAGCTTTCACTTTGACTGGGTCAACCTCGATCCCTCTCCTACTGACGATGAATCCCAACAGTTTTCTAGACATAGCACCAAATGCGCACTTCTGTGAATTCAGACGTAGTCGATACTTTCTTAACCTCTCAAATAGCTTATGAAGGTTTACCAAGTGGTCGCCTCGCTCCGACAACTTGGCTATCATATCATCGACATACACTTCAATTTCTCAGTGCATCATGTCATGAAACAACACAGTCATGGTTCTCTGGTATGTTGCCCCGACATTCTTTAGCCCAAACGGCATGACTTTGTAGCAGAAGGTTCCCCAAGGAGTGATAAACACAGTCTTCTCTTGATCCGCTTCTGCCATATTTATCTGATTATATCTCGAGAATTCGTCCATAAAAGAAAGAATCCCGTGCTTAGCGGTATTATCGAACAAGATGTCGATGTGCGGCAATGGGAAATCGTCTTTCGGGCTTGCCCTGTTCAAATTGCTGAAGTCGATACACATGCAGACCTTTCCATCCTTCTTCGGTACAGGCACAATATTGGCTAGCCACTGCGGGTACTTGGATACCATGAGAAACCCCGCATTATACTACTTGATGACCTCGTCTTTGACTTTCAGCATCCACTCAAGTTGGAGATATCTCAGCTTTTGCTTGACTGGCTTCATATCGGGGTAGAGAGGCAACTCATGCTCAACCAAATCTGTGTCCAAACCAGGCATGTTCTCGTACGACTAGGCAAAAACGTCTTGGTATGACCGAAGAAAATCGATCATGCTTTTTCTTTCCTCGAGAGATAGTGACGTTTCGATTTTGGTAATGTGGGGAATCTCCTCAGTCCCTAGATTAATGTCCTCAGTTTCTTCGACAATGGAGGTTGGGTAATGCTCAAAGTTGGCAAACCGGTCAAGGAGCTCATTAGAGAGCTCTTCAAAAGGGACATCCTCATCTAGACTCGTAACTCCTACCTCTTTTTATATTTCTACAGGAAAGGGGTCGATTTTACGTGGGACGGGTATCTCGATTAAGGCATCTTTTTATGGAATTTTATCTGGACTTTTAAATGACAATACTTTTAGACTTTGTATTTTTTCAATGTTTTTGGGATTTCATATTTTTTCAATATTTTTGAGATTTTGTATTTTTCCAATGTTTTTGAGATTTTCGGAGACGGACCCTTGGCAGCTCGAGCCTGTGTATATACAAGGTATTTTCTGCCAATGGCTTATCTCATTTTTTATAGGTTGTTTTTTTCTTTGGAAAAAGGTGCCAAATTGTAGGCCACTCCCTGCTTCCAGAGTTTGGGGCAAAGATGCCCAATTGCATACCTGACTTACTCCCGCCTTATCTTTTTGGATGTAGAAGGCTAGCGAATGTGACTCTTCTGAACTGGCCTTCATCATATAAACCATAGGTTCACCTGAGATTTCATCCTCAAACGTCAGTGGAGTCCTGTGGTGGTTTACCATAGGAGGAGCTTGTTCAGGTATGGAATACTACTCCTCAAATAAGGATAGGGCAGCCAGATCTAATTTGAGGTTGGGAAGGGAGATGTAGGGATTGGTGGGATGGACAGGGGCTATGGGTTTTGTGTGGGGTCAAATGGGTTACCCCATTTTGATCAATCTTTACGACCCCAGTGCTGACAAAGGATTTTCTGATGTGCGGCCTAGGGTGAGGTTTTTCTTCTATGTTGATTCCTCATGCCCTTGCAGCTGCAGTGACCCTGGCTTTCTCTTTAGCCTCTTGGACCTCTTCCTTTGTGGGCTTGTAACCTAACCCGAATCAGACTTTCTACCCCTTGGCTATGACTGGCTCTCTTCTGCCTTGCAATCTAGGCCCTAGTCCTCTGCCTTTTTGATAGCCCTATTTCTGGAGCATGGCCACCGCCACTTTCATTCTGTCACTGGTTGTTGACATGATGTTTATCGGGGGTTCTGGGCCTACTGCTGACACCTCATACTCAAAACTGTGGAGGTCGGTGTCTTCCTCAGTATGTGGCACATCCACTACCTTAGGATTTTCGATGCTGTGGGTGGCCTTGTCTTTCTCATCGGGCCCTTCACCAATGATGGTGATCACCTTCTGCCCGGATATGAATTTCAGTTTTTGATAGAGGGTAGAAGGTATCGCCCCAACCTCGTGCAACCACGGGTGTCCTATTAGCAAATTAAAAGAAGATTTGATATCCATCACTTGAAAAGGTATAGAGAAGGTCATGGGCCCAATCACTAATTTCAGGTCGACCTCTCCCATTATTTCTCTTCTTGTATTATCAAATCCTCCACTGCTAGTCCTTGTCGGCCTTAGCATACAGGGGTCCATGCCGATCTTGGTGGCAGTCCTCAATGGGCACACATTCAGAGTCGACCCGTTATCAATTAGAACTAAGGGAATTATCATGTTTCCAGATTCGACAGTAATGTTGAGGGATTTAGCATGACTGTTGCCCTCCTCCGGCAGATCCGCATCTGAAAATGAAATGGCATTGGGTGTCATCACCTGCCTGATTATTTGCCCGACCTCATCTGGGCTTACCTGTTGGGACACATGTGCATTCTTTAATGCCCCCATTAGAGCTTGGAAATGGAGTGGGGACGCCATCAGAAGATCCCAGACAATGATATGGGCTGGCATCCTTCTTAACTGAGTCTCAAGAATGTGCTCCCGGCTCATCTTCTTAAATAGATGGACTGCCTTCTTCCCCTCTGGCCATGCTGGTGCTGGTGTTGTTGCTGTTATTGTTGCTGCCTCAGGATGTTTCGAGACTCTTCCCGATCTGGTAATGAAGTCCCCTGCCTCCTCCCTGCTGTTGTTGCCGACGTTAACATTGGTTTGCTCATAGCTCAACGGGACCTGGTGTGGATCTTAGGTTGGTCCTGAGAGCTGGAATGGTATGGCTGTTGGCCCCTGAAGTGCATGCACTTATGGCTCAGGAGGTGTGGGCAATACTTGATTTATTTTGGTGGTAGCTGGTTGGGTGGCAAAATTGGGCCAAACGGGGGCGGTGAAGCTTGAGGGTTGTGGTACTGGGGCAAAAGTAGGCCACTGGTAGCTGATAGGTGCGGGCGGGGGATCGAGGGTTTGATGGGCCATTAGGTAATTGACGGGGGTGGTGGAGTTTGCAGGTGGCTGAACCGGGGGTAATGGGGTGGGCGCAGGCCATTGGTGGCTCATTGGTGATGCAGGATTAGGGGCATGTTGGTTTATTGGGTAATTGATGGGGGTAGTGGAATATGGTTGATTCGCATTTATTTGTATGTAATTTATGGGAGTGGATGGTGGAAAATAGGCCCTAAGATCTAGGGGTTCAACTGTTGGTGTAGGGATAGGAAAATAATCTGTCAGATTCAGGGGCTGAATCACCCCAATGGTTCTTTCTTCTTCGTCTCGCTACCTTGGGATCACAAAATTTTCTCTAACTGATGTAATCAGAGGGGTCAAATTCATACTCTTCCTCAATTTCCTCTACCATCCCTATGGTGGGTCTGAGACCTGCTATTCCGATAGGGTGTGGTGGCAAAGGCACCTGGTGAATATTCGCATGCTGGTTTGCTTGGGTGGGTGCAGGGGGAATGATCTTCCCAGCATCGATTAAATCTTGGATCGCGTGCTTCAAGGGGAAGCAGTGATGAATCGGGTGACCCAAACCCTGGTGGAAATTATAATGAGTATTCGAGTCAAAATTATATGGAATCGGATTGGGAGGAGGTCGTGGTTGGAGAATACTTATTAAACCCTTTTCAATTAATAATGGAAAAGTACACTCAGGGATTGCCCCAAGGGCGTCAAGACTCGATCATAATGGGCTCTCCTCTCTGGGGTCATTTGTATTCCCTGCCCATTCCCGGCTCTTTGTACTGGCCCTGTCCTAACGGGAGTTGGTTGCGTTGCTTTAAATTAGAAGGGGGCTACATTGCTATTGTTAGGCTAGTCGTTTGCAATATTTTATACCTCTGCCCCTATTCTTTTATTATTTCTCTGCTCGGCAAACCTCCTAACCCCGCTCGGTCCCCCGGATGCATTCTTGTTCAACTACCCTTCTCTGATGGCGTCCTCACAACGGTTGGCATTCCTTACCAAGTCAGCAAAATTGGACTGTTGCTGGTATACAAGAAAATCTGAGATCACTGACATGGTATTTTTTTAGATCATTTCTATCTGCTCAGCATCAGGTATCCTGTTTCTGACTTGAGCTGCCAGTGCTCTCCAACTCCATAAGTAATCGCTGAAAGTTTCATTGGAGTTTTACTTCAATTAGGCTAGATCTGACTTACAAGGCTCAATGTCTATGTTGTAGACATATTGTTCTTGGAATAAGTGGGTCAGATCCTTCCATGTTTTAATCATTGATGGTTTAAGAGATGTGAACCATCTTAAAGCTGGGCCGGTTAAACTTTTCTGAAACACTTTGATGAGGAGTCGTTCATCTCCGCCGTATTAGCACATGTCCCCATAGTAGGACTTAAGGTGTGTAATAGGGTTGCCTGTGCCATTGTATTTGTCGAATGCTGGCATTTTAAATATTGAGGGTAGGGGGACCTCAGCAAATAGGCATAAATTCGTGAAGTCTGTGGCGTGGATTTCAGCACCACCCATCTTCTGTAATTGCTTTTGGATTTTATCCAACTGTTCTTTCAGCTATTTCGACTCCTTGGATATGAGGGTCGTCTTCTCAATTATTAGCTTGGACTCACTTTGGGCTGCCAGGGGTGGGGTAATTACAGGTGGAGGATTGGCATTAGTCACTACCCCGACATAGGCTCCACTGTTTCTGATCTCGTCCTCCTCATACTGCTGGTCTATAGAGGGTGCAGTGAGGACGAGATTTTCATGTTGATGTATGGACTGGATGGGATTGTACTGGATGTGGGTTGGGTGAGCCCCTTGAATGTAAGGGAAGTGTTGTGGGGTGACAGGATGAGTGGTAGTTTGGTTTAGGGGTGGGGCCTAATGGGGCCATTGGACATGGGGGAAGGTTTGGATATGGCCTTGGGGTGTGGGGCCATGGGAAAATTGGGTCTGAGGTATGGCATGGGTTTGACCCAGTTGTGAAGGTTGGGGGTATTGTGGAGGGTATGGGTGTGGGGCCTCAAGGTTTGGGCCTTGTTAGGTTTGGGTGAAGGGTCAGGGATTTGGAGGGTCTTAGCCCATTAGGCTTTGATGGGTATTTAGTTACGCCAGTTATAATTCCAAGATTTTTGCACTGGCGCAACTAATACTTGCGCCAAGCTAAAATTAGGCTCCAGATGTATATGACAGTAGCAAACAACACTTGAAATGAGTCTCTTTTTTCAGTTTTTGTGGAAGCTAGGCTTCCAGAAATTGACTGTTTATATGTGATCGATTCTCTCCTCACCGAAGCCTAAAGGTTTGAGTCCGATATAACTCGCTAGCACGCTCTCCAAGGTTTTAAGCTTTGGAATGGGAACCCACCCGATATACTTCCGGCGCAAGCGCCTTCTCAAATACTAGGTGGGCTGGGACTTTTCTGGATCATCACCACTAGGGGCTGCCGCCATACTAAGACCCGGGTGGTTGTATGTGTGCCTAAACCCAACCCGTATTTGAAAATCTGCCTCGTAAAAATAAATTAATTAAGCTCCCTAACTTGGTTCAATTTTAATTTTTCAAAATATTTTATTTTTTATGGAAGTTTTCTTTAATCTAAACGTCAAGGGTGATGACCCGTGCCGCCACTACAGGCTGGCGTCCACTGTCAAAATATGTTTGCACAAGTAGGCCCGCCAATCGGCCAAGGCACTTTAAATGGCAAAAAATTAAAGGAATTAAAAGATAATGCTCAAGTAGGCCCGCCGATTGGCTAAGGCACTTAAAATGACGGAAAAGTAAAGAAATTTAAAGACTATGCGCAAGTAGGCCCGCCAATCAGCTAAGGCTCGTAAATGATGTAAAAGTAGGGGTAAGTAAAATGACTTAATTGGAGGGGTGAGTAAAAAAATAGCAAAAATAAAATAAAAAAACAGCAATAAAATATTAGCAAAATTAAAAAAAATAAAAGTGGCCTAGTTCAAGGGCAAGCTCTACTAGCTACTCCCTACCAGAGTTGCCATCTGTGCAACCATGGGATTTTTAACGATCCCGTCGCGGTGATGTGCTCGCTTGCAAAAATATAGAGTCGCCACCTGGAGATTTTGGTGTCCCGGGATACCTATATCATTTTTATAAGCACCGAAGTGCCACAAATATGACTCTGAATCCAGTCCACACCAAAGGCTCTTGGGTAGGGGCTTCGGTTATCGATCGAGAAGGTGTTAGGCACCCGTTCAACCCGCTTTTCGCGGTCTCTACTAATGGCCAAAATAAAAATAAAGTAAAAGAAAAGAAAATGGTTTCCTCTTGCCCAAATGGGCCTTAAATCCTATTTGTACCCCTCCGTTCCTACCAAAAATTCAGCAGCATAATGGCACAAATGGGAGGATGGGAAATGCTAAAAAGAGATAAGAGAAGAAAGGGGAGAGCCGGAGGCCTCGGGCCCTTGTAGCACCGTAGGAGAGCCTTGCATGGCTTGCTTTGATGAGCTTTTGAAGGCCTTGTATGGTATGGAATGGGATTCTAACTCCTAAGGGTTAAAGCTAAGAGGTAGAGTGAGAGGTCTAGGGGGTAACACACACCTAGGCCAAGGGTTTTGGATGCAAGAATAAGCTTGAAATGAGGTTAGGAGATTCTAAAATTTATGTAAAAATAGGGCACAAAAGGGAGGAAGAACTTCTCACTTTGAGCTCTTTCTCTCTTAAGCAAATTTCTCAACCCTTAAACCAAAGGGAGGGGGGCTCTATTTATAGGAAATGGGTGGGTTAGGAGGCCACTTAGATGTTAATTGGGTTTAGTAATTAGGTAACCTCACATCTAAGAATTCCTAGGATTTTTAGAGCCTTGAAATGTGTGAAAAGGGGCTCCAATGGTGGATGATAGGGAGGGGCTTTAAGTCCCCTAATGGGTTACAAATATGGTGTAAGAGGGTGCAACAGAACTAATAAAACACACCCCAGAGACTCAGGTGGTCAACAAGTCAAACCCCAATCACAAAATTTGGGGCAAAACTAGAGGTTACTTTTCATATATCTGGCGCAACTATTAGTTGCGTCAGGCAAATATACAGTAAAATAGTGCTGAACAGTGGCCTAGAAGTTGGCCTCGTGAGAGTGGGGTCCACTTTAATGCTGGCGCAACTAAACATAAATCCTAGGAAAATGTCCTGGTGTAACTAATAGTTGTGCCAGGCAAAAATACAACTGGCGCAACTATTAGTTGTGCCAAATCCCTAGGGGGGTGGCCAATCAAAATTATGCTTGTCCCCTTCGGGTTCAGACTGCCATATTTTTTTATGTACAACTCCGATTGGGGTGATTCTTGGCTCGTTAGAAAGCTGGAGAAGTCCTCTGTCTAATGGTATATGATTTGATATCAGTAGAAGACCTTAGCTGTCCCAGTGCACCACTCTTCATCCATTGCCCGAGAAGGTTAGGTTTAGGTTTTGATATGGGTCCTAAGGGTCGGGATTGGTTTCTAAAGGTTCGAGGTAGGTTCCTAAGGGATCTAGGGTGATTCCTAAGGGTTCCATACATGCCATCAAAAGCTCGACAATGCGCTTCTCTCAAAATATGCTTCGATCAGGCCTTGGGCCAAATTTGGGTGTCTACACTTGTGAATTCGTTAAACCTAACGGCATCACTAGAAACTCATAGTGGTCATATCTTGTGCGAAAAGCAATTTTTTAAATATCTTCTGCCTTAACTTTCAGTTGATGGTATCTTGATCTCAGATCTATCTTTTAGAAAAATCTTGCACCTTGAAGCTGATCGAAGAGGTCATTAATACGAGAAAGTGGGTAACGGATCTTGATCGTCAACTTGTTCAATTGACGATAATCGATGCAAAGTCGCATAAAACCATCCTTCTTTTTGACGAATAGTACGAGTGCTCCCCACGAAGACACACTCGGTCTTATGAATCCTCTGTCTAGAATTTCTTGTAGTTGTTCCTTGAGTTCTTTCAGCTCTGCAGGTACCATACGGTATGGTGCCTTTGATACTGGCTCTGTGCCTAGAGCTAAGTCCACTAAGAATTCAACTTCTCTGTCTGGCGGTACTCCTGATAACTCTTCAGGAAATACATCAGAAAACTCACATGCTATGGGAATATCAGAAATGGTGACCTTCTCTTCTTGTTGATTTTATACGAATGCGAGATAATCGTAGCATCTATTGTTCATTAATTGTTCAGCTCGAATAGTGGATATGAAAGGCACAATTTTCGGCTTAGTTTCATAAAATTTAAATAGTTTTCCTCCCTTAGGGTGAAAGGTGACTATCTTTCGAAGGCAGTCAACATTTTCATGATGGGTAGATAGCTAGTCCATGCCAAGGATTACGTCAAATCCTTGCATATCCAAAATGATCAAATCAAATGATATCTCTAGACCTTCAATCAGAATAATTACCGATCGGCAGATAGTGTCTGTGACTGCTGAGTTCCCTGTAGGGACTGATACAGATAAGACAAAATCCAATGGCTCTAGTGTGATGCTCAATTCAGCAACAAACTGAACGGTCACAAACGAGTGTGTAGAGCCCGAATCTATCAGAACACGTGCGTTGTGTTGGCAGATGTCGCTACTCTAATACATATTTAAAGTACCTAAGGTTCAAGAGTTTAATTCAATCAATAATGTGTAATTGTTTGTATTTATTATGCAATGATATAGCGCAATTCCAAATTTGAAGAGAATTCACTATTTAAATATAAGGTAATTGGTTTAAAATTTAAATAGAATTGTACCTTGGATGACGTCATTTATTGTTTGGGTGTCTTGAGCAGAGACTGCGTAGGCACGCCCCTGAACTGTAGGTCACGTAGATTTCTGTATAGATGCAGCTGACATCGTTTACTTCTTCAATTCAGGGTAGTCCTTGATTAAATGCCCATGCTGGCTACATTGGAAACATGCACCCGAATTCCACTGGCATTCATCTAATCTATGATGCTTTCAACACCCTAGGTTGGATTCGGTCGGTACGGAGGAGGTAGTGTACTGTGTCCTTTGTGCTATCGATGCTTCGGAAGTAGCAGGCTGTGATGGATGAAAAGGTCTAGTAGGCGCTGATGAGACTTGCTAAGAGTAAGTAGTCTAAACGAATCGAGAAGGCACTGGGGCTAAAAATTTTGTCCGCTTGTTTGATTGGTCATCGGTATTCGCTTGCCTTTAACTCATCCTACTTTTATTTTGTTGTTCCCTCCTTGTATACATCTTCTCGATGTCTTTCTCGGCAATGAGGGTCATGTCCATCACCTCAATAAAGTTTCTCAACTTGAAAAGGGATATTCTTTCTTGGATTGTTGGGTCAATCCCCGTTCAAATTTCTTTGCCTTCATTGGTTCTGTGGCCACAAAATTGGGAGCGAACCTTGAAAGCCATGTGAACTCTGTCTCGTATTCTGCCACAGTCATTTGGACTTGCTATAGTGAAATAAAATCAACTTCATATTGATCTTTGACTACTTTAGGGAAATACTTTTCATTGAACTTCTTGGTAAACTAAGCCCAGGTCCACGATGTATTCAGCGTTTCTTGTTCTCGGGTCCTTTCCACGGATTTCTACCATGGATCTACTTCCCCTTCCAATTGAAATGATGCCCATCAGACTTTTTCATCTTCCATGCAAAGTACCACGGGGAAGGTCTTTTCCATTTGGTTCAGCCATGCTTCTGCTTCGCCAGGGTCAACCTTTTCGAAGAAGCTGGGAGGTTTCATCCTTCTGAATTCTTGGAATCCAGAGGATTGGCACCTGGTTGCAAGCAGGGTAGTCTGTTGTGCCATAGTGTTCACCTGTTGTGCCATGGCATTCGCCATTGTCTCCAGGGTTTGATTGACACATGCGTTATTATTTTCTCCTCCCACCAGAATGTTATTGGCACCAATGGCAATTTCGGCTCCATTAGAGGACCCCTCAGTGTTAGTGGTCTCTGATCGATGATGAGGTGCCATAAGGACCTATCACGATTGAACAAACGTATAATTAGAAGAAATCATGAGAGTCTGATCTATGTTCTAATAGGACTTAAAGCTACTTGACTGATACCAATTGTGACACATGATATTACAGTTGACTCATTCTTATGGTGGCACATGGGATCTAACACCACATCTATGATACCAACTATGACACATGATGTCACAATTGACCCGTTCTTATGGTGTCACATGGGATCTAACGCCATAGCTTTGATACCAACTGTGACACATGGTGTCACAGTTGATCCGTTCTTATGGTGTCATTATGGATCCGCTCTTATTGACATGACCCTCATTGCCGAGAAAGTCATGGAGAAGATATATAAGAGGAGGGAACAACAAAATAAAAATAGGATGAGTAAAAGGCAAGCGAATACTGATGACCAGTCAAACAAGTGGAGAAAATTTCCAGTCCCAATGCCTTCTCGATCCGTTCAGACTATTTACTCTAGGCAAGTCTCATCTGCGCCTACGAGACCTTTTCGTCCATCACAACCTACTACTTCCAAAGCATCGGTATCACAAAGGACATAGTACACTGCCTCCTCAATACCGACCAAATCCTGCCCACAATGTGGAAAGCATCACAGATTAGATGAATGTCGGTGGAATTCAGGTGTGTAAACACCCAAATTTGGCCCAAGACCCGATTGAGACATATTTTGAGAGAGGCGCATCTCTGAGCTTTTGATGGCATATATGGAACCCTTAAGAACCTTTCTGAACCCTTAGGAATTACCCAAGATCCCTTAGGAAATTTCTCGAACCCTTAGAAACCCATCCCAACCCTTAGAACCCACTCCGAACCTAAACCTAGCTTTCTCAAGTAATGGATGAAGAATGGTGCACTAAGACTATTTGTAACCTTCTACTATGATTGAATCTTATACCATTGAAAAGTAAAAGTTCTCAACTTTCCAACGGGCTAAGAATCACCCCAATCAGAATTCTACACAAGAAGATATAGCATTTCGAAGTGCAGGGGCATAATGGTAAAATCAGCTGAACCCCCTAGAGATTTGGCGCAACTAATAGTTGTGCCAAGTCATTTCTCCCCAAAAATTAATTGGTGTAACTAATAGTTGCGCCAGTTATAAGTTAGACCCCACCCTACGGGCAGCCAACTTCCAGGCACTATAGCTCCACTGTATTACTGTACATATGCTTGGCATAACTAATAGTTGTGCTAGGCATATGAACAGTAACCTTGGGTTTTTGCCTCGAATTTTGAGAATGGGGTTTGACTTGTTGAACATCTTGACCTTTGGAGTGTGTTTTGTTAGTTCTATTGCACCCATTTACTATCTATGTGCAACCCCTTAAGTGGTTTAAAGCCCCACCCTATCATCCACCATTGGAGCATCTTCTCACACTTTTCAAGGCTCAAAAAATCTTAGGAAACCTTAGATGGCTAGATCACCTAATTATTAATCCAAATTAGCTTTTAAACACCCTCCTAACCTTTCTTTTTCTTATAAATAGAGAGGCACCCCTCCCTTTACAATGGCTTGAAAAAATTTACAATTAAGAGATTAAGGAATCCCTTCTCCCTCTCCTCTAGTGCACCACTCCCATACAAATTCCAGAACTTTAAAACTTCCTCTAGACCTTAACATTTCACCCAAAAGCTCTAGGTTAGGTGTGTGTTACCCCCTAGCCTTCCCTCTCTACCTCTTAGCTATCAAGCCCTAGGAGTTAGAACCCCATTTATCATCATACAAGCCTTCAAAAGCTCACCGAAATAAGCCAACGCAAGGCTCCACAGCGGTACAACAAGGGCCAGAGAGCTCTGACTCTCCCCTCTATTCTTCTACCTTCTCGGTTATTCCTCTATCCTCCCATTTGTGCCGTTACGCCATCGAATTTTTGGTAGGAACGGAAGGGTACAAATAGTATTTTTAGACCCTTTAGGCAAGAGGAAACCTTTTTCTTTTCTTTTATATTATTTTTGTTTTAGCCATATGTAGAGACCATATTAAGTGGGTTGATTGGGTGCCTAACACCTTTCCAATCGATAACCGAAGCTCCTACCCAAGAGCCTTTGGCATAGACTGGATTCAGAGTCATATTTGTGGCACTTCGGTGCTTATAAAATTGATCTAGGTTTTTCGGGACACTAAAAGCTCTGGGTGGCGACTCTAAATATTTTATTTGAGAGCGCATCGTCACGATGGGATCATCACAAATCCCACGGGTGCACAGATGGCGACTCTTCTGGGAAGTAGCTAGTAGAGCTTTCCCTTAAACTTGACTTTTTATTTTTGATTTACTAACCTTTTATTGCTGTTTTTTAGTTTATTCTTACTTTTTTTTTTTACTCACTCTGATTACGTCATTTTACTTACCCCTACTTTTATGTCATTAACGAGCCTTTGTCGTTTGGCGGGCCTCCTTGCTCATTGTCATTCAATTTCTTTACGTTTCCGTCATTTCAAGCACCTTAACCAATCGGCGGGTCTACTAGTGCATTGTCATTTAATATCTTACATTTCCATCATTTCAAGTGCCTTTGTCATTTGACGGGCCTACTTACGCTTTTAATTCTGCAATCATATTTCGCTAGTGAATGCTGGCCCGTAGAGGCGGCACAGGATCATCACCCCTGGTCTTTGAACTTAAGAAAATTTTCTTAAAAGTGAAAAATAAATTTGAACCAACAAAGGAGATTTAAATTGATTTTTACGGGGTAGATTTTTAAGGGTTGGGTTGTTTAGGCACACACAAACTCTCGGGTTTTAGTACGGCGGCAACCCTTAGTGGTGATGATCCAGAAAGTCCCAACCCACCTAGTACCTGAGAAAAGTGGTTGCACTTGAGGTATATCAGGTGAGTAACCTTCTCATTACCAAGCTTAAAACTTGAGAATAAGAGAGCGATAATGAACCCAATTTGGCCTCTAAACCCTTAGGATCAGTGAGGAAAGAGATGTATAATATAAATAGTCAGGCCCCGAAAGCCTAGCTTCCATAAAAAGCCAATTTGGAGACCCATTTAGAACTGAGATTGCTACTGTCAAACAATCTGGAGAACCATTTTACTCTGGCACCACTATTAGTTGCGCCAAGTTGGTTCTGAGCAGTATCAATTCGGATCTATGACCTATTTCACACTCCGGACTCCCCGATCAGTGCCTTTAGTGCCTCTGTTTAGGCCCCGCAACTTCTGACACCCAATACGCATTGCCGATCAAAAGAAGGTGGCTTCTTTTTTATTCGTTTTGGGGGATCGGGTTGTTTGCATTGTTTTCCACACCTTCAATAGTTCAAGGGATTTTCCTTTAATTCTTCTGAAGCGCATCGAAACCCTTGCCACGGGACCTATTTAGGGTACAAGAGCCACCCAAGAAAGGAATTTAAAAGGGCCCCAGAATCCTCATTTCTTTTCACTTGTAGAAATTCAACAAAATTAAAAATAAAAAAACTAAAAATAAAGTCTTGATTGGTGCTAACACAACGACATCATCGTGCCGTCCGTCATCCCATAGGGGAAGAAGGAGGAAGCTTTATGGGCCCCATCCGAGGCACCCGTACCCAACCCGATACATAGATATGTCATGGGCCGTGGACCCGGCTTATGCCGATCCCGACTCATCCCCACCACATTCTCCAACCCATTCCCATACCAAAGAAGCCTTTACTTCCAGCCCCCTCACCCAATCAACTCTCACCATAATCGGCCCGTTCGATGCCCCTATTTTCCCTTCCACCACTTCCCAAAATACTCAAAATCTAAATTTCCCGTCATTTTCCCAAGCTATGCCTTCATCCATAGCCATCTCCAACCCATCTCACCTTCCTTCCACACCCATTCAAAACCCATCCTCCACCTTAACTAACATACTCTATTTCCCATCTGCCCAACCCGATCCACCCACATCCAATCTCCCACATATCCCTCCATTTGCCCAAGTCATGTCCATCTTTTCTGAAGCCATGACCAACTTTCCTCTCTCATTCTCCACCACTATGCCCCACACATACCTAATCCATCCACCAATGCCCCACCTCCTTTCTCCAATCCACCCCATATCTCACCCCTCACTCGGGCCATGCCCAATTTTACCGAGGCCATGCCCAATTTTTCTCTTCACACACCCCATCCATACCCCTTTAACCATCAAATAACTCATCTCCATCTGATCTCCCTTCCATGGCCATGATGGAAGAGATGTTCCAAACCTACAATAGGTGGAAGGCCTCCCAACACATCCCCTCTCATCCACACCACACATCTATGGATCCCTCCCATACCCTATCAAGCCTCCAGGCCTCACTCCCCCGTGACCCCCATCAATCTCCATCATCCAAACTATCCAAACTCCCATTTCCCACATGTCCCAAGGCCCAATGGTCCAAACCCCCATTTCCCCCATGTCCCAAGGACCAATGGCCCAAACCCCCATTTCCCCCATGGCCTAAAGCTTCATGGCCCAAAACTCCATGACTCATACCCACCATGGGCCCATGGCCCAGACCCATCAAGGCCTAATGTGCCAAACCCACCAAGGGCCCATGGCCCAGACCCATCAAGGCCTAATGACCCAGACCCACCAGGGGCCCATGGCTCAGACCCATCAAGGCCTAATGGGCCGGACCCATCAAGGCCCAATGGGCTAGATCCATCAAGGCCTATGGCCTAGACCCACCAAAGGCCCATGGCCTAAATCCATCAAGGGCCCATGGCCCAAACCCATCAATGGCCCATGACCCAAACCCACCAAGGCCCCACGGGCCACACCTATCATGACTAAGGCTTTGTGACCCAAGCTTCCCAAGGACCCATGGGCCAAACCTTCATAGCCCAACCCTCCCAAGGCTTCATAGCCCAAACCCAAGCCCAACAAAACCTTGGAGCCTCACACCCATACCCTTCACAATTCCTCTAAAATTTCACCCATTCACAACCCTCATACCCAGCTCAAACCCATGCCTTACATCAACCCCAATTCACCCATATCCCAACATCCCAAAGTCAGTTTCAAGCATTTCCCCATGCCCAATGGCCTCAATAGGACCCACCCCAAAACCTAATTTCCACTCATCCCATCACCCAACCAACCTTCCCACATCCCCAATGGACTCACCCAACTCCCGTTCATGCCATTTCCACCCAGCCCATGTAGCACCAGTAAGAGAATCCCGCCCTCATTGCACCTTATGTAGACCAACAGTATGAAGAGGACGAGATTAGAAACAACGGAGCCTACACTGGGGCACTGACCAACTGTTAAGACTTGAAAAGTACCAATTTTTACCCCTTAACTTAATCTCTGTTAGGCCCTTAGTTATTTAATAAATGTGTGTTAAGCCCATTTTGTAGGTAATAAGCAGCAGCTGCAGATAAGGCCCTAACCATTCCAAGAAGCTTGCTTTTGCCCTAGAAGTGCCTCAGGAGAAAGGAAGTTAGACCCAGACATAGAACTGGCTGCAGGATAGGCACAGCAAAGCAGCAACAAGCTAAGAAGTGAGCCACGCACAAATGTCACAGGGTTCAATTGAATCAGAAAGAATGCTTCACGCAGTTGTCATGGGTTTTTGAAGGCAGCACACCAACTGGTAGCACTGTTCTCGTGCAGATTGATGACAGAAGGGAGTAAAAAGCATACTTCGCACAGTTCTCGTGAGGCTCAGTCATAAGCTCTCGCACAGTCTCGCGCAGCTCAAGAAATGAGCCTTTAATCTTCACGCGATTCACTGAGGAGAGAGAGCTCCAGGCATTCCGGCGTGCAGCTGTCGCGCAGTGGCCGTAGGATACAGACCTTTAGGGAATTGCTCGTGCGATCCAGAGGCCCATGTACATTACTTCTTCGTGAGGATCCCAATGAGATTCACCAAGGAACAAACCATGCGCGTAATTCTCACGCCATTAAAATGGAAAGCACAATCTCGCGACCACCAGAGCAATCCCGTGATGACCAAACCATCTATCCCGCGACTGCAAGAGCTTCAAGTTAATTTAATCTTGCGACGCCAACTCTATCACACGACAAGACCTAGAAATCCTTGCTACCTAGCGAGGCTTAGGATCTTAACTTCTCCCCACTTTTGTAGGGGCAATCTGGGAACTTCTAGTAATTAGGGCATGCACTCCAATGCTCCAATCTCTGTGCACACACCTCGAGGCATCCAAGGAACAGAAATGGGCCATGATTGTATCGAGAAAATTAGGGTTTTCCTAACCCTAATGCTCCCACAGCTGATTGCTATATAAGCCTAAGCCTAGTTTAGGTTTAGGGGACTTCTATACTTCTATCTTCTTGAATCAGCTGTAGAGTTTCAGTAGGCTAAGGTTAGGGTTTAGGCACTTCTTTTTCCTTTTTTCTTCTCTCCATAGTCCAGCACTTGCTGGCTATGCCTTTGTATGTTTATTTGGAACAGTTTTAATGGTGTTTTATAATAGGATATTATACTAATATGGGATTGGTGTTTTGAGAGTTGTTCTATACAAGGCTGCTGCCTTGAGATCCTCCATTGCTATGCTGCATTGTAAGATTGTAAGCAATGGAGGATTGTTTTTAAGGATTTATTTAGATCCAAGTGACCTATGTGTCCAGGCTAGGCACATTGCAGGCCTATGCCCCACCACAGGATCCACTAAATCTGAATCCCCATGGGAGCCTGAGCTGGTAGCCTTGTGAACATGGTGGTGGTAGTAATCTTCTTGTTCTGTCTCAGACCTCTGTGAGGAGGATAGCCTCTATGGATAGTCTGTGACCATTCAAGTGAACAGGTTATAGCCCTAGGGTGAGGCCAATCCACAGATCTAAGACAGATTCTTCTTCTCTGCACTTGTGCTTGTAGCCTTGTGAGAGATTGTGCAGAGACAAACTCCCCTGTATTTGTATAGACCCACCATCAGATGGCAGATTTGATCTAGCTATAGAGATTGTAGGCTTGTGACTGGATCACTACTGTCTTTCTTAAGCAGTGAACAACTAGGCCTAAAAGCTAGTACTCAAACTCTTGCTGGTCATGTGTGTCCAGGCTAGTGCACATTGCAGGCCTAGCCCCACACACAGAACTTTAGAGGTTGAGGTTCCTATAGATTCTTGAGCTGGTAGCCTGGAAGAAGTAGTGCCTATAATGATAAACTTGTTCTGACCCATCTCTGGACTGTGGTTCCCCTATTGGATAGTCTGTGATCATGTAAGTGGACATGTTATAGCCATAAGGGATTGGATCATGACACAAGGGTGAGTTGGATCCTTTCTCCTCTTTGGTGATAATGTAGCCATTGGACAGGACTTCTATAGTAGTAGATCTGAGTCTGAGTTATAAAACCCATCAGATCTGTACCTAATAGCTTACTTCTCACCCTTTTTATATTTATTTTCTCACACTCCATCACTCTTCTCAATCATTTCTGTAGTTTAGGCATTAAGTTACCTTAAGATGTTGACAATAGTGACCTTAAATCCCCTTCCATTTAGGATTGCCAGATCTATAGTCAGATCTGGAGGGCTTACTAAAGATGGCTCCCTTGGAGCCTTAGATCAATTTTCCCTGTGGGATAAACTCTTACTTATTAAAACTTGCTACAACAGGCCCTGTATCTTGCAGGTCTGTGTATTTTTAGACTTGCTGCTCTGGAGTTTTCAATCCACCTCTGATTCATTTTCATTTACCGATTCTTATCATTGTTCTTAATAAAGTTAGCAGCAAGCACATAAAATATCCTAACAAGTTTTTGGCGTCGCTGCCGGGGACTCTTGATCTATTAGTAGACCCTAGATTTTTGTATTTTATTCTTTGGTAGTTGTGCTTATGAATAACTGATACTGCTGATTTACATTTGGAATTTTTCTTTGCAGATCTGGACAGTAGCAGAGAGGAAAGTTGAACTGCACTTGGAGTCTAGCTACCTCTGTTTGCATTTCTCTAACCCTCAAAAACTCAGTCTATTTCTCCTTTGAAAATTCCACAGCAGTTGATTAGGATAGTTGTAATTTTGTCAATTGTAATGTGTCTGCAAGTAGTCTTCGCTACTATTGGTGTGTGTGTATGTTAGGAAGGAGATCCCTCAGTCCAACATTAGAGCCTCCTAACCCTTAGATAGAAAGGGGCAGAAGACCAAGAAGGCCCAGACACACCACAGTTGAGCTCCTTACTGAAACTAAGATAGCAGTCATGGGTGAAGAGCAACCCAGAAAATTGAAGGAATTGAATGCTCCTGATGATTATAATTCCACATTCAACATTCAATTCCCAGATGTTCAGGGAAACTATGAGATTAAAACCTCAATCATCCAAATGCTTCCCTCTTTCCATGGGCTTAGCAAGGAAGACCCCTACAAGCACATTGACCAATTCTTGGCACTGTGCACAATATTCTCCATTACTGGTTTAGGACCAGAAGCCACCAGATTAAGGCTCTTTCCTTTCTCCCTAAAGGACAGGGCCAGCACCTGGTTAGCTACTCTCCTAAACAACAGCATCACCTCATGGAAAGACCTCCAGACAAGATTTTTGACCAAATTTTTACCAGAGACAAAAACCAGCTAGTTGAGGAAAGCAATACTTGCTTTTGCCCAATCCCCAACTGAGGATTTTAATCAAGCATGGGACATATTCAAGGAGATGCTCAAACAATGTCCCCACTACAAGATCCCTGACTGGCAGCTTGTCCAGAGCTTCTATAATGGGATTGATGAGAAAAGCAAAGACATGGTAGATGCCTCTTATGGTGGAACTTACATGCACAAAATAGCTGATGAGGCATGGGACTTGTTCGAGGTCATCAGTGAAAATGCTTTCCAAAAGATGTCCTTGTCAAGAAGTGTTCAAGAGCCTTCTCCTAAAATGGGACTAGCTGAAACTTCCAAAGGAAAGATGTATGAAGTAACTGGGAATAATGACCTGAAAATGCAGATGGCCAATCTTTCTGATAAGTTTGATAAACTATTAACTATGGTGCAACCCAGATTGGCTACACAGGTGATGGAGGCATGTCTGATATGCCAATCTCCACAACACATAGTGGAAGAGTGCCCATCTGCAGGGCAATATCCTGAGTATGTGATGGAACAAGCTGCTTCTGCCCAATCATTTGGCCAGCAACAATTTGTTGGCTACAACAAATAGTCATTTGGATACCAGCACCAAAATACTGGTTACCAGTGGAGAGACCACCCAAATTTGAGGTGGAGACAAGACAATTACATGCAGCCACAACAGATGTTGGCCTTACCTCAAAGGCCACAACAGTAATTTAACCAGGGATATGCCCCAAGGTCAAATTTCCAGCATCAGTAGCTGCCCCAGTAGTAAAATCAGGTGATAGTTCCCCCACCTCAGCCCCGAAATGCTTCTTTCGAGGATCAGGTTTTGACCTCATAGCAAAGCCTTGGAATCTTGACTCAGACTATGACTTCTCACGGTCAAAGCATAAAGAAAATGGAAGAGCAGTTAGGCCAAATATCTAATGCCTTAGCCAAAAGAGAAGAGGGCAGTTGCCAAGCCAGCCAGTGGCCAACCCTAAGGGCCAATATTCGATTGGAGAAGGTTCCTCAAGTTTTGAGGGAGCTAATGCCATCACAACCTTGAGGTCTGGCAGACTAGTAGACCACCAGGTTGGAAAGGAACAAGGAGAAGTCATTTTCAAAGAATTTTCGAATGAAAGTGAAAAATAATTTGTTAGAGCACAGAGCCAAGAGTTGCCTGTTACCCTGCAACAAGAGAAAAACAAAGAGGCTGTAGTTGAGCCTCAACAGGAAATAAAAGATGGAAAAAGAAAAAAACTAAAGTTTAGTCATAGGCTTGCAGCTGAGGAACCAGCAGTACCTCAGTTGCCATTTCCTCAAGCTTTGAGTGGCCCTGCCCCTTTTAATAAGGGGAATGCACAGATAGAGGAAATGCTGGAGAACTTTAAGCAAGTAAAAATCAGTTTGCCTCTGCTTGATGCAATTAGACAGGTCCCAGCCTATGCCAAATTTCTGAAAGACCTTTGTACCCAGAAAAGAAAAGCTAGAGGCCATTTGTCCAAAAAGGTCTTTGCAACTGATACAGTTAATTTTGTATTAAACATAACAATGCTAGAGAAGTTACAAGACCCAGGGATACCCACTATCCCTTGCATAATTGGAGACCACACAATTGGAAGGGCCCTTCTAGACCTTGGAGCCAGTGTAAACTCACGCCATACAAAGGTGTATCGTGACTAGGTTTGGGAGAGCTAAAATCCACCCCCATTGTGCTGTTAATGGCTGATAGGTCTGAAAGGAGACCTATGGGAGTGGTTGAGGATGTCTTAGTGGGGGTGGACAAGTTCTTTTACCCTACAGACTTCTTAGTTTTGGGCATGGGCTGCAACAAGAGTACAACCCCTATACCTGTTATTTTGGGCAGGCCATTCTTGGCCACTACCAATGCATGCATTCAATGTAGGTCGGGGATCATGGAGGTCACTTTCAGACATATGAAGGTTGAACTTAATGTGTATAACAGTGCAAAGTACCCTCAGCTAGACAATGAGGAAAGCTTTGCAGTGGATGTACTAGAGGAAGTTGTTGAAGAAGAATTGCCCACCCTGCTGGATTGGGGCAACATTGTCACAAGTTTAATTAAAGTTTGGGACATGGTAGAGGAAGGAAGCCCAGCTGTTACGACAGAAGACATGACCACATTAAAGTCTTCTGTGGGCTTAGTGCAGCATTCCATTTGGAAACCTACATTACTGCCTCTTCCTCAAACCAACAAAGCACCAATCTTGCCATCCACCCAATAAGCCCCTGATCTGGATCTCAAGAAGCTTCCAAAAATATTGAAATATGCCTTCCTTGAGAAAGGTGAAAAACTTCCTATAATTTTCTCCTCCTCTCTTACTAATGAGCAAGAGGAAGAATTACTAACAGTCTTAAGGAAGCACAAAAAGGTAATTGGCTGGACCATTGCGGATCTAGGAGGGATAGATGTATCAATCTGTATGCATAGGATCCCTTTAGAGGAGGGCTCAGCACCCTTCAGGGAAATACAGAGGAAATTGAATCCTCACATGCAGGAAGTGGTCCTCAAAGAGATCATTAAATTGCTAGATGCTGGGGTAATTTATCCCATTTCTGATTCTGAATGGGGTGGCACCTATCCAAGTGGTGCCCAAGAAATCTAGCATAACAGTTGTTACAACTGAGTCTGGAGAGTTGAGACCAGCCAGGGAGACCACTGGCTGGAGGGTTTGCATAGATTATCGAAAGCTCAACTCTAAAACCAGAAAAGACCATCCCCTTCATAGATCAAATTTTGGATAAGTTGGTTGGAAAAGCTTTTTACTGTTTTCTTGATGGGTACTCAGGGTATAACCAGATCCCTGTGCACCCTCATGACTAAGAGAAAACTACATTTACTTGCCCTTTTGGCACCTTTGCTTACCGAAGGATGCCTTTTGAGCTGTGTAATGTCCCAGCCACCTTTCAGAGGTGTATGTATGCCATATTCTCTGATATGATTGACAAGTTCTTGGAAATTTTTATGGATGATTTCTCTGTATATGGGGACAGTTTTGGCCAATGTCTGCAGCACCTCCACCTGGTCTTACAAAGATGTGAGGAGACCAATCTGGTCTTAAGTTAGGAAAAGAGTCACTTCATGGTAACACAAAGTATTGTGTTGGGCCATGTAGTCTCTAGAGAAGGGATTGAGATAGATAAGGCCAAAGTTAATCTCATTACAAATTTGCCCCCTCCTAGAACAGTCAAACAAATCGGATCATTCCTTGGACATGTAGGATTCTACAGGAGGTTCATTAAAGACTTCAGCAAAATAGCTAAACCATTGTGCCGCCTGCTCTGCCAGGATGTGCCCTTTGATTTTTCTGCTGAATGTCTTGAGGTTTTTGAAACTTTGAAGATATGCCTCAGCTCTACCCCTGTACTCCAAACACCTGACTATGCACTCTCCTTTGAGCTAATGTGTGATGTATCTGACTTGGCAATAGGTGCTGTTTTGGGCCAAAGGAAAGATAAGTTGTCGGTGGTCATTGCCTATCTCAACAAATCACTTACTGAAGCTCAGCTGAATTACACCACAACTGAGAAAGAGCTTCTAGCAGTGGTTTTTGCTATTGACAAATTTAGACCTTACCTACTTGGGTCTAAAACTGTAATCTTCACAGACTACTAAGCATTGAAATACCTAATGTCCAAGAAAGATGCTAAGCCTAGGCTGATTAGATGGATACTCCTATTGTAGGAGTTTGACATTGAAATCAAGGACAAAAAGGGTGTGGAAAATGTGGTGGCTGACCACTTGTCAAGAATTATGTTGGGAAAATGTGTTGATGATCCTACAAATGATGTTTTCTTGGATGAGCAATTGTTTGACATCCAATCCTTGGCTCCTTGGTATGCACACATTGTAAATTATTTAGTTATAGGCAAGATTTCTGCCCATTGGACCAAAATGGACAAAGACCTATTTTTCTCACAGGTCAAATTATTTTTCTAGGAGGAATCTTGCTTATACAAGTATCGTGCAGACCAAATCATCCGAAAATATGTTCCAGAAAGTGATGTCCTCAGTATTCTGGCCATGTGTCATGAAAATGCCTGTGGGGGCTACTTCAGTGGAAGAAAAGCAGCTGACAAAATCTTGCAGTGTGGGTTCTATTGGCCTTCTTTATTCAGATATGCCAATAATCACTGCAGGACATGTGAGAGATGTCAGAAATTAGGAGGGCTGTCCAAAAGAAACTCAATGCCTTTACAGCCCATCCTCGTTGAGGAACTGTTTGATGTCTGGGGTATTGACTTGATGGGCCCCTTTCCTCCTTCAAATGGTTATCATATCATCTTAGTGGCAGTGGATTATGTTTCAAAATGGGTAGAAGCTATTGCCACAATAACCAATGATAATCAGGTTGTCCTCAAGTTTGTAAAGCAGAATATCTTCTCAAGATTTGGCACCCCTAGAGCCATTATCGGTGATGGGGGTAGCCATTTCTGCAACAGAAATTTCGAGAGCTTGCTCAAGAAATATTCTGTCACCCATAGGATTGCTACTCCCTGCCACCCACAAACTAGTGGGCAAGTTGAAATTTCAAATAGGGAAATCAAACACATCCTTGAGAAGACAGTGAGGACTGACCGAAAAGACTGGGTTGACAAGCTAAATGATGCATTATGGGCTTATAGGACTGCCTATAAGACTCCCATTGGGATGCCCCCATTCAGACTGGTTTATGGCAAGACTTGCCATCTCCCAGTAGAGTTAGAACACAGGGCCTATTGGGCCATAAAAAATTTAAATCTAGACCTAACTTCTGCTGGTCATCATAGGTTGCTGTAGCTATCAGAACTGGAAGAGTTGAGGATGGATGCATATGCCAATGCCCGGATCTACAAGGAAAGGTTCAAGACTTTCTTTGACAAGAGTTTGTTAAGAAAGAGCTTCATGGCAGGTGATAAGGTTTGGTTGTTTAACTCCAAACTTAAAGTTTTTCCTGGCAAATTGAAATTCAGATGGGAAGGTCCTTATATTATCATGAATGTTTCCTCAACTGGTGCTATGGAAATCAAGGATCCCAAGTTTGGGAAAGCCTTGAAGGTGAATGGTCAGAGGCTTAAGCCTTGTTTAGAAAAACCTGCTGAACATATGGACACCATTCACTTTCAAAGGGACCCTTCATTAAACTGATCCATAGGTGTGTCAATATTGTATCATATGTACTTTGGTTTTGTTAGATTTGTATTGCTTTCTTTTGTTCAAATTTTAGAGGAAATTTTAGTGGCCTCACTTCAGTCTGTATCTGTCTGGTCTGATTTCTTTTTATGCTTGGTTTGATGATTAATGCTCTTGAATTGGTGGTTTTGATTGAATGATCGATGTTTAGATAGTGATTTTTGCTGCATATGCTTGAATGTTTGATTTTAAAGTGTATGGGGGTACCCCTGGTGGTGAGTCATGCCTAGGATCCAGCCACAGCACAAATGGAAATGGCAGAATGAAGAGCGCATGCTCTCTGTTTAATAATTTGCTGTCGTGGGGTCCAAAATGACACCTGGGAAACTCTCGCACAATTCAAATAGAATCCTTCACTAGCTGTCGCGAGCTTCAAAGAAGGCCTAGGAGCCTCTCGTGCGATCCAAGGAGGCCTGAGAGCCTCTCATGCGATCCAAAGTGAACCCTAGGAGCTTCTCGTGCGATCCAAAGTGAACCCTAGGAGCCTCTCACGCAATCCAAGTGGCGATTACACCGTTGCTAGGTTTCATTTCCCATCCCGTGACAGGATATGTTCCAAAGCACGCCAAGCTTAGCGACAAGTATTTTAACCCCGTGCTTGTCTCCCTTCCCAGTATTCTCTTCCTTCTCCATCCAGCGAAACCCTAGCTTCTGGCGCTCTTCTACATATCTCCTCCAGCGTCCATCTTACAACCCATCATTCACACCAGGATTCTACAGATTTGTTCCTAACGTCATCCCCATCAGTTACCCTCTGCTCAGAGACCTCGTGGTGCACTATGTCAGATCAAACCAAACCCTACGATTTTAGGGTAAGCACTCAGATCTCAGTCCCCCTTTTTCGTCTTTAAAAGTAGAGTTTGTAATGGCACCTAAGAGTGCATAAAAGAAAAGGGGCAAGGATAAGGCCCCTGCTGAGTCCACTCCTAAGAAGGTCAAGACTTCTAAGGCATCGAAGAAAGGGAAGGAAGTAGTTGCAGAGGTGGAGGAGCCAACCCCTGAGTTTTCTACACCCTCTGAGCTCATGGCTTCAATCCCCTTAGAGCCTGAGATAGCTTTTGACCTGCCCTTCTTCGAGAAGGAGCCTCTCTCTGCCCCTGCCATTCAATTTATAAGCAAGGCTGGCCTGACACCCTTGATGAGAGGAATTCCAGCACTAGCCTACCCTAGGCTAGTGCAACTCTTTTATCAGCACATCAGGGTCACCAAGGACAAAGATGGACAAGTAGGTTTCCTTGTGTTTATTGATGATTTCGAGATGTTAGTTAGCCCTAAGCTGATTGCTGAGGTATTGGGCATCCCAGCCGCATTTGACTCTAGCTGTGGATATGGCCCTCCCCTGAGTGCCTCAATTGATACAATTGCAAGGGCTCTGACTAGAGGATTAAAGGCCTCAGGGGATTCCATCAGAAGAAGAGAGTTGGAGCCAAGCCTCCTTTTCATTGAACAGGTCCTGAGAAAGAACATCTACTGCTCAGGCCATCAGCAAGAGAGGAGGGCTCCTATTGCTGATGCTGTGTACTCTTTCTCTTTGGGCCATGGCTTCCATGCAGTCTGATTATTTTTTGAAGCAATGAAGGATCTGGTCAAAAAATTAGGACAGAATAAGAAGCCACACACAATCTCCTATGCCAGAGTCATCACCAAGCTGCTTCTAAAGGGGGGGTACAAGATAGTAAAAGGAGAGGAGACTACCACCCTTGCCCCTACAACTTTTGCCAAGAGGCAATGGGGAATCAGCAGGAGCCTGATGGAGACCCAGAAGAAGAAGAAAGTTGAGGCTCAGGCCCCTCCCAAGCAAACAGAAGAGGCAGTTGTTACAAGGCCCACCCCTATTACTACAGAGGTTATTCCAGAGCCTGTCACCACCATTGCTACAGTAGCCCCCACATCCCCCCCACCTTTTACTCCAGTATCTCCTATCCTGACAACATCCCCTCCCTTTCAGCCATCATCATCTCTCCCTTCCTCCCCTACACCCTTTTTCTTGTGATTAGTATCTGGGAGAACACCACCCCCCATGCCAGCCCTTCACCTTCCCCTACCCTACCTCAATACACAACCCCAATACCCCCATTATCTTCACAAAACCCAGACAGCCCTCCACTAATCCCATACAAAAAAAGGAAAACCACTGACACAACACCCACCATCTCCCTGACACTACCCACAATCCCTTTTATCCCCGCTGACACCCCTCATATTGACCAAGACACCACTCCTTCCATGCCTACTACATCCCCACTCACAGACATAGACCTCAACCTTAACACAACCACATGATTCTAAGCCTTTATGGCTAGTTTCCTTGACACCATGCCAACCAACTACACCCCCCTCCCGGACTCCCCAATTACATCACCACATCACTCACCAGAACCTCAATCTCCTCCTCCTTCCACTTTCCATCATACCCCTTCCTCACCTTTTCAACCTGTGCCATCTTCTACACAATCTCAACCTCCCAACCCAGATACACTGACACTCATCCTCTCCCTCATCCAAGGCATCCAATCCCAACTATCCAGCACAACACACACACAGGACCAGATGCAGACTGAAATCACTTCCATTAAATCCATCCTTCAGACATTGACAAACCCACCCATCCCTCAACAATCCACTCAAATCCCCCTGGTCCTTTCCCCTCCCAGCCCTGACCTCACAACCCAACCATTCTCTTTCATATCTTTCACCATTCCCTTTTTCCCTCCCCCATCACCCCCTACTCCTAGTGAGTCTACCTCATTTTCTTTCCCCCCATGCCTTCAATTTCACCTCTTATACTATCCCCTCCAACTTACATTGATAAATCCACCCAAACAGACCCAGAACCTGTTATCCTCCCCCAACAACTTGACTTACCCATTGATAACACCACTTCCCCCACCCAGGACCAATCACATTCGGCTCCTTCCACTTCTTCTCTTCCCATCGCACCCAAACACTCCTTTTATATCCCTCCCTACTTCACCATCCTCCATGCCATGAGAGACAATCCCTACCTTAGGAGGGATGTCCTGAGAGGCATGGCCCAACTTAGGCAATCCATAGAGATCCCCCTGCTGCAGCAGCTTAGTGAAATTGAGGAACCCACAGAAAGTAATTACTAGGTATTTCCCTTGGGTGGACCAACATCTTGGAGGCCTATGAGAAGGCAAAAACCATGGCTGCTTATCATCAGATGAATTTGGAGCTTGAGAAGGCAAATACTAATGTGGAGAGGATGAAAGCCAGGATGTTTGAAAAGAGACTCAATAATGCCCAGGAAATCTTCCGACTCCAAAAGGAAATCTATGAAACTGACCTCCTCAAAGTTAAAATTCAAATAGCCTCTTTGGAAGCCGCACTGGCTGCTGCCAGAACTGTAGCTCAGAAGCCCACCCCACTCTCTGTACTCATGCCAGAACCTGAGCCTAAACCTTCTTAAGCCCTAGCTGCCCAGTTTTAGGAGGCACAACCACTTGACCAGCCAGATAAAGGGAAGTCCCCTGCTGCCCCTCCTGCGCTGCCCCTCCTGCTGCACCCCCTACTGAGCAACCTCAACCTACCTAAACCCCTTCTGCACCTCCTACTGAGCAAACTTATCCTAAACAAAAGAAAGTCACTGCTAAGAGGACTGCTTCCACAATAACCTCTATCAAAATTGGCAAAGAGCCAGCTGCCCAGTCTGAGGAGGCAATACCCCTTGGCCAGCCAGATAAAGGGAAGTCCCCAGTAACCCCCACTGAGTAAGATAAAGGAAAATCCCCTATGATCCCTCCTGAATCCAAAACCAGAAAAATGAGGGTGAGGGCACCAAAGTTCCAACCATGAAGAAACCACCACAACCAAAGAAACCAAGGTAGCCAAAGAAAAAGAGTCCAGCTGAGAGCAAAGCAAAGAAGAAAAAGACAAAAGCTCCCACAGACAAAACCAAGTCCAAGCCCAGTTCTGAGAACAAAGCTGAAATGAGGAAACATGCAAAACAAATGGGCTGGGACTGGTTCATAGATTCAGATTCTGATTCCTCATCCTCTTAAACTAGATTGTACTTAGGCTTTTCTTTCCTTTCCACTTCTTTTCTTGATATTGTAATTCCAGTTGTACACCTTTTTCTCAGCTAATAGAATTTCTTTTTGTATATTGCTTTGTGTATATTGTCTGTGTGTATTTACTTTTTGTTCATGACTATTACCCTGTAGTTTCTGACCTTTGAACCAGTGAGGACACTGCTCCTCATAGTTTGGGGGTGTGGCAGGGTAGATCTACCAACAGAATAGTTAACTTTAGTGCAGTAGTGGTGCTATAATTGGGATGAATAAAGTTAATTTTCACTTAACTTGCTGCAATGAGGAAATTTGTGAAAATATTACAATATTTTTGCAGACATTTTGAAACTTCAAATTTTAAAATCTTAGCACCACCATGAAACTAACATCAGAAAAATTTTCAGTTAGTACTTAGTGAACCTAAGAGGAGAGAAACAGGTGAAAATACACCCCATGGGCTAATTTGAGGACCATACCTAGTGAGATTTGGGCCCATCATTTTCTTTTGAAGAGTATTTTTGACATTATTTATGCTCTAAGGACTGATTGAGTCAAGACCTTTTCACTAGAAGTTAGGCACCTCCAAATCAAAACTGATTAACAGCACTCATGACACTAAGGAAATGATCCAAGGCTTTCATTTGGACAGTTTGAGCCTGAAAATCTAACCTTTTAAAACTGCCCTTTCGCATACACTAGTTGAGCCTTAAAAATCCTACTTTTCTTTGACAAACACCAGAGTACTTGCACCTTTACCTCATGACCTGATTCAACCTCACCCTCACTCTGAGAATTCAGAAGGTAAAGGAGAAGGAGTTGAAGATAGTGATAATGGTCCAACATTTGGTAGAAGGTGAAGAAAAGCAACATATGAACAACAGTGTATCAATGGTATTTGTGTGGCAGTTCATCATAAAAATATTGAATAAAAATAAAAAGAGAAAAAGAAAGAGAAGTCTAGAGAAGAACATCATCGTAAAATTGAAAAGAAGAGGAGAAGCTGGCCACTTTGATTCTGGAATATATCAAGTAAGATGAAGTTTTGCTGAAATGAAGGTTGTGAAGTCATGAATCACTCCTTACCTTGCTGATTTTTTAATTTTGATTCCCTTTTTACCCCTTGATTCTCTATATCCCTCACCCATAAGCCACATTATAACCCATTCAAAAAGTCCTTGTAGATCCAAAGTGAAATGAGCCATCATGTGGAGATGAGGAGTTGTCCAATCTATGGTGAAAAGTCATGAGGATGTCAGAAATAAGAAGCTTTGCCTATGCTCATGCTTGCAAGATCATTTGGGGTCTGTAACTGCTCTTGAGCTGTTTTGAATGTGAACACCCTCAGATTGTCAATGTTGAGAGATAGCCCTGGTGAGAATTGAGTCTGAATTTTAACCTCATTGGGGTTGTATCCAACCTGATTTTTGAATTTAAGGCAAGCTTGGTACTAATTTTTACACATTGAATTTCTAATGTAAAATGAATGGTGGTGATGCAAACACATGCTAATTTTGAGTTTTAAATGGCCTGCATTACTGCTACAATTTCCTCTGAATTCCAAAGGAAAGTGGATTGATGCTTTATTAATTGAAATTTGTTTTGCCATTGACTGCACCACTATTAACTATTTTTCTTGAGAAGTTTGTGGGTAATTTCGCTGAAAACCCTCAGGAGACTTCACTCCTCCACTAGGGATCACCTAGGGGTTTAAAAGGTTTGGTACATATGCTAAATGTACCCATGATCCCTACGAAAGTGGCATTTAATTAGTTAAAGTTTTACTAAGGGACTAGCAAAGATTAGATTTGGGGGTGTGTTAAGACCTGAAAAGTACACGTTTCACCCCTTAACTTAATCTCTGTTAGGCCCTTAGTCATTTAATAAATGTGTGTTAAGCCAATTTTGTAGGTAATAAGCAGCAGCTGCAGATAAGGCCCTAACCATGCCAAGAAGCTTGCTTTTTTCCCAGAAGTGCCTCAGGAGAAAGGAAGCTAGACACAGACAGAGAATTGACTGCAGCATAGGCACAACAAAGCAGCAACAAGCTAAGAAGTGAGCCTCACGTGGATGTCACAGGGTTCAATTGAATCAGAAAGAATGCTTCGCGCAGTTGTCACAGGTTTCTGAAGGTAGCACACCAACTGGTCACGTTGTTCTCACGCAGATTGATGACAGAAGAGACTAAAAAGCATACTTCACGCAGTTCTCGTGAGGCTCAGCCATAAGCTCTCGCGCAGTCTCGTGCAGCTCAAGAAAGGAGCCTTTAATCTTCGTGCGATTCACTGAGGAGAGAGAGCTGTAGGCATTCCGGCGCATAGTGGCCGCGGGATACAGACCTTCAGGGAACTGCTCGCGAAATCCAGAGGCCTATGTACATTACTTCTTCGCGACGATCCCCATGAGATTCACCAAGGAACGAACCGCGCGTGCAATCCCGCACCATTCAAATTGAAAGCGCAATCTCGCGACGACCAGAGCAATTCCGCGATGACCAAACCATCTATCCCACGACTGCAAGAGCTTCAAATCAATTCAATCTCGTGACGCCAACTCTATCACGCGACAAGACCTGAAAATCCTTGCTACCTAGCGAGGCTCGGGATCTTTACTTCTCCCCACTTCTGCAGGGGCAATCTGGAAACTTCTAGCAGCTAGGGCACGCACTCCAATGCTCCAATCTCTATGCACACGCCCTGAGGCATCCAAGGAACATAAATGGGCCACAATTGCATCGATAAAATTTCCTAACCCTAATGCTCCCACAGCTGACTGCTATATAAGCCTAAGCCTAGTTTAGGTTTAGGGGACTTCTGTACTTCTATCTTCTTAAATCAGCTATAGAGTTCCAGTAGGCTAAGGTTAGGGTTTAGGCACTTCTTTTTCCCTTTTTCTTCTCTCCATAGTCTAGCACTTACTGGCTATGCCTTTGTATGCTTATTTAGAACAGTTTTAATGGTGTTTTATAATAGGATGTTATACTTATATGGGATTGGTGTTTTGAGAGTTGTTCTGTACAAGGCTACTGCCTTGAGATCCTCCATTGCTATGCTGCATTGTAAGCAATGGAGGATTGTTTTTAAGGATTTATTTAGATCTAAGTGACCTGTGTGTCCAGGCTAGGTACATTGCAGGCCTATGCCCCACCACAGGATCCACTAAATCAGAATCCCCATGGGAGCTTGAGCTGGTAGCCTTGTGAACATGGTGGTGGCAGTAATCTTCTTGTTCTGCTCGAGACCTATCTAAGACAAATTATTATTCTCTGCACTTGTGCTTGTAGCCTTGTGAGAGATTGTGTAGAGACAGACTCCCCTGTATTTGTATAGACCCACTATCAAATGGCAGATTTGATCTGGATATAGAGATTGTAGGCTTGTGACTGGATCGTTGCTTTCTTTCTTAAACAGTGAACAGCTAGGCCTAAAAGCTAGTACTCAAACTCTAGCTGGTCCAGTGTGTCCAGGCTAACGCACATTGCAGGCCTAGCCCCACTCATAGAACTTTAGAGGTTGAGGTTCCGATGGATTCTTGAGCTGGTAGCCTGGAAGAAGTAGTGCCTATAATGATAAACTTGTTCTGACCCATCTCTGGACTGTGGTTCCCTTATTGGATAGTCTGTGACCATGTAAGTGGACAGGTTATAGCCGTAAGGGATTGAATCATGGCACAGGGGTGAGTTGGATCCTTTCTCCTCTTTGGTGATAATGTAGCCATTAGACAGGACTTCTATAGCAGTAGATCTGAGTCTGAGTTATAAAACCCATCAGATATGTACCTAATAGCTTACTTCTCACCCTTCTTATATTTATTTTCTCACACTCCATCACTCTTCTCAACCATTTCTGTAGTTTAGGCATTAGGTTACCTTAGGATGTAGACAATAGTGACCTTAAATCCCCTTCCATTTAGGATTGGCAGATCTGGAGGGCCTACTAAAGATGGCTCCCTTGGAGCCTTAGATCAATTTTCCCTGTGGGACAAATTCTTATTAAAACTTCCTACAACAGGCCCTATACCTTGCAGGTCTATGTATTTTTAGACTTGCTGCTCTGTAGTTTTCAATCCACCTTTGATTCATTTTCATTTACCCATTCTTATCATTGTTCTTAATAAAGTTAGCAGCAAGCACATAAAATATCCTAACACCAGCCTTAACCCTCCTCCTATAATTGCCCATCCCCTGGTAGCGCAGAGTGAAGTCCAACCAATTGCTGAGAAAGTGGCCCCCTTATCCAAGGAATCGAAACAGTTGAAAAAGCAGTTAGACAAAATTTAGAAGTAGTTGTTGAAAATTGGTGGTGATGAAATCCACGCCATGGACTTCACATATTTGTGTTTATTCACTGAGGTCCCCTTACCTATAAAATTTAAAATGCCGACTTTTGACAAATACAATGGCACTGGCTATCCCATAGCACACCTCAAGTCTTATTGTGGGGGCATGTGCCAGTATGGAGGGGACGAAAGACTATTGATAAAGGTCTTTCAAAAAAGTTTGACCGGTCCAGCCTTGAGATGGTTTACATCTTTAGTACCATCTATGATGAAAACTTGGAAGGACTTGACGCACTTATTTCAGGAACAATATGTCTACAATATAGACATTAAACCGCGTAAGTCAGACTTGGCTCGTTTGAAGCAGAGCCCGAATGAGACCTTTAGCGATTATTTGGGTCGTTGGAGAGCACTGGCAGCTCAGGTTAGAAATAGGATACCTGATAATGAACAAATTAAAATAATTTCCAAAAATACCTTGTCGGCAATCTCGAACTTTCTAGTGTACCAGCAATAGTCCAGCTTTGCTAATCTGGTAAGGAACGCCAATCGCTGTGAAGATGCTATCAGGAAAGGTTGCCTGAACAAGAATGTACCGAGTGGAGCCAATGGGGTTAGAAGGTTTTCAGAACAAAGGAACGAGAAGAGAATAGGGGTCGATGTCCAGAACATTGTCAACACTAGGCCCAATAATAACTTAGCCCCATTCCAATTTCAAGCAGCTCTGCCAACACCAATCAGAACTGAGCAGATATAGAGAGCAGGGAATGGACAAGGAATGCAGATGACTCCGGAGCAGAGAAGAGCCCGCTACAACCGAGTGTTTATGCCCTTAGGGCAATCACTAAGTGTACTTTCGCCTTTACTAATAGAAAAGGAATTAGTTACTATTCGTCAATCGCAACCTCCTCCTCACCCAATCCCAAAGAATTATGACCCTAAGACTCAATATAATTTTCATCAAGGTCCGGGTCACCAGATTGATCGTTGCTTCCCATTGAAACACGCGATCCAAGATTTAATCGATGCCAGAAAAATTATTACACCAGCACCCTCTCAAGTGAGCCAACATGCAAATATTCATCAAGTGCCATTACCCCCACATCCTACCGGAGGAGCAGGTCCCATACCCACCATCGGGATGGTAGAGAAATATGGGGAGGAATTTAAATTTGATCCGTCGGATTACATTAGTGATCGAGAAAACTATGTGGCACCATTGCCGAGAAATTGTAAAGAAAGGAATATTGGGGTGATTGAACCCCTGAATTTGTCTAATTATTTCCCCAACCCAGCACCCCGAGTTGAACCCTTGGATCTTAGGGCTTATTTCCCATCACCCACTCCTATTAATTATGTGCATATAATGCATATCAACCATACACCACCACCCCCATCAATTACCCAATAGCCTACTATGCCCCCAATCCCCCGCCAACACCTATCAGATACCAATGTCCTACTCCTACCCCTTTACCCCCGGTGCAACCACCCACAAGCTTCACCACCCCCATCTGGCCCAATTTTGTCACCCAACCAGCCATCACAGAAGCAAATCAAGTGTTACCCACACCTCCAGAGCCTGTAGTGCAAGTGCATTTGATTCCAGTAGCTATACCATTTCAGATTTCAAGACCAACCTATGATCCTCATCAGGTCCCGCTGAGTTATGAACAAACAGATATCAATGCTGGTAGCAATAGAGAAGGGGTAGTGGACTTTGTTACCTGATCCGAGAAGATCTCAAAGCAACCTAAAGCACCAACAGCAACAGAAGCCCAATCAGAGGGAAAGAAAGATAGCGTCGTGAATCCTTTTAAAAAAATGAGTCGAGAACATATACTGGAGACTCAACAGAGAAGAATGCTTGCCCATATTACTGTATGGGAACTGTTAATGACGTCCTCGCTCCATTTTCAAGCATTAATGGGAGCGTTAAAAAATGTGCATGTATCGCTTCAAGTTAGCCCAGACGAAGTCGGGCAAATAATTGGTCAGGTTATGGCTCCAAATGTCATTTCATTTTTGGTTGCCGATTTACCTGATGAAGGGAGTAGTCAGTTCAAATCCCTGAACATTACTATTGAGTCTGGAAATATGATAATCCCCTTGGTTTTAATCGAAATGGGTCTGCATCAAATATATGCCCACTGAGAACCGCCACCAAGATTGAGGTAGATCCTTGCACCCACAAGAACTAGTGTTAGAGGCTTCGATAACACACGAAGAGAGATAATGGGAGAAGTTGACCTTGAGCTATTGATTGGGCCAATGACCTTCTCCATATTATTTTAAGTAATGGACATCAAATCCTCGTTTAATCTATTGTTGGGGAGCTCGTGGCTGCATGAGGTCGGAGCAATACCGTCGATGCTGCATTAAAAGCTTAAGTTTACGTCCGGGCATAAGATCATCACCATCATTGGTGAGGGGCATAGTGAGAAAGAAAAGGCCACCAACAGCGTCGAAAAACCCAAAGTGCTGGATGTGCCTCACACTGCTGAGAGCGTCGATGTGACAGCCTGATTTTCCCCGATTCCACAAAACCTGCATAATATTCTTTTTTCTTCCTTACATCCTGAACTTAGGGAAAACCAGACCGTTGGGTCACACATATCACGATCTGAATACATAAATTACTTGGTATGCCAACAATGACAAAGTCAAAGAAAAAATATAGCAACAATAAAGGTTTTTTTATACATAAAGACTGAATAAAAGAAGTCCACAAGAAAACCACCGGTGATGGCCGACCATCACCCAAAACAGTGGCCTACAACAACATACCTACAGAATAAGTCTTAATATAGTAATAAATCTTTGGACATACCAAGTCCACAATCCAAAAGACCTCAAAACATTCGTTATACATACCCAAAATATACCCATGTCCAAACCTCACCTAAGGTAAAATTCCCCAAACGAAAGATCCCAAGCCTTTCTCCATAGCTGGATCCTGATCTACACCTGTACCTATGACGTATAGTCGAGGGATGAGCTACATCCTAGCTCAATAGGGAAAAATATCTGAACATGTAAAGCTATCTTACTCACACATAATCTATGATATTTAGAAGCATGATTTATCAATGAATTAGCTGGAAAAATAGTTTAAATGACTGAAAAGATGCATTGAATGTTACTGGTACTTTATATATGCTCATTTGTTCTCAACTTGCTCATATAAGAGAATGATTGGCCTAAACACTTAAATCATAACTTAAATATTCCCTGACTTACTATAGAATCGGGCGCCTAATGGAATACCCTCCATCGTCATCTAATCAGACAGTTTTCATATCTTTTTTTCATTCATTTAATACTACTCAGGTTCCTTTCTCATAGGCGACGGGGTTTCAAGTTTTGTACATACATCCCTGGGATGTCCAACTGGTGTTCGGATTGGCCACCGTATCGGTCACGGATATTCTGTCGAGCCAATCGTGGGTATCCCGCCACATCGGTGGGATATTCTGTCAAACCTTAAATATCAAAGTATCAAAAGTGCACTACATATAGTTATTCACCGTATGATTATGCTAATTATAGTATATTAGGCCTGATCAATTCTCATTTACTTTACTTTATATTTTCCATACATCCCTGGGATGTAACTAGCTTAATGCATCACACAGATGCTCATATTACATTCACATCCCCTGGGAACGTCACATACTCATTTGTAACCCATTTCATTACTTAGTGTTCACACCCACACACACTTAAGATTCACATTTTCAAGGCATAACTACTCATTTCTATATCACTACATACATGATTTCGTAATCAAGAGTACATGTTCAAAGTATTCCCTACCTCACGCACGAAGTTGTTCAAAGCGTTACCACTATCCTTATCAACGGCTTCCCACCCTTAATCTACATCACAAACACACCATGATGCATCAAGGCTTAACTCTACTCACTAAAAATCTAGACTTATTTAAGTGTTTATCAAAAATGAGGCAGAAATGGGCAAGTTCATGCTAATATAGAATTTGATGCAATATTCCCCCTAACTTTTTACCTTCAAATATTTGGATTCATAAAATGGTTAAATCACAAAAGTTGTAAATTTCGTTGTCCTCTTTCCAATGCTATAAGAATTGTATAAATCAGAGTTCAGAGTAAAAAGTTATGGCAGAAATACCAAAGCAGTGTCGGCAAGCATAGTCAAAATCGATCAATTGAAATTTCAAAATCGATTAATCGACCCCAAAATCGATCAATCAAAATTCTAAAATCAATTAATCGACTCCAAAATCGATCAATCAAAATTCTAAAGTCGATTAATCGACCCAAAAATTGATTAATCGATTTTCCAAGAAAACAAGCTTTTTCAACCACTGGAAGTACCCATTCGATCAATCGATTAATCGAAACCAAAAATCAAACAATTGAAATTTAATTCAATTAATCGGTTTCAGGATTTAGTGCTCATATTTACTTTTTGTCAAAATCAATTAATCGATTTTCAAAATTGATCAATCGATTTTGACAGAAACCCAGCCCTCTTCGGGCAGTTTCTCGTGTTTTCACCCTTTTCTCAAATTTTCTTCTCTTCCCTCTTTTAATCCAACATTTATACATTAAATTAACGCTTAAATGTCATACACATTATAAATTAACAAAACCTTACCTCAAATACAACATATGAGTGATTCAATGGCTTGGATCAAGGGTTAGGGCTCCTAGCTTTCAAATCCCCAAATCACACGCTATTTCCACGGAGTTTAACGCCTTGACACGGCTTCCACACACGATCCATGCATCACTTCATAAGAATTTACTCTCCTTTCCTTTCTTCACTCCCTCCCTTCTCCTTCCTCTTTCTCTAACCACCAACCAAAATCAAAGAGAAATTAGTTCTCTTAGCTTTTAACCTATTTAACCCAATCCCATCTTTGGTGTAAAACACATACACCACAATAGGTTTATATGACCTTATCAAAAGATCTAACACCACACACACATGTGAACTTTCACTTGATCAAATAAATGACCAGACAAGCATGCATCTCGAGGTATACTATTCAAAGTCAAGCACGCATCTTGAGGTATACTCTTTAAAGTCAAAATTTTTAGGATGTTACAATCAACCTCCATAGTTTTGAATACGAGGTGTCGACGATACTCCCAGAGCCCATCGAGGACATCATTCAAAGAACCGGAGGTGGAATGATAGCAGCAGTGGCCATACTCCAAAAGTGGGGCTATCAAAAAGGAAGGGGGCTGGGGCCTAGACTTCAAGGCAGAAAAGAGCCCATCATAGCTAAGGGTGGTCAAAAAGTCAAATTTGGGCTAGGTTATAAGCCCACGAAAGAAGAAGTGCGGGAGGCTAAGGAGAAAGCCCATGCGACGACAACTGCGAGAGCTAAGGGGATACACATAGAGGAAAGACCCGTCCCAGGCCTCACATCAAGAATTCATTCATGAGCACTGGGGTTGTAAAGATTGACCAGAATAGGGTAACCCAATTAACCCCACACAAGCCCACAGCACCGATTCACCCCACCAATCCCTACATCACCTTTCCAAGCATAGAGATAGACTTGACCGCGTTATCCCTCTTTGAGGAGCGACGCCCTGTACCTGAACAAACTCCCCCTGTGGTGAGTCACCATAAAACTGTGTTAATGTTTGGGGATATCATCTCAGACGAAATAGGGATCAACATGATGGAGGCTGACTCTGAAGAGCCGTATCAGTCAGCACCCTCCATCCAAATAGGTAATGGAGCGGCCTCGCAAGTACGCAACTGGGCATCTTTGCCCAAACTCTAGAAGCGGGGAGTGGCCTAACATTTAGCACCCGTTTCCCAAAAAATAACCTATAAAAAGTGAGATAAGCCCTTGGTAGGCAATACCTTGTATATACACAAACTCGTGCTGCCAAGGGTCCGTCTTTGAAGAAAATAAAAATATTGAAAAAATACAAAGTCTAAAAATATTTTCATTTAAAATTCTAAATAAAATCCCATAAAAAGATGCCTTAATTGAAATACCCGTCCCACATAAAATTGACCCCTTTCCTATAGAAATACAAGAAGAGGTAGGAGTTACGAGTCTAGACGAGGATATACCTTTAGAGGAGCTCCCCCATGAGCTCCTCGACCGGTTTATCGAATTTGAGCATGGCCCTACCCCCATTGTCGAAGAAAGCATGGCCCTACCCCCATTGTCGAAGAAACTAAGGACGTTAATCTAGGGGCTGAGGAGATTCCCTGAATTACCAAAATCAAAACATCGCTATCTCCCAAAGAAAGAAAAAGCATGATTGACTTCCTTTGGTCATACCAAGACATTTTTGCCATGCCTGATCTAGACACCGATTTGGTCGAGCATGAGTTGCTGCTCTACCTTGATATGAAGTCGGTTAGGCAGAAGCTGAGACATTTTTTACCTGAGTGGATGCTGAAAGTCAAGGATGAGGTCATCAAGCAGTATGACGCAAGGTTTCTCATGGTATCCAAATACCCGCAATGGCTAGCTAATATTGTGCCAGTATCAAAGAAGGATGGAAAGGTCCGCATGTGTATCAATTTCCGCAATTTGAACAAGGCAAGCCTGAAAGATGATTTCCCATTGTCGCACATTGACATCTTGGTCGATAACACTGCTAAGCACGAGATGCTTTCTTACATGGATGGGTTCTCAGGATACAATATGATTAAGATGGAAGAGGCAGATCGAGAGAAGATGGCATTCATCACTCCTTGGGAGACCTTTTGCTATCGGGTCATGCCGTTTGGGTTAAAGAATGCTAGTGGAACATACTAGAGAGCTATGACCGCATTATTTCATGACATGATGCATCAAGAGATTGAGGTGTATGTCGATGATATGATAGCCAAGTCACCAGAGCGAAGTGATCATCTAGTAAACCTTCAGAAGTTGTTTAAGAGGTTGAGAAAGTATCGATTATGTCTGAATCCACAAAAGTGCGCATTTGGCGCTATGTCCGGAAAACTGTTGGGATTCATCGTCGACAGGAGAGGGATCGAGGTCGACCCAATCAAAGTCAAAGCTATCACTGAAATGTTTCCACCATCTACTGAGAAAGAAGTTAGAGGGTTCTTGGGAAAAATATCGGTTCATTGCACAGCTAACGCCTATCTACATGTCGATCTTCAAACTACTAAGGAAGAATGCTCATGTTGAATGGAACTATGATTGTTAGGCAGCATTGGATAAAATAAAAAGCTACCTCCTTAACCCACCTATGTTAGTACCACCCGAGCCAGGGAGACCACTCTTGATGTATCTCCCCACGACGGAAGTTTCGATGGAATGTGTCTTAGTGCAGCATGACGAGACGGGAAGAAGTGAGTAGGCCATCTACTATCTAAGCAAGAAGTTTACTAACTATGAGACATGCAATTCTCATATGGAGAAAGCATGCATGGCTCTTATATGGGCTACTCAGAGGCTCCGCCATTACATGCTATCCCAAGTCGTTCTACTTTTGGCCCAAATGGATCCGTTGAAATACCTGTTTGAGAAGCCGGTTCTTACTGGACGAATAGCACGATGGCAGTTTTTGTTGTCTGAGTTTGACATCACATATGTTACTCAGAAGTCGATCAAAGGGCAGGCACTCGCCAATCATCCTGCTGACAATCCTTTCCCAGATTATGAACCTTTGAGAACTGAGTTCCCCGATGAGGACATCCTATTCATGACGGAAGACGATACAGAAGAAGCAGAAGAATCATGGGTAATGCATTTTGATGGAGCAGCAAATGCTGAGGGTCAGGGTGTTGGTGTCATTCTGATTTTGCCAAAAGGATCTCACATACCAGTCTCTATCAAACTCAACTTCCCTTACACTAACAACATGGCCGAGTATGAAGCTTGTGCCATTAGTTTACGGGCGGCTCTCAATCTAAACATAACTCACCTCCAAATGTTTGGCAACTCACAATTAATCATATGCCAGACGAAAGGATATTGAAAGATGAAAGATGAGAAATTGATCCCCTACCATGAGCACCTCAAGGATTTGATAGTTCGTTTCAAGGACGTGACATTCTCATATGTCTCCCAGATAAGAAATCGCTTTACCCATGCACTAGCAACTTTGGCATCAATGATAAAAATCCCTATGGTGCTGAGATGAAGCCAATCATGATCGAGCAGAGGGATGAGCTAGCCTTTTACCTACATATTAAGGAACCTACTAAGCCTGATGATGAGCCACCATGGTTCTCAGATATTAAGAATTTCCTTGAGACACTAACTTTCCTTGAGGGTACATCCAAGACGGACCAACAAACCATTCAACGTTTAGAGGCAGGCTACGTCATTTATGGGGAATGCCTTTACAAGAGATCCTACAATAACATCTTGATCAGGTGCCTTACAGAAAGTGAAGCGATCAATAATATGAAGGAGACCCATGAGAGAGTATGCGGTGTCCACGTCAACGGTCACATGCTCGCAAAGAAAATTCTGCGACAGGGATACTTTGGGACCACCATGGAATTGGATTACTGCAAAGATGTTTAGAAATCCTACAAGTGTCAGGAACACTCTAGTCTGATACACACTCTTTCCATCAATCTTCACTGCATGACCACTCCTTGGCCATTTTCTACCTGGGGCCTTGACGCCGTCGGAATGATTAATCGGAAAGCATCAAATTGATATCGGTTCATCCTCGTTGCCATTGAGTACTTTACTAAGTGGGTAGAAGTGGCATCATATGCCAACATCATGGCCAGTCACATCGAGAAGTTTATCAAAAATAATATTGTATGTCGATTTGGAGTACCCAAGGATATCATCACAAACAACGATACAAACTTTACGAATAAGCACATCCGAGCCTTCTGCGAGCAATATAATATCAAGCACCGTCGCTCGTTCCCTTTCCGGCCTCAAACTAATGGAGCCGTGGAAGCTGCGAACAAAACGATCATCCGCATCCTCGAAAAGATGTTCGTCACTTAACAAGATTGGAGCGAAATGCTGCCATTTGCTTTGTGGGCCTACAAAATGTCGATCTGTATGCTACAGGGGTGACACCATTCTCCCTCATGTATAGAACCGAGGTCATCCTATCGGTAGAGATTAAAGTATCCTCACCTCGAATCCTCATGGAATCAGGCTTACCCAAAACAGAGAGAGATCCCGCTTTGAAAATTTGAATCTACTAGATGAGAAAAGACTCCTAGACTTGTGTCACACTCAAGTTTACCAAGGACAAATCGCACGCTCTTACAATAAATATATTCGTGATCGAAATCTAAAGGTAGGAGACACTGTACTGAAGAAGATCTTCCCATCCCTCCATGCCGATCCGTGAGGGAAGTTCAAGCCGAACTGGGAGGGACCTTACGTCGTTCGAGAAGTGCTGTCAGGATATGCCATCAGCCTCACCACCATGGATGAAGATCGTCTTCTTGAGCCCATCAATATTGGATACGTCCGACGGTTCTACTCTTAGTCTATCGCGATAAGGTAAATATTGGTGAAACAGATACGTGACTACTCAAGAACCACCCAAAAGAAGCCATCATTCTAAGCACAGTAGCCAAAAAACATCCTTAAAAATGATGATATCTTTTACTACCCCATTTGAGTCTGAGCTATTCTTTCAATAAACCCCTTCCCTGAAAAAAGAAAAAGTGTGTACATATAAAAGGAAGAAAGAGATGAAGTAGAAGCACTATAAAAAAATAATAATAATAATAAAAAAATTGAAAAAGCAAAACCTCAAAAAAGAGATTGCCTGAAATAAAAATAAAGAAAAAAGAAAAAATATATAGAAGAATCATGGGGCACGTACAGTAAAATCTCTCAAGGAAGAAAGTATGTTGTGAAGAACTGAAACCGTGTCAAGGAAACTTGTTTAGCCTAGCATACCTTCAAATCCTAACCTAACCCATGGCCAAGATACACCCTGAGGAAAGGCCCTCTTTTTTAGGTTCACAAGCAGTCACAGTATCTGTCAAGTGAACACGAGCTACATTGTGAGATGGCACCAGAACCCCATCTGGCCGGCTATGACGAAATCGACGTCTATGTCGTTGGCTTTTGAAAAAAAAAGTACAAAAAATAAAAAATAAAATAAAATATATACAAGCTCAAAGCAAGATGGACGTGGTGAAAACCCGAAAGGGCGCTACGAGTAAAAACAGCGAGTTTGTGCAGAGCAGGTGAAAACTCGAAAGGGCGCTTGGGGTAAGAGAGTTAAACCCATGGACGTGGTGAAAACTCGAAAGGGTGCCACGAGTAAAAAGAGGGCGCAAACGGGCACGACGAACCCACCTTGGGGGTTGTGAGTAAAAGGATAAGTGAAAAAAGAAAGGTTTGATTGATAAGATTGATGTTGGAGGAGCCCTCTTGGTTACTCTCCCTGATCCCCTTTTTTCAACTGGGCTACTCATGCTTCGGGCCCCGACCAGAATTGTCTTAGTGAAACTTCTTTGTCAAACGTATGACTCAAGATAAGGAGAAAGGTTTGACTCAGTCCAAGGGGATTGACATTTCAATCTTGGTAAAGCTGCTGAAACTCACCCAGATCTGACCACTTAAAAGGGGTTCGACCATGCTCAAAAGGGGACCCGAGATCTCACCCTATGATTGAGGCATCAAACCAAACAAAAAGCGAATAAAGGGCGGGGAGGATATCTCCTTTTGCCAAAAGATAATAATTTTCCTTCTCCACTTCCATGCCCAGGCTATGCACATTCCAAAAAGAACAACAAAAAAAGAGAAGCCTTTATAAATATAATAGATTTTCCTTTTCCATTTACAACTACACCACTTACACCACATTCCAACAAAAATAGTCAGTGTGATGTCTAGCTTTCTTTCTTTCTTTCCTTTTTATAAAAGTAGAAAAAAATAAAAACATAAAGAAAATATATATACCGAAAAGTGTGTATCTGTAAAGGGGTTTCTTACGCCCCTTTTCTGTGTATCTGATCTGTGCAAAACGATATATGTGCAGGAGGGACAATGGCCCAGCTCGCGCTTCAAGACACTAATCTCAGTGAGAGAACCATCCTCTCGGACATTCTGCTTGGTCAACCAATGACCATGCAAACACTTGTACCTCTTCTGAGAAGCATTAGTAGCCCCATGAGCAACATTCAAGGATCCTTCCAGACGAAGGACCTCACTCTCAGCCTCTCAGCTACGCCAGCTCTTGTCTCTACTATCTCTACTCTAACCTTTTCTCATGCTAAAAGTTATTGCAGGATCCTCTTCTCATCAACCAACAGCTCAATGCGAGCTCGAAGCACTGTCTCCTTTAGTTAGGGGCCTCCAGTATCAATACTCTCCGCCTGATCCAGATAATCAGCAGCAGGCTGCTCAGCCAATAGCCAAGCCTTGTACTCAGGGGAAGACTAAACTGAATCTCCTTGCTCCATATCACACATCAGGGTTGACTGACGCATCTCCCAAAGAGTGACCATCCGATCCACGTCCCCAAAGGATCCCCTATAAAAGATCAAGCCACATAGAGGGGGTTTTGCCTCGCAAGGCACATGCTGAGAGCAGCCAAACTGATGCAACACTCGAAATAGGAAGTAGAAAGTGCTGCCAGTCAATCCTAGGAGGGTGATGCCCCCATGGTCTCTGGAACAAACTATTGGGAAGATCTGATCCAACCAAGGAAGTCTCCATATCAGCTTTGCATCGGTCAGCCAAAGCTTCATAGCTGACAAATCGCCCTGTGGAAGCAAGTAACACCTACCCAAAAAGCATCGAGCCGCCTCACCTCGAGTGATGTAAAAGAATGACACGGGTCTCAAGATAGCAAGATGCTCACCAACCAAACCTGGAGCAGCAAAGGACATCCCCTGAGGTTCTCCACCTTGCCCAGAGCAAATGCATCAGGGCATCAGTATAGTTGGGCAAGGACCAAGTGCATCACCGATCGGCCCTCTACCAACTTGATCAAAATGTCGCAGAGAGCTAGAGAGAAGCTCTCTCCCCTAGTAAAGAAAAGAACTTTCGAAATGAGACTGAGAGCAAAGGCTTTCACGTTGAAGATATTCCTAACTAGTAATTTTCGAAGACTTTCGTCACCGAAAAGTTCTTTGAGGAATTTGATCGAACACCTTGTGGGCCCCCCAATGAAACTTTTCTCGTACTCAAATTTCTTCAAACCAAGGGTAAGGTGAATGGATTTAGAGTAACCTTACTTCGGCGTGACTCTTGCGAGGCCTCTGTGGAGCTTCAAGCCAAACAAATTGGAAGTGGGAGTTAGATCCCACTTCTCAAAACGGAGCACATGGGCGTTTGCATCCCAAAACGAAGTGGCCGCATGGAGTAGGTCCCACCGTGGAGGAACCTCGAGAAAGAAGGGAAGGCATAATAATCCAAGCTGCTCTAGTTCAACGAGCTCGCTCTCATTCAAGCTTCCAAGCCAACTTTTTAGAAAATTAGGCCCCAAACCCAAAGAAAGGGGTAAATTGGTTCCAAACCCTCCATTAAAGGAGGATTGAAAAGCGGGTCCATAGACGTACAAAGATCTTTCAAAAATATATAATTCAATGTATGTCAATGTATGTCCATAGATGTACTAAGATCTTTCTTCTCCTTGCTTTCCCAACACCATTGGGAAAGCAAGGAGAAGAAAACTCAGCTGAAAAGGCTAAGTCAAAAAGAAAAGAAAGCAAAAATGGGCTGTCTTGAGCATATAAGGGCCCATTGCTCCCTAGGCTAAAACTAGCGCAACTATTAGTTGCGCCAGTGTAGAATTCCCCAGAACAAGCCTGGTGCAACTAATAGTTGCACTAGTACAAATCCCCCTTTTTTATGCCTTTTTGAGCTTTTGAGGGAATTTTTTTTCTTGGCCCTTATTGGCCCCCCTTAGCCAGATGACTTCATTCACCTGCTTTATACTATGAAGACATTCAAACATGAAAATTAAATGGGCACCTGACATTGAAACAATTTGACTTTTTGTGCAGGAGAAACCCGCACCAAGGCATGCAACCTCAAGGGCCACTTTTATAGGCAATAGTCAAAACCATCCTGCAAGTAGTCGAATATATGCAAGGGAGAGACAACATGCAACCAAAGGAATAGCACTAAATATTTCCAAGCAAAAAAATCATCCAAAAAATGGCACAATTATCCATCGCAATTTGTTTAAAAATCCTAAGTCATCATTCCCAAAGTGCTAAATGTTTAAATGCAGTAACTAAGGCCTAATCCTTGTTGGCGCCCTTCCACTTCTTTCGCCAAAGCGAGGAGCTTTGGAAGGTCCGAATATCTCCTACCCACGACCACGCCTGCTAAAGCTGGTTGAGCAAAGAGCGCGACTACTTAGCGCGTGCATGCTGCAAGTCAAAGTCAAAATCAGAAATCAAGAACAAAGTTAAAAGGCAAGGATAGAAAAATAGTGAGAAAGACTGAGCAGCAGAATACTCACCCCCTCACATCTCGAAGCTCAGCAAGGTTGCGATAATACGCAGCATGTTCCATGGCCGAGTCATAGTTCCACATTCGAAGGGCAAGGATGTCAGTTGCTGGGACTAGTGACAAACACATGCATTTATCAAAGGAGCCAAGACAAAGGAGGAATGATCGTGAGAAGGCTTACCCTCGGAACCTCCTCAAGAGGGGGGGACCCAGGCCGCTTCAGCTGAGATCCATGCCTGCTTATCCACGTCGGCACATAGACCTGAGAGAAAGCTATCGTCGAGGCGTCTAAAGGTCCCATAGACCATGAGCGGGACACCACCAAGGGCACCGAGATGAGAAGTACCCGACAGACCAGCACCTAAAGAACCCTCACCTGAGGGACCCGCACCTGAAGAACCCTCACCTGAGGGACCCGCACGAGAAGGGCCAGCACCTGAGGGACCCACCCCTGAATCATCCGCAATACCCGCAGCCGCCCCACCTTCATCATTTGAGTCGTCTCCCTGCATAAACTATGAACATTAAAAGAGATTCGCTCAATAGGAACCAAGGTTGAATTGAAACCAAAAGGGGACTAATCTGAAAGAGAAGGGAGAATTACCTAAGAGTGCGGGCTGCCGAAAGCAAAGAAGTTAACGCTAGGGACAAAACGCGACAAAAGGAACCGGTACGGCATAGACTCGTACCATAGCTGATAGTCCTCAGGCACGAAAAGGGCGTTAATGGGGATCCCATTATGAAGGAAGGACGCTGTGAGATCCTCAATGCTACCCACAGGATCCAAAACATCTATAGGAGGATCCATAGGTATGGCGGGATAGCCCTGATACAGGCAAACTACCCGCTCCCCCATATAGTAAGCCCTAGCCCACGCCCCATAAAAGAAGATAACACAATGATTGTTGAATAGGCGCGATGGACCTACGGTAGCCCGGTCCCAGAAAATGGAGGTGAGGTACGGATCATAAAGGATCTGTCCAAGTCAAGAGGCGGTCAATCAGTTAAGACATACAACATAATAACAAAGGAGAATTTTCAAACTGAAACAAACAAAGGTGAAAAGGGCCTTACCTGCTTGGGGACCATCAAATCAAGTTGGGACCTCAAGCCCAACTCAAGATGCTTCTTGCCCACGTCGCGGCACCGGGATTGGTTCCAATTGCTGAGGAGAGGGTAGGTGTATACCTCAGAGTGGAGAAGCGGGCACCCAGGCTGAAAGTGAAGGTACCCCCATGCCTGAGGAGAGCAGTGCACAAAAAAAAAAAAGTCAGTAGCATACAAAGACCATCCAAGTAAACCTGATGAAAGTGAAAGAGTTAGTGATTACCTCCAAAGCCAGCCAGAAACCGACAAGAGACTTGGCCTCCCCAATAGATACTCGGGCTATGCCATACATCAGCCACGCATATCCGGCCCCGCCCCAGTCATACCTGTGGATGTCAAGCCAATTATCCATAATGCTCAGCAGTGCCAAGCTGACTCATCCACCACTCACGTTCGTAAAGAGGGTCTTGCCTAGTAGGAGCAGAAGCGTGATATGGGCTAGGATGATCGCTCGCGCAGGCTAAATATAAAGCACCAAATTCGGCTGGCCCAGATCGACCAACTCACCAGCCCCGTAGAGCACAAATAGCCAGGTCATCTTGACCTCAGTACCGTGCATTTACTCACGAGGGGGATAATCCCCTATCAATTTGACAATGTCATCCTTGCTCAGCACCATAAGGCTGGCTATCGGTACACCTCCTACCCTAATGCTGGTAATCATTGCCCAGTCCATGGGCGTCAGGGTCATCTCAGCATAGGCCATGTAGAAGGACATGGTCTCCGGGCGAAACCACTCAATCACGGCCCTCAGGTACGCAGCGTCGGCCCTCATGGGAAAAGTATGTATGCTCTTCCATTTTCTATTATTTTCAGAAGCAAAGATACGCATACACATAAACAAAAAAATCCCTTTTTAATAGAATGAAAATACAAAAAAATCCCTTCCTTTTTGACCTCAAAAATAATAAAAATAAAACAAATCCCCCCTCTCTATCTTTGAAAATAAAAAAAATTAAAATAAAATAAAACACAACAACAAAAAAAGTCTTTTTCATTATGCTCCTAAAATCCAAAACCCACAAAAATAAGTCCTTCTTCTATGTTTAGAAAAACAAGATAATAAAAAAGAGAGAGAGTCTTTTTCCTTATGCTCCTATAATTAAAAACCAAAAAAATAAAAAAATCTTTTTATTATGCTCCTAAAATCAAAAACCCAAAAAAAAAAAGAAAGAAGTCCTTTTATGTTTAGAAAAACTAAAAACAAAAAAAAACCCTTTCTCTTAGGCCCATAAAATAAAATAAAAACCAACACAAAAATAAATAAATAAAAATGATAAATTGATTCCTTAGAGAAAGAACAAAGACAACAAAAACCAAAAAAATGAACCCCTTTTTCCTTAGTTAATTTTCAAAAACCAAAAATCATTTTCCTTAATTAATTTTCAAAAAATAGAAATTAAAAATCATTTTCCTTAATTAATTTTCAAAAAATAGAAACAAAAAATCCCTTTTCCCTAATTAATGTTCAAAAAAACCCTTGCTTTATATTAAAAAAAAAAAAAAAAAAAAAACAAAATAAAATCCCTTCTATATGCACAAATAAAAACAACAAATATATATATATATATATATATATATATATATATATATTAGAAACCAATAAAATCCATAAAATTACAAAAATAGAGCATCATTCATGAAAAATCATCAACACATCATCAATAAACATGTGTACAATAAAAATAAACCATTATTCATCAAAGAATGCAAGATCATGATCATATTTGCAAGAAAAAAGTAAGAAAAATCAAGAAAAATAGGTTTTAAATGGTTACCTTTTGAAGGAAATAAGGTCTTAGATCTAGCGCGATGCGGACAATCAATCAGTGCGAACGAATGCAGGAAATGAGGCACACGTAGAGGCAATGTAAAGGAACCCTAGGGAGGCTCTATTTTTTTGTTTAGAGGGGGGGAATAGAGCAATTTTAAAAGCACACGATGGCTACCCGAACTCGGGCTGCTTAAATTCAAAACCCAACTAGGCTTGGCGCAACTATTAATTGCACCAGGCTATTTTTAGCCTCCTTTTGGCTTGGCGCAACTAATAGTTGGCCAACCACTTCCGAGTCGGGTTTTGGGCCTGGTACGGGTCACCTGCATAGCTCGGGAAATCGTGCTAGAATAAAATGGATCGAGATCAATAGGCATCCCGATCCTACACAGAAAAATGTAAAAAAGTTCAAAAATAATGATAAAAAATCCCACATAAAAAGCCAAAAATAATTCACATAAAATGATAGAATAATTCACATAAAATGGTAGTTCTAAAAAACTGAAAAATACCATAAAATGATAGCTCTAAAAACTAAAAAAAAAATCACATAAAATGATAGCTTAAAAATCTAAAAACCCACAAAAAAAAGATAAAGAAAGTCCCAAAAAATAATTCACGTAAAATAATAGAAGTAATAAAGTGATAAAATCACATCAAATAATAACTTAAAATTCAAAAAAATCACATAAAAATAATAAAAATCACATAAAATGGTAAACACAAAAAATGTAAAAAATTTCCCACATAAAATAACAAAAATATAGGTTTTGAAAAAGACAGTACGTACTCCCAAAAAGCGTTGCGACATCTATTCACTCCGCTCGGGTAGTCGGGCTCAATAAACTTCGGGATCAGTGGGTTCGCCCCAAGGACCTCGGACCCTGCTTCAAGCAAGGACACCCGTGACTAGTTAAATGAGGTGGTCTATGCCTCATATGATTGGACGCACAGCTACGCACATGGGTGTTCCGATGCGGTAAAATGTTAATATTTTATCGGCAACACAGCTGTGCTATTTCAACATCCTAAGTCTAAGGTTCGCCCTGGATCTTTGGATCCTACTTTAAAGTAGGAGCAACGGTGTCAATCCCGGTCAAATGGTCAATGTTTCAATTAGTTCGACTCCACTGCTAAATCTTTGTGATGAGCGCTCTATTTGTGGATTCATAGGAACGTGAGCATCTAACTTCTGATTCATCACGAGCTATTTTGGAGGTGTGGACTCTTGGTTTGCACTGTCCGGGCGTGCGCCCTATGGGGTTTGAGGTCCAGATAATTTTGTTATGAAAAAGATCAATCGTTAGTTGAAACCAACCTGTTAAAAATGAAACTATATGTCAATCAAACTACGTGTAAACATGCATGCAAAAGGATTCATTTCCCTTATTTCCACAGGCTTAAAACCTGTATTGGCATGGTATCCCTATAAAGTGTACAACATGGGTCTGGGTATCCGTAGGATGGTCATTTTTTCTCATAAATTGTACCCGAACGGGATCTGAGTCGAGACTTCTATCGCCTTTGTTGCTTATCGCCCCTAAAGGGTGCATGTTTATGCATAGTTAAATGATTTATAAGATCATTGACGGCAGAGACCAGGATTGGATATCCCCTTCGGTGGGCACCCAATTTTGGCCGGATTTGTTCTGTGTCATTTGAGGTTGGATACTCTGGGTCATGATGATCCGGGGCACGTTGGAAAAGTAGCACATACTCCCAAAAAGCGTTGCGATATCTATTCACTCCGCTTGGGTAGTCGTGCTAAATAAACTTCGAGATCAATGGGTTCGCCCAAAGACCTCGAACCCTGCTTAAAGCATGGGCACCCGTGACCAGTCAGATGAGGTGGTCAATGCCTAATATGATTGGACACAAACTATGGAACCTTGTGTACTTGCGTTCCGGCTATCTTTGAATGTGGGTCGATCACCCTCCTTACTTACGAAGTTGTTATATTCAGAATGAATCTTAAACATTAAACTCCTTTAAAACATCTCGAGAAGCGACCATTTTTCCTAGCTATTTGGCATTCGTAACTCATTTTCCACCTCGGTTATGCCCAATAATGTCGCTAAGCGCTTTGGGACCGATTACCTTGAGAGACGACCATTTTTCCCGTCATACAGGGCTTTCATTTTCTCACCATGTAACTCATCTGATGTTTAAAGTTTATTTGGAATGGAATAGACCCATTAGTAATGCCTTGGACCTCTTCAAATGTTTCTTTTCTTTGACATCTGATTATTAGTGATCATATATCAAAGAGGGGCATCTGTAGACACCGAAATTTGGCCCAAGGCCCGATCGTGACATATTTTGAGAGAGGCGCATCTTCAAGCTTTTGATGGTATGTATGGAACCTTTAGGAACCTTTATAAACCCTTAGGAATCACCCTAGATCCCTTAGGAACTTTCTCGAACCCGTAGAAACCCATCTTGGCCCTTAGAACCCACTCCGAACCTAAACCTACCTTTCTCGAGCAATGGATGAAGAGTGGTACATTGGGACTAGTTGTGGCCTTCTACTATAATCAAATATCATACCATTGAAAAGTAGAAGTCCTCATCTTTCCAACGGGCCAAGAATTACCCCAATCGAAGTTGTACACAAGAAGATATCACATTTTGAAGTGCAGGGGTAGAATGCTAAAATCAGCTGAACCCCCCTAGGGATTTGGGGGATTTGGTGCAACTAATAGTTACGCCAGTTATAAGGTGGACCCCACGTCACGGGCAACCAACTTCCAGGCACTGCAGCTCCCCCTTATTACTGTATATATGCTTGGCACAACTAATAGTTGCGTCAGGCATATGAACAGTAACCCTAGGTTTTTACCTTGAATTTTGAGAATGGGGTTTGACTTGTTGACCATCTTAGCCTTTGGGGTGTGTTTTGCTAGTTCTGTTGCATCCATTTACTATCTATATGCAACCTCTTAAGTGGTTTAAAGCCCCACCCTATCATCCACCATTGGCAAATCTTCTCACACTTTTCAAGGCTTCAAAAATCCTAGGAAACCTTAGATGGCTAGATTACCTAATTGCTAATCCAAATTAGCTTTTAAATACCCTCCTGACCTCTCTTTTTCCTATAAATAGAGGCACTCCTCCCTTTACAAAGGCTAAAAAAATTTGCAATTAATAGATTAAGGAATCCCTTCTCTCTCTCCTCTAGTGCACCACTCCCATTCAAATTCTAGAACTTTAAAACTTCCTCTACACTTTAGCATTTCACCCAAAAGCTCTAGGTTAGGTGTGTGTTACCCCCTAGCCTTCCCTCTCTACCTCTTAGTTATCAAGCCTTAGGAGTTAGAACCCTACTTCTCATCATACAAGCCTTCCAAAACTCACTGAAGCAAGCCAACGCAAGGCTCCACAATGGTGCAACAAGGGCCCGAGAGCTCCAGCTCTCCCCTCTATTCCTCTACCTTCTCGATTATTTCTCTATCCTCCCATTTGTGTCGTTATGCCACCAAATTTTTGGTAGGAACAAAGAGGCACAAATAGGAGTTTAAGACCCTTTGGTCAAGAGGAAGCCTTTTTTTTTCTTTTATATTATTTTTGTTTTGGCCATAAGTAGAGACCGCATTAAGCGGGTTGATTGGGTGCCTAACACCTCGCCAATCGATAACTGAAGCCCGTACCCAAGATCTTTGGCGTAGATCGGATTCAGAGTCATATTTGTGGCACTTTGGTGCTTATAAAATTGATCTAAGTTTTTCGAGATACCAAAAGCTCTAGGTGGCGACTCTAAATATTTTATTTGAGAGCACATTGTCGCGATGGGATCATCACAAATCCCATGGTTGCACAAGGTGAATGTTTCCAATGTGGCCAGGATGAGCATTTAATCAAAGACTGTCCTGAATCGAAGAAGGAAAAGATGTCAGCTGTATCTACACAAAAATCTATGCGACCTACATTTCAGGGACGTGCCTACGTAGTCTCTGCTCAAGACGTCCAAACAACAAATGACGTCATCCAAGGTACAATTCTATTTAAATTTTAAACCAATCACTTTATATTTAAATAGTGAATTCTCTTCAAATTTGGAATTGCATTATATCATTGCATGATATATACAACCCATTACACATTATTGATTGAATTAAACACATGAACCTTAGGTACTTTAACTATGTATCAGAGTAGCGACATCTGCCAACACAACGCACATGTTCTAATAGATCTGGGCTCTACTCACTCGTTCGTGACCGCTCAATTTGCTGCTGAACTGAGCATCACACCAGAGCCCTTAGATTTCATCTTATCTGTATCAATCCCTATAGGGAACTCAGTAGTCACAGTCACTATCTGTCGATCAGTAATCATTCTAATTGAATGTCACGAGACATCAGCTGATTTGATTATTTTAGATATGCAAGGATTTGAAGTAATCCTTGGTATGGACTGGCTATCTACCCATCATTCAAATGTGGACTACCTTCGAAAGATAGTCACTTTTTGCCCCTAGGGGAAAAAACCATTCAGATTTTATGGTGTTAAGCCAAAAATTGTGCCATTTATATCGCTATTCGAGCTGAACGGTTATTAAACAATGGATGCTACGGTTATCTCGCATTCGTACAAAATCAACGGGAAGAGAAGGTCACCATAACCGATATTCCCATAGCATGCAAATTTTCTGATGTGTTTCCTGAAGAGTTATAGGGATACCGTCAGACAGAAAAGTTAAATTTATAGTGGACTTAGCTCCAGGTACAGAGCTAGTATCGAAGGCACCATACCGTATGGCACCGGCAGAGCTGAAAAAACTCAAGGAACAACTACAAGAACTCCTAGATAAAGGATTCATAAGACCGAGTGTTACTCCATGGGGAACACCTGTACCATTTATAAAAAAGAAGGATGGTTCTATGTGACTTTATATCGATTATTGTCAATTGAACAACTGGATGATCAAGAACCATTACCCACTTTCTCGTATTAACGATCTCTTAGATCAGCTTCAAGGCGCAAGATTTTTCTCAAAGATAGATATGAGATCAGGATATCATCAGCTAAAAGTTAAGGGAGAAGACATTTCAAAAATTACTTTTCACATAAGATATGGCCACTATGAGTTTCTAGTAATGCCATTTGGGTTAACGAATGCACCAGCATCCTTCATGGACCTGATGAAAAGAGTGTTCAGACTACATCTCGAGAAGTGTGTGGTAGTCTTCGTGAATGACATCCTCATCCATTCGAAGACCAGAGGAGATCACGAACAACATCTATGTCTAGCTCTTCAGACACTTCGTGATCATCGACTGTATGCAAAATTGAGCAAGTGCGAATTTTAGCTAAAACAAGTGAATTACTTAGGGCATGTAATATTCGAAAAAGGCATTAAACTCGACCCGACAAAAATTGTGGCCATTATAAAATGGGAACAACCAAAGACAATGACCAATGTTTGAAGTTTTCTGGGCTTAGCTGGATATTACAGAAGATTTGAAGAAGGGTTCTCCAAAATTGTAAGACAACTTACTCAACTTACAAGAAAGAATACAAAGTTTGAATGGAATAACTTATGTGAAAAGAGCTTCCAAGAAATAAAAAAGAGGTTACCATTTGCTCCAGTATTAGCAATATCTTCAGGCAGTGGAGGTTTCGTAGTATTCAGTGATGCCTCGCATAGTGGATTGGGTTGTGTACTCAACAAAAATGAGAGAGTTATTGCCTATGGCTCTTGACAACTCAAGGATCATGAGAAGAACTACCAGACTCATGATTTGGAATTGGCAGTTGCTATTTTTGCCTTCAAATTTTGGAGGCACTACCTCTACGGTGAAACATTCAAGATCCTGACCGATCATAAAAGCCTAAAATATCTTTTCACTCAGAAGGACTTGAACATGAGGCAAAGAAGATGGATTGAATTCTTAAAGGATTATGATTGCACCATTTAGTACCACCCTAGTAAAGCGAATATAGTAGTTGATTCTCTGAGCCGAAAATCATCAGCTCAGTTATCAAACCTCACCACGAAAATTCATAGATGGCAATTTTTTGAGGATATATCACTATATGACAAGAAGTTTGAGATTAAAGAATGTGGAGCATTACTGGCTAACATCATCATCAAGATAATAATATTTGATAACATCTGAAAACTCCAAATGACTGATGAAGAACTTCTAGAAATTAGATAGGGCGTGATCAATGGGGATAGGCCTGATTTCTCTATTAAGGAAGACGGTTCCTTACTATTCAGAGATCGACTATGTGTACCATAAGATATTGACCTTCAATGTCTAATTCTTGAAGAAGCATACTAGTCAATGTATGTCATCCATCCCAATTGTATAAAGATGTATCTGGACCTGAAGAACAGCATGAGATATACTGGGATTTCCAAGAACTGTGAAAGGGCACAACGCGATTTGGGTGATCTTTGATTGCTTAACCAAGTCTGCCCACTTTCTGTTGTACAACACAAGATATACGACCAGTCAACTTGCAGAGTTGTATCTTAAGGATAGTGTCAAATTACATGGCATCCCAGCCAGCATCGTCTTAGATAGAGATCCAATGTATACATCAAACTTCTGGTAAGGATTTCAAGAAGGAATGGGCACAAGATTAGATTTTAGTTCTGTATTTCACCCTCAGACAAATGGCCAGACCGAAAGGGTGAATCAAATTATCAAAGACATGCTTCGAGCTTGTATGTTGGACTTTCAAGGGTCATGGGATAAGCACCTACACTTGATTAAGTTCACCTATAATAACAGTTATCAAGTAAGCATAGGAATGGCTTCGTTTGAAGCACTCTATGGCTAGAGATGTAAGTCTTCGCTCAATTGGGAAGAGACCAGGGAGAAATTCATATTAGGCCCAGAGATTATTGCGAGTATAACCATAGCGATTCATTTGATTCGGGAAAGATTAAAGATCAATCAAAGCTGACAGAATAGCTATGCGGACCTCAAACGAACGAGTATCGAATTTCAGGTAAACTTAATGAGAATTGTCAGTTTAACTCCCTTGTGATTATAACCATCACTATGACAATGCATTCCTTGCAGGTGGGGGACAATGTATTCATCAAAATCTTGCCTACTAAGGGAGTAATGTGATTCGGAAGACGTGGAAAACTGAGTCCATGCTACGTTAGACCCTTTGAGATACTAGGACGAGTTAGAGAAGTCACATATAAGATTGCTTTACCACCTTAGTTGTCCAATATGCACAACATATTCCACATATCCACGTTAAGGAAATGTGTTAAGGACTCGACTCACATCTTGGACTACCAGCTCATCGAGCTTGAAGAAGTTATGACGGTAGTCGAAGAACCAATTCAGATCCTCGACCATAAGGAGCAAACCTTATGTACCAAATGGATCTCGCTCGTGCTTGTTAAGTGACAGAATCACTCATCTAAAGAAGCCACTTAGGAACGAGAAGCAAAGATTCAAGATCAGTACCCACACCTCTTTGAATAAGGTATGTTTATTTTTTAGGACAAAAATTCTTTTAAGGGGGGGAGGATGTAACATCCCCAAAATTTCTGAAACACTAATACACTAATTAAGTCTATGTGCTTAGTAAGATATACAACGTATGCTACGAAATTTCCTTTAAAATATTTATGAGAAATAAGTTCCTTAGTTTAAATAACTCAAATATATAATTGTGTAAATAAATGCACAAGCTCCGTGAGACCATTAGTGGTAGGAGGCTTGAATTCTAAGCAGGAGGTATAGGGATCAAAGAGACTTTAAAAAAAAACTTATTTTGGACTTTAGACTAAAAGCCTATACACCCACACTTGGTGTGTTGGATCCACATGGGATAAACCCCAACAAGTTAGAAAAAGGTTGGATACGGGGAGACTAATTAAAATCTCCCTAAAATTCTAAATTTATAACCTATTAGGTTTCCTTCTAAGAAAAGAACCTGGAGAAAACCTTAGTTTTCTGTATAGAAGGAACCCCAACCCTTAGTTCATTATTCTTATTTTTCTTCGTAAGAAAACCTAGCCTTCTTCTTCAACCCTTCTTCTTCAACCTTCTTCAAACCATTAAGGTGCTTCTCCATAGAGCACCTTCATCACCGCCATTCACACGAACGAGAAGAAGAATTGTGTAGCGTGAAACTTTAGGATTCTAGCAAATCACCGTAGGATCATTGGCCACGCTACGAAAGGTTACTCTAATCAGTAATGATGATCTATAGGGTTGAAAGCGCGATAGATAATCAAGTTTATGATTTTCTAAATCATTAGAATAATATACGAATCACAAATTTCGAATCTCGAATGAATAAGAAACTCGAACGCTAAAAACCCTAATGTCAGTTCGTTGTGATAAGACCCACAACGCGCTGTCATATGTCACAGCGTGCTGTGACAAGTACCACAACACGCTATGGTATATATGACAGTGCCCTGTCATGAATGATAGCTTGCTGTGATAATACAACAGCTCACTATCACTAAAGTGAAAACTGGTGCCACTGGGAAGAGAATTTCCTCTGACGACCATCACTTTTGATAGAAAACTCTGATTGACCATTATAATATATCATTTTAGGGTAGCTCGAGATGATGCATTCAATGAGCATGAAAGTAGCCATAGCTTGCTATGGTAAATATGACAGCTCATTGTGGATACCAAAACAGAATGCACTTTAGAAAAATTTGCAGTCACAACTCATTGTGAATGACCCACAGCTCACTGTGAACGCTGAAAATAAAAATATTTTTTATTCAATTAGTCATTTGATTCTGAAATATTTGATTTTATTTATGTATCATTGTACCTGTATCTTAGAAGAAGGAATCAGACGTACTATAAGGGAATCATCGCTTTTCGTTCCATACAATCTGCGAAATTGAGGTAGGGGAAATTCACTGCATAATTACGTTTTAATTTTGATCCATGGCTTTAGTGATATTCAAGAAATAAATCTCTAAAAATTAGCATTGAACTCATTGAAATTATTATATCGAAACTGAGAATTTTCTGAATATTTCACATTAGAATTTACTTTGATTCATGAATCTCTTGCATCTGAATAATTGCACATTTAATATTTATTTTTGCATTAGATTTCATATATTGAATTAAATCTGATATTGAACCCTTTGAATCAACTTTTGAACTTTGGAACCCTTTGGCCTCCTTGGTCTTTGAATTATGAACCATGAATATTGAATTATGTGATAGAAATTTGCATGTGATTTATAGAGATTCATGTGGAACGAATCCTGTACTTGGCACCTTTGGACCTTTGGACAACATAAGTATCCGTCAACGCAGGGGCTTGGGCACTTTGAAAAATTATTCTTAGAACGACGATGGTTAGGATTCCCATTGGTTTTGACTTCGGCTCTATCACTATATACACGATCTAGAGATTATTTAAGTTATGGATTTAAGATCTATATTGAATAAGAAACTACATGTGAACACAATGGATTAGTCTCATTAAATCTTGCATGGAAATCATTATGAAAATATGTGTTTTGCTCTTTACACCTCAGAAATTATGTTTTGTCATTTAAGCAAATACTTCGAATCTATCATTGGAACTATGTTTTGATCATATGAAACATAATTGTGTATTGTACTATCTTACTGAGCTAAGACAGTTAGCTCACCCCGACACTATGTGTCACAGGTACTGAAGTAGTTTCAGACCCTGAGTTAGAAGAAGATCCGAACTTCGTACCAGAGGATGAGGCAGATCTTCCTCCTGAGCAGTTTTATCCATAGATTTCTTTGGACACTTAGATTTGGTATAGTTTAAATAAACTTTTGAGCCTATTAACATTGTTTTGGATGTTAAGTGCCACTGTTTGTGTGACGAACGGCCGTCACTGATGGTTTTACTTTTTCATTTAAGCTTTCATTATGGACATTTTCGCATTGGTTTTAATCTAATGGCTTACTTTTTACAGAATCTCTATAATTAGATTATGATCTATGATCTAGTGATCCGAGAATTTCAATGTGTTTCGGGTTGGAAATTTCAGGGTTGTTACAGTAACTATTCAACAGTCCAGTTTGTTTTTATTTTAAAAAAAAAACATAAAATAAAATTTTAAGATTAGGTGTGTTTTTTTTGTAGGATTTTTTTAGGATTTTTAGAATTTTTAGGATTTCTAGTTTAGAATTTTTAGGATTTTTTTTAGGATTAGTAGGATTTTTTTTCCCTTTCTTTTCTTGTGTAGGATTTTCACGATTTTGTAGGATTTATAGGATTTGTAGGATTTTTGTAGGATTTTTAGGATTTTTTTAGTTTAATGTCTCTTAGTTTATTTGTATTTGTAATTTTCTAATTATAGTTTGCTTTTTTTCAGATTTAGAGATCGGGGTCCGAGTCTACAAAAGCTTTGAAGGGGATGCCCGCGAGAGGCCAAGGTACGCACATTTGTTTTCAGATTTAGTTAGGTTTTCGTATTTGTATTTTCATTTTCTAGTTTATATCTTTGAGATATGGAGTTCCCACAATTCCGATGCCCCATCTTTTTATGAGTTTAATTATGAGACTCCATACCAAAATTGAGATGAATATGAAGAGACTGGTCCTAATTGGAGGGAACCAAATCAGAGTTGTGAAACAAATCAACTTTATATGCCAAATTTTTTCAACGAACATCAGTTTTACCCACAATATGTACAATCCCCATGGAGTTCTAGTTTCAAAGACCAGATGTTAACTATGTTAGAAGAAGAATACAAACCCAAGAAGAAGTACTCCAATCCCAATCTAAGCATCTTGCGACCCAATCTGACCATCTTGCGAGACTTGAACATCAAATAGGGCAGTTGGCCACTCCCATTGCTAGGGAGAAAGATACCTTGCCTAGCCAACCAATAAGCATCCCGCAAGACCTGATTTGGGAAGAAGAAACTACCGCCGCCCATGAGCATGAGGTTGAGACTGTGACCCTTAGGAGTGGACACGAGGTAATTTACAAGGAAGATGTGATTGGCCGACATAAAATTGAAACAGTGGAAAATAGCCAACCAATTTGTGATACTCCTGTAATACCTCAAGAACAATTGCATGAGGAGAACACAATTCTTTATTTTATATCGATTGAGCAGTTGGATATTACATATGAGGCACCTTATGTGCCCAGAGATCCATTTCTACAATACTTAGACAAATCCTCAAATCGATTGGTTGTAAATAATGAGTTATTCGGTGCTCTTAAATTGCCAACACATGCTAAAATCGAATATTTCATGATTTACGAGGTGGATGGGTTTGTTGAAAGGCCACCCACAAAGAGCCTCAAGACCTTACGTGAGAAAAAGCGTAGCCAAAACATATTATATGAACAACCCTTTTTCGTGCCTCTCATAGATTGAGGTGGTCCGGTTGAAGACCAAAAACTTAGTGCTTACTAAGAGGCAACCCAGCTTGTTTATTTTGAAATAAATAAATAAATAAATATATATATATATATATATATATGTATATAAAGGGATTTAGATTTGTACTTTATTAGTTTAGTTAGTTTTACTTTGTCGTAGTTTCTTTAGATTTAATGTGCTTGTACTATGTTGTTTAAATGCCCTCTGGTTCTATTTATTTTGTTTAATGTTTTCTGCAATGAGGGCATTGCACCACTCAGGTTTGGGGGTGTTTGCGCTCATTTTGTGGTTTATGTTTCTACATTAATGCATTTGTGATTAACCACTATTTTGACACCCTCAAAACCACATTTTTTGTACAGTTTTTTTTAAATCATCTTGTGCTTTATTTTCCTGTAATTTTGAAACTGTTATTGTTGATGCATGTGAATTCTAATTTAAAAATATTTATTCCATGTTAGGACTATTGTTGTCTAGGATTATTGATTTCAATGTAAACATTTAAGGATAGGTCTGAATTTCATGCTTAGAAAATTTTTGCACTACTACCATGCTTAAGTCCAGAAATCAAGGGATTAGTTTGAACCTTGAGTTTTAGGATCCTAGTGGAGACTAAACCCGGTGAGCTTTAGATCCATCTATCTTTTCTTGATGAGTGCTTATACAAATTCGGAGCATCTTTTAATATGTGCTTGCTTGCTTAATCTCATACATTGCATCTTGGTTTGTTACTGTGCATGTTTTTATATCAATGTACTAGAACACATTACACTTTAGCTCAAGACAAAGAGGCATACTTACCATCTTGTGAGGAAGTGATTGAAGGCTATCCTTAGCTCGCTTGTGTCTAAAATGCCCCACCTCATACAGTCTTACCTTTTTGTACCCCTTTTGAGCCTCTAAGAAAATTTTGCCTTTCTATGATCTTTGATAAGCCACTTTAACCATACCCCGACACCATTTCTGAACATTTAAGTTTTACCCTTCTATCTCTGAGAAATTGAGAACGAAGGAAAAGAGAAAATGAAAAAAGAGTAAGTGGAGAGGAATGAGTGTGGTGTTTATTGGGAGCATATGGCAGAAAATTATGTGAAAAAGGGAGAAAAAAAAAGTTTGAAAATGATTGGAAAATATAAGGTGACTTCAAAAGGACCAAAAGGAGTAAAAAGAAAAGAAAAGAAAGTTGAGAAAAGGAAAAAGAAAAATTTTGAGAAATTAGAAAAAGAAAAAGTGCAAAAATTAGAAAATCTGATTAGTTTCTTTCCCCAATTTCTTGGAGAATTTGAGCCCAAATTTCCTTTCTTTCTTAACCCTTACCCGAGCCCCGTCACAACCCATAAAAAGACCTTGATCCAATCTTGATTGGTAAATGCCTTGTCGAAAGTGAGAATGTAATGTCTATGGTGCTTGATATGACAGGCTTAGCATACGAATATCCTTCATTATGAGATTCATTTTATTTTTGGATGCATCATATTTCTTATATCATGTGAGACTCTTTGATTTGTGTTGTAATTCTCTCTCACATGTGTGTGAAAACTGAACCATTCATCGGAGTGATTTTGTTTTGAGCGTATACCTAAGGTGAGGATTGAATCGATACTTGGGATCTGACGAATCCTTGTTTAAACTGATCCCGTGATGGGAAGATTTTTTACATTAGTAAGCACACACGTCACTCTAGGCATGAATGAAGGAAGTATCTAAGGATTCGAACATTGAATCAATTTGATTGGGCAACAGTAGAATTAATATGACATCGGTATTTGAGAATGAAAGTTTACATGTTAAAACAATTACTAGTTTTTGACTTTCAAAAGTATATATATTATAAAAACCATGTTTTGAAAACTCAATTTTACTGATGGATTGAAAATTTTGGAAGTTTGTGGGTAACTTCACTGTAATCCCTCAAGAGACACAACTCCTCCACTAGGGATCACCTAGGGGTTTAAAGGCTTGTTGCATATGCTAAATGCAATCGTATTTCCTACGAAAGTAGCCTCTAATTTTTTCTTTTAGGATGTTAGTTTATTTTTCTTGCTACATTTTCTCTTGTCTTTGCTCGAGGACTAGCAAAGTGTAGGTTTAGGGGTGTGATAAGTGTTGAAAAACGTTAATATTTGACACCTTAAACTTATAGATTATTGTCTAATGAAAGTTATTTAATATATTTTGTGTATTTTTAGTGATTTACAGGTATGGAGATAAGTTTAGCATAAATAGCCCAAGAGTTCAAAAAATAATGTCAAATCCGTGAAACCTTGGATCATCTAGGACTTATCCCAAATTTTCAGTTCAATTTTGACCTTCAAAACTTTGGATTTGTGAAATTTTTATTTTCTCTAAAGTTAGAAAGCTCGTTATCTTCTTTTCAATGTTGCAAGAATCGTGTCAATCCAAGTTCGGAGTAAAAACTTATGGCAAAAATACCGACGTTGTGTCTGTTGAAGAGTTGGGCCAAGTTTCACAAAACTTTGGGAAAATCGATCGATCAATTTTTTAGAATCGATCTATTGATTTTGAGTCGAATTTTTATGTTTTTAAGGCTTGAAATTAGTAAAAATGGGGGAAAAAATTAGGGTTTCGAAAAGGAGCCCTATAAAAGGTAAAGTTAAAGTTAGGGTTAGGGGACCTTTTTCTTTTATATCTTTCTTTAGCTAGGTTTAATTTTTTTTCTGTTTTTGCTTTCTAGGTTTAGTTTCTTTTATAAATTTGAGAGATTGATGAGTTGTGAGAGATTTGTAATCAACGGTCCATGATCGATTCAACGATGATGAAGATCATGACAACCATGCGCGGTTGAAAGACTCTTCAAGTTTGGGATCTCTCGTAATCAAAGATGAGTATCTAATTTAAATTCTTATTTCTTTTCTATTTTGAATTTATGTGGTAACGATTGCATGTTTGTGGTTTACTTTTGTTATTGTAAATGTGCCTTTTATCAATTTATTTCTGTTGGTGATAATTCTAATGGCCATGTAGGGATTAGGATTATAATTAATAAGATACCCACCACCGGATTAGTGCTTGTAGCCTAATTTCGTCGATTATGTGCAATGGTGCTTACTAATTAGGTTGCTAGAGATTAGATAGATCATATCGTCCCGACTAGCCCGTGACTATGAATAGAACCTGATTCTTTTACCTGACCTTAGCTTGTAACGAAAGGAAAGTTGATTACCCAGAAATTAGATTAAGAATAGGATGCGAGTTAGTTATAAGTCTACGATTAAAGGGATCCCATGCTGTTTTCTCATTATTTCTCAAATTGTTTTTAATTGCTTTATAGATAGCTTAATTAGAATTTACTTTTCCAAACCCTTTCTTTAATCAAGGCTTTACACTCTTTAGATTTAATTAAAATTACTTACCTCTCTGTGGTTCGACACCCTTGTACTCGCCCTCATTCATCAGACTTGTGCACTTGCAATGATACTATTTTAAAATGATCAGAGCCTTTTCCCCATACGCTAGTCATGAATATAACCAGCTCATCCGGTCACCCTCTTTACAGCACCATACGTGATAGTTGACGAATACAATGAAGACGTTGTAGACGTTGTGCAGAAAGCCAGAACCAAGGGCAATGGATATACATGATACGTATCAGAATCGATACGTATCGGTTAGCCAGAAAACTGATACATATCGGTATCGGCCGATATTTGATACCTTGATGATAACTAAATAGTAGAACATATCTGATGGATCGAGTAACCCAAGCAATAACTTTTTAGCATTTTTAACACTTTAAAGTCATTGAATCTTTCAATGACATTTGTTAGCACTTTAATAGTTTCAAAAGGTTCCATAAATAGATTCAGTTGCTAGCTCTCATTGAGTAGATCAAAATTGATAGGTCATTTGCAAAAAATGGAGCTGTAACGAGCCCAAAATTTTTGTTTTAAGTTAAGGTCATTTAAAATATATATATATATAAAGGATATGATCAAAATTAAGCCAGAGAATCTATTAGGTCAATACACATGATTGGCTTGCCCGGTGAGGCTAGTGACCTGACTCGGCCCATGACCTACACTGACTCGACCAAGACCCAATCTGACCCGGTCCATTACAATTCGCTTGTGCACTTGCAAGCTGATAAGACAAGGTATGGCAAAGAGTCTATCAAGTTTTTTGGCGCCATCATCAGTGAAGCAGATTTTTCTGAAAATATAATATTTGTCTTTTAGTTTCATTTTTTTTCTATTATTTTATTCTTTACAGGTTTGAGCACTGAGTTGCAGATCAAAGTTTCAACATCTCCTTACAAGGGATGCTAGAGGCCCAGATTTGCTCTCTCTCTCAACCTTTACCATTCTTTTTAAAAATAAAAAATAAAAATAAAAAAATAAATATATTCTTTTTAGTTTATGCATCACACTCGTTCCCAATCTACTAATCTTTTTTAGTGTGATCCTGAGATTGAACGTAGTCTCTTACAGAATCTGGCTTCTAGCCGTATTTTTGAAAGATCGCCCCATTCAAGAGCATTATACCCCATTCAAGAAGATCGCCCCATTCAAGAGCATTATACCCCATTTACTTTGATTGCACCTTCATGTATCACTTTACCTGAGGTTGTGAACGGTCAACACTTTGAGATCAAGCACACCCTACTACAAGCTCTTCCGAACTTTTATGGGCTTGATCACGAAGATCTCTATCAACATCTGAGGGACTTTATAGAACTCTACACCACATTAAAAATGACAACACTAGATGATGAGGTAGTTAAATTGAGATTATTCCCATTCTCTTTCAAGGGCAGGGCAAAAGGACTGCTTATTTCTTTGCCTGCTGGACGTATTACCACGTGGGATAGACTTCAGGCCAGATTTCTGACCAAGTATTTCCCAATTGGTAAGACTAAACTAACCAGATTCCTCAAACAATTCAAACCTTTTGATAACTGCCACGAGAATAATTTTATGAGAGCTGGGAACAAATGCAAGACCTTTTGCACAAATGCCCTCATCATGAAGTGCCAAACTAGTCAATCGTACAGATGTTGTGAGTGGAGGCACCTTCATGGCCCAGAATGGATGGCAGTTTTGGGACCTTTATGAAAGGTTGGCTGATATTTTTTTACAAAAATAGGCCCTGTAAAAGGTTGATCCTGATGTTATTCACCATACACCTCTTGCTAGAAGTGGTCTTTACAATGTCAACCTTGAAAAAGTAAAGACGGAGAGAGACATTAACGCTAAGGTGGCGGTTCTAGAACAAAAGTTTGCATCATTCGTGACAGCTCAGATTTTTGACCCCAGAAACCTGTGCCATCGGATGGTCAATAAGACAAATCCCCAAATAGAACACTTGGCACATCCACACACAGTGAAAAACATAGCACAAACTCTAACTATGTAGATAGAGTTATCATATTAGCAAAAGAAATCTCCAGTACTGCTATCAAAGTGCGCTCAAAATAACGGTTCTAATTCCATGCAAAGACACATGGATAAAAGAAACAAAAAGAATCACCGGTGATGACCATCCATCACCGAAACATGGTTCACAAAATAATATTCAAATAATTACATGAATCTGAATTCTAAAGAACACATGGTTGGACGTACCAAGCCTAATCCACACAAATCTCAAAAGACACATGACCACAATTCCCCTAAGGGAAATACTCGTCAGGTGGAGGCTCTGACTCCTCTAAAATGTACTTAGGATCCTCACGCTCAAAATCCTCAGTACCAGTGTCTACACCTATACTTGTGACGTATAGTCAAAGGGTGAGCTAACAACTAAGCTCAATAGGGAAAATATCCATAGCATGCTTATCATCACATCACACATATATCTCATGATAGATATCAAAATAATTGAGAGACATAATTTAAAAGACATTTGAATTAAAACAAAATTGATTTAGATGTGGTTTCAAAGTTAATCACATGATTTCCAAAGCTTTTCATGTAACACATGAAGAAACTTATATTGTTCACTTAACTACACTCTCGAGCATAAATAGTATCGAGATCCGCATATATACCAATGGGAATACCCACCATCATCATTTAATAAACTATCTCATAATGTCAAGCCCCTGAGCTACGTTAACAGGGTAACTTGTGCTTCACATTCACCATTCGCAGTCCACAGTGTATGGATATCCCGCCGTACCTGATGCACAGTTGTACGGATATCCCACCGTACCGGTCATAGATTTCCCTCCGCGTCGATCACGGATATACTGCAGTGTCGATTGGGTATTCACACATAAACCTTAAATCAAAGTGTAAAAATCTTACTTATAGTTTATCACCATGAGTTATGGTAATTTATAATTAGGTTTAGAATTTGGAATCTGAAGCTCACACGCACACATATGCACATCTTTCTGAGTTCACACTCACACACACACACATTCTTATGTTTGAATCTCTGTACAAAGCTCAAGCATATTGAGCAGCTAACTTCATGATTTTCACACACGCACACACACACTTATCATATCATAATTTCCATGTTTGTTGTAAACAATGCACATGTCATAGGATTTTCCCTACCTCACACGAAGTCACACGAAGATTTTCTCAACGAAGAGACATTCCCATCGCATCTCCTCGAACCCAACCTAGAACACACCAATTCACGTCTTACACGTCAGGAATGATGAAGAAAAGGAAGTCCCAAAGTCTCCCCAAGTCTCTTCCCTCAAAACCAACAAATGTCAAAATCTGACAAATTCAATCGATCGAATCCCAATCTGATCAATCGGTTCTCAAAATCAATCGATCGAAATATATTTCGATCGGTCGGTTTCCTCCAAAAAATAAACACACTTCTATTTGTATAATCAGTCCCACACTTGATCGATCGGTTCATAATCCAATCGATCGATTCCTAAATTGACCAATCGGTTTACTCAGAAACCAATCCTTCTTCACATTTCATCTTGTCGACTCTACTCAGAACCTGTCGACCTTGTACAGAACATGTGGACCTAATCAGAGCTTGTCGGCCTATATTGATCGATCAGATTCCAATTCGATCAATCAGTTCCTCAAATTGATCAATTGAATTGAAATTCGATCGGTCGATTTCTCACAAAACTCTTCACATACTTATGTCCTGTCAAAATCGATCATTCGGTTCTTATTTCGATCGATCGATTTTGACAGACTCTCAGTGTCACGAGTTTCTTTTTCTCAGGTTTGTTTTTCTCAAAACTCATCACATTTATTTCTAGTCTTTTAGGGCATTGATTATCCAATTACAAATCATAAATACACATGATTTTCAAACTTTAATTCTTACCGTAAATCAGAAATCTTTGCACATCCGTGGTCTACACTTTTAAATCTCAGGCTCCTCTTTTCCTACACATCAAAGGGTTTGAAAACCCATCTTCCTGAGATCAAATCGAACACACCCAAGATTAATCTTTCCTTTAACTCATTGAAAGGAAGCAAGAGTTCTCTTCCTCTCCTCTCTTCACAAGGCTTCTTTATCAATAACTATCAACAACAAAGCAAATAACCCAATTTCTTATCCAAGTTTGGATTTTATATTCAGAGGCTTAGTTTCGGCGTTATGCCGGTATACCGTACATTGGTGTACGTCATCTCATCTAACAGTCACCTTATCTTTAGTTTTCATCCTTGTTCACTTAACAAATCACATTTATCATCCTGAACTACGTGACCTGTCGGGCACGCATCTTGAGTCGAATGGTTCAAAATCAAAATTTTTAGGGCATTACATCATTGATGTCCACCAACCTTAATTATGTGAAAAAACTAGTTGCTACCTGCTCTATTTACCAGAGCTTAACCCATGCCATAACTGAATGCCCATCCACCCCATTATACTCAGAGATGATAGAAAAGGAACATGCTTATACATTCTAGCAGAGTGACTATGGTAACATGTATAACCTACAGTGGAGAAATCAACCTAGTTTAAACTGTAGCTCCACTAGTGGGCAACAACAAGGACCATCTGTTGTTTAGCCAAGATATCTTGCAAACCAGAGTTTCCAACAACCATACATGCCACCTGTGAGATCACATCAGGCTGTGAAAAGATAATAGTATGGGCCACCTCAGAGCAGCAGATATGATGCCACGATTGTTCAAATCCCTAGGGATTTGTAGCAGCAGTCACATCACCATTCCAAAGACTTATCCCAGCTTCTTCAATTCTCTCAGACATTGCATTCACATACCCAATCCATTATGAAGCTAGAAGCCCAATTGGGCAGCTCGCTACACAAATGGGGAAGAGAGAATGGCTAGTTTCCGTCATAACCAGTGAGTAACCAGAATGACTACCCCCATATCTCTCTTTCCCACCAATTTTCAAAGCTTCACTACTCGGCCCCAACTGTGTGCAATCAGTTAAAACGTCTTTTCTCCTATTAGTGGAATTGTGAAACCCTAGTTTAGGAATTTCTTAACTAAGAGGAATTAGGTTTTGGAACTAAAAAGTACGGTCAAGGAAACAATTTTAATTTCAAATTGTCTGTTGGTTTTCAAAATCTTGATTTTCTTTTTCAAAACCTACTAAAATGAAAAGACAAATAATAGAGCTTATGTGAAGCAGAATATGAATTGTGGTATGTTTTGATGCAATTGATGATTTTCTGAAGAACTATGATCTAATGATTTCCTTTATTTCCTTTTTCAGAATTTTGAAACAAGCATGCCGAGATCAAAGCCATCCCAAAGGAGAGGGGAGGATTCTGAAGGTAACACCAAGGCTGTTGTAGCCACTGCAAAATCACAAGCAACAGCCCCACCAAAGAAGAAGCTGAAATCCACTGAGGAAATTATCAAGGATATACCTCAAGGGAGAATGAAAATTGGTACCGAATAGGGACCCAATCTATGTATGTACCCAAGAAGGGCAAGCATGCAAACAAAGGGAAAAAGATGACACCCACTGATCAAGCAAAAAGAATGCTTGACCAACCCCCAGCCACAATGAGTCAACATATTGTGGGGGTTGAGACTACTATGGATGTAAATTTTTTGTCACAACTGGAAATTAGTATGGCTCCCATCTAGTACTTCTGGGATGCGAAGCTGGACTATTTCCTTAAGCCTGATATGACCATAGTTTATCCTAGACTGGTTAAATTTTTTATAAAAGAATGACCAATAGTGGCACAAATCAGTCCCCTGTGCTTTCCACGGTTATTGATGGTCACCCCATCCAAGTAACCAGGGAACTGATTTCTAGTGTCACAGAGATCCCACTGCAAAGACCTGAGGTCTTTAAGGACCACTCGGAGAACACAATTCTAAGATCAACACCTTTATCTGTAACACTCCATAGCTCGACCTAACCCGTAATGCACCTGACGAAAAATGACGGGGCAATGCAGCTTTTAAGGTTGGGTCTTTTGAACTGGACCCATTGGGGTAATTAGACTCCCTATATGAAGCCCATTAGGTAGAGCCAAAGTGAGGCCCAATAACTAGCAGCCCAATGTTAGGGCCAACATGTTGGGGACCCAAATCACAAGACCCATTTAATCCTAACCCTATGGCTTGGACCCTTTAGTGAAGACCACATGCTAAAACCCGACTTGGGCCATTAGGAACCGTCCCAGATCTAAAACCCTTAGGATAGGTTATACACTAAAGTAAGAGTGTGGCAGCCTCACTTGGGAATCCATCCCAGTTTAAATCACTCTCATGCACGCATAATCCCTACATGGAGTTGGTGTGTCGGCTAAAAGAAAATGCATGGCAGAACTTCCTCAACTCCTCATCATCTCCAGCTTGAGGAAGACCAGCCACCGTCTGATCTAGCCACCTCTGTCTTGCTCGACCCGACTTGCAACGGAGAGATTCTCTTTCGCAATAGAAAACCTTTAAGCCGTGAACTCTTTCGGAGTGAGATTGATGCGATCAAGTGCATTCTTGTGAGCGAAAGCACATGCGAAAGCTCAGAAGCCTCGCATGTAGAAATGTCATTAAGGTAACCATGCGATCTCTATTTCGGAAGCTTGTTTCCCTAGTCATAGATACGGAGTTTAGGAATCGGACATGCAAGGGTCATTGTGATTGAATTTGTGAAGACCGATGCCTCGACATTCGCGCATGCATCAGTGCACGAATGTCCGAGGACTCAATGTATGAAAAACATACCCAAATGAATGCGTTCTGGCATCGCATGCTTCGAAGCCTCGAAAAATTAGGCATAGATATGATTTAGAACCGTTTAAGCTGATTTTCAAAGCTTTGAACCAAGTGATTCGTGTAGTCCAAATATTGTTGAAAGCTTAGTGTTAGCAAGTAATCATGTTAAGTGAATAGATTGAATCTTGTGGATGGAAACGGTACATCAAATCAAGGAATGTTTGGCTCAGGAAGCAAACAAATAAGCAACGAGTCTGTCAGGCTCGCCGCGGCGACTTCAAGCATTTCCGCTACAAGAAAACACTTGAAGGCCTCGCCGTAATGAGATTTCAAGGCTTTTTCCTCTCGAGAAAAACTTGTTGCGGTGAGATACTTGCTTCATGTGGCACCTGAAGGACTCGCCGCGGCAACCCTACACCTAACCACGGCGAGATGCCCTGTCCTGCTGGGCTTTGAGGTTTGTGCCCTTTGGTGTCTTACGTGACCGTGCCTCATGGCTAGTATGTTTAGTAACACATAGAGTGTATGCCATACGTGTTCTAGGCTATATACGAGAAGCAGTTGGAAAGGAATTTTAACTTGATTTGCACACGTGGATGCGAACTATCGACACTTAAGGTAGGGAAGAACATCATGCCCGACTACTTGTTTTGTTCCTCGAATTCTCATTATTGATGTGCATAGCCTATACTAAATATTTTCTAAAATTGATATGAGATAGCGCTTGACATGTTTGAAAGTATTAAGACATGAATTTTTGTACATGATTTTGCATATTTTGATACAATGCATCTTGCTTATGTACCATATACATGACTCTATAAATTTCTAGTTCTGATAACCTGATGCACTTCATTGCCTCCTGTTTCACATGCGCGCTTGAACTTGTAACTCCGTCGCATCTTAGTTCAAGTGACCCTGTTAACGTAGCTCAGCAGCTTGATGGTTTCAATTTAACTGACCCTATTAACTTAGCTCAGGGGCTTGACGTTTCGTGTCAAGTGACCTTGTTAACGTAGCTCAAGGGCTTGACTTCTAGGTATCAAGTGACCCTGTTAACATAGCTCAGGGGCTTGACAATTTGGTGTGTAACTTGTTTGAATCTCCTTGCCATTTGATCTAGTAATATACTTGTGAATTGTTTACCGGCTTCCTACACGTTTTGTTGGTCCTATACGCATTATGTTGAGGAAAAGTCATTACTGCATACCTGAAAACCTGTCCATGATTTGTACTAAAGAAATTTTGACTTGCTTTTACTTATTTACGCATGTTTTTACATATCTAAGCATCAAGATTCATGAATGAGAAGGATAAATGGTAGCTTTACATATGTTATTCCCTATTGAGCTTGGATGAAGCTCACCCCTCGACTATACGTCACAGCTGCGGGGATAGACTTGGAGCATGACCCGAAGTGAGAGGAGGACCTAGATTACAATCCAAATGAGGAAGAAGAATTTCCTAAGAGCCATTTTCCTTAGCATCCTGTGTGGCTCAGGTATTTTGCAGTTTTTGGGGCAAACAGTATATGAACGAGTGTTGTAATTAAATACAAGTATATTTTGCTCCATTGTTTAGATGGAGGTCGGCCTCCATCGGTGGAAGATATTTCTTTTTTAGCCTTTGTGAATATGATAGTTAGATCAGTAGTTATGTTGTTTTTATTGTGATGCAGCTCTATACTTTGTTCTCGTTGTGCTTACTTTGGACTCCTTTGTGAGCTTACCATCATGCGATGGCTCGATCCTTCCTATTTGTCATATGAGAGGAAAGATTGAGTTGTTGGACTGTGATGTGTACAATAGATACCATAGCATCACTGTAACTCGGATCATGTATGTGATCCGATGGCACAAGTTTTGTGATAAGGAAAACCTTGGCTATCACAGGTGGTATTAAATCCCTAGGCTGTATGTCACAGGGATAGTCAGAGATATGGCATAGTAAAAGCAACAACGTTAGAGTCTAGTAATACGTAAGTTAGACTCTTCGAGTCAACTAGTTAATCTGATTGAGTATTGTGTGACATCTCAGGTGAACATGCCTCGGAGAAGAGGAAGACTGAGAATAGTGAACACTGAAGACGTGACCAACAACCAAGAATTTGTCACGAAACCAAATAACACTCCGCTCGATAACAATAACCATGCCTCCGGAGTGGGCAACAAATTGGGAAATGCTCTCGAGGTGGAAAAGAATGCTGGAAACAACCAGCAATTATTAAAGAATTCGCAAATGCCGTCACCATGCTCGCAGAGAGACGTCACCCAGCAGGGTTTCTAGAGTTTAAGAGATTGAGACCTCCAAACTTCTATGGTCAGACGGAGCCATTCGAGGCCGAACAGTGGTTGAATCAAATAGAAAAGACCCTCCAAAGGGTTAGGTGCACCGAAGAGGAAAAGGTGATTTGGGCATCGTTCCAACTCGAGGGAGAAGCAGACCCGTGGTGGAAGTCTGTGGAGAGGACTCAGGCAAACCCTTGGACATGGGCTGAGTTTACCGAAGTGTTTAATGAGAAATACTTCGGGCACCGGAAAGATGACAAATGGAGATACAGTTCACCAATTTGGTACAAGGTGAAATGACCATTCGAGAGTATGAAGCAGAGTTCACGAAACTCTCTCGATTCGCACCAGCTTTAGTGGCCACCAACCCAATGAAAACTCAGAAGTTTGAGTATAGCTTGAAGCTAGCCATTAAGGAAAGGATATCCCTTTTTGAAGCAGTGATTTATGATTGAGTAGTGAAGTTGGCTCTTATTGCAGAAAAGGATGTGGATAGCATGATAAAGAGACAGGAAGAGCAAAACAGAAGTAGGAGGAGTCAATCGCAAGCACTTAGCGCTGTGCAAGCCAACAAAAGACAGATTTTTTATACCTCCGTGGTCTCACCCTATCACCATGGTAGAACCTTGGCCACCTTACTCGGCAGCCTTGCCACCCATGACTCCCAAATATCCATGTCTCTCTACTACCCCCAATCCTACGGCAACTAGGGTATCAAAGGCTCAACCAATAGTTTCTCACACTGCATCCTCCACACCTCAAGTTTCATGTGCAAACTATGGGAGAGCACACAAAACTGAGGAGTGCAGAAAATCCACTGGAGCCTACTTTATGTATGAACGAATAGGGCACCGTATCAGAGACTACCCGGAGATGAAGGGTGTTGCAGTCACTACGACGCCAAACTTGAGAGCTGTGTGACCCACAATGCAAGGTCGTGCATATGCAGTCTCTGTACATGATGCCCAAGCTGAAAATCAGGTCAGATAAGGTATGATCATTACTTGAGTTGTCAATTCATTTTTAGCATTTTAAGTGGAGAAGGTGCACTAGAATTGTTATATCTCATAATATAACGCGTTATACATGCGACTAGGTTTAAATGTGTATTTAATTTAGGTGTCATTCGCTTGAGTAAACAACATGATATATGTAACTACAAGGCTCTAGTGTTGATAGACCCGGGGTCTACACACTTATTTATCACACCAACCTTCGCCAGAGAGATCGGATATATGCCTGAACCTCTAGATTTTGTTTTAGCTATCTCCACGCCAACGGGAAATTCAGTAAGTACGGATTTAGTATGCTGATCGGTTGTTGTCACCATGGCACACTGCGAAACTAGAGCTGATCTAATCCTACTCGAAATGCAAGGATTTGACGCAATACTCGATATGGATTGGCTAACCAAATTGTGAGTCAAGGTAGACTACTTAGAGAAAACAGTCACTCTCTACCCCAAGAGAGAGAGGCCATTTATATTCATTGGCATTAAACCAATCGCCATACCCTTTATATCAGCAATTCGAGCTGAACGACTAATCAGAAAAGGTTGCCAAGGATACCTCACCTTCATACAAGGTCGAGAAAGTTGGCATTGCCAATACCCCGATTGCTTGCGAGTTTCCCTATGTATTCCTTGAGGAATTGTCGAGTTTATCGTCGGAGAGAGAGATAGAGTTTACAGTCAATTTAACTCTCGATACGAAACCAATATCCAAGACGGCATACCGAATGGCACCGACTGAGTTGAAGGAGCTAAAGGAGCTATTATAAGAGTTACTTGATAAGGGATTCATTCGGCCGAGAGTGTCTCCATGGGGAGCACCAGTGTTGTTCGTCAAAAAGAAGGATGGTTCAATGCGATTGTGCATAGATTACCGACAATTAAACAAGTTGACCATAAAGAACCAATATCTGCTCCCTAGAATAGATTACCTTTTTTACCAGTTGCAAGGAGCGAAATTCTTCTCTAAGATAGACCTATGGTCTAGTTACCATCAGATGAAGGTGAAAGCAGAAGATGTCCCAAAGATAGCATTTCGCACAAGGTATGGCCATTACGAGTTCCTCGTAATGCCATTTGGACTTACCAATGCACCTCCATCCTTCATGGATCTTATGAACCAGGTATTTAAGCCCCACCTAGACCAATTCGTAGTGGTCTTTATTGATGATATACTCATCTATTCCAAGTCAAGGGAAGAGCATGAGTAACATCTGCGGTTAGCGCTCCAGACACTACGCGATCATCAGTTATATGGAAAGCTCGGTAAATGTGAATTCTGGTTAGAGCAGGTCAATTTTCTGGGACACATCATCTCGGAATCGGGTGTAACAGTAGACCCATCCAAAGTTGAAGCTGTAGTAAATTGGGAACAACCCAAGATCATCACCGAGATTCGTAGTTTCCTCAGACTCGTCGGTTACTACCGTCGATTTGTGGAAGGATTCTCGAGAATCGCTGGACCACTCACAAGGCTCACTAGAAAGAACGTCAAATTTGAGTGGACAAAAGTGTGTGAGAAGAGCTTTCAAGGGCTCAAGCAAAGATTGATGTCTGCACCCGTGCTTACCATAACAGATGGCAGTGGTGGATTTGTGGAATTTACCTATGCATCGCACACGAGATTAGCTTGTGTCTTGAACCAGCATGAAAAACTAGTAGCATATGGGTCAAGACAGTTGAAAGATCATGAGAAAAATTATCCTATCACAATCTGGAATTAGCTGCGATTATCTTTGCCTTGAAAACTAGGAGACACTACTTATATGGTGAAACTTTCCAAATCTTCACTGATCACAAAAGCTTGAAGTATCACTTCACTCAAAGAGATCTAAACCTGAGGTAGAGAAGATGGATGGAGTCATTGAAGGACTATGATTGCTCAATACAGTACCATCCAGGAAAGGCAAATGTGGTAGCTGATGCATTAGGCCAAAAATCATCTGCTCAGCTTACACACCTCGTAGCAACAATGCACAGATTACAGCTATTCGAAGACTTAGACTCATGTGACAACACTTTTGAGATGAACGAAGCCAGAGCTCTTGCTGCGAATATCAAGATCAAATCAATTCTCTTCGAAAGGATCAGAGAAAGCCAATTAAAAGATTCAGAGTTTGAGGCTATCAGGCAGGGGATAAGTAAGGGAAGTCAATTGGAATTTCCGTCCAGGACGACGGTTCCCTTCTGTTCAAAGGCCACCTTTGTGTCTCAGCGAATAGTGAATTAAGGCGAGAGATACTGGATGAAGCTCATAGATCCGCATATGCTATTAATCTGGGTAGCACCAAAATGTATCATGATTTGAAGAAAAAAATTTGGTGGAAAGGAATGAAAAGAGATGTGGCAGAATATGTGGCAAAGTGCTTGGTTTGTCAACAGGTGAAGGTCGACCACAGACACCCGACAGGTTTATTACAGCCCTTACTTGTACCTGAGTGGAAATGGGAAAATATTTCCATGGATTTTATTCTCGGTAGCCGAGGACTCAGAAGGGGCATAACGTAATATGGGTGGTTATTGACCGCTTGACCAAATCAAAACATTTCCTCCCATATAGCACACGCTACACTGCAAGCTTGCTTGCCAAATTTTATTTGAAAGAGATTGTAAGGCTACATGGCATACCTTCGAGCATAGTTTCAAATCAGGACCCACTCTATACTTCACAATTCTGGCAACGATTCCAAGAAGGCATGGGCTCCAAAGTAGAATTCAGCTCGGCATTCCACCCTCAAACGGGCTGGCAAACAGAAAGGGTCAATCGGGTCATAGAAGATATGCTCCGAGCCTATATGTTGGACTTCCAAGAGTCGTGGGATAAACATCTGCCACTAGTTGAATTTGCCTATAACAACAGCTAGCAGGCGAGTATCAACATGGCACCCCTTTGAAGCACATATGGATGTCGATGCAAATCCCCACTTAATTGGGAAGAAGTCAGAGAATGTCTGATCTTAGGCTCGGAAATTATTAACAGCATCAATGAAATGGTTTGACTTATTCGGGAACGTCTTAAATTTGCTTAGAGCTGTCAAAAGAGTTATGCTGACCTTACGCGATCAAGCGTGCAATTTCAGGTGAAACCTTGCACACAATGCTCCATTATATGTTAGTATAGTTTATAGAATGCTGACATGTCATGTTCGCTCTAGTGAAAATCTCACCAACAAAGGGCGTTATGCGATTTGGTAAACGAGGAAAACTTAGCCCGAGATTTATCGGTCCATTGAAATCTTGGGCTGTGTTGGTGAAGTAGCTTATCGCATCACTCTACCACCACAGTTATTAGCTATCCACGATGTCTTCCACGTATCTATGTGAAGGAAGTATGTGCATGATGCGTCACACGTGTTGGACTATCAGCCCATCGAAGTGCAAGAAGACCTTACCATAATCGAAGACCCGATCAAAATCTTTGATAAGAAGGAGCAAATTTTACGAACCAAATGAATTCCGTTGGTTTTGGTCCAGTGGCACAATCACTTGGCTAATAAAGCAACATGGGAACAGGAAGAGGAAATTAGGGAACAATACCCAGGACTTTTTTCATAACCCAATCACTTTTGCATTTTGCTAAGTAAAGTGTAATCGATTTCATGTATGTTAAATAAAATACTATTTACTAAAAATGTTTGTATATCAAACCAAATTAATATTACTTCTAGATTTGTCACATATGTCTATCTTTCAACTCAAATTGATGAACTACTACTTGAAAATTGCATCTGAAATCTAATCATGTCCATGGAATGGAAAGAATGCACATAATCACACAATTCAAATGGTTCCCAAACTTAGTACACCATTGTTCAAATGATCCGATAATTGCGACAGAAAGATTCTCAATCCTCACTATAGTACCTCCCACCAACCTACACTATAGCCCTTCAATCAGATCAACACCGTAAGACTAGAACCAGCCCAAAAGTAGAAACACAATTTATGTGTTTCTCGCAGCAGCAAGATTGGACCTCACCGCGATGATATTTCGTGAAGATGGCTTGTCGCGGTGAGAACTTAAAGTCATCGCGACGACTGATGAAGTTTATAAGGGGCCTGCTAAGACTCGTTTGGTCATTTTCAAACATTTCAAGGCTTGGGTCCCTCCCTCGTCATCTCTCCCGCATGAACCAAAGGTTTTTTATATTCAAAACCTCCATTTTCTCGTGCCAAAGCACTCTGAGCTACCAAATCGACATCTACGACGCTCAATCGGATCTAATTTTGCCCTTTTCAAGCCATTTTGAGGTAATTCGCCCAAAACCCCCTTTCACTTTTGATTTTCCTTTCTGCATGGCTTCAAAGAAGTAATCTGCTTCCAAGTTGAACCCTATACGCTTGAAATCATCCATAAAAGCCAAGGGCAAGGCCCTGGCTAGCTCAGAACCACCGCCACCACTTAGGGAACAACCTGTGAAATGGTGGGCAGAGAAAACCTTCGAGCCTGAATGGCAGTTTGACCCAAAAACATTTGCCGACGATGCCATCGTCTGATCAATAGACCACATAAGACGTGCCGGCCTTGAACCCCTGCAACGACCCTTTGAGTCCCATTATCACCCACGTCTAGTTAAACTATTCTTCCAGAACTTTAGAGTCGCGGACATCGATGGGAGTTTCACCACGGAAGTCGATGGGCGTAAGTTCTACATGGGCCTGTTTGACATTGCCGCGGCCATGCACTGTCCCCCCAGTACAATAACACTTGGGACTTACAACCCCCTCGGTCCAAGGAACCAAGAATTCGTTAAATCATCGCTGGAATGACGGGTGGTCTTCAAGTATCCAGCAAAGCCGTCACCCAAACTCAAGTGCCGGAACGAATGTGGTTTTTGGATGTCATTTTTCGCAGTAACTTGTACCCCCTAGCACACGAAAGAGAGAGGCAGGACCCATTGCTCCAAGCACTCTTTGTCGTTCATGAAGATAGATGGTTTTCTGTGGCCCGTGTAGTGTTTGAGGGCATCAAGTATGCCAACAAGGAATCCCTCGGCTTCGACGATAAGCCCTTGACTGCCCTACCCTATGCTCGACTCATATCCTGACTCCTTGACGGCCATGAAGATGGCGTGTATGAAGAACCATATGAGATCCCGGCGAATGAGGAGACTAGGAAGGAAAATATTGAGGAATTTCCATGGAAACAATGGAACATGATTCTAAAGAGATGTCATTTGGGTGTGAAGAATAGAGCCTTGCAACAACCAACTGTTGGTGCACAACATGTAGAGCCGAAGCAAGCCACACAGCAACCCACTCAGCCTCCACTGATGCTACAGGATCAATTCCTAACCTTGTCGGAGTTTACCCGGTAGATGGAATTATAGTAGCTTCAAATTTCTCAGCTTTTAGAGTCCCAGCATAGGCAGAACATGGAGCAATTTGAACTCCACCAAAACAATTACGTTTTTGCAGCAGAGATTTGATTTCCACGATGAGGTCCTACAACTTTGGATGGCAAAAGCGTACCCCACTACTCACACTCCTATGATGGCTCAAGCACGCCTTGTCGTATCGAATTACACCAAGAACACAGCTTGTGCAAAGGCTGGTCCCTTTGAAATTGCAGCTCAACGTCACACGCAGCCTGTCGACCAAGCAGTGGAACAACATGGTGAGCAACCGGATCAATAACTGATCCAAAAATTGGTAAACATTTCGCACAAACTCCTTACATTTAGAATATCAATTATGAATGTTAGAACTCATAAATGTGATGTCAATATACCATATTTTAAGACACATTTTGTATACCTTTGCCCAACGACTGTTCCCAATTTCTAACTTAACAAAAATTTTGAATACCTTTGTAATTTCATAAATAACTCAACGACTGTTAAATTCCTACCCTAACAAGAGGTTGGTATGTAGTAGCAATGCTTTGAACCAGCTAATGACTACTCCACATCTAGTCAAACTTAGATTCACAACGGGTGGAATCTCGTTATTATTAGTCAAATAGTTTGAATCCCTCATTATGAGTAACACTGACTTGTTATAGGATCTGCACTCTTGTCTAGGGTCCATTAACTTTCCATGCATCACTCATTTCACTGGTAGAGGTAAATCACTTGGATCAATCGTGACTTCCTCTGAAAATTCTAATAAATGTACTTTTGTCATATAAGTGAAACTTAAACTTCTAGAATAGTATAACGCTCGTTCAAACTGATTACAAGGGATTTTCCCCATACACCCTCATTCCATTCTCGTCAATTGATTTTAACTGCATGATGTAGGTATTATAAAATGATGGCACGGTTGTAGTTTTCTTTTCATCTATACCGTCTTCAATTTTTGAGGACGAAATTTTATTTAAGGGGGGGAGGATGTAACACCCCGTAGCTCGACCTGACCCACAATGCACCTAATGAAATACGATGGGGCAATGCAACTTTTAAGTCTAGGTCATTTGAACTAGACCCATTGGGGTAATTAGACTCCCTGTATGAAGCCCATTAGTTAGAGCCAAAGTGAGGCCCAATAACTAGCAACCCAATGTTAGGGCCAACATGTTGGGGACCCGAATCACAAGACCCATTTAATCCTAACCCTATGGCTTGGACCCTTTAGGGAAGATCACATGCTAAGACCCAACTTGGGCCATTAGGAACCAAACCCATGGCTTAAAGGGGTCCCAGATCTAAGACCCTTAGGATAGGTTATTGTTGCTCCCCCAGCTGTGCTTTCTTTGTTTGTTTGTGGTAAAAGAAATTTAACCTCAAAATAAAACAAGGGATGAAATCAGCACAACTGAGAAGTCCTAGACCTGCAAGATACAGGGTCCATTGTGTAAGAGTTTGTCCCACAGGGAAAAATGATCTACGGCTCCAAGGGAGCCATCTCTAGTAGTCCCTCCAGATCTGACTACAGATCTGGCAGTCCTTGAGGGAAGGGAGTTTAAGGTCACTTAGTTTATAGATCCTAAGGTAGCCTAATGTCTAAACTACAGAAAGGGCTGAGAGGATGGATGGAGTGTGGAAAATAAATATAAAAGGGTGAGAAGTATGTTATTAAGCCTAGATCAGAGGAGTTTTGTAACTCAGATTCAGATCTGATGTTATAGAAATCCTGTCCAATGGATTTGTCACCACTGAGGAGAAAGAATTCAACCCATCTATGTACCATGATCCAATCCCTTAAGGATATAACCTGTCCACTCAAATGGTCACAGACTATCCCATAGGGGAACCACAATCCAGAGATGGGTCAAAACAAGTTAATCATTGTAGGCACTATTTCATCCAGGCTACCAGCTCAAGAATCCATAGGGAACCTCAACCTCCAAAGCTCTATGTGTGGGGCTAAGGCTGTATAGGACCATGATAGCCCAGACACATAGAACCAGCAAGAGTTTGAGTATAACCTTCGATCTAGTTGTCCATTGCTTGAGTGAGGCTGCAATGGTCCAGTCACAAGCCTACAATCTCTATAATCAAATCAGATCTAACATCTGATAGCGGATCTGTACAAATATAGGGGAGTCTGCCTTTGTACAAAATCCCACCAGGCTAATACAAGCTCAGATGCAGAGAAGAAGGATCCATCTTGGATCGGTGGATTAGAATCACCCTTAGGCTATAACCTGTCCACTTGAATGGTCACAGACTATCCCAGAGGCTATCCTCCTCACGGAGCCTAAGACCAAACAAGAATATCGCTGCCACCACCATGGTCACGAGGCTACCAACTCAAGCTCCCATGGGGATTTCAGATCTAGTGGGTCTTGTGGTGGGGCTAAGGCTATATAGGACCATGATAGCCCAGACACATAGGTCACTTGGATATGAGTGGCCCTTAGAATCAGTCCTCCATTGCTTCGAATCACAGCCAAAGCAATGGCGGATCACTAGGTAGCAGCCTTGCATAGAGCATCTCACAATCAAACACAAATCTCATAAAGTACAAATTCTATTACAAAACTTTCATTAAACTAGTTCAAAATGCATACAAATACATAGCCAGCAAGTGCTGGACTATAGAGAGAAGGAAAAAGAAAAAGAAAAACTACTTACAGCTATAAAAGACAAGAAAAAATGATCTTAGATCAAATCTCCGAGAGATGAGATGTGTTCCCAGATCTGTTCCGAGATATTCCAAGATGTCTAAACCGAAGCTAAGTATGGGTTTATATAGCAGTGGTGTGGCGGTGCATTAGGGTTAGAAAACCCTAATTTTAACGATGCCACATGGCCTAATAATGATCCTTGGATGCCTCGGGGCGCGTGCACTGAGATTTAAGCGTGAGAGTGCATGCCCTAATCACTGGAAATTTCTAGAAAGTCCTCTACTGAAGTGATGGAAGTTGAAGTTCAGAGCTTCGCTAGGTAGCTATTGTTTCCCAGACTTGTCGCGTGGTAGCTCTTGCTCTTCGCAGGATGGTTTGACATTGAAGCTTCAACCGTCACGAGGTTGCCTTGGTTTGCTCTTCAGGCAGTCGCGCGATAGAGAATTGCGCTCTCGCTAGATTGGGCTTCGCGAGGTTGAGTAGACATCAAAGCCTCAGATGTCGCGGGTTGGAGTTCAAGCAGTCGCGAAGTAGCTGCACATTCACTGGGTTGATCTTCGCGAGGATGGATTTGAATAGCGCGAGAATTGTGCGATCACTTTTCTTCAATGGACTTCGCGAGTTACCTCGTGAGGCTTTAATGAGTTATGAACTGCACGAGATTCCATGTCTTAATTGATCTTCGCGAGGATGGCTCTGCCTTTGCGAGGATTCTTTCTTCTCGAATGGCACGAGAACTGCGCGAGGAGTTCTCTTCTGATAATTGCATCTCGGGGCGACTGCGCGACAGCTGCGCGAGGAGTCTTCTAAAGCTCTCTCTCCTTAGCCGTTCTGAGTGAACTACGCGAGGTTGAGAGAGGTTTGCTTTGAACTGCATGAGACTGTGCGATGTGTTTTACTCTTGAGCTTCGCAAGAGCTGCACGAGTTTGTGCTTTTAAAGCTCTTCAGTTACTCAACTGCGCGAGAAGTTGTTGTAAAGTCTTGGGAAGCTCAGTTGGACTGCGCGAGGGTCATTTCAGGTCTGGATTCAGGGTTCATCCTTCTGAGGGACTTCTGGTGCCAAAACAAGCTCCTTAGCAGGATTCCTGGCCTTATTTCACTGCTGATTATTACCTATAAAAAACACTTAATAAGAACTTATTAGATGGCTAAGGGTCTAATCAAAGGTTAAGTTAAGGGGTGAAAAGTGGTACTTTTAAGGTCTTAACAGTTATACACCAACGTAAGTGTGTGGCAGCCTAACTTGGGAACCATCCCAGCTTAAATCACTCTCATGCACGCATAATCCCTGCATGGAGTTGGTGTGTCAGCTAAAAGAAAACGCAGGGCAGAAATTCCTCTACTCCTCATCTTCTCTAACTTGAGGAAGACCAGCCACTATCTGATCTAGCCACCTCCGTCTTGCTCCACCCGACTTGCAACGGAGAGATTCTCTTTGGCAACAGTAAACCTTTAAGCCGTGAACTCTTTCTGATGGAGATCGATGCGATCGAGCGCATTCTCACGATTGAAAGCAAGTGCAAAAGCTCGAAAGCCTCGCGTTCAGAAATCTCATTAAGGTAACCATGCGATCTCTATTTTGTAAGCATGTTTCCCTAGTCTTAGAGTCGGGAGTTTAGGAATCAGACATGCAAGGGTTGTTGTGACCGAATTCGTGAAGACCGATGCCTCGACATTCATGTATGCATTAGTGCACGAATGTTTGGGGACTCAATATATGAAAAACAAACCTGAATGAATGCATTCCGGCATCGCATGCTTCGAAGCCTCAAAAAATTGGGCATAGATATGATTTAGAACCGTTTAAGCCGATTTCCGAAGCTTTGATCCAAATGATTCGTGTAGTCCAAATATGGCTAAAAGCTTAGTGTTAGCAAGTCATCATGTTAAGTGAATAGAATGAATCTTGTTGATGGAAACGATACATCAAATCAAGGAATGTTAGGCTCATGAAGCAAATAGATAAGCATCGAGTCAATCAGGCGCGCCACGGCGACTTAAAGCCTCCGTGCGGCGAGAAAACACCTGAAGGCCTCTGTAGAAACCCAAATTTGGCCCAAGGCCTGATCGAGACATACTTCAAGAGATGCATACTCCCGAGCTTCTAATAGCACCTCCTGTATCCTTCGGAGTCTTCCCAAACCCTTAGGAATTTCCCCCAACCCTTAGAAACCTCTCTCAACCCTTAGTTAACCCTCCTAGGCCATGGTTAGAGTGAGATGTACTAGGGTAGGCAGGGACCTCTTCTATGACTGAGTCTTATACCATTGAAAAGTAGAGGTTCTCAGCTTTTCAACAAGCTAAGAATCACCCCGATCTGAGCCCTACATCAAAAGATATGGTAATCCAAGTTTCAAGCTGCACCACTCGACAGGTTCAGAACCTCTCGAGAACCTCTCGAGGAGTTGGGTATGCTTGGCGTGCGTAATACACACACCAGGCCATTTTTGGAAGAAATGTTGCCTGGCGTGTATATTATACACGCCAGGCCACCTCCTCCCCATAAATGGATTGGCGTGTATAATATACATGCCAAACATAGGTGGGTCCCCCCTCGAGCTCTGGACTTCCAAGACACTGTACACATGCCTAGCGTGGATAAAATACACGCCAGGTTTAGCTACAGTAACCTTAGGTTTTCACTCAAATTTCACTTTTGGGGTTTCACTTATTGACCATCCCAATGTTTAGGGTGGGTTTCATTAGGACTGTTGCACCCCTGTTTACCCTATCTGCAACCCTCTAGTCATTTGAAACCTCACCCTATCATCTACCATTGATCCTATCCTCACACATATCCATGACCCTAAAATCCTAGGAAACCTTAGATGTTAGGATTATCTAATTGCTAATCTTAGTTAGCCTTTAAGCGCCCCCCCTAACCCTCTCTTTTCCTATAAATAGAGAGGCACCCCTCCCTTTACAAAGGCTTGAAATTTTTCCAAGAGAGAGAAAGAGATTAAGAGATACCCTTCTCCCCTTTGGTGCACCATATACCCATACAAATTCTAAAATTCTAAAAGTTCCCTTAGACCTTTCCTTCCATCAAAAATCCCTTAGTTTAGGTGAGAACTATCCCTTAGCCCTCTCCTCCTACCTCTTAGCCATCAAGCCCTAGAGGATTAGAACCCCCCATTCCATCTTTCCAAGCTATCGAAAGCTCACCAAGTGCACCAACGCGAAGGTCCACAATTATGCTATAAGGGCCCAAGAGCTCTGGCTCTCCCCTCTGCTCCTCTACCTTCTCAGCTTTTCCTTTATCCTTGAATTTGTCCCGTTATGCCTCTGAAATCTCAGTAATCGTGGAGGGGCACAAATAGGATCCAAGTGCCTTCGGGCAAGAGGAAGTGCTCTTTTCCTTTTGTTTTTCTTTTTATTTTAGCCATAAGCAGAGACCGCTTTTGAGCGGGTTGATCGCCCTAACACCTTCCTGATCGATAACTAAAGCCCCTACCCAAGAGACTTTGGCGTAGACTGGTGAATTAGAGTCGCATTTTTGGCACTTCGGTGCTTATGAAATTGATTTAGGTTTCTCGGGACACCAAAAGCTCCTAGTGGCGACTCTAAATTTTAGCGAGTGCGCATCGTCCTGACTAAATCCTCGAAAATTCGCGGTTGCACAGATGGCAAATCTGCTGAGAAGTAACTAGTAGAGCTTCCCCTTGAGAGTTGGCCTTTTTCTTTATTTTTACTAACTCTTGGCTATTTTTCCCTTGGTTTTACTCACCCCTATGATTCTGTTTATTTTTACTAACCCCTACTTTTCTGTCATTAACGTGCCTTAGCCGATTGGCGGGCCTACTTGTACATCGCCTTTACTTTCCTTTACCTTCCTGTCATTTACATGCCTTAGCTAATTGGTGGGCTTACTTGCGCATTTACACGCCTTAGCCATTTGGCAGGCCTACGTGAGCTTTTACTTTCCGTAATCATATCCTAACAGTGGACGCCGGCCTGTAGGGGCGGCACAAGACCATCACCCCCGGTCTTTGAACACTAAGCAAACTCCCTTAAAATTGAAATTAAAATTGAACCAAGAGGGGGACTTAATTGAATTTTCACATTGGGTAGATTTTACAAAAGGGTGGGAATTTAGGCAAAGATACAACCGTCCCGATTCTTAGTACGGCAGCAGCCCCTAGTGGTGATGATCCCGAAAAGAACCACCCCATCCAGTATCTGAGAAGGCACTTATGCTGGAGGTATATCGGGTGGGTTACGAAGCTTAAAACCTTGGGGGCATGTGTTTAGTTGCCCTGAATCAAACCTTGTATCCCTAGGATCGGAGAGGAGGGACCCGTTATAACGAGAAAGTTCGTCCCCGGAAGCATCACTTCCAGAAAACCATAAAAAAGGACCAATTTCGGGCTTCCTGTTCTGCTGTCACTATAGTATATATTCTGTTTTTGCCTGGCGTGTGTAAACTCCACGCCAAGCCATTTCTACCCAGAAATTCTCTAGCGTGTATATTATACACGCCAAGCCAAAACTGAACAGAATTAGCTTGGCGTGTATAATACACACGCCAAGCCAAATTCTCCAGAATTTGGCATGGCGCATGTAAAACACATGCCAAGTTTGTCCTGGGTTAGGCAGCCTAAATCTAAGGCCAATCCTCACCTCCCTGAGTTCTCCGCTTAGTGGTTTAGAACCCCAGATAAATCTCGCACTTTTCAACACCCAATACACCCCCACCAGTCAAAAGAGGGTAATTTCTTTTTGAGTCACTCTGGAGGATCGGGTTGTTTGCGTTGATCCTCGTGCCTTCAATAGATCAAAGGGTTTCCCTTTGATTCTTCTAAAGCGCATCGGGATCCCGCCGCGGGGGATATTTAGGGTACAAATACCACCTGAAACGGGAATTCCAAAACCCCATAATCTTTCATCGTAAGGTATTTACTTGCCTTTTTTCAAAAATAATAATAAATAAATAAAAAAGTCATCACCAAAAAATAGAAAAAAACTTGTGGTGCCGACACAATGGCATCACCTTACCTGCCGTCCCACAGAGGGAGAAGGAGGAAACTTTATAGGCCCCACTCGAGGCACTCGTACTCAACCCGCCACCAAGCCATGTAATGGGTAGTGGATCTGGCATACGCCGATCCCGACTCATCCCCACCACATTCCCCGACTCATTCCCATTTGGGAGAGACTTTTACCTCCATCCCACTCATCCAACCACCATTTACCATCATTAGACCCTTCGGTGCACCCATCCATTAAAGTACTTATTCAAAAAGCCGGCTCTCATTGGCTGAACTACACGCTGGCAATTTCTTTTATCTGAGTTTGACATCACATATGTCACACAGAAGTAAATCAAGGGGCAGGCACTCGCTGATCATCTTGCCGAGAACCCTTTACCTAATTATGAGCCTTTGAGAACCGAATTCTCAAATGAGGACATCTTGTTCATGACAGAGGATGAGATGGTGGAGACAGAGGAATCCTGGGTAATGCACTTTGACGGGGCAGTAAATGCCGAGGATCAGGGAGTCGGCGCTATTCTTATTTTACCAAAAGGATCTCACGTACCAGTATCCATCAAGCTCAACTTCCCATGCACAAACAACATGGCTGAATATGAGGCATGAGCAGCAGGCCTACAAGCAGCACTTGACCTGAAATAACTCATCTCAGGGTATTTGGCGACTCACAATTGATCATATGTCAGACCAATGGAGATTGGAAGATGAAGGATGAGAAGTTGATCCCATTCCATGAGCACCTCGAGGATCTGATAGAGTGTTTCGATGATATTACTTTCTCTTATGTCCCGTGAGCGAGAAATCACTTTGCCGATGCACTAGCAACGTTGTCATCGATGGTTAAAATTCCATATGGTGTCGAGATGAAGCCAATCATGATTAAGCAGATGAGTGAGCCGGCCTTCTGCCTCCAGATTGAGGGACCCACAAGATTAGATGATGAGACTCCTTGGTTCTCAGATATCAAGAATTTTCTTGAAACTCAAGCCTTCCTTGAGGGTACGTCCAAGACAAATAGGCAGACCATCCAACAATTAGTGACCAATTACATCATCTGTGGTGAGTGCCTCTACAGGTGGTCATATAATAATATCCTTCTCTGATGCCTAACTGAGGGCGAGGCAGCCAACATTATGAAAGAAATCCATGAGGGAGTATGTGGGGCTCACTCAACGGCCATATGCTCGGTAAAATGATCCTACGACAATAATATTTCTGGACTACCATGGAATCTGATTATTATAAGCACATGCAAAAGTGCTACAAATACTAAGAATACTCCAGTTTGATACATGCTCCGGCCATAGATCTACACAGCATGACCACTCCTTGGCCATTCGCTACTTGGGGCCTCGACGTTGTCGGAAAAGTAAATTCGAAAGCTTCGAACAGGCATCAGTTTATCCTCGTCGCTATTGAGTACTTCATCAAGTGGGTAGAAGCGGCATCCTATACAAATATCACAGCTGTTCATGTCGAGAATTTATCAAGAATAACATCATTTGTCGATTTGGTGTACCCAAGGACATCATCACAGATAATGGCACTAACTTTACAACAAGCGCATCAGGGCCTTCTACAAGCAGTACAGAATCAAGCATCATCACTCGTCGCCTTATCGGCCGCAAACGAATAGAGCCATCAAAGCTGCTAACAAGACAATCGTCCGCATCCTCAAGAAAATGGTAGTCGCCTATCAAGATTGGAGTGAAATGCTCCCTTTTGCACTATGGGCCTATCGAACGTTAATTCATACCGCTATAGGGGCAATGCCATTTTCCCTTGTGTATGGAACTGAGGCTGTGTTGCCAGTTGAACTTGAAGTACCTTCACTCTGCATTCACATGGAGTTTAATCTACCTGAAGCTGAAAAGGAGAGGTCTCGATTTGAGCAACTGAACTTACTGGATGAGAAAAGGCTCCTGGCTTTGTGTCATACCCAAGTTTGCCAAGGACGAATCGCACGCGCTTACAACAAATGTGTTTGCGTTCAAGATTTGAAGGTGGGAGACACTGTACTCAAGAAAATCTTTACGTCTCTTCACACCGACCCAAGAGGGAAATTCAAACCCAACTAAGAGGGACCTTATGTCATCCAAGAAGTGCTCCCGGGATATGCGCTCCGCCTCGCCACCATGGACAGAGATCACTTTCCTGAGCTAATCAACGTTGGGTATGTCCAATGATTCTATTCCTAAGTCTCCCGCAGTAAGGTAAGTACTGATAAAAATGGATGTGTGATTGCTTAAGGATACTTCAAAAAGAGGCCATCATTTCAAAGCCAAGTAACCAAAAAGCATCTCTGAATAATCATACCCTTTGCTACAGCTATTGAGCCGCCGGTCTTTTCTTTCACTACCCCCTCCCCAGAAAAGAAAAAAGGAGTTTATATATACCAACAAAAAGAAAAAGAGTTAGCATCAATATAAAAAATAATTAGAAAAAGCAAAATCCCAAAAAGGATAAGCAAAAAGAATAAAAAAATAGAAAAAGGAAAAGTGGGGCATGTACAATTACAATCCCCCAAGGAAGAAGTGTATTATAGCAGCTAGAACCCAATCAAGGAAACCTTTTTAAACCCAGAATACTTTCAAAATTCCTAATCTATCCCATGGCCATGATACATTTCAAGAAAAAACCCTTTTTAAGGTTTACAAGTAGTCATAGTATCCATTGAGTCAGTGTAAGCATGTTGAGAGACGACAAAAGACCTCCATCTAGCCGGCTATGATAGAATCGACGTCCATGTCGTGGCCTTTGAATAAAGAAGAAAAGAAAAAGAAAAAATAATAATACAAGCTCAAAATAAAAAGGACGTGGTGAAAACCCGAAAGGGCGCCATGGGTAACAGCAACGAGCTTGTGCGGACCAAGTGAAAACCTGAAAGGGCGCCTAGGATAAAAATGCATACCCATGGGCATAGTAGGAACCCGAAAGGGTGCTACGGGTAAAAAAGAGGGAAACAACGGGCACGGTGAGAACCCGTCTTGGGCATTGTGAGTAAAACTATTGTGGAAAGAGAGAGGGTGGGAGTCATTAGCTACTCCCCCGGTTACGACCCTGACCCATCTGATCCCCCTAGGCCGCTTATGTTTACTCAAAACAAGTCTGGGCCAAGCATATTGCCATGATCGCACCATCAAACACATGACCCGAGGCAAAGATAAAAGGTTGATTCAATCCAAGGAGATGGGCGTTCTGGACCTCACCCAGGTCCGATCGTGAACGGGTTCGACTATGGTCAAATTTAGACTCGCTACTTCCCCTCGCGCCTAAGGCATCAAAGAACAAAAAAAAAAAAAAGAGAGAGAGAAGTTATTTGCAAAAGGTAATAAATTTTCCTGTCCCATTTTCAGGCCAGCATTGTGCATCCACCACTCCGAGATGATTGGTTTGGTGACTGGAAAGACCACATTTGCAAAAGATAATAAATTTTCCTTTCCCAATTTCAGGCCAGCATTGTGCACCCACCACTCTAGGATGATTAGTTTGATGACCGGAAAGACCACATTTGCAAAAGATAATAAATTTCTCACACTCCGGGATGATTGGTTCGATGACCGAAAAGACCACATTTGTAAAAAATAATAAAATTTCCTTTCCCATTTCAAGCCAACACTGTGTGCACCACATCTCCAAAGGAATAATTGGCACAATCCCTCCATTTTACAAAAAACAGAGAAATGATAAAAATTTTGTAAGATAATAGGATTCCCTTTTCCATTTACAAGTCTGTACTTTGCTTACACCACATCTCTCAAAAAATAATCGGTGTGATCTCTTGCTCCCTTTCCTTGTTTTTACAAAAAGCAAAAAACAACAAAAACATAAAGAAAGTATATATACCAAAAAAAATCTGGTAGGGGTTCTTATGCCCCTTTGTGTGGTAATCTGATCTATATAAAAAGTATGTGCAAGAGGGAATCAACGACCCAAGTCGTGCGTTAGGGCACGGATCTCTGCACGTAAAGCATCCTCCCATACATCCTGCTCTGTCATCCAGCGGCCATGAAGACTCCTATATCGCTTTTGGGAAGCATCAGTAGCACCAAGAGTGCCACTCAATGATCCTTCCAAACAAAGGACCTCACACTCGGCTACATCAGCTCTGGCTTCTACCACCTCTGCTCTAACCGTCTGTTTCTCTAAATGCTCATGTAGGATTCGCTTCTCATCCACCAGTAGCCCAATATGGTCCCCAAGCATCGACTCCTTCCTCTGCCAAGCCCCCCTACATCACTGCTCTCTTCCTGCTCTGGGTGACAAGCAGGAGACATCTCGGACCATAGCCAGGCCTCATACTCTGGGGAGGACAAGACTTAATTCCCTTGCTCTAGATCGCACATAAGCATCGACTGATGCATTTCCTAGAGGGAAGCTATAGTATTCATATCCCCAGAGGACCCCCGAGAGAAAATTAAGTCACACAAGGCACCTATTGAGAGCAACCAAACTAACATAACACCCGAAATGGGAAATAGTAAGTGTTGCCAATCAAACCAAGGAAAGTGATGCCCTCATGATCTCTAGAGCGAACCACTGGGAAATTCCTATTTAACCAAGGAACCTTCCACACCAGCTCGGCTTCAGCCAGCCAAAGCTTCAGCCCTCATATATCCCCTCGCAGAAGAATGGGGCATCTACCCAAAAAGCAACGGGCCACCTCACCAAGAGCAACATAGAAGTGGGGCACGGGTCCCAAGATAGTAAGATGCTCCCCAAGCCAAATTTGGAACAAGATGGGACATCCCCGAAGGCCCTCCACCTTGCCCAGAGCTAAGGCATCAAGGCAGCGATAAAGCTCTACCAGCACCATATGCATCGCAGAGCGGCCTCCCTCTAATTCCGCCAAGAGGACGTAGAGTGCAAGCAAGAAACTCTCTCCCCCAGTGTAGAAGAGAACCTCATAGATAAGGCAAAGGGCAAAGGCCTTCACATTATGTGGACTTTTGATCAAAAATTTTCGCAGGCTTTCCTCTCCGAAAAATTCTTTAAGGAATTTCACTAAACACCTGGTGGGCCCGCCGATGAGACTTTTCTCATAATCATTTTTCTTCAAGCCCAAGGTGATCTGGGTGGCTTTAGCATAACCTGATTTTGGCAGTACTTTGGCAAGGTCTCTATGCAACTTCAGTCCCGATAGATTGGAGAGCTCCACGAGAGTAGGAGTTAACTCACGATTCCCAAAATGGAAGACATGGGTGTTAACTTCCCAAGATGAAGCCACTGCGTAAATGAAATCCCAAAGCAGAGGAACTTAAAGGAAAGATGAGAGACGGGCCAATCTGAGTCGATCCAAACCCGCGAGCTCTCTCTCATTCATACTCTCAAGTCACTTCCTTAGAAAACTAGGCCCCACGCCCAAAGAGGGATGTATCGTGGTCCTGGACCCTCTACAACAGGCAGGGCCGGAAAGCGGGTCCATGGTCGTACAAAGATGTTCCCAAGATATAATTCAATGTAGGATGATGGACCCACCTTGGGGCAAGAAAAGAAAAAAATGGGAGCAAAAAATATAAAGTCAAAATCAAAAGGAGAAAAGAATGCACTCTCGGGCTTAAAAGGCCCCACTTCCCCTGATGGCACCTGGCATGTGTAATAAGCACGCCAGAGGGGTCTGAAGGACCAGCACCTGTGGCCTCAATGGGACCTACCGCTGCTGCATCATCATAATCAAAATCATATTTTCTATCAAACTGTGAAAAGAAGCAGGGTCTTAGTCAGTAGAAATAAAAATTTAATCAGAACCATTGGGAACTTGCCTAAAAAGAAGAACTACTTGAGCTCGTGGGCCGCCAAAGGCCAGGAAGTTGGCACCGAGCACAAAATGTGGCAGAATGGACTGATAGGGCAAGGACTCATACCACAGCTGGTATCCCCTGGGCATAAGAAGATCATCAATGGGGACCCCATGATGGAGAAACCTAGCTGAAAGCTACTCAATAGTACCCTCAGGAGTCATAATGTCCACCGGAGAAGCCTGCGGCACGGCAAAGTGGTCTCGGTACTAATGCACCACTCTCTCTCCCAGGTAATATGCCTTGGCCCAGGCCCCGTAGAAGAAAATGATACTGCGGTCAACAAAGAAGAGGGACGAACTCACAGTGGCTCAATCCCAGAAGGGAGAACTAACGTAAGGGTCATAGATGACTTGCCTAGATAGAAAAATGTCCCATCAGCCAAACAGGTAGCATAAAAAGAAATACTGAGAAAGAGAAGAGAGAAATAGCCATACCTGCTCCGAGATCAGCAGGTCAAATTGGGACCTAAGGCCCATCTCTAAATGCTTCATCCCGACGTCCCAGCGGTGTTCTTGTGCCAATTACTCATGAGCTGATATGTGCAGGCATCCAAGAAAAGGAGTGGGCGGCCAGGTTGGAAGTGCAAGTACCCCCATATCTGAAAAGAAAAGCAAAAGATGTGTCAGATACAAGATGAATGACTAGCCAATGAACTAAGGAAAGTGGGAAAGCCAGGGGTTACCTTAATCACAAGCTAAAAACTGATGGCAGAAGTCGTATTCTCAACTAAGGCTCAGGCCAAGCTAGACATCAGCACGACATATCCAGCCCCACCCCAGTCATACCGATGCATGTCGTCCCAATTTCCCATAAGGCTGAGCCTCTGTAGCATTTACAAAAAGGGTCTTGCCTAAAATGAAGAGGAGCGAGATGCGAGCCAACATCAGGGCACGCGCGGGCTCAAGAAAGATATCCACATCTGGCTGGCCCAGATTCACCAACTCATGCTCATCAAACAAATCGACCAGCCAGGATAATTTAACCTCAGAGCCATGCTTGTTTTGGGAGGAGGGGTAATCCCCTAGTAATTACACCACCTCATCCTGACCCAGTACACGAAGGTTGGTCACCAGCGTGCCCCCAATCTTTATCCCTGTAATCATCGACCAATCAACGGGGGTAATAGCTATCTCAGCCATCGCCATGTGGAAGGTCATGGTTTCAAGCTGGAAATGTTCAATCAGGGCCTTCACATAGGCCGAGTCACCCCTCATGGCAGGGGACGAAAGGAAATCTCCGAAATCGGCTTGGGCAAGAAGAAACTTCACCACTAGAGGGAGATAGCGCTAAAAGTGCTGGAGGTGAAGCCAACCTCCACGGAACATAATGGGTGGCAAATCCTGCATCAAGATGAAGAGGTGTCAAATCCTACAGGTAAAGCAAGCTTGCACAAAGAAAGGACAAGGCGGAAAAATAAAACTAATTTGATTACCTTGCCAGCAGTCTCGAAATTCGAGATGTGGGTGTATTGTGGATCTAGCAGACTAGTACAAGCTACCTCGCCCTGCATTTCATACCAAGGCTGGGAAAAGCGCTACACTACCAGAAGCTGCTCCCCTCGTGGACCGTAGACCACCTCCGGTCCCTCCTCTTTCCCTTCCTCTTGCTCGTACTCTTCCTCACTCGACATCCTGAGATGGAAACAAGCAACAGTATCAAAACATGTCAGCGGCAAGAAACCGATTACTGCAAGCCAAAAGAAGGTAAGTATGCCCCTCTCATTTCTCCTATCAATCTTAAACCATCATCATTTCTAAAGAAATACATCAGAAGGAGGGGGAGGCCCGAAACCCCCCACATTTCAAAAAGAGAAAGCAAAAAAATTATATATATAATAATAATAAAAACAAACAAAAAAAGGAGAGAAAGAAAAACAAACAAAAGATAAAAACTGTGCGTACATTTATGTAACCCAAAATTCAAAATACAAACAAACAAAAAAAATGTGTGTGTACATTTATGTAACCCAAAATTCAAGAAAAAGAGAGAAGAAGAAGACAAACAAAAAATGTGTGTACATTTATGTAACCCAAAATTCAAAAAAAAAAGAGAAGAAGAAAAAAAAAAAAATGTGTGTGCATAATATAACCAAAAATCCAAAAAAAGAAAACAAACAAAAAATGTGTGTGTAACAAAAATCAAAGAAAGTAGAAAAAAAACATGTATAAACATACACAAAATAGAAAAAAAGAGTCTTTCTTTTCCAAACAAACAAAAAAAATAATATATATATATATAAACATGCAAAAGCAAAACAAATAATAAATCATCTTGCATTGCACACAAAAAAGTCATCTAGATCCACACAAGAAATAAGAAAAAAGAGAGGCCCATAATCACATTAACAAGTAAAGAAAAGGAGTAGGGCATCACTAAAAAAGTCACATTTTTGCTCACAATCAAGGCCAATGCAAATGGAAGAAATCAAATAAGTCGTAAATAATCATGTTTACAAGAGGAATCACTCATTCATCATCTAAAAAAGCAAAAATCCTAACCACATTGCAAATTATTCAAGAAAAATCAAAGAAAGAACGAGGAAACATTGATTACCTTCAAGAAAAATGGATCTTTGATCCGGCGTAGAACGCGTAGTTGAACGGCGGGAGCAAACTCCGGCGATAAAATGAGGATCAAAGCAACTCAAATGAACCCTAGGAGGAGGTTCCGTTTCGGTTTAGAGAGGGGGTGAGGAATGGATTTTGAAAATAGCCCCTTTTGGCTCAGGCTCGATAGCTTTTAAGACCCCCCCAGTTTTGGCTTGGCGTGTATAAAATACACGTCAGGCAAGTTTTGACCCCAATATGGCCTGGCGTGTGTAATGCACATGCCAAGCCAAACCTGGCCCGTTTCAGCTTGGCATGTATAATACACATGCCAGGCTCTTCATGGTCAATTTTGGCTTTACGTGTGTAATGTAAACACCAAGTTTGATCCTCCTCGAACCCCAAGTGGTGCACATGCCCTAGAACAGCGAGTTAATCTCCATTTGATTTGCTTGGTAGGCTATGCTAGAATAAATGGTTCAGGATCGATGAGCATCGCTCAAAATTCCAAACACACAAAAAATCGCACATAGAATAAAAAATTCACATAAAATAAAAAAAAATCCCACATAGAATAACAAGAAAAAATTCACATAAAATAACAAAAGAATCCCACATAGATTAATAAGAAAAACCCACATAAAATCACAAAAAAATCCCACATGAAATCACAAAAAGGTCTCACAACAAATGACAAAAAAATCCCAAGTGAAAATAACAAAAAATCCCCATAAAATCACATATGCATGAGTCCTTCAAAAAGTGGCATGTACTCCCAAAAAGTGTTGTGACATCAGTTTACTAGGCTCGGGTAGTCGTGCTAAATTAACTTCAAGATCGATGGGTTCGCCCAAATACCTCGGACCCTGTTTCACGCAAGGGCACCCGTGGCCGATCAAATGGGTCAACCAATGCTTCGTGTGACTGGACACAAGCTGTGGACCTTCACATATTTACTTCACATCTATCTTTGAGTATGGGTCGATCACCCTCTCACTCACGGAGCTATTTTATTCAAAATGAAACTTAAACATCGAACATCTTCAATCATCTCGAGAAGCTGACATTTTTCCCAGATTATTAGGCTTTCGCAACTCGCTCCATCTTGATTATGCCCAGTAATGTCGCTAAGCGCTTGAGGACCAATAACCTCAAGGAATGGACATTTTTCCCGACATATAGGGCTTCCATTTACTCACCATGTTACCCACCTGATGTTTGAGGTTCGTTTTGAATACAATGGACCCATCAGTGATGCCTTGGGCCACTTCGGATGTCTCTTATCTTTGGCATTTGATCATTAGTGATCGAATACCAAAGAGGGGCATCTGTAGACACCCAAATTTGGTCCAATGCCTGATCAAGACATACTTTGAGAGACACGCACCCCCGAGCTTTCGTTAGCACATCCTGTATCCTTAGGAGTCTTCCCAAACCCTTAGGAATTTCACCCAGCCCTTAGAAATCTCTCTGAACCCTTAGTTAACCCTCCTAGTCCATGGTTAGAGTGAGATGTACCAGGGTAGATAGGGACCTCTACTAAGACTGATTCTTATACCATTGAAATGCAGAGGTTCTTAGCTTTCCAACAAGCTAAGAATTGCCCCGATCCGAGCCCTACATCAAAAGATATGGCAATCCAAAGTTTCAAGCTGCACCACTCGAAAGCTTCGAAACCTCTTGAGAACCTCTTGAGGAGTTGGGTATGATTGGTGTGTAATACACACGCCAAGCCATTTCTGGAAGAAATGTTTTCTGGCATGTATATTATACACGCCAAGCCACTTACTCCCATAAATGGCTTGGCGTGTATAATATACACGCCAAACATAGGTGGGTCCCCCCTCGGGCTCTGGACTTTCAGGACACTGTACACATGCCTGGCGTGGATAAAATACACGCTAAGCTTAGCTATAGTAACCTTGGATTTTTGCTCAAATTTCACTTTTAGGGTTTGACTTGTTGGCCATCCAAATGTTTAGGGAGGGTTTCATTAGGACCGTTGCATCCTTGTTTACCCTATTTGCAACTCTCTAGTCATTTGAAACCTCACCCTATCATCTACCATTGGTCCTATCCTCACACATATCTGTTAAGTAGTGAAAAATACCATTTTTTACCTCTTAACCTGACCTTTGTTGGACCCTTAAGCTAACTAATAATATGTTTTAAGTATGTTTTATAGTTAAGCAATAAATTACAAGCTTAATGCAGGTTTTCACTTAAAAGAGCCAAAGAAGCACTATGCTATTTAATTGGAAAGGCCTGAGACCAAGTCCAGCGGCAAGGAAGAAAGATTGAACCCACTAAGGGATTTCTAAGTGCTGAACAATGGAAGAACAATATGCCCAAGAGGTGTGCCAGGTGTGGAAGCACTGAAAATAAGCTGTCGAGAGGTTCCATGAAGCTAACGAGAGCTTCCCAGCACTTGTCGAGAACTCCTGAGGGCAAGGCATGAAGCAGTCGAGAGGTTGAACATGTGTAAACGAACCTATCGAGAGGATACTCCAAGGTACAGATGAAGTCGAGAAGTTCCAAGATACTTATTGCGAGGTTCAACTAAACCTGTTGAGAACTGCAAGACAACCCATCGATAACTTACCGAAAGCAACGTTCAGTCTCGCAAGGATTGAGCCAACTTGTCGAGCACTTCACTGAAGATTGTATAAACCGTCGATAGGATTGTCTATAACCTGTCAAGAGGATGAGTGTGGAACTAAGCAGAATGAAGAAATAAGCCTGCAATCCTATCAACAAGTTCAAACCAACCTCTTGAGATGTTCTCCCAAGCTATCGACAGGATCTTCATCAACCTGTTGAGATGTGTTCAAACCTATCGAGAGCCATTCCAAACCTGTCAACTAGTACTTCAATCTTGTTGAGAAGTCTGCAAAGCTGTTGGAAGCCAATGTAACCTGTCAATGTGATTATAATGTTGACTCAGCACCTGTCGAGAGGATCCCCTGAACCTCTCGACACTCATTTTGGCAACTTCTCTGTGTCTTCCTTCAGTAGCTGCCAATTTTAGATTTCTGTGCACGAGTTCAAAAGCACTTCAATGACTCCTGGGGGTATTTTTTATACAAGTTTGGGCAAGCATGGAAACCCTAACTACTTCACGTGTACTCGCCAGTTGAGAACCAATGGGAAGAGACCTTCTAGAAGAGAAATCAGTCACATCAACAGCCCAGAAAAATAGAATTATTCTCTTGAGCTGTGATTGGCTGAAACGGATCTGAGGACAGAGGAGGAGTGTATAAAAGCTTAAAGAAAATACAAACCAAACATCCAGACTTAGAGAGAACGAGAGCCTAGAGCGAGATCTATTTTTCCCTCTAAATTCTCCCTCCTTCCTTCTTCTCCCATTCTCTCTTTAGCCAATCATGAGTGGCTAAACTCTTCTCAGTAGTTAGGGTGAGGTCTTAAGTTGTAAATTTAGAGATTCAGAGGCTTGTAATAGACTATATATTGCACAGATTGCAGATCTTAGCGCAATAGTTTTGTAAGCTTATAATATAATTATAGAGTTTAAAGGTTATTCTGATCTACATTTCACTTTTTCGTATTTGATTTCCCTGGATTGGATACTCCTGCGGATGCCAGTCGGAAACGAGGAGCTGGTAGCTTAGCATCTGCAGCATATGTAATGGTTTTCCTATTCTAATTAAGATCCTTGAAGTTGAACAATCTCTAGGATGGTTTGTGACCATTAAATGGATAGATCATAGCCTTAGGATTACTTCAATTCTCTGGTTGAGATTGAATCCTTATACCTTGCATCTGCTAGAAATGAGGAGCTTGTAGCCAGATGGAGGATTGTAGCGAATCAGATCTATGCAAGGCCTTTGATTCCTTTGATTTTCAGTGAGCGACCAATACCTCTAGCTGATGTTCTCACCTTTTGAATTTTTCATCTCTTCTATATCTCCTCTATTTTCTATGTTGGACTAGATCTGGATCAATACCATTTAATTCTGTAGTCTGTAGTTAAAGTGACAAAACCACAAAACCTCTCCTCTTTCCGGTTTTAGTTTAAATTAGGATAGAGTGCCAGATCTACTCTGGATCTGGAGATTTACCATCCTTTAGAACACATTTCCCTATGGACATACCCTTACTTACCTTTTAAAACTTGCTACAATAGCCCTGGATCTTACAGGACTGACTGCTCACCTTGATTTCATTTCTCTGTGATTTTTGCCTTTTAAATGACTGATTTTAATTCTTTAATAATCACAAGGTGGGCTGCACAATAAGTTTTTGGCACAGCTGCCGGGGATCTGTGTTTTTAAAAGAAGTAGATCTTAGTTTTCTCATTTTTTAGATTTAGATTTTTCATTAACTGTTAAGTGTTTGATTAATTGCTGCTTTAGTCTTTGTGTAGTTTTACTTTGTTTCAGATCTAGATCTGTGGAGCTAAGAGGAGCTCTGTATCACTTGGAAGAACAAGCATTGCTTAAGTTTGCATCTCTTAACTCTATTTACATTTTTAAATCTGTAGTTGAGTAGATCTGTAGTTTTGTAGTTGTTTGTCTTGTGATTATTTTGCTGATTTTTGTGCTGTGATTTTCTGCTTTGTATTTGGTTTCTATGGTGTGTATGATTGGGAGGAGATCTCTTAATCCTATGATTTCTCCCTTAGATCTTGAAGTTAAATGACTTATCAGACCTAAGCATCCTGTACACACTTCTATGCCTGATAATTCTGCAATGGGTGAACAACCTATAACATTAAGGGAATTCAATGCACCAGGGGTTTACAATTCTCCCTTCTACATTCAATCCCCTGTTGTTCAAGGAAACTATGAGATCAAGTCTTCTATCATCCAGATGTTACCCTCATGCCATGACCTGAACAAAAAAGACCCATATAAGCATATTGATAAATTTTTAGGATTGTGTACTACCTTCAATATTATAGGTTTGGGGGAGGAAGTAACCAAGTTGATTGTCAATGCTCCCAACCAACAGAATTCACTCCTGGAATGATCTTCAATGTCAGTTTTTGGCCAAAATTTTCCCCATGTCTAAAACAAGTTAGTTGAGGAAGAGCATTATCTCATTTGCTCAAGCCCCGACTGAAGATTTTCACCAAGCCTGGGAGAGATTTAAAGAACTCCTTAAGTAATGTCCCCATTATCAAATTCTTGAATAGCAACTTGTCCAAAGTTTCTATCAAGGAATCAATCCTAAAAGCAGGGATATGGTTGATGCTTCTTGTGGTGGTACATACCTCCACAAGATTGCAGATGAGGCTTGGGAGTTATTTAATATCATCAGTGAAAACTCTATGCAAAGGGAAACCTGGGCAAGAGATTTCAAGACTCCTAGGTTAGTGAAAGAAAATACTACCAGAGGGAAGATGTATGAGGTGAGTGGACATAAGGAGTTGGAGAGGAAAGTGGACAGTTTGACCCAACAGTTGGAGAAAATGATGGGAGCAAGGCAATCTCCAATGGTTGTCAAAGTGGAGGAGGCATGTATCATATGCCAGTCTCCCACTCACTCCCTTGAGGAATGTCCTCCAACTATCAAATTTTCAGATCTTGTGATGGAGCATGTGAATGCTGCTCAGTCCTATGGACAACAGCCTATTGATGGTTATCAGTGGAGAAACTACCCTAACTTGAGGTGGAGACAAGACAATTTTCAAAACCACCACCAGCAGCAACCACAGTAATCCATGCCTTATCGGAATGCCCAGCCATACCCATAGAATTATTTTCCAAGGCCCTAATGCCAACAGCCTTTGGCTCAGCCTGTACTTCAAAGTGCGCCAACCCCAGCACCCCCTAGGTCCCTCTCATTTGAAGAGCAAGTTCTGGCTTCACTGTAGAATTTAGGCTCTCTATCTCAAACTGTTAACTCCCACAGTCAAAGCACTAAAAAGATAGAGGACCACCTTGGTTAGCTATCTAATTCTTTGGCTAGGAGAGAAGAGAGGAGACTGCCTAGTCAGCCCATGATCAATCCAAAGGGGCAATACATGGTTAGTGAGACTTCTTCCCATAATGAATTCAAATCTGTCACCACCCTATGGAGTGGAAAGTTGGTGGATAACCAAGTTGGTAATGAGCATGATGAGTCAAGTGAAGCAACTGAAGATACAACCCCTGGAAAGTTTCAGCAGGAGCAGCAAATGCAAAATAAAGGGGGTGATGTGCCCCTACAAAAAATTGAAAACACAAATAAAGAAATTTTTGATTAACTTGCTAAGGCTGCAAATGGGAGGACAGTTCCTCATTTGCTATTTCTCAATACAATGATAGCTTCTCCTTTTGACAAGGGGAATGCTAAGATTGAGGAGATGATGGAAACTTTCAAATAAGTAAAGATCAACTTGCCTTTACTTGATGCAATCAAGCAAGTTCCAGCCTATGCAAAGCTTTTGAAAGAGTTGTGCACCCACAAAAGATAGTCTAGGATACACTTATCCAAGAAGGTCTTTTGTACTGAGAAAATGAACCAAGTACTATCTATTGCAATCCCAACCAAGCTGTAAGACCCTAGAGTTCCCACAACCCCTTGCATCATCGACGATCATACCATTGAGAAGGCCCTATTAGATCTGGGACTAGTGTAAACCTACTTCCATATTCTATTTATGAGAAGTTAGGTCTGGGAGAATTGAAGCCCACACATGTGGTGCTACAACTAGCAGACAGATCTAAAAGGAAGCCTGTGGGAATGATAGAGGATGTCTTAGTTGGAGTTGACAAATTCTTTTATCCAGCAAATTTTCTGGTTCTTGATATGGAGCCAAGCAAGTGTACCACCTCAATTCCTGTGAGTTTTGGCAGGCCCTTCTTGGCCACTGCCAATGCTTGTATTCAGTGTAGATCAGGAGAAATGGAGGTATCCTTTGGCAACATGAAGGTTAAATTGAATGTTTACAAGGTAGCAAATCAGCCTCACTTGAATAATGAGGATTGCTTTTTAATTGATGTTGTTGATGAGCTTGTGAAAAAGGCTTTGCCTAAGTTGCTGCATTGTAATGATCTTTGTGACGATGTTGGTGATGTTTTTGAGAATATAGTAGAGCCTGTATCGACCATTCGCTATCATGAACCTCCATGGTATGATTAAGTTCCAACAAATGTATATTATGTATAATAAATTATGTCTTTAGTTATTTATTTTTTCTAATTTTTTCTATTTTTATTTCAGTTCTTTGTGCCGTTGTACATAAATTTTCCATGCAGGTTAGTACCCTAGGTAGGAAAATAAGTCAAAAATAGTGAAGTAACCTGAGTTGGAGTGTTAGATCTGTTGAGAAATGAACTGGGAATGACCAACAAGCCTGTTTCAACTGAAATACAACCTGTTCATAGGTTTTAGGAACATGTCGACAAGTTCTGGGAATTCTCAGTTTGCTTTTCGACAAGATCTAGAAGCTGTCAAGAAGTGTGAACTACTTCTCAATAGGTTTGGAAGGTGTAAAAATGGTTGTCACTAGGATCCAGGAGCATTCCGATAGGTTCTAAAGATTTTTAGTTGAGTTCTCGACAGGTTCAGAGTACCTATCGAGAGGTTCTGAGAACCTCTCGAAGTAATTTTTCTGGAGTCTAGAACCTATCAAGAGGATTGCTTATTGATTTCAAAGAACCTGTCGAGAGGTTCTATGAACCTCTAGAAAAGATGGCTTCTGTATTTTTAAACTCTTCAACAGGATTGTGTGGACCTCTCGCGAGGATCTGTCACTTTGCACTTGTCAACAGGTTGCATCAACCTGTCGACGACTTGCCCCAATCCTATTGAGAATCATTTTCCACTGCTTTAAACTTATCGACAACTCCATTTTTGCCATTCGACAACTTCTCTCTGCGCTTTAAGTTTGCTCTAGTGATTTTTCCATTTTACTTTTTCTCTCTCTATCTCACTGACCGTTATAGCAACTTCCTGGCTATTTTTCCATTTGCTTCAATCCATCAAAAGCTACACTTCGCACCTAGTTTGAGCTGGTTTGGTGCTTTGCATTTTAAGATCTATGAAACCAGGTTTCTGCTAGTAAGCTTCTTTTCAACTCCTCTCTGTGATTTCCAAGCTTGGCATTTCAATCTTTACTTTGTTTGGGTTGTTTGAGAATTCAAGAAGTTTTTGTGGTAATTGTTATTGCATTAGTGGTGATTGATATTGTGTCAATTGAGTAATGGTGGGTCAATAGGATACATTGGCAAATCTTTTCAAGGTGCCTTCTAAATCTACCACTAGGAAATCCAGTAGGCAAACCACAAAGCCTAAGGAAACCTCACCTGGCAAAAGGAAGCTTGTCATGGAGGAAGTTGAGAAAACCGCCCAATCTAAGAAATCTAAGAAATCTAAGAGGGCCCAAATCAGTACAACATTGTGGAGGACGCCCTTGAGACACAACCTATCCTTGAGCCTGAAATTCCTGAGGCTGAACCTAACCCTGACTTGGTGCCTGAAGCCCCTTCGCTCAGATCCACACTCAATGAATTTGTGGATAAATTAAATCTGATCCCAGAAACCATTATTGACACTCCCTATTTCTCTAAGGTTGAGGAGTGTCAGGGTACTTTGAATTATTTTGTGAAGGCTGTCCTGGCACCCATGATGAGCCCATTGAATGAAAAGTCTTGCCCAAGGCTAGTTAAGTTGTGGTATCAGAATCTCAGGAAACAAACCAAGCCGAATTCCCTTGAGCCCTGTTTAGTAATTTTGATTGATCATGTGGAATTGGTGGTGGATTACAGAGATATAGGGATAGCATTGGGGGTCCCTTCTATTTTTGATCCAGTCTATGACCTGGCTGCACCTGAAAATATCTCTTTCAAAGCAATGGCCAGGCACCTCACTCAAGGCATTGTGGGGTCTGGGGATTCAATCATGAGACGAGATTTACACCCCAGCATGCTCTTCTTTGATGCAATTTTAAGAAAAAATATTTATGTTAGTGGGCATCAACAAGAGAGGACAGTGCCAATAGTGAATGCCCTATATGCCTTCTCAAAGGGCCAGTTTTTAAATGTTGCTTGGCTAGTCTTTGAAGCAATGGTGGATGTGAATGACAAGTGTAAGAGGGCTCAAGCCTTACCAGGGCTCCCTTACAGCAGGCTCATTACTGCCCTCTTCAAGAGAAAAGAATTTATTTTCAAGTAGGGGGAGGAAGTGGAGAAGGTGACCCCTAAAGTATTTGGGAAGTAGGCCTGGTCTGCCAGTAGGACTATGGTTGGGAAAAGTAAAAGAAATTCTGTGGAGAGTTCTGAAAGGGAGGCACCTCAAGTGGCCAGCTCTGCAGCTACTCCTTTGATTCCCTCAGCACCTGCAGTCATTCCCTCCATTCCAACTAATATCCTTAGTTTCCCCATCCCATCAGCCTCTCGACCACCCACCTCATTTCCTTTGCCTTCCATCTCAGTTTCCCTATCTTCCATTCAAACCTCCTTACCCCCCAACACCTTGGCATCCTTGTCCACCATCACCACACCCACACCTCTACCCATTCCTTTTACCATTGACCCAATTCCTACCTTACCTTCACCCACCATTTCAGCCACCCCATCCATATTAACTACCCCACCTTTGAGCCCTGCACCAACTTCATCAACTGTCCCAACCACTTCTTCCCCTCCATCTGTTCCCCTTGACTTTGCTTCTACTTTTCCCATCTCACCTCCACACACCCAGGACCAGTTGACCACTGAGGGTTTTTCGTCATTGATAAAATCCATTGTGGAGAATATTGGGCATGACTACACACCCTTACCATATTCTCCACAACCTACCCACTCATTTACCCCACCAATCCCACCAATCCAACCCACACCCTGTCCCACCTGACCCCTTACCTCAAATTCTAAACCTCTTACTTTCCCTCCATTCCCAAGTGATGGCCAATAACCAAACCCAATCATCAATTGAGGCCACACTTCAAGCCATACACCTCACCCTCCAAAGTCAATCCTCCATGCCTACTAGCCTCCAAGCCATCCACTCCACTTTGACACATTTAACCCAACCCCCCCAAAAAACCAGCCTCCCTTATAAGGACCACTCTACTCAAGCTGATCCTGAGCCAGAACCCCAGCCTGCTCCTACACAACCCTCTCTCCCACCTGTTGTAGCTACCTCTGATATTGCCACAGATGTGGAGGACCTTTTTTCCACCCACACTAACCCAGACCCGGCACTTACTTCCACTCTGCCTATACTACCTGCCTCCTCTTTCCCGATCCTCCATTATACTTTACCCTCCTCCATAACATGAAACAAAATCCTTACCTCATGAGAGATGTTGTGCGAGGTATGGCTGCCCTCTGCCAATCAATTGAGATACCTTATAAAGCAAAGATTGAGCATATGATTGTGGATTATAACTAAGAAATGTCAAAGATCTCCAAGGGCTAGAAAATCATTTTAATCCACTATGAAGCTGAAAAGCTCATTTCAACCTCTGAGAAATCAAGAGCTTATGGATTAGAGGAGATGTTAGCTGCATCCAAAGCTCACAACAAGGCTGCCCAGGAATTGTATGACATCGAAGTTACACTATCTGTAAAGAAGATTGAAATCCTGGAAAGAAAACTTACTATATTGACTGCTGGCCAGCCTCCCCCGACAGTTGAGCCTGCCCTACAGGTGGAAGGTGAGAAAGTTGCCCCACAGGTGGAAGGAGAGATAGCTGCCCAGTCTGAGGAGGTAGATACTACCAAAGAGCATATCAAGGCTGAGAAGAGAGCTGAAAAATTGCAAAGGAAGAAGAGGCTAAGAGAGGAATATAATGAGATAGCTGCCAAACATGGTTGGGATCCAATGCCCCCATCTAGCTCTGACTTAGATTCTGATTCTGAATAGGATGTATATAGTCATGTTTAGAGTTGTACAGTTAGGATATGTTTACCTCATTTCTTGTAGACCACTTTTCCATACATTTTGCATATTTTGCTGTAAATATAGAAATTTTGCTTTAGTCTTATCCTCTTTTAGGTTTTTTGCTTCCTACTAGCTATTGTCTTGTCTGTATATTGCTGTTCTTTCTAAAGCTGCACTTTAGTTATTTATTTTTCTTTCCTTGTGTCTCTGTATATGTTTCTCTTGCTGCACATTTCCCTCTCTTTAAAGCAGTGAGGACACTGCTCTTAATAGGTTTGGAGGTGTGGCAGCTTACCAATGGATAGTTATTGGTAGTGCAGCAAGGTTTTCAACTGAAATTGAGGAAATGAAATAATTTCACACCTGATTTTTGTTTGAAAAAGAGGAAATTAAAACTTTTTAAAACCAGAACATGTTATAGTTCTAACATCTTCATGAAGCAAATATTAAGAATTTTCAAAAAAAATGAATTCTTAGTGAACCTGAAATGCGAGGAGATTGTGAGGATATACCCCAGAAGTCTAATGAAAGACCATATCCAGTGAGATTTGGGCCTGAGAAATTTTTTTCTTAAAGAGTGTCTTGGCAATTTCTTCTGCTCTAAGGACTGATTGGACCTAGCTCTGCTCACTAGAAGTTAAGCAAATCTGAATTGAAATAGCTTGACAGTATTCATGACATTGAGGACATGAAGTAAGGTCATCCTTTGGACAGTTTGAGCTTAAAATATCCTTACCCCTTTGAACTGCCCTTGATACACACCTTTTGAGCCTTAAAAATCCCAATTTTCTTTGACAACAACCAGAAAATTTGAACCCAAAACCTCTTGACCTATTCCAGTCAACCTTCAACCTGAGAAATCAGGAAATAGGAGGAGAAGTGAGGTTGAAGGAGCAAAGTTTGACAATTTGGTGAAGAATGAAGAAAATACAGTTGAAGGCAAGTGTGATGTATAGTTGTGGCATTCCAGCCAATAAAAATATAGAGAAAAATAAAAAGAGAAAAAGCATACAAAAAAAAAAAGAATGAGAAAGAGAAGTCACTTCATTGGATACTTTGAAAGAGAAGAGAAAAAAAAAGCAGGCCACTTTGGCTCTAAAAAATTCAAAGAAGATTAAGATCTTTGCTGAAATGAAGAAGGTGTACATGTCACCTCCTTACTTTACTGATTTCTCAATTTTGAATTCCATTCCATCTTTTTTTTCTTTTATACAACTTCACCCATAAGCCACATTACAACCCAATAAAAAGTTCGTACTGATCTAAAATTGATTGAGATGTCATGTGGAGATAAGAATTTGTTTAATCTATGGTGAAAAGAGTTAGAAATTTTAAGAATTAGAGTAATGCCTATGCTCATGCTTGCAGGCCTATTTGAGGGTTGTAACTGCTATTGAGTTGTGTGAATTGATACACCCTTCTACTTTTATTGAGAGTGATAGCCCTGGTTTGTTTTGGGTCTGAAATTAGGATAGATGGAGGTAATATCCAAAACAAAATTCTCAATTTGAGGGTAAGCTGTGCATTAATTTTCATACAAAATATCTTGACATGAACTGATTGATTGTGAATGAACTATAGTAGAATTTTAGTTTTAAACTATCTTGTTTTTGCTAAGAATCCTCTGAAACTGAATGGACAAGGTGTGGAATAAATTTTAGATTGCTTAAATCTTGTTTTAACATGTTACACTATTATTAACTCACTGTATTGGAGAGTTTGTGGGTAACTTCACTGTAAACCCTCAGGAGACTTCACTCCTCCACTAGGGATCACCTAGGAGTTTAAAAGGCTTGGAGCAAGTGCCAAATGCACCTGTGTTCCCTATGAAAGTGGCATTTAATTTTGTAGGTTAATTATTTTTACTTTCTCCTTTGCTCAGGGACTAGCAAAGCTTAGGTTTGGGGGTGTGTTAAGTAGTGAAAAATACCATTTTTTACCTCTTAACCTGATCTTTGTTGGACCCTTGAGCTAACTAATAATGTGTTTTAAGTATGTTTTGTAGTTAAGCAATAAATTGTAAGCTTAATACAGGTTTCCACTTTAAAGAGCCCAAGAAGCACTGTGCTACCTAATTGGAAAGGCCTGAGACCAAGTCCAGCGGCAAGGAAGAAAGATTGAACCCACTGAGGGGTTGCTAAGTGCTGAACAATGGAAGAACAATATGCCCAAGAGGTGTGCCAGCTGTGGAAGCACTGAAAATAAGCTGCCAAGAGGTTCCATGAAGCTAACGAGAGCTTCCCAGCACTTGTCGAGAAGTCCTTAGGGCAAGGCATAAAGCAATCGAAAGGTTGAACAGGTGTAAACGAACCTATCGAGAGGATACTCCAAGGTACAAATGAAGTCGAGAAGTTCCAAGATACTTATCATGAGGTTCAATTGAACTTATTGAGAAGTGTAAGACAACCTGTCGATAACTTATCAGAAGCAACGTTCAATCTTGCGAGGATTGAGCTAACTTGTCAAGCACTTCATTGAAGATTGTATAAATCGTCGACAGGATTGTCTATAACCTATCGAGAGGATGAGTGTGGAACTAAGTAGAATGAAGAAATAAGTCTGCAATCCTATCGACAAGTTCAAACCAACCTCTAGAGATGTTCTCCCAAGCTGTCGACAAGATCTTCATCAACCTATCGAGATGTGTTCAAACCTATTGAGAGCCATTCCAAACCTATCGACTAGTACTTTAATCCTGCAGAGAAGTCTGCAAAGTTGTCGAAAGCCAATGCAACCTGTCGATGTGATTATAATGCAGATTCAAAACCTGTCAAGAGGATCCCCTGAACCTCTCGACACTCATTTTGGCAACTTCTCAGTGTCTTCCTTCAGTAGCTGCCAATTCCAGATTTCTGTGCACGAGTTCCAAAGTACTTCAGCAACCCCTGAGGGTATTTTTAGTGCATGTTTAGGCATGCATGGAAACCCTAACTACTTCACGTGTACTCTCCAGTTGAGAGTCAATGGGAAGAGAGCTTCTAGAAGAGAAATCGACCACATCAGCAACCCAGAATAATAGAATTATTCTCTTGAGCTCAGATTGGCTTAAACGGATCTGAGGACAGAGGAGGAGAGTATAAAAGCTTGAAGAAAATACAAACCAAACATCCAGACTTGGAGAGAACGAGAGCCTAGAGCAAGATCCATTTTCCCCTCCAAATTCTCCCTCCTGCCTTCTTCTCCCACTCTCGCTTTAGCCAATCATGAGTGGCTAAACTCTTCTCAGTAGTTAGGGTGAGGTCTTAAACTGTAAATTGAGAGATTCAGAGGCTTGTAATAGATTATATATTACACAGATTGCAGATCTGGTTGCAATAGTATTGTAAGCTTGCAATATAATTGTGGAGTTTAAAGGTTATTCTGATCTACATTTCACTTTTTCATATTTGATTTCCTTGGATTGGATACTCCTGCAGATGTCATCCGAAAACGGGGAGCAGGTAGCCTGGCATCTGCAGCATCTGCAGCATTTGTAATGGTTTTCCTGTTCTAATCAAGATATTTGAAGTGGAATAATCTCTAGGATGGTCTGTGACCATTAAAGTGGACAGATCATAGCCTTACGATTGCTTCAATTCTCTGGTTGAAATTGGATCCTTATACCTTGCATCTGCCAGAAATGGGGAGCTTGTAGCCAGATGGAGGATTGTAGCGAATCAGATCTATGCAAGGCCTTTGATTCTTTTTTTTTTAGTGAGAGACCAATACCCCTAGCTGTTGTTCTCACCTTTAAAATTTTTCATCTCTTCTATATCTCCTCTATTCTCTATGTTGGACTAGATCTGGATCAATAGCATGTAATTCTGTAGACTGTAGTTAAAGTGGCAAAACCATAAAACCTCTCCCCTTTCCTGCTTTAGTTTAAATTAGGATAGAGTTCCAGATCTACTCTGGATCTAGAGATTTACCATCCTTTAGAAGACATTTCCCTATGGACATACCCGTACTTACCTTTTAAAACTTGCTACAACAACCCTGGATCTTGGAGGACTGGCTGCTCACCTTGATTCCATTTCTCTATGATTTTTGCCTTTTAATTGGTTGATTTTAATTCTTTAATAATCACAAGGTGGGCTACAACAATATCCATGACCCTAAAATCCTAGGAAACCTTAGATGTTAGGATTACCTAATTACTAATCTTAGTTAGCCTTTAAGCACCCCCCTAACCCTCTCTTTTCCTATAAATAGAGAGGCACCCCTCCCTTTACAAAGGCTTGAAAATTTTCCAAGAGAGAGAAAGAGATTAAGAGATCCCCTCCTCCCCTTTGGTGCACCATATACCCATACAAATTTTATAATTCTAAAACTTTCCTTACACCTTTCCTTCCATCAAAAATCCCTTGGTTTAGGTGAGAACTATCCCTTAGCCCTCTCCTCCTACCTCTTAGCCATCAAGCCCTAGAGGATTAGAACCCCCCATTCCATCTTTCCAAGCTATCGGAAGCTCACCAAGTGCACCAATGTGAAGGTTCACAGCTGTGCTACAAGGGCCCGAGAGCTCCAGCTCTCCCCTCTACTCCTCTACCTTCTCGAGTTTTCCTTTATCCTTGAATTTGTGCCGTTACACAACTAAAATCTCGGTAATCATGGAGGGGCACAAATAGGATCAAATAGGATCCAAGTGCCTTCGGCCAAGAGGAAGTGCACTTTTCCTTTTATTTTGTCCGTAAGTAGAGACCGCTTTTGAGCTAGTTGATCGGGTGCCAAACACCTTACCGATCGATAACCGAAGCCCCTACCCAAGAGCCTTTGGTGTAGATCAGTGAATCTGAGTCACATTTTTGGCACTTCGGTGCTTATGAAATTAATTTAGGTTTCCCGAGAAACCAAACCTCCGGATTTGCGACTCTAAATTTTTCGCAAGTGCGCAACGTCGCGATGAGATCCTCAAAAATCCGTGGTTGCACAGCCTCACCATGGCGAGATTTCAAGGCTTTTTCCTCTCTGGAAAAACTCGCTGTGGCGAGATACTTGCTTCATGTGGCACCTGAAGGACTCGTCCCGTTGACCCTGCACCTCGCCGCAATGATGCCCTATCCTGCTAGGCTTTGAGGTTTGTGCCCTTTGGTGTCTTACGTGATCGTGCCTCATGGCTAGTATGTTTAGTAACACATAGAGTGTATGCCATACATGTTCTAGGCTATATACAAGAAGCATTTGGAAAGGAATTTTAGCTTGATTTTCACATGTGGATGCGAACTATCGACACTTAAGGTAGGGAAGAACATCGTGCCCGACTACTTGTTTTGTTTCTCGAATTCTCATTATTGATGCGCATAGCCTATACTAAATATTTTCTAAAATTGATATGAGACAGCACTTGACATGTTTAAAAGTATTAAGACATGGATTTTTGTACATGTTTTTGCATATTTTGATACAATGCATCTTGCTTATGTACTATACACATGACTCTATAAATTTCCAGTTATGATAACCTGATGCACCTCATTGCCTCCTGTTTCACATGCGCTCTTGAACTTATAATTCCATAGCGTCTCAGTTCAAATGACCCTGTTAACGTAGCTCAGGGGCTTGATGGTTTCAATTCAAGTGACGCTATTAACTTAGCTCAAGAACTTGACGTTTCGTGTCAAGTGACCTTGTTAACATAGCTCAAGGGCTTGACTTCTGGGTATCTAGTGACCCTATTAACTTATCTCAGGGGCTTGACCTATCTCGTGTTGAGTGACCCTGTTAACGTAGCTCAGGGGCTTGACAATTTGATGTGTAACTTGTTTGAATCTCCTTGACATTTGATCTAGTAATATACTTGTGAATTGTTTACCGACTTCCTACACGTTTTGTTAGTCCTATATGCATTGTGTTGAGGAAAAGTCATTGCTGCATACCTGAAAACCTATCCATGATTTGTACTAAAGAAATTCTGATTTGCTTTTACTAATTTATGCATGTTTTTACTTATCTAAGCATCAAGATTCATGAATGAGAAGGATATATAGTAACTTTGCATATGTTATTCCCTATTGAGCTTGGATGAAGCTCACCCCTTGTCTATACACCACAGTTGCAGGGGTAGACTTGGAACTTGACCCGGAGTGAGAGGAGGACCCGTATTACAATCCGGACGAGGAAGAGGAATTGCCTGAGAGCCATTTTCCTTAGCATCCTGTGTGGCTCGGGTATTTTGCAATTTTTGGGGCAAACGGTATATGAACGAGTGTTGTAATTAAAGACGAGTATATTTTGATCCACCGTTTAGATGGAGGTCGGCATCTATCAGTGGAAGATATTTATTTTTTAGCCTTTTTGAATATGATAGTTAGATTAGTAGTTCTGTTGCTTTTATTGTGATGTAGCTCTGTACTTTGTTTTTATTGTGCTTACTTTGGACTCGTTTGTGAGCTTACCATCATGCGATGGCTTGATCCTTTCTATTTGTCGTATGAGTGGAAAGATCGAGTTGTTGGACTGTGATGCATACAATAGATACCATAGCATCACTGTCACTCGGATCATATATGTGATCCAATGGGATGGGTTTTGTGGTAAGGAAAATCCGGGTTGTCACATTATCACTCCCAAATTTTGTCCAGATGGCTACAAAATTGTTAGGCCGACCTCAGGTCAACAAGGTTAAATTCATGACGAAACAATTGGAAGAGAAAAACCTGTCTCTTCACTTTTTGGATGTCTTAATCTATAAGACTATCCACCCTACCTGTCATGGGATCGAGAGAAAGCTGCACATTGTAAAAGTCTTGTATTTAATGGCTAACAGGTACTGGTTTGATGTACCTGCTTACCTTCTAGAGGTAATGAATGTGGTAAGGGAAAATTTGAACAAAAAGGAATATGGGAAGGTCAAATTAAACCTTCCTTTTGGATGCAGACCTTCCTTTTGGAGACCTGATCACATCTATCATTTTGAATAGTGGATATAAAATTGAACAGAATGAAGAATTCCTTCAAAGGAAGGATGAAGATTCTAATGCCATGGTGCACAAGAGGACGCTATGTGGGGAAAAAAAAAAGAAAATAACCATTAACTCTTCCAAAGGAAGTGACCTTCCGAGTGGCACCTTTGTGCCAGCTCCAACGAAAAACACCCAGCTACATGTTGCCACCCCTATAGCAACTACTATGAGTCAAGACACCATGTGTCAAGACTGATAATGAAATCACTGCTCCTCTTGAGCTAGTGGTAACTAAGGGAATGAGTACTTATACTCCTCGTCATGAAACTGTGGAGCCTAGCTCTCCCATGGATCCAGTTGCTACAGTGCCTGAGCCAACTGCTGAGTCATTGCCCACCCCTGAACAATTAAATTTATATGATTCGGCACTGGACTCCCCCACAGGGCTGGCTTTACGTCGCTCACCTATGGAAGGCACACTGCCTACAATTAGTGAAGCAACCATTGTGAGCACCCATGTACCTATGACAGGAAACTCCCTCTCTTCCTGTCATAACCCGGGAAGTAGTTGTATCAACCCCCATTCTTGTTTACACTAAGTTTGCCCTACCACCCATGCCCACATCTCATCTGGAACAAAATCCTATCCTCAGTACCTCAGGGGAAGGACCAAGTTGTGAAACCCCAAGAGGGGGATTTACAACACTTCTAAATGAGAGCTCATCACCCATGCACACTACTCCTATTGCTCCAATCCCCACACTGTCAGGACTGCATCCTAAGTAGGGAAGAAAATTTCTAGAAATAGAAGCCTGGCAAAAAGTGAATGCCTCACATCTCTTGTCAATCCCATCACTAGTCAGAGGACTGATGGAAGAGGTAAATTGACTGAAATCCCTTGCCATTTCCCAAAGAGTGGACACCACTATCCACGATGAGGTGGGGACACATAATGAACCTCTTGCCTCAGGTCCACTACCAACAGTCCTTGCAATTCTGTAAGGACTTAAGCAGAGGGCTCTTGTGGAATTTCGTGAACAAATCAAAGTTGATACCACTCACCAAGTGAATCAAGCAACAGTTGCAATGCAAGGAGAAATAGAGCAGCTGATGGAGAAAAATAAACTGCTAGAAGGAGAAAAGTAGACATGGGAGCAACAGAGAAAGCAAAGTCAAGATGAGATTTCTAATCTAAACCATCAACTCAGCCTGCTCTACAACAACCCAACCAAGAAGAGCAAGCCTAAAAAGTTTACCAAAAGGAGTTGCATGCCCAGCTCAATGAGAAGAACCATCAGCGGACATTGAAGGAAGGGCAAATTAGAAAACTCCAAGAAGAAAAAGAAGGGCTTGATAATAACATGTGATGATCAGAGAAGAAGAATTTGCGTTATAACTAAAGCTAGCGTTATAACAGCAACAAATCTGAGGGAGAAATTTGAAATGTTAAGGGCTGACATCAAAAAAAAATTTGTAGTCGTTACCGGAATACCTAAGAGCCTGGCAGCAAAACAAAAAGCTACAAAAGAAAAGAAAGCCCTGGAAGAGAAGTATCGTTCTCTATTATTTGAAAAAGACAGTACTGAGGCTTTGTGCAAGGAGCTACAGGATGAATTCCAATATGATCCATTCGCTTCTTTTGCTACTCCATCTGAGTATGATCCTGAGGAACAAGATGAGCAAGTAGATGCTACAACTGCACTTCTGGTCAACAAACCAAGGCCAAAGATTCCCAGCAGCTCTACATTAGCACCTTCTCTGACCCAGTCAACCTCCGTACCATCATGGAAAATCATACCTTACAGCCCATTCATCCTACCTCGTGAATAAGCCAGATTGAGATTCATGAACTCACTGGTATGTTTCTGTTACCCCTATTTCCATTTTTACAATGAGGACATTGCCCAATTTAAGTTTGGGGGTACACACTGTTCTGTATTTTAAAAAATAATAATAATATTTTTTTTAGTGTTGTTTTAGTTGTTTAGTTAGTTATTCGTTTGATTCTATTTTGATTTTCGATTTGATTTTGGTAGTTAATCATTATATGTGAGTAGAAACTTTGATAAAATTTGATTCCAAAAATAGTTACCATCATCGTAAAAGAAGTTCCTAAATCAATGATAGGATGTAGTTGATATTCATGCTTAGATCAATTGCACACTTGCACCAAAACTGAGTTTTTGAAACTATAAATTGCTTTGAATTGCATAATTTAGATTTTAGTTTCAGAAATCATATAAACCAGTGAGCTTTTGAGCTATATCCCTTCATTGAGAGAGTACAATGCCAAATGGTTCCAATTTTTCTTTGAACTTCTTGCTTGAAACATAAATCTCAATTTTTTGTTTTGAATCCATGACTGATTCTGTGTCTGTTATTCTAGAACTGCTTATCATAAGTATCGACACAACATGGCAGTATTACTAGTGAGACTTGGAAATGAGAGGATGCCATCTTTTGATAAGTCTGAGCCATAAAGGCTAAAATCTCTTATAATTTACCTTTTGAAACCACATTTGAAGCCTGCAACCAAAATTTCTTTGTACCCAAATCATATTACCCATAACCAAATTAGCATCCATAAATTCTTGGTCTTTTACCTTTGTCCTTCTGAGAATTTAGAAAGAAGGCAAAATAGGAGAGTTGAAGGGTGTGAAAAAAAAAAAGAAAAAAAAAAAGAAAGAAAAAGGGGTACTTCTGAAAAATAAAAAAATCTTAATTTGGAATGTGTGGGAAGATGAAAAAGAGAAGTAAAAAAACTTCCAAACTTTTGGAAAGATTGAAAAAATAAATCAAGAGAATAAATGAAGAGGGATGTCAAAAGATTAAAACAAAAAGAAAAAGAGTTGTACACACAAGAAATTGGGAAGAAGAGATCAAACTTTTTGGATCCTTACTAAAAAAGGAAAGAAAGATGAAGAAGAATAGGTTAGAGTCAAGCTGAATTCTTAGAAATTTTGAATCCTCTTACCCTTTCTTTGGAACCTTAACCCAGGCCCCATTACAAACTAAAAAAAGACCTCTTTGATCCAAGAATCACCACAGTAAGAACCTAGTAGAGATACTTCTGGTCAAGTACAATGGAATTCTGATAGCACAAAAGTGAAATAGATGGATTGTTTTTCATGAGATTTAATTTTAATCAGTATGTTTCAATCATTCATCATATACATCATATTAAGAGAACCCAACTGTAGTTACCCCATTTTTGCCCTCTCGGAGTATACAAACCTACTCGGTCAATCCTTGACCTTGCCCATGACTTTTGGAAAGGGACCAATCCTCTCTAAGAGTTCTAAAATCCTAAAAACCACACAATTCAAGAAGTCTGCACCATAGCAATAGTATATAGTTAAACCCCAAGCCCTATTGACCGAAGGTCAAAGGTCGAATCAGAAACTTGACAATATATTCCCCATTTGGAAGCCTAGATGTGAACTTTTTTTACTAGACTTTGGTATTTTAGCAATACTTTAATAAGATAAAATTTATGGGCTTTAAAGTTTCACAAAAATTCTTGCCATTTGAAAGTTAGAAATTTGGCCAAATTATAAAAAATTGGATTTTATTCTTGAACTGGAAAGTTGACTTTTTATTCTTTGAGATTTTTTATCTGAGACTATTTTTATTGAATTCAAATAGGGGGTATTTCGTTATTTACATGTAATATCTTAAGTAAATGAAGGAAAGAGTTATGACACCCTTGGGCACGCTCAATTGGTCCAAGTTAGACCAAGCTTAGTTCTCCTTGGTTCACCCAAAAATCTGAATTATGCGCATGGATCCATGCGCATAATTCGATTATGCGCATGACTCCATGCGCATAATTAGTTCCAAGGAATTGGAACTAGGACACCCGACTGAGCAAGTCACTCGGTCATTCCCCAGTTGGTGACCGACTTATAAGGAATTATGTGCGATATTCCATGCGAGCAATTCAATTATGCGCAATACTCCCTGTGCATAATTCCTTAATTGTGCACATGCCCCCATGCGCACAATTGCCCATATACCTATAAATAGACCCCTATCCCATAGCCATTCAACACAAAATTCTCATTCTCAAGCTTCTTTCTTTTAGAAAATTTGAGGTTCTCTCTAAGGTTTCCAAAGAAAGGATTTGAGTTGCACTCTAGGTTCCTAGAATTGCAGACCCTTCTCTAGAAACCTTGGGGTATTCGAGCTAGTGGTACTAGCCCAATAGCCTCGATACTCAAATAACTACAAAGGGAAAAAGAGTTTAGCCTTAGATCCATCCCCTAGGAAACCTCTGCCAAAATTCTCAGCCTAGCACCAATTAGGCTCCTAACCCTTCCCAGTATTCAAAAAATTGCCCCTAGCCTAGCCTATTTGCCCAAGGGGGCTTACGGAAGGGTACATGGGAACGGGGCTGATCGTCCTTAGCATAGCAGGCCATAACCCCTTTTTTAGATATATCTAATAGGATTAGGAAGCCAAATTGGTTAGATCTTAGGTAACCCATAGCTGCTAAAGTTGGCAGGCCGACGTTCAGTAAAGGAGTTCGACTCACCTCTCACCTCCATGCGTGATCAATGACGAGTTACAACGTTGATAAATATTTGTAGCTGGCGATTGCAATAAACATGTATTTTTCATTTAAAATTTGCTCATTACTAACAACATATCTCTGTAGGTGCACTTAAATACTCCCCCCTTATTATTCTATCACTTTTCACCAACCATTGCAGACAGAATCCACTCGGGACCGAATTGAACCACTTATTCTGGGACCCAAAAGGGCCCTAAAAAAAGCACGTACCAACAGACTGGCGATCGTGATGAGACTCTTTTTCCTAAGGTTGTCCCAATTTATTTAGTTTGGTTCTTGTTTATTTACTGCTTTATTTTTTTGACCTTTTTCACACACTTACACTACATACTCGGAAACGTCGGAGGGTTGGATGCGAGTGATTAAAGTAGAGGGTTAGAAAGAGGGTCGACTGGAGAGATCCATAGTGGTGACATTGTTAAGACCTAAAAAGTACCACTTTTCACCCCTTAACTTAATCTCTGTTAGACCCTTAGTCATGTAATAAATGTGTTTTAAGCCTATTTTATAGGTAATAAGCACCAGCTACAGATAAGGCCCTAACCATGCTAAGAAGCTTACTTTTGCCCCAGAAGTGCCTCAGGAGAAAGAAAGTTAGACCCAGACAGAGAACTGGCTGTAGCATAGGCACAGCAAAGCAGCAACAACTTAAGAAGTGAGCCTCGCGCAGATGTCGCAGGGTTCAATTGTTTCAAAGAAAAAGGCTTCGAGCAATTGTCACGGGTTTCTGAAGGTAGCACACCAACTGCTCGTGTTGTTCTCGCACAGATGAATGACAGAAGGGCCCAAAAGCGCATTTCGCATGCTTCTCACGAGGCTCGATTATATATATGTGCTAAAGACTTCGCATGATCTCACAGCTCAAGAGAGGAGCATTTAATCTTCACGCGATTCACTGAGGACAGAGAGCTCCAGGCATTCTTACGCGCAGCTGTCGCACAATGGCCGCAGGATGCAGATCTTCAGGGAACTGCTCGTGCAATCCAGAGGCCTATGCATATTACTTCGTCACGAGGATCCCTGCAAGATTCACCAAGAAATCAACTGCGCCCGCGATTCCCACGCCACTCAAATGAATAGCACAATCTCGCGACGACCAGAGCATTCCCGCGATGACCAAAGTATCAATCCCGCGACTACAAGAGCTTCAAGTCAATTTAATCCCGTGACGACAACTCTAACACGCGACAAGACCTAGAAACTCTTTCTACCTAGTGAGGCTCGAGATCTTAACTTCCCCCCCCCCCACTTCTGCAGGGGCAATCTGGGAACTTTCAGCAACTAGGGCACGCACTCCAATGGTCCAATCTCCGTGCACACGCCTCGAGGCATCTAAGGAACAGAAATGGGCCATGATTGCATTGATAAAATTAGGGCTTTCCTAACCCTAATGCTCCCACAGCTGACTGCTATATAAGCCTAAGCCTAGTTTAGGTTTAGGGGACTTCTAACTCCTTCTTGAATCGACTGTAGAGTCCAGTAGGCTAAGGTTAGGGTTTAGGCAGCTTCTTTTTTTTCCTTTTTCGTCTCTCCATAGTCCAGCACTTGCTGGCTATGCCTTTGTATGTTTATTTGGAACAGTTTTAATGGTGTTTTATAATAGGATGTTATACTTATATGGGATTGGTGTTTTAAGAGTTGTTCTGTACAAGGCTGCTGCCTTGAGATCCTCCATTGCTAAGTTGTATTGTAAGCAATGGAGGATTATTTTTAAGGATTTATTTAGATCCAAGTGACCTGTGTGTCCAGGCTAGGCACATATGCAGGCCTATGCCCCACCACAGGATCCACTAAATCTGAATCCCCATGAGAGCCTGAGCTGGTAGCCTTGTGAACATGGTGGTGGCAGTAACCTACTTGTTCTATCTCAGACCTCTGTGCGGAGGATAGCCTCTGTGGATAGTCTGTGGCCATTTAAGTAGACAGGTTATAGCCCTAGGGTGAGGCCAATCCACAGATCTAAGACAGGTTCTTCTTCTCTGCACTTGTGCTTGTAGCCCTGTGAGAGATTGTGCAGAGACAGACTCCCCTGTATTTGTATAGACCCACCATCAGATGGCAGATCTGAGCTGGATGTAGAGATTGTAGGCTTGTGACTGGATCACTGTTCTAAAGCAATGAACAGCTAGATCTAAAGTTAGTACTCAAACTCTTGTTGGTCCTGTGTGTCCAGGCTAGTGCACATTGCAAGCCTAGCCCCACACACAGAACTTTAGAGGTTGAGGTTCCTATGGATTCTTAAGCTGGTAGCCTGGATGAAGTAGTGCCTACAACGATAATCATGTTCTGACCCATCTATGGACTGTGGTTCCCCTATTGGATAGTCTGTGACCATTTGAGTGGACAGGTTATAGCCATAAGGGATTGGATCATGGCATAGGGGTGAGTTGGATCCTTTCTCCTCTTTGGTGACAATGTAGCCATTGGATAGGATTTCTATAGCAGCAGATCAGAGTCTGAGTTATAAGACCCATCAGATATGTACCTAATAGCTTACTTCTCACCCTTTTTTATTTATTATCTCACACTCCATCATTCTTCTTAACCATTTATGTAGTTTAGGTATTAGGCTACCTTAGGATTTAAACAATAGTGACCTTAAATCCCCTTCCATTTAGGATTGCCAGATTTGTAGTCAGATCTGGAGGGCCTACTAAAGATAGCTCCCTTGGAGCTTTAGATCATTTTTCCCTATGGGACAAACTCTTACTTATTAAAACTTGCTACAACAGACCCTGTATCTTACAGGTCTGTGTATTTTTAGACTTCCTGCTCTGTAGTTTTCAATCCACCTTTGATTTATTTTCACTAACACATTCTTATCACTGTTTTCAATAAAGTTAGCAGGAAGCACTTAAAATATCTTAACAAGTTTTTAGTGCCGTTGCCGGGGATCTTGATCTATTAGTAGACCTAGATTTTTGTTTTTTTTTTATTCTTTGGTAGTTGTGCTTGTGAATAATTGATACTGCTGATTTACATTTGGAATTTTTCTTACAGATCTGGACAGTAGCAGAGAGGAACGTTGAACTGCACTTGGAGTCTAGCTACCTCTGTTTGCATTTCTCTAACCCTCAAAGACTCAGTCTATTTTTCCTTTGCAAATTCCATAGCAGTTAATTAGGATAGTTGTAATTTTGTTTAGATAATTATTTGAGTTAATTTCAATGTGTCTGCAAGTAGTCTTCCCTGCTGTTGGTGTGTGTGCATGTTAGGAAGGAGATCCCTCAGTCCCACATTAGTGCCTCCTAACCCTGAGATAGAAAGGGGCAGAAGACCAGACACACCACAGTTGAGATCCTTACTGAAACTGAGACAGCTGTCAGGGGTGAAGAGCAACCCAGAACATTGAAGGAATTGAATGCTCCAGATGATTATAATTCCCCATTCAACATTCAATTCCCAGATGTTCGGGGAAATTATGAGATTAAAACCTCAATCATCTAAATGCTTCCCTCTTTCTATGGACTCAGCAAGGAAGACCCCTACAAGCACATTGACCAATTCTTGGCCCTGTGCACAACATTCTCCATTACTGGTTTGGGACCAGAAGCCACTAGATTAAGGCTCTTTCCTTTCTCCCTAAAGGACAGGGCTACTCTCCCAAACAACAACATCACTTCTTGGAAAGACCTCCAAACAAGATTTTTGACCAAATTCTTCCTAGAGATAAAAAGCAGCCAGTTGAGGAAAGCAATACTTGATTTTACCCAATCCCCAACTAAGGATTTTAATCAAGCATGGGACAGATTCAAGGAGATGCTCAAACAATGTCCCCACCACAAGCTTCTTGACTGCCAGCTTGTCCAGAGCTTCTATAATGGGATTGATGAGAAAAGTAGAGACATGGTAGATGCCTCTTGTGGTGGAATGTACACGCATAAAACAGCTGATGAGGCATGGGACTTGTTGGAGGTCATCAGTGAAAATTCTTTTTAAAAGATGTCCTCATCTAGAACTGTTCAAGAGCCTTCTCCTAAGCCGGGGCTTGCTGAAACTTCTAAAGGAAAGATGTATGAAGTTAGAGGAAATGATGACCTGAGAATGCAGATGACCAAGAAGGCCCAGACACACCACAGTTGAGCTCCTTACTGAAACTGAGATAGCAGTCATGGGTGAAGAGCAACCCAGAAAATTGAAGGAATTGAATGCTCCTGATGATTATAATTCCACATTCAGCATTCAATTCCCTAATGTTCAGGGAAACTATGAGATTAAAACCTCAATCATCCAAATGCTTCCCTCTTTCCATGGGCTTAGCAAGGAAGACCCCTACAAGCACATTGACCAATTCTTGGCCCTGTGCACAATATTCTCCATTACTGGTTTAGGACTAGAAGCCACCAGATTAAGGCTCTTTCCTTTCTCCCTAAAGGACAGGGCCAGCACCTGGTTAGCTACTCTCCTAAACAACAGCATCACCTCATGGAAAGACCTCCAGACAATATTTTTGACCAAATTTTTACCATAGACAAAAACCAGCTAGTTGAGGAAAGCAATACTTGCTTTTGCCCAATCCCCAACTGAGGATTTTAATCAAGCATGGGACATATTCAAGGAGATGCTCAAACAATGTCCCCACTACAAGATCCCTGACTGGCAGCTTGTCCAGAGCTTCTATAATGGGATTGATGAGAAAAGCAGAGACATGGTAGATGCCTCTTGTGGTGGAACTTACATGCAAAAAACAACTGATGAGGCATGGGACTTGTTCGAGGTCATCAGTGAAAATGCTTTCCAAAAGATGTCCTTGTCAAGAACTGTTCAAGAGCCTTCTTCTAAAATGGGACTAGTTGAAACTACCAAAGGAAAGATGTATGAAGTAACTGGGAATGATGACCTAAAAATGCAGATGGGCAATCTTTCTGATAAGTTTGATAAACTATTAACTGTGGTGCAACCCAGATTGGATGCACAGGTGATGGAGGCATGTTTGATATGTCAATCTCTACAACACACAGTGGAGGAGTGCCCATCTGTAGGGCAATATCCTGAATATGTGATAGAACAAGCTGCTGCTGCCTAATCATTTGGCCAGCAATAATCTGTTGGCTATAATAAATAGCCATTTGGATACCAGTACCAAAATGCTGGTTAACAGTGGAGAGACCACCCAAATTTGAGGTGGAGACAAGAAAATTATATGCAACCACAACAAATATTGGCCTTACCTCAAAGGCCACCACAGCAATTTAATCAGGGATATGCCCCAAGGTCAAATTTCCAGCATCAGCAGCTGCCCCAGCAGTAAAATCAGTTGATAGTTCCCCCACCTCAACCCCGAAATGCTTCTTTCGAGGATCAGGTTTTGACCTCATTATAAAGCCTTGGAATCTTGACTCAGACTGTGACTTCTCAAAGTCAAAGCATAAAGAAAATGGAAGAGTAGCTAGGCCAAATATCCAATGCCTTGGCCAAAAGAGAGGAGGGCAGGTTGTCAAGCAAGCCAGTGGCCAACCCTAAGGGCCATTATTTGATTGGAGAAGGTTCCTCAAGTTTTGAGAGAGCTAATGCCATCACAACCCTAAGGTCTGGCAAGCTGGTGGACAATCAGGTTGGGAAGGAACAAGGAGAGGTCATTTCCAAAGAATTTTTGAATGAAAATGAAAAAGAATTTGTTAGAGCACAGAGTCAAGAGTTGCCTGCTACCCTGCAACAAGAGAAAATTAAAGAGGTTGTAGTTGAGCCTTAGCAGGAAATAAAAGATGAAAAAAGAAAAAAACAAAAGTTTAATCATAGGCTAGCAGCTGAGGAACCAGCAGTACCTCAGTTGCCATTTCTTCAAGCTTTGAGTGGCCCTGCCCCTTTTGATAAGGGGAATGCACAGATAGAGGAAATGATGGAGACCTTTAAGCAGGTAAAAATCAATTTACCCCTGCTCGATGCAATTAGACAGGTCCCAGCCTATGCCAAATTTCTGAAAGACCTTTATACCCAGAAAAGAAAAGCTAGAGGACATTTGTCCAAAAAGGTCTTTGCAACTGATACAGTTAATTCTGTATTAAACATAACAATGCCAGAGAAGTTGCAAGACCCAGGGATACCCACTATTCCCTGCATAATTGGAGACCACACAATTGGAAGGGCCCTTCTAGACCTTGGAGCCAGTGTAAACCTCGCCATACAAAGGTGTATCGTGACTAGGTTTGGGGGAGCTAAAACCCACCCCCATTGTGCTGTTAATGGCTGATAGGTCTGAAAGGAGACCTATGGGAGTGGTTGAGGATGTCTTAGTAGGGGTGGACAAGTTCTTTTACCCTACAGACTTCCTGGTTTTGGACATGGGCTGCAACAAGAGTACAACCCCTATACCTGTTATTTTGAGCAGGCCATTCTTGGCCACTGCCAATGCATGCATTCAATGCAGGTCAGGGATTATGGAGGTAACTTTCAGACACATGAAGGTTGAACTGAATGTGTACAATAGTGCAAAGTACCCTCAGCTGGACAATGAGGAAAGCTTTGCAGTAGATGTACTAGAGGAAGTTGTTGAAGAAGAATTGCCCACTCTACTGGATTGGGGCAACATTGTCAAAAGTTTAATTAAAGTTTGGGATATGGCAGAGGAAGGAAGCCCAGCTGTTATGACAGAAGACATGACCACATTAAAGTCTTCTATGGGCTTAGTGCAGCATTCCATTTGGAAACCTACATTGCTGCCTCTTTCTCAAACCAACAAAGCACCAATCTTGCCATTCACCCAACAAGCCCCTGATCTGGATCTCAAGAAGCTTCCAGAAACATTGAAATACGCTTTCCTTGAGAAAGATGAAAAACTTTCTGTAATTATCTCCTCCTCTCTTACCAATGAGCAAGAGGAAGAATTACTAACAGTCTTGAGGAAGCACAAAAAGGCAATTGGCTAAACCATTGTGGATCTAAGAGGGATAGATGCATCAATCTGTATGCACAGGATCCATTTAGAAGAGGACTCAACACCCTCCAGGGAAATGCAGAGGAAATGGAATCTTCACATGCAAGAAGTGTTCCTCAAAGAGATTATTAAATTGCTAAATGCTAGGGTAATTTACCCCATTTCTGATTCTGAATGGGTGGCACCTATCCAAGTGGTGCCCAAGAAATCTGGCATAACAGTTGTTACAACTGAGTTTGGAGAGTTGAGACCAGCCAGGGAGACCACTGGCTGGAGGGTTTGCATAGATTATCGGAAGCTAAACTCTAAAACCAGAAAAGACCACTTCCCTCTCCCCTTCATAGATCAAATTCTGGATAAGTTGGCTGGAAAAGCTTTTTATTGTTTTCTTGATGGGTACTCAGGGTACAATCAGATCCCTATGCGCCCTCATGACCAAGAGAAAACTACATTTACTTGCCCTTTTGGCACCATTGCTTACCGAAGGATGCCTTTTGGGCTGTGTAATGCCCCAGCCACCTTTCAGAGGTGTATGTATGCCATTTTCTCTGATATGATTGACAAGTTCTTAGAATTTTTTATGGATGATTTCTCTATATATGGGGAAAGTTTTGGCCAATGTCTGCAACACCTCCACCTGGTCTTGCAAAGATGTGAGGAGACCAATCTGGTCTTAAGTTGGGAAAATAGCCACTTCATGGTAACAGAAGGTATATTGTTGAGCCATGTAGTCTCCAAAGTTGACCTCATTATAAATTCGCCCCCTCCAAGAACAGTCAAACAAATCAGATCTTTCCTTGGACATGCAGGATTCTACAGGAGGTTCATTAAAGACTTCAGCAAAATTGCTAAACCATTGTGCCACCTGCTCTACCAAGATGTGTCCTTTGATTTTTCTGTTGAATGTCTTGAGGCTTTTGAAACTTCGAAGATATGCCTCACCTCTGCCCCTGTACTCCAAACACCTGACTATGCACTCTCCTTTGAGCTGATGTGTGATGCATCTGACATGGCAATAGGTACTGTTTTGGGCCAAAGGAAAGATAAGCTGCCAGTGGTCATTGCCTATCTCAGCAAATCTCTTGCTGAAGCTCAGCTGAATTACACCACAACTGGGAATGAGCTTCTGACAGTGGTTTTTGCTGTTGACAAATTTAGACCTTACCTACTTGGGTCCAAAACTGTAATCTTCACAAACCACTCAGCATTGAAATACCTATTGTCCAAGAAAGATGCTGAGCCCAGGCTGATTAGATGGATACTCCTGTTGTAAGAGTTTGACATTGAAATCAAGGACAAAAAGGGTGTGGAAAATGTGGTGGCTGACCACTTGTCCAAAATTGTGTTGGAAAAATATGTTGATGACCCTGCAAATGATGTCTTCTCGGATAAGCAATTGTTTGTCATCCAATCCTTAGTTCCTTGGTATGCACACATTATAAATTATTTAGTTATCGGCAAGATTCCTTCCCATTGGACCAAAATAGACAAAGACCTGTTCTTCTCATAGATCAAATTCTTTTTCTGGGAGGAACCTTACTTATACAAATATTGTGCAGACCAAATCATCCGAAAATGTGTTCCAGAAAGTGATGTCCCTAGTATTTTGGCCATGTGCCATGAAAATGCCTGTGGGGCCACTTTAGTGGAAGAAAAACAGCTGACCAAATCTTACAGTGTAGGTTCTATTAGCCTTTTTTATTCAGAGATGCCCATACACACTACAGGACATGTGAGAGATGTCAGAAATTAGGAGAGCTGTCCAAAAGAAACTCAATGCCTTTGCAGCTCATCCTTGTTGTGGAACTGTTTGATGTCTGGGGTATTGACTTTATGGGCCCCTTTCCTTCTTCAAATGGTTATCATTTCATCTTAGTGGCAGTGGATTATGTTTCAAAATGGGTAGAAGCTATTGCCACAAGAACCAGTGATAATCAAGTTGTCCTCAAGTTTGTAAAGCAGAATATCTTCTCAAGATTTGGCACCCCTAGAGCCATTATCAGTGATGGGGGTAGCCATTTCTACAACAAAAATTTTGAGAGCTTTCTCAAGAAATATTCTGTCACCCATAGGATTGCTACTCCCTACCACCCACAAACCAGTGGGCAAGTTGAAATTTCTAATAGGGAGATCAAGCACATCCTTGAGAAGACAGTGAGGACTGACAGGAAGGACTGGGTTGAAAAGATAAATGATGCATTGTGGGCTTATAGGACTGCTTATAAGACTCCCATTGGGATGTCCCCATTCAGACTGGTTTATGGCAAAGCTTTCCATCTCCCAGTAGAGTTAGAACACAGGGCCTATTGGGCCATTAAAATTTTAAATCTAGACCTAACTTCTGCTAGTCATCACAGGTTGCTGCAACTGTCAGAACTAGAAGAGCTGAGGATGGGTGCATATGCCAATGCCCGGATATACAAGGAAAGGTCTAAGGCTTTCTTTGACAAGGGTTTGTTAAGAAAGAGCTTCATGGCTGGTGATAAGGTTTGGTTGTTTAACTCCAAACTTAAATTTTTTTCTAGCAAACTGAAATCCAGATGGGAAGGTCCCTATATTGTCATGAATGTTTCCCCATCTGGTGCTGTGGAAGTCAAGGATCCCAAGTCTGGGAAAACCTTGAAGGTGAATGGTCAGAGGCTTAAGCCTTGTTTAGAAAAACCTGCTGAACCTATGGACACCATTCACTTTCAAGGGGACCCTTCATTAAACTAATTCACAGATGTGTCAATGTGTATTATATGTACTTTGGTTTTATTAGGTTTGTATTACCTACTTTTGTTCAAATTTGTTTTTAGGAAATTTTAGTGGCCCCACTTGAGTCTGAACCTATCTTGTCTGATCTCTTTTTATTCTTGGTTTGATGATTAATGCTCTTGAATTAGTGGTTTTTGATTGAATGCACAATGTTTGAATAAAGATTTTTGTTGCATATGCTTGAATGTTTGATTTTTAAAGTGTATGGGGGTGCCCCTGGTGGGAGTTTCACTTAGGATCCAACCACAGCACAAATGCAAATGGCAGAATGAAGAGCGCATGCTCTCTATTTAATGATTTACTATCGCGGGGTCCAAAATGACACCTGGGAGACTCTCACATAATTCAAATAGAATTCTTCACTAGCTGTCGCAAGCTTCAAGGTAAATCTAGGAGCCTCTCACACAATCCAAATTGAGCACTTCAATAGCTATCGCGAGATCTAAAAGGACGCCTAGGAGACTCTGACATAATTCAAATAGAATTCTTCACTAGCTGTCGCGCGATCCAAAGTAAACCCTAGGAGCCTCTCGCACAATCCAAAAGGAGGCATGGGAGCCTCTCGCGCAATCCAAAAGGACGCCTGGGAGACTCTCGCGCAATTCAAATAGAATTCTTCACTAGCTGTCACACGATCCAAAGTGAACCCTAGGAGCCTCTCGCGTAATCTAAGTGGCGATTACACCGTCGCTAGGTTTCATTTCCCATCCCGCGACAAGATATGTTCCAAAGCGCGCTAAGCTTAGCGATAAGTATTTTAACCCCGCACTTGTCTCCCTTTCCAGTACTCTCTCTTGTCCATCTAGCGAAGCCCTAGCTTCTGGTGCTCTTCTCCCTCTCTCCTCCAGCATCCATTCTATAACCCATTATTCACACCAGGAATATACAGATTTGTTCCTAACCTCATCCCTATCAATTGCCCTCGGCTCAGCGATCTCATGGTGCACTATGCGTCAGATCGAACCAAACCCTACGATTTTAGGGTAAGCACTCAGATCTCAGTTCCCCATTTTCATCTTTAAAACTAGAGTTTCTAATGGCCCCTAAGAGTGCACCAAAGAAAAGGGTCAGGGATAAGCCCCTGTTGAGACCACTCCTAAGAAGGTCAAGACTTCAAAGGCACCGAAAAAAGGGAAGGAAGTGGTTGAGGAGGTGGAGGAGCTAACCCCTGAGTTTTCTACACCCTCTGAGCTCATGGCTTCAATCCCCTTGGAGCCTGAAACATCTTTCGACCTACCCTTCTTTGAGAAGGAGCCTCTCTCTACCCCTACCATTCAATTTATGAGCAAGGCTAGCCTGACACCCTTGATGAGAGGAATTCCAGCACTAGCCTACCCTAGGCTAGTGCAACTCTTTTATCAAAGACATCGTGGTCACACTAAGGACAAAGATGGACAAGCAGGTTTCCTTGTGTTGATTGATGATTTCAAAATGTTAGTTAGCCCCAAGCTGATTGCAGAGGTATTGGGCATCCCAGCTACATTTGACACTAGCTGTGGATATGGCCCTCCCCTGAGTGCCTCAATTGATACCATTGCAAGGGCTCTTACTAGAGGATTAAAGGCCTCAAGGGATTCTATCAGAAGAAGAGAGTTGGAGCCTGGACTCCTTTTCATTGATCAGGTCCTGAGAAAGAACATCTACTGCTCAGGCCATCAGCAGGAGAGGAGAGCTCCTATTGCTGATGCTGTTTACTCTTTCTCTCTGGGCCATGGCTTTAATGATGCCTGGTTAATTTTTGAAGCAATGAAAGATCTGGTGGAGAAATTAGGGTAGAACAAGAAGCCACGCACAGTCTCCTATGCCAGAGTCATCACCAAACTGCTTCTAAAGGGGGGGTACAAGATAGCAAAAGGAGAGGAGACTACCACCCTTGCCCCTACAACTTTTGCCAAGAGGCAATGGGGAATCAGCAGGAGCCTGATGGAAACACAGAAGAAGAAGAAAGCTAAGACTCAGGCCCCTCCCAAGAAAGCTGATGAGGAAGCTATTATAAGGCCTACCCCTGCTACCAAAGAGGTGGTTCCAGAGCCTGTCACTACCACTGCTACAGTAGCCCCCACTCCCCTCCACCTTTTACTCCAGGATCCCCTATCCTGACATCCCCTACCCCTACTCCATCTCTCTCTCACCCTCCTATCTCTTCATTATCCATTCCCACGCCCCTTTCTCCTGTGATTGGTACCTAGGAGGACACCATCCCCCATGTCAGCCCCTCACCATCCCCTACCTTACCTCAATACACCACCCCAATACCCCCATCATCTTCACAAAACCTAGACAGCCCTCTACTAATCTCATACAAGAAAAGGAAAACCACTGACACAACACCCACCATCTCCCTGACACCACCCACAATCCCTTTTATCCCCACTGACACACCTCACATTGACCAAGACACCACTCCAACCATGCCTACTACATCCCCACTCACAGACATAGACCTCAACCTTAATACAACCACAGGATTCCAAGCCTTTATGGCTAGTTTTCTTGACACCATGCCCACCCACTACACCCCCCTCCCGGATTCCCCAAATACATCACCACATCACTCACCAGAACCCTAATCTCCTCCTCCTTCCACTTTCCATCATGCCCCTTCCTCCCCTTTTCAACTTGTGCCATCTTCTACACAATCTCAACCTCCCAACCCAGACACACTGACACTCATTCTCTCCCTCATCTAAGACATCCAATCCCAACTATCCACCATAACACACACACACAGGACCAGATGTAAACTGAAATCACATCCATCAAATTCACACTTCAGACATTGACAAACCCACCCATCTCTCAACAATCCACTCAAACCCCCCTGGTCCTTTCCCCTCCTAGCCCTGACCCCACAACCCAACCATTCTCTTTCATACCTTTCACCATTCCCTTTTTCCCTCCCCCATCACCCCCTACTCCTAGTGAGTCTACCTCATTTTCTTTTCCCCCATGCCTTCAATTCTACCTCTTATACTATCCCCTCCAACATTCACTGACAAATCCACCCAAACAGACCAAGAACCTATTACCCTCCCCCAACAACTAGACTTACCCACTGATAACACCACTTCCCCCACCCAGGACCAATCACATTTTACTCCTTCCACTTCCTCTCTTCCTATCGCACCCAAACACTCCTTTTACATCCCTCCCTACCTCACCATCCTCCATGCCATGAGAGACAATCCCTACCTTAGGAGGGATGTCCTGAGGGGCATGACCCAACTTAGGCAATCCATTGAGACCCCCTGCTGTAGCAGATTGCTGAACTTGGGGAAGCCCACAGAAAGCAATTACTGGGTATTTCCCTTGGGTGGACTAACATCTTTGAGGCCTATGAGAAGGCAAAAACTATGGCTGCTTATCATCAGATGAATTTGGAGCTGGAGAAGGCAAATACTAATGTGGAGAGGATGAAAGCCAGGATGTTTGAAAAGAGACTCAACAATGCCCAAGAAATCTTTTGACTCCAAAAGGAAATCCATGAAACTGACCTCCTAAAAGCCCAAATTCAAATAGCCTCTTTGGAATCTGCATTGGCTGCTGCCAGAAGTGCAGCTCAGCAGCCCACCCCACTCTCTGTACTCATGCCAGAACCTGAGCCTAAACCTACTCAACCTCCTGCTGCACCTCCTACTGAGCAGCCTCAACCTACCCAAACTCCTGCTGCACCTCCTACTGAGCAGCCTCAACCTATCCAAACCCCTTCTGCACTTCCTACTGAGCAAACTTATCCTAAACAGAGGAAATTCACTGCTAAGAGGACTGCTTCCACAGCAGTCTCTATCAAAATTGGTAAAGAGCCAGCTGCCCAGTCTGATGAGGCACAACCCCCTGGCCAGCCAGACAAAGGGAAGTCTCTTGTAGCCCCCACTGAGCAAGATAAAGGAAAATCCCCTATGATCCCTCCTGAACCCAGAACCAGAAAAATGAGGGTGAGGGCACCCAAAGCTCCAACCATGAAGAAACTACCAACCCAACCTATGAAACCAAGGCAGCCAAAGAAAAAGAGTCCAGCTGAGAGCAAAGCAAAGAAGAAAAAGACAAAAGCTCCCACAGATAGAACCAAGTCCAAGCTCAGTTCTGAGCACAAAGCTGAACTTAGGAAACATGCAAAATAGATGGGTTGGGACTAGTTCACAGATTCAGATTTCGAGTCCTCCTCTTAAAATAGATTGTACTTAGGCTTTTCTTTCCTTTCCACTTTTTTTCTTATCATTTTAATTACAGTTGTACATTTCTTTCCAAATTAATAGAATTCTTTTTGTATATTGCTTTGTGTATTTGGTCTGTGTGTGCTTACTTTTTTATTCCTGACTATTACCCTGCACTTTCTCACCTTTGAACCAGTACGGACACTGCTCCTCATGGTTTGGGGGTGTGGCAGGGTAGGTCTACCAATAGAATAGTTAACTTTAGTACAGTAATGGTGGTGTAACTGGGATGAATAAAGTCAATTTCCACCTAACTTGCAAATTAAAATATTTTTGCAAACATTTTGAAACTGAAAATGTTAAAATCTTGGCACCACCATGAAGCTAACATTAGAAATGCTAAATTAGTACCTAGTAAACCTAAGAGGAGAGAAAAAGGTGAAAATACACTCCATGAGTTAAAAAGAAGACTATATCTGGTGAGATTTGGGCCCATCAATTTTTATTGAAGAGTGTTTTTGGTATTTTTCTGCTCTAAGGTTTGATTGACTCAGCACTTTTTTGCTAGAAGTTAGGCCCCTCCAAATCAAAACTGGTTGACAGTGCTCATGACACTAAGGAAATGATTCAAGGCCCTCATTTGGATAGTTTGAGCCTGGAAACCCAACCTTTTAAAACTACCCTTTTGCATACACTCTTTGAGCCTCAAAAGGTCCTATTTTTCTTTAACAAACACTGGAGTACTTGCACCTTAACCTCATGACCTGATTCAACTTTACCCTCACTCTGAGAAATCAAAAGGTAAAGGAGGAGTTGAAGTAAGTGAGAGTGGTCCAACATTTGGTAGAAGGAGAAGAAAAGCAACCTATGAATAATAGTGTTGGTGGTATTTGTGTGGCAGTTCATCATGAAAATTATAAAAATAAAAAAAAATAAAAAAAAAAGAAGAAAAATAATAAAAAGAAAGGAAGAGAAGTTTGGAGAAGAACATCTGAAAATTGAAAAGAAGAGGAGAAACTGGCCACTTTGATTCTGAAATATATCAAGTAATATGAAGTTGTGCTGAAATGAAGGTAGTGAAGTCATGAGTCACTCCATACCTTGCTGATTTCTCAGTTTTGATTTCCTTTTTACCCTTTCTTTCTTTATATCCCTCACCCATAAGCCACATTACAACCCATTCAACAAGACCTTGAAGATCCAAAGTGAAATGAGCTGTCAGGTGGAGATGAGGGAGTACCTAATCTATGGTGAAGAGTCATGAGGATGTCAGAAATTAGAAGCTTTACCTATGCTCATGCTTGCAGGCCCATTTGGGGTCTGTAACTGCTCTTGAGCAGCTTTAAATGTGAACACCCCTAGATATCCATTGTTGAGAGATAGCCCTGAAGAGAATTGGGTCTAACTTATGACTTCATTGGGGTTGTATTCAACCTGATTTTTGAATTTAAGGCAAGCTTAGTACTGATATGTGCACATTGAATATCTAATGTAAAATGATTGGTGGAAATGCAAACACATACTGAAAATTTTGAGTTTTAAATGGCCTGCATTACTGCTACAATTTTCTCTGAATTCCAAAGGAAAGTGGATTGATGCTTTATTCATTGAAATTTGTTTTGCCATTGACTGCACCACTTTTAACTATTTTTTTTTATCGTGAAGTTTGTGGGTATCTTCACTGAAAACCCTCAGAAGACTTCACTCCTCCACTAGGGATCACCTAGGGGTTTAAAAGGCTTGGTACATATGCTAAATGTACCCATGATCCCTACGAAAGTGGCATTTAATTAGTTAAAGCTTTGCTAAGAGACTAGCAAAGGTTAGGTTTGGGGGTGTGCTAAGACCTGAAAAGTACCACTTTTCACCCCTTAACTTAATCTCTGTTATACCCTTAGTCATGTAATAAATGTGTGTTAAGCCCATTTTGTAGGTAATAAGCAGCAGCTGCAGATAAGGCCCTAACCATGCCAAGAAGCTTACTTTTACCCCAGAAGTGCCCTCAGGAGAAAGGAAGTTAGACCCAGACAGAGAACTGGCTGCAACATAGGCATAGCAAAGCAGCAACAACTTAAGAAGTGAGCCTCGCGCAAATGTCGCAGGGTTCAATTGTTTCAGAGAAAAAGGCTTCGCATAGTTGTCGCGGGTTTCTGAAGGTAGCACACCAACTGCTCGCGCTATTCTCGCGCAAATGAATGACAGAAGGGCCCAGAAAGCAGACTTCGCGCAGTTCTCACGAGGCTCAGTTATAAGCACTCGCGCAGTCTCACACAGCTCAAGAGAGGAGCATTTAATCTTCACGTGATTCACTGAGGAGAGAGAGCTCCAGGCATTCTTACTCACAGTTGTCGTGCAGTGGCCGCGGGATGCAGATCTTCAAGGAACTGCTCACGTAATCCAGAGGCCTATGCATATTGCTTCATCATGAGGATCCCCGCGAGATTCACCAAGAAATCAACTGCACACGCGATTCCCGTGCCACTCAAATGGAAAGCGCAATCCCGCGACGGCCAGAGCATTCCCGCAATGACCAAAGTATCAATCTCGCGACTGTAAGAGCTTCAAGTCAATTCAATCCCGCGACGATAACTCTATCACACGATAAGACCTAGAAACTCTTGCTACCTAGCGAGGCTCGGGATCTTAACTTCCTCCCCCCCCACTTCTGTAAGTGCAATCTAGGAACTTCCAACAACTAGGGCACGCACTCCAATGCTCCAATCTTCATACACACGCCTCGAGGCATCTAAGGAATAGAAATGGGCCATAATTGCATTAATAAAATTAAGGTTTTCCTAACCCTAATGCTCCCACAGCTGACTGCTATATAAGCCTAAGCCTAGTTTCGGTTTAGGGGACTTCTGACTCCTTCTTGAATCGACTGTAGAGTCTAGTAGGCTAAGGTTAGGGTTTAGGCAGCTTCTTTTTTTTCCTTTTTCTTCTCTCCATTGTCTAGCACTTGCTGGCTATGCCTTTGTATGTTTATTTGGAATAGTTTTAATGGTGTTTTATAATAGGATGTTATACTTATATGGGATTGGTGTTTTGAGAGTTGTTCTATACAAGGCTGCTGCCTTGAGATCCTCCATTGCTAAGTTGTATTGTAAGCAATGGAGGATTGTTTTTAAGGATTTATTTAGATCCAAGTGACCTGTGTGTCCAGGCAAGGCACATATGCAGGCCTATGCCCCACCACAGGATCCACTAAACCTGAATCCCCATGGGAGCCTGACCTGGTAGCCTTGTGAACATGGTGGTGACAATAACCTACTTGTTCTATCTCAGACCTCTATGAGGAGGATAGCCTCTGTGAATAGTCTGTGGCCATTTAAGTGGACAGGTTATAGCCCTAGGGTGAGGCCAATCCACAGATCTAAGACAAATTCTTCTTCTTTGCGCTTGTGCTTGTAGCCTTGTGAGAGATTGTGCAGAGACAGACTCTCCTGTATTTGTATAGACCCACCATCAAATGGCAGATCTGAGCTAGCTGTAGAGATTGTAGGATTGTGACTGGATCACTGCTGTCTTTCTAAAGCAGTGAACAGCTAGATCTAAAGTCAGTACTCAAACTCTTACTGGTCTTGTGTGTCCAGGCTAGTGCACATTGCAGGCCTAGCCCCACACACAGAACTTTAGAGGTTGAGGTTCCTATAGATTCTTGAGCTGGTAGCCTGGATGAAGTAGTGCCTACAATGATAATCATGTTCTGATCCATCTATGGACTGTGGTTCCCCTTTGGATAGTCTGTGACCATTTGAGTGGACAGGTTATAGCCATAAGGGATTGGATCATGGCACAGGGGTGAGTTGGATCCTTTCTCCTCTTTGGTGACAATGTAGTCATTGGACAGGATTTCTATAGTAGCAGATCTGAGTCTGAGTTATAAGACCCATCAGATATGTACCTAATAGCTTACTTCTCACCCTTTTTTATTTATTATCTCACACTCCATCATTCTTCTCAATCATTTTTGTAGTTTAGGTATTAGGTTACCTTAGGATTTAAACAATAGTGACCTTAAATCCCCTTCCATTTAGGATTGCCAGATATGTAGTCAGATCTGGCGGGCCTACTAAAGATAGCTCCCTTGGAGCTTTAGATCATTTTTCCCTGTGGGACAAACACTTATTAAAACTTGCTACAATAGGCCCTGTATCTTGCAGGTCTATGTATTTTTAGACTTGCTGCTCTGTAGTTTTTAAACCACCTTTGATTTATTTTCACTAACACATTCTTATCACTGTTTTCAATAAAGTTAGCAGCAAGCACTTAAAATATCTTAACAGACATGAGCCGGTACCCCCTCGTTGTGATTAGGCATGGGGTTGTTTATGATCCCCAAGCTTTATTGGGGTTGGTTGTCGCTAGGGTTAGGATTCCTCAATACTTCCCAATCAATTTGGTTCTAATCTGTAGACACCCAAATTTGGCCTAAGGCCCGATCGAAACACCTTTCGAGAGAAGCGCATTTCCGAGCTTTTGATAGCATGTATGGAATCCTTAGGAATCTCCCTAGATCCCCCAGAAACCAACCCCGACCCTTAGAACCCTTTTCAAACCCTAACCTAACCTTCTCAGGCAAAGATGAGGAGGGGTGCACCGGAACTGGCTACGACCCTCTACAGCGACCAACTCTTAAACCATTAAAGAGTAGAGATCGTTTGCTTTCCAATGAGCCAAAAATCGCCCCAATCGGAGGTATATATCAAAGATATGGCAGCCCGAACCCGGAGGGCAGGAAGGTAATTTCAAGGTGGCCCCCCTCCCTGGGATTTGGCGCGACTATTAGTCACGCCAGGCTATTTCTCCCCAGAAAAGGCCTGGCGTAACTAATAGTTGCGCCAAGTTTAAAGGGTGGCCCCCACCCCATGAGCTAACTTTCAGCACTATTCCTCACTGTTTTACTGTGCTTTTGATTGGGTTTTTACCTCGAATTTCATGTTTGGGTTTTGACTTGTTGACCACCTCAACCTTTGGGGTGTGTTTTGATAGTCCTGTTGCACCCATTCCTTACCTATTTGTAACCCTCCAAGTAGCTTAAAGCCTCACCCCATCATCCACCATTTGAACCACCTTCACACCTTTCCAAGCTCTCAAAATCCTAGGAAACCTTAGATTTGAGATTACCTAATTGCTAACTCCAATTTAACATCTAAGTAGCCTCCTAACCTACCCTTTTCCTATAAATAGAGCCCCCCTCCCATTGGTTTAAGGGTTGAGAAATTTGCTTAAGAGAGAAAGAGCTCAAAGTGAGAAGTTCTTCCTCCCTTTTGTGCACCATTTTCATCCAAATTCTAGAATTCCAAAACCTCTTCCGAAGCTTGTTCTTACATCCAAAACCCATAGCCTAGGTGTGTGTGATCCCCTAGCCTCCCTTCCCTACCTCTTAGCTTTAAGTCTTAGGAGTTAGAATCCCATTTCCCACCATACAAGGCCTTCAAGAGCTCATCAAAGCAAGCCATACAAGGCTCCTCTACGGTGTTACAAGGGCCCGAGGGCTCCGGCTCTCCCCTTTCTTCTCCTATCTCTTTCAAACTCCCTCCATCCTCTCATTTGTGCCGTTACGCCGCCGATTTTTCGGTTGGAATGGAGGGGCACAAATAGGATTCTAAGCCCTTTTGGATAAGATGAAGCTATTTTCCTTGCGTCTACTTCATTTTATTGTTGGCCATTAGTAGAGACCACGTTTAGCGGGTTGATCGGGTGCCTAACACCTTCCCGATTGATAACCGAAGCCCCTACCCAAGAGCCTTTGGTGTGGACCGGATTCAGAGTCATATTTTTAGCACTTAGGTGCTCATAAAAATGAACTAGATATCCCGAGACACCGAAACCTCCGGGTGGCGACTCTATATTTTTCATCGTTAGAGAGCGCTTCGTCCCAACGGGGATAGCATCGATTTCCACCGTTGCACAGATGGCGACTCTGCTGGGGAATAGCTAGTAGAGCTTCCCCTTGAACTAGGCATTTTTATTTTTTATTTTTCTAATATTTTATTGCTGTTTTTTTATTATTTTTGCTATTTTTTTGTCACTCACCCATACGATTCCGCTTTAAATTTCAGCAATTTTTGCCTAGTCACTTGACTGGCTCCTTTTTTTACTCACCCCTATGATTCCTCTTTAAATATTCAGTAACTTGTGCTTAGTCTCTTGACTGGCACCTTTCTTTTACTCACCCCTACGTTTCCGCTTTAAATTTCAGCAACGTTTTACCTAGTCACTTGACTGGCACATTTTAAATTTCAGGACTTTATATTTCTCGCCTAGTAGGTTGACTGGCCCCATATTTTTTATTATTCATATCCTAATAGTGGACGTCGGCCCGTAGTGGCGGCACGGGATAATCACCCCCGGTCTTTGAACTAAAGAAAACTTTCAAAAAAAGAGAAAAGCTTTGAAAAAAGAATTAAAATTGAACCAAGTTAGGGAGCTTAATTAATTTGTTTTGGGGGTAGATTTTTCAAAAGGGTTGGTTTAGGCACACATACAAGCACCCGGGTCTTAGTATGGTGGCAGCCCCTAGTGGTGATGATCCAGAAAAGTCCCAGCCCACCTAGTATCTGAGAAGGTGCTCGCGCCGGAGGTATATCGGGTGGGTTCCCATTCCGAAGCTTAAAACCCTTGGGGAGCGTGCTAGCAAGTTATACTGGACTCAATCCTTTAGGTGCGGTAAGGAGAGAATCGATCACCCTAAAATAGCTCAGTTCTCGAAAGCCTAGCTTCCATAAAAAAAACTAAAAAGAGACTCATTTCGGGCATCAGTGGCTGTTGTTCTCTATTCTGGAGAGGCAGTTTTTGCCTGGCGCATGTATTAGTTGCGCCAGTGTAAAAACACTGGATTTTATAACTGACGCAACTAATAGTTGCGCCAGCTTTAAACTCCCGAATTTTACCTTGGCGCAACTAATAGTTGTGCCAGTGTAAAAGTCCTCCCCTGCAACCTTGGCGCAAGTATTAGTTGCACCAGGTCTATTTGGCAACACCCAACCCCAATCCTTGGCCCTTTCCACCTCCCAAGTTGCCCGATCAGTGTGCACAGTGCCTTGTTTAGGCCCCGCCATCTCCGACACCCAATACGCCCCCACCGGTCAAGAGAAGGCAACTTCTTTTTGGCTAATTTCGGGGGATCGGGTCATTTGCCTCGATTTTCGTGCCTTCAATAGATCGAAGGTTCTCCTTCGATTCTTCTGAAGTCCATCGGAATCGTCGCCGCGGGTCTTGAATTAAGGTACGAGAGCCACCCGAAAAGGGAATTCCAAGGCCTCGGAACCTTTATTTTTCAAAACGTTTTCATAAAATTTCAAAATATATATATAATCAAAACACAAATAATATTTAGTTTGTGGTGCCGACACAACGGCATCATCTTACCCTCCGTCGTACCGTAGGAGAAGAAGGAAGAGGATTTTTGGGCCTTATCCAAGGCACCCTTACCCGACCCGCTCCCAAAGAATGTCGTGGGTAGTGGACCCGGCCAACGCCGATCCCGACTCATCCCCGCCACATTCTCCAACCCACTCCCATTCGGGAGAAATCTTTTCCACCATCCCCCTCACCCAACCCCCTTTTACCGTTACCGGCCCATTTGGCGCCCCCATTTTCCCAATCACTACCCCCCAAAAATATCCAAAATTCAACCCCCCATTCTCCATCTTTTGCCCAAGCCATGACAAGTCCAACTCGTCTCCCATCCACATCCATACAAAACCCAAACCCATTTTCCCAATCCACATCCATGCCCCAATTCCCATCATCCCCTTATAGACCCGATCCACCCACGTTCACATACACCACTTCCACCCTATTCGACCCCCCGCAAAATCCCCCATCCATCCGGGTCATGCCCCTTTTTATCGGGGCCATGCCCCTTTTTACCGGGGCCATGCCCAACTTTCCTCATCCTTCCTCAACATGCCCCCCATCATCCCAAAACATGCCCAATACACTCCCTCATCCACCTCATACACCCCCACCTACCGTGGCCATGCCCAATTATACCAAGGCCATGCCCAATTTTTCTACCACCTCCATCCCATCTATACCCCATCACCCATTGAATCCACCATCCACATCCCACCCCCCTTCCATGGCCATGATGGAGGAGATGTTCCTAGCATACTCCTCATGGAGGGCTTCCCAAAATATCTCTCCTCCACACCCCACATCCATGAATCCATCCCACACCTTGGAAAACCTCCATGCTTCACTCCCCCATGACCCCCATCAACCTCCCATAATCCACACCATCCAAACCCCCATCACCCACATACCCCAAGGCCCATTGGCCCAAACCCCCTTTTCCCACACATCTCAGGGCCCCATAGCCCAATACCCCTCCATCCATGATCTCCAAGGCCCCATGGCCCAATACCCCACTACCCATCATTTCCAAGGCCCATTGGCCTAAAACCCCATTACCCATATCCCCCAGGGCCCATTGAGCCAAACCCATCAAGTTCAAACCCATCAGGGGCCCATGGCCCAAATTCACTAATGGCCCATGGCCCAGACCCAGCAAGGCCCATCGGGTCAGACCCATCAAGGGCCCATGGCCCAGTCCCAACTAGGCCCATTAGGCCAAACCCACGAAGGGCCCATGGCCCAAACCCATCAAGGCCCATTAGGCCAGACTCACCAAGGGCCCATGGCCCAAACCTACCAGGGGCCCATGGCCCAAACCCATCAATGGCCTATAGCCCAAAATGATCAAGGGTTCATAGCCCAAACCCAAACCCCATACTCATACCTTCCACAATACCCCCAACACTTAACCCAACCTTCACAGCTGGGTCAAACCCATGTCATCCCCCAAACCCAATTCCCTCATGGCCCCACACCCCAAGGCCATCTCCAAACTTTCCCCCATACCCAATGGCCCTATCAGGCTCCGCCTCAAAACCAAATTCCCATCACCCAACAAACCTTTCCTCACCCCCAATGGGCTCACCCAACCCCTACTCATGTCATTCCCATCCAACCCATGTAGCAACAGGTTGAGAATCCCGTCTTCACTACACATTACACCGACCAGCAGTATGAAGAGGACAAGATTAGGAACAGCGGGGCCTATGCTGGGGCATTGACCAGCCTCAACCCTCCACCAGTAATTTCCCACCCCCTGGTAGCCCAGAGTGAAGTCCGATTGACGGCCGAGAAAGCAGCCCCTATATCGAAAGAGTCAGAGCAGCTGAAAGAACAGTTAGACAAAATACAAAAATAGCTGATGAAAATGGGTGGTGCTGAAATCCACACCACGGACTTCATGCACCTATGCTGTCACGAGGTCCCCTTGCCCCCCAAATTTAAAATGCCAGTATTCGACAAATACAATGGCACAGGCAACCCGATCGCACACCTCAAGTCCTATTGTGGGGACATGTGCCAGTACAGGGGGGATGAAAGACTACTAATAAAAGTCTTTCAGAAAAGTTTGACCGGACCGACCCTGAGGTGGTTCACGTCTCTTGAACCATCCATGGTGAAGACATGAAAAGATTTAGTGCATTTGTTCCAAGAGCAGTATATCTATAATACTGATATTGAACCGCGCAAGTCTGATTTGGCCCGGTTGAAGCAAAATCCAAATGAGACCTTCAGCGACTACTTAGGGCGATGGAGAGCACTGGCAGCTCAGGTCAGAAATAGAATACCGGATGATGAGCAGATAGAGATGATTTCAAAGAACACTCTGCCAGTGATCTCTAATTTTCTTGTATACCAACAGTAGTCTAGTTTTGTCGATTTTGTGAGGAATGCCAACCACTGCGAGGATGCCATCAGGGAAGGGCGGTTGAGTAAGAATACTTCGAGGGGCCCCAGTGGGGTCAGAAGATTTTCTGAGCAGAGGAACAAGAAGAGAATAGGGGGCGAAGTCCAGAACATAGCCAACACCAGGCCCAATAATAATACTGCTCTGTTTCAATTTCAGGCAGCCCCACCAGCACCTGTTAGGCCTGAGCAGATGCAAAGAACGGGGAATGGGCAAGGAATGCAAATGACCCCAGAACAGAGGAGAGCCCGCTACGACCGAGTCTTCACACCTCTGGGGCAATCTTTGAGTGTACTTTTACCCCTGTTAGTAGAAAAGGGACTGGTGGCTATCCGCCAACCGCAACCTCCTCCTCACCTGATCCCAAAGAACTATGACCCAAATACCCACTGTAATTTTCATCAGGGTCTGGGTCACCCTACTGATCGCTGCTTCCCATTGAAGCACGCTATCCAAGATTTGATTGATGCCAAGAAAATCATTCCCCCTGCACCTTTCAGCATGCTAATATTCATCAAGTGCCACTACCCCCACATCCTACCGGAGGAGCAGGTCCCAGACCCACCATCGGAATGATAGAAGATGAGGAGGAATTCGAATTTGACCCATCCGATTATATCAGTGATCGGGAGAGTTATGTAGCACCGCTGTTAAGAAACGTTGAAGAAAGGAATATAGGGGTAGTTGAACCCCTAAATTTGTCATATTATTTCCCCAACCCGACTCCACAAATGGAACCCTTGGATCTCAGGGCATACTTTCCATCACCCACACCCGTCAATTATGTGAATATCAATGCATACCAACCATACACCACAACCCCCATCAATTATTCGATGAGCCAACAGGCCCCCAATCCTACACCCGCACCTACCAGTTATCAATGGCCTACGCCCGCCCCATTCCAACTACCACCATACACCACAACCCCCATCAATTACCCAATGAGCCAACATGCCCCCAATCCCACACCCGCACCCATCAGTTATCAGTGGCCTGCACCCACTCCATCACTCCCAGCTCAACCACCGGCAAGTTCCACCACCCCAGTCAATTACCTAACGGCCCATCGGCCACCCGCACCCACTAGCTATCAATGGCCTACTTTTACCTCCTTCCCTCCAATGCCACCACCCTTAAGCTCCACCACCCCCATTTGGCCCAATCTTTCCACCCAACCCACTGCCACCGGGGTGAATCAAGTATTGCCCGCACCTCCTGAGACGACAGTACAAGTACCTCAAGAACCGACAGCCATACCCTTCCAGCTCTCGGGACCAACCTATGATCCTCATCTGGTCCCACTAAGCTACGAACAAACAAATTTCAATGCCGGAAGTAGCAGTAGAGAAGGGGCAATAGATTTTATTACTAGATCAGGGAGGATATCAAAGCAGCCCGAAGTACCGGCAGCAGCACAGGCCCAACCCGAAGGAAAGAAAGATAGCGCAGTGAATCCCTTCGAGAAGATGAGTGGAGAACATATACTGAAGACTCAGCTGAGAAGAATGCCTGCCCATATCACTGCATGGGATCTGTTGATGACATCCCCACTCCATTTCCAAACATTAATGGGGGCGTTAAAAAATGCACATGTATCACTCCAAGTTAGCCCAGACGAAGTCGGGCAGATAATTGGTCAAGTGATGGCTCCAAATGCCATTTCATTTTCTGATGCCGACTTACCTGAAGAAGGAGGTAGCCATTCAAAATCTTTAAATATAACCGTTGAGTTCAGAAATATGATTATCCCTTGGTACTAATTGATAATGGGTCTGCATTGAATATATGCCCATTAAGAACCACTACCAAGATTGGGGTTGATCCGTGCATGTTAAGGCCCACCAAAACTAGCGCTAGAGGGTTTGACAATACCAGGACAGAAATAATGGGAGAAGTTGATCTTGAGCTATTGATAGGGCCAATGACCTTTTCCATCTTATTTCAAGTCATGGATATCAAATCCTCATTTAATCTGTTGTTAGGGCGCCCATGGCTACATGAAGTCGGAGCCATACCTTCCACATTGCACCAAAAACTCAAATTTATATCTGGGCATAAGATTATCACGATCATTGGAGAAGGGCACAGTGAGAAAGAAAAGGCCACCAACAGTGTGGAGAAACCCAATATGTTGGATATACCACACACCGCTGAGGACGTCAACCTCCACAGTTTCGAGTACGAGGTGTCGGCAATACTCCCAAAACCCATGGAGGGCATCATGTCTAAAACGGGAGGCGGTATGGTAGCAGCAGTAGCGATGCTCCAAAAATGGGGCTATCCGAAAGGAAGGGGTCTGGGACCCAAACTACAAGGCAGAAGAGAGCCAGTTGTGCCTAAAGGATAAAAAGTAAGATTCGGGCTAGGATATAAGCCCATAGAGGAAGAGGTCCGAGAGGCCAAAGAAAAAGCTAGGGTCGTCGCGGCTGCAAAAACTCGAGGAATCAACATAGAAGAGAAACCTCGCCCTAGGCCACACATCAGGGATTCCTTTGTCAGCGCAGGGGTCATAAAGATCGATCAAAATGGGGTAACCCATTTGACCCCACACAAACCCATAGCCCCAGTCCATCCCACCAATCCCCAGATCTCCCTTCCCAGCTTGGAGATAGATTTGGCCGCGTTGTCATTTTTCGAGGAACGACGGTCGGTACCTGAACAAGCTCCCCCTGTGGTGAATCACCACAAAGTCGTGTTAACGTTTGAGGATATCATCTCAGATGAAATGGGGATTAACATGATGGAGGCTGACTCCAATGAGCCATATCAGTCGGAACCCTCCATCCCAATAGGTAAAGATGCAGCCCCTCAGGTACGCAACTGGGCATCTTTGCCCCAAACTCTGGAAGCAGGAAGTGGCCTAAAGTTTGGCACCTATTTCCTAAAAAAAAATAACCTATAAAAAGTGAGATAAGCCCTTGGCAAGCAATACCTTATATATACACAAACTCGCCAGGCCAAGGGTCCGTCTCCGAAGAAAACAAAAATCTCAAAAACATAGAAGAAAACAAAAATCTCAAAAACATGGAAAAAACATAAAATCCCAAAAACATTGAAAAAATCCAAAGTCTAAAAATATTGTCATTTTAAATTCTGGAAAGTGTCCCACAAAAGGATGCCTTAATCAAAATACCAGTCCCACGTGAAATCGAGCCCTCCCCTGTAGAAATACAAGAAGAGGTAGGGATCACGAGTCTGGACGAGGATGTCCCCTTCGAGGAGCTCCCCGATGAGCTCCTTGACCGATTTGCCGACTTTGAGCATGGCCCTACCCCCATTGTTGAAGAGACCGAAGACGTCAATCTAGGAACTGAGGAGGTTCCCAGGATAACCAAAATCGAAACGTCACTGTCCCCTGAGGAAAGAAAAGGCATGATTGACTTCCTTCGATCATACCAAGATATTTTTGCCTGGTCATACGAGGACATGCCTAGTCTAGATACTGATTTGGTCGAGCATGAGTTACCGCTCTACCCTAATATAAAGCCAGTCAAGCAGAAGCTGAGATGTCTCCGACCCGAGTGGATGCTGAAAGTCAAAGACGAGGTCATCAAGTAGTATGACGCGGGTTTTCTCATGGTATCCAAATACCAACAGTGGCTAGCCAATATCGTACCTGTACCAAAGAAGGATGGAAAGGTCCGCATGTGCATCAATTTCCATAATTTGAATAGAGCAAGCCCGAAGGATGATTTCCCATTACCACACATCGACATCTTGGTTGATAACACAGCTAAGCACGGGATGCTTTTTTTTATGGATGGATTCTCAGGATACAATCAGATCAAAATGGCAGAGGTTGATCGCGAGAAGACAGTGTTCATTACCCCTTGGGGAACCTTTTACTATCGAGTCATGCCATTCGGGCTGAAGAATATCGGTGCGACGTACCAAAGAGCTATGACTGCACTATTTCATGGCATGATGCACCGAGAGATTGAAGTGTATGTCGATGACATGATAGCCAAGTCACCGGAGTAAAGCGACCATCTGGTAAACCTTCAGAAGCTGCTTGAAAGGTTGAGAAAGTATCGACTACGTCTAAATCCACAGAAGTGCGCATTTAGTGCTATGTCAGGTAAACTGTTGGGATTCATCGTCAGCAGGACGGGGATCGAGGTCGACCCAATCAAAGTGAAAGCCATTACTGAAATGCCACTGACGTCTACCGAGAAAGAGGTTAGAGGATTTTTGGGCAGAATATAGTATATCAGTCGGTTCATTGCACAGCTAACTCCAATCTGCACGCCGATCTTCAAGTTACTAAGGAAGAATTCGCCCGTTGAATGGAAAGAGCGTCAAAAAAGTCAAAAGCTACCTCCTTAATCCACCTGTTTTGGTACCACCTAAGCCAGGGAGACCACTCTTGATGTATCTCTCCACGACAGAAGTTTCCATGGGATGCGTCCTGGGGCAACATGATGAAACGAGAAGAAGAGAGCAAGCCATTTACTATCTGAGCAAGAAGTTTACTGATTACGAGATGCGCTACTCTCATTTGGAGAAAGCATGCCTTGCTCTTGTATGGGCTACTCAAAGGCTCTGCCTCTATTTGTTATCCCAAGCCGTTTTGCTCTTAGCCCGAATGGACCCATTAAAGTACCTATTTGAAAAGCTAGCTCTCACTGGATGAACCGCACGATGGCAACTTTTATTATCTAAACTCGACATCATGTACGCCACTTAGAAATCAATCAAGGGGCAGGCACTTGCTGATAATCCTTTACCTAACTATGAGCCTTTAAGAACCGAATTCCCAGATGAAGATATCTTGTTCATGACGAAAGACGATATAGAAGAAGCAGAAGAATCATGGGTAATGCACTTTGACGAGGCAGCAAATGTCGAGGGCCAAGGAGTTGGCGCCATCCTAATTTCACCAAAAGGATCCCATGTACCAGTCTCTATCAAGCTCAACTTCCCTTGCACTAACAACATGGCTGAATACAAAGCTTGCGTTGCTAGTCTGCAGGCGGCTCTCGATCTGAATGTAACTCACCTTCGAGTATTTGGTGATTCACAGTTAATCATATGTCAGACGAATGGTGACTGTAAGACAAAAGACGAGATGTTGATCCCCTATCATGAACACCTCGAGGATCTGATAACTTGCTTCCAAGATGTGACTTTCTCATACGTCCCCCGGATAAGGAATCACTTTGCCGACGCATTACCAACTTTGGCGTCAATGATTGAAATCCCCTATGGTGTTGAGATGAAGCCGATCGTGATCGAGCAAAGGAATGAGCCAGCCTTCTGCCTCCAGATTGAGGAACCTACAAAGCCTGATGATGAGCCACCTTGGTTCTCAGATATCAAGAATTTCCTTGAGACCCTGACTTTCCCAGAGGGTACATCCAAGACATACCGACGAACCATTCAATGTTGAGCGGTAGGTTATGTCATTTGCAGGGGATGCCTCTACAAGCGATCATACAATAACATCTTACTCAGGTGCCTCACTGAAAGTGAAGCGGTCAATATTATGAAAGAAATCCATGAGGGAGTATGCAGAGCCCACGTCAGCGGTCACATGCTCGCTAAGAAAATCCTACGGCAGGGATACTTTTGGACCACCATGGAATTAGATTGCTACAAACATGTTCAAAAATGCTACAAGTGTCAAGAACACTCCAGTCTGATACACACTCCTGCTATTGATCTTCACTGTATGACCACTCCTTGGCCATTTGCTACCTGGGGCCTTGACGTTGTCGGAATGATTAATCCAAAAGCATCAAACGGGCATCGGTTTATCCTCGTCGCCATTGAATACTTCACCAAGTGGGTAGAAGTGGTGTCATATGCCAACATCACTACCAGCCATGTCGAGAAGTTTCTCAAGAGCAATATTGTGTGTCGATTTAGAGTACCCAAAGATATTATCATAGACAACGGCACAAACTTTGCGAATAAGCGCATCCGAGACTTCTGCGTGCATTACAAGATCAAGCACCATCACTCATCCCCTTATCGGCCTCAAACTAATGGAGCCGTGGAAGCCGTGAACAAGACAGTCGTTCGCATCCTTGAGAAAATGGTTGTCACTTATCGAGATTGGAGTGAAATGCTGCCATTTGCTTTGTGGGCCTACCGAACGTCGATCCGTACCGCTATAGGGGCAACACCATTCTCCCTTGTGTATGGAGCTGAGGCCATCCTCCCGGTAGAGGTTGAAGTACCCTCGCTCCGAATCCTCATAGAATCAGGCTTACCCGAAGCAGAAAGAGAAAGATCACGCTTTGATCAACTAAACTTACTGGATGAAAAGAAACTCCTAGCCTTATGCCACACTCAAGTTTACCAGGGAAGAATCGCACGCACTTATAATAAACATGTCTGCTGTCGAGATCTAAAGGTAGGAGACACTGTGCTAAAGAAGATCTTCCCATCCCTCCATGCCGATCCAAGAGGAAAGTTTAAGCCGAACTGGGAAGGACCATACATCATTTGAGAAGTGCTACCGGGATATGCCATCCGCCTCGCCACCATGGACGGAGAACATCTTCCTGAGCCCATCAACGTTGGATACATCCGACGGTTCTACTCTTAGTCTATCGCGATAAGGTGAGTATTGATGAAACAGATATGTGACTGCTTAAGAACCACCCAAAAGAGGCCATCATTCCAAGCACAGTAGCCCAAAAACATCCCTAAAAAAAAATAAAATTATTATGATATCCTTTGCTACCCCATTTGAGCCTGAGCCTTTCTTTCAATAAACCCATCCCCAAAAAAAAAAAATATATATATATATATATATATATATATATACGTGTACGTATACCAAAAAAAGAAGAGAGAAAAGATGCATGTGTATAAAGTTACTATCAAATCCAAAAAAATTGAAAAAAAAAAAAGCAAAACCTCAAAAAGAGATTGCCTGAAATGGAGGAAAAAGAATAACAAAAGATGTGTATAGAAGAATCACGGGGCATGTACAGTAAAAACCCCCAAGGAAGAAAGTATGTTGAGAAAACTAAAGCTGTATCAAGGAAACCCTTTTAGCCTAGTATACCTTCAAATCCTAACCTAACCCATGGCCAAGCTACACCCTGAAGGAAGCCCTCTTTGTAGGTTCGCAAGCAGTCATAATATTTGTTAAGTCAACATGAGCCGAGTCGTGAGACGACACCAGAACCCCATCCAGCCGGCTATGATGGAATCAACGTCTATGTCATGGCTCAAAAAAAATAACTAAATAAATAAAAAGAATAAAATAAATAATAAAATAAAAATATAAGCTCAAAGCAAGATGGACGTAGTGAAAACTCGAAAGGGCATTACAGGTAAAAACAGCGAGCTTGTGGGGACTAGGTGAAAACCCGAAAGGGCGCTTGGGGTAAGAGAGCTAATGGACATGGTGAAAACCTGAAAGGGCTCTACGGGTAGAGAAGGAGAAAGAAAAGAAAAAGGAAAAGAAAAGAAGGTTTGGACTAATTGAGAAGATTAATGTTTGAGGAACCCTTTTGTTACTCTTCCTGTACTCTCTTGTCCGACTGGGCCGCTCATGCTAGTTCGAATCGGGTCCTGACCAGATTTGTCTTTGTGAAACCCGCACTGTCAAATATATGACCCGAGATAAGGAGAAAGATTTAACTCAATCCAAAGGGATCAACATTCCAGCCTTGGTAAAATTCGGAAACTCACTCAGGTCCGACTCCAAAAGGGGAGGGGTCGACCATGCTCAAAGATGGACCCAAGGTTTCTCAAAATCTCACCCAATGATTAAGGCACAAAAAAAATAAGGAAAAAAGAGAAGAAGAAAAAAAGAGGAGATAATATATAAACCTAAAAAAATAGATCTGTATAGATGTATATAACTGCCTTTTGTGTCACTTGCACCACATCCCAAAAAAAGTCAGTGTGATGACTAGCGTGTTTTCCTTTTTACAAGTATAGAAAGAAGAAAAAAAATGCACAACAAAAATAAATAAATATATATATGTATATGTATACCAAAAATGTGTGTGTATCTGTAAAGGGGTTTCTTACGCCCCTTTTTTCTGTGTATATGATCTGTGCAAAAAGTTCTGTGCATAGGAAGGAGTCAATGGCCCAACTCGCGCTTCAAAGCGCTAATCTCAGCATAAAGATCATCGTCTCGGACATTCCTCTCAGTCAGCCAATGACCATGCAGGCTTTTGAACCTCTTCCAAGAGGAGTCGGCGGCTCCAAAAGCAACGCCCAGTGATTCTTTCAAACGAAGAACCTCGCCCTCCGTTGCGTCTGCTCTAACCCTCTCGCATGCCATGATTTCCTGCAGGACCCTCTTCTCATCCACCAATAGCTCGATACGGGTCCGAAGCGCCGCTTCTTTCTTTGGCTAGGGGCCTCCAGTCTCAATGATCTCTGGCAAATCTGGGCCATTGGCGGCAGGCCGCTCAGTCAACAGCCAAGCCTCATACTCAGGAGAAGTGCTAACTGAGTCCCCTTGCTCAAAATCACACATCAGGGTCGACTGTCGCGTCTCCCAAAGAGCAGCAATCCGGTCTATGTCCTCAGAGGATCCCCTAGAAAAGATCAAATCGCATAAAGGGGGTCTGGCCTCACAAGGCACCTGCTGAGGACAGCCAAACTGACGCAACACCCGAAAGGGGAAGTAGAAGGTACTGCCGGTCAATCCTAGGAGGGTGATACCCTCATGGTCTCTAGAACAAATCACTGGGAAGGTCTGATCCAACCAAGGAAACTTCCATGTCAGCTCAGCATCGACCAACCAAAGTTTCAGAGCCGATGTATCACCCTGGGGGAGTAAGTGGCATCTACCCAAAAAATAGTGGACCACTTCACCTCGAGCAACATAAAAGCGAGGCACGGGCCCCAAAATGGTAAAATGCTCACCCAGCCAGACCTGGAGCAACAAGGGGCATCCCCGAAGGCCCTCCACTTTACCCAAGGTAAAAGAATCAAGGCATCGGTACAGCTCGGCAAGCACCAAATGCATCATGGACCGGCCCGCCTCCAGCTCCATCAAAATATCACAAACTGCCAATGAGAAGCTTTCTCCCCCGGTATAGAAGAGGATTTCAGAGATGAGACCAAGTGCTAGAGCCTTCACGTTAAAGAAATTCTTAACCGGCAATTTTCTGAGGCTTTCATCACTGAAAAGTTCTTTGAGGAATTTTAGCGAATACCTTGTGGGCCCCCCAATGAGACTTTTCTCATACTCGGATTTCTTCAAACCGAGAGTAAGGTAAACGGATCTGGAATACCCTGGTTTAGGCATGACTCTTGCAAGGTCCCTATGAAGCTTTAGGCCAGATAGATTGGATAGCTCCTCAAGGGTTGGGGTCAACTCCCGCTTCCCAAAACGGAATACATGAAGGTTCACATCCCAGCATGATGCGGCGGCATGAAGGAGCTCCCACCTAGGAGGAATCGCTAAGAAAGAAGGAAGGCGAGATAGCCCAAGGCGCCCCAAGTCGGCGAGCTCACTCTTGTTCAAACTCCCAAACCAAGCCTCTAGGAACTTAGGCCCCAAGCCCGACAAAGAGGATACATTGGCTCCGGACCCTCCACGTAAGGGAGGGTTAGGAGCCGGATCCATAAACGTACAAGGATCTTTTGGGAAGATAAGAATCAATGTAGGAAGATGGACCCGCCTTGGAGAAACAAGAGCTAAAAAAAAATGCCGGTCAAAGGAGCCAAGTCAAACACAAAAGAAACAATTTCTGGGTCAATTCGGGCATATAAGGCCCCACTGCCCTCAGGCCAAAGCTGGCACAACTAATAGTTGCGCCAGCACATTGCTGCCCCTATTTTGGCCTGACGCAACTAATAGTTGCGCCAGTGCATTTGAACCACCATGTTGGCCTGGCGCAACTATTAGTTGCGCCAGTGAAATTTCCTTGGCACTTTAGCCTGGCGCAACTAATAGTTGCGCCAGACTAAAATAGCGCCAGGGACCACCTTAGGAGGAGGAACGCGGGCCGCCTCGGCAGAGAGCCGTGCATGTCGGTCCACATCGGCACAAAGATCTGAGAGGAAGCCATCGTCCAGATGCCGAAAGGTCCCATAAGCTACAGATGGACCCCCACCAGGGACACCCGCCTAAGAGGTACCCGACGGACCTGCACCTGATGAACCCTCGCCCGAGGGACCCGCACCAGAAGGACCAGCACCAGAGGGATCTATAGCACTCGGCCCACTTTCATCTTTCGAACCATCTCCCAGAGCAAACTATGAACTAAACAAATATCTTTTCAGATAAGACTCAGGCCGAGTAAAAAGCAAAATAGAAATTAATCCAAGCGGAGAAGAGGTTACCTGACCAAGTGGGCCCCCGAACGCAAGGAAATTAGCACTAGGGACAAAGCGCGGCAAGATGAACCGGTAGGGGAGGCACTCATACCAAGCATGATAATTCCCAGGCACATGGAGAGCACGAATAGGGAACCCATTGTTGAAAAAGGCCGCTGTCAACTCCTCAATGCTGCCAGTAGGGCTCCAAACGTCAGCCGGTGGATCCACGGGTATGGCATAATAGCCCTGGAACTGATGCACCACCCTCCCCCAACTAGTAGCATTTGGCCCACGCTCCATAAAAGAAGATGACGCGGCGGTTGTTGAAAAGGCGGGAGGCACCCATGGCTACTCGGTCCCAGAAAGGGGACATCAGGTACGGATCGGGGAGGATCTGCTCAAAATCAAAGGCGGACCAAATAAGCAACGCCTCAATCAAAAGAAATGCTCAAGCTGAAAGTAAACTAGGGTTGAAATTATCACCTGCTCAGGCACCATCAAATCAAGCTGGGACCTTAGGCCCATCTCCTGGTGCTTTAGGCCCACGTCGCGGCATCGGGCTTGATGCCAGTTGTTGAGAAGGGGATAGGTGAGCACCTCCGTGAAAAGGAGTGGGCGCCCAGGGTGAAAGTGGTGGTATCCCCATACTTGAAAAAGGGGCATGGCACGAGAGCAAGTCAGCAATATAAATGGATTAGTCAGAAAAGGAAACTGATGAGTAAATGATAGCGATAATAAGAGCGAAGGGGTGAAGAATTACCTCAAGAACGGCCCAAAATCCCACGGCAGACTTTGAATCCCCAGTCGTGACCTGAGATAAATTGTACATCAGCCAGGCATATCCCGCCCCTCCCCAGTCATGCCTGGGAACATCACCCCAATTATCCATCACACTCAACAGGGCCAGGCTGACCCGTCCCCCACTGGCATTTGTAAAAAGAGTCTTGCCCAGCAAGAGTAGGAGGGTGATGCGAGCTAGAACGATCACCTGCTCTGGCGCGATGTAAAGCACTCTATCCTGCTGGCCCAAGTCCACCTCATCGGCTAAAAGAGGAGGTCAGCAGACATCTTGACCTCGTACATGGGTCCGCCCCAGGGGATAGGCCCCGATCAACCGTAAAATGTCCTCCCGGCTTGGTACCTCCAAGTTAGATATCGGGACTCCACCGATCCTAATGCCAGTAATCATAGCCCAATCAACGGGTGTCAGCGTCAGCTCGGCATACGGCATGTGGAACGTCATGGTCTCGGGATGGAACCGCTCAATGAGGGCCTTCAAATAGGCGGCATCCGCCCTCATGGCAGGGCAAGACAAGAACTCCCCAAAGCCCACCTGCTCCAACAAAACTTTCACCACGGGAGGGACATAAAGGTAGAACTCGTGGAAGTCAAGCCACCCCCTGCGGAACACAATGTTGGGCAGCTCCTGCACCCAAAAAAAATATATACACATCAGATAGCAGAGGTGATAAAAAAAAAACTGCGCAAAGGAAGGAAACTGAACCTATCTTTTACCTTGCCCGCTATTCTGAAATTGGAGATGTGAGTGTGCTGCTGATGGAGGAGGCCGACCCGGGCAGCCTCACTCTGCATCTCAAGCCATGGGCCCGCTCTCCGCTCCACCCAGAGGAACTGCTCTCCTTGAGGACCATACACTATCTCGGGCCCCTCCTCGGGAACTTGCTCATCACCGCCCGACATGCTGGGGCAACAAAGCAATCACGTCAGAACAGATCAATGATAAAGGGTCATGGTATCCTATGCTGCAAAAGGGGAGGAAAGTAGGCTCACCTTTCCCCTTTCTTTTCACATATTAAAAAAAAATGAATGGGAGATACACATGAAAAAAACAAAACAAAGCAACAACAAAAACAACAAAAAAAAAAATCCATTTTTAGGCTGAAAACGCAAAACAAAAAATCTTTTCTTCAGAAAAGGATAATAAATAAAATTTTCCCTTCCTATCTTTGAAAATAAAGCAAGTTAGAAGCAAATAAAATTGTTCTTTTATCACTCTAAAATCTTTCTTTCTGTTTAGAAAAGAAGGGGGGTCCTTCATTTTATGTTCCTAAAATCATAAAAACAAAAAATCCTTTCTTTATGCCTCTAAAAACATAAAAACAAAAAAGGTCTCTTTCCTTCTGTTTAGAAAACCCCGAAAAAAAACAAAACAAAAAGGTCCTCCATTTTTATGTTCCTAAAATCATAAAAACAAAAATCCTTTTTTTATGCCTTTAAAAAAAAAAAAAAAAAAGATCTCCTTCTGCCATGTAAAAAAAAAAAAGAGGAAAAAGAGAGGAGGATATAAAAAAAAAATAAGGAAGAAGGGGGAAATCCTTTTCATGGACCATAAAATCAAAAAAAAAAAGAAAGAAAGAATCCTTCTTGCATACTATAAAACAAAAAAAGAGAGAGAAGGCAAACACCGAAAATCCTCCTTTTGTGCCCATAAAACCAAAAAAAAATCCCTCTTTTACAAAAAAAACTAAAACAAAAAAATATTACATAGATCAATACTTTATTTTTCAAAAAAAAAAAAAAAAACAAAAAAAAAACAACAAAAATAAACAGAACAAAAAAAAAGCATATATATTATGCATAAAAAAAAAAAAAAAAAAAAAAACATAAAACAACCAAAATAAGATGCCATTCATGGAATATCATCACCACATCATAAATAGATATGCTCACAAGAAAAATAACCCATTTACCATCTAGAAATGCAAGATCATGATCATATTTGCATAAAAAAGCAAGAAAAATCAAGAAAAAAAGGGTTCTAAATGATTACCATATGAAGAAGAAGGGATTGTTGGTCTAGCGTAGGCCCGTGATCGATCCACAAGCGAAAAAATGGCAAAAGGTACGCTAGAGGCAGTGTAAAGGAACCCTAAAGGGGGAGGGAGAACGGTTTTTCGGTTTCAAAGAGGAAGAAGAGAGGGGGAGAATTCGAAATGAGGCCCCACTGCCCGAGTTACCCAGCCAAACCTGGCGCAACTAATAGTTGCGCCAGGCAAATGTTTGCCCTCCTTTGGCTTGGCACAACTAATAGTTGCGCCAGCCTATTTCGAGCTCCGTAATGGCCTAGCACAACTAATATTTGCGCCAGGTACTCTGGCCATGTCATAGGCCTGGTACGGGTCAAATGGGAAGACCGGTCCCCCCACTTCCTTTTGCTTGACTGTTCGGTCACTTCCGATCGATGCACGTGCTCCCAAGGCGGCTTTTCGGTCATCCTTCGATTTGCCCAGGAAGCCGTGCTAAAATAAGGATAGGCCAAGGTCAACAAGCACCACGGTCCTACACACAGGGAAAATCCAAAAAAATACAATCCCCACAAGAGAGCTAGAAATATTCACGAGAAAAATCCACGTAAAACTTTTTTAAAAATCCGTAGAAAACTCCAAAAAAATTCACATAAAAATCCAAAAATTCACATAAAATAATAACTCCAAAACTCCAAAAAATTCACATAAAAATCCAAAAATTCACATAAAATAATAACTCCAAAACTTCAAGAAAAAATTCGCATAAAAATCCAAAAATTCACATAAAATAATAACTCCAAAACTCCAAAAAAAATTCACATAAAAATCTAAAATTTCACATAAAATAATAACTCCAAAACTTCAAGAAAAAAGTTCGCATAAAAATCCAAAAATTCACATAAAATAATAAATTCCAAAAAATTCACATAAGATAATAGCTTCAAAATTCAAAAAATTTCCATAAAATAATAGTTGAAAATTTCAAAATTACAGAAAAATCACAGCGCACAAGCATAAAGCGGTAAAACGCCAATATTTTATCAGCAATGCAGCTGTGCCACATCAAAGTCCTGAGTCAGAGGTTCGCCTCGGATCTCTGGATCCCGCCTTAAGGCAGGAGCAACGGTGTCGGTCTCGGTCAAACAATCAATGTTTCCATCGGGTCAACTCCACCGCTAAATCTTTGCGACAAGTGCTTGGACTTATATGGACTTAAGTGCCTTAAGCTTCAGATTCTCCATTGAAAAAGGGTCAATCATTGGTTGAAACCAACCTGTCGAGAATGAGATTATGTGTCAATCAAACTATGTGCAACCATGCATTCAGAAGGGTTCATTTCCCTTTTATTTTCCGCAGGCTTAAAACCTGTATAGTCAGCGGTATCCCTATAAAGTGTACGCCATGCGTCTGGGTATCCGTATGATGGTCGTTTGTCCTCGTAAATTATACCCGAGTGGGTCCGAGTCAGGGCTTCCATCGCCTTTGTTGTTGCTTATTGCCCCTAATGGGTGCATGTTTATGCATGTTAATTGACGCTTATGATCATTGTTGGCAGAAACCAGGATTGGATGTCCCTTTTAGGTTAGCACCCGATAACTGGTTGGATCTGTTTAGTGGTATTTGAAGCTGGACGCTCTGGGTCATGTGGATCTAAGGTGCATTTTGAAAAATGGCACGAACCCCTAAAAAGTGTTGTTACAACTATTCACTTCGCTCTGGTGGTCATGCTAAATAAACTTTGGAATCGATGGGTTCGCCCAAAAATCTCGAACCCTGCTCTCGGCAGGGGCACCCGCAAATAACCCAATAAGGTCACCAAATGCCTTGTAGGAGTGGACGCAAACTGTGGAGCCTTGCGTGTGTTTACTTCGCGCCTATCTTTGAAAGTGGGTCGATCACCCCTCTTACTCACGAAGCTGTCACATTCAGAATGAATTTTAAACATTAATTACCTTCAAATCATCTTGAGAAGCGAAAGTTTTTCCTAGCTATTGGGCTTTCACAACTCATTCCACCTCGATTATGCCTAGTAATGTCGCTAAGCGCTTGGGAACCGATTACCTCGAGAAACGAATGATTAGCCTGGCGCTCCAGGGCTTTTATTTTCTCACCATGTTACTCACCTGATGTTTGAAGTTTGTTCTGAATGCAGCAGACCCGTCAGAAATGCCTTGGGCCTCTTCGGATGTCTCTTTTCTTTGGCATACGATCATTAGTGATCGGATACCAAAGAGGGGCATCTGTAGACACCAAAATTTGGCCTAAGGCCCGATCGAAACACCTTTCGAGAGAAGCACATTTTTGAGCTTTTGATAGCATGTATGGAATCTTTAGGAATCACCCTAAAGCCTTAGGAATCACCCTAGATCCCCCAGAAACCAACCCCGACCCTTAGAACCCTTTTCAAACACTAACCTAACCTTCCCAGGCAAAGATGAGGAGGGGTGCACCGGAACTGGCTACGACCCTCTACAGTAACCAACTCTTATACCATTAAAGAGTAGAGGTTGTCTGCTTTCCAACGAGCCAAGAATCGCCCCAATAGGAGGTATATATCAGAAGATATGGCAGTCCGAACCCGAAGGGCAGGAAGGTAATTTCAAGGTGCCCCCCCTGGGATTTGCCGCGACTATTAGTCGCACCAGGCTATTTCTCCCCAGAAATGGCCTGGCGCAACTAATAGTTGCGCCAGGCATAAATTTTTTATGCCTGGCGCAACTATTAGTTGCACCAGGCCAATTCTCCTAGATTTTAAGCCTAGCGCAACTAATAGTTACGCCAAGTTTAAAGGGTGGCTCCCACCCCGCGAGCTAACTTCCAGCACTATTCCTCACTGTTTTACTGTGCTTTTGCCTGGCACAACTATTAGTTGCGCCACACATATGAATAGTAACATTGGGTTTTTACCTCGAATTTCGTGTTTAGGGTTTGACTTGTTGACCACCTCAACCTTTGGGGTGTATTTTGATAGTCCTGTTGCACCCATTCCTTACCTATTTGCAACCCTCCAAGTGGCTTAAAGCCTCACCCCATCATCCACCATTAGAACCACCTTCACACATTTCCAAGCTCTCAAAATCGTAGGAAACCTTATATTTGAGATTACCTAATTGCTAACTCCAATTTAGCATCTAAGTAACCTCCTAACCTACCCTTTTCCTATAAATAGAGCCCCCCTCCCCTTGGTTTAAGGGTTGAGAAATTTGCTTAAGAGAGAAAGAGCTCAAAGTGAGAAGTTCTTCCTCCCTTTTGTGCACTATTTTCATCCAAATTCTAGAATTCCAAAACCTCTTCCCAAGCTTGTTCTTACATCCAAAACCCATAGCCTAGGTGTGTGTGATCCCCTAGCCTCCCTTCCCTACCTCTTAGCTTTAAGTCTTAGGAGTTAGAACCCCATTTCCCACCATACAAGGCTTTCAAGAGCTCATCAAAGTAAGCCATGTAAGGCTCCTCTACGGTGCTACAAGGGCCCGAGGGCTCCAGTTCTCCCCTTTCTTCTCCTATCTCTTTCAAGCTCCCTCCATCCTCTCATTTGTGCCATTACGCCGCCGATTTTTCGGTAGGAACGGAGGGGCACGAATAGGATTCTAAGCCCTTTTGGGCAAGAAGAAGCTATTTTCCTTGCTCCTACTTCATTTTATTGTTGGCCATTAGTAGAGACCTCGTTTAGCGGGTTGATCGGGTGCCTAACACCTTCCCGATCGATAACCGAAGCCCCTACCCAAGAGCCTTTGGTGTGGACCGGATTCAGAGTCATATTTTTAGCACTTAGGTGCTCATAAAAATGAACTAGGTATCCCGGGACACCGAAAGCTCCGGGTGGCGACTCTATATTTTTCATCGTTAGAGAGCGCTTCGTCGCGACGGGGATAGCATCGATTCCCACGGCTGCACACGATCGCTCATGTCATAGATCATGTCTTGGAGGACCCAATAGTCCTCTAAGCTGTGTCCAGCATATTGATGGAATGCATAGTATTTATTGTAGTCTAGATTTGCAAGCGATGGGCAAAGTTTTTCTGGTAGGAATCGGAGGAGGTTCTGAGTGTTAAGAAATCGAAAGATATTGGAGATTGAATCAGGTAGAGGGGGATAATGTTCCCGCCTCGATTGGTAGGGGCCTATAGTTGGATTAAAGTTTTACGATGGGGGGACATTATTATAATTCGGCGCATGAGCCGGTCGATTCTGTGTTGCGTATTGGTTCTGATAGGTATTAGGGTACTGGTTTCTGTTTTGATATTAGCCTTGATTTTGATTATGGCCTTGGGGTTGGTTTGCATATCTGGATTGATTAGCGCCCTGATTCTGGTTGGTATAAAGTTGTTTATTTTGATTTTGTCCAAAGTTGTACAGTTGGGAGCTACCATTATTAGAATTTTGTCCTTGGTTGACAACGGTGTTGACCTATTCGGTCCCTAAGGCTTTCTTATTATTTTTTGACTTGGATTCGCTAGAGGAGCTTATTTTGGACATAACGATTGATAGGGCAAGGTCTCCACCTTTAATGTGTCGTGCCAGTCAGGATGCCCGAAAATGAAGTGCAGTGAAGTTGAGGCAATCGCTTATGACAAGCGCGCTCTTTAACGGTTCCCTAGTATTGTCAATGATAATGTCGACCGAGTCCTTTTCTTTCATTGAAGTGTCGGTCCTTGCGACAAGTTTTCTCCATCGAGCGACAAAGTCAACAAACTCTTCATCAAGTCCTTGCTTGGTGGCCATTAGGTCGCTGAGGCTGACTGTCTCTTGGATCAAGTGTTTGTATTGATCTAAGAACTGGCCGACCAAATCGTCAAAGGTTTCGATCTTATAGAGCGGGAGTCTCGCGAACTAATCTAGAGCTTCCCCTTCTAATGAACGTTGAAAGTAGTGAATGAGAAGTCCTTGGTTATCGCGTATGGGCCAACAGTCACTGCAAAAGAGTGCCAAGTGATGGTTCAGATTTCCCGTGCCATTATATTTGATAAATTTTGGCGATTTGAATCCTATAGGCAGGTTAAATTCGACATCCCTGCAAAATTTATTGAACCCTAATGAATGACTAGGGCGCTCCCTCTTGGTCATGTACTCGTCATGCATTTTAGGGAGATCATTGTTCTTAATGGCATTGTCCTTTGGCGCGAGCCACAAGCTAGCCCTATCCAATGTGTCGTCGTTAAAGAATGTGTGAGCATGCCGCCTCAATGACGCGATGCGAACTGACACCGTACTCGAGGTAGGCGGTGGTCTTTCTTTTCGCTCTTGCTCTTCCAAATTGTGTTGTCCCCTAATGGTTTCGTATACAGCAGTCAATCCTTAAAAGCAACTCTTCAGAGTCATCGTCTCCTCTTTGTATTCTTTGGATGCTAAGTTCTACAATTTGTTGAGTGGTGAGGTTTTGCCTAGAGCTACTATTTCTATCGGTATGGCTATTACCGGCGTGCGGTGTAGAGAAGGGGTTCTCTTATTCACCAGCCATGTTAACTTCAGGTTTCCATGGGCTAAAAGTGTAAGGCGGTTCTTCCTCGTATGCGGGGTTGTCATGAAGTCCCCACAACGGAGGGTCTCCTAAACTCACTCTACGTATGCCAGACATCTCAAGTCTTTGACGAAGACTCATATATCTAAAAAGGAATCTAAATGACACAACGGGAAAGGGAAAAAGGAAATAAAATAAAACTAACTATTTAAGAAAAGTTTACAACAGGGTCCCATCGCGATCGCTAGTCTGTTGGCGCACGCTTTTTCTGAGTTCCTCCTCGGCTCCCGTTGAATCAGTGGCTCCAATTCTGTCCAGGTGGACTCTAGCGATGCGGTGTTTGGAATGATAAAAATAAATAAAAGGGGGGATTTTTCTAGGAAGGTTCCAAGTTTGATTGCGATCGCCAGCTGCAGATATTTAACAACGCTGCAACACGTCAGTGATCACGCTGTGAAGCGGGTGTAGGTTACTTCTATACTGAATCGTCCACCTGCGAACGTCAGCAGCAGTGCTTCTCTTTAGTTTAGTTAGTTTAATTCTCCTCTTATTTTCCTTTGTAATTATAATTTCGGTCAGTTTAGATTTCCTAATTCTATTATTATTATGCTCTGGTTGTGTGGACTTATTAAGGTGAGTTATATTAGTGTTCTGACGCTGTCAAGAGTTCAGTGAGCATCAAGGTTCTGGTATTACTAAAAGTTCAATCGGTTTCAGTCTCCTATTGGTACTGGGAGTGCAAATGTATCAGTTCCAATAATGTTCTAACTAAAATTAAGCTTGCTAATTGTATTGGGATTCTAATTAAAGCAATTGTAGTAATTCTACTATAATTCTAATTAAAGCACTTGTAATAATTCTACTATAATTCTAATTGAAATAAAAAGACTAATTTTTCTATGGGCCTAATTAAAGCGATAAATTTAATTTTCTACTATAATATCAACAGAAATAAAAGGACTAATTTATCTACGACCCTAATTGACGGAGTTATGATGGCAAAATATAACTAATCATGAATAAACTAAACTTCCTAGAATTCGAATTTGGAATAATCCATTAACTAAACTAATGGAAAGGAAATTTTGATTTAACACTCTAATAATTATATCAAGGCCTAATTAATGCCAATAATCAATTATGTCTAGATATAAACTAATTAAAGTAATTTATTAATTCTAAAAACTCTAAAAAAAGGGGGTTGGGCCCGCTATGCTAAGGAGGATTGGCCTCGTTCCCGAGTACCCTCCTGTAAGCTCCCTTGGGCAAATCGGGTGGCTGAGATTAAAGAGGAAAATTTGAATTTTGGATGATAAAGTAATATTTTTAGGCTTTTCAAAGTTGATTTCGGAATAAAAATTATGAATTAAATTGTAAACTAGAATTATGAAAACTAAAATTAATATTTAGGATTTTTTTTGGAGTTATTAAACTAAGAAATTAGAATTTTAAAAAAACTAAATTTTTAGGATTGAATTCGCGTCCGAAATCAGAAAATCAGGTTGTGTGATTAAGGACTGGTTCTGAACTGTGTGAGTTAGAACCAAAAATTAATAATAGGACTATAAATCATGATTTCAGAGTAGAATTTGGACTTAGGGATCGGTGTATCGGACCGTTAAATTAAGCACTGGCTCTAGAAATCGGGAAAGTAGAACCAGATATAGAAGATTCGGTCTGAAAAGGGTGCTAAACTGAAAATAAAATTAAAAATTAATAGATCTAGAGATTATAAGCTATGGTCGGAAACTAAAAAAAATTAAATTATTACCTAAGGGTCGGGGCTGCAGAGAGAAATCTCAAAGATTAGAAGCTCTATGGGTTTGTCCTTGTTGTTCTCTAGCTTCAGAATTCATTCTCTCTCGAAAATTCAAGCCTTTTTCATCCAACCTCCTCTCTCACTTCGAGAAATAAATCTTCTATAGGTTTTCCTTCAATTACGCGCCTGTTTACGGGCGTTTAATTGAATTGCGCACTTGGATTCCCGTGCTTAATCGCTTTGAGTCGGTCATCGACTTAGTGAGTGACCGACTGACCTACTCAACAAGTCTCCTAGTCCTAACAAATTAGGACTAATTGCACGCATGTTATCATGCACTCAATCTGATTAAGCATTTAACCCGAAACGTTTAATCAAGGAAACATAGGGATCAAGGGTAGTAAGACTAGGTCGGGCGTAGGCCAATTGCGCGGTGGTGATGAAGCGCTCAATCCGATCACACGTCCTATTTCTGGCACATAATCGAGTCTCGCATCGGTCTGGGAAAGGAAGTTTGGTCTGAAAGGTGGACTGGTCACACGCTTGTAATTTTGCGCGCGATCTAATTGCGCGCTGGGTTCCTAGTGCGTATTTCAGGGTTGTCCGGGTACGGTCTCTAGAATGAAATGCAAGACTATTGTTTCAATTTGCATTCTGGCTATATACTGTTGGTTAGTATATAGTCTCCCTACGCTAAGATCTGAGCCATAGAGCTATTGTTTCAGCTTGCGTTCAGCCATGTACTATTACATGGTCCCACACAGCAGGTTAAAAGGGTCACAGGTTGACCAAACAAGTTGTATACTTCGAGAAGGCAAAATGGGGGTGTCTACTCCCATACCCACTCCTAAGTGTGATCATTGATGTGTTACAGTGCTGATAAATATCGGCAGCTGACGATCGCAATAAATCAGAAACTTTTTAGGAAACCCCTTTTATTATTTATTTTTACCTTAATTATTCTAAAAACCGCATCGCTAGAGTCCACTAGGACATAGTTAAAAGCCATTGATTCAAAGGGAACCGAGAGGAACCAAGAAAAAAAGCGCGTGCCAATAGAACTGGCGATCGCGATGGGACCTTTTCGCAAACTCTGTTTCTAGATTGTTAGTTTCCAGTCTATTTCCCTATTCTTTTCCCCCTTTTCCAATAGTATCGTTTAGATTCTCTTTTATATATATATGAGTCTTCGCCAAAGACTCAAAATTTCTAGTATACGAAGAGTAAGTTTAGGTGACCCACCATTGTGGGGGTATCATGAAAACACCCCATGTATGGAGAAGAACCCTTTCATAATTCTAGCCTACGACAACCTAAAATTAATATGGCAGGTGAGCAAGAGAACCCCTTCTCTACCCCATACACTGGGAACAACCATGACGAGAGAGATGGTGGCATCAGGCAAAACCTTACCGCTCAACAAATCGTAGAACTCGGTATCCAAAGAATACAAAGAGGAGATAACAACTCTGAAGAATTGCTTCGAGGGTTGGCCGCTGCATATGAAACCATTAGGTCACGACAATTTTCAAAAGAACAAGAGCGACAAGAGAGGCCACCTCCCACCTCGAGCACCCTGTCAGCCCGTGCCACCTCACTGAGACAACCGGCCCACACATTATTTAACGATGACCCTGTGGACAAGGTTTGCTCACGGGTTGCTCTGAAAGACAGCACCGTTAAAATCGAAGACCTCCCTAGAATGCTTGATGAGTACATGGCCAAAAGAGAGCGCCCCGGTCACTCGTTCGGATTCGACAAATTTTGCCGAGACGTCGAGTTTAGTTTATCAATAGGGTTCAAGCCACCCAAATTCACTAAATACAATGGCACCGAAAATTTGAATCATCACTTGGCCCTCTTTTGCAATGATTGTCGACCCATACATGACAATTAAGTACTTATCATTCACTACTTCTAACGCTCATTAGAAAGGGAAGCTTTAGATTAGTTTGCGGGACTCCCACTTGATAAGATCCAAACCTTCGATGAATTAGTCGGTCAATTCCTGGGCCAATACAAACACTTAATCCAGGAGATAGTTAGTCTGAGCGACCTAATAACAGCTAAGCAAAGACCTGACGAAGAATTCACTGACTTCATCGCTAGATAGAGAAAACTCGCTGCTAGGACCGGCACTTCAATGAAAGAGAAGGACTCAGTTGATATTATTATCGACAACACTAGGGAACCGTTAAAGAGCGCACTCGTCATAAGTGATTGCCCCGACTTCCCTGCACTTCACTCTTAGGCATCCCGATTAGCACGACACATTAAAGGCGAAGACCTTGCTCTATCCATAGTCACGTCCAAAATAGGCTCTTCTAGCGAATCAAAATCGAAAAACAATAAGAAAGCCTTAGGGGTTGAGCAAGTTAACACCGTTGTCAACCAAGGGCAAAACTCTGATAACGGAAACTTTCAATCGTGAAATTTCTGACATAACCAAAATCAACAACGGTATACTAATCAAAATCAAGGTGCTAGTTAAAAGAGACACGCGAACCAAAACCAAGGCCACAATCAAAGTCAAGGCCAATATCAAAATAGGAACCAGTACCCTAACACCTATCAGAACCAAAACGTGACACGGAGCCAACCAGCCCACGAGCCGAATTATAATAACGTACTCCCATCGTAAAACTTCAATCCAGCCAGAGGCCCTTACCAACCAAGGCGAGAACACTATCCCCCTTTATTGGATACAATTCCTAACATCTTTCATCTCCTTAATACTCAGAACCTCCTCCAATTTCCATAGGAGAAACCTCGCCCATGGCCTGCAAATCTAGACTATAGTAAATACTGTGCTTTCCATTGATATGCAGGGCACAATTTAGAGGATTGTTGGGTCCTTAGGGATGTAATTTATGATATGAACGACCAAAATAAAATTGATTGGGAAGTGTATAGAAATCACAACCCTAATACTAATCAACCCTAACAAAATTTAGGGATCATAAACAATCCCATGCCTAACCACAACCAAGCAACACCTGCCCAGGTCCCTACTATGGATCTCCCCAGTCAACCTTCTTTCCAACCCTCTACTTTAATCACTCGCATCCAACCCTCTACCGCTTTTGCCACACCAGTAAGGGTTCCTTCACCCCTACATCCCTCGGCCCTGATCACTCGAATCGCCCCTTCGAGCCAGCCTCCATACCAAAAATTTACTCAGATACGACTACATTCTTTTAGGGCCAGGATACCATTCCTCCAGCATCACCCACTAGAACCTTCAATCCCTCTAAATCCTGAACCAACATCCCTACCACCCCCTTAATCCGATTCAGAATTCGAGCGCGGAGAGCACGTTCCCCAAACTGTAGCCCAAATCATTGCATGCGTAGAAAGTGTCACTCAAAAGGCTCCAAGCCAAGAGAGTAAAATAAAGACTTAGTGTTTACTGAACGTAGGAGAAAGCGAGCAAGAGGAACGCCCTTACTCGGGTGAAACACTGGTCTCTGCTTTCATAGAAGAGGAGGATTACACACAATATCTCCCGTCTTAGAATGGTGTCATGCAAGCACACGCTCCGCCCCTCAATTTCACTCACTCCACGAACACATCGACTTCGACTCGTGTCGGGTCTAGCCAGCAGCCGATGTGCTTGACTCTCAAGTTAGGAACCAATTACCCACCTCCTCTCCCTCGAAGTAAGGATTTCACAAGCACACAACCACTAGAGGGAAATGTGAGAGAAAGAGAGGTCAACTTGCCTCCCCCACCTCATATCATCCCTCCACCAATCTCTGCACCTTAACCACTCCAACCACTTGCACCCATGGTTTACCGGCTAGGAAAAGAAGTGACGCTCGAGCCAAGACAAGAATATGACCTCCTCCGACATCTCTAGAAGATCCCAGCCCAGATATCCATACTAGAACTTATTAAGAAATTGCCTGATCATCACCGGTTGTTGATAAGGACACTCGAAGACACGCAAGTGGACGAGGACACGACCCTAGACAAACTTCATCAAATCACTTTAGTCGTGGCGCAACCCCCAGCACTCATGTTCATAGACACAGATATGCCTAAAGAGTCCCTAAGCGGAAGTGCGGCCCCCATATATCTCATAGTCATAATTAGAGGATTCTCTGTACTACACACACTAGTTGACACGGTCGTAGGACTTAACATCTGTCCTCTCACCATGTTAAAGACTCTCGAATACACAGAGCAAGATGCTAGGCCCTCCGCCCTGTCACTTATAGCCTATGATGGCTCATGTCATTTCGTGAAAGGAACTATTAAGCTACAGGTTCACCTTGGGCCGGTAACGAAAGACATCACCTTTCATGTTTTCGACTCTGCTTGTACATACAATCTTATCTTAGGAAGAAAATGGCTAGAGTCCATGAAGGCCATCGCGTCCATATACCATCAATGTGTCAAATTCCCATACGAGGACTCCATCGTCAGTATATACGCTGACGCACCCCTTCAGGATATAGACATTGATTATGCAGCGAGCATACCAACCACTCACAACTACGTATTGAACACGGGCCATATTCAAAAGACTCAAACCGCTAAGACCCCATCGTCGTAGAGGTCCATCCCCCTGACCGTCCTAATTCTCCCCCAATGTGTCAACAAAACTTAGTGAAGAGAGAGATTGGGCCGGACCTCACCAAACTTTATGGCATTAACCCCACCGCGACAAAAGGGTGGGATCTCACGTACCAACTTGGATATGTCCCTCACACCGAACTCGGTAAAAATAAACAAGGTTGTATAAGACCTGTTATTCCAACAAAAATATGTAAACACTTAAGATTAGATTATCGATCGGATGGCTCACAAGCCGACTTATGCCCTACCTCACCGAAATGGTCTCTATATGACCACTTCGTCTATGGGACCACTGAGAAAGCTGACGTGTCGAAGTGTAAGGAAGTATCCTTCGCCAATTTCCAAGAAACAGAAGTTGAATGAATGGCCAAAGCATTCAATGATTTGACAAGTCTCAACGACAATATCGATAGACCACTCGAAGGAGTCAAACCCTTGTTTGATCCTAAAGAGTCTGTAGATGAGAGGAGAGAAGAGCCTCTAGAAACCAAAGCATGATTAGAAGATTGGGAATCTACCGATGACGAAGACTCTCATATAGCTGCCCTGCAAGATGATGAAGAGCACTTGCGCTCAACATGGGAAGAGGATGACGCTCCACTAGAAAAACTTAACCCGTATCGCGTCCACCTCGGCCTTGGCCTTGGAGGGTGGGAATGCCCATGGGATTCCCCTTGTATCATTTACCCTTACCAGCCCCACTGTCGGGCATGCACCAGTATATTAGAATGTTTCGCCGAGTGGACCCGACAGTCTGCGATAGAGGGATCAAACCATTCCAACCCCGCGATGACAGAAACTAACAATGACCTACTAGCTCAGCAGCAAAAGATCCCGATGGCTATCCATCTGATCCAGAAGAAAACACTCAATCCGCCTTTATAGAGTTTGAAGAGGAACTCGAACTAGATACTTCTATATCCCCAGATTCATTCGCCGCACCTCCAAATATTTTAGAAATCTCTTGAAGAAGAATGGCAGCCTCCCCCAAGTGATGACGAAGACTACTGGATAGATCTTCCTGCACTCGAGTTGGCCGAGCGAGTTAATTTAGGTCTTCAAGCGTTATCAAATCAAGAAGATGAGTTCAATGCCATCTTCGATTCTAATTTAGAAGGATGGGAATGCCCTTGGGAATCCCCCAGCATCCTTCACCATTACCAACATCGCTTTCAAGCATGCGCGCTCATCCCAACATATTATGAAGAATAAGGAAAAGAACTCGCTACCCCTGAGGATCCTTCAGGAGATTCCCCTCAGCAGGAAGAGCGACCATAACTCAAACGCAGATAGTTTAATCGACTACGAACTTCAGAGTTTCTTCGATGAAGAGGCCATTAACGTGATAGAGAAAATTCGAACATCAGCGCCACTTATTTACAAGGTCTCATTAGCTGAGGACTCCAAAAAAAAATGCCAAATTTACAACAAGTCTATATTTCATGAAGGATCGTCCGAATGGCTCCAGCAATCGTCTCGCTTCCTCAACTAGAGGAAGCAATTCTCCCGGCGCCCCTTAAGGCGACCGACCCTATACCATATTTATTATCAAAAATCAAAAAAATAGAAAAAATAGAAAACCCTAAAAATTTGGAAATACAAAATCCAAAAAAATCATAAAACCTCATAAAAGAAAGGGAATCCTTCATCCCTAACCAGATTTATGGCCAACAAGGAGACTCTTCTCCTAAGGTTTCTATCTCATTCTTCACACAGGAACGTAAAGCGTCCTGGCTAGATAGTAAGCCGGTGATCATACCGGACAAGATACTTCATGACTTCGATAAAAGGATCAATAACCATGATCTTTACCTTACCAAAGATCTCTCTATTATAAATTATGCCGACGAAGGGTTACCTTTCGCAAATTCAAAGCCCCAGCATAGTAACTTCACAGTATATGAGCTTATCGAGGATGAAGAAAGGGCACCAGTTACAAAGGAGGCACTGAACTTCCAACGGGTTCTCAAGCATTTCAATGAGTAAACCCAAGCTGCCTCAGAACCCACCGAAGAACTTAACTTTGGCACTGAAGAGAAACCTAAAAAGTTGTTGATTAACGCAACGCTCAATCCTAAGGAATGCCAACAAATTTCACAAGTCTTGGAAGAACACCTCGATTCCTTTGCATGGTCTTATGATGATATGCCCAGTCTATACCCTAGTTTAGTAGAACATCATCTTGTCTTAGAACCCGATGCAAAGCCTATTAAGCAGAAACTCCACAAGATGCACCCATAAACTGCCCTTCAAGTTAAAGAAGAAGTCAACAAGTTACACAAAGCCAAATTTATTCGAGTCGTTCGTTAGCCTAAGTGGGTCGCCAACATAGTACCTGTCACCAAGAAAGATGGCAGAGTGTGAGTTTGCATTGACTTCCGAAATCTCAACCAGACGTGCCCAAATGATGACTTCCCACGTCCACACAATGACACCCTAGTCAACAATATCGCTGGACATGAGATGCTATCCTTTATGGACGGTTTCTCTGGATACAATCAGATCAAATTAGTGGAGTCTGACCAAGAGAAGACTTCCTTCACCACACTATGGGGGACATACTGTTACGACGTCATGCCTTTTGGGCTCAAGAATGCAGGAGCCATGTATCAACGCGCCATGATGGCTATTTTTCACGACATGATGCATAAGTGTGTAGAAGTTTATGTTGATAACATATTAGTGAAGTCTCAAACACGAGTAGGACATGTTGAAGCACTCTGACTTATTTTACAGAGAGCTAAGAAGTATCAGCTAAAAATGAACCCAAAGAAATGCATTTTCAGAGTCACCTCAGGAAAATTACTTGGTGTTATTGTTAGCAAGCGAGGAATCAAAGTTGACCCTGTAAAAGTCAAAGCCATCCTCGAGATGCCGCCTCCCAGTAATATCAAAGAATTACGAGGCCTGATAGGAAGATTGCAATTCATCAGGAGATTCATTTCCCAGCATTCGGACAGATGCGATCCTTTCTACAACCTACTTAAAGGAGGGGCTAAATACCAATGGGACGACCAATGTCAACCGGCCTTTGACAATATCAAGAAATACCTCCTTAACCTGCCTATACTGTCACCACCCGTCCCCGAAAAACCTCTAATTTTATACCTCTCAGCAAACGATAAAGCAATGGGAGTAATTATCAGACAATACGAAGAAGACGGCAAGAGAGAGGAGGCTATCTACAACCTCAGCAGGACAATGGTCGAATACAAACGAAAATATACTCCGATGGAGAAGACTTGCCTCACACTGGTGTGGGCCTCAACCAAATTGTGACATTACTTTAGAGCATATAAAATACTAGTACTGGCCCAAATGGACCCTCTGAAGTATGTATTCGAAAAGCCCGCAACATCAGGAAAGATCGCTCGTTGGCACATGCTATTACAAGAATTTGACATCACTTATGTCACGCAGAAGTCGATCAAAGGACAAGCGATCGCTGATTATCTCGCAGACCTCCCACTCCCGAATGATGAACCTATACACGCCGATTTTTTCAATGAAGACATATTCATGATTCATAACGAAGAGCCCGATAAGACCTCATGGATCCTCTATTTTGACGACGCTCTAAATCACAAAGGAAAAGGTATCGAGATAGTCTTCCTAAGCCCAGAAAGAGTTATCATACCTAAAGCTTTTCAACTAGATTTTCCTGTCACTAATAATGTCACAGAATATGAAGCTTTTATAGCTGGCTACGAGCAGCACTAAAATTAGGAGTTAAACAATTAAAAACCGTTGGTGACTCCAAACTAGTAATTTCACAAGTTATAGGAGAATGGAAAACTAAGGAAAGGAAACTAATGGCATACCTAGAAACCGCTCAATATTTAGTAAAAAAATTTGAAAGAATCTCTTTTATACACATCCCTAGATTAGAAAATGAGCTCACAGATTCTTTAGTCACGCTAGCCTCAGTCATCCAAATACCTGTCAGACAAAATACCAAGACCTTCTTCGTTGAAAAGCTGATAGTACTTGCCCAAGAGGTAGCATGGACCGTCAAGAGAGAATTATCCATCCTCCCCACAAGTACAGGGCCAAAAGAAGTAATTATCCAAGAAAAGCACGTCAAGGCAAACACTAAAGTCGCCATGTTCAGATTTGAAAAATCACCGATTGACGATGGACAGCCATGGTACTTCGATATCTAGAATTTCTTGAAATATCAACATGTCCCTCTGTATGCTATGAAAATTGAATAAAAGACCATAAGGAATAGATGCACCCGATTCTGCATCCTCGACGAGACATTATACAAAGAAGCTTTCACCAAAGGAGTACTACTACGATGCATCACGACCGTCGAAGGATAATACATCATTCAAGAAGTATACGCCAGTGCCTGTAGCACCCACTCCGGTAGACAGAGACTCGCTGATCAAGTTACACGACAAGGTTACTTCTAGCCGACAATGATCAGAGATTGCCACCTCTATGTTCAATCCTATAAGCAATGCCAAGAATACGCCTCACTCATCAAAGCTCCATCAGTTGCTTTGAATACCATGACCTCGATATGGCCATTCTCGATGTACGCCTTCGACATCATTGGCCCTTTTATTGATACAGTTGGGAACACCCACAAGCACACATTCATACTTACAGTGACCGAATACTACCCTAAATGGGTAGAAGCTGAATCCTATGTCAAAATCACCGCTTCAAAACTAGTGAGCTTTATCATTCAGAATATCATCACCAGCTTTATCATTTAGAATATCTTCACCCAGGATGTTTGTCACCGACAACGGACCACAGTTCATCGCGGAGAAGATGAAGAAGCTATGCAAGAAGTTCAACATTGATCTACACCACTCATCACCGTTCTACCCTCAAGGCAATGGACAGGTAGAAGCTACGAATAAAATGCTAATCTGAAACTTAAAATGCACAGTAGAAGTAAGCAATGGAGCCAACTGGCCTGAACGACTACCAGAAATACTCTGGGCCTATAGAACCTCTATTCGCATGGCTATTGTCCAAACTCCCTACCTCCTCACCTATGGGATGGAGGCAATCCTACCATATGAGATATGAGTACCGTCTTTATGCATTCAACTCGATGAGCAATCCTTAGATGAGAGGAGAATTGCCCTACTTATGCAGCTAGAGCAGCTCGATGAGACACGTATAAGGGCAGCTGATCATGCTCAGGTATATCAGAGGAGAGTGGTCAGGGCTTACGATAAGAAAGTCCTCGAACGAACCTTTAATACCAGAGAATTAGTCTTGAAGAAAATTATGCCTTCCAAGCACGCCCACCCAAAAGGAAAGCTGAAACCAAACTGGGAAGGCCCATATGTCATAACAACTGCATACCCTGGAAATGCCTACAAACTGGCGAATCAAGATGGGGAAGAACTCCCTAGTCCTTGAAACGCCATGTACCTTAGAAAATACTACCCCTAACCCTGTGATCGTCATATCCCATGGTCCAATACTTATACTTACCACCCCCGTAGTCATCAAGACTCATTCATTGGTCGTACGCCTTCAATTCTCAAAATATCCTTAAGACCTCCGATTTATTGCCCACCTTTTCGCACTTGGGCAATTTGAGCAAAGTACTAGTAACCTATCTAACCTCTTTCAAAAGCATAAGTAACACCTGATCCTCATTTTCCTTCCCCCGCCATTAGAAGAGACGTTAGAGCAAAAAACATGAAGATGTTAGGTTTAATCAAAACTCATCATTCTTATGCTAGCAGGATGCTTTCAAAAAAGATACGCATTTACATGTCCAAAAAAAATCGAGTGAGAGCATTACGACGAATGAACAAGTCAATGAGCTTAGGGAAGCATAAGCAGGCTGTGAGGACATCTCTGGTAATTTCACTAGAAGTGTATAAGCAAGCTGCGAGGGAACCCCTGATATCCCCATACTACTAGATGTCGTCGTAAGGTGACGGGAGGAGGATAAACTCCTACTAACCATAGAATATGAGATTTTGACGGTGCCGAAGCATGACGAAGAGCTCGATCATGGCATCCCCCATCTAGCTCTGACTTAGATTCTGATTCTGAATAGGATGTATATAGTCATGTTTAGAGTTGTACAGTTAGGATATGTTTACCTCATTTCTTGTAGACCGCTTTTCCTTACATTTTGCATATATTGGTGTAAATATAGAAATTTTGGTTTAGTCTTGTCCCCTTTTAGGTGTTTTGCTTCCTACTAGCTATGGTCTTGTTTGTATATTGCTGTTCTTTCTAAAGCTGCACTTTAGTTATTTATTTTTCTTTCCTTGTGTCTCTGTATATGTTTCTCTTGCTGCACATTTCCCTCTCTTTCAAGCAGTGAGGACATTGCTCTTAATAGGTTTGGGGGTGTGGCAGCTTACCAATGGATAGTTAATGGTAGTGCAGCAAGGTTTTCAACTGAAATTGAGGAAATGAAATAATTTCACACCTGATTTTTGTTTGAAAAAGAGGAAATTAAAACTTTTTAAAACCAGAACTTGTTATAGTTCTAACATCTTCATGAAGCAAATATTAAGAATTTTCAAAAAAAATGAATGCTTAATGAACCTGAAATGCGAGGAGATTGTGAGGATATACCCCAGAAGTCTAATGAAAGACCATATCCAGTGAGATTTGGGCCTGAGAAATTTTTTTCTTGAAGAGTGTCTTGGCAATTTCTTCTGCTCTAAGGACTGATTGGACCTAGATCTGCTCACTAGAAGTTAAGAAAATCCAAATTGAAATACACGAAAGATTACGACTGCTCCATAAATTACCACCCCGAAAAAGCTAATGTCGTCGCTGATGCACTTAGTAGAAAATCTTCGGCACTATTAGCCAGGTTAAAATTTTGGAAGCCCTTCAATGAACTCGCCGAAGAAGACATTTACCTTCAAGAGATTGACGATGGTGTATATTTGGCACGAATTGTGATGAGTCCGTTCATTTTGGACAAAATCAGGGAAATACAGCGTACGAACCCAGAGATCCTCAAAATTATTGAAACCATAGGATCGAAACCTGATTTCAGCCTAAGGACGGATGGGATGTTACACTTCAGACAAAGACTGTGCGTACCCAATGACCCTCAAGTAAAAAAGGAGATACTTGATGAAGGTCACAAATCAGGATACTAAGTACATTCAGGCAGTACTAAGATGTATCAAAATCTGAGAAATTGGTATTGGTGGCCGAATATGAAACGGGAAATAGCCAAATACATGTTGAAATGCTTATTGTGTCAACAAATCAAAGCAGAACACCAAAAATTGGCCAGACTTATACAACCCCTACCCATCCCGGAATGGAAGTGGGAAAACATATCTATGGACTTCATCGTAGGTCTACCAAAGACGATGAAGAAGAACGATGCAATCTGGGTGATAGTTGACAGATTGACTAAGTCAGCACATTTCTTACCATTCAAGACTACCACGGATAGGAATAAGCTTGCCGAAACATATCTGAAAGAAATCATCAAACTACATGGGGTCCCAGTCAGCATTGTCTTTGACCGAGACTCAAAATTTACTTCAAAATACTAGACAACTTTTCAACAAGCTCTGGGTACTCGATTAGATTTTAGTACTACCTTCCACCCATAGACGGACGACCAGACGGAAAGAGTGAATCAAGTAGTTGAAGATATGTTACGAGCGTGTATGCTCGACTTTCGAGGGAACTGGGACGATCACCTCCCGCTGATCGAGTTCTCTTACAATAATAGCTACCAGGCAAGTATAGGAATGTCCCCTTTTGAAGCTTTATATGGTAGAAGTTGCAGAACGCCGTTGTGTTGGGACGAAGTTGGAGTTAGGAAGATGCTTGAACCCGAACTAGTCCAAACTACGACTGAGAAAGTCAAACTAATACGCGAACGACTTAAGATAGCCCAGGATCGTCAGAGAAAGTACGCCGACCCTCACCGTATTAATTTAGAGTTTGAGGTAATACTTTTAAAATTTCAAACTTTAAATTTCTTTACAAATTGTATTCGTAATTAATCACTAAAATCTTTTAATAGGTTAGCGAACAAGTTTTCATTCGTGTTTCTCCGACCAAGGGAGTCATGCGTTTTGGGAAGCGAGGGAAACTAAGCCCCAGATATGTAGGGCCTTTCGAAGTCACAAAATGTGTGGGCGAGGTTGCGTATAAAATCTCTCTACCGCCACAATATATGGGAATCCATGACGTTTTTTACGTATTAATGTTGAGGAGATACATCTATGACCCATCACACATAGTGGAGATCGAACCCGTCGATATAAAGGAGGATCTCACTACCATAGCGAGACCGATCAAGATCCTCGACCACAAAGTTCAAGTCTTCAAGAACAAAATGATGAGATTAGTGTTGGTCCAATGGCAACATCACACGCCAAAGGAAGCAACCTAGGAGAATGAAGATGACATCAAAGAAAACCATCCTGAGCTTTTTGAATAACCGGTACGTAATTTTTGGGGAATAAATTTTTTAGAGGGAGAGAATGTAACAACCCTGATGATTTTTTTTATTATCGTTGAACCTTTGACTTTTGATGAGAAGCTGAGACTATGGAGAAGTACCTTGAGCTCATTCTCTCATTTACGTAATTTTTTAGGACGAAAATATTATAAGGGGGAGAGAATGTAATAACCCAAATTTTTTAACTTTATTTAACGGTATTAGATGATGTACCACACAATGTGCAGTGCTAACGCTCCACACCGAAATCTACCCACTTTAGAAATAGTCTGATTTTTTATATCAATATTAGACTCATTACGGAGTACTCGCCGATACGATTCCAACGATATAGAATTTGTCAATTTTCGATAAGAATATAAAAAGTTATGCCCGTTTGAAGAGCGAAGCAGGTTAAAGGGCACAACTGTAATTTCGGGAGAGAATCACCATTTACCTTGGTGCTTACACAAAGCGCTGGAACAAAACCTCTTCTCAAGCTTTTCAAGTCACGTATGAATTCTACTTGCGTGAAAAAAAAAAAAACTACTATATTATTAAATCTTGTACGGAAGTCTTAATTAGAGTTAACCTAGAAAGGGAATCAAATATATATTTACTTCTCTCAGTTGTCTCTCTCTATTCTCTCTTCTCTGCAAAAGCTCTGACAGTGCCATCCTTCACAATTCCTCGTCAGATCTCCATCGATTTTCGATCTTATCAGAGAATCTTACACCATCAAAGTTTCTCATCGCCGTGACCGATCTATCATAAGAAAGGATTTCTCACGAAAAGACTAAGGCATATCGTCTCTCGAATCCGATCTCCATCAACCCAAATCATCGTAGGATTCGAATCACGCTTCAACAGGTGGGTGCCTCTAAATCTATCTTAAATTATTCAGTTATTTCTTAAAAAGAAAACCCTAAATTTTTTCTTAAATTTTGATAAATTTCGGGTCTTAAAAACATAAAAATTTGACCCAAAATCGATAGGATCGTTTTTCCTAGATTTTTGTAAAATTTGGCCAAACTCTTCAATAGACATAGCCTCGGTATTTTAGCCATAACTCTTTACTCTGAATTTGGATTGATGTGATTCTTGTGGCATTGAAAAGAAGACAACGAGATCTACAACTTCATCTGAAATAGCAATTTCACGAATTTAATATTTTTAACGTCAAAATTGAGCTACAAGTCAGGATATATTTCAGATGATCCAAGATGCACGGGTTTGACATTATTTTTTTGAACTCTTGGGCTACTTTATACTAAACTTATCTCCAAACTTATAAATCGCTAAAATTAAATAATATATATTAAATAGCTTGCATCAAATAACAATCTATAAGTTTAAGGGGTCAAATATTAACGTTTTTCAATACTTACCATTTTGTTACCTCCTTTAAGCCTCATACAATCCTTGAATTGACACATGTGCTCCTTTAGAATTTTAAAATATGTCGGATCGCTATACCAATCAATCACCAAATTTCATGGATACAATTAACCCTAATGAAGTATAGTTTCAACTCTATTGCAAAATAAATATAGTTAAATATTTTTTATTTTCTATTTTACTTTAATATTTCGTATGTTATGCTTTTTATTAATTTTCTTTAAAAATATGAAATGCTTAAGGTTTATATTATAGTTCATTCTTATATATGTTCACCATTATCATATGACATTCATCATATAGAAAATCACGATAGAGCATACGCATATAAGTTAAGAATAAGATATGACACATGACATAAGCCTTCGTCATGGTGGGGTTTCTTTCACGGTCACGTGGAACTTGGAATGTAGGCATCCATGTACGGATGCGACCCCTCTATGGTAGTATGGGATATCACATGAAGTACATCCAGGTTACTACGAAACCCGTCCCTTAGAAAACGTGGTTTAGTGAAGCCTATCGCACCGTGGCCCATTCTAACTAAGTTTTAAGAAAAAATGAGAAAAGAATATGTTAAGACACATGTATGTTAAGAAAGTGGGGACTTAAGCCCACTCAAATATGAAATCGGGGAGGGGACCTAAGCCCGTAACCGAAAAATGATATGATATGTAAGACACGCTGTGAAGGCCAGCTAAATATTAATTAAGCTTCTACACGTGCCATACCTTACGAGCCACCGTAAGGGCCTAACGTCTGCAGTCAAGACGGGTCTTAAGGACATTATAGCCTTGTCTCGAATTAAGGGGACATCGTGGTTACTATGTCGGCAACCTCATCTGGTTGGATGGTGGTTTATGTTATAATATGGAGGTTAGATGGTTATCTACACGTGGGCCTAGCGTGGTAGGCTCAAGCAGCGATCCTGGCATAGATTGTTTAAATAAGATAAGATGCGAAGTACGTTGTGTAGGCATATGAAGTAATTAATAAGACTTACGATATGTCACGCATGCTAAGTTTATGAGACTTATAATATGCTTTTCAGTTGGATTATGATATGTTATGAGTTATGGATAATTTAGTCATTTTATTTAAATGCTAATTTTAGTTTCAAAATACACTGCAACTCAAGCGATTGCACACACGATCACCTGGGTAAGTTATGGTGGATCGATTGTGCAACCCACTGAGTTTATATGACTGAGTAAACTCACCCCTCTCCCAAAATCTAACAGTTTCATGTGAAGATTCTGCTTATCTCGTCCTTGATGATACGGAAGCAGCTAATCCGGAGACGGCTCATATAAACGAGGATGTCGGCTACCACCTTGATGAGAACATAGACCCGACAAAATTTTACCAGCATTGAGAACCCTTTTACTCTAGCTTTTCCTTACTTCTTGAGAGACTTGTTTTAGCCATGTACTATTACATGGTCCCACACTGTGGGTTAAAAGGGTTGACCGAACAAGTTGTATACTTCGAGAAGGCAAAATGGGGGTGTCTAGTCCCTTACCCGCTCCAAAGTGTGATCATTGATATGTTGCAGCGTTGATAAATATCTGCAACTACAATCGCAATAAATCAGAAACTTTTTAGGAAACCCCTTTTATTATTTATTTTTACCTTAATTATTCCAAAAACTGCATCGCTAGAGTACGCTAGGACATAGTTGAAAGGCATCGCTAGAGTCCACTATTTCCCTATTCTTTTCCCCCTTTTCCAATAGTATCATTTAGATTCCCTTATATATATATATATATATATGAGTCTTCGCCAAAGACTCAAAATTTCTGGTATACGAAGAGTAAGTTTAGGAGACCCGCCATTGTGGGGGTATCATGAAAACACCCATGTATGGAGAAGAACCCTTTCATAATTCTAGCCCATGACAACCTAAAATTAATATGGCAGGTGAGCAAGAGAACCACTTCTCTACCCCATACACTGGGAACAACCATGACGGGAGAGATGGTGGCATCGGACAATACCTTATTCCTCAACAAATCGTAGAACTCAGTATCCAAAGAATACAAAGAGGAGATGACAACTCCGAAGAATTGCTTCGACGGTTGGACGCTGCATACGAAACCATTAGGTCACGACAATTTTCAGAAGAACAAGAGCGACAAGAGAGGCCACCTCCCACCCCGAGCACCCTGTCACCCCGCGCCACCTCACTAAGACAACCGGCCCACACATTATTTAATGATGACCCTCTGGACAAGGTTTGCTCACGGGTTTCTCCGAAAGATGGCACCGTTAAAATCGAAGACCTCCCTAGAATGCTTAATGAGTACATGGCCAAAAGAGAGCGCCTCGGTCACTCATTCAGATTCGACAAATTTTGCCAAGACCTCGAGTTTAGTTTATCAATAAGGTTCAAGCCACCCAAATTCACTAAATATAATGGCACCGAAAATCCGAATCATCACTTGGCCCACTTTTGCAATGATTGTCGAGCCATACGTGACAATTAAGGACTTTTCATTCACTACTTCTAATGCTCATTAGAAGGGGAAGCTTTAGATTAGTTTACGGGATTCCCACTTCATAAGATCCAAACCTTCGATGAATTTGTCAGTCAATTCCTGGGCCAATATAAACACTTAATCCAGGAGATAGTTAGTCTCAGCGACCTAATAGCAGCTAAGCAAGGACCTGACGAAGAATTCACTGACTTCGTCGCTAGATGGAGAAAACTCGCTACTAGGACCGGCACTTCACTGAAAGAGAAGGACTCAGTTGATATTATTATCAACAACACTAGGGAACCGTTAAAGAGCGCAATCGTCATAAGTGATTGCCCTGACTTCACTGCACTTCACTCTCGGGCATCGCGATTAGCACGACACATTAAAGGCGGAGACCTTGCTCTATCCAAAGTCACGTCCAAAATAGGCTCTTCTAGCGAATCGAAAAACAATAAGAAAGCCTTAGTGGCTGAGCAAGTTCACACTGTTGTCATCCAAGGGCAAAACTCTAATAACGAAAACTTTCAATCGTGAAATTTCGGACATAACCAAAATCAACAACAGTATACTAATCAAAATCAAGGTGCTAGTCAGCAAAGACACGCGAACCAAAACCAAGGCCATAATCAAAGTCAAGGCCAATATAAAAATAGGAACCAGTACCCTAACACCTATTAGAACCAAAATGTGACACGGAGTCAACTGGCCCACGAGCCGAATTATAATAACGTACCCTCATTGTAAAACCTCAATCCAGCCAGAGGCCCTTACCAACCAAGGTGGGAACACTATCCCCCTTTATCGGATACAATTCCTAACATCTTTCGTCCCCTTAATACTCAGAACCTCCTCCGATTCCCACAGGAGAAACCTCACCCATGGCCTGCAAATCTAGACTATAATAAATACTGTGTTTTCCATCAATATGCAGGACACGATTTAGAGGACTGTTGGATCCTTAGGGATGTAATTTATGATATGAACGACTGAAATAAAATTGATTGGGAAGTGTATAGAAATCCCAACCCTAATACTAATCAACCCTAACAAAATTTAGGGATCATAAACAATCCCATGCCTAACCACAACCAAGCAACACCTCCCCAGGTCACTACTATGGATCTCCCTAGTCAACCTTCTTTCCAGCCCTCTACTTTAATCACTCGCATCCAACCCTCTACCACTTTTTCCACACCAGTAAGGGTTCCTTCACCCCTACATCCCTCGACCCTGATCACTCGAATCGCCCCGTCGAGCCTACCTCCATACCCAAAATTTACTCAGATATGAGTACATTCTTTTAGGGCCAGGAGACCATTCCTCCATCGTCACCCACTAGAACCTTCAACCACTCTAAATCCTGAACCAACATCCCTACCACCCCCTTCATCCGATTCAAAATCTGAGTGCGGAGAGCACGTTCCCCAAACTGTAGCCCAAATCACTGCATGCGTAGAAAGTGCCACTCGAAAGGCTCCAAGCCAAGAGAGTAAAACAAAGACTAAGTGCTTACTGAACATAGGAGAAAGCGAGCAAGAGGAACACCCTGACCCAGGTGAAACACTAGTCTCTGCTTTCATAGAAGAGGAGGATTACACACAATATCTCTCGCCTTGGAACGGTGGCGTGCAAGCACACGCTCCGCCCCCCAATTTCACTCACTCCACGAACACATTGACTTCGACTCGTGTCGGGTCTAGCCAGCAGTCGACGTGATTAACTCTCAAGTTAGGAACCAATTACCCACCTCCTCTCCCTCGAAGTAAGGATTTAACAAGCACATAACCACCAGAGGGAAATGTGAGAGAAAGAGAGGTCAACTTGCCTCCCCGGCCTCATATCATCCCTCCACCAATCTCTGCACCTCAACCACTCCAACCACCTACACCCATGGTTTACCTGCTAGGCAAAGAAGTGACGCTCGAGCCAAGACAAGAATATGACCTCCTGCGAAATCTCTAGAAGATCCCAGCCCAGATATCCATACTAGAACTTAATAAGAAATCACCTAATCATCACCGGTTGTTGATAGGGACACTCGAAGAAAAGCATGTGGACGAGGACACGACCATAGACAAACTTCATCAAATTGCTTCAGTCATGGCGGAACCCCCAGCACTCATGTTCATAGACACAGACATGCCTAAAGAGTCCCTCAGTGGAAGTGCGGCCCCCATATATCTCACAGTCAGAATTAGAGAATTCTTTGTACTACACGCAGTAGTTGACAAGGGAGCAGGACTTAACATCTGCCCTCTCACCATGATAAAGACTCTCGAATACACAGAGCAAGACGTTAGGCCCTCTGCCCTATCACTTATAGCCTATGATGGCTCACATCGTTTCGTGAAATGAGCTATTAAGCTACATGTTCGCCTTCGGCCCGTAACGAAAGACATCACCTTTCATGCTTCCGACTCGGCTAGTACATATAATATTATCTTAGGAAGAAAATGGCTAGAGTCCATGAAGTCCATCGCGTCCATATACCATCAATGCATCAAATTCCCATACGAGGACTCCATCGTCCGTATATACACTGACGCATCCCTTCAAGATATAGACACTGATTATGCAATGAGCATACCAACCGCTCACAACTATGTATTGAACACAGGCCATATTCAAAAGACTCGGACCCCTGAAGACCCAATCGTCGCAGAGGTCCATCCCCCTGACCGTCCTAGTTCTCCCCCAATGTGTCAACAAAACTTAATGAAGAGAGAGATCGGCCCGGACCTCACCAAAATTTATGGCATTAACCCCACCGCGATAAAAGGGTGGGATCTCATGTACCAACTTGGATATGTCCCTCACACTGAACTCGGTAAAAATAAACAAGGTTGTATAGGACCTGTCGTTCCAACAAAAATATGTAAACACATAGGGTTATATTATCAATCGGACGGCTCACAAGCGGACTTATGCCCTACCTCACCGAAATGGTCTCTATATGACCACTTCGTCTATGGGACCGCTGAGAAAGTTGACGTGCCGAAGTGTAAGGAAGTATCCTTCACCAAATCCCAAGAAACAGAAGTTGAATGAATGGCCAAAGCATTCAATGATTTGACGAGTCTCAACGACACTATCGATAGACCACTCGAAGGAGTCAAACCCTTGTTTGATCCTAAAGAGTCCGTAGATGAGAGGAGAGAAGAGCCTCTAGTAACCAAACCATGATTAGAAGATTGGGAATCTACCGATGACGAAGACTCTCATATAGCTGCCCTATAAGATGACGAAGAGCAATTGCGCTCAACGTGGGAAGAGGATGACGCTCCATCAGAAAATCTTAACCCATATAGCGTCCACCTTGGCCTTGGCCTTGGAGGGTGGGAATGCCCATGGGATTCCCCATGTATCATTTACCCTTACCAGCCCCACTGTAGGGCATGCACTAGTATATTAGAATGTTTCGCCGAGTGGACCTGACGGTCTATAATAGAGGGATCAAACCATTCCAACCCGCGACGACAGAAACTAACAATGACCAACCAGCTCAGCAGAAGAAGATCCCGATGGCTATCCATCTGATCTAGAAGGAAACACTCAACCCGCCTTTATAAAGTTTGAAGAGGAACTCGAACTAGATACTTCTATATCCCCAGATTCGCTGCAACTCCAAATATTTTGGAAGTCTCTTGAAGAAGAATGGCAGCCTCCCCCAAGTGATGACGAAGACTACTGGATAGATCTTCCCACACTCAAGTTGGCCAAGCGAGCTAATTTAGGTCTTCAAGCATTATCAAATCAAGAAGATGAGTTCGATGCCATCTTAGATTCTAATTTAGAAGGATGGGAATGCCCTTGGGAATCTCCCTGCATCCTTCACCATTACCAACCTCGCTGCCAAGCATGCGCGCTCATCCCAACATATTATGAAGAATAAGGAAAAGAACTCGCTACCCCTGAGGATCCTTCAGGAGATTCCCCTCAGCTGGAAGAGCAGCCATATTATGACTCAGACGCAGATAGTTTAATCGACTACGAACTTCAAAGTTTCTTCGATGAAGAGGCCATTAACGTGATATAGAAAATTCGAACATCAGCGCCACTTATTTACAAGGTCTCATTAGCTGAGGACTCCAAAAAAAAATGCCAAATTTACAACAAGTCTATATTTCGTGAAGGATCATCTGAATGGCTCCAGCAGCCATCTCACTCCCTCAACTAGAGGAAACAATTCTCCCGATGCCCCTTGAGGCGACTGACCTTGTACCATATTTATTATCAAAAATTAAAAAAATAGAAACAGAAAATCCTAAAAATTTGGAAATAAAAAAATCCAAAAAAATCATAAAACCTCATAAAAGAAAGGGAATCCTTCATCCCTAACCAGATTTATGGCCAACAAGGAGACTCTTCTCCAAAGGTTTCTATCTCATTCTTCACACAGGGACGTAAAGCGTCCTAGCTAGACAGTAAGCCGGTGATCATACCGGACAAGATACTTCATGACTTCGATAAAAGGATCAATAACCATGATCTTTACCTTACCAAAGATCTCTCGGTTATAAATTATGCTGACGAAGGGTTACCTTTCGCAAATTCAAATCCCCAATGTAGTAACTTCACAGTATATGAGCTTATCGAGGATGAAGAAAGGGCACCAGTTACCAAGGAGGCACTAGACTTCCAACAGGTTCTCAAGCATTTCGATGAGTAAACCCAAGCTGCCATAGAACCCATCGAAGAACTTAACTTTGGCACTGAAGAGAAACCTAAAGAGTTGTTGATTAGCGCAACGCTCAATCTTAAGGAATGCCAACAAATTGCACAAGTCTTGGAAGAACACCTCGATTCCTTCGCATGGTCTTATGATGATATGCCCAGTCTAAACCCTAGTTTAGTAGAACATCGTCTTGTCTTAGAACCCGATGCAAAACCTGTTAAGCAGAAACTCCACAAGATGCACCCATAAACCGCCCTTCAAGTTAAAGAAGTCAACAAGTTACACAAATCCAAATTTATTTGAGTCGTTCGTTACCCTAAGTGGGTCGCCAACATAGTACCGGTCACCAAGAAAGACGGCAGAGTGCGAGTTTGCATTGACTTCCAAAATCTCAACCAGACATGCCCAAATGATGACTTCCCACTTCAACACAATGACACCCTAGTCGACAATATCGCTGGACATGAGATGCTATCTTTTATGGACGGTTTCTCTGGATACAATTAGATCAAATTAGCGGAGTCTGACCAAGAGAAGACTTCCTTCACCACACTGTGGGGGACATATTATTACATCATCATGCCTTTTGGGCTCAAGAATGTAGGAGCCACGCATCAACGCGCCATGATGGCTATTTTTCACGACATGATGTATAAGTGTGTAGAAGTCTACGTTGATGACATATTAGTGAAGTCTCAAACGCGAGTAGGACATGTTGAAGCTCTCTGACTTATTTTACAGAGAGCTAAGAAGTATCAGCTAAAAATGAACCCAAAGACATGCGTTTTCAGAGTCACCTCAGGAAAATTACTTGGGGTTATTATTAGCAAGCGAGGAATCGAAGTTGACCCTGTAAAAGTCAAAGCCACCCTCGAGATGCCGCCTCCCAGTAATATCAAAGAATTATGAGGCCTGATAGGAAGATTGCAATTCATCAGGAGATTCATTTACCAGCATTCAAACAGATTCGATCCTTTCTACAGACTACTTAAAGGAGGAGCTAAATACAAATGGGACGACCAGTGTCAACAGGCCTTCGACAATATCAAGAAATACCTCCTTAACCCGCCTATACTGTCACCACCTGTGCCTGAACAACCCATACCTCTCAGCGAACGATAAAGCAATGGGAGTAATTATCAGATAATACGAAGAAGACGGCAAGAGAGAGAAGGCTATCTACTACCTCAGCAGGACAATGGTCGAATACGAACGAAAATATACTCCGATGGAGAAGACTTGCCTCACATTGGTGTGGGCCTTGACCAAATTACGACATTACTTTAGAGCATATAAAATACTAGTACTGGCCCAAATGGACCCTCTGAAGTATGTATTCGAAAAGCCCGCAATATCAGGAAAGATCGCTTGTTGGCACATGCTATTACAAAAATTCGACATCACTTATGTCACGCAGAAGTCGAACAAAGGACAAGCCATCACTGATTATCTCGCAGACCTCCCATTCCCGAATGATGAACCTATACACGCCAATTTTTTTTATGAAGACCTATTCACGATTCATAACGAAGAGTCTGATAAGACCTCATGGACCCTCTATTTTGATGACGCTCTAAATCACAAAGGAAAAGGCATCAAGATAGTCTTCCTAAGCCCAGAAGGAGTTGTCATACCTAAACTTTTCAACTAGACTTTTCTGTCACTAATAATGTCGCAGAATATGAAGCTTTGATAGCTGGGCTACGAGCAGCACTACAATTAGGAGTTAAACAATTAAAAACCATCAATGACTCCAAACTAGTAATTTCACAAGTTATAGAAGAATGGAAAACTAAGGAAAGGAAACTAATGGCATACCTAGAAACCACTCAATATATAGTAAAAGAATTTGAAAGAATCTCTTTTACGCACATCCCTAGATTAGAAAATGAGCTCACAGATTCTTTAACCACGCTAGCCTCAATCATCCAAATACCTGTCGGACAAAATACAAAGACCTTCATTGAAAAGCTGACAGTACCTGCCCACGAGGTAGCATAGACCGTCAAGAGAGAATTACCCATCCTCCCCACAAGTACAAGGCCAAAAGAAGTAATTATCCCAGAAAAGCATGTCAAGGCGGACACTAAAGTCACCATGTTCAGATTTGAAAAATCACCGATTGACGATGGACAGTCATGGTACTTCGATATCTGGAATTTCTTGAAATATCAACATATCCCTATTGTACGCTATGAAAATTGAATAAAAGACCATAAGGAACAGATGCACCTGATTCTGCATACTCGATGAAACATTATACAAAGAAGCTTTCACCAATGGAGTACTACTACGATACGTCACGACCGTCGAAGGACAATACATCATTCAAGAACCATACGCCAATGCCTGCGGCTCCCACTCTAGTAAACAGAGACTCACTGATCAAGTTACACGACAAGGTTACTTCTGGCCGACAACGATCAAAGATTGCCACCTCTACGTTCAATCCTATAAGCAATGCCAAGAACACGCCTCACTCATCAAAGCTCCATCAGTTGCATTGAATACCATGACCTCGCTATGGCCATTCTCGATGTGGGCCATCGACATCATTGGCCCTTTTATTGATACAGTTGGGAACACCCACAAGCACACATTCATACTTACAGTGACCGAATACTACCCCAAATGGGTTGAAGCTGAATCCTATGTCAAAATCACCGCTTCAATACTCATGAGCTTTATCATTCAGAATATCATCAGCAGATTTGGAGTACCCAGGATGTTTATCACCGACAAAGGACCACAGTTCATCGCGGAGAAGACGAAGAAGCTATGCAAGAAGTACAACATTGATCTACACCACTCATCACCATTCTACCCTCAAGGCAATGGACAAGCAGAAGCTACGAATAAAATTCTAATTCGAATCTTAAAATGCACAGTAGAAGCAAGCAATGGAGCCAACTGGCCTGAACGACTACCAGAAATACTCTGGGCCTATAGGACCTCTATTCGTACGGCTATTGGCCAAACTCCCTACCTCCTCACCTACGGGATGGAGGCAGTCCTACCATATGAGATATAAGTACCGTCTTTATGTATTCAGCTCGATGATGAGCTATCCTTAGATGAGAGGAGAATTGCCCTACTTATGCAGCTAGAGCAGCTCGATGAGACACGTCTAAGGGCAGCTGATCACACTCAGGTATATCAGAGGAGAGTGGTCCGGGCTTATGATAAGAAAGTCCTGGAACGAACCTTTAATACCAGAGAATTAGTCTTGAAGAAAATTATGCCTTCCAAACATGCCCACCCGAAAGGAAAGATGAAACCAAACTGGGAAGGCCCATATGTCATAATAGTTGCATACCTTGGAAATGCCTACAAATCGGCGAAGCAAGATTGGGAAGAACTTCCTAGTCCTTGGAACGCCATGTACCTTAGAAAATACTACCCTAACCTCATGATCGTCATATCCCATGGTCCAATACTTATACTTACCACCCCTGTAGTCGTCAGGACCCATTCATTGGTCGTACGCCTTCAATTCTCAGAATATCCTTAAGACCTCCAATTTATTGCCCACCTTTTCTCACTCAGGCAATTTGAGCAAAGTACTAGTAACCTATCTAACCTCTTTCAAAAGCATAAGTAACACCTGATCCTCATGTCCCTTCCCCCGCCGTTAGAGGAGACGTTAGAGCAAAAAATATGAAGATGTTAGGTTCAATCAAAACTCATCATTCTTATGTTAGCAGGATGCTTTCAAAAAAGATACGCATTTACATGTCCAAAAAAAATCGAGTGACTGCATTACGACAAATGAACAAGTCAATGAGCTCAGGGAAGCATAAGCAGGCCGTGAGGACATCTCTGGTAATTTCACTAGAAGTGTATAAGCAAGCTGCGAGGGAACCCCTGATATCCCCATACTACTAGATGTTGTCGTAAGGTGATGGGAGGAGGATAAACTCCTGCTAACCATAGAATATGAGATTTTGATGGTGCCGAAGCATGATGAAACCCCTCTTAGAAAAAGACTGTTACCTATCCCTTTTGGAAAGCATTAGATATAAACTACTCCTCGCATCACTGAGCCTTACCTCCCTCCGCTATTTTTATTTTGGACGATAAATCAGAAGCCTTGCAGGATATTCCTAGAAATGAAATCGAAAACTGATGAATGACGACTGGCGCAATCACCTACTATACATACCATACTTCTCCCTAAAAACTATGAGATAAGATGACCACCACCCGAGGATAGACCCCGTATACAATGGACCTAATCATGAAGATGACCTCATCAGCTCGATGATAGTACCGATCAATTTTTTTCTTCAAAACTAACTCGTCAGATACTCATGACTGCTCATAAACCCAAAGTGCTTATCTCGAAACCCGGAAAAGCTCCATTGCACCTTGATGTTGGGGCATTTATTTTAGGAAGAATCATGTCAGAAATGCTGGCTTGTCCACAAAGAAGATAAGAAATGATGAAGTTACCCTTCGAAAAGCACTACCGAAGATACCATACTGCCGATCCTACCACGCTCCTACACTGGGGATTTTTTTTATATTATTATTTTGTTATTATTTCTGTTTTAGCTATTTGCTTTCCCTGTTGCATTAATTTCGTTTCAAAAACAAAAGAAAAAAAAAAAAAAAAAAAAAACAAAGAGAAAGAAAAAAAGGGAAAGAACACATGCCTATCTTTTACTACCAGGCTCCGGTCTGAGATACTCACCCCCCTTGACAACTGGCAAGGGGGTGAACAAAACTACTTATGATTTTACTTTCACATGTGCAGATACAAAGTAGCCTTCAACCCTCACTAGGCCAGCTCAGGAAGTATCCAAATCCCAATGAAGGTTGACGACACTAAAGAAACTGAAAGCAAAAGTAGATGCAAGAGGTAACTAAAAGGAAGAGGAGCCAATCAGGTACATCTAAATAAATAAAAAAATTCTCTCTATATATATGTGTCAAATTTTTTTTCCATTTCTTTTTACGCCTATCACTAGGGACACCCCCTATATATACAACAACACACATGTTATAGACACAAAACAAAAAAACCACACGCACACCTAATCCCTACGCTGCCACTGGGATGGTCGAGCATTGCTGTCCCCAATATCATCAGCTCGGAGGTCTATGGACTGGTCCTCCGAAAATACAATCCCGACATTCGAAGTCGGCGGAACCTCTAAACGACAAGGCCCTGCCACAGATCCCCCCTAACTCGTCTGGCTAACAGACCACCTCGATCGAGAACGAGGAGGATACCTCGCAAGAACCTCACGAACCATTGCATCCTCACGAGCATCCCCCCTAGCACGATCATGTCACGTCTGATGAGACTGCCCAGCCAAAGAACCCGTCGCCCTCGAGCTCAATCCATCAAGCTGCTGAGCTAGCCTATATATCCCTCACTCACTCCTCATCAAACAATACTATAGCTCATCTAGGGATGCCTGGATCTCTGCCCACGCCGTCTAACGAGCCGCCTCTAATGCCTCAGTATGAGTCATCTGAGTGGCCATCATCTCGGCAAATAAGTCAGCCAAACTCCGCGTCTCCCCAAGGACTCGTCTCGCCTCAAGAGTGGCAGGCGCTTGCACCACCTCTAGACGCGCCTCCTCTAGCTGATGAACCTGCACAACCGCACCAAGTCAAGAGAAAACTAATATATACATGAAAAAAATGAGGAACTTTGAAAGAAAGGAAATAACCATACCAGATCCAGCCTCTCCCTCAGGAGACGCTCAACTGTCTCAGCAGTCACTGGATTAGTAGGAGGCATAAGAGGGACAGCAAATGTAGGTGCCTACAATAAAAAAATAGACAAATACATCAAAAAAATACTATAATGACAAATAAACTACAAACACAATAACTAAAACATACCTGAGTAGGGATAGGAATAGACCCCTGAGGGGGAGCCTCATGAGCTGAATCCGAAACAACCTGCATAAAGAACCAAATAATCCAAGATATTTCAGAATGAGATAAAGATGGAACAACCAAAACAGAATTATCCCACATCAAAAGAAACTTTACCTGGTTCTCTGGACGTAGAGAGGTAGCAGTCACCTCCCTCGTCTAAAGATCCTCAGCGACCTGACGCAGAAATACCACATAATATTAGTAAACTACTAAGAAAGCAAAACGACACTCAACAAACTAACGCAATGACACAAACAACATAACAGATTGAACGAAACTTACCCAATGATCTAGCTCAGTCCGAAGCTGAGCCATCGCTGGATCCTCCCAACTAGAGGAAGCAACTGAAGATGGATCAAATGCCGGAACGGGGCTTCCGGTGGCCAGCTCGACTCTCTACGAGCAATTGTAAACATATCAGTCGACGAGCTCATAATGCTAATGATTAAACAAAACCATACTTATGAAGACGCATACCAATCGGTCAATCTCAAATCGTAGACTGGCCACTATCTCCTGGTCAGCTAGCTACTGACGGCGGTAAACATCCAGCAAGGCCGCCTAATGAGCAACCTCCCCCTCCCTCTCAGACTGTTCAAGACAAAATAAGATGAGACACCACAACCACATCAGAATGACCAGAAGACCAAGCCCACATCATAATAATAAATAAATAAAACATAAATTAACTCACCAGTAGCTGTTGAGCCTCCGCTAACTGAACTCCCAACTCATCCTTCGCTCCCCTGGCCTGAGCGACTGAAGAGGCTAAAGACTGTAGCATCTCCTCATCCGGACGAGGAGCACACCCCATCCGCTCCATCACCCTATGGAGAGCGTCTAATGCCCCCCACACCCTTGCGGTGACATGGTCGTGCTCCAATGCAGCCAATCTCTCCCTCAAGGTCGACGCTGACTCCAGCCCTCCAATCGCGAAAGAGCCGCTCCCATGGAAGGGACGTGTAAAGAGGCACCCGCCACCCAATGCACTAAACCACTACGCATACTCTCAAGCGTCCGCCTCATTGCTTGCCCCTCTAACTCTAGTCCCCCTAGCTCTAAAGTCTGCTATCTGAAGGGCCATCCGCATCACAAAATTTCAGCATGGACGGGTCGGTCATCCTATTCGCCACTCTATGGTGAATCCCTAGAGGGACTCCCTAAGCGAGCCCCAGCTGTCGTACCACACGAGAAGTGTGGATCTGCTCCACCCTTTCAAAATAGTGGACCCATATGTCCACATCGAAGAAGGGTCGGCCAGACTCAATCACTAGCACACCTGGGTCCTCCTCATCCTCATACGGCCTCCAGATCACCTATAACAAATGAACGAGCCAATCTCTCAATAAAGACTTAAATCCTAGAACACCAAAACAAAAAAACATACGCGTAACAATCTATACCTGTGATCCGGATGCTCCGCAGCTACACCCTCAGCCCCCTCACCCGCGGGTATCTCACCCTCAACTCTCTCACCCTCACCCTCAACACCCTCCTGCTCAATCTCGAGCGCCTCCTCCCTAACCACCGAATGGTCAAACTCCAGTACCTCCTCTCCAACTACCCCCCCAACTCGAAAAAATATACGCCCCAAAAAAGGGAAGAACAAAAAATGACCTGACACCATTCGCACACCCCAACTAAAGCTGAAACCAAAAAAAGAGAAAGATTTGTCTCAAACTAAGACTAAAGGTAAATGCAAATTTTGTCTCAACTAACACCAATCTAAAACTAAAAAAAAAAAAAAAAGAATGCCCCCATATCACACACAACCCCAATTAATATTAAATTAAACAACCAAAAAAAACTGCCCCCTTTCTTCTTTCTTCTATACATTAAGACCAAAAACTGTCCTCATCATTCATGCACTCCGATTAACCCCAAACTAAGTCAAAATACAAAACAAAATACTCCTAACTTATCCCGATCTAAAATAAATAAATTAAACAAGTAAATCCCACATTCCAGAGAAATCAAATAAGCTCAAAACAAACTAAATTGGAATTTACAAAAGAATTTAAAATCATAATCACTTCATAAAAAAATAAATAATTACAAAATACACCGAGTGCATACCCTCTGAATATATAATTTAAAACAAGAAACTAAAAAATCTGCACGTTCAGGCAATCCCTAAAACCGGATTCATTTGGGAAACTAGAAATCTCGGAGAAACCCAGAGTAAGGAAGCGCCCTGAACAAATTCTAACCGTAATAACCTCCTCCCCTTGCCCCGAGCCGGCAGAAAAGGAAGAGTGGCTCACGGAAAGCCACCCAGGACCTGCAGGATCCACCCTTAGCAGCCCACCTTGTAAATACTAAAAAGGAGGAGCAACTAACACTGAATCCGCAGAGCCTACTGGGAAAAAATAAGCATCGATCATGAGAATTCTGACTCTGCCTATTCCTCGACTTTCCTTTCTACCACCTTCTTTTCTTTTATCTCTTCCCTTAGCATGGCACCAATTCGATTGCTACCTTGCATTCCCAATCCCATTCATTCTCAAGAGCCCACACAATAAACACGATTCTTTGGGTCCAACACCCGGGATACAAAAGAGAAGGAAAGAAAAGAGATACAAAAAAAATGCTCCAAAAGAATGCCTCAAAACCTTCAATCCCAAACATAAAAATAAAATTCAAAATAATAAGGCTTTTGGCTCACATATTTATAGATGATACTCCTTAAACCATCAAATGATAAGTGTCACATCTTTAAACCTTTCTAATCTAAATTAAATCAAAACCAAACACATACTCCTTTGAAAGACCATGATCCATGGCAAACGTGCATGAACCAATGATTACACAACACTTAACCCCCTAAGAGACACTCATCCAAAGCAAAATAAATAAACCAATAGGATTTAGACATTTAACACCCATCTAGAACCCTTTGAAAACTCACACTTTTTCAACCTCATGTTCAATTAAACAAAAGATTAAAAAATTCAAGTTAAAATCAAACCTTAAACCAGACAAAAACTTTACATTAAATTAAATTAAATAAATAATAAAAACAAACAACAATAATTCCCTGGAGTGAGACCTTGACTGGTTTAACAAAAAATGCCCCCAATCAATCAAATAGAACCAAATAAATTCTCTAAAATAGGCTCAATAAGACAAGTTAACCTCGGGATAAGCCCTGAATAAATTCGAAATGAATCCTAAAACTCTAAATTAAGACTAAAACTAAGTTAAACAAATCGAATAAATCCAATTAAGCCATTAATAAATTTAAACGAATAAACAAGAGCAATAAGAGCAAAAGAATGACCCCTTCATTTATAATTTAAAATTTTACAATTATCACCGGAGGCATACCTCCTAAATTTATAACCCAAAACACAAACCTAAAACTCTAACCTACAACCCAAAATGAAAACTGGGTTCGAAACTGAGATGAAGCGAGGAGCAGATTCTGCTTGGAGCGTTCAATCAGAGACTTCAGGGTACATTGGTTGGGAAACACATCCCCCCACTTTTTACTCCTGCTCTTCCACCATCTTCGCCTCCTCCACCGCTATCGCTTCAATGCTGCCTTCACTGCTCCTTAAAAAGGACCGATGTGAAGACTAGCGCCCTCATTCCAAATACCGCCCATTCCCAGAATAACGTCGTCCATGAGCATCATCTCAGGACAAAGATCGCACGAAATCACGGATTTAGGAAGAAACGACATCCCAATCGGACGATTAGATCGCCCGATATCACTAAAACAAGAATTTCATAACACAAGAGACTTAAAAAAGGTCAAAACTCGAGACTAAACCAGAATGAAAAACAAATGAAAGTCCTTTTGCTTATATAGAGTTTGGACTCAATCACGCGTGCGGACACATGCGCTTAATTAGATCACGCACCACTCACGTGGCGCATAATCCGAAATACGTGCTCTGACCCGAGCGCGCAATTAAACCATCACCCGCGCCATCCGCCTGACGCTGTGATCACGTGCAGCCCATGTGTCGAACAAACCAATCAAACGACACACTGTAAATGCACAATATGAAAGGTCACTTGTACGTTGACTGTACAATGACCACATGACACCTCAATCACGCGCATGTACCATAGCACATAATCCAATTGCACGCGCACATACCCGCGCGTAAATGACCCTTCAAGGTTGAGATCACATGCCCAATCTCAGGCGCGCAATCAGATTGAGTGCTCGAAAACCGACACGTAATACCTTATTTTAGATGAAATTTATTCCCTCAAGACCCTTCTGTCCCATTGCGGCCAAGATTCCTTTATCATGTCTCGGTCACACCCTTTTGTCCCATCGCGTAGCCTCACAGGCTGTCCCAAAAAAAAAAAAAAAAAAAGACCTACTCACCCATCCTACACCGTCAATCACCCCTTAATCCTGCCACAGCAAGACACACGCCCCTTACCATAGTGCCCTCACAACCCCACCAAAAAAACAGGAAGACCCCACTACGATAACCGGTCCCATCGCAATAAATTAGTCATACCCTCATGACCCATCACGAAAAGCCCAAGGCACACCACCAAAAAGAAAAACTAAGCCAATCATGACGCAACCACAACGTGATCTCACATAACTCAAGATCTATCAAAGAAAGAAACAAAGCACGCCTATTGCCCAAACATCTTACCAATGTCCCATCGCCAACTATGTCCACCCTTTTGTCCCATCACAAACCTCACTACCTGAAAACAAAAGAAGGCCCAGGCAGTGCATGCCATGCTGTATAACAAAAAGAGGGAAAGCCCAGTCATGTCCCATCGCTAAGGCAACGAACTCTCTCACTCTTCCGAATTAATCCTCAAGTCCCGTCGCGACATTATTTCTCCTAAGACATCGTATCACAACCTCCAAGCCCTACCACAATGGGCCGGAAGAGAACAAATCTCCAAAAGTTCCATCACAGCATTACACTCGAAACACTACATCACGACAATAGACACAAAGTCCCATCGCGACACAACAACACCAATCGTGCTGCATGCTACGTGCGACCCAGGTAAGTATCACCACAAGTAAGTACTACCCACTTTTTTTTTAATTACTCGATATTGCCTATAAATATAGTTAGCTATGATTAAATTAAATGTTTTCAAAACTTGTCTCTCTCGACTCACGAATCACTGTAGTCCTCCCATAAGAGACAATCATCAGTATTCGTCGAGAAGGTTAGATGTAGTATTCGACATACCAAGTATCGTCTTGATAACCACAATAACAGTCGGGTTCACAAATCCCGTACCAGTGGATCTGCTTAGTGACGACTCGGAAGCCACGTTTTCTACCATTTTACCACCGAATTGATCTTAAGTTAAAATCCCTAAAATTTCAAATTCTCAAAACGCCCCTTTATTTCATAAAACAAATTAAAAAAAATAACAAAACAAATATAAAAAAAAGGAAAAAAAAGAGAATAAAGCAACAAGATAAATAGACCCGACTCACCTTCCTTTAAATTAAACTTGAACCCAACCTTTAACTCCTAAGACGGCCTAAACTCACAATCAAGCGCATATCCCACTGCACAGAATTGGATCAAGCGCATACTCCACTATGCAAAATCGTTGATTCAGACACATTAGGACTAGAATGCCTAACCTAGACTACTCAATTTGTAGACCAACCCCTGAACTTGCAATCAAGCGCATATCCCACTACGTGGAATTGGATCGAGCGCACATGCCACTGCACAGAATCATTAGTTTAGACACACTAAAATTCCCAATTTATTGACCTCCGAACTCCAGATGAATCAAGTGTACATGCCACTGCGCAGAATTCATTTGAGCACACCTCATAAGACCCCATTTCAATTACCAACCTAAACCAACTATTCCCTTGGGAAAGTAAACATTGACTATATTCAATCTAAGAACTAACAAATGCCTATTGGAAAAGGAATGCCTGGCGCGCATTGGTGTGATCAATGACGCGCCCGGTCTGACATGACTTGCGAAAGCCTTCGATATTACATGATATTTCATCTTCTTTTGTTATCGGTCCCTGGACCTTGTTTTGGACATTTGTTTGATGCCCCGGTATCTTGATTATGTAAAATCCCTCTGTTAGCTCACGCCATATGACGGGATGCGCCATGCACCCACAAACACGGAATGTGCCCTTTGACAGCTACCATTTATCCTTCAAATGCTCTATTTTAGCTTATGCTGATAGATAAAAAAGCCAAGCATGTCATGTCAGCATCACCAATTCACATTTATGAATTCCTAAGATAAACGAGAAAATACCTCGAATGAGGGGTGTCTACTTCTTCGACGCATTCTTACTTCGCAAGAGCACATTGAAGAGGGGCATCTATAGACACCCCCATTTTGCCTTCTCAAGATATATTTTTTGTTCGGTCAACCTTTGACCTTCATTTTAACCCTGATATGGGAACCATGTACTGAAACAATAGTACATGACTGAACACAGGCTGAAACAATAGCCTTGTGGCTCAAATTCTGAAATGGAGAGGCTGTATACTAAAATAATAGTATATAGTCAGAATACAAACTGAAACAATAGTCTTGCATTTCATTCTAGAGACCAGATCCGGACAACCTCAAATTAAGCGCTTGAAACCCCACACGTAATTTGATTGCACACCAGCCCATAAATACACAATCAGTCCCCCTTTCAGACCAAACTTCCTTTCTCAGACCTATTTGAGACTCGATCATGCGCTTGAAAGGAGGCGCGCGATCGGATTGAGCACCATAAAACTAGTGCGCAATTGGCCTACGCCCAACCTAGTCTCATTACCCTTAAACCCTAAGTTCCCTTGATTACGCGCTTATGACTAAACATTTAATCAGATTGCACACCTTCCATCATGCACGCAATTAGCCCTAATTTTTCTAGGACTGGGAAACTCGCTGAGCAAGTCAACCAGTCGCTCACTGAGTCGGTGATCGACTCAAAGAGATTAGGCGCCAAGAAACTGATGCGTAATTCAATTAAACGCCTGAAATAGGGCTCGTAATGGAAGGAAAAGTTATAAAAGCTTTTTTTCTCGAAGAGAGAGGAGGCTGGCAATTTTTCGAGAGTGAACAAATTTTTTTGAGATTCCGAAACCAGAGAACTCTGAGTATCAGCCCATAGAGCATCTTAATCATAGTTTCGAGATTCAAGCTTCTAATCTTCGAGATTTCTCTCCGCAGCCCTGACCCTAGGTAAGGATTTAATCTTTTAATTCGCAATCATAGCTTCTAATCACTAGATCTAGGAATTCTATTAATATTTTTATTTTTAGTTTTAGACCATAGCACCCATGTTCGGACCGAAATTCTATATATTTGGTTCCAGTTCTCTGTTTCTAGAATCAGTCCTTAATCTATCGGTTTGACATACCAATCTTAGACTTTAATTCAGATCTAAAATCTCAATTTACAATCCTATCATTAATCTCTGGTTCTAATCCTTCGATTTAGGACCAGTCCTTAATCATACGGCCTGATTTCTCGATTTCAGACCCGAATTCAGTCTTAAAAATTTAGCCTTAATTTTAATTTCCTATTTTAATATTTCTAAAAAAAATCCTAAATATAGTTTTAGTCTTATAATTCTAGTTTTATAATTTAATTCACAATTGCTATTCTGAAATCAACGCTAAAAATTCCCAAAACACTATTTTACGGCCCAAAAATTAAGTCTATTTTCAATTTCGACCACCTGATTTGCCCAAGGGAGCTTACGAAGGGTACTCAAGAATGAGGCCAATCCTCCTTAGCGTAGTGTGCCTAAATCTCCCTTTTTTAAAAAAAATTTAGAATTGATTAATTGCTTTAGTTTTATACTTTTAGTACGATTGATTAGTAAGTTTATTTCAGCATGCTTAATTAATTCCATGTCTTAAATCTTCGTATGACTGATTAATCTCTTTAGATCTAAATTTAATCGATCAATTCCTTGCTTCAATTACAATTAAATGAGATTAAATTCGTTGCTTCAATTAGATTCTTTAGCATAGTCAATTCATTTCTTCAATTATAGATTTTTACAAAATTAGTTTATTTATCTTAATCAGATTTGGTAAAAATTAGTTTATTTGTCTTAATTAGATGTTATTAACATTAATTCCTTTGCTTAAATCAGAGTTTCAACAAAATTAGTCTTTTATTTCAGTCAGAATTCTAATAGGACTGTTATAATTGCATCAATCAAAATTCAATAGAAGTGTTATACCTTATTCAATCAGAATTCTAGTATACCTTATATGCCTGAACGTATTAAAGTCTCACAAGAACTATTATACATACACTCCTTGTACCAGTAGGAGACTGAAACTAATTGGACTTCTAGTAGCATCGGGAAACTAACATTAATTAGACTTCCAATAGAATTGAGAAATCAACCTTAACTGGACTCCTAACCAAATCAGAACAAACCTATATAACTAAATTCCCAATAGAACCAAAGGAGATCTAAACTAACCAGAAGTATAACTATAAAGGGAAATAAAAGGAAATCAAACTATCTAACCAAAAGAAATAAAACGTTGCTGACATTCGTAGGCAGACGATTCAGTATAAAAGCAACCCATACCCTCTCTTAAGTGTGATCATTGACGTGTTGTAGCGTCGATAAATATTTGTAGCTAGCGATCGCAATAAATCAGAAACTTTCTAGGAAACCCCTTTTATTATTTATTTTTACCTTAATTATTCTAAACACCGTATCGCTAGAGTCTGCTAGGACATAGTTGGAAACCACTGATTCAACGGGAACCGAGAGGAACCCAGAAAAAAAGCACGCGCCAACACATACACAGGGACTTTTATGGGATTTCATAGCAATTAGGGCACACATCCCGAGATGCCAAACTATTTCCCACATCTCGAGGCATCCAAGGGCCACAAATGGGCCACACAGCAATGGCAAATGGGGCATTTCCTCTTTTATTCTCCTGTTGGCCAGAGCAAGATATTTTTTGGGGAACTTGTACATAAGTTATAATTTTTGTGTAGAAACCATCTTCCCTTTTACCTAATTTGGCTAGGAGCTCGAGAGTTATTAGGTCATTTAGGGTTAGGGTTAGGTCATCCTTTTTCTTTTCTTCTTCCGTAGCTCAGCATTTGTTGGCTAAGATCTTTTGTAAGTAGCTAGTTTACTCAATTTCTAATGAGTTTTGTATAAGCTTTGGGAGCTAATTTGGGATTTTGCACTGGTTGTTGTCTTGAGGACAAACATTGTAAGGTCTATTTTAATCAATGCAATGCCATTTTTATAGTTCAATTGAATCTGTACTTCTGTGTTTCTCACATAGAGTTTTATAGGTTTGATGCACCCAGCTTGTAGCCTTGCAACTATGGTGGCAGCAGCAGTTTTCCTGTTCTATCTCATCATCTGTGAGGAAGATAACTTTTGGGATAGCCTATGACCATTTAAGTGGACAGACCATAGCCCTAAGGTTGGTCTAAGTCACAGATCTGAGATGGATTCTCTTTCTCTGCACTTGAGCTTGTAGCCAAGTGAGAGATAGTTGCAGAGTTAAACTCTCCCTTTTGTTATAATGTCATCTTCAGTTTTTAGATATGATATTCTGTAGAGATTGTAGACTTGTGAGTTGGGTCACTGCAGGCCTTTTGTGGCAATGACCAGCTGAGTCTAAGTCCCCATATAGCCTAGGATTTCTTGTGGTTCTCACTTGAGTTTCTAGGACTATTTGGTCCTATGTTTGCAAGGTTCTATAAATGTATGAGCTTGTAGCCTTGCAAACATAGTGTCTGCAATGGTGTTCATGTTCTGATTTGATCCATTAATTAGATGAAGTTTCTAGGATATGTTGTGACCATTGTAGTGGACAGCATATAACCCTAAGATCAGTCCTTACCTTTGGATTAGATTAGATTCTTCTACCTAGCAGATGTTCTTGTAGCCATCTGAAGGATTGCTTACTGGGTCAATTCTAGATCTGAGTTGCATTACTGAGTTACTCTCTGCTGCATACTTCTCATCATTTTATCTTTATTTTTTACCACACCACCCTCACCTTTCTTTTATCCCTTTCTTTAATTATAGTTTATTTTTATGTTCTTAGTTTTAGTTTAATTTAATGACAACCCAAAACCCCCTTTCTTTAGGATTGCCAAATCTATAGCCAGATCTTGAGGCATATTAAACAACCCTTATGGTTCTAGATCAAGTTCCCCTGTGGGACAACCCTTTCTTATCAAAACTTGCTATAATAGGCCTTGGATCTTGCAAGACTGTGTGCTTTGTGCTGTGAACCATCTTCATTCACATTTTATTTTCTGGTGTATTTTAACCATTCATTTTTACAATAAAATTCTATCAGCACAGAGTTGTAACCCAACAAGTTTTTGGCGCCGCTGCCGAGGATCCTTGATCTAATTAGTAAACCTGAGTTTTTATTTTATATGTTAATAAATTCATTTGTAGCAGTGCCTATGTTTGAATAAAAAGTACTACTGAATTTGTTATGGTTTTTGCAGATCTGGAACAGTAGCAAAAAGAAGAGTTGGAAGCTGCAGCTAGAGCTTGGTTGCCTTAGTTTGCACCCACTCTCCCTTTGTTTTTGTTTCATTTTTTGTTAACTCCTTAAATTCAGCAGTAGAAATTTAGCATAATTTTTGTTTATAATTCTTTGAAGTGTGCTGATTTTCTTTACTTGCTTTGTGTGTGTATATGCTTGGTAGAAGATCTCTTAGACCTCCAATAGAACCTTTAAATCCTGAGGTAGAGAGGGTTCTTAGACTTAGGAACACCACACAAACCCTTACTGTTAATATTGAGCCAGCTGTGATGGGTGAGCAACAAAGAACACTGAAGGAATACAATGCACCAGGGGTGTATTCAACCCCCTTCTGCATTCAATTTCCTGCAGTAGAAGGCAATTATGAAATCAAATCATCAACCATCCAAATGCTGCTATTATTCCATGGGCTAAGTAAAGAAGACACATATAAGCACATAGATGAGTTCCTTGCTTTATGCACCACATTTAATATTGTTGGCTTGGGAGAGGAAGCCACCAACTGAGGCTTTTTTCCTTTTTCCCTAAAGGATAAAGCCATAACTTGGCTCTCCATGCTCCCAACAGGCAGCATACAATCCTGGAATGACCTCCAATGCCAGTTTTTGGCTAAATTTTTTCCTATGTCTAAATCCAGTCAGTTGAGGAAGAGCATACTTTCCTTTGCTCAATTCTCAACTGAAGATTTCCATGGAGCATGGGAAAGGTTTAAAGAGCAGTTGAAGCAATGTCCACACCATCAAATTTCTCAATGGCAGATTGTCCAGAGCTTCTACCAAGGAATTGATCCCAAGAGTAGGGATATGGTGGATGTCTCATGTGGGGGTACTTACCTCCACAAGACAGCTAATGAGGCTTGAGAACTTTTTGATGTCATCAGTGAGAATTCCATGCAGCAAGAGTCTCTGTCCCGAAATGACATTGAGACTCCAGGTAAGATGGTAAAAGAATCCACCTCTAGAGGTAAGATGTATGAGGTCAATGCTCACAATGATTTGGAAAGGAAGGTGGACAGCCTGAGCCTGAAATTTGACAAATTGATGAATGTGATGCAGCCTAAAATGGATGCACAAGTGGAAGAGGCATGTCTGATATTCCAGTCTCCCACACATTCACTTGAGGAATGTCCATCAGCCAACCAATACCCTGAATTGGTCATGGAACATGCCAATGTTGCCCAGTCATATGGGCAATAACCTGTTGGGTATCAATGGAGAAACCATCCCAATTTGAGGTGAAGATAAGACACATATCAGCAACCCCAGCAGTAGCATCAGGCATTACCATACAAACCACCACAACAGAACCACCCACTACCTGGGAAACAAATGACCCATTTGATCCCATTACCTCCCCTACCCATTCCATTCCTTTTTCCCCCACCCATGACCAGGACAAATTCACGTCTAGAGGATACTCAGCCATGATGGACTCTATTATGGGGGACATCAGGTATGAGTTCACACCTCTCCTTGATTCCCCATAGCCCACCCACTTTAACCATGCCCCACTTCCCCTTTCCAACCAATCCGAACAACCACACCTACAATCCCAACCATTTTAGATTTTTTAGCCCAGATACTTTCCCTTCTTACATCATTACAAACCTAAATCCTAGCAAATACCCAAAACCAGACCACCATGCAAACCTACCTCTAATCCATTCAAACCACTCTTTAGACCTACACTCCACCTTCCATTACTATCCCTGCTTTCAGTTCAGCCCCACACACCATCCCTGCCCCCATGTCTACCATGTCATTCACAATACCTTCCACAATCCCCATCCCTATTCCAATTACAGCTCCTGGTCAACCCACCTTTCCTTTTAACCTACCCATCCCACCCATCTCAAGAAAGTACAAAAAGAGAGCCTCTAAACCAACCAAAGTATCCATTGAACCTACAATACTTATTACCTTACCAACATCTATACCAAGTCCTAACCCTACTCCATTAACCCAACCCATACCAAACCTCGAACCAACTCACATACCTAGCCTAATTCCATACCCACCTTCCCCTTTCACAATGGATGATAGTGAGCCTATGGCCACTGACATTGAACAAACCACCACCACAGCCTAGAGCCCCATCTTTTGAGAAATAGGTTTTGTCCTCATTGCAAAATCTTGGTTCCTTATTTCAAACTGTGAACTCTCACAGTCAAAGCATAAAAAAAATATAAGACCAGTTTGGTCAAATCTCTAATGCTCTGGCCAAGAGAGAAGAGAGCAGGCTACCAAGCCAACCTTAGAGAAGGTTCATCAACTCATGAGGAGGCTAAGGCAATCATTACCCTAAGGAGTGGTAAGGTGGTAGGTAACCAAGTGAGAAAGGAGAAAATGAAAGAGAATGTATGTGCAAAGGAAAGCTTGTACTCAACTCCTACTGATGAGAAACAGGAGTAAAATAATGGGACTAATTTTAAGCCCCAATAAAACCAAAAAAATGAGAAAAATAAAAAGTAAAAAAATTTTGATGAAAAGGATAGGCTTGCAACTCAGGCACCAGCAGTACCACAGCTGCCATTTCCCCATGCACGTACTGGCTCATCTCCTTTTGATAAGAGAAATACCCATATGGAGGAAATGTTGGAGACCTTCAAGCAAGTTAAAATCAATTTACCTCTTCTTGATGCCATCAAATAGGTCCCAACCTATGCCAAGTTTCTCAAAGACCTGTGTACACAAAAGAGAAAGGCAAGGATTCATTTGTCCAAGAAGGTCTTTGCAGTAGAAACACTCAAATATGTGTTGTCTATAGCCACAACTGTAAAACTGTAAGACCCAGGGGTACCTACTATCCCCTGTGTTATTGGAGACCACACCATAGGCAAGGCACTCTTAGACTTGGGAGCTAGTGTCAACCTGCTGCCATATTCAGTATATGAACGGCTAGGTTTGGGGGAGCTTAAACCTACATCTGTTGTGCTCTAGCTGGCTGATAGATCTGAAAGGAGGCCTATGGGAGTTGTTGAAGATGTATTAGTGGGTGGATAAATTTTTCTACCCTGTTGATTTTTTGGTCTTGGGCAGACCCCTCTTGGCCACTGCCAATGCCTGCATTCAATGCAGGTTTGGGGTGATGCAGGTTACATTTGGGAACATGACAGCAAAATTGAATGTGTACAATGCTGCCAAGCAACCTCAGCTGGACAATGAGGACTACTTTACAGTGGATGTACTAAAGGACCTGGTAGAGGAGAATTTATCCAATCTGCTGAATTGGGATAAAAGTTGTGAGGAATTTGAGAATATGTGTACTGAGGTTCTTGAGGAGGAGGTCCCAAATTGCAGTACTGTTGAGACTTCTATGGGCCTAGTGCAGCACTCCATTTGGAGACCCACATTGTTGCCCCTACCTCAACCCTCCAAGGCACCTTTGTTGCCTTCAATAGAAAGTCCACCTAATCTAGAGCATAAACAGCTGCCAAAGACATTAAAATATGCCTTCCTAGGATAAGATAAGAATTGTCAGTCATCATCTTTTCCTCTCTCTAGAGCAGGAAGAGGAGTTCCTTGAAGTCCTTAGGAAGCACAAAAGGGCAATAGGCTAGACAATTACAGACTTAGGAGGAATTAACCCATCAGTGTGTACGCACAAGATCCATTTAGAAGAGGGTTCTAAGCCCTCAAGGGAAATGCAGAAGAAGTTGAATCCTCATATGCAAGAGGTGATCCTAAAGGAGATAGTGAAACTGTTAGATGTTGGGGTCATATACCCCATTTCAGATTCAGAATGGGTATCACTTACTCAGGTGGTGTTATTCACTAAAAAGTACCACTTTTCATCTCTTAAGCTAGCCTTTACTACACCTTGAAGTTGACTAATAACTCTTTGTTTAGCTTGTTTTGTAATTAGTAATAATTTGTGCAGCTTAATACAAAGTCCATGCCTTTGGTGCCAAAAAGAGAGAATTCAACTCAAGGATGACTACTGAGCCAAAGAATGACGGAACATCATGATGGTACACACCATGGTGACTATTTTTCATGTCATGATGGACCAAGGAATTCTAGCAGAAGAGAGAAGTATGGATGTGAGTGGAGAAGGCTGCAATAGCAGCATATGCATTGCAGTAGAGGAGCAGAGCCATTATCTCGTGCAGTCAAAATTTACCTCGTGCTGTTTAAGTTTGTAGCAGAGTTATCTTGCACAGCTGATACATGCAGCACAAGTAAACTCGCAAAGAATTCATGCAGCTCAGTGAAGGATTTGTCTCAGAGCATTACTTCGCACAGCAGTCACACGCTTCAGCCGCATTCAACACTTAAAGTCCTTGCGAAGCACTCATGGACTAAAGCCTTCAGAAATCCAGCTCGTGAAGCTCTCGCGAGGAACAAATCTCATATTAGTCGCACGCACAATCTTGTGAGGCCAATTTGCACAAAGAACACAAGCAAGCTCACAAATTTCTCGCGTGGCTTAAGAGGAGAGAGAGCTCCAGAAATTCTCTCACACGCTTAAGAGCTTAACCCTCTCCTAGTGAGCTATGTTATTCAATTCACAAGAAGCTAAGCGAGATTCAAATTCTACTTCGCAAGACCCTCACAATAGGAGGAACCTGAAGCTCTACTGCATGAGCAAAGCCAAATTAGTGCAATTTGTCCTCACAACAGCATTGCAATGCAGAGTAGCTGCGCGACAATTCAAAGTCCACTGCGTGAGCAAGGAGCTTTCCAAGCCAAATGCTACCTCACGAGCACTCTGCAAACCACGTGAATGAATTAATAAGTCAAAGCTAGCCCCGCAAAGCTCGAGCTCTCCACCTCTAATTCTTTACTCAGGGACCTTTTAGGGATTTTCCTAGGTCCAAGGAACACATCCCAAGGCCCTGATCTAGATGCACACATCCCAAGGCATCCAAGGGTTGTAACCAAGCCACCTCTGTTAGAAAATTAGGGTTTAATCTTCTTTTCATCAAGGCATTAGTGACTGAGGATATAAGCTGTAAATTCACCTTAGAAAAATATCTCTCCTTCAACCTCAGTCAGTTATGAGCTCGAGCAGATTAGGGTTAGAGTTTAATCACCTCTTTTTCTATTTATTTTTTTCTTCCTTAGCCCAGCACTTGCTGGCTATGTTCTCTGTAATCAATTAGGCCTAGTTTTATCAGTTTTTGTAATGGGTCTTATGAACATTAGGAGTTGTTAATGAGCTGTTATGCATAAGGCTGCTGCCTTGAGGACATCTCATTATAAGTATTGGTTTAATCAATGAATGTCTATTTTAATGTTTATTTAATTTGTTATTTTTCTATTTGCCCATAGTTTTATTCAATCTATGCCATGCATTTAGGATTTGAGTTGATTTGAAATACCCATGGAAGCTTGAGCTTGTAGCCCTAGGACCATGGTGGTAGCAACAATTTTCATGTTCTATCTCAGTCCTCTGTGGTGTGGATAGCCTATGACCATTCAAGTGGACAGACTATAGCCGTAGGGTGATTCCAAGCCACAAATCTAAGAGGGATTCTTTTCCTCTACACTAGAGCTTGTAGCCTTGTGAAAGGTTGTTGCAGGAACAAGCTCCCCTCTGTTTTACTTGACCAATATTAGATGTTAGATCTAATTTCTCTGTAGAGATTACAGGCTTGTGAGTTGAGTCATTGCAAGCCTTTAGTAGCAATGATCAGTTGCATTTAAAATCTCTAAATAGCCTTTGAACAACTGTGATTCCACTAGTTTCTCAAGAGCTATTTGCCCCCATGGATGTTTGTGCTTGTAGCCTGGAAAACATGGTATCTGTAATGATTTTTATTATCTGATTTTAGCCATTGGGTGGAGGACATCTATTGAATAATCTGTGACTATTTAAGTGGACAAGTTAGAGCCTTAAGATCAGTCTATTCCATTGGATCTGATTGGTTTTCTGATGTAACTATATGGTTTGATCCTCTCCATTGGATAGCCTGTGACCATTGAAGTCGACAGGTTATAGCCTTAAGAGACCAGGTCAAATCATAAGAGTTGAGTTAGATACCTCCTCCTTGCAGATGTGCTTGTAGCCATCTGAAGGATCGCTGCAGAGACAGCCCTAAATCTGAGTTACATAACTGAAATAGCCTTAGCTTAATTGCCTACTTCCCATCATTTTTATCTTTATTTTAACACACACCATCACTACCTTCTTCTTAACCCTTTCTTTAGGATAGTACTGTACTTTATTTCTCTTCTTTTAGTGATAATTTAGTGTAGTTGTGACATCCAACTCCCTTTCTCTAGGATTGTTAGATCTGGAGGCCTACTATTATAACCCATTTTGGGTTCTAGATCAATTTCTTTGATCTAGAACAGCCCTATTTCTTATAGGCTGTGTATTTCAGACTTACTGTTTTAGCCAATTTCTATCTCTTCACTTTTTGATTTATTCTTTCTTCACCACTATTTTCTCACCAATAACAAGACAGCACTCTGATAAATCAACAAGTTTTTGGCACCGCTATCGGGGATATTGATCTTTTTAGTAGACCTAAGTTGTATTATATTTTAGTCTAGAAAATTCTTTGTAGCTGTGCCTTAAATAGAATAAAAAGTACTACTGATTTTTGTTAAAATTTTTACAGACTTGGACAATAACAGCAGGGAAAAGCTAGAGCTACAGCTAGAGTTTAGCTAGCTCTGTTTGCACTTCTTTTACCCTAAAACTCAGTCCATTTATGTTGAATTTCCTGTCAATAGTTTAGTTGTAGATCTGTTTAGTTGTAAATTTTGTTTGAAAATTTTTTATGTGCTGTGAGCATTTTCTTTACCTGTTGTTCTGTGTATGTATGCTTGGTAAAAGGTCCCTTAACCCTGAATTGGAACCTCCAAATCCTGAGGTTGAAAGGGTCCTTAGACTGAGAAACACCACACCAGCCCCTACTGTTGAAATTAAGCCAGCTGTAATGATTGAAAGGCAAAGAACTCTGAAGGAATACAATACACCTAGAGATTACAATCTCCCTTTTACATATAATTTCCTTCAGTTGAGGGGAATTATAAAATCAAGTCCTCCATCATTAACATGTTGCCATCTTTTCATGGGTTCAATAAGGAATATCCTTACAACCACATTGATCAATTCTTGGTAATTTGCACCACATTTAACATAGCTGGATTGGGACTTGAAGCCACCAAAGTGAGACTTTTTCCTTTTTCCCTAAAGGACATAGCCAGCACCTAGCTCTCAAAGCTCTCAGCCAATAGCATCCAGACATGGAGTGACCTCCAAAGCCAATTTCTGGTAAAATCATTTCCCATGAATAAAACTAGTCAGATGAGGATAAACATATTGTCATTTTCTCAATCATGAACTAAAGATTTTTATAAGGCATGAGAGAGGTTTCAAGAAATGTTAAAACAATGTCCCCACCACCAAATTCCACATTGGCAACTTGTGCAAGTCTTTTACTAAGGAATTAATCCTAAGTGTAGGGATATGGTGGATGCCTCATGTGGGGGTAGTTACCTCCACAAGACAGCTGATGAGGTATGGGAGTTATTTGACATTATAGGTGAGAATTCCATGCAGTAGGAGTCACTATCTCGCAATGACAGCCAGACCCCAACTAAATTAGTGAAAGAATCCACCCCTAGAGGTGGTATGTATGAGGTCAAGGTACAGAGTGAATTAGAAAGAAAGGTGGACAATCTGAATTTAAAGTTTGATAAATTAATGAATGTGATGCAGCCTAGGATGGCTACACAAATGGGAGAGGCCTGTCTGATATGCCATTCTCTCACACATTCACTTCAAGAATGTCCATTATCCAACAAGTTTCCTCAATTAGTTATGAAACATGCCAATACTACCCAAGCATATGGGCAGCAACCTATTAGGTATGCATGGAGAAACCACCCCAATTTGAGGTGGAGACAAGATACATGCCAACAGCCCCAGCAGCAGCAGTTGGCAGCTCCATACAAACCTTAGCACCAATTAGACAAAGGATATGCACCTAGGCAAAATTTTCAGTTGTCTGCCCCACAGCCAAATCAGTTGGTTGTGCCCCCACTACAGCCCAGATCCTCTTCCTTTGAAGAGCAAATGCTAACATCAATGCAAAATTTGGAAAACTTGGCCTAAACTGTGAACTCTCATAGGCAAAGTATTAAAAAATAGAAGACCAGCTGGATCAAATCTATAATGCTTTGAATAAAAGAGAGGAGGGCAGATTACCTAGTCAACCCTTGGCCAACCCTAAAGGGCAGTAATGATTAGAGAAGGCTCCTCTACGCATGAGGAGGCTAATGCAATCACTACCCTAAGGAGTGGCAGGGTGGTTGATAATTTAGTGGGCAGTACAGTTGAGGAGGCTATGGAGAATGAAAAAGAAAAAAATATGAGTGTTGAAGAACCAATAAATTCATCCCCTGCTGTGGAGCAGCAAGGATAAAATGAAGGGGCTGATGTTGAGCCCCAATAACAAACAATAAATGAAGAAAAGAGAAAAAAATTAAAATTTGACCATGATACTGTTAGGCATGCAATTATAGCACCAGCAGTCCCACAGCTGCCATTTCGTCATGCACTTGCTGGCCAATCTCCTTTTGATAAGGGGAATGCTCAGATGGAGGAAATTATAGAGACCTTCAAGCAGGTTAAGATTAATTTACCCTTGCTTGATGTTATAAAACAGATCCTGCCTATGCCAAATTCTTAAAGGACCTCTGCACACAAAAAAGAAAAGTAAAGGTGTAGCTATCCAAAAAGATTTTTACTATTGAACATGTTGAATCAGTGTTGTCCATAGCCACACCTGAGAAATTGCACCCAGGGGTACCTACTATCTCTTACATAACTGGAAACCACACCATTGGTAGAGCCCTCTTGAACTTTGGGGTCAGTGTGAACCTGCTCCCATATTCTGTATATGAGGAACTGGGTTTGGGGGAGCTAAAATCCATAGAGGATGTTTTGATGGGGGTGGACAAGTTCCACTATCCTGCTGATTTCCTAGTTTTGGACATGGATCCTTGCAAAAGTAAAACTCCAATACCTGTCATCGTTGGTAGGCCATTCTTGGCCACTGCCAATGCTTACATTCAATGCAGGTTAGGGGTGATGGAGGTAACCTTTGGGAACATAAAAGCCTAATTAAATGTGTACAATGCTGCTAGACAGCCTCAGATGGACATTGAGGATTGTTGTGCAATAGATGCACTAGATGGCCCTGTGGAAGAAGAATTATCTAATCTGCTGGATTGGATGATATTGTTGAAAACCTGGAAATATTTGAAATATGGTTGAGGAGGAGGCCCAAGCTCTTATAACAGAAGACAGCACCAAAATAGAGTCTTCTGTGGGCCTAGTGCAGCATTCAAGCTGGAAACCTATATTATTACCCCTTCTTTAAACCACCAAGGCACCTTTGTTGCCTTCCATTGAAAGTCCTCCTGAGCTGAAGCTGAAATAGCTCTCAGACACATTAAAGTATACCTTCTTAGGGTAAAACAAAAAGCTTCTAGTAATTATCTCTTCCTCTCTCACTAGTGAGCAGAAGGAGGAATTATTGAGTGTTCTCAAGAAGCACACAAAAGCTATAGGGTGGACAATTGCTGATCTAGGGGGCATTGATGCCTCAGTTTGCATGCACAAAATTCACTTGGAAGAGGGTACAAAACCCTCTAGGGAGATACAGAGGAAGCTTAATCCTCACATGCAAGAGGTGGTCTAGAAGGAGATAGTGAAACTATTGGACGCAGGGGTGATTTACCCCATTTCAGATTCAGAGTGGGTGTCACCTATTCAGGTGGTACCCAAAAAGTCAGGCATCACAGTTATTACTTCTGATTCTGGGGAGTTGATGCTAGCCAGGGAGACCACTAGCTGGAGAGTTGGATTGATTACATAAAACTCAACTCCAAGACTAGGAAAGACCACTTTCCTCTCACTTTTATTGACCAAATTCTTGATAAATTAGCTGGGAAGACATTTTATTGCTTTCTTGATGGATACTCGGGGTATAACCAAATCTCTGTGTATCCTCAAGATCAAGAAAAAACTACTTTCACATGTCCCTTTGGCACCTTTGCTTACAAGAGGATGCCTTTTGGACTGTGTAATGCCCCAGCCACATTTCAGAGGTGCATGTATGCCATTTTCTCTTATATGATTAACAAGTTCCTGAAAATCTTCATGAATGATTTTTTAGTTTATGGGGACATCTTTAGCCAGTGCTTGAGTTACCTTGACCTAATTTTGCAAAGATGTGAAGAGACCAATCTGGTCTTAAGCTGGGAAAAGTGCCACTTTATGGTAACACAAGGAATTGTGTTAGGTCATGTGGTCTCCCATAGAGCAATAGAGGTTGACAAAGCTAAAGTGGACCTGATCTCACTCTTGTCCCCACTTAGGACTGTCAAGCAAATCAGATCCTTTTTAGGACATGCTGGATTCTACAGGAGGTTCATTAAGGACTTCAGCAGAATTGCAAAGCCATTGTACCACCTACTGTGTTAGGATGTGCCATTTGAATTTTTTTCTGAATACCTTGAGGCCTTTGAGGTCTTAAAAAAGTGCCTTACCACTACTCCTGTAATCCATGCTCCAGATTACTCACTCCCCTTTGAACTAATGTGTGATGCATCAGACTTGGCCATAAGTGTTGTCCTTGGGCAGAGGAAAGATAAGCTGTCTGCAGTGATTTATTATGCAAGTAAAATAGTAGCAGAGGCTTAGCTCGATTATACCACAACTAAGAAGGAGCTACTAGCTATTGTGTTTGTTGTGGAAAAGTTTAGACCCTACTTGCTTGGGTCTAAAATTGTTATTTTTACTGATCACTCAGCCCTTAAATACCTATTGGCTAAGAAAGATGCCAAACCAAGGCTAATCAAATGGATCCTCCTATTACAGGAGTTTGATCTTGTGATCAAAGATAAGAAAGGAGTGGAGAATGTGGTGGCTAACCACCTCTCTAGAATTGTTATGGATAAATCTGTAGCAGCACCTGTCAATGAATTGTTCTCTGATGAGCAGCTATTTGCTATGCAGTCTAGTGTGCCCTAATTTGCACACATTGTGAATTTTCTTGTTGTTGGTAGGATTCCCCTTCATTGGTCCAAGATGGACAAAGACCTATTCTTCTCTCAAGTCAAACATTTCCTGTGGGAGGACCCTTACCTTTACAAGCACTGTGCAAATAAGGTTGTGAGGAGATGTGTGCCTGAAAGTGAGTTCCACAACATGCTTTCTATGTATCATAAGCAGACCTGTGGATGTCACCTTAGTGGCAAAAAGACAGCTGTAAAAGTATTGCAATGTGGGTTTTATTGGCCCACTTTATTCAGAGATGCACACATGCATTGCAAAGCTTGTGAAAGATTTCAAAGGTTGGGAGGCATTTCCAAGAAAGATTCAATGTCATTGCAACCCATCCTTGTAGTAGAACTGTTTGACATTTGGGGGATTAACTTTATGGGCCCCTTTCCTCATTTTATAGGTTTCAACTTTATACTTGTGGCAGTGGACTATGTGTCCAAACTGGTTGAAGCCATTGCCACAAGGACAAATGACCACACAGTTATCCTTAAATTTTTAAAGGACAACATTTTCTGTAGATTTGGCACCCCCAGAGCTATCATTACTGATAGGAGGAGTCACTTTTATAACAGGCCTTTTGAGAATCTGCTCAAAAAGTACTCTGTTACACACAGGATTGCAACTCCCTACCACCCACAGACCAGTGGGCAAGTTGAAATTTCTAATAGGGAGATCAAGCACATCTTGGAGAAGACTGTGAGGGTAGATAGGAAAGATTAGGCACATAAACTGAATGATGCTTTGTGGGTTATAGGACTGCCTATAAGATCCCTATCAGTATGTCCCCTTTTAGGTTGGTCTATGGCAAGGCTTGTCATCTACCAGTGGAGTTAGAACATAGAGCCTACTGGGCTATTAGAACACTGAATTTTGATCTCTAACTACTGCTGGTTCACACAGGAAATTGCAACTGTCAGAGCTTGATGAGCTGAGACTGGAAGCTTATACAAATGCAAGAATTTACAAGGAGAGATCTAAGGCATTCTTTGACAAGAAACTAATGAGAAAGGACTTTAATACTGGTGCCAAGGTTTGTCTTTTTAACTCAAAATTAAAAAAAATTCTAGGTAAGTTAAAATCCAGATGGGATGAACCTTACACTGTCATCCATGCCTCCCCATCTAGTGCTGTAGAGATCTTGGATCCCATTTCTGGGAAAATCATGAAAGTGAATTATCAGAGGCTAAAAATTTGTGCAGAAAATTTTGTGGAACCTCCTCAGACCATCCACCTGCATGAACCTCCCACTGATTAAAGATCCAGAGCTCTATACACTATGTACCATACTTTGTGAATTTGTGTGTTGTTTTATTTAAAAATCTGCCATGTGTTGTTTGTGTTGTGTGTTGATATGCATATTTTATTTTGTCTTGTTGTTATTGATAAGGTGCATGTTTTATCATCTAAATTTAATGTGCATGGACATAATGTTGATGTGCATGTTCTGTTGTTGTTGTGTGGTTGACCTGTTGTCATGTATATGTTCATGAATCTGCTATAATTAAAATTCATTTGCATTCTGAATTTTTACTTTGTGAATATGTTGGTAATGGGCATTGAGATTATCATGGGGAATTAGATGAATGGTGAAGAAATGTGGTGTTAATACATAAGGGCATAGTGCATGCCTGTGTACATGCACAGGCAAGTGTGCAAGCACTGAAAGAGAGTGAATTCAGTTTTGTCGCGAGGCTCAATGGCCTCCATTTTACACTCGCGAGCCATTTTTAAGCATTCTCGTGGGGCTCTGTAATGAACTGTGTTGCTTCACGAGAGCCTCGCGAGCTAAATATATGAAGAATGCCTGCAAATGAACCTCTCAAGGCTATCTCTTCTTCACAACATTGAGCTACGCGACAATTGGAAATCACACATTTTGTACCTCGTGGGAGCCTCGCGAGCAAATTTTTGAAGCCTGCACTATTAAATGCCTCACGTGGCCCTTGATGCTCTGAATGCTTGTCCCTCGTGAGTTTAAAAGCTCTACTGCACGAGGGTTGCAAAATTTCTTCGCGCGGCACTTTGACCTTACTTTAGCTCCGCGATTGACCTCGCGAGACTCCTGGGTCCCTTATAAAAGAATTTCTCACGAGATTGCATTTTTAGTGCACGAGAAGATGTTGCCCCGCGAGTACCTGGCAACAACCGTGTGAAGCGCGGGTCACACACTTATACCCTGTGAAATCCTCATTTCTTCATTCACTTCTCTTTACCCTAGCTTCCATTGCACGACCACCGAGCTTCCTTCTCCATCCCTTCTTCTCTCCTGCCTAAACCACTACAACTCGGCCACTTTGCTCTCACTATTATGTTCCACAACAGCCCCCGGTTATTTTACACTCGATTTGAGGAGATTTGATACATTGGGCAACATTTGAACTGGATCCCTAGCATTTTGTTTGTAAGTGTTCTCGGCCTTCCATTTGGTTTGATTTATCTACTATGGTAGTGATTGAGTAGAGAGAATTTGTTGGGCAAAACATTTCTTAGAGTGTGAACTCCCCGTCTGTGTGTTTAAAGACCAAATTTTTGAGAGCTGGTGTAGTTATGGCCATGAGTTTAAAATTTATTGACACCTTGGCTGCCATGCTAAACCCTTCCCCTACTGGGAGCCCTGTGACCACATGGAAATTTGTGACGATTACAGAGGCCTCCACTGTGGAGACCTCTAAGGTACCTACACAAGCTATTGAGCCCCAAGTGGAACAACCTAAGAAGAGGGTTGCCCCTGTGAAGAAGGCCAAGGTTGTGGCCTCCGATGCCCCTGCTGTCAAAAAGAAGTCAGCCCCTAAAAAGAGAGCCAGAGCCCACCCACATGCTACAAGCCCTGAGAAACCCAAGAAGAAACAAAAGAAGGGCAAGGAAGTGACCCCTGAGGTTGTCCCTATGGTTGCCCAAGAGGATGAATCTGATGATGAGTCACTCAGAACTGCCTCTGAGTTTGTGGCTGCAATCAAGCTTGAAGTTGAAACTACCTTTGATAAGACATTCTTTGAGGAAGAGCCAAAGACAGCTGCTTCAATTAAGTACCTCACCAAAGCCTCACTACTCTCCCTTCTCAGGCCCCCACTGCAGCTAGTCTTCCCTAGACTAGTGCATCTATTTTACCAAAACATCAGGGTGAAGACTAGGGATGATGGGAACCGTGCATTGTTGGTTCTGATTGATAACTTTGAAATGATGTTTAACCAAGCAGCAATTGCTGAGATTCTTGGGATACCAGCCACCTACAATTTTGAGTGGTTTGGGTGCACCATTGACAGTCATAATCCTAGAAATTGCTAAGGAGCCCACTAGAGGAGTTATTGCATCTGGGGTGTCCATTAGGAAGAGAGACTTGCACCCTAGTTTGAGGTTTATGGATGGGGTGCTGAGAAAGAATATATATTGTTCTGGGCACCAACAAAAGAGGAGGTCCCCAATTGTGAATGCCCTCTACTCCTTCCACTACAACCACTACTTTGATGTTGCCAAGCTAATCTTTGAAGGGATGAAAGATATACATGAAAAGGTGAAGAGGGAGCAGAAAACCCATGCCTTGCCCTACTGCAGGCTTATTATAGCCCTGTTGCAGCTGGGGGGCTACCACTTTTAGATGAATGAGGAGACCCTCAACTTGCCCAGCAAATGTGGAAAGAAGCAGTGGGGGATTAGTGGAACTTTAATTGAGAAGAAGAAGGAAGAGGAGCTGCTAGCTCAAGTAGCCCGCACAATTCAAGAGAGAGCTGCCACTTTTGCAGCTGTTACACCCACCAGCTCTGCTTTTATTTCTCAAGCAGCCACCTCTATTATGCCAGCCAGCACTACCTTACCCACCACCACACCAACCTCACAATCCTCCATAGTTACATCAACTACCCCTGAGCCAATCATATCCATTACCTCAGCCACCACTACCTCAGCTACATCATCAATCTCAGAGCTAATTCTACCCATTTTCCCTGCACACCCCAGCCCACCTATCAAGGTCACATACACCAAAAAGAACACCTCACAAATCACCAAAGCCCCCACTCAACCTCCCTAATCCATTACATTACCAGCCCCTACCCTATTACCTCAATCCATTCAACTTCAAGAGCCCTTAACCACCACTTCTACTACCATACCAGACTCAATGCCCACTGATCTACCATCACCTCCATCTCCATTCCACTATGATGAGAGTGAGCCTCAGCTCACTGACATCCCACACAGTTCTCCTGCAACCACAACCCATCCCACTAAACCCCCTGCCATACTTGAACCCATTGGCCAATCTATTCTATTTTCCCCTTCCCATGACCAAGGCCCCTTCTCATCAGAGGGATACTCAGCCATGATAGACTCTATTATAGGGGACATCAATCATGAGTTCACCCCTCTCCCAAATTCACCACAACCACATCACTTTACCCCTACCCCTACTTCACAATAGCCAACTAACTTCCATTATGCACCCACTTCACCATTTCAACCAATTACAACCACCCAACCCACAGCTCCCTATCATACCTGATCCCCTACCCTAAATCCTTAACATCCTCCTCTCCCTTCAAACCCAAGTGATGGCTAACACCCAAACCCAAACATCCATAGAGGCCAACCTGCAAATCATGAACTCCACCCTCCAAAACCAGGCCTCCATTCAAACCAGTTTATAACCCATCCAATCAACCTTATCAACCTTAACCTAATCTTCCCAATAGCCATTTATCCCTCCACCTACTCATATACCTATACCACTCCCATCTCCCCAACCCTTAACCTTATCAGCAATACCTGTTACTGTTACACACATTGAACCTATTCCAGGAGCCCCTACAATAATATTTACCAATGCCTCAACCCAAACTGACCTTGAACCTGAAACTCAACCTGACCCTATCCAGCCACCCATTATTACCCCACCTTTAGAACTCACTTTCTCACAACTCCAACCTGCAACCCTACCTACAGTAGCAACATCTGATGCTACCACAGATGTGGAAAACCTAATCCCCACCTCCATAATTCCAACCCAAACTAACCCTGAGGTAATAGACCTCACAGAACCTGAACTTGAAGTTCACCATCCAATACCCTCTACCTCCACCCTACCCATGCCATTCTCCATCCCTTCATCATTGTTGGCTGGCCCTTCTTCCCCTGCTGAGAATTCAATCCTCTCTGCCTCTTTCAACCCCATGCCCCCATACTCCATCCTCTTAAGAGCAATGAAGGAAAATACCTATATCAAGAGAAATGTGATTAGAGGCATGGCTGACCTCAGAACCACTGTTAAGCAGCCCCTCCTATACCAAATCAAATTTCTGGAGCTAACTCATAAGATGGGGAGGAAAAGGATAAACATAGTTGGAGGGAGATATTGCTAAAATATAATGAAGAGAAAAGTAGAGCTGATGGGATGGAGGATGTGATCAAGAACTTACAGGTGACACTTAGAAGAGTGGAGGAAAGAGCTAATGATTATGCTAGAACTGCTGTAGCATTGTAGCAAACCTTATCTAAGATTGGTGACAGAGACTTAGCAGAAACAGCTGCCAAACTCTTCACTGCTGCAGCTCCCCCTGCCAACTGCCCCCAAACCCAAAGAGCCAAGAAAAATAAAGCCTGGAATCAACATCAAGGAGCCTACACCAAAGCCTGAACCCACTCCCAAGAAAAGGAGCAGCACCAAGCAGAGAAGGACAACTTTCAAGAGATACAAGTCCATTGCTACTGCTCTCAAGAGGAGAAAGGGAAAAGAGTCCAAGACAAGGCTAATGCAGCAGAAAATTCAAATGATTAGATTTGTACACGTAGTTAGTTAGGATATTTTTGTAGAATCTTTTTGTAGTTATTTTCACTTGCATTATACAAATTCCTGTGTTATAAAGAAAAGTTCTCTTTGGTAGCTTTTATGTGCAATTTATTTGGTCTACTTTATTTCTGCTGTTTACTTGTTTGTTTTAGTTGTTTGTGTGAGTTTTGTTTGTTACTATTACTTGCTTTGATTTGTGTCTTACTTTTACCACAATATCCTATTGCACATGTCCTTTATCTTTGAATCAGTGAGGACATTATTTCTCATAGGTTTGGGGGTGTGGCAAGGTCTGCCAATGATGTAGTTAACCTAAGTGCAGCAGAACCAAGTGAGTGAGATAGAAATAGAGCAAAGTTAACCTAAGAAAATTTTAAAATGAGGAGAATACCAAGAAAACTCATTTGTATCAACACTTAGTGAACCATTAAAGAGAGAAAAAGGTAAGGACATGCCTATGAGTTCAATGGAAGACCATACCTAGTGAGATTTGGGCCTACAAATTTATTTTTATTTTGTTTTTCTCTTTGAGGAGTGTCTTAGGCAATTCTTTTTGCTCTAAGGACTGGCTGAGTCTATTTCCTCACTAGAAGTTAGGCATCTCCAAATTGAAATAGCTGACAGTACCCATGACATTTAGGAAAGGATCAAGACCTTCTCTTGGACAGTTTGAGCTTAAAGATAACAAACCCAGTAAACTGCCCTTGTGCATATACCTTTTGAGCCTTAATTTCTAGTTTTCTTCAAAATACACCAGAGTATAACCTACCCCCACTATGAGAATTCAGAAGGTAAAAGAGAAGGAGTTGAAGATGGACAAGCTAGGGTCAACATTTGGTGAATAGAGAAGAAACACAAAAAGATGACAATAGTGTAGCAGCTGGGAAGAGGGTGGCATTTCAGAAAAATAAAAACAAAAAGAAAAGAAAAATGTATCCAAAAGAAAAATAATATATATATAATGAAAAGGAATAGAGAGGAGTCAAGAGAAAATTTCATTAGAAAAATTTAAAATAAGAGGAGAAGCTGGCCACTTCAAGTCTGAAAAATATCAAAGAAGATGGAATATGCTGAACTAAAGAAGGTGAAGTCATGAATCACCTCCTTCACATACTGATTTCTCAATTTTGTAACCTTTTCATCCTTCCATTCTTTATAACCTACATCCATAAGCCACATTACAACCCAGTCATAAGACCTTGTGATCCTAAATTGAATGAGTTGTTATGTGGAGATAAGGAGTTATCTAATCTATGATAAGAAATAGTCAATGATGCCAAAATTTAGAATCCTTGCCTATGCTCATGCTTACAGGCCCATTTGGGGGCTGTAACTGCTCTTGAGATTGTGCAAAAATGAAAACCCTCAAATTTATTTGTGAGAGACTACCTTGTTAAGCATTGGGTCTGACATTGAATGTATTGGGCATTGTCTAAACTTAATTTTTGAATTAATGGTGAGCTCAGTACTGATATTCATTTGTTTTTTTTCTTTGTGTAAGATGATTGGAAAGGATGTGCATACATGTAAGAGTTTTTCATAGTAAATGGTCTGTGCATTTCTTTTGTTTAAATTCCTCACATTTTGAAAAGAATCAAAGGTGGACTGATGCTCTATTTATTGAAAGCTTATTTGATGAATGTTGCACTTTTATTAATTGTTTCATTGAGAAGTTTGTGGGTACCTTCACTAAAAACTCTCAGGAGACTTCACTCCTCCACTAGGGATCACCTACAGGTTTAAAAGGCTTGATGCATAAGCTAAATGCATCCGTACTCCCTATGAAAGTGACATTTACATTCTTAGAGTAGTTATTTAAATTTTGCTTTGCCAAGGACTAGCAAAGATTAGGTTTGAGGGTGTGTTATTCACTAAAAAGTATCACTTTTTACCTCTTAACCTAGCCTTTACTATACATTAAAGCTGACTAATAACTCTTTGTTTAGCTTGTTTTGTAGTTAGTAATAATTTGTGCAGCTTAATACAAAGTCCATAGCTTTGGTGCCAAAAAGAGAGAGAATTCAAGTCAAGGATGACTGCTGAGCCAAAGAATGATGGAACACCATAGAGGTACACACCATGATGACTATTTGCATGTCATGATGGACCAAGGAAGTCTAGCAGATGAGAGAAGTATGGATGTGAGTGGAGAAGGCTGCAACAGCAGCATATGCATTGAAGCAAAGGAGCAGAGCCATTATCTTGCGTAGTCAAAATGTGCCTCGCGCTATTTAAGTCCACAGCAGAGTCATCTCGCGCAGCTGATACATGCAGTACAAGTGAACTCGTGAAGAATTTGTGTAGCTTAGTGAAGGATTTGTCTTAGAGCATTACTTCGCATAGCAGTCGTGTGCTTCAATCGTAATCAACACTCAAAGTCCTCGTGAAGCTCTCATGCACTAAAGCCTTCAGAAATCTAGCTCGCAAAGCTCTCGCGAGGAACAAATCTCATATTAGCCACACGCACAATCTCGCTTGGCCAATTTACATAAAGAACAAGCTCACAAAGTTCTCGCGTGGCTTAAGAGGAGAGAGAGCTCCAGAAATTCTCTCGCACAGCTCTCGCGTGCTTAAAAGCTTAACCCTCTACCTAGTGAGCTGTGTTATTTAATTCACAAGAAGCCAAGCTAGATTCAAATTCTACTTCGCGAGACCCTCGCGATAGGAGGAACCTGAAGCTCTACTATGCGAGCAAAGCCAAATCAATGTAATTCATCATCGCGATAGCATTGCAGTGCAGAGCAGCTATGCGATAATTCAAAGTCCACTGCATGAGCAAGGAGCTTTCGAAGCCAAATGCTGCCTCGCGAGAACTCTACAAACCATGCGAATGAATTAATAAGTGAAAGCCTACCCCGCGAAGCTCGAGCTCTCCACTTCTAATTTTATACTCAGGGGCCTTTTAGAGATTTCCCCAAGTCCAGGGCACACTTCTCGAGGCCTTGATCTCGATGCACACATCCCAAGGCATCCAAGGGTTATAACCAAGCCACGTCTGCTAGAAAATTAGGGTAATAATCTTCTTTTGGCCAAGGCATTAGTGACTGAGTATATACGCTATAAATTTAACTTAGAAAAATATCTCTCCTTCAACCTCAGTCAGCTGTGAGCTCTAGCAGATTAGGGTTAAGGTTTGATCACTTTTTTTTCCATTTTTTTTCTTCTTCCTCAGCCCAGCACTTGCTGGCTATGTTCTCTGTAATCAATTAGGCCTAGTTTTATCAGTTTTTGTAATGGGTCTTGTGAACATTGGGAGTTGTTGATGAGTTGTTATGCACAAGGCTGTTGCCTTGAGGACATCTCATTATAAGTATTAGTTTAATCAATGAAAGTCAATTTTAATGTTTATTCAATCTGTTATTTTTCTATTTGCCCATAGTTTTGTTCAATCTATGCCATGCATTTAGGATTTGAGCTGATTTGAAATACCCATGGAAGCTTGAGCTTGTAGCCCTGGGATCATGGTGGTAGCAGCAATTTTCATGTTCCATCTCAGTCCTCTGTGGTGTGGATAACCTCTGTGGATAGCTTGTGACCATTCAAGTGGACAGACTATAGCCCTAGGGTGATTCCAAGCCACAAATCTAAGAGGGATTCTTTTCCTCTGCGCTAGAGCTTGTAGCGTTGTAAAAGGTTGTTGCAGGAATAAGCTCCCCTCTGTTTTACTTGACCAATATTAGATGTTAGATCTGATTTCTCTGTAGAGATTGCAGGCTTGTGAGCTGAGTCATTGTAAGCCTTTAGTAGCAATGATTAGTTGCATTTAAAGTCTCCAAATAGCCATTAAACAATTGTAGTTTTCACTAGTTTTTCAAGAGCTATTTGCCCCCATGGATGTCTGTGCTTATAGCTTGGCAAACATGGTGTCTGCAATGAATTTTATGATCTGATTTAAGCCATTGGGTGGAGGACATCTATTGGATAATCTGTGACCATTTAAGTGAACAAGTTATAGCCTTAAGATCAGTCTATTCCATTGGATTGGATTGGTTTTATGATGTAACTCATATGGTTTGATCCTCTCCATTGGATAGCCTGTGACCATTGAAGTCGACAGGTTATAGCCTTAAGAGACTAGGTCAAATCATAAGAGTTGAGTTAGATACCTCCTCCTTGCAAATGTGCGTATAGCCATCTGAAGGATTGCTGCAGAGACAGCCCTAAATCTGAATTACATAACTGAAATAGCCTTAGACTAATTGCCTACTTCCCATCATTTTTATCTTTATTTTAACACACACCATCACTACCTTCTTCTTAACCCTTCTTTAAGATAAGACTGCACTTTATTTCTCTTCTTTTAGTGATAATTTAGTGTAGTTGTGACACCCAACTCCCTTTCTCTAGGATTGTCATATTTGTAACCAGATTTGGAGGCCTACTATTATAACCCATTTTGGGTTCTAGATCAATTTCTTTGTGGGACAAACTCTTACTCAAAATTTACTACAACAGCCCTGTATCTTGCAAGCTGTGTATTTCAGACTTGCTATTTTAACTAATTTTCATCTCTTCACTTTTTGATTTATTCTTTCTTCACCACTATTTACTCACCAATAATAAGACAGCACTCTGATAAACCAACAAGTGGTCCCCAAAAAGTCTGGTATAACAGTTATCACATCTGATTCTGGAGAGTTGATGCCAACTAGGGAGACCACTAGTTGGAGGGTATGTATTGATTATAGGAAGCTCAACTCCAAAACCAGAAAGGATCATTTCCCATTGCCCTTCATTGACCAAATTTTGGACAAACTGGTAGGAAAAGCATTCTATTTCTTCCTTGATGGATACTCAGGTTATAACAAAATACCTATGTATCCTCAAGACCAGGAGAAGATCACATTCACATGTCCATTTGACACTTTTGCTTATAGAAGAATGTCATTTCAACTATGTAATGTGCCTGCCACATTCCAAAGGTGCATGTATTTTCAGACATGATTGATAAGTTTTTAGAGATCTTTATGGATGATTTTTCAGTTTTTGGGGACAATTTTAGTCACTACTTAAATCACCTTCGCCTGGTGCTGCAAAGATGTGAAGAGACCAACCCGGTCTTGAGCTGGGAGAAAAGCCATTTCATGTTAACACAAGGCATTGTGTTAGGCCATGTGGTCTCCCATAAAGCATTGAGGTTGATAGGGCAACGGTTGACTCAATCTCACACTTTCCCCCACCAAAAATAGTCAAACAGATCAGGTCTTTCCTAGGACATGCAGGATTTTATAAGAGGTTCATCAAGGACTTCAACAAAATTGCTAAACCTTTGTGCCACTTGCTCTATCAAGATGTGCAATTTGATTTTAATGTCGAGTGCCTTGAGGCATTTGAGGTGTTGAAGAAGTGCCTAACCTCTGCCCCTGTAATCCAGGCCCTTGATTACTCTCTCCCTTTCAAATTAATGTGTGATGCATCAGACCTGGTTGTGGGTGCTGTACTAGGACAGAAAAAGGACAAGTTGCTATGTGTAATTTATTATGCCAGCAAAACACTGGCATAAGCTCAACTTAATTATACCACAACTGAGAAGGTGCTTCTGGCAATGGTATTTGTTGTGGAAAAATTTAGACCTTATCTACTTGCGTCTAAAATTGTTGTATATACTGATCACTCTGTCCTCAAGTACCTTTTAGCCAAGAAAGATGCTAAGCCTAGGTTGATTAGATGGATCCTCCTGTTACGAGAGTTTTATCTTGAAATCAAAGATAAGTAGGGAGTAGAAAATGTGGTGGCTGATCACCTGTCCAGGATTTTAGTAGAAGAGTGTGCTGCTACACCTATTAGAGATGTATTCCCTGATGAGCAATTGTTTATCATCTAGGCTGTTGTGCCATGATTTGCCAATATAGTCAACTTCCTTGTTGCAAGCAGGATTCCTTCCCATTGGTCCAAGATGGACAAAGACTTGTTCTTCTCACAAGTCAAATATTTTTCTGGGAGGATCCATGCCTGTATAAATATTGTGCAGATCAAATCATTAGAAAGTGTGTCCCTGATAGTGACATCCACAATATTCTTAGCATGTGCCATGAAAATACCTGTGGGAGTCACTTTAGTGGAAAAAAGACAACAGCAAAGGTGCTGCAGTGTGGATTTTATTGGCCTTCCTTGTTTAAGGATGCCTATGCACACTACAAGGCCTGTTTTCGATGTCAAAGGATGGGTGGCATTTCAAAGAGAAATTCAATGCCACTGTAATCCATCCTTGTTGTGGAGTTGTTTAACATCTGGGGGATTGATTTTATGGGCCCTTTCCTTCAAATGGTTATAACTTTATCCTTGTGGCTATGGACCATGTTTCTAAATGGGTGGAAGTAGTTGTCACAAGGACAAATGACCACAAAGTAGTCCTCAAGTTTGTCAAGGAAAATATTTTCTCCAAATTTGGCACCCCTAGAGCCATCATCAGTGATGGGGACAACTACTTCTGGAACAGACACTTTGAGAGCCTGCTCAAGAAGTATGTTGTTACCCATAGGATTGCAATCCCATATCACCCACAGATAAGTGGGCAAGTGGAGATTTCGAACAGGAAAATTAAGCACATCCTGGAGAAGACAGTTAGGACAGATAGGAAGGATTGGGCTGTGAAGCTTAATGATGCATTGTGGGCCTATAGGACTACCTATAAGACCTCAATTGGAATGTCCCCTTTCAAATTCGTCTATGGAAAAGCTTGTCATCTGTTAGTAGAGTTGGAACATAAGGCCTTTTGGGCCATTAAAATATTGAACATGGATCTAACATCTGCTGGTGCAAACAGGGAACTGCAACTGTCTGAATTAGAGGAGTTGAGGTTAGATGCTTATGCCAACTCAAGGATCTATAAGGAGAGAGCTAAGGCATTCTTTGACAAGAGCCTGTTAAGGAAAGACTTTGAGGATGGTGCCAAGGTATGGCTATTCAACTCTAAGATGAAATTTTCCTAGGAAATCTAAGAACCAGATGGGATGGTCCCTTCACTGTGCTTCATGCATTCCCATCTGGGGATGTGAAAATTATGGACCCCACAAGTGGAAGGATTATGAAAGTAAATGGGCAAAAAGGCTCAAGTTGTGTGTGGAAAACTCTATGGAGACCTTTGCCACCATCTACCTTCAAGAACCTCCCAATGATAGTGATCCACAGCCTTGTAAATTGTGTAACATAGCTATTATGTTTTTCTATGTTTTGTGTGGTTTTCAAATTCTATCATTTACAGTTTTGTATGTGTTAGTGTGTTGACTAGATTTTGAGTGTCTCAAGAATCTAGATTTAGGTTTTGAGTCTTCATCTAAATGGTTGGGTAAGCTGCATGTGTGGGTGAGTTGTGCTAATTGTTTTTTTTTATGATCTGCTGATACGAGATAATTTGATTTTATATTTCTTGATCTGCTGATGTGATAAGCTTGAGTTGTTTGTGTGCATGTATCATAAGGTGTGTTATGGCTAGTTTGTTGTGCTATAAAAGATTTATGACAGAAAATTGTGTACTAATGCACATTACAGTGGGCCCAGCAACTGAAGTGTAAAATCAGTGCAATAGTTGGCGGTTCTTGATGAAATGGGAGGCTCACTACGCTCTGTTGTTTACAAATGAGCTACGCGAGAGCTTCGTGAGCAGAATGACCTGAAGCAGAGGCTAGCGAGAGCCTCGCGAGGCCCTCATTTTCACCAAAAAGGCCTGTCGCGCAGTTCAAATCGAACCGCGCGAGTTTTCTTCCAAGCCTTTGTAAGCTCGCAAGGATTTGCATTTGATTTACCTTCATGAGATCCTCGCGAAGCTCAGGATGCACCTGCTATAAAGCCATCGCTTGGCTCTTTCAACCCATCCTCTACACAAACTCTCAACCCTAACTCACAGCCGAGCATTCCAACTCCCTTCTTCACTGCCCATTTTGCTCCAACCCATGCACCCTACTCTGGTTACATTACCAATCTTCATTGCCAGATCATTTTACACCTATCAAGGGCAGATTTGGTCAACTGAGCAACTATGATTTCGAAACCCTAGCGGTTTAGGGTAAGCTTCTTAATTTGTTTTTTAGCACTGTTGGTTTTGGTCTGTTGAGTTTGTGAAAGAGTTAATTTATTAGAGAGAAATTGTCGTGAAAACTTATTTGGACTATAGGCAACCTAGGGTTTTTGAACTGAAGGGGTCAAAATCTAAATTTTGACAAATGGCCGACAAAACCCCATTCTTGGATAGACTACAAACCCTACTGAACCCTCCTCAAACAGATCCTCCAGCTCCCATCAGAAAATCAGTGAGGATTGTTGAATCCTCTACTGTGGAGACCACTGATGTCCCGAAGCCCCTAGTGGAGAAAATGAAAAAGAGGGATGCACCAAAGAAGAGGGCTAGAACTGTCACCAAGAGCCCTACAAAGTCTAAGAAGTAGAAGAAGGGGGGAGTGGTTGTTCCAGAAACTAACCCCTTAACAACTACTAGTGAGTTCATGGATGCTATTAAATTAGAGCTTGAAACTGCCTTTGACAAGGCATATTTTGAGAAAGAACCCTTGACTACTCCATCCATTGAATTCCTGACAAAGGTTTCCTTGGTGCCCCTGTTAAAACATCTCAATGAATTAGTGTACCCTAGGTTAGTTTAATTGTTCTACCAGAACATCAGGGCCAAGAAGAATGATGATGGACCCCATGTGTTGTTGGTACTCCTTGATGACTTTGAGATGCTAGTGGGCACATCTGAGATAGCCCTAGCCTTAGGCATACCAGCTACCTACAACCCAGAGTGTAACTTGGGGGCACCTCTGACTACCCCCATTACTGAGATTGCTGAGAAAATTACAAGAGGAAAGAAGGCATCAGGAGGAGAGATTTGGATCCAAGCCTGTTGTTTATGAACCATATTCTGAGAAAGAACATCTATATGACTGGGCACCAGCAGGACAGAAGGGCGCCCATTGCTAATGCCATCTACTCCTTTTCTCAGGGGCATTGTTTCAATGCACCCTAGTTGATTTTTGAGGGGATGATGGACATCCATCTAAAAGTGCAGAAGAAGCAGAAGCCCCATGCACTGCCATACAGCAGGCTAATTACAACCCTGGTCAAAAAGGGTGGCTACCAATGGAAAGTGGAAGAAGCAACTGAGACCTTGGCCCCAGTTGAGTTTGGCAGAAGATTATGGACAATCAGTATGACCATGATGAATAAGAAGAATGATAAGGAGTCTGAGGCAACACCTACCATTCAAGAAGCAGCTACAGCTGCAGTAGTTACATCAGCAGTCGCCACCTCAGCCTCACCCCCCATTCCAGCACCATTCACCACCACTCCCCCCTCCAGCACTAAGCCTAAGAAACCAGCTGTCAAAAGTTCCAAGGTTGGTACTACAACAGCCACCACAGTGAAGAAAGAGAAAGGAAAATTTGAGGAAAAATATGAATGGACTCCACCCTTTGTCTTAAGCTCAGACTCAGATTCTAACTAGGTTGTAGGATAATTTGTTGTAAATAAAGTTCTTTGTGTATTTTCTACTTTAGAATTAGTTATATTTTCTACATGTTGTTTCAACTGTTAGCATTCTGATGTAATATTCCTTTTTCTTGTTAATGTCATTTTCTTGTGTGCCAAATTTACATTGTGTTCCCTATTCAATCTTTTTATTTCCTACATTATGTTGTAATGTGTTTTGTTGACCCTACTGCCCCTATACAGATTTAATGAAATAGTGAGGACACTATTTAACTTAGGTTTGGGGGTATGGCAGGGTAGGTAGGCCAGGAAAATAGTTAATTTTAGTGCAGCAGTGATGGTCAAATTGAGATAAAAAAGGCCAATTCTTACCTAATCATGTAGAGAGAAGAAATTTAAAATTTTTGCAGACATTTAAAACTGAAAATCTTTGAAAAACTAGCACTACCATGAAGCTAATAAAGTTCTTTTGAAGAGTGTCTTTGGCATTTTTTCTACTCTAAGGAATGATTTACTCAACATTTGGTCACTAGAAGTCAGGCACCTCCAAATTGAAACTGATTGACAGCACTCATGACACTAAGGAGATGATCTAAGGCCTTCATTTGGACAGTTTGAGCCCAAAATTCCTACCCATTAAACTGCCCTTGTGTATACACTCTTTGAGCCTTATAAATCCATCCTTTTTCAACAAACACTAGAGTACTTGAACTCAAACCTCATGACCTGATTCAACCTTACCCTCACTCTGATACTCCAAAAGGTAAAGGAGAAGAAGTTGAAGACAGTTGAGAGGAGTTCAACATTTGGTGGAAGGAGAAGAAAAGTAAAGTGCAGACAAGCAGTGTATCAGTGTTATATGTGTGGCAATTCATCACAAAAATCTAAAAAAATATAAATGAAAAGAGAAAAAGAAAAGAAAAGTCAAAGAAGTACTTCATCTAAAAATTGAAAAGAAGAGAAGAAGCTGGCCAGTTTGACCCTGAAAAATACAAATGAAGATGAAACTGTGCTGAAATGAAGATTGTGAAGTCATGAATCAGTCCTACCCTTTTTAATTTCTCAGTTTTGAATTTATTCTACCCCTCTTATTCTTTGTAAACCTCACCCATAAGCCACATTACAACCCATCAAAAAGACCTTGTTGATCCAAAGTGAAGTGAGCTATCATGTAGAGAGGAGGAGATGTCTAAACTATGGTGAAAAACTTGGAGATGTCAGGAACTTAGATGCAATGCCTATGCTCATGCTTGCATACCCATTTGGGGTCTATGACTGATCTTGAGCTAATGAGAATGTGAACACCCTTGGAGCTCCATTGTTGAGAGATAGCCCTGGTGAGGATTGGGTCTGAAATTTAACTTCATTGGGGTACCTTCTAAATCTAATTTTTGAATTTAAGGCAAGCTTGGTACTGGTTCGTGCACATTGTATTCTTGACGTAAACTAATTGGTGGACATGCAAACACATGTTGATTTTGAGTTTGAACTAACTGCATTACTAATGTGATTCCTTCTGATTTTTAAAGAATGGGTGTGGAATGAAGCTTTATTCATTGAAATCTGTTTTGTCATTGACTGCACTATACTTAACTGTTTTAATGGTAAAGTTTGTGGGTATCTTCACTAAAAACCCTCAGGAGACTTCACTCCTCCACTAGGGATCACCTAGGGGTTAAAAAGGGTTTATGCATATGCTAAATGCATCCGTACTCCCTACGAAAGTGGCATTTACTATTTTGATTAACTATTTTAATTTTTCCTTTGCTCGAGGACTAGCAAAGATTAGGTTTGAGAGTGTGTTATTACTGAAAAATACCATTTTTCACCTCCTAACCTAGCCTTTACTACACCTTGGAACCAATTAATAATCATCTTTTAAGTGTGTTTTGTAGTTAGTAAAAATATTGCAGCTTAGTGCAACTGTTATGCTTTGGAGGCCAAAAGAGAGAGAATTGAAGCCAAGGAGGGCAGCTGAGTTAAGAGCAGAGGATACACCATGGTAGTACACACCATAGTGAGTATTTGGAGTGCCTAAGTGGACCCTGGAAGTCTAACAGATGAAAGGAAGTTGGACCCTAGCAGAGGAGACTGCAGTAGCAGGTTGTGCACAGTAGCAGTGAAGCACAAATGGACCCTCGGGCAGTTCAATTTGGCCAGAATAGCCCCCTTGCACAAACCTCGCGAGGTCAAAATATGCAGCATTCAAAGAGCACGCGCAAATCTCACTAACTTCACTGTAGAAAAGCTTAAGAAAAGCATCTCGTGTAGCCCTCACGATGATCAAAACTCCAGAAGATTTGCATCGCAAAGATCTCGCGCAAACCTTGTGCACTTCAAAGACAACCAGCCATGCGAGAAGCGCATGTCATCCAGGCGATCATCCACACGAAGTTCCAAATCCATCCTTGCGAGCCGCAATTCAGCCTAGTGAGATCCTCGCGACTTTAGCTATTTGGAGACCCATCTACGCGAGATGTCCAATCCACTGCCCAGAGAACCACGTGAGCTCTCCTACAGCAGCAACTCCAGCCACGTGAGAAGCAAATGAAGCCAATTCAGCCTCGCAAAGCACGGGCTCCCTACTCCGCAGTCCATACACAAGGACTTTTATGAGATTTCACAGCAATTAGGGCACACATCCCGAGATGCCAAACTGTTTCCCACATCCTGGGGCACCAAGGGCTACAAATGGGCCATGACAATAGTGGCAAATGGGACATTTCCTCTTCTGTTCTCCTATTAGCCAGAGCAAGATATTTTATGGGGGACTTATATATAAGCTATAATTATTATGTAGAAACCATCTTCCCTTTTACCTAATTTGACTGAGAGCTCGAGAGTGCTTATGTAACATCCTTGAAAATTTAGGCTTCGAATAGTGTCCTCGGGATGCGTGCTAGTCAGGTCATTGTGCGAGCAGGTGAAAGTCAACTTGATGACTTAGGTTAGATGAGGTTTGAGTTGAAAATGCACCTAGTCTTGTAGTGTTAGATTTTACTATAAGGTCATATACACTTGTTATGGGTGTGTATGCTTTGCACCGGAGTGTTAAATTGGGTTAAAAAGGTTAAAGGTTAAGAGAAGTTATTTCTCTTTTGTTTCGGTAGGTGGTTAGGGATTTATGAAGAGAGAGAGAGAGTGAGGAAGGAAGAGGGAGTGAATGCTAAGGAATTTTGTGTGGGTTGCGGATTGAAGACGTACGTGGGCTTTAATTCCGAAGGCACCGTGTGTGAGTTCGTGAAATCAAGGCTAGGAGCCCTAAACCTTGATCCAAGCCATTGAATCACTCATACATTGGAATTGAGGTAAGATTTCATTGAATTATGATGTGTTTAATGTTTGTGTATAAATTTATTGAATTAATGGTGAATTAAAGAAATAGAAAGAAGAAAATTTTGAGAGAAAACAAAGCTGGAGGAACTGCCCGAAAAGGGCTAGTTTTCTATCAAAATAGATTAATCAATTTGAAAATCGATTGATCAATTTTTGACAGAAAGCAAATCTAGAGACTACAGCCTGAAACCAATTAATTAAATTCAATTCAATTAATCAATTTTTTATTTTCGATAAATCGATTTGGAATCGATTAATCGACTGGGTACTTTCAGTGGCTAGAAAAATCTGAGTTTGGAAAACCGATTAATCGATTTGGGATCGATTAATCAATTTTGGAATTTCTATTAATCGATTTGGGATCAATTAATCGAATTTGGAAATTTGATTAATATATATTGGGATCGATTAATTGATTTTGACAATTTTTGGGTGGGTACTGTTTTGGACCATGGAGTTCTAGGAAGGCCTTGTACCCTTCTTTTATGCATCATTCCTGATGCTTTGTGTATGACATGATGTACTTTAGGTTGAGCACTTGGATATGGACATGGGGAGCTACTTTGGACCTTGATGCTTGGGGTTGAAGCACATGAGGTAGGGAATACTTTGAACATATACTTTGATTAAGATAGCATGTATGTAGTGATGTGAAAATGCGTATACATGTGTGAGGGCATAGAGATATGCTCGTGTTTCCAAAATTTAGTTAAAGCATGTGAATTTAAGGTGTGTGTACATTAAGGAAGAAACCAGTAAGCATATAAATGTGTGACATCCCAAGAATGTATTTCTTTTGATGTGAGCATCTAGGTGATGCAAATGATATAGAGAAAACTTGAATAAAACTTTAAATTATTGTATTTAGCACAACTTCACAGTGAATAATTATATATATTTTGCATAGTTGATTTGAGGTTCATAGAACCGACACGGCGGTATACCCGTGACTGACTTAGCAGAATATCCGTGATGGGTACAGCGGCCAATCCGTACAAACATGAGATGAAATTATCAAGAGGGTAATGAGTATGCCAAGTCGCCTTGGTGAATGGGACTTGAGCTTGTATTTAATTGAAATATAGTTCAATTAAACGACGATGGTGGGTATTCCATCGAGGCTCGATACTATATTGCTCGAGGATTAATTAAGTTATTTGATTTAAGTTTTGGGACCGATCTATTATCTTGTGTGAACAAGTTGAAAACAAGATAAAACATGTAGAGTAACAGATGCATTCAGTTCATGCTTTCAGTAACTTAAACTATTTTCCAGCTATCTTTCATTGATAAATCATGGCTCATAATGTCATGGAATATATGTGAGTTAGATAGACTTATATGTTCATTCAGTTAATTCCCTATCGAGCTATGATATAGCTCACTCCTTCGACTACACGTCACAGGTCCAGTGTTAGCTACTGCTGCTTCGAGAGACGTTGATCCATAAGATTCTGATTATGTGCCTGGGGAGGAGTCAGAGCCCCCACCTGAGGAGTTCTTCTAGAGGACCCTCTGCGTACTTTGATTATTTGTGAGAGAGATTGTGCGGCTTGGTATGTCCAATCTTTTATATCAGATAATGTAAATTTTTGTGAGACATTCTTTTGGTGAACCATCTAGGGTAACGGTTGTTTTGTCATCGATGGTTCGGGTTGGTTCTTTTACTTATGCAGTGACATAAGATCAGGACTATCTTTTGGACTACATGTTTTTCGCCTTATCTTATAAAACTGGAGATTTAGTTCAGTATTAGTACGTTAGTACATATTTTATTTTTTTGTTGTGTGGATATGGCAAATGTTCCATGCATGTATATGGGGCACGACCTCGAGGGTCGTGCCGATGGCACGAGTTTCGGAGTACCAAAATATGGGTTGTCATAGCTTAGGTTATTTAGGGTTATGGTTAGATCATCCTTTTTCTTTTCTTCTTCCTTCGCTCAGCATTTGCTAGCTAAGATCTTTTATAAGTAGCTAGTTTACTTCAGTTTGCAATGGGTTTTGTATAAGCTTTGAGAGCTGATTTGGGCTTTTGCACTGGCTGTTGCCTTGAGGGCAAACATTGTAAGGTCTATTTTAATCAATGCAATGCCATTTTTATAGTTCAATTGAATATGTATTTCTTCGTGTTTCTCACATAGAGTTTTGTAGGTTTGATGCACCCATGGCTGCTTGAGCTTGTAGCACTGCAACCATGGTGGCAATAGCAGTTTTCTTGTTCTATCTCATTATCTGTGAGGAAGATAACCTCTAAGATAGCTTGTGACCATTTAAGTAGATAGACCATAGCCCTAAGGCTGGTCTAAGTCATAGATCTAAGATGGATTCTCCTTCTCTGCACTTGAGCTTGTAGCCAAGTGAGAGATAGTTGCAGAGCCAAACTCTCCTTTGTGTTGCAATGCCATCTTCAGTTTTTAGATCTGATATTTCATAGAGATTATAGACTTGTGAGCTAGGTCACTGTAGGCCTTTTATAGCAATGACCAGCTGAGTCTAAGTCTCCATACAACCTAGGATTTCTTGTGGTTCGCACTTGAGTTTCTAGGACTATTTGATCCTACAAATGCATGAGCTTGTAGCCTTGTAAACATAGTGTCTGTAATGGTGTTCATGTTCTGATTTGATCCATTGATTGGATGAAGTCCCAGGGATATGCTTTGACCATTGTAGTGGACAGCATATAACACTAAGATCAGTCCTTACTTTTGGAATAGATTAGATTCTTCTACCTAGCAGATGTGCTTATAGCCACCAGAAGGATTGCTTGCAGAGTCATTTCTAGATCTAAGTTGCATTACTGAGTTACTCTCAGCTGCATACTTCTCATCATTTTATTTTTATTTTTTACCACACCACCCTCACCTTTCTTTTATCCCATTCTTTAACTATAGTTTATTTTTATGTTCTTAGTTTTAGTTTAATTTAGTGACAACCCAAAACTCTCTTTCTTTAAGATTGCCTGATCTGTAGCTGGATCTGGAGGCCTACTAAACAACCCTTGTGGTTCTAGATCAAGTTCCCTGTGGGACAACCCTTTCTTATCAAAAGTTGCTACAACCGGCCCTGAATCTTACAGGACTGTGTGTTTTGTGCTATGAACCATCTTCATTCACATTTTATTTTCTGCTGTGTTTTAACCATTCATTTTTACAATAAAATTCTGTCAGCACATACTACACCATGGAACCAATTAATAATCATCTTTTAAGTGTGTTTTGTAGTTACTAATAATATTGCAACTTAGTGAAACTGTCATTCTTTGGAGGCCAAAAGAGAGAATTGAAGCCAAGGAGGGCAGCTGAGTTAAGAGCAGAGGATACACCATGGTGGTACACACCATAGTGAGCATTTGGAGTGCCTAAGTGGACCCTGGAAGTCCAACAGATGAAACAAAGTTGGACCCTAGCAAAGGAGACTACAGCAGCAGGTTGTGTACAGCAACAGTGAAGCACAAATGGACCCTCGCGCAGTTTAATTTGGCCAGAAAGGCCCCCTCGCGCAGACCTCGTGAGGTCCAAATATGCAGCATTCAAAGAGCTTGTGCAGATCTTGCTAACTTCACTATAGAAAAGCTTCTCGCACAGTCCTCGCGAGGATCAATACTCCAGAAGATTTGCATCGTGATGATCTCGCAGACCTCGCACACTTCAAAGATGGAACCAGCCACACGAGAAGCGCATGTCATCCTAGTGATCATCCGCGCAAAGCTCAAAATCCAACCATGCGAGCAGCAATTCAGCCTAAAGAGATCCTCACGACTTGAGCTACCTGGAGACCCATTTGCGCGAGATGTGGTATCCACTACGTAGAGAACCTCGCGAGCTCTCCTACAGCAGCAACTCCAGCCACACGAGAAGCAAATGAAGCTAATTCAGCCTCGCGAAGCATGGGCTCCCTACTCCTCAGTCCATACACAGGGACTTTTATGGGATTTCACAGTAATTAGGGCACACATCTCAAGATTCCAAACTATTTCTCACATCTTGAGGCATCCAAGGGCCACAAATGGGCCATGACAGCAGTGGCAAATGGGGCATTTCCTCTTCTGTTCTCCTATTGGCCAAAGAAAGATATTTTTTGGGGAACTTGTATATAAGCTGTAATTTTTGTGTAGAAACCATCTTCCCTTTTATCTAATTTGACTGGGAGCTCGAGAGTGCTTAGGTCATTTTGGGTTAGGGTTAGGTCATCCTTTTTCTTTTCTTCTTAGCTCAGCATTTGCTGGCTAAGATCTTTTGTAAGTAGCTAGTTTACTTCAGTTTGCAATGGGTTTTGTATAAGCTTTGGGAGCTGATTTGGGCTTTTGCACTGGCTGTTGCCTTGAGGGCAAACATTGTAAGGTCTATTTTAATCAATGCAATGCCATTTTTATAGTTCAATTGAATCTGTGTTTCTCACATAGAATTTTATAGGTTTGATGTACCCATGGCTGCTTGAGCTTGTAGCCCTGCAACCATGGTGGCAGCAGTAATTTTCTTGTTCTATCTCATCATCCGTGAGGAAGATAACATCTGGGATAGCCTGTGACCATTTAAGTGGATAAACCATAGCCCTAAGGCTGATCTAAGTCACATATATGAGATGGATTCTCCTTCTCTACACTTAAGCTTGTAGCTAAGTGAGAGAGAGTTGCAAAGCCAAACTCTCCTTTGTGTTGTAATGCCATCTTCAGTTTTTAGATCTGATATTCTGTAGAGATTGCAGACTTGTGAGTTGGGTCACTGCAGGCCTTTTGTGGCAATGACCAGCTGAGTCTAAGTCCCCATATAGCCTAGGATTTCTTGTGGTTCTCACTTGAGTTTCTAGGACTATTTGGTCCTATGTTTGCAAGGTTCTATAAATGTATGAGCTTGTAGCCTTGCAAACATAGTGTCTGCAATGGTGTTCATGTTCTGATTTGATCCATTAATTAGATGAAGTTTCTGGGATATGTTGTGACCATTGTAGTGGACAGCATATAACCCTAAGATCAATCCTTACCTTTGGATTAGATTAGATTCTTCTACCTAGCAGATGTTCTTGTAGCCATCTGAAGGATTGCTTGCAGAGTCATTTCTAGATCTAAGTTGCATTACTGAGTTACTCTCAGTTGCATACTTCTCATCATTTTATCTTTATTTTTTACCACACCACCCTCACCTTTCTTTTATCCCTTTCTTTAACTATAGTTTATTTTTACGTTCTTACTTTTAGTTTAATTTAGTGACAACCCAAAACTCCCTTTCTTTAGAATTGCCAGATCTGAAGGCCTACTAAACAACCCTTGTGATTCTAGATCAAGTTTCCCTGTGGGCCAACCCTTTCTTATCAAAACTTGCTACAACAGGCCCTAGATCTTGTAGGATTGTGTGCTTTGTGCTATGAACAATCTTCATTCATATTTTATTTTCTGATGTATTTTAACCATTCATTTTTACAATAAAATTCTGTCAGCACAGAGTTGTAACCCAACAATGGTGAGCCCAATTTCCCCTCCACCTTCACTCAAAATTTACCCACTTTTCCATCCACTTTCACTCAAACGTCACCCACTTTTCCATCTACTTTCACTCAAAATTTACCATCCATATCCACCCAAAATTTACCGACTTCTCCAACCTCATCCACCCCACTTTCCCTCCACATCCCATCCAAATACACCCTATTTTCCCACATCAACCCAAGTTATGCCCATCTTTCCTTCCACTCAAAATACACCCCATTTCCCTTCCACAACCAATCCAAATACACCCCATCTTCCCCCCACCTTTACCCAGGTCACACCCCATTTTCCCCCACCTTTAAACATGTCATGTCCAATTTTCCCCCCACCTTTGCCCAGGTCATGCCCAATTTTCCCCCATCCACCCAAACCGTACCCAATTTTCTCCCATCCACACAAGCCATGCCCAATTTTCCCCTCACATCTACCCATGCCATGCCTAATTTTCCCTTCACATCTAACCAAGCCATACCCAATTTTCCCCTCACATCTACCCATCCCCCATTAAATGAACCTTCCACATCTACCCTCACCAACCCCATGGCCATGATGGATGACATGGTGAGGGCGTATACGGCTTTGAAGGCCTCCCAAAGCCTTCCTCATCCACCCCAAATACCAACAAATTCCCAACAAAACCTCTAAAATCTCTACACCTCATTCCCCCTAAATCCTAATCAGCCACCCATAGTCCATACCACCCAAGGCCCCTCCCATCAACCATGGGGCCATCCGAGTGGGCCCCAAAGGCCCAATACCTAATCCCAAGCCCATTTAGGCCCAAATCAGAGGGTGACATTCTCAAACCCTCCATCATTCCCCCAATTCTCCACATACACCCACACCCAACAAACCCCCATTCCCCCTCAATTAGCAACCCCACCTCATCCAATCCCTCAATCCGACATAAGCTTCATTCATTCACATCCAACCCAATATGGGAATCCATCCCAAACCATCAACCAGCTTTCCCACCCACTCACTTCCGAAGCAAATCCCCAGAGTATACCATGGTCTCATCAGGCACCCACCCAAAATCCTCAATTTTTCCACCCCCTAACCCCCCAAACTCATCATCAGAGCTTTCCTCACATACAATGGTCTCATCAGGCCCCCATACAGCCCACTTAGAATCAGCAGGATAACCTCACCCTTCTCCCACCATTTACCAATGCAAGTTATCAGTATGATGAAGATGAGGCCTGAAATAGTGAAGCCTACGTAGGGGCTTTTGGTGGGTTCAATCCCCCACCCCCTACACTCACCAACCAACAAGCTGTCCAAAATGAATGGAAGCAGTCTAGTGGGGGACCAGCCCCAGCCTTGCCATCGAGAGAATTAGAACTGTTGAAAGAACAGATGGATAAAACCCAAAAGCAGCTGATGAAGCTAGGAGGGACTGAGATCCATGCCATAGATTTTTCAGATATGTGTTTATTTACCGAGGTGCCTTTACCACCTAAGTTCAAAATGCTAGCCTTCAATAAATACAACGACACTAGCAACCCTATTGCACACCTCAAGTCATATCGTGGGAACATGTGTCAATACGGCGGAGATGAGTGGCTCCTCATCAAGATATTCCAGAAAAGTCTGACAGGACCAGCCTTAAGATGGTTCACCTCTATTGAACCATCCATGTTGAGAACATGGAGGATCTCACCCACCTGTTTCAAGAATAATATGTCTATAACATCGACATAGAGCCACGAAAGTCTGACCTGACTCATTTAAAATAGAAACTCGATGAAGCATTCAATGAATACCTCGAGAGGTGGGGCATTGGCAGCCTAAGTAAAAAATCGGATACTCGATGATGAACAAATTAAGATGATATGAAAAAATACTCTGACAGTCATCTTAGATTTTCTGGTATACCAACAATAATCCAGTTTTATTGACCTAGTAAGAAATGCCAACCACTGTGAGGATGCAATCAGAGAGGATTGGTTGAACAAAACCATAACCAGTGGGATCTGAAAGTTCACTTAGCAAAAGAACAAAAGAAGAACTGGGGCAAATGTCCAAACAATAATAAACACACAACCCAGCACTAGCATGGCACCATTCCAATTCAAGGCAGCATAGCCAGCCCCGAGACCCATCGAGCCAGCATAAAGAACAAGCAATGGAAAAGGGGCATAGATGTCTCGAGAACAAAGGAGGGTCCGGTTTAACTGAGTCTTTACACCATTAGGACAATCCCTGAATATCCTTTTACTACTTTTGGTTGAAAAGGGTCTTGTCATGCCCTTCCAACCACGTCCACCACCAAATCCACTCCCCAAAAATTATGATCCCAACACTCATTGCAATTTCCACCAAGGTCCCGGTCACTCGACTGATCGATGTTTTCCTCTAAAGCATGCCACACAGGATTTAATAGAAGCCGAAAAAATCATTCCTTCGGCACTTCCCAGACAAATCAGCACACAAATATCCATCAAGTTCCACTACCGCCACACCCATCGGGAGGAATGGGCCCTAGGCCCACCATCAACATAATAGAGGAAGACAAGGAGGAGTTTGATCCCTTGAAATACATCAATACCAGAGAAAATTTCATACCACCAAAGTGGGGGGTTCAGGATGATGGAAACATAGGAGTAATCGAGCCATTGAACTTAGCTGATTACTTCCCCAACCCAACACCCTAAGCAAAACCCCTAGATTTAAGGATATAATTCCCAGCACCGGCTCCCGTCAATTATGTTCAAGCCAACTTAGCTCCATCACCACTATACCAAGCACCAACCCCCTCAATTACCTGATGCCTAGTCTCTTCCCATCATCCTGTCTGACACCTATCGATTACAATTGGCCCAGCTCTGCCACATCACCCTCAGTACAGTCACCCACAACTCCTATAGACCACATTTGGCCCTCTTTTTCCACCCCCCTCTGATCTATCCATCTCCAGCTATAGTTAACCATATTTTGTCCAGTTATTCCACGCCATCAATCCAGGCATCCCCGATACCCTCATCCACTCTGTTTCGGATTCTAGGGCCAACCAATGACCCCCACCAAATCTCGCTCAATTATAACAGACAAATATTAATATAGGCGGCACCTATGAAGGGGCAATTGAATTCATCACACGAATGGGAAAGATCTCAAAGCAGCCTGAGGTATCGGTGTCAGCCCAACCAAAAGAAAAAAAAGAATCTACAGTGGTGCATTCATTGGAGAGAATGAGCCAAGAACGTGCGTTAGAAACACGGCTCAAAAGAACACCAACTCACATCACCATCTGAGACTTGATAATGACATCCCCACTTCACTTCCAAGCTTTAATGGGGCCACTAAAAGATGACCATGTATCAAATGAAGTCTCCCTAGATGAGGTGGGGCAGATGATTGGACAGGTGTTGGCTCCTAATGTCATCTTCTTCTCAGATACCAAACCTCCCTGCTGAAGGGAACAACCACTCCAGATCCCTCAACATCATGGTCGAAATCAGAAACTTGGTAATACCGCTGGTGCTAATAGACAACGAGTCTGCCTTGAATGTATGCCCACTACGGGACTGTGACCAAGATTGGGGTCGACCCGTCAATGTTTCGACCGGCCAGAACAGGAGCCCGAGGGTTCGATAATACGAGAAGAGGGTGACAGGAGAAGCCGATCTTGAGCTCACTATTGGGCCAATGACCTTCTCAATCCCGTTCCAAGTCATGGACATTAAGTCCTCCTTCAACCTGCTACTAGGGCACCCATGGCTGCATGAAATCGGGATGCTACCCTCCACTCTAAATCAACAGCTCAAGTTCATCTCAGAAGAGAGAGTTGTATCCATCATGGGAGAGGGGCTAGAGGAAAGAGAGAAAATGGCCCACAACATCGAAAACCTCAAGGTGTTAGATGTACCACACACCGTTGAGGACATAAAGTTTCATAGTTTTCAATATGATGTGTCAGCAACAGTGGTGTCAGAATCCCTCGAAAAGGTCATCGAAAAAATTAGAGGAGGAATGATTGCAGCGGTAGGAATGCTCTAAAAGTCGGATTACTAGAGAGGTAAAGGGTTGGGCCTCACTTGTAAGGCAAGAGGGACCTAGTTAGAGTAAAAGGAATTCAACATGTTAGATTCAGCTTAGGCTAGAAGCCTATCGAAGAAGAAATTCAAGAGGCCAAGGAAAAGACTCGAACCATTGTTGCCGCCAAAGCCAGGGGGATAGACCTAGAAGATGAACCCCGTCCACGGCCACACATTAAGAGCACATTTGTACGTGTCGTGGTCATTAAAATTGATCAAAATGCTGCAACGCAGCTGACCCCGCACAAAAAGTCCGCCATCCACCAAACCAATCTCTAAATCATTCCCTCAGAATTTGAGATAGACTTGGCCTCCCTTTCACTCTTCGAGGAGGAAGTATCCCGGCCCGTACAGCAGCCAATCCTAAACCACTCCAAGCCTGTGCTAATATTCAAAGACCGGGTTTAAGATGAACCCATGGTTAACATGTTGGGGGCCGACCCTCAGAAACTGTCTCACTCCACATCCTTCATAGAGTCAGGTAAGGGTGAGGCACTTCAGGTAAGGAATTGGGCATCAATGCCCCTAACTCTGAAAGCTTCTGGTGGCCTAAAGATCGGTACCCGCTTCCCAAAAAAATAACCTATAAAAAGTGAGGTTTGCCCTTGGCAAGCAATGCCATGCATGTACAAAGACCTGCATTGCCAAGAGCCAATCTCCAAAGAAAAGAAAATTCCAAAAAAAATAGATAAAATACAAAATCTAAAAAAAATGTCTTTTAAAATTCTTGAAGAAAGCAAAGAAAGTGATGCCTTAGAAAAGCCCGTCCGACGTGAAACCGCCCCCTTTCCTATAGAAATACAAGAAGAGGTAGGAGTCACGGATCTGGATGATGAGGACTTAATAGAGGAGCTTCCCAATGAGCTCCTTGAGCGGTACGTCGATTTTGAGCATGACCCTACCCCGATCGTTGAAGAAACTAAAGACATCAATCTGAGTACCGAGGAAGTTCCTAGAATCACTAAGATCATAATCTCATTGTCTCCCGAGGAAAGGAAAGGCATGATTGATTTACTTTAGTCATACCAAGACGTCTTCACATGGTCATATGAAAAAATGCATGGTTTGGACACCAATTTGGTTGAGCATGAGTTACCACTGTATCCCAACGTCGAGCCGGTCAAATAAAAATTGAGGCATCTCAGGCTTGAATGGATGCTAAAAGTAAAGGATGAAGTCATAAAATAGTACGACGCAGGGTTTCTCATAGTCTCCAAATACCCGCAATGGTTAGCCAACATCGTCTCAATACCAAAGAAAGATGGAAAGGTTCGCATGTGCATTGATTTCAGAAATCTCAACAAAGCGAGCCTAAAAGACAACTTCCCTTTGCCACACATCGAGATCTTGGTTGATAACACTGCTAGGCATGGGATGCTCTCATTCATGAACGCATTCTCCGGCTACAATTAGATCAAAATAGCGGAAGTAGACCGAGAGAAGACAACATTTATCACCCCATGGGGGACATTCTACTACCGAGTCATGTTGTTTGGGTTGAAAAATGCTAGGGCAACATATCAAAGAGTAATGACTGCACTCTTCCATGATATGATGCATTAATAAATTGAGGTATACATAGAAGACATGATATCCAAGTCACCAGAAAAGAGTGATCATCCGATCAACCTTCAAAACCTGTTCGAAAGATTGAGGAAGTACAGGTTGCGTCTAAACCCTCAGAAATGCGCATTTTGCGTCATGTCAGGAAAATTACTTGGTTTCATCGTCAGCAGAAGAGGTATCGAGGCCAATCTGATAAAAGTGAAAGTTATCGTTGAAATGCCTCCACCATCTATCGAGAAAGAGGTCAAAGGCTTTTTGGGCAGAATACAGTATATAAGTCGGTTCATTGCACAACTCACTCCCATTTACATGCCGATTTTCAAGCTACTAAGAAAAGATTCACCCGTTGAATGGAACGACGATTGCCAAGCCCTCTTTGATAAAATCAAAGGCTGCCTCCTTAACCCTCCGATTTTGGTACCACCAGTAATAGGGAGGCCACTCCTAATGTACCTATCAACGACAGAATTCTCAATGGGATGTGTTAGAGGGCAACATGATGAGACCAAAAGAAGAGAGCAGACCATTTACTACCTGAGAAAGAAATTCACAGATTACGAGACACTATTCTCATCTAGAGAAAGCATGCCTACTCTCGTATGGGCTACACAGAGACTTTGGCACTAGTTGCTAGCTCAGGTGGTTCTCCTCCTAGCTCAAATGGATTTGTTGAAATACTTATTTGAAAAGCCGGCACTCACTAGCCGAACTGCATGCCGATAGCTTCTCTTATTAGAATTTGACATTACATATGTCACACAAAAGTCAATCAAGGGGCAAGCACTCATTGATCATCTCACTGAGAATCCCTTACCTGACTATGAGCCTCTAAAATCTGAATTCCCTGATGCAGTCATCTTGTTCATGACAAAGGACGACACAGAGGAGATAAAGGAATCCTAGATAATGCACTTTGATGGAGCATTAAACGTTGAAGGTCAAGGAGTCGATGTTTTTCTAATCTCTCCGAGAGGGTCTCATATACCAGTCTCCATCAAACTCAATTTCCCTTGTACCAACAATATGGCCGAGTACGAAGCTTGCGCAGCTGGCCTACAAGCAACTCTCGACCTAAACATAACTCATCTCGGGGTGTTTGGCGACTCACAACTAATCATATGCTAGACCAATGGAGATTGGAAGACGAAAGATAAGAAGTTGATCCCATACTATGAACATCTTGAGGATCTGATCACCAGCTTCGACAATGTTACATTCTCCTATGTCCCGCAAGCAAGAAATTGGTTCGCTGACGGACTCGCAACCTTGGCATCAATGGTCAAAATTCCATATGGCATCAACATGAAGCCTATCATAATTGAGCAAAGAAACGAGCCAGCCTTCTATCTCCAGATCGAGGGATTCACAGATCCATATTATGAGCCACCTTGGTTCTCAAATATCAAGAACTTCCTCAAAACTCGGGCATTCCCTGAAGGTACATCCAAGACGGACAGGCAGACCATTCAATGCTTAGCGACAAATTACGTCATCTGTGGTGAGTGCCTTTACAAGCGATCATATAATAATATCCTACTCTGATCTCTAACTGAAAGCGAGGCAGCCAACATTATGAAAGAGATCCACGAGAGAGCATGCGGGGCCCACGTCAATGGGCACATGCTCGCCAAAAAGATCCTACGACAAGGGTATTTCTTGACTATCATGGAAACCGACTATTGCAAGCACATTTAGAAGTGTTATAAATGCCAAGAACACTCCAGTCTAATATATGCTCCAGCCATAGATCTCCACAGCATGACCACTCCATGGCCATTCGCCACATGGGGCCTCGATGTCTTCAAAAAAGTCAATCCGAGAGCTTCAAATGGGCATCAGTTCATCCTGGTTGCTATCGAGTACTTCACCAAATGGATAGAGGCAGCATCTTACACGAGCATCATGGCCAGTAATGTTGAGAAGTTTATCAAGAATAACATCGTTTGTCGATTCTGCATGTCCAAGGATATCATCACGGACAACGACACTAATTTTGTGAATAAGCGCATCAGAACCTTATGCGAGCAGTACAAGATCAAACATTATCGCTCGTCACCATATCGGCCATAAACTAATGGGGCCATCGAAGGAGCCAACAAAACAGTGGCTTGAATCCTTGAAAAAATGGTCATCACATATCGAAATTGGAGTGAAATGTTACCTTTCACACTATGGCCTATCGAACGACGATCTGTACCGCTACAGGGCCAACACCGTTCTCCCTTGTATATGGAACTGAGGCAATGCTACCAGTTGGGGTTGAAGTGCCTTCACTCCATATCCTTATTGAGTTCAATCTACCGAAAGCGGAGAGGGTGAGATCCCATTTTGAACAACTGAATATGATCAATGAAAAGAGTCTCCTAGCCTTGTGTCACACCCAGGCCTATCAGAGGAGGATCGCACGTGCTTACAACAAGCGTGTTCACATTCGAGATTTAAAGGTGGGTGAATTATACTCAGGAAAATCTTTCCTTCTCTCCATGCTGATCTGAAAGAGAAATTCAACCCCAGCTAGGAAGGGCCTTACATCATCAGAGAAGTGCTGCCTGGATACACGCTTCACCTCGTTACCATGGACGAAGAACATTTTCCAAAGCCCATCAACACTGGATACGTGTGACGATTCTACTCCTAGTCTTCCGCGACGAAGCAAGTATTGATGAAAAGGGATGCATGACTACTGAAGGTCTCCATAAAAGAGGCCATCATTTCAAACTCAAGTAGCCAAAAAGCATTCCTGAATGCTCATACCCTTTGCTACATCCATTGAGCCATTAGCCTTTCTTTCATAAACCCCTCCCCATAAAAAGAAGAAAGGAAAAGTGTATATACCAAACAAAAAAAAAATGAAAAGAAAAGAGAAAAAGAGTTATCATCAAAATCTAAAAAAATCAGAAAAGCAAAATCCCAAAAAGTGGATGTTTGAAAAAAGCAAAAAGAACAAATAGAAAAAAAAAGAGAGAAAAATCATGAGGCGTGTACAGTAAAAATCCCCCAAGGAAGAAGTGTATTACAGTAGCTGGAACCCAATCAAGAAAAACTTTTAAACCCAAGAATACCTTTAAAATTCCTAACCTATCCTTTCTTACCCATGGCCACGATACATCCTAAAGAAAGCCCTCTTTAAAGTCTACAAGTAGTCACAGTATCCGTTGAGTCAGTACAAGCCGAGTTGAGAGACAACAGAAGAACTCCATCCAACCGGCTATGAAAGAATCAATGTCCATGTCGTGGCCTTTAAAATAATCTTAAAATGAAAGAAAATAAAAATATACGAGCTCAAAGCAAAATGGAAGTGATGAAAACCCGCAAGGGCGCCACAAGAAAAAAAGCAAGATTATGCTGACCAGGTAAAAACCTTAAAAGGCCCTTGCGGTAAAAATGCATACCCATGGACGTAGTGAAAACCCGAAAGGGCGCTACGGGTAAAAAAGAGGGTAATAACGAGCATTGCAGAAACCCATCTTGGGTGTTGTGAGTAAAAAAGCTAAAAGAGAAGAAAAAGAAAGGAAAATCATCAGTTACTCCTTTGATTACATTTCTGGGTTTTCTGCTTGTCTTTGGGCTACTTATGTTAGTTCAAATCAGGTCCTAATCAGGTATATCTTCACAGCTACACCGCCAAATGCATGACCCAAAGTAAGGATAAAAGGTTGATTTAATCCAAAGGGATGGACATTCTGACCTTGGTAAAAATTCTGAACCACACTCAGGTCTGACCGCATGAACGGGTTCGATTATGCTCAAAATGGGACCCGTTACTTATTCTCATTATTAAGGCATCAAACAAATAGAGAAGAAAAGAAAGAGAAAAAAAGAAAAAATCCAAAAATTTATACTCCTTTTTATGTCCATGTATATATTTACAACATCATACTTTTATCTCAAAGAAGAGAGAGAAAAAGGAAAAACCAAAAAAAAATCTAAAAATATAAGTTTTGAAGAAAGAAAAATTCAAAAAAAATGTATATAAAAGTTTGCTTCTTTTGTTAATTAGAAAGTACATTGGTTATCTCTATAAATAAAAAAAGGATTGACGTTTTCTTGAGAATGTACAGAAACATCAAATGACCCAAAGCGACAAGGCAGACAACCTCTCGGAGATGGGCAGAGCAGAGGAAGCATCTCACAACTCACGTCGGTCTATTCAAGAAAAAAAATAGAAAAAGCAATTATTTGAAAAAGAAAAAAAAAGAAATCTGTGTACTTTTCGCTACGCACATGCATGCTTCAATACGGTAAAATGTCAATATTTTTTTGGCAACACAGCTGTACTAAATTAATGACCTAAATCTAAGGTTCGCCTTAGATCTTTGAATCCTACTTCAAAGTGGGAGCGACAATGTCAATTTCGGTCAAACAGTCAATATTTTGGTCGATTTGATTCCACTGCTAAATGAGATTACATATCAAACAACTATGTTCAAACATGGATGCAGAAGGGATCTTTTCCCTATTTATTCTTGGTTGCAGGCTTAAAAATCCTACACGATATCCCTATAAAGTGTGCGCCATGCATCTAGGTATCCGTAGGATGGTCGTTTATTCCTGTAAATTATACTTGAGCGGGACCTGGGTCTGAACTTCCATCGCCTTGCTTTTATTACCCCTAATGGGTCCATATTTTTGCATAGTTAATCTATTTGTAAGATCAGTTTCAAAAAGTGGCACACTCTTAAAAAATATTGCGACATCAATATTCACTCTGCTTAGGTAGTCGTCCTAAATTAACTTTGAGATCAATGAGTTTGCTCAAATGTCCTACCTTGCATAGGGGCACCCGTGCCAATAAAATGGGGCAATCAATGCCTCATTGGGTTGGGCACAAACCGTTGGATCTTCGCGTCATTGTTGTACGTCAATCTTTAAGTGTAGGTCAATTACCCTCCCACTCGCGGGGCTGTTTTGTTTAAAATAAAACTCAACCATCATGCTTCATCAATCATATTGAGGAACGGATGTTTTCCCAATACATTGGGCTTCCGCTAATCTCCATTAATCACCCCATCTCGGTTATGCCCAGTAATATCGCTAGGCGCTTGGGGACTGATAGCCTTGAGAAACATACATTTTCCCAATATAATGGGCTTTCATAAACTCTCCATACTTTTTCTTTTACCATTTGATGTTTAAGGTTCACTTTGAATATGGCAGACCCATTAGTGTGTGCCTTGGGCTTCTTCCAATGTCTCTTTCTTTGACAAACAATCATTAGTGATCAGATATCAAAGAGGAGCATCTGTAGACACCCAAATTCGGACCAAGGTAGGATCAACACATACTTCGAGAGCGGCATACTCCTGATCTTTCAAAAGCATTCCCCAAACCCTTAGGAATCATCCTGAATCCTTGGGAACCATCCCAAACCCCTAGGAATCAACACCCGGACCATACTGAGCCTTTTCCCAACCCCCTATAAGCAGCTTGTGGCTTTCTCTGCCAAATATTGCCTATGCATACATACTCTGTACGCATAAGCAATTTCTGGCAGAAATTGGTTATGCATACATAGTATGTACCCATAGACATTTTTGTGACTATGTGTACATACTATGTACGCATAGGCCGTTTTCAGGCATAAATTGACTATGCGTAAATACTATGTACGCATAGCCAATTTTTGGCTTTTGCTTCATAATTGCCCCAACTCAGGCTTTGGACTTCTCGGTTTTTGTGAAAAACATTATTCCTAAGCTATGCATACATACTATGTATGCATAGCTTAAAATTTTATTTTTTCTGAAAATGGTCGAGATTTATGTTTGGGATTTGACTTTTTTACCACCCCAAAGTTTAGGGTGGATTTCTTTAGGACTGTTGCACCCCTCCTAGCCTTAAGTTCTACTCTTTTTCCATTTATAACACCACCCTATCATCTACAATTAAACCCAAGTTCCCATACATCCAAGCTCTCAAAACCCTAGAAAACCTTAGATTAGAGATTAACTAACTACTAAACCCATTAGCCCTTAAGTATCCCTCTAACCACCCTCAACTCTATAAATAAAGAGCCACCCCCACCCCCCTCTTGTTTAAGGGATCTTTTGAAATTTCCAAGAGAAGAAACTCTACCTATTTGTATCCTCACTTGCCTAAAACTTTGAAATTTTTCTAACTTTAGAATCCTAACCCATCTCATACCATTAGTTCCATCATCATGCCCAAGCTCATATCCTTCCAAACCATTGCAAGTTAGAACCGTTCCTCTAACCCATTTGCTTTCGGAAGCTCACTGGTGTCGCTCTTGTGCAAGGATCCAACCAATGGTGCTATAAGGGCCTGAGAGCTCCGGCTCTCCCCTCTATTTTTATGCCTTCTTTGCTTTTCCTTTATCCTAGAATTGAGCCATTACGTCGCCCAAATTTCATCGGGTACGAATGGCTCAATAGGATCGGAGTGCCTTTAGACAAGGGGGAGTGCCGCTCATTTTTCTTTTTCATTTTTGTTATAATTTGCCATAGTAAAGACCACTTACAAGTGGGTCGATAGGGTGCCTAACAACTTCCCGATTGATAGCTGAAGCCCTACCCAAGAGCCTTTGATGTTGATCGGTGAATCGGAGTCATATTTTACACTTTGGTGCTCATAATTTTATTTTGGGTATCCCAGGACACCAAAAGCTTCGAGTGGCAACTCCATCCTTTTTTTAGGAGAACGCATTATCGCGAAAAACTCACAAGAGCCCACGGTTGCACACCATGTTGTTTTCTTCATCAAGCAAAAGAGAGTTGAGTTGCAATACAGATATTGAGTCTGGCCATGTCTTGATAGAGGTCTTAAACAAGCTAAAATCATATGGTAATCCAACGAGAGTATAGAGTATTATGTCACATGGATTGAGAGGTGAATTGGTCATGGCGAGTTTGTCACAGCGCTGCTGAATATTTTGGAGGTAGACAGACATTTGCTCAGGTCCCTTCTTGAGCTGGAGAAGCTCAGTTTTGAGTTGCATAATGTTCGAACGTGAATTTAAAGTGAACAGTTGTTGTACGCATTCCGTCATGCTTTAGCATCTGAATAACCAATGATAGATGGAAGGATGGTTGGAGAAACGGCTGCAAAGATGCAAGAGAGCAGTTGTTGGTCTTGCAAGGCCCATTTAGAGTATTTAGGGTTGGGCGATTCTTTACCATTTTCATTGGTGACAATCTGAGGTGGTGTCAGCTTGGTGAGGGGATGCTCAACTTGGTGAGCATGAAGAGTTACCATAAATTGCATCCTTCAAGTGAAGTAGTTGCCATGGTCGAACTTCAAAGTTAGCAAAGAAGAGGTATTGTTGATGAAGGACAACATCAGATTAGACAGGATGAGTAATAAAAGCCTTTGGATCGGAGGGAGTTCAGACCCGTAGAGATTTAGGGACTACGGAGAAGAAAGACGGTGCTCATTAATGGTGCTATGATACCATGTAGAAATGAAGAAGACGATGCATAGAAGATCTCTTTGGATAAACCCAAGAGAGGCTCACAACTTTATTTATATACTCACTATTAGCTAGCAAAGCCAAAAGGTAACGACCGAATATAAAAAGCAAAAATAAGAAAGGCAGAGGAAGTTTAATATGGGCTAGGATCTCATACAATCACAAATACATTAACAAACCTGACGGTGTAGGTCACTGGTAGATAGCCAGAGTCCGACTGATCAGTCTAGTGACAGGCACCGTTCGGTCAACCAACCGATGAACTAGTACCGATGGGCGGAAAAGTTCTCAATATTTTATTTACTTTTATAGGACAACGCTTTCCAATGCTCTATTTATTTTACTTTGTCAATATCTCCTCAAGAATTCCCTAACAATTGAGCACCCAACACCCTTAGTTGAAAATAGAAATTCCATTAGCTATCCTCAGGCATTGACAAACCTTGTAGGCTTAATCCAATAGATCAATGGAAGAGGCTTATAAGAGTTCTTTTAATTTGAGATTTGAATTAATATTAAAATATCTAAAAGAGGATCATTAACAAAGCTTATTATTCCCAAAGGAAATATCCAATTATTAACTAAGCCTTTAACACATGTTCTAATTTTTATTTTATTTTTATTTTTCTTTCTTTCTTTTTTTGTTTGTTTTTTGTGTGTTGTAAACACCAATAAAGACTTACAAGATTTGGGTGTCCAAAAAAATCGAGGGCCCGAGACGATAGGCCTAGTACTGGTGTGGAAGACTGGGGTGAAAAATGATCCCCATCATCTGAATCCAACTAATCCACAAGTTAAGTGGGTTTCAAACGTAGGCGCCGCAGAAATCAAGTAGGTGCGAACAACGATTTCCAAGCAAGTATCGGTATCCAAACAACAATTTCCAAATCAAGTATTGAAGTATCCAAACAAGTATTGGTATTGAAGTATCTAAAACAAGTATTGATATTTAAGTATATAAAGGATACAAAGCAAATGGTTCAGAATTAGTTTCACTAACACAGTTAAGCAACTTGTAACAACCCAAAATTTTCATGAATGCTAAATCATTGACATTGATGAGAAGTCGACCTTTTGACTGATTTGACCCAAGTCAAATCATTTGACCTGGGTAATGTGGCCTCAAACCCACTTGTTATAATTGGGAGTACGTGTCAAACACATTAAAGTCCAACTCATACCTTGTGTAGAGTGTACGCGTGTTTGTGCACGTTGCACACAAAACTGAGCCCAACATTTTAACTTGGGCCTCAACCCAAATATCAGCTCGAACCCCAAATTTTTGAACCCGTAGGTCCTAATTTGGTGTATGTGTCAGTTACGATATGCATCACTATTTCAAATTTTCCAGATAAAATCATCTTAGTCCGTTTGGACTTCGTATGGGATTTTTGGACATAAATCTTATACACAGTTGCGGTGTATAAGCTTAACACCTAATCCAGTGGTTAAGTGGGTTGGGTGTGCAAGCCCCACACCGAACCAAAAGTTTATTTTGTATAATGGTTGACACCTTGCTTAGGTGTATGCATTTTACACCGAACCAAGCCCTTGGATAAGAGTTAACACTCAAGTCGAGTGTATGTGCTTCACGCAGAAGCGAAAAACTTTTAATATAAAAGGACAAAGCTTCTCAAGGAAGGTTTATCCATTTGAAAAAAAATGGCTTGGGGTTTGGTTTTCTAGAGAGAGAGAAAGAGCTTGAAGAGGATCGCCATCGTGAACCATCAGAATGTCGAATTGGCACCGTTAATCTCCAGCACATTTAGCTTCTTAGTGTTTGTGTGTTACAAGAAATCGTTGATCCTTGGCGTGATCTTGATCCGTAAAGAATGGGGGTTTATTCTTCTCCAAACCCTCTTAAGTTCTGGGTTAGTTTGAAACCCAAAGTCCACGGATCACGCAAGAAGTTTTCGCACGCGTATGTGTTGAGAACTGGAAAATACCATTTTTCACCCCTTAATCTGGGCCTTGATAGAACTAAATAAGTGTTTTAAGTATTTGTTTTACAGCTAACAATAAAGGCAGGCTTAACCTTCAAAGTAGCTCAAAAGTCCCAAAAAGATGACATTCCATGTCAATCCAAAGGAAGAAGAAGAAGAAACAACCTCACTAGCTGTTGAAAGGTCCGAATTGAAGAGGCAAAGACGTGGTCTCAACCCAGAAAAGAAGTATGGAGCAATTCGAACAGAAAAATGCACTACAGAGTACTTTTCGCAAAGAACCTGAACTGTTCGCAAAGAACCTGAAACTCTGCGAAAAGAACAAAAACTCCAGGCTTAGCTTTCGAAGAGCATCTGAACTCTTCGAAGAGATGATTTACCTTTTTGAAAAGAAGAAAACTCAATTCGAACAGAACCAGAACCTTGCGAAAAGAGCTTCAGGAGTTACAACACCTTGCGAAAAGCCCCCTAAACTTTGCGAAAAGGTATTCTGGAGGTTCTCAGCTTTTGCAAGGGCAATTCAGTAATCTGTTTCACGCGTCCCAATGCATTTAAAAACCTAGGGACATTCCAGAGGATTCTAAGCATAAAGTGAAGGCATATTCCACCCCACGTGAGCACTCAGAGATGAAATAACTTGGCAGGAACTTCTAGAAACTCTAACAGATTTTCAAAATGCATAACAGAATTGATGCCTTTTTCACCTGATTGGCTGAACCAAATCGAGCAATTGATTGGCGAGGCTCGACTACCATTGGTTGATCTGAATCTGAGCACTTGATTGGTTGATACACATCGAAATTTGGACTTAGGGAAAACTATAAATAGACGAACCATTTGCCCAATTTGGGCATCCAGATTTTGAGTTTCATTCCTATTCCCCCATTTCCAAACCAGATAGTTTGTCTGAAATCCCTGTAATAGCTTCACTTTGACTTACAATTGAGAGCTGTGAGATATTTCTGTAATTCAAAAGAGAGTTGTATTCAAGACTACAAATCTGAGAGCTGTTTAAAATTTGTGCTCATGGTGGATTTGAAAAGGTTGCTGTAAACTGTATATTCTCAATTGGACTCATGTTAAGGGTTCCCTCTGATCTCCTTATTGCATTAGACTCCTTTAGATTTACTATTTTTCATGCAATTTCCCTTGATTCATTAATCCTGTGAGAATTAGTGTTGGTAACCTAATCTCTCACGGCATTTGTAGTGATGCTTCTTGTTCTAAACTAAGGCTTTGGATTAAAGACTATTGGATGGCTTGTGGCCATTAAAGTGGACAGACCATAGCCATAAGCTTAAACCTAATCCTTAAATTAGATTTATTTCTCTTACATCTACGCTTGTAGCCAGATGAAGATTGGATCATCTCTCAGTTGAGCTGCAGTCATTCTCATTAGTTTTCAAGGACCAAATCAAAGTTAGATATTACTTCTCCATTTTTTGTATAAGTTTACCTCAAACGTTTCCCTAACTCAGATCTGGATCACTTAGTTTAATGTTTACTTTTATCATTTAGTTAATGTGACAAATTCAACCTCCCATCTTATGTGCTTTCTAAATAGGATAAGAGGCCAAATCTGGTAGCTCAGATCTGGAGGTTTATCTTGCATTTTAAACAAATTCTCTGTGGACGATCTTTCACTCACTTACATTTAAAACTTGCTACAATTGGCCCTGATCTTGCAGGCTAATTCACTTCTACCTGTGCTGATATTTCTTTACTTTTTTTTAATATTCTAGATTCAGTATAATAGTTGCAAACCGATTTTCAAAACACACAGAAATCAAGCACACTTAGAAGCAACAACAAGTTTTTGGCGCCGTTGCCGGGGAATTTGTTCTAAAATAGGTAGACCTATGTTTTTACTTTTATTTTTTATATCATTACTAAACTATTCTATTGTTTATACATGCGATTATTCATGTCCAATTTTGAAGAAGGAAACTACTTAAAAAAATTACGAAGGTTTCTTTGTGAATAATCAGATTTTTTTTTTGAGTTGTATGTTTGGTAGGAGGACTCTCAGCCCTGAGATTGTCCCACTGAATTTAGAAGTTGAAAGGCTACTACGAACCAAACAAACAACACAGAATTCTGCTACTATGGGTGAAGAACCTCAACTTTTGAGGGATTACTTTGCACCTGGTGCTTATAATTCTCCCTTTTCCATTCAATTTCCTACTGTTGAAGAAAATTATGAGATCAAATCATCAACTATCCAAATGCTTCCTTCCTTCCATGGGTTGAGTAAGGAAGATCCATACAAACATGTGGATGAATTCTTGGCTCTTTGCACCACTTTCAACATAGCTGGACTTGGCCCAGAAGCAACCAAGCTTAGGCTCTTTCCTTTTTCATTAAAGGATAAAGCTAGAGCATGGTTATCTATGTTAGCATCAAATAGTATCACTTCTTGGAATGAATTGCAATGTCAATTTTTAGCCAAATATTTCCCAATGTCTAAAACAAGTCAATTGAGACAAAGTATCATTTCCTTCTCACAAAACTCAACTGAAACTTTCCATGAAGCATGGGAACGATTTAAGGAACTTTTAAGGCAATGTCCTCATCATCAAATTCCCAGATGGCAGCTGGTTCAAAGCTTCTATCAAGGAATTGATCAAAAAGGCAAAAATATGGTGGATGCCTCCTGTGGAGGCACTTACGTGCAAAAAATAGTTGAGGAAGTTTGGGACTTGTTTGAAGTAATTGGTGAAAACTCAACTCAACAGGAATCTCTGTCAAGAGATATTGAAAATCCTGCTAGGTTGAACAATCACCAACGCACCAAAGGGAAGATTTATGAGGTGAATGAGTTGGAAAGAAAGATGGATAATTTAACCACAAAGTTTGATAGATTGATGGACTCACTTAAAAATCTAAATGTTGCAAGAGTAGAGGAGGCATATATGCGGTCCCTACTCATTCAATTGACCAATGTCCTGCTTGCACAGTTCCCAGTTTAATGGTGGAACAAGCTCATGATGCCCATTCATTTGGACGAATCTTGTCAAATGAATATCCATGGAGAGACACCCCAATTTGAGGTGGAGCCAAGGAATTATCAATCACAATAGACAACAACCAAAGAACCAAATGCCTTTCAAAGCGCACGGCCTTATCGGTGAATTTTATGCCAAACCAAATTTTATTGACCCATTCCACAACAACACTGCGTGATCCGCCCATTTCAAATCCCTTCCCGGTCCCCTTCTTTTGAAGATCAAGTCCTAAATTCACTCCCGAATTTAGGATCTTTAACTTCGGTATGAACTTTCACAGCCAGAGCATAAAGAAGATTGAAGAAACATTGGGACAGCTTTCAAATACTTTGGCAAAAAGAGAGGAAGGAAAATTACCCAGCCAACCTTTGAACAATCCCAAAGGACAGTTCATGGTTGGAGAAGCTTCCAATTCACATGAAGAAGTGAAAACTGTCACCACTTTGAGAAGTGGAAGAATTATAAATAACAAAGTGGTTACTGAAGAAGAAAAAAATGAGGAAAATGATAAAGATATGCAGCAAGAGCAACATAATGATAGCAGTGGGGGTACTGATAGACCTCAGAAAAATCAAAAAAATGAAAAACAAAAAATTCCAAAAGTTTCTAAAAATGCTTCCAAAGCTGTAGATGAAGAATTAGTTCCTCATTTACCATTTCCTCTTGCAATGAAATCTGTATCTCCTTGTGATAAAGGGAATACAAAATTAGATGAAATGATGGAGACTTTTAAGCAAGTCAAGATAAATCTACCTTTGCTTGAGGCAATCAAACAAATTCCAGCATATGCAAAATTTTTGAAAGATGTTTGCACTCACAAAAGACAGTCTAGGATACAGTTGTCCAAGAAGGTCTTTGTTGTGGAAAGAGTTAATCAGGTGTTATCCATTGCCACACCTCCTAAACTTCAAGATCCTGGAATCCCCACAATCCCTTGCATTATTGGGGAACATACCATTGAAAAGGCTTTATTAGATCTGGGTGCTAGTGTCAACCTACTTCCATATTCTGTATATAAGAAACTAGGTTTAGGAGAATTAAAACCCACTCATGTGGTGTTACAACTAGCAGACAGATCTGAAAGGAAGCCAGTTGGAATGATTGAAGATGTATTGGTAGGAGTAGATAAATTTTTCTATCCTGCTGATTTTCTAGTTTTGGACATGGAACCAACCAAAAGCAAAACTTCCATCCATCATTTTGGGAAGACCATTCACAGCTCTGACAAATGCTTGCATCCAATGCAGTGCAGTATTATGGAAGTCTCTTTTGGAAACATGAAGGTAAAATTAAATGTTTATAATGCATCACGGCCTTAATTCACTCAAGAATGTTTTCATGTTGATCTATTGGATGAACTTATAGAAGGGACTTTAGCAGTTTACGGTGTGAAGATTTCACCACGGATGTTAAAGATGCTTGGGAAATTCGAGAAGAAAATAGTTTGTATCTCAAGTTCAGAGGAAATAAATGTTGTGCAAGAAACTCATAATCAATCAGCAAGTTTCTCTTCTTGGAAACCTGTTACTCTTCCCCTTCCAAAAACAGCTAAGGTACCTTTGTTACCTTCTTTTCTCAGCTCACCTGATTTAGAACTAAAGCAGCTGCCAGAAAATTTGAAATATGTGTTTTTAGGAAATCATAAATCATTGCCTGCAATTATTTCTTCCTCCCTCACAAAGGAGCAAGAGGAAGAGTTGTTGGTTGTTTGAAAGAACATAGAAGGGCAATTGGCTGGGCTATTGCTGATTTGGGGGGAATCAGTCCAGCTGTTTGCATGCACAAAATCCATTTGGAAGAAGATGCAAAGCCTTCTAGGGAAATGCAAAGGAGGCTGAACCCTCACATGCAAGAAGTGGTCATGAAAGACGTTGTTAAGTTGTTGGATGCAGGGGTCATTTACCCCATTTCAGATTCAGCTTGGGTGGCACCTACACAGGTGGTACCTAAGAAATCCGGGATCCATTGTAACCTCAGACTCGGTGAGCTTATGTCAACCAGGACAAACAACGGGTGGAGAGTGCATGTATTGATTACAGAAAATTAAATGCAATGACCAGAAAAGACCATTTTCCCCTCCCATTCATTGATCAGATTTTAGATAAGCTAGCAGGAAAAGCTTATTACTGTTTTCTTGATGGTTACTCTGGGTACAACCAGATTCCTGTGTACCCACAAGATCAGGAAAATACCACATTCACTTGCCCTTTTGGCACTTTTGCCTATAGGAGAATGCCTTTTGGTTTTTGTAATGCTCCTGCTACCTTTCAAAGATGCATGTATTCCATTTTTTTTTATATGATTGACCAATTTATGGAGATTTTTATGGATGATTTTTCAATCTATGGAGACAGTTTTTCCCAGTGTTTACATCATCTCAAATTGGTATTATAGAGATGTGAAGAAACCAATCTAGTTCTGAGCTGGGAAAAGAGCCATTTCATGGTCACCCAAGGCATTGTCCTTGGCCATGTTGTTTCTCACAAGGGCATTGAGGTGGACAGAGCAAAAATTGATTTAATTGCACATTTACCACCTCCCAAAACTGTTAAACAAATCAGAAGTTTTCTGGGACATGCTGGATTTTACAGAAGGTTCATCAAGGACTTCAGTAAAATAACCAAACCTCTTTGTCATTTGTTGTGTCAAGATGTCCCTTTTATTTTCAATAATGAATGCATGAAGGCTTTTGAATTCCTAAAAAATAGTTTGATTTCAGCTCCAATATTGCAGTCTCTAGATTATTCATTACCTTTTGAACTGATGTGTGATGCATCAGATTATGCTTTGGGAGCTGTCCTTGGACAGAGAAAAGAAAAGCTGCCTCATGTCATAGCTTATGCCAGTAGATCAATGATTGATGCACAGCTCAATTACACAACAACTGAGAAGGAGCTGCTGGCAATTGTTTTTACTTTAGAAAAATTCAGGTCATATGTCTTGGGTTCACAAATAGTGGTGTTCACTGACCACTCTGCTTTGAAATACCTTCTGTCTAAGAAGGACACCAAACCAAGATTAATCAGGTGGATTCTCCTATTACAGGAATTTGATTTACAGATCAAAGATAAAAAGGGGGTGGAGAATGTGGTGGCTGATCACCTGTCTAGAATTTTAAATGCTGAGATTGATAGGCTGCCTATCAATGAATCTTTCCTTGATGAGCAACTTTTTGCCATTAGTATACACACTCCTTGGTTTGCAAACATAGTCAACTTTTTGGCTACTGGAAGAATTCCTCAATATTGGAATAAAATGGATAAAGATCTTTTCTTTGCAAAGGTTAAACATTTCATTTGGGAAGATCCTCATCTGTTTAAGAGTTGTGCAGACCAAATAATAAGAAAATGGGTCCCTGACTAAGAATTTCATAGAATACTTTCTATGTGTCATGAACAGGCTTGTGAAGGTCATTTAGTGGAAACAAAACTGTTGCAAAGGTTTTGCAGTGCGGATTTTATTGGCCTACACTTTTCAAAGATGCTCTGCAGCATTGTAAGTCTTGCCAAAACTATCAAAAATTGGGCAGCATTTCCAAGAGAAACTCAATGCCTTTACAGCCTATTTTGGTAGTTGAGTTGTTTGATGTTTGGGGGATAGACTTCATGGGTCCTTTTCCTCCTTCCAATGGGAATAATTTCATTTTAGTAGCTGTGGATTATGTATCCAAATGGATTGAAGCCACAGCCACTAAAACAAATGATCACAAAGTGGTTCTTAAATTTCTTAAGGATCACATTTTTTCCAGGTTTGGTTTTCCCAGAGCCATTATAAGTGATGGGGGAAGCCATTTTTGTAATAAACATTTTGAAACTTTATTGAAAAATACTTTGTGACTCATAGAGTAGCCACTCCATATCATCCACAAACCAGTGGACAAGTGGAGATTTCCAATAGAGAAATCAAACATATTTTGGAAAAGGCGTGAAGAAGGGCAAAGGATTGGTCCTTTAATTTGAATGATGCATTATGGGCATATAGGACAGCTTATAAAACCCCAATTGGTATGTCCCCATTCAGTTGGTCTATGGCAAAGCATGCCATTTACCGGAGTTAGAATATAAAGCTTTTGGGCCATTAAAACATTGAACATGGATCTAACTCTGCTCGAAAGCGCAACTTCTTTGAGTTGGAGGAGGCTGAGAATGGATGCATACACAAATTCAAGATTGTACAAAGAGAAAGTCAAAAGTCTTCCATGATAAAAATTTATTGAGAAAAGAGTTCACAGTGGCTCTAAGGTATGGTTATTTAACTCAAAACTCAAGTTTTTCCGGAAAGGCGAGATCCGGATGGGAAGGGCCATATCATCATTCGGCATCCTCATACGAGGCTGTTGACATCCTTGATCCAAGCAATGGAAGAATCCTGAAAGTAAATGGTAAGAGGCTCAAACCATGCATTGGAAATACCGAGAGCACATGTCTTGCCCATCTATCATCAAGCCTCCAAATCTGATGGTGGATAACTATACATTATGTTTTTATTTCATAGTTTTTGCTTAGTTTCTTTGTTTTTGTTTTTATTCATGATTTGTCTCTTTTCGCATGGTTTAAATATGCTCCAAGCTAAGTCGCAAAGTAATAATTCTCGTTTCGCAAAGTTCAATTTACTTTTCGCATAGACTCTGGATTTGTAACGAACTGCTCGAAAGCAAGGATTTGCTTTTCGAATAGTTGGTTCTGAAGCTTGTTCTTTTCGAAAAGATGTTTCTGAAGCGATTAACTTTTTGAATGGTACTAATGCCATTCGCAGTTGTCAAGAGGTCTATTTTGGAACTTTTCGAAAACTTATAAAGAACTTTGCCAAATTAACACTGAGTATATTTAAACCCTTTCGAAGTAGGGGTTTCATATTCGAAGGCTTTCTGAAGAGTGACCTGTTCCACGGAAACCCTATTTCGTTCTTTCCTTGCGCAATTTGAGAAGCTTGCTACATTTTTCTTCACCTTTGTTCGATCATTTGGGTTTTCAGAGAAGGATTTTAGCTTCTAGTCGAGGATTTACAAGCAAACAACTCGTTCAATTAAAACCCTAGATCTCGATATTTCTCTCATTCTCTCTTTATCATTTGAAAATTTTCAATTTTGTGTCGACATTTATTGTGGGCATTTTCATACATCAATTTAGAATGGGAAAAGCGGAGAAATCATTGGTACCATGTTCCCAAAATCCTCTGCTAAGAAAGTTAGCAAACCTACCCCAAAGGAAAAGCCAAAACTTCACCAAAAGAAAACTATCTATGGATAAAGCGGATAGGTGGAGAAAGGGAAGAAAGTAAGACATGAGGAACCCATCCTTGGCTAGTCCCGAGCTGAGCTTCCTCCTCCGCCTATACATTTGATCTTGCTAAATCCATTCATTGAAGCTCGAAGTTAATTCTGAGTGATTGTGGACGAAACTTTTTCATCAATAAACCGAAGTCTCATATCTTTAAGATACATGAGGGATGCCTCACTAAGCAATATCTTTACCCCTTTGCCGGAGAAAATTTACCCACTTAATGGTGAAGTTATGGTACCAAAACCTAATCAAGGTCAACGAAAAGTGATCGATGTCCCTACCACGTTATCTTTATTGATGATTGCGATCTACGGTCACATTTGAAGACATAGGGAATGCTTTGGGGATACCTTCCAATTTGATCCTTTTGGTCCATTGGTACGAAAGCCCCTTTAGAGAAATGGCTACATTTGACCCAAGGAATTGGCCGACGGTCCATCATGAGGAGAGACCTAACACCTCAATTTCTATTGATGGACTCCATTTTGAGGGAAGTTTTTATGTTCACAGGCACCCAAGAGAGGAGAACACCAATTTTGGAGGCTCTCTTTCACTTTTCTAAGGGGCGCTTTTAAATGCCCCTATGTTAATTTTAATCCATGGTGATATTAGTGCCAAGTTGAAAAGGAGCAAAAATTAGTGGACACTCCATTTGGTAGATTGATCACAGCCCTCCTCAGAGCCAAGTTTGACATTGATAATGAGGAGCCATTTGAAGTCATTGCTCCTCACAATTTTGGGAAAAAGGCTTGGACTACAAGCCAAGCCATGCTGAGACGAATGAGAGAAGAAGATGAACCTACACCTACTCTGCGGCGTAATGAACACGACACAGCCCTGCTCCCTTAGAACCTTTTGGCAGAACACTGTGGTGACCGGCTCTTTAGTGCACCCATTGTTGAAGAAACTTTCCTTCCCATGGTGACCAACTCTTGGTGCACCAATTTTGAGGAAGTTGGCCTTTCACCTCCTCCCTATTCCACTCGCCACTTCACCTATCCCATGTCCCTTCTCCCATACCCTCCATTATTCCAATTATAGATTCCCCTCTACACCAACCACTCCAACCATACTCACCCACCAATTTCTCCCACCAATGCCCATGTTTTGGCCACAAATTTTATTGCCCCATCTCCCGTGACTCCTCTGCTCCAAAGCCCTCATGTTCACTGCTCATTCAGCACACACAGTATCCCTACACGACACAGGCCTTTCACTCTGAGCTTATTCTTCCTTAATGGGATCTATTTTTGAAACCATGGGGCTTGAACCTATCCTATATACGACCCTCATCATTTCACTCACTTACCTACCTCTCCCTTCTGACCATTGCATCCCCACCCTCCACTTGATTGTACCAATCCTGCTATGCCCACCTCTCCCCCCCAAGTACCCAAATACTTGCCTACCTCCAATCCATCCAAGCCCAACTACCAAATCAACACAGAAAACCGATCTGTGACCAATGACCTTCTCAAACCTTAGCCTCCACATCACACACAACCACCATTATCCTTTACCCTCTGTTGATGCCCATGCTACCCAAAAGAACCAGGTAGTATTGGTTGATCACCACCCACCCCCACCACATGCTACCATGCAACCCAAACTCGAAGTAGTCCTCCTGGTTGCATCCCCTTCACCACTCCTCCCACTTTCTCTCGAGCAAGCCACTCAAACGACCACAAGTCCTCCTTGGACACTTCTTCTCCCACTCCCACAGTGGGATACCTTTGGTCCCCTACCATTCCATTCCCTTCCCGATTTGCCTCCCTCGGAAGAGCCATGGAAGAAAATCCTATATCTGTAGAGATGTTCTAAAAGGGTTATCTGATTTACAAGCCTACATTCGAACCCCTTATGAAAACCAGATTCAGAAGTTAGAGTTATTTATGAAATTTGAGAGAGAGAAAATGAAGGACTTGCTGAGTCAAACCTTTCAGATGGTTAGGAGTGAGCAGCACAAGGTGACCATGTTACAAGCACAGCTTGACCAGGAAAAACTGAAGACCATTAGACTTGGAAAGTACATTGGCCTCACCAAAAGATCAAATCAAAGGAATACACTGAGGCGCAAAACACAATCCGGAGAAAGCTAAATCAAGTTCGGACTCAATCGATTCTAGTTACGATTCGATGTTCGAGCCAATTGAACCAACCTATGATACAAATTTTGACCCCAGTTATTAGATCACATTGTACTTATCTGTGTTATGAGTTTGTAATATAAACTTTTTTCTTGCAAAATTCTGCATTTCATTTTCTTCTTGTCATCATGATGCTTTGTTTTTCTTTCTTGCTTATATCGTTTCTCTACTTTGGACCAGTGTGGACCCTGCTCCCCTTTAGTTTGGGGGTATGGCAGGTATGCCAATAAAATAAGTAAATTAATGCTTGGCATCAATGCGACTTATGATCAGGAGAACTTTTGAAAATGAAGTAATTTCACACCTGTTATTTTGAAAAATGAGGAAGTTAAAACTTTTTAAAATTAATTTCTACTGTAATTCTAATACTTTCATGAAATGAATGTCAGAAAATTTCCAAAAGAAAATTGATGTTTCAGTAAACCTAAAAGAGAAAAGCGGTGATGATATACCTAGAATTTGATAGAAAACCACACCCGGTGAGATTTGGACGAAATGTATTCTTTGGAGGTATGAATTGGCAATTTTTTCAACTTTTGGGAATGATTTAAACACCTTGCTTATCACTAGAAGTTACATATCAAATTGAAATAATTTGGCGACAATCATGATATTAAAGACATGATGTAGGGCCTTCTTTTGGACAGTTTGAACTTCAAAAAACCCTACCTTTTAAAAACTGCCCTTGATACACACCATTTGAGCTTTATAAATCAAAGATTTCTTTGAAACCTCATCAACCTCATTTAGCCTAACCCTCACTCTGAGAATTCAAAAGGTAAAGGAAAGAAAGCTGAAGAAAGGTGAGTTTGGTAATAGTTTGGTAAAAGAAAAAGAAAAATAATTGAAGGCAACGATGTATCAGCAGAAGAAATGTGGCATTCCAGTCAATGTTGATTTGAGAAAATTGGGAGAAGTCATTTCATTGGAAGTTTGAAAAAGATGGCCACTTTGGCTCTGAAAATTCAAAGAAGAAGATGAAATATGTCTTTGAAATAAAGAAGGTGTTTACCACCTCCTTACCTCGATTGACTTCTCAATTTTGAACTCCATTCCACCCTTTATTCTTGATAAATTTCACCCATAAGCCACATTACAACCCAAGTTAAAGTCCTTCTTGATCAAGATGGATTGGAGTACATGGAGATAAGAATTTGTGTAATCTATGGTGAAAAGAGCGTTGAATTGAACTAAAAGCAATGCCTATGCTCTACTTACAGTCTATTTGAGGGTCATGGAATCGCTCTTGAGCTGTGTGAAATACTACAACCCTCTTACTTGCATGTTGAGTGAAAACCTGGTGAGAATTTGGTTTGAAATCGACTTATTTGGGGTAACATCAAAGCTGGATTCTCAAATAGAAGGCAAGTTGTTCATTAATTTTTCTTGTAAATAACTTTTTGACACAAATTGAGTGAATGGTAAAAGGAATTACAGCAGAATTTTAGTTTTGAACTGATGTTTTGTTGAAAATCTTCTTACAGCCTGACTGATGTAGGTGTGAATAATCTGATTGGATGAAAGTTTGCTTTAACAGAACTGCATGGATCTTAACTGATTTATTAAAGAAGTTTGTGGGTACCTTCACTGAAAACCCTCAGGAGACTTCACTCCTCCACTAGGGATCACCTAGGGGTTTAAAAGGCTTGTTGCATATGCTAAATGCAACTGTGCTCCCTACAAAAATGGCTTTTCATTCTATTTTTAAATTTTGTCTTTGCTCAGGGACTAGCAAAGTTTAGGTTTGGGGGTGTGTTGAGAACTGGAAAATACCATTTTTCACCCCTTAATCTGGGTCTTGATAGACCCTTGAGAGAACTAAATAAGTGTTTTAAGTATTTGTTTTACAGAGCTAACAATAAAGGCAGGCTTAACCTTCAAAGTAGCTCAAAAGTGCCAAAAAGATGACATTCCATGTCAATCCAAAGGAAGAAGAAGAAGAAACAACCTCACTAGCTGTTGAAAGGTTCGAATTGAAGAGGCAAAGACGTGGTCTCAACCCAGAAAAGAAGTATGGAGCAATTGAGCGGAAAAATGCACTCTGAGTACTTTTTAAAGAACTGAATCGCTGTTCACAAAGAACGAACTTCGAAAAGAATAAAACTCGGCTTAGCTTTGAAGAGCATCTGAACTCTTCAAGAGATGATTTACCTTTTGAAAAGAAGAAAACTCAATTCGAAGGACACGAACCATTGCGAAAGAGCTTGGAGTTACAACACCTTCTTGAAAAGCCCCTAAACTTTGAAAAGGTATTACAGGAGATTCCCGGCTTTTGCAAGGGCAATTCGGTAATCTATTTCACGCGTCCCAATGCATTTAAAACCTAGGGACATTCGGAAGATTCTAAGCATAAAGTGAAGGCATAATCCACCCATGTGAGCACCGGAGATGAAATAACTTGGCGGGAACTTCTAGAAACTCTAGATTTTCAAAATGCATGAATTGATGCTTTTTCTGATTAATTTGAACGGATCGAGCAATTTTGATTGGCGAAATAAATCTAGATCCTTGTGCTCGACTACCATTGGTTGATACGATCGAGCACTTGATTGGTTGATACATACACATCTTGGACTTAGGAAAACTATAAATAGGCGAACCATTTGCCCAATTTGGGCATCCAGATTTTGAGTTTCATTCCTATTCCCCATTTCTAAACCGGATAGTTTGTCCGAAATCACTGTAATAGCTTCACTTTGACTTGCAATTGAGAGGTGAGATATTTCTATAATTCAAAAGAGAGTTGTATTCAAGACTACAAATCGAGGAGTTTTAAGGCGTGCTCTGTAATTGTAATGGTGGATTTGAAAAGGTTGCTAATATATTCTCAATTGAACTCATGTTAAGGGTTCCCTCTGATCTCCTTATTGCATTAGACTCCTTTAGATTTACTATTTTTCATGCAATTTCCCTTGATTCATTAATCCTGTGAGAATTAGTGTTGGTAACCTAATCTCTCACGGCATTTCTAGTGTTGCTTCTTGTTCTAAACTAAGGCTTTGGATTAAAGCCTATTGCATGGTTTGTGGCCATCACAGTGGACAGACCATAGCCATACGCTTACACCTAATCCTTAAACTAGATTTAATTCTCTTACATACTGCTTGTTGCCAGATGAAGATTGGATCATCTCTCAGTTGAGCAGCAGTCATTCTCATTAGTTTTCAAGGACCAAATCAAAGTTAGATATTACTTCTCCATTTTTTGTATAAGTTTACCTCAAACGTTTCCCCAACTCGGATCTGGATCACCTAGTTTAATTTTTACTTTTATCATTTAGTTAATGTGACAAATTCAACCTCCCATCTTATGTGCTTTCTAGATAGGATAAGAGGCCAGATCTGGTAGCTCAGATCTGGAGGTTTATCTTGCATTTTAGACAAATTCTCTGTGGACGATCTTTCACTCACTTACATTTAAAACTTGCTACAATTGGCCCTGATCTTGCAGGCTAATTCACTTCTACCTGTGCTGATATTTCTTTACTTTTTTTTAATATTCTAGATTCAGTATAATAGTTGCAAACCGGTTTTCAAAACACACATAAATCAAACACACTAAGAAGCAACAACAGTATGCGAGGAGTTTGATCTTCGAAAAAGTCTGATACGAACGCGAGAAGGTGGGTCTCAAACCCTTTCGATTCGTTTGGAGGAAGCATCGATTGATGCGTTCATTCTTTCGTGAATCTGTGAGTAGTTAATAAGGTGAGATCTTTGATTTATTATGGATTAATTATAGTTTAAATCAAGCATTTATTGCCTAAATGTTAGTTAATTAATGTGAGTTTGAAGAGAGAAAAGAAAAGAACGAAAAAGGAAATTTGAATTCGAGAAGAATTGCAAAAATCTCGACAGTCGCTCACGCGACTTTGAAAGTCACTCGTGTGAGATAGGCTTCAAAATAGCCTAAAATTTGTGAGGTAACAGTCGCTCGCGCGACTGAGAGTGTGCCAAGAGAGTCACTCACGCGACTTTTGAAGTCACTCGCGCGACGGTGACAGAAGGACTGACACTATCTCGGTATTTTGGCCGTAACTTTCTGCTCCAAACTCGAATTGATAGGATTCTTGAGGCATTGGAAAGAGGAAAATGAGATCTATAACTCTTATGAATTACTAAATTCATAAATCAAATTTTTTTAAGGTAAAAAATGAGTGGGTCAATTTTTGAGTTAACACGAACTTGCCCATTTTCGCCTCGATTTCGAGAAAACGTTTCAGTCAAAATCATTAGTAATTAAGATCAATCCTTAATAAATCATACATATGTGATGTAGATTGGGAATAGGAGGTCGTCGATAGGACTCTAGCAGTGCTTGTTTTTGTACGACTCCAAACCTAAGGTAGGAGAAATTCACTATGCAATTACATTTTGATTTCGATTCATAGATTTATATGATGTATTTAATTTGAATGTTTGAAATGCTTTTTATTATTAAGAATTTGATTTATATCTAGATGTTTGAAAAATGAATATGATTTTTGACTTTTGAATTCGAACACAAACTTTGAACTTGAATTAGAAACTCATAATTTACACTTGAACATTGATCTTTGAACCATTGAATCTTCAGTCATCGAACTTTGAATATTGAACTCTGAACTTTGAATCTAATTTATGAATCATTGAACTTTGAACTTCGACTCTGGTCTCTAAATAAGAACTTTGAAACATGAACTCTAAACTCTGAATTCCGAACTTGAGCTTTAAATCTGAACTCGCATACAAACTTTGAAATTGAACCATTGAAATATTGAATCATTGAAACATTGAATCATTGAACTATTAAAATATTGAACCATTGAATCCGTAATTTGACTAGTACGACGGGTTATCCATAATTTGAACTGATACGACAGGATATCCATAATTTGAACCAGTGCGATGGGATATCCGTAATTTTAACTGGTACGATAGTTTATTTGTAATTTGAATCTTTTGAACTCCGAACCCCGAACTTTAAACTCTAAACTTTTGAATATGAAACTTTGAATCTAAAACATTGAATTCAAACTTCACTTTTGAACTCTAAACATCAATTTAAAACTCTGAATAAGAACTTCAAAATGGAATCCATTGAACATTAAATGTGAACCTTCAATTAGAATCCTATTGACTTCGAATATGAATATGAACAACGAATCTTTGAACACTGAATTTCTGAACTTGGAACCCGAACTTTGATTTTGAGAATTTTGAATATGAACTGAGACTTTAAAAATGAATGAGATCGAGGAAAAATATGTGAAAACTTGGAAACCCTGTTTTGATATGAAATGCCTTCGACAGTCTATTTTGAATTATATGAAAGATGTTTTGAATTCTGTCATTTAATCTATGCGTTGATTTGATAAATGTAACTAGTATAGAACTTTTCCCTATTGAGATCACACTGTTAGCTCACCCCGATTATACGTCACATGTGTAGCTCTTGATCAGGACACCAAACTTGAGGAGAGTTCAATTTTTGCATATCGGAAGGAGATCTTCCATTTTGAGGATTTTACCCCTAGATTGGGACTTGTGAGCATTGGCAAGATTTTTAGGGATTGTAGATTCCTGACTTGGTGCATCTAAGTGGGTTGTATAACTGTTGGTTTATAATTCTTGTGCTTTTATTTTATTAAAAATGAGTGGTAAAAATATGCCAACAAACACAAATCAAAGAGGGGAGTGAAATGGGATGAAACAACACACAAAACAACAATCTAAACTCACAATTCTGCAAGATCCAGGGCCTGTTATAGCAAGTTTCGATAAGTAAGAGTTTGTCCCACAGGGAGTGATGATCCAAACCGCAAGGATTGTATAGTAAATCTCCAGATCTAGCTACAGATCCGACAACTCTAAACCTAAACTAGAAAGCAAGGTAAAGAGAGGGTGTTTAAGTGTCACAAAACAAAACTATGGCTAAAGAAAGGGGTAGAAGGATGATGAAGGTATGGTAAAATAAAGTAAAAATATGAAGAAGTAAACAGTTGTGGGTAAATCAGCACTGCAACTCAGTTCAAGAGATGAATCTGCAGCAATCCTTCACTTAGCTACTAGCACAAGTGCAAGGTAGAATAATCCAACCTAACCCAGAGGTATGGACTGATCTTAGGGTTGTATTTTGTCCACTTGAATGGTCATAAAATACTCCAAGGACTTCATCCAATCAAAAGGTTTTAATCAGAACAAGAAAAACCATTGCAGACACCATGTTTGCAATGCTACAAGCTCATGCATTCATATGAGCAAACAGTCCTTGAAAATCAAGTAGAAACTATAAGAAATCTCAAGTTGAATGGGGACTTAGACTCAGCTAGTCATTGCTACAAAAAGGCTTGTAATAACTCAGCTCATAAGTCTGCAATCTGTGCAAAATCTCAGGTCTATTCACTGATAATGGGATTGCAAAACAGAGAAGTTAGCTCTGCAACAGTCTCTCACTTGGCTACAAGCTCAAGTATAGAGAAAAAGAATCCAGCTCAACCCCTTGATTTGGACCAACCTTAGGGCTATACCCTGCCCACTTGAATGGCCATAGTCTATCTTAGAGGTTATCCTAATCACTAAGGTTAGAGATAGAATAGGGATACTACTATTGCCACCATGGTTGCAGAGGCTACAAACTCAAGCAACCATGGGTGCATCAAACCCATACTGCTCATGTTAAAAATACAGCAAAATATAGATTAAAATGGAGCTTTAAAACTGGCATTTCATTGATTAAAAGGAACTTATAATGGTTGCCCTCAAGGCAGCAGTCTGTACAAACCCCAAAAACTGCTCTCTATGTTATTACAAAACCAATTACAAAACTGAAATGAACTCAGCTGCTACAAAGACTTTTAACTCAACATTGCAGCTGAACTAAGGAAAGAAAATAAAGAAAAGAAAAGGGAACTAAAACCCTAAAAGTGAGCTCACGCTAATCCTAGCTCTGATCCAGCTAATCTGGATCATTTTACATGATAGATTTTTACTATATATAGACAGTCCATACAGCAGTAGTGCGCATTAGCCAATCAGAAATAACCACTTTTGGAGCTGGTTTCGTGGCTTATTTATAGCGAAGTGATGCTTTGGGATGTGTGAGATAGCTAAGCACATTGGGATGTGTGCTCTAGAAGTTGTGGAATCCCAAAAATACCATTGAATGTTGAAGATAGCAGCTGAAACCCATGTGTCGAGCAGTTGCAGCTTCAAATTTTTTATCTCAAGTAGTTCTTGAGAGGCTAAAGACTTCAGGTATTTATCTCGAGTAGATAGAATGCTTCAGATATTACAGCTCGAATAGCTCTCGAGTAGCTGATGGCTTCAGGCAACTTCAGGATTTTGGTCTCGAGCAGCTCTCGACGGGATGAAATGGCCCCTTTTAAATGCTCGACGGGATGAAAGAAGGCTCTTTGAACTGTTCGAGTAGATAAAGTGGGGCTCGACAAGTTCACTTTGAGTGCAGGGAACCACTCGACAGCATAAATGGCTATCAGCAGCAACTCGAGAGGATGGCTGAACTGCTCGAGTGCATTAAATAGAGCAGAGAACTGTTCGATAGTGTAAACACTCAAATTTGGCCCAAGGCCCGATTGACACATACTTTGAGAAAAGCATACCCCTGAGCTTTTGAAAGCATTTCTCAAACCCTTAGAAATCATCCCAAAACCCTTAGGAATCATTCTAAACCCTTAGGAATCAACCATAGACTACCCAGACCTATTAAAACCCTTCCAGGGCCCGATTTGAATCCCTTGAACAGCGGTTAGAAAGAAGAGTGCCAAAATTTTTATAGATAGTTTCCCAACCTAAGGCATATATCATTAGAAAATAGAGCTTCTCATCTTTCCAATGAGCTAAGAATTGCTTAATTTGGAGTTGTACATCAAAAGTTATGGTGAAATGAAGATTGTGGATTTGTGTAAGAAATTGTAAATTCAGACCCATAGAGCCAGTTTTGAACCCTCCTAAGCAGTGGTTAAAGAGAGTTGTGTCAAAATTTATATAAACTTTTTATAAATCTAAGTTATATATCATTAGAAAGAGGACTTCCCCAGATTTTCAACAAGCTAAAAATCACCTTAATCAGAGTTATACATTAAAAGTTATGGTGAAATGAAGATCGTGGATTTATGCTGGAAATTGTAAAACCGGGTTGGGCCCCTGCGGGTCTTCAACTTCAAATAGTTTGGGCCTGATTTTCCTTTAAAAATTAGCCAAAATTGACTTTGGGGGTTTGACTTGTGGACCATCCCAAAATCTGGGGTGTATTTCTTTAAGACACTAGTGACCCTACTAGCTTAAGTTATCACCCTTTTGCCATTCAAGTCACCACCCTATCATCTACCATTAAACTCAAATTCCTCTTCTCCAAGCTCTAGAAAACCCCAAAAACCTTAGATTGCCCATTACCTAATTGTTAACCCAATTAGGACTTTAACCCCTCACTAATCCTCCCTCTCTCTATAAATAGAGAGCTACCCCTCTTGCTTAAGGGTTGGAAAATTTTCAAAGAGAGAAAATTTTAGTGAGCTCCCCTCCCATTGGCCCCCACTAAACTCATATAATTCCAGCACCCTAGTTCATCCTTGACACCCCATTTTCTATTATAAATCCTTGAGATTTAGCTAGATCTAGCCCCTAGCCTTCTTCTCCTACCTCTTAGCTCCATAGCCTTAGAGATTAGAACCCAACCCGCTACCCGTTTGCTTTCGGAAGCTCATCAAAGACGCTCTCGCTCAAGGATCTACATCGGTGCTACAAGAGCCCGAGAGCTCCGACTCTCCCCTCTATTCCTCTACCTACTTTGTTTTTCCTCTATCATAGAATTGACCCATTACGCTGCCTAAATTTTGGCAAGCGAGAAGGGCTCAATAGGATCGGTGTGCCTTCGGGCAAGGAGAAGTGCCGCTCATTTTCTTTTCTTATATATATTATACACATCAAAATAGTCATAGTAGATACCGCTTACGAGCAGGTTGGTCGGGTGCCTAACACCTTCCCGATCGATAACCGAAGCCCCTACCCAAGAGCCTTTGGCATAGACCGGAATCAGAGTCATATTTATGGCACTTTGGTGCTTATAAAATTGATCTAAGTTTTCTAGGACACCAAAAGCTCTGGGTGGCGACTCTATATTTTTTAAAAGAGCGCATCGTCGCGACGGGATCATCAAAAATCTCACGGTTGCACAGACGGCGACTCTGCTGGGGAGTAGCTAGTAGAGCTTCTTCTTGAATTTGGCCTCTTTATTTTTTATTTATTAACCCTTTTACTACTGTTTATTTTTTTTGTTTTTTTACTCACCCCTCCGATTATGTCATTTTACTTACCCCTACTTTTACGTCATTTATGAGCCTTAGCCGTTTGGCGGGCCTACTTGCGCACTGTCATTCAATTTCTTTACGTTTCCGTCATTTCAAGCACTTTAGCTGATCGGCGGGTCTACTTGTGTATTGTTATTTAAATTCCTTACATTTCTGTCATTTCAAGTGCCTTAGCCGTTTGGCAGGCCTACTTGCACTTTTAATTCCGCAATCATATTCCGCTAGTGAACGCCGACCCGTAGAGGCGGCACGGGATCATCACCCCCGGTCTTTGAACTGAAGAAAAAAAAATTTTAAGTGAAAAATAAAATTAAACCAACAAAGGGGATTTAAATTAATTTTTGTAGGGTAGATTTTCAAGGGTTGGGTTATTTAGGCACACATACAAACTCTCGGGTCTTAGCACGATGGTAGCCCCTAGTGGTGATGATCCAGAAAAGTCTCAGCCCACCTAGTACCTGAGAAAAGTGTTTGCACTTGAGGTACATCGGGTGGGTAACCTTCTCGTTACCAAGCTTAAAACTCGGGAAAAATAGAGCGATAGTGAACCCAATTTGGCCTCTAAACTCTTAGGATCGGTGAGGAAAGAGACGTATCATTAGAACAGTCAATCCCTGGAAGCCCAACTTCCAGAAAAAACTAATTAGGAGACTCATTTCAGGCTGGAACTGCTGTTGTCAAACAATCTGGAACCCAGTTTTTGCCTGGTGCCACTAATAGTTGCGCCAAGCCAAAAATCTTCAAATTTATACTGGCGTATCTATTAGTTACGCCAGCATAAAAAGGGGGACTTTTTGGTCAGGCGCACCTAATAGTTGCGCCAGCTTTGGGTACACAACAACAGCCCAAATCTGGTGGCATGCTTCACATCCTGGACTCCCCGATCAGTGTGTTTAGTGCCTCTATTTAGGCCCCGCAACTTTCGACACCCAATACGCCCTCGCCGGTCAAAAGAAGGTGACTTCTTTTTTATTCGTTTCGAAGGATTAGGTTGTTTGCATTGGTTTTTATGCCTTTAAAGATCAAGAGATTTCCCTTTGATTCTTCCGAAGCGCTTCGGAACTTTTACCGCGGGACCTATTTAGGGTACGAGAGCCACCCGATAAGAGAATTCAAAAGGCCCCGAACTCCTCATTTCTTTTCACTTATAAAAATTTTAAAAAATTAAAAATAAAAAACCCAAAAATAGAGTCTTGATTGGTGTCGGCATAACGGCATCATCTTACCCTCCAACACCCCGTAGGGGAAGGAGGAAGCTTTACAGGCCCCATCCGAGGCACCCATACCGAACCCGATACCGAGCTATGTCGTGGGCTGTGGACACAGCTTACGCCGATCCTGACTCATCCTCGCTACATTCTCCAACTCATTCCCATACCGAGGAAGCTTTTACTTCCACCCCCCTCACCCAATCAACCCTCATCATAATCGGCCTGTTCGGTGCCCCTATTTTCCCTTCCACCACTTTCCAAAATACCCAAAATCTAAATTTTCCGTCATTTTCCCAAGCCATGCCTTCACTCATGGCGATCTCCAACCCATCTCACCCTCCTTCCACACCCGGTCCAAACCCGGCTCCATCCCCCACTTTAACCAACATACCCTATTTTTCATCCTCCCAATCCACCCACATCTATCCATGTCGCATCCGATCCCCCACACATCCCTCCATTTACCCAAGTCATGCCCATTTTTTCCGGAACCATGACCAATTTTCCTCTCATTCTCCACCTCCATGCCCCATATATGCCCATTCCATCCACCAATGCCCCACCTCATTCCTCCAACCCATCTCATGTCCCGCCACTTACTCGGGTCATGCATGATTTTATCAGGGTCATGCCTAATTTTTCCTCTTTACACACCCCATCCATACCCCGCCAACCATCAAATAACCCATCTCCATCTGATCCCCCTTCCCTGGCCATGATGGAGATGTTCCAAACCTACAATAGGTGGAAGGCTTCCCAACACATCCCCCCTCATCCATACCACACACCCATGAATCCATCCGAGACCCTATCAAGCCTCCATGCCTTATTCCCCCATGACTCCCATCAACCCCCCATCATCCACACCATCCAAACCCCCATTTCCCACATGCCCCAAGGCCCAATGGCCCAAACTTCCATTTCCCACCCCAAGGCCCAATGGCCCAAACCTCCATTTCCCACATGCCTCAAGGGCCCATGGACCAGACACCACCAAGGCCTAATGGGCCAGACCCATCAAGGGCCCATGACCCAGACCCATCATGGCCCAATGGCCAGACCCATCAAGGGCCCATGGCCTATACCCATCAAGGGACATGGCTTAGACCCACCAAGGCCCAATGGGCCATACCCACTAAGGGCCCATGCCTCAAACCCATCAAGGCCCAATGGGTCAGACCCGTTAAGATCCATTGGGCTAGACCCATCAAAGTCCAATGGGCCAGACCCACCAAGGGCCCATGGCCCAAACTCATCAGGGGCCCATGACCCAAACCCATCAAGGGCCCATGGCCCAAACCCATCATGACCAAGGCTTTGTGGCCAAAGCTTCCCAAGGACCTATGGGCCAAACCTTCATAGCCCAACCCTCCTAAGGCTTCATAGCCCAAACCCAAGCCTAACAAAACCTTGGAGCCTCACACCCACACCCTTCACAATTTCTCTAAAATTTCACCCACTCACACCTTCATACCTAGCTCAAACCCATGCCTTACATCAACCCCAATTCACCCATATCCCAACATCCCAAAGTCAGTTTCAAGCCTTTCCCCAGACCCAATGGCCTCATTAGGCCCCACTCCAAAATCTTCCACTCATCCTATCATCCAACAAATCTTCCCTCATCTCCAATGGACTCACCCAACCCCCATTCATGTCATCCCCATCTAGTCCATGCAACACTAGCAAGAGAATCCCGCTCGCACTGCACCTTTCGTAGACCAGCAGTATGAAGAGGACGAGATTAGAAATAGTGGTGCCTATGCTGGGGAATTAACCAGCCTTAACCCCCCACCTATAATTGTCCACCCCCTGATAGCCCAGAGTGAAGTCCAACCGACTGCTGAGAGAGTGGCCCCCATATCCAAGGAATCGGAACAGTTGAAAGAATAGTTGGACAAAATTTAGAAGCAATTGTTGAAAATGGGTGCTGCTGAAATCCACGCCACAGACTTCACAGATTTGTGTTTGTTCGTTGAGGTCCCTTTGCCTCCAAAATTTAAAATGTCGGATTTTGATAAATACAACGGCACCGACAATCCCATAGCACACCTCAAGTCTTATTATGGGGACATGTGCCAGTATGGAGGGGACAAAAGACTATTGATAAAGGTCTTTCAGAAGAGTTTGATCAGTCCAACCTTGAGATGGTTTACATCTTTGGAACCATCTATGATGAAAACTTGGAAGGACTTGACGCACCTGTTTCAGGAACAATATGTCTATAATATAGACATTGAACCACGTAAGTCAGACTTGGCCCATTTGAAGCAAAAATCGAATGAGACCTTTAGCGATTATTTAGGGCATTAGAGAGCACTGGCAGCTCAGGTTAGAAACAGGATACCTGATGATGAACAAATAGAAATGGTTTCCAAAAATACTCTGCCAGTGATCTCAGACTTTTTAGTGTACTAGCAGCAGTCCAGCTTTCCTGATTTGGTAAGGAATGTCAATCACTGTGAAGATGCTATCAGGAAAGGTCACCTGAATAAGAATGTACCAAGTGGAGCCAGTGGGGTTAGAAGGTTTTCATAATAGAGGAACGAGAAAAGAACAGGAGCCGATATCCAAAACATTGCCAACATCAGGCCCAATAATAATATAACCTCATTTCAATTTCAAGCAGCCCCGCTAGCACCAGTCAGAACTGAGCAGATGCAGAGAGCAGGGAATGGACAAAGAATGCAAATGACTCTGGAGCAGAGGAGAGTCCGCTACGACCGAGTGTTTACACTCCTAGGGCAATCACTAAGTGTACTTTTGCCTTTACTAATAGAAAATGGATTAGTTACTATTCATCAACCGCAACCTCCTCCTCACCCAATCCCAAAGAATTATGACCTAATATCCACTACAATTTTCATTAGGGTTCGGGTCACCCGACTGATCGCTGCTTTCCATTGAAGCACGTGATCCAAGATTTAATCGATGCCAGAAAAATCATCCCACTTGCACCTTCTCAAGTAAACCAGCACTCGAATATTCATCAAGTGCCATTACCCCCACATCCTACTGGAGGAGCAGGTCTCAGACCCACCATCAGGATGATAGAAGAATGTGAGGAGCAGTTCAAATTTGACCCGTTAGACTACATTAGTGAACGGAAGAACTATGCGGCACCATTGCCGAAAAATTGTGAAGAATGGAATATTGGGGTGATTGAACCCTTAAATTTATCATATTATTTTACCAACCTGACACCACGAATTAAACTCTTAGATCTTAGGGCTTATTTTTCATCACCCACACCTATTAATTATGTGTACATAAATTCATATCAACCATATACTACCACCCCTATCAATTACCCGATAGCCATCATGCCCCCAATCTCCCACCAACACCTATCAGCTACCAATGGCCTACTCCTATCCCTTTACCCCCAGTGCAACCACCCACAAGCTTCACCACCCCTATTTGGCCCAATTTTACCACTCAACCAGCTATCACCAAAGTGAATCAAGTGTTACCCACACTCCCCTTGATGCAAGTGCATCCATCGATTCCGGCTATACCCACACTCCGAGCGAGTCAATCTGATTCTAAACTATACCATTTCAAATTTCAAGACCGACTTACGATCCTCATCAGGTTCCGCTGAGTTATGAACAAACAGATATCAACACTGGCAGTAACAGAGAAGAGGCAGTGGATTTTGTTACCCGATCCGAGAAGATTTTGAAGCAGCCAGAAGCACCAGCGGCAGCACAAGCCCAACTAGAGGTAAAGAAGGATAGTGTCGTGAATCCTTTTGAGAAAATGAGTCGAGAACATATACTGAAAACTCAACTGAGAAGAATGCTTGCCCATTTTACTATATGGGATCTATTAATGATGTCTCTACTTCATTTTCAAGCATTAATGGGGGCATTAAAGAATGTGCATGTGTCACTTCAGGTTAGTCCAGATGAAGTCAGGCAAATAATTGGTCAGGTTATGGCTCCAAATGTCATTTCATTTTTGGATGCCGATTTACCAGAGGAAGGGAGCAGTCACTCCAAATCCCTTAACATTACTGTTGAGTTCAGAAATATGATAATTCCCTTGGTTTTGATCGATAACGGGTATGCATTAAATATATGCCCATTGAGAACCGCCACCAAGTTGGGGTAGATTCATGCATGCTGAGACCCACGAGAACCAATGCTAGAGGTTTCGATAACACATGAAGAGAGATAATGAGAGAAGTTGACCTTGAGCTATTGATTAGGCAAATGACCTTCTCCATATTGTTTCAAGTGATGGACACCAAATCCTTGTTCAATCTACTATTAGGGCACCCATGGTTGCATGAAGTCGGAGCAATCCCATCCACACTGCACCAGAAGCTCAAGTTTGCATCTAGACATAAGAACATCACAGTCATTTGTGAGGGGAATAGTGGGAAGGAAAAGACCACCAATAGTATCGAAAAGCCCAAAGTGTTGGATGTGCCACACATTGCGGAGGACGTCGACCTCCACAATTTCGAATACAAGGTGTCGACGATACTCCCAGAGCCCTTCGAGGGCATCGTTCTAAGAGCCAGAGGTGGAATGGTAGCGGCAGTGGCTATGCTCCAAAAGTGGGGCTATAAAAAAGGTAGAGGACTTGGGCCTCGACTGCAAGGTAGAAAGGAGCCCGTTACAGCTAAGGGGGGCTAAAAAGTAAAATTTGGTTTAAGTTACAAGCCCACGGAAGAAGAAGCGCGAGAGGCTAAGGAGAAAGCTCGCGCAATGACAATAGCAAAAGCTAGGGGGTCCACATAGAGGAGAAACCCTGTCCCAGGCCTCATATCAGAAGTTCATTCATGAGTGTCGGGATTGTAAAAATTGACCAGAATGGGGTAACCCGATTAACCCCACACAAGCATACAGCACCGGTTCACCCCACCAATCCCCACATTACCCTTCCCAGCCTCGAGATAGACTTAGCCGCATTATCTCTCTTTGAGGAATGACAGTTCCTACCTGAACAAACCCCCCTGTGGTGAATCACCACAAAATTGTGTTAATGTTTGAGGATATCATCTCAAATAAAATGGGGATTAACATGATGGAGGCTAACTCCGAAGAGCCGTATCAGTCAACACCCTCCATCCAAATAGGTAAAGGAGCAGCCTCTCAGGTATGCAACTAGGCATCTTTGCCCCAAACCCTGGAAGCAGAGAGTGGCCTAACATTTGGCACCCGTTTCCCAAAAAAAAAAACCTATAAAGCCCTTGGCAGGCAATACCTTATATATACACAAACTTCTGCTGCCAAGGATTCATCTCCGAAGAAAATAAAAATCTCAAAAACATTGAAAAAATACAAAGTCTAAAAATATTATCATTTAAAATTCCAAATAAAATCTCATAAAAAGATGCCTTAATTGAAATACCCGTCCCATGTAAAATCGACCCCTTTCCTGTAGAAATACAAGAAGAGGTAGGAGTTACGAGTCTGGATGAGAAAATCCCTTTAGAGGAGCTCCCCAATGAGCTCCTTGACCGGTTTGCCGAATTTGAGCATGGCCCTACCCCTATTGTCGAAGAAACCGAGGACGTTAATCTAGGGACTGAGGAGATTCCCCGAATTACGAAAATCGGAACGTCGCTATCTCTCGAAGTAAGAAAAAGTATGATCGACTTCCTTCGGTCATACCAAGATGTTTTTGCTTGGTCATACGATGACATGCGTAGTTTGGACACTGATTTGGTCGAGCATGAGTTACCTCTCTACCCTGATATGAAGCTGATTAAGCGAAAGCTGAGACGACTCTGACACGAGTGGATGCTGAAAGTCAAAGACGAGGTCATCAAGCAGTATGACGGGAGATTTCTCATGGTATCCAAATACCTGCAGTGGCTAGCTAATATTGTATTGGTGCCGAAGAGGGATGGAAAGGTCCGCATGTGTATTGATTTCTATAATTTGAACAAGGTGAGCCCAAAGGACGATTTTCCATTATCGTACATCAACATCTTGGTCGATAACACTGTTAAGCATGGGATGCTTTCTTTTATAGACGGATTCTTAGGATACAATCATATTAAGATGGCAGAGGCAGATTGAGAGAGTCATGCCATTTGGACTGAAGAATGTCAGTGCAACATACTAGAGAGCTATGATCGTACTATTTCATGACATGATGTACCGAGAAATTAAAGTATATGTCGATGATATGATAGCCAAGTGACCGAAGCGAAGCGATCACTTGGTAAACCTTCAGAAGTTGTTCGAGAGGTTGAGAAAGTACAGGCTATGTTTGAATCCCCAGAAGTGCGCATTTTGTGCTATGTCCGAGAAACTGTTGGGATTCATCGTTAGCAGGAGATGGATCGAAGTCGACCCAATCAAAGTTAAAGCGATCACAGAAATGCCGCCACCATCTACCGCGAAAGAGGTTAGGAGGTTCTTGGGCAGAATACAATATATCAGTCGGTTCATTGCACAGCTAACTCCAATCTGCATATCGATCTTCAAGCTACTAAGGAAGAATTTGCTCGTTGAATGGAACGATGATTGTCAGGCAGCGTTTGATAAAATTAAAAGCTACCTCCTTAACCTACCTGTTTTGGTACCACCTGAGTCGGGGAGACCACTTTTGATGTATCTCTCCACAACGAAAGTCTCGATGGGATGTGTCTTAGGGCAGCATGACGAGACGGAAAGAAGAGAGTAGGCTATTTACTATCTGAGCAAGAAGTTTACTGATTATGAGACGCGCTATTCTTATTTGGAGAAAGCATGCCTGGCTCTTATATGGGCTACTCAGAGGCTCCACCATTACTTGTTATCCCAAGCCATTCTACTTTTCGCCTGAATGGACCCGTTGAAATACCTGTTTGAGAAGCCGACTCTCACTTGATGAACTGCACGATAGCAGCTTTTATTGTCTGAGTTTGACATCATGTACATCACTCAGAAGTCGATCAAGGGGCAAGCACTCGTCGATCATCTTACCGAAAATCCTTTTCCAGATTATGAGCCTTTGAGAATGGAGTTCCCCGATGAGGATATCTTGTTCATGACGAAAGACGATACAAAAGAAGTAGAAGAATCTTAGATAATGTACTTTGACGGGGCAGCAAATGCTGAAGGTCAGGGAGTTGGTGCCATTCTGATTTCGCAGAAAGGATCCCATGTACTAGTCTCCATCAAGCTCAACTTCTCTTGTACTAACAACATGGCCGAGTATAAAGCTTGTGTCGCTGGTTTGCAGGCGGCTCTCGATCTAAACATAATTCACCTCCGAGTGTTTGGTGATTTGCAGTTGATCATATGCCAAACGAATGAAGATTAGAAGACAAAAGATGAGAAATTGATCCCTTACCATGAGCACCTCGAGGATCTGATAGTTTGTTTCGAAGACGTGACATTCTCATATGTCTCTCGGATAAGGAATCGCTTTGCCAACGCATTAGCCACTTTGGTGTCAATGATTGAAATCTCGTATGGTGCCGAGATGAAGCTGATCATGATCGAGCAAATGAATGAGCCAGCCTTCTGCCTCCAGATTGAGGAACCTATAAAGCCTGATGATGACCCACCTTGGTTCTCAGATATTAAGAATTTCCTTGAGACATTAACTTTCCTTGAAGGTACGTCCAAGACGGACCGGTAAACCATTTAACATTTAGCGGCAAGCTACGTCATTTGTGGGGAATGCCTTTACAAGTGATCCTACAATAACATCTTGCTTAGGTGTCTTACAGAAAGTGAAGTGAACAATATTATGAAGGAATTCCACGAGGGAGTATGTGGTGCCCACGTCAGCGGTCACATGCTTGCTAAAGAAATTCTGCGGCAGGGATACTTTTGAACCACTGTGGAATCAGATTACTACAAACATGTTCAAAAATGCTACAAGTGTCAGGAACACTCCAATCTGATACACGCTCTTGCCATCGATCTTCACTGCATGACCACTCCTTGGCCATTTGTTACCGGGGGCCTTGACGTTGTCAGAATGATTAATCTGAAAGCATCAAATGGACATCGGTTCATCCTCATTGCCACTGAGTACTTCACCAAGTAGGTAGAAGCAGCATCATATGCCAACATCATGACTAATCACGTCGAGAAGTTTCTGAAAAATAATATTGTGTGCCGATTTGGAGTACCAAGGATATCATCACAGACAATGGCACAAACTTTACGAATAAGCACATCCGAGCCTTCTACGAGCAATACAAGATCAAGCACCATTGCTCGTCCCCTTATCGGTCTCAAACTAATGGAGCCGTAGAAGTTATGAATAAGATGGTCGTCTGCATCCTTGAAAAGATGGTCGTCACTTACCAAGATTGGAGTAAAATGTTATCATTTTCTTTGTGGGCCTACAAAACATCGATTCGTACCGCTATAGGGGCAACACCATTCTCCCTTGTGTATGGAACCGAGGTCGTCCTATCGATAGAGGTTTACCCTCGCTCCGAATCCTCATGGAGTCAGGCTTACCGGAAGCAAAGAGAGATCCCGCTTTGAATAATTGAATCTACTGGATGAGAAATTAAACTCCTAGCCTTGTGTCATACTCAAGTTTACCAGGGGCAAATCGCACGCATTTATAATAAACGTGTCCATAGTTAAGATCTAAAGGTAGGAGACACTATACTGAAGAAGATCTTCCCATCCCTTCACGCTGATCCGAGAGGGAAGTTCAAGCCGAACTGGGAAGGGCCTTACGTCGTCTGAGAAGTGCTACCAGGATACGCCATCCGCCTCGCCACCATGGACGAAGATCATCTTCTTGAGCCCATCAATGCTCGATACGTCCGATGATTTTACGCTTAGTCTATCGTAATAAGGTAAGTATTGGTGAAACAGATACGTGACTATTTAAGAACCACTCAAAAAAGGCCATCATTCCAAGCATAGTAGCCAAAAGGAATCCCTAATCCTTTGCTACCCCATTTGAGCCTGGGCCTTTCTTTCAATAAACCCCTTCCCTAAAAAAAATGTGTACATATACAAAAAAAGGAAAGTAATGCTACCATCAAAATTCAAAAAAATTAGAAAAGTAAAACCTCAAAAAGAGATTGCCTGAAATAAGATAAAGGAAAAAGAAAAAAAAAATAGAAGAATCATGGGGCGTGTACAGTAAAATTTCCCAAGGAAGAAAGTATGTTGTGAAAAACTGAAACCGTATCAAGGAAACCTTCTTAGCCCAGCACACCTTCAAATCCTAACCTAACCAATGGCCAAGCTACACCTTGAAGAAAGCCCTCTTTTTAGGTTCACAAGCAGTCATAATATCTGTTAAATCAACACGAGCCGAGTTGAGAGACGACACCAAAACCCCATCCAACCGGCTATGACGAAACCGACGTCTATGTCGTGGCTTTTGAAAAAGAGAAAAAATGATGAAAGAAATAAAAAGAAAAGAAAAGAAATATACAAGCTCAAAGTAAGATGGACATAGTGAAAACCTAAAAGGGCGCTACGAGTAAAAATAGCAAACTTGTGCGGACTAGGTGAAAACCTGAAAGGGCGCTTGGGGTAAGAGAGCTATACCCATGGACGTAATGAAAACCCGAAAGGGCATTACGAGTAAAAAAGAGGGTAACAATGGGCACGACGAAAACCCGTCTTGGGCGTTGTGAGTAAAAATATTCAAATTTTTTTTTTTTTTTTTAAAATAAGAAAATCATTCAGCTACTTCATTCGGTTACATCTCTATGTTATTTGATCACCAATTAGGCCACTCATGTTAGCTCAAATTAGGTTCTGACCAGGAATATTTTCAGGCTACATCGTCAAACGTATGACCCAAGGTAAGGAGAAAAGGTTAATTCGATCTAAAGGGATGGACGTTCCGACCTTAGAAAATTCTGAACCTCACTTAGATCTGACCGCATGAACGAGTTCGGCTATGCTAAAAAAGGGACCCGTTACTTTGTCTCACTGATAAGGCATCAAACAAAAAAAAGAAGAAAAGCCAAAAAAAGAAACAAAATCAAGAAAAATCTAAATACAAAAAGAATTCTATATTTCTACTCTTTTCCATGTACATATTTACAGCATTGTACTTCCATTCCAAAAATGAAGAAAAAGAATAAAAAATCTCTAAAAATAAAAATCCAAAAAAATAAATATAAATTTTGAAAAATAAAAAAGTGTAGGTAAAAATTTATTGCTCCTTCTGTTACTTAGGATGCATATTTATTACCCATATAAACAAAAAAGGAATTGACATTTTCTTGAGAAATGTGCAGGAATTCAAATGGCCCAAAACCTTGAGGCAGGTAACCTCTCGGCGATGGACATGTCAAATAAAGGATCTCTCCACAAATGATCGGTCTATTAAAAAAAATGAAAAAAAGCAATCATTTAAAAAGTAAAAAAGATAGATGAGTTTTTATGAAACTTTTTGCTACGCACATGTGGATTTCAATGCGATAAAATATCAATATTTTAGCAGCAACACAGCTGTGCTAAATTAATGTTCCAAGTTTAAGGTTCGCCTTGGATCTGTGGATTCTACTTCAAAGTAGGAGCAATGGTGTCAATCTCGGTCAAACAGTCAATGTTTCGATCAGATTGATTCTACCGCTAAATCTTCGTGCTAATCGCTCCATTTTTACTTTTAGGTGAACTTGAGTGCCTTGAACTTCAAGTTCGTCGCGTGATATTTTCGGAGGTGTAGACTCTTGGTCTACACTATCCGGGTGAGCGCCCTATGGGGTTTGAGGTTCAGATAACTCCGTCTTCGAAAAGATCCATTGTTGGATTGATTCCAACCTATCAGATATGAAACTACGTTAGACAACTATATGCAAATATTCATGCAGAAGGGCCCATTTTAGGGCGCAAGCTTAAAACCTGTACGATATCCCTGTAAAGTGTACGCTATGCTTCTGGGTATTCGTTGGATGGTTGTTTGTTCTCGTAGATAGTACCTGGACGGGATCTGGGTCGGGACTTCTATCGCCTTATTATTTATTGCCCCTAATGGATGCATGTTTATGCATAGTTGTTCGTTTGTAACTTCATTGATGGCGGAGACCAAGATTGAGTGTCTCCTTCTGTGGACACCCGATTTTGACCCAATCCTTTCATTATCACATGGGACTTGAGTACGTTGGCTTTGATTTTGTCGCAAACTATTTCGGTGGCACAAGCTCTTGGTATGCGTTGTCTGGGCGTGCGCCCCCCGGGATTCGAGGTCCGGATAGTTCTTATTTTTTTAGAAAAAATGTAAAAAACAATCATTTGAAATAAAAAAGGAAAGAAAGAAGAAGAAGAAACCTGTGTTTTCATGCCATGCACATGTGTGTTCCAATGTGGTAAAATGTAAAATATTTTATCGGCAATGCAGCAATTCTATATCAATGTCCTAAGTCTAAAGTTTGCCTTGAATTTTTGGATCTTACTTCGAAGTAGGAGCAACGGTGTCAATCCTAGTCAAACGGTCAATGTTTCGATCGGGCCAACTCCACTGCTAAATCTTTACGATGAGCGCTCTATTTGTGGATTCATAGGAATGTGGGTGTCTAACTTGAGATTCATCACGAGCTATTTCAGAGGTGTGGACTCTTGGTCTGCGATGTTCGGGCGTGCGCCCTATGGGGTTTGAGATCCGGATAACTCCGTTATGAAAAGGTTAATCGTTGGTTGAAACCAACCTGTTAAAAATGAAACTACATGTCAATCAAACTATGTGTAAACATGCATATAGAATGGCTCATTTCCCTTATTTCCATAAGTTTAAAACTTGTATTAGCACGGTATCTCTGTAAAGTGTATGCTATGCTTCTGGGTATCCGTAGGATGGTCGTTTGTCCTTATAAATTATAATCGGACGGGATCTGGGTCGAGACTTCCATCGTCTTTGTTGCTTATCGCCCCTAATGGGTGCATATTTATACATAGTTAAATGATTTGTAAGATTATTGTCAGCAGAGACCAGGATTGAATGTCTCTTCCGATAGACACCCAATTTTGGCCGAATCATTTCAGTGTTATTTGAGGTTGGATGCTCTAAGTCATTTTGATCCAGGGCACATTATCAAAAAATAGCACGTACTCCTAAAAAGCATTATGACATCTATTCGCTCCGCTCGGGTAGTCGTGCTAAATAAACTTCGGGATCAATGGCTTTGCCCAAAGACCTTAAACCCTACTTCAAGCAGGGGCATCTGTAATCTGTCAGATGAGGTGATCAATGCCTCATATGATTGGACACAAACTGTGGAACCTTGTGTACTTATTTTACGCCTATCTTTGAATGCGGGTCGATCACCCTCCTTACTTACGAAGTTGTTGTATTCAGAATGAATCTTGAACATCAAACTCCTTCAAATCATCTTGAGAAGTGACCTTTTTTCTCAGCTATTGAGTTTTCGCAACTCATTCCACCTCGATTATGCCCAGTAATATCGCTAAGCGCTTGGGGACCGATTACCTTAAGAAACGATCATTTTTCTCAACATACAGGGCTCTTATTTTCTCACTATCATACTCATCTGATGTTTGAGGTTCGTTCTGAATGTAGTGGACTTGTCAGTAATGCCTTGGTCTTCTTCGAATGTCTCTTGTCTTTGGCATTCGATCATTAGTGATCGGATACCAAACAAAGACATCTGTAGACACTCAAATTTAGCCCAAGGCTCGATCGACACATACTTCGAGAAAGGCATACCCCTGAGCTTCCGAAAGTATTTTTTAAACCCTTAGGAATCATCCCAAAACCTTTAGGAATCATTTCAAACCCTTAAGAATCAACCATAACCTTCCCAGACCTATTAGAACCCTTTTTCGGGCCCGATTTGAACCCCCCTGAATAGCGATTAGAAAAAGGAGTGCTAAAGTCTTTATAGATAGTTTCCCAATTCAAGGCATATACTATTGGAAAGTAAAGCTTTTCATCTTTCCAACAAGCTAAGAATTGCCTAATTTGAAGTTATACATCAAACGTTATGACGAAATGAAGATCGCAGATTTGTATAGGAAATTGTAAAATCGGACCCCATAGAGCCAGTTTCGAACCCTCCTGAGCAGTGATTAAAGAGAGCAGTATTAAAATTTATATAAACTTCTTATGAAGCTGAGTTATATATCATTAGAAAGAGGACTTCCCCAGCTTTCCAACAAGTCAAAATCATCTTAATCAGAGTTATACATCAAAAGTTATGGTGAAATGAAGATCGCGGATTTGTGCAGAAAATTGCAAAACCGGGCTGGGCCCCTGTGGGTCTTCAACTTCCAATAGTTTGGGTCTAGTTTTCCTTCAAAAAATGGCCAAAATTGATATTAGGGGTTTGACTTGTTGACCATCCCACAGTATGGGGTGTGTTTCTTTAGGACCCTAGTGACCCTATTAGCTTAAGTTATCACCCTTTTGTCATTCAAGTCACCACCCTATCATCTACCATTAAACTCAAATCCCTCTTCTCCAAGCTCTAGAAAACTCTAAAAATCTTAGATTGCCCATTACCTAATTGCTAACCCAATTAAGACTTTAACTCCTCACTAATCCTCCATTTCTCTATAAATAGAGGGCTACCCCTCTTGCTTAAGGGTTAAAAAAATTTTAAAGAGAGAAAATTTTAGTGAGCTCCCCTCCCATTGGCCACCACTAAACTCATATAATTCCAGCACCCTAGTTCATCCTTGATACCCCATTTTCCATCATAAATCCTTGAGATTTAGCTAGATCTAGCCCATAGCCTTCTTCTCCTACCTCTTAGCTCCATAGTCTTAGAGATTATAACCTAACCAGCTGCCCGTTTGCTTTCGGAAGCTCATCAAAGACGCTCTCGTGCAAGGATCCACATCGGTGCTACAAGAGCCCGAGAGCTCCGACTCTCCCCTATATTCCTCTACCTTCTTTGCTTTTCCTTTATCCTAGAATTGAGTCATTACGTTTCCCAAATTTCGGCAAGCGGGAAGGACTCAATAGGATCGATGTGCCTTCGGGCAAGGGGAAGTACCGCTCATTTTCTTTTCTTTTACCTATATATATATATATATATAAAATATTATACACATCAAAACAGACATAGTAGAGACCACATACGAGCGGGTTGGTCGGGTGCCTAACACCTTCCCGATCAATAACCGAAGCCCCTACCCAAGAGCCTTTGGCGTAGACCAGAATCAGAGTCATATTTGTGGCACTTCGATGCTTATAAAATTGATCTAGGTTTCCCGGGACACCAAAAGCTCCAAGTGGCGATTCTATATTTTTCAAGAGAGCGCATCGTCACGACGGGATCGTCAAAAATCTCACGGTTGCACAGATAGGTTTGTCTTCAGCTGTGCAGCTGCTCATGAGGTTCAATCTCAGTTGCTCAACAGGATTATCTTGAGCTGCTCGAGAGAATGAAGTGATGTTGAACTGCTCGAGTTGCCTAAATGGATTCAGCTCTCCAGGTCCACAGCTCAACAAGTTCAAGGCAACTGCTCGAGGTGGGTTAATTCAAAGTAGTGAACTGCTCGAGAGGCTTAATGAACTACTCAAGCAAATGATCTTCAAGGCTTTAAACTGCTCGAGGACGTGGTTTATAAGCTACTGCTCAGCAGCTTGCTTCAGCAATGTGCTCAAGTGGTTGGATTTTCAAGGTTATGAACTGCTCGAGTTCACTTTCAAAGTGCATTTCGATAGGATCACTTCAGCTGCTCGAGTTATGCACAGCAGCTGCTGGCTTCAGCTCTATGACTCGATTGGTTGAGTGTGGGACTTCAGCAACTGCTTAAGATGTGTGCTTCAGGTCATCAATATTGCAATAGCTGTTCGAATGTGCATTTGCTGCAAACTTGATGTACTTGAGAGGCTTGTCTTGCTTCAGCAATGTGGCTTGGATGTATTAAAGCATCAGCAGCTCGAGAGATCAAGTAGATTACAACAGTAGCTCGAGAGGATGGCTCTCCATGCAACTCGAGTATATCAATATTCAGTGCAACTACTTGAATGGTTCATGGCTTCACATCCATCAGCTCTACAATGGGAATGCAGCAGATATAACTTCATGCATGAATAAAGTGCTTGAGTTGTTCAGTGCAAGTGTTGTGGCTGCCATGTGCATTAGTTGTTGAAGATGTTGGTATTCTTTGCATAGTCTGTTGCAGCAGCACATGCTCCACAGCTATTCCATTTTAAATCCACTGCAGCAGCATTCCATAAACTTTGAGCTCCATCTCTCTCTTCTCAGCAGGACTCTAGGACACCAATGCATGCTAAATTACCCCAATGGTGTGAACCACCATGGTGCATTCATTGTAAACTCATTAGCTCCTCAGCTTAACACAAAATTCTTTCTTCTTGGCACTAAAAATATTGATTACAACACTAAGCTATAGTTTCCTGTCATCTATAAAAACACACTTAAAAGTTATTATTATCTAACTCAAAGGTCTATTAAAGACCAGGTTAAGGGGTGAAAAGTGATATATTTCAGTGCTTAACAATAACTATAGCATCAGTTTTTATACGTACATTTGTACACCACTGTTTAGGTGATGGTTGGCCATCACCGGTGGTTTAGTTGTTTCTTGTGGATTACATGTTCTTTATATAGAAATGGAGATTTGATTTTTAGTTCTGCCATATGTACCTTTATTTTGATTTCAGCATGTGTGTGTGTGTGGATGTATTAAGTATTTTATTTTCAGATTGTGATCTACGATCTGACGGTTCGAGTTTTCCCAGTTGGTAAAACAAAAATTTATCCTACAAATCCGTGTAGGAAAAATCCGGGCTGTCACACAACTAGAGATTTCATCAGACTACTTTGAACTAAAATACTAAAATACAAATGGTTTAAAATTGAACCCAAATCATCACTAAGCTGAAATATACTAAGCCCACTAATATTAGAATGTCCCTCATAATTTTAGTTTACCTTTATTAGAATGTTTCTCATAATTTTACGAAAATATCATTTAATAAGGGTATTATAATTTAGGGACAGTGCTAACCTCACAATGAAGAGAGTGAGGCTAGCATTTACCCATTAAGAAAAACTTGGTCACACAAACTTAAATGAACTACCGAACTAGTAGAAATCATGGAACAATTACAAATATCAGTAGCCTTTTACGTACAACCATGAACACGATATCCATATTTATATCCAAATGCAGTGAAATGCAAACACTTCTTTGAGTCCATGGTTCATAAAAATTGAGTATAAGAATTGAGTATAAGGTGCTGACAGACCATAAAATATATGAATTAATGCTCAATAAACAAGGGAGTAATTATATTTGGATCCAACCTCAGAATTTAAACATGCCCAAATTTGTATAAACTGACTATTAAATGTTGGGATAATGGCTCTTGATCGACATTTAAACACGAAAATGGTGTTTAAATGATCTTACCATTAAGATTAGACTTTTTGATCTCACACCATTGAAGTGTGATTTATCATTATGCCATCTAGTGCACATTTATGATCAATCTAAATTGTCCAAGTGACAATCTATCATTGGGGCATGTCTCAGCCCAAAGAAGCATGTCTATAAGTGGATGTGAATCATCCAATTGATGACCTTTAATGTCAGCCATTAAAATTAAAAGTAGCGATTAGTATTATAGTCAACAGATCGGATGGTTTAAATCTCCCTAAAAGCACAATTTTTGAAGCCTATTGCACTTCAATCTCTGGTCTAATATTTTAACAGTACAAATATCTCCCATCTTAAACAATTGATTGTGTAAGATCATTTAAACACCATTTTCGTGTTTAAATGACGTTAGGAGCGTCGGGTCCTTAAATGTTATTGAAAAGACTGAATTGGACCCGAACGCCACCCTCGTGGCTATGTCACAAAATTCTCTGAATTAATCAAAATTCCCCGAATAAGAATATGTACTTGATTCGTTGATTTTTCGAATTGTTCTCGATTTTTTTCCCAATTTAACAATTTTTTCTAGTCTTTATCATTGTGATACATGCTTTATTTCTTATTGGTTTTTTATGATCATCAATTGTTAATGCATTTGAATTATATCAAACGCTTATTTTCTCACTTAATGACATCATTTTTATTCAAAAGATTAACATATATTTTTTATTTGTTAATAATTTCTTATTATTTTCATAGTCCCCGATTTTTTCACCATACTAGTAGAAGTGCACGTGTGTTGCACGCGTTAATTTAAGTGTGGAGACACCATAGAATTTGTCTGATTTAAATGTCACAATCTAAATATCTTCGATCTCTATCATATGACTCAACAGAATAATGGCCATCATCTTATCCATATTTGACTGCTTTAAATCATATAATAGAAATTTTATTTTGTGTCTATCTTTTGTCTTAAACAATTTTAGACCATGACCTTCAAATTTGATGGCTAAGATGATGTTTGCACTTGGTCTAAGTCCTCCAAATACCGTGTCTTTCTTTTAGAGTATACCTCTAATTATACCAACCAAATCTCTAAGGGAACTACATTCGATGGTTTTCGGTTATAGTGCTTTGAAAATTCGATGCTTGCAAATAGACCGTTTTAATTATCATTTTAATCTTTTACATAATGGATCCTTACATCAATGTTGTACCATCAGGGGCTCAATTTTTTTATTCCACCTGGCACGCATTCCACAAAAGTAGCCAAGAATCATGTGGCACACATCATGTTCAATCGTGATTTTCATTTTTGGGATTTATACCATATGAGGTAAATAATTGAATGCCAATACTCTCATGATCTCAATATTGATTATGTAAAAGATTGGGACGAAAAATGGTCTCCATCATATGATTCAAAGCAATTAATGGGTTTTGGCTATGGTGCCATTAAAAATCGGTGACTGGAAATAGAACGGTTCGATTTTCGTTTCAATAGTTCATCCCAAAAATAACTGCAAACCATATGACATACAACATGCTCAAACATGATTTCACTCACTTTTTGAGATGTGCACCACGGGAAATAAAAAATTGATTGTTGGTACACCAATGATCTCAAGATACATTATGAGGAAGATTGGGATGACTCCTTCATCTGTTTCAAAGGAGTCAATGATTGTCGGCTATGGTGCCCTTCAAAATTCGATTGGTGCAAATAGACCGTTTCAATTATCATTTCAATCTTTTATACAATGGATCCTTAGTTCAATGGTGTAACCGAAAATCATGTGACACCCATCATGCTCAATTGTGATTTTTAGTTACTTTTTGGGATGTGTATCACAAGGGATAAATAATTGACTATCACTTAGGACTGTTAATGGGGCGTTTAGGGCCGGCCCGCCTAAATGTTAGAGCTATGGACAAATTTTGAGGACCCCAGGGTAGGGCTTGGGCCTTTAAAATAAAAGCCCTGAAATTTAGGGTTGAGTTAAGATATGGCAAGGCCCGACTTGAACTTTTATATATATATATATATATAAGTTAATATTTATTATATATTTTTATTTTATCAAATCTATCCTTCTTTTTAACCTTTAGATCATTTTTTTAATAAATAGATAAATGAGAAGGTTGATTTGATAATTTTAGAAATAGAGGTATCTTTCTTTCATATTTCATATTATAATTTATATTAAAAATTATTTAATAATGGTGCCATATATATTTTTTATTGCATAAGAACAAAAAAATAAAGTAAAAAGGATAATATTTGAAAGCTCAAAGTCTGGCCTTAGCCCGGCCCTAGCCTGCTAGGCATGGGTCAAAATATCGTCCGATACCGATACATATTGGTTTTAGACCTCACTGATACAATACATTCAAGGTACCATATCGATGCCTCCTATTCAGAAACTCATAATTTCGGGTGATACATTGGAATGTATCGTCCAGAACAGATACGTATCGGTTTTGGGGTTAGACGATACGATATGAAAATCTGAGATTTTGACCCCATGCTGCTAGGACCGACCATGTTAAAAACCGCTAGGGCTAGGGTTAGGGCCGACCATATTAATGCCCGTCGAGGGCTAGGGCCAGGGCCAAGGCATTGTAAAAGCCTGACCCGACCCATTGACAGCCCTACTGTCAGTTCACCTATAATCTCAAGATCCATTATGTAAAGGATTGGGATGAAATATGGTCTCAACCAAATGATTAAAGAAATCAATGATTTTCGTCTAAGGTGTCGTTGAAAATTTGGTCGGTGTAAATAGAATGATTCGATTTTCATTTCAATCTTTATGAGCTTTGAGTGTGTTGAATCAAATGATAGAGATCATGTGTTGTGCCAATCTTTGACATTAAAGATCTTTACATCATGGACTCCAAATAAAATTGCTTAGATGGAGTTCAACGTGGCACAAATCTGAAAAATACTGTCTTTCTTTCTAAACTATGTGGCACAACACTAATCTCGTGTGCAAGTTGTAGCCCCTCAATGTAAATTTGTGTTGGGCAGCTCTCTTTGAGCCTATCCAATTACTAACGGTGCCTACATAAAAAAACTCATTGACTGAGTTGAATAAGATGATGGAGATCAACTTTCATTCAAATCTTCCACCCGCTTGATCGTGCCGTCAGAATGTCAGCTTTTCATTTCACGTGGCACAAATCCCAAAAAGTCTATCTAAAATCACGTTTGAGCGTGATGTGACCCACATGACTTTCGAGTCACTGTTGGGATTCATGCCACGTGAAATAAAAAATTGATCGTTTTGATGGTACGCCCACGATATCAAAATCAATATGGTGAAAAATTGGGATGAAAATAGATCTCCATCGTCCAATTCAACCCAATTAATGGGTTTGTAGTGTAGGCGCGTTCTATGCACATGGTTATGATCTTGAGAGCATGGGCGTGCCATCGGACCGTCAATTTTTCATTTCACGTGGCACAAATCCCAAAATGTGAATCTAAAATCACGCTTAAGTGTTTCACATGATTTTTGCGTCACTTTTTGAGTTCTATGGCACTTAGAATAAAAATCTAATCATTTTGATGGTATGCCCATGATCTCAAGATTATTCATATGAAAAATTGGGATGAAAATTGATCTCCATCATCTAATTCAACTCAGTCAACTGATTTTAGTTAAGGCAAGAACCTTGTTTGGACTTGTAATGTGGAATCAACACTTGAGAGTCCACCAACACTTGAGAATGAAGAACCTTGCCTTATAAGTAAGGGCACCATGTTTATGTTAAAGGAATTATGTTAATTATCTTTAATTGCCGTAGTTAACGCAGATTTATGATTTATGTTATTTAAGGAAAGTAAGGATCATTACTTAGGATACGATAATTTCTGTGATTTTTTATTTGTCCTTAATTACCTTATTTAAGGAAAGTTAGTTTTTGACTTATTGATATTTTAGGGGTAAATATGGCATAGAGGGATATTTTATACTTAAAGTGTGAAAACACAAAATTGACATAAATTAGGGGATTGTTCTTGCTTTTATAATAGTAGTAAAATGGTAAGATAATGTTTGACGTATTTTATCAATAACTTGCAAGATGCCCACAATACGCTAAACTACATAAATAATTATTAATTATAAAGCACTATTTTGAATACTTAAATTGGCCTCTTTTGGAAACCAATCATTGACTTAAACCGAACTTGGTTACTAGCTGTGTTTGGATTAGCTCTTAAAAGAGCAGAAGCAGCTCTCTACTTGCTCTCTGTAGAGCAGATAAAATTTGCTCGCAGACAGAGAGCTGTTTTATCACTTAAAAGAGTTCTCCGTCAAAGCAAATGGGGCGAAAAGCTGTGTTACCAAATATGAAAGTAATTTTTTGCCAAAGCTAAAGTGCAAAAGAGTTGTTCTTTGCCCTGAGAGCGCTAACACAAACACAGCCTATGATCTTGGGTAGCCTCCCGGAATTCTATATAAAAGGGTTTTTATTTTTTTATTTTTTTGTTGATGCATATATAAAAAAAAGGGTATTATAGCCACTAAATTTAACGTAGCTTTAACCCCAGTTACCACAACTGTCGGAAGAAGATCCAACCATGATTCTATACATTACAAGTTTACAACAGATAAGGTACATTATAAATCCCTAGTTTTCTATGGCTAAGATCGTTCCTGATCATCAGGGGTATTTTCGTCCCTAGAAAAGTGACCAACTTCCCAATCTGATTCTGACCCTCACTCCCTATAAAACTCCAAAACCCCAAAGCGAAACGCCAAATTGGAAGGGCGCTCTCTCTCTCTCTCTTCTATCTTTGTGTTCATGGCGGACGTCGCAGCAGAACTCCTCCTCCTTTTCCCTGACGAAGAAGAGGTAGAAGAAGAAGAAATAGAAAACCCAGAAGATTTCTCACCATACTGGTACAACGAAGCTGACCGAGATTTCTTCGACCCTTCCTACGAATCCGATACTTACGATCCCCAATTTTCTGTATCGTCGCGGCCTGATCTCCCGTTCGGAGAATCGATTCTTGTAGATGAAGATGATCGCCGAGACGGCATCGAAGAAGACCGAGGTCGCCGCGCCGATGACATCCAACGTCAACGACGAGATTCCGAATCTGATTCCGATTCGAATCTTGGCGATCGGGTGAGTCTCGTTCTCAATTTGTTACAAGATGATTTTAGGACGAATCCGTTTGCAGATATTGTAGAGGAACGGGAATTTAGGGTTTTCGATTCAAATGAGGAAATGGTTTCGAATCATCTGGAGATGGGGTTAGGATTAGGGTTAGGGTTAGGATTTGATGATGAGAATGAAAACGACCATGTTGAGTTGATGGATTCTGTGTCGGATCCAGGTGAGTCTTCGGGTCTGAGGATTGTGGGGTTTGAATCTGATTCCGATGAGGAGGAGGAGGAACGGATGACTGAGATTGATTTGAATCCTAATTTCACGGAACAGGATGCGGCATCTGGCCGGATCGCGGAGGAGCTGGGCATTCCGCTTTGTTGGGATTGTCTCCGTTTGGAGGATCAGAGGGAACCGAATGAAGATTTTGAATGGGAAGAAGTCGACAGTGGGATTGTTGAAGAACGTGATGCGCTGAGCATGGTGATTGATGTTGACGATGATGATGATCAATCGGTACCGTCCGATATCCGATCTGTGCACGAATTACATAATCTTGAGGACGAAGTGGAAGCCCTAAGAAACCTAGAATGGGAAGTTCTTCTAGCTGTCAATAACCTCGAGAGAAACACGTCGGAAGAACACGATGCCGAAACTTATTTGGGCGAGGACGGTTATGTTTATACTGCAGAGTATGAGATGCTTTTCGGGCAATTTGCAGAAAATGAGAATCTTTTGAAGGGTAGTCCTCCGGCGGCCAAGTCGGTTGTCGAAAGCCTTCCAACAGTTTTATTAACTCGAGAAGATGTGGAGAAGGGTAATGCCATCTGTGCTGTTTGTAAGGATGAGATTGCTGTTGAAGAACGAGCAAAAAGACTCCCTTGCTCCCATCATTATCACGGGGAATGTATATTGCCATGGCTTCATATTCGTAATACTTGTCCCGTCTGTCGGTATGAATTGCTTACGGATGATCCTGATTACGAGCAATGGAAAGCCCAGAGGGGCAGTCAAGAGAATTCGAGGGGTTCTCGTGTCTGGTATGATTTTGAAATGTTTCCGGATCATTAAGTTTTAAATAGTGTAGATAAGGATTTTGAAGAAATTCCATGCCTTCTGTTTTTTTATATTTCTGTAGTGGTTGTAGTGGGGATTATGGAATTATATTATTGCTTGATTGTCTTAAAGATTTTTTTTTTTCCTTGTAATAATTTGTGGGGTGAATGTCGCATAGTTTACTTTCAATGGGGATACATGGTTCTCTTGTGTGGTCTTATTATTCTGAACCAATGGTAGGTTAGATTGTCTTTTGTTGTTTTTGCAATGCTTTAATTCGATCGTGTTGTTTTCGTGATTGATGTTGCGATTTGTCCCTTTTGATCGCTTTCATGGGAAAAAGGCAGTTAGTTGCATATAATACGGCCAGGAAGGATGGGGATAATGAATTTATCTTGAAAATTGGAAGTTGGATGGACATTTTCTGATGCAGCCTTCCTGTTCACAAACGATACGAGAATAGTTGCCAAGGTTTAGTTACAAACCGTGGACCGTCCCCTGATGGAGAAACCAATAAGCCTGGCAACTACATCTATGATTCATAGCATATATTTGTTTACACTTCATATCTTTGTTACCTTCAGTTCATTTTTTTCTTCAAGGGGATGATAATTCTAGTTGTGGGCTTTTCAAGGTACTGTAAAGAACCAACAAGTTAGTACCTAATTATCCTTCTTAATTATTTGTACAATATATACAATATATATTCACGCCTTTTACACTTTGTATATATATTATATTGAATCTCAGATTGATGACTTGTGCTGTATCTTTGATAGGGGAAGCCACTGTAACCATCTGAAATCTTTTTGTGGTCAAATAAAAACAACAAAATCAAAATTTTCAGTCTCTGATGAAAGTATTAGCCCTTTTCTACCATAAGCGGTATGGTTAGGACATTGCGAATGTTGGGTGGAGGCTTTATTGATTTATTATTTATCTTGTCTGGATGTAGGAATGATTCATCTTTCAGTTCAAGGTTGTACCTACACGTTTATGTTGTTTTTAGGCTGTAGGGAAATGTGCATATGCCATGTTTGTCATTGTGTTCTTAGTATTTCTTCTAAAGATAAATGACAAGAGAGTATGAGAGATATTTTTTAAGCAATACATTTTATCTTTGTAGCAAATAATATTTTGATCATGAAGGATATCGGGTTTTTTTTTAATGTATTTTCATTTATTTAATTTTTGAATGGATCATGAAGGATATCATTAAAATTGTCAAACAATTATCAAATCCCAAGTAAGCGCACTCCCTGCTTGACGCCTTCCCTCCCAACGCGACAAAGTGACGAGACATGAGCGCAAGTTCATCCTTATACTCGTATGAATCAAAGAAGAAGATGAACAATTTTTAATATGTATATGAATAGTAATTACTATTTACTATTCATACTACCCTCTTACTACTCCTCCATTAACTACCCTCCATATGTAATTATCACGGGTTTAGTCGGAAAACATGGCTTTGATATCAAGTTTGTCAAAGTGGGGGAAGCACGGTAACGGAAAACCCAAAGAGATATGCACAGAATCAAACTCTCATTTATTTGAAAAGCAGGGGGACAAACTTACTATTAAACAACTATTAGCAAACTATTACATATACTATTAACACACTATTAACTACTATGCAGACATAAAAAACTAAAAGAAAATGATTACAGAGGAGAGAATAGTCATCGAGATGGAGAGCTTTCTACCCGATACACACCGAAAACACTCAAAAGAAAGAAAACTTGCTGAAAGAAAAGATAAAATATTCTAATGATGCTTATGATCCTGCTTATGATACTTCTTCTGATGCTTGGACAATCCCCAAGCTATCTCTATTTATAGAATGGATCGGACTTAACGCTGTTTGGAGTCCGTAAAAGTAAGGGACACGTGTGCTGAAATCAGTGGCTGCAGTCGAACCGTCCTTTAATAATTGAGTGAATGACGTAAGGGCTTGCGTCAGTCGATATATAATTAAGAGAGTGACGTAAGAGTTTGCGTCAGTTGATGAATTATTGATGACAGTTGTCATATGAACTGTGGTTGAATAACTGTGGACAACTGGCATGTACATTGTGGTTGATAATTGAAGATGACATATAGAATGATGTCATTGAGGCTAATTGTATAGCACACTGTGATGAGTTAATTTTGATTGTTCTAATTTGATTGCTTTGCTTTGATTGTGCTGAGCTGATATGCTTGAGACTAAGATCTGGTTGAGCCGAGATGCTTGAGGCTAAGAGTTTGTTGATACCAAATATAGGACAATTATTTCTTGGACTTAATCTGATAAATCAATTTATCCCAATATTCTCCGAAGAATGCAGTGAGAGAGTTTTCTTGAGATTCGCCGGCAAGGATAGTGAATGAGTTTGTGTCTTCATCTGAAGATTATGATGAATTTGTTGTTACTGTTGTAGATGTACCCACTGTTGTCATAAGCGATCGCTTATGCCATTTTAAGCCATAAAATCGCATAAGCCATGATGGCTTATGCGATTTTGACATTATGCCATGGCATACAAAAGTATGTGATGGCATAATATTCCAAGCACTTAATTTTTTTTTTTTTTTTTTTCTTTTTAAGGTCTCATTGCCTCTATAAAGGGTGGGTTGGGTTCTCTACTCCTTACACAACTATTTTGGCTTCAACTTCCTCTCTAATCTCCATTCTTTACTCCTAATCTCCTCCCATCTATCCTGTCTAGTTTTTATTTTATTTTATGCTTTGTAATCGTTTTTTTTTTTAGTAAATTAAATTATTATAAACTTAGTAATATTAATGTTAGTGTGTTATAAAGCCTCAAAGGGAAAGATCAAGGATCAAGATTCAAGAGTGAAGCAAGCTTATAATTCTAGTCTTCTATCAATCAAGTCACCCGGATCAAGCAACCAAGCAAGCCTTTTGGGAGGTTTGAGTTTTATTATTTTTGTTTCAAAAGTTTTAAATCTCTAATTTTATTTTCGTAATTCCTACTTTCTATCATCATTGACCAATTAATTATGTCTACATCTTCGACCCCGGATCCTCTAAAAACTAAATCGAATGATCCAGGTTGAAAATATGGCCAGTCAGATGATATAAATTTCATACTAGTGAGATCAGATGAAGACGAAACAAAGGAAGAAGAGATAATTTCGATGGCGACGGCAATGCTAGTGATGATGATGGAGATGTACCACAATGGGTTAGAAATGAATGTGTAGAGTACATTGCTGGTACTTAGTATCAAAACTAAAGTTATAATTTAAAATATTAGTATGTAAAACTTTTTTTTTAAATGCAAGAATGTCTATTTTTCCCTTCTAGATACTTGAATACTTATTGTTTTATATATATATATATATATATATATATATTTTTTTTTTTTTGAAAAAAAAAAGAAAGTATGCCATGACTTAAGCGATTAAGCGATTCGCTTAAGCGAAATTGAGCCAAATCGCTTAGCATCGCTTAAGCCATTTGACAACATTGGATGTACCGAATGCTTTGAGAAATTGTATCTTTATTGCTTCGACACATTTTATTTTGAGTTCTTCCTCTGATATGGAAGGGTGTTGCTTTTTCAAACTTTCTTGAAGGAGTTCAAAAGGATTGTTTGAAGAGGAAGATGGGGCTTTGCTAATTTGGAATTTTTTGTAATGGGAGGTACTGGTATTGATAGTTTCAATGGTTTCTTAAATTGGATATTTATCCCACCATCGAACCCAAAAGGTCCGCTGTAATAAGGGTACAAGAGAATCCTGTTTGATTTGGAGGTTCCACATGAAAATCCAAAGAATGCCAAATTCAGAGAAGAATTGAAGGGAGACTTTTGGAGGCACTATTAGTGTCAGGATTCAAATGAGGATGGTTAATAACCCAAGGTTGATAGGCTGTCAAAACATTGAGAGGAAGGATATCACTTGTAGGATCGAATTTGGTCCACCAATTATAAAACCGATTTGGTATTCCTGTCTGAAGTAAATCAGGACACATTTTTATGAACAAGAGTGCTTTTGCTTGGGGTTCATGTGATAGAAAGTTGTTGTGAAGGATTGAATATAATCCCAATAATTGTATGAATGACTGAAAGATAGCTTCCTTGATTTATTCAAATCAAATCCCCATATTGAGGGCTTCAAGATCTTATGAATGGTGGCCTTGCTGTATAATATTGGACTATCTGGTCGATTATTTTCCAAATGATGGGAGAAAGTCGCGGAGCCAGTTGTAGTTAAAATTGCTTCTGCAATAATACAAGATTTACCGTCTAAAGCAGAAAATGATAACTGATCGAGATAACGATCTTTTATGGCCCATGGATCAGCCATCCATTGTTTGTCTTCTGGTTCTATTGCCAGAATTGTCTCATGAAATTCTTTTTGACAATATGTTAGTTCTGTATTGAGAACATCTTTTGCTTTATTTTTCTCATTGGAGAAACTAGAACCATATTGGGTTCTCTTATTGGAAATATTATTTTTCTCATTGGAGAAATTAGAATTTTTTTGGATTCTTTGCCGATTTCTTTGAATCAATTGCCATAGATTGTAATCATTGGGCCCATCAGAGGAGGATGACATTGCATTGGGAAAAGGGGAATGGAAAGGCGAGAATATTTACGCAGAGAAATTCTCTGCCTAATTAGCAATTTGCCTTTATTCAAGGAAATCTCCTTGATTGCTTGATACCGCTTTAAATACCCTGCAAAAATTCACGAGTAAGAAAGTCAGGAAGAGAATTGGTTTATCCTTTGATATATTCAATATTAAAATCAAATGAAGATAATTCAGCTTGCCATCTAGCAAAAGTTTGTTTAGATGCTAGATTTTTTACATCTTTTTGCAAAACTTGTTTTGCAGCACTACAGTTAATCCATAGCAAAAATGATTGGTTAAGCAAGTCATCCTGAAATTTGAGGATGCATTTTACAATGGATAAAATTTCTTGCTTAATAGTGGAATAATTCTTCTGAGCATCTTTTCAAATACCCGAAGAATATCTTATTAATTCTTCCTTCTGCTTAGAAGGATCTACCTGTTTTAATATGCCTCCATAGCTAATTTGAGAGGCATCAATCTCTACAATTTTTTAGACCAATCAGGATTGGCTAAAGAGAGACAAGGAATCTGCTTTACCTTTACTTTGATTGTGCGAACAACACGAGAATGTTCTTCAATCCATGGGGATGGTATTTTCCTTAATCTTGTATACAGAATTGCAGCATCCTGTGCAAGATTAGGATAATAATCTGCAATATAATTGAGACTTCCCAAAAATTTTTGTAATTGGGTTTTATCCTAGATTTTATCTGGGAATTTAGAGGCAAATTCAATGCTTCTATCAATTGGGATGATTTGGCCTTGGTGAATGTTATGACCAAGAAATCTAACATTGGTTTGAAAATTTAATTTTTGGAGCAGAAATAACTAACCCATTTTTGGTAATTATTTCTTTAAATATTTTTAAATGTTTGAAATGTTGATCAATTGAATTTGAAAAGATGAGAATGTCATCAATATACACAATGGAGAAATCTGTATATGGGGTGAATATATCATTCATTATGTTTTGAAATTCAGATGGAGCATTTTTGAGGCCAAAGGGCATAACATTCCACTCGGAGTGCTCAAATGGAACAATAAACGCTGTTTTGTAACAGTCATTCTCCGCCACCTAAATTTTTTTGAAAAAATAGGTGCTGAATGTAATATGTCCAGCAAATCCTTCTTGTTAGGAATAGGATAACGAATCCATTGTAAACAGTCATTCAATGGCTTGTAATTGATAACCAGACGAGGGGTTCCTCGTTCCCTTTCAGCATTTTTATTGGCATAAAAAGCTGTACAACTCCATGGGGAGTGACTAGGTCAAATGAGATGTTTTTGTAGCAAACTGGCAATTTCAGTTTTACATAATTCCTAATAAGCAAGCTTCATTTGACTGGGCCTTACTTTAGTTGAAATCTATCGCTCATTGAAATCAGTATTATGTGGTAAAGAAACAATGTCTCTTTCGATTCCAGAAAGCATTCGGAATGTCACTGCATATATCAGTGTGAAATGATTTAAGTAACTGTGATATGTGGGGTCAAATAAAAACAACAGAATCAAAATTTTCAGTCTCTAATGAAAGTATTAGCCCTTTTCTACCATCACCGGTATGGTTAGGACATTGCGAATTTTGGGTGGAGGCTTTATTGATTTATTATTTATCTTGTTTGGAAGTAGGAATGATTCATCTTTCAGTTCAAGGTCGTACCTACTCGTTTATGTAGTTTTTAGGCTGTAGGGAAATGTGCATATGCCGTGTTTGTCATTGTATTCTTAGTATTTCTTCTAAAGATAAATGACAAGAGTATGAGAGATATTTTTTAAGCAATACATTTTATCTTTGTAGCAAATAATATTTTGATCATGAAGGATATCGGGTTTTTTTTTTTGATGTATTTTCATTTATTTAATTTTTGAATGGATCATGAAGGATATCATTAAAATTGTCAAACAATTATCAAATCCCAAGTACAGACAGTCAATTCGTTGTTATTATACTAGTAACAAATCCATGCAATGCATGAGACAAGGGAAGAAAAGAAAATTGAAGCAAAAGAATGAAAAAATTAAAGAAAATCCATGTCATAAAACTCCTAAACCTCTCTTTACCACTCCATGTAATAATGCACATATCCTTTAAAAATTCCTTAACTTCTATCCACATTGGACTGGTATTACATAATCAACACACACACACACACATTCACACCTACACCCACACCCACACCTACACCCACACTCACACAACCATCTCATGCCTATGCTAGTGCACTAGTTGTTGGTGTATATAATGTTAGTTGGGTGTGTCTGTAGTCAAATCCAAAGTGTGTGTATGAGAGAGTGGTTTACACCAGATTTTTTTGTAAATGGTATTATATGATGGTAATGAGCAATGTGAGGATACTAACTCACTATCCTTAATTTCCTTTTCTAGTCACTCTCTCTCTCTCTCTCTCTTTTTATTGTCATCTCCTATTTATTTGTACTTGCCCATGTTACAAATTTGTTGATGTTCTATATTTGATAATTAATATTTACTTATTCTCAGAACATGAAATCCTCGTTTTATCGATATTTTTTTATTCTCAGAACATGAAATTCTCTTTTTATTGATATTTGTTTATGCCCGGAACATGAAATCCTCAATGTTAGAAACAAAGAATGATGCCTAAGTAGTTGAGTTTTTTTCTTCATCTATGAAAAACATAAGAAAATACTGATCATTAATAAATAAAATAAAAAAATAATTTGTCATTAAAATAATAAATAGCCTCACCATGGCCTTGACATAGCGTAGCGAGCCTCGTCGTCATGACCTCGCCACACTGCCTTAACTACCTTGTAGACACTTGATGTTGACTATCAAGATCCATTTGCACTTGTAACTAAGTCTAATACTATTCGGGTGCTTCTCTCTTTTGTAGCATATCGAAATTGCCTGTTGTATCAGTTGAATGAAATAAATGCTTTCCTACATAGAGATTTGAACGAAGAAGAATACATGAATATGACACTTTTATTTGGATTTTCTCTTCGAGAGAGAAAGACGAGGCTTGTAATTGAAAAAGGCTATTGAGGAATTGAAAAAAATCCTCTAAAGCTTGGTTCAAAAAATTCAATGATGTTATGAAGTTTGAGTGTCAAAGAAGCCATTATGACCACGCATTGGCTGTGAAGAAACGATCTTATCTCACAACACCGGTTGTGTATGTTCATGACAATTGTCACAATAGATGACAACACAAAAATAATGAAGTTGAAGTATTACTTGACTCGAGGCTTGATATCAAAGACCAAGTATTTTCTAAGCATTGAGGTGGCAATATCAAAGAATGAAGTGGGAGTATACCATTGATGTTTGGAAGCAAACTGACATGTTGAGCTGTAAACTAACTGTAACTTCCATGTAGCAAAATGATAGATTTAATGGATAGGATGGTGAACTCCTCAAGGTAGTCCAGGACACTCAAATGCCGAATCTTGAGATATCTGAAAGGTAGTTTATGGAGAGGCTTACTCTATAGTAACCATGGGCATTTTGATGTTTGAGGTTTTTATTGATGCCGAATGGGCTGAATCTCTATGTGAGAAAATTCACTTCGGGCTATTGCACCTTCCTTGATGAAAACTTTTCATATGGAAAAGTAAGAAATAACATGTTTCAAACTCTAGGCTTCCGGTATTTTTTGTCTATATACAAATGTCCGATGGCTGTCATCCATTCCCTCGACAGAATTGAGAGGGATTTTCTGTGGGAGGGGGCGGGTATGGATAAAAAATATCACTTGGTGGCCTGGGAGATATGTCAACTCCCTAAGTGTTTCGGAGGGTTGGGTATTCGGAACCTTCACAAAACCAATGTCGCGCTTCTTGGCAAAGTGCTTTGGCGGGCTGGATTGGCATCAGAACAAAACAGACTATGGCTGGATATCCTAACCCAAAAATATGGCCGCTCTTGGGGGTCTTGGGGCATCAATGCCAACCGAGCTACTAACATCTCAGCTTGGTGGAAGGACATCAGCTCTGTTTGCGGCGAATCTTCCCAATGGGTTCATTACAGTTGGGGAGATGGAGTTCGGATATCCTTTTGGGATGATCCATGGCTGCTCCTTCACCCGCTTAGACTGATTTTCCTGGCCATTTGCAACGTGTCCATTGCACCCCAAGGGATGATAGCTGATTTCTTTTCTACTCAGGGTGAGGCTCCGGTTTGGGATGTGTCTACAAGTAGAGCTCTAAGAGAAGAGGAGCTGGAGCACTATTTTAGGCTGATGGATGTGCTTTACAGTTCCATCCCGAATTGCCATTGTCGAGATACTAGGACTTGGCTGTGTAGCAAGAACGGGGAATTCACGGCCAAGTCCTTTTACCAAGCTCTTACTAATAGACCGCTTATTAGAGCTGAGTGGTCCTTCATCTAGAAGGTTCTGGTCCCTCCTAAGGTTAGATTCTTTATCTGGACTGCGGTGAGAGGCCGCATTCTTATGATGGACCAGCTGCTCACCCGGGGCAAACATCTTCGGAACAATGTCCTAGGTGCCTCCTAGCGGATGAGACTATCTCCCACCTGTTCATTCACTGCGGGTTTGCTACAAAAATATGGGGCACGATCCTCTTGTCCTTTGATCTCAGATGGGTGGTTCCAGACAATTTGGCTGACTTCTTGATCTCTTGGAATGGTCTCAGTTGGGATGAGTCTCTCAGGGATTTTTGGCGAGTGGGGGCTTACGCAGTCATTTGGTCTATTTGGCTCGAAAGGAACGCCAGAGTTTTCAACCGGAAGCGTCATCCGATCAGCACCGTGCTTAACCTTATCAAAGAACTGATGTGCCATTGGGTCTTATTGGACAAATACGGGAGGCAGGAAGCTGGGGGCCTATGTCTTTGAGCCGTCCTCCCTGGGGTGTCTGATAGGGGCTGGTTATCGCTGGGTTGGAAGTTTTCTTTTTTCTTGTCGTTGTGGTTTTTTGTTTTTTTTCGTTTTCGCTTGTTGTCTTCCTCCAGCTTCTCGTTGGGTTTTTTATGATATGATAACTCCTTTACCGATCATTAAAAAACAAAAAAAAAAAAACTCTAGTGCAAAAGGAGAGTATAAAGGTATATCCCATGGTTCTCGTGAGAGGATGTGGCTTAGATTCATCTTTTGCCAATTCGGAATCAATGTGAAGCTTCCCATGACACTCTATGGAGATAATGAAGCTGCACTTCATTTCATAGGAAATCCAGTATACCACGGAAGAACCAAGCACATTGAATTTATTCTGAAAAATTGGGTCAAATGAATTTGTACACCCCAAATAGGCGTAGATGATCAGTTGGCTGATATACTCACTAAAGCTTGGGGAAGAATTCTGGTATGACATTAGTTCCAAGTTGGGCCTGAAAGATTCTGTGACCCAACTTGTGAGGGCAAGTTTTGTCGTGTCTGTAATCATATGCAAAGTGTGTGTGTGTGTCGTTTACACCAAATCCTTTTATAAATGGTATATATGATCCTTTTATATGTGGTATATATGATAATAATGGTGTGGGGAACTAACTCACCAACCCTAATTTCCTTTGCTATTCTCTCTCTCTCTCTCCAATCCTGAACTTCTCTCGTAATCTCAACTCATCAAGGGTTAGAGGGAGCTGTTAGAACTTCTAGGGGTTCTTAGCAGGGCTAAGGTGGACATGTTTTGGCAAGATAGAAGAGTGTGGCAATGGGATAAATTGTGAAAGTTCGTTGTTAAGTCATTTTATAAAATGTTCACTTGAGGTCAAGATACCTACCATCCATGGGGTGTCTTTGTGGAAAATAGAATCCCCTGTGAGAGTCAAATACTTTGCATGAGAAGTGGCTTGGGAAAAAATATTGACACGCTCTCAGCTATGTAAGAGGGGTATGAGCATACCCAAAGGGTATTTTTTTTCCTCACTGTTTCACATTTATTGGTTGATCATCTCTTCATGCAAGAGGTATGGGCTAGCCTCCTTATTGGCTTTGGAGTATCCATATGTTTATGTGCCTCGACAAACTCTATCCTAGCAGAGTGAACTGATTTTCCGTTCAAAGATAACGTTGCCATTTTGTGGAGAATGCTACCATTGGTATTATTCTAGGAGATCTGGAAAGAACAAAATAGAAGGGTTTTTGACATGAAATATGGAATATGCAATGTGGTAATATACTCGTTGTTTGACGATCTCATTAATTGGTGTCTGGCTTCCCCAAATGCTCTACTGAAGAGGGTGAGAGGGTGGGATCTACTTAGGCCTCTATAGATGTGATCCGGAAGCCTGGGGGAGATTGACTACTGTTCTTCTCCACTCTTGGGCCCTTGTACCTTTTTTTCTTTCTTTTCTTTTGCTCTTTATTTTTTGGCTTTGTACATAGTTGTTTATTATTTTTTCTCTTTTGATTGAGCTTCTCCCTTGACTGGCTTGATCTGCTGTAATTTTGTTTTGATTAATGAAATTATAGTGCTTTTACTGGTAAGAAAAATATTTTGAGAGTAATAGTGGGATAGCTCTAACTTTTATAGTGGTTTTCTAGAGGGGTTTTGTGGCCATTAGACGGCACGAACCCTATATGTCAAATAGGGAGTGGTAGTAGATATTTGTATTGTCAGTCAATAGGTAATGGTAGATGTTTGTGTATTGATCAAATTGCGTAGTGTACCAAAAGAGAGATCTTGTGAGCTATCAAAAAGGTCAAAATAAAACATTCATTAATTTTATGACACATCTATCTTGATTTGACTAGCATGAAAGAGGGAGATCAACCCATGCATTTTTTTAACTAGCGTGATCTAGGGAGATTAACCCATGCATTTTTTTGTGCACACTCCCTCAAGATTTGACTAGCTTGATAGAGGGAGATCAACCCATGCATTTTTTTGTGCACACTCCCTACACCCTTCAAACTATACATTCGTCGACATTGACGCGACTAGCCAAAGCTAAGGAAGAAGTTGTTGTCATCGCTGCTATTGGCATAGTGGATTTCGGGTGGATTTTAGGTGAGTTTCAAGAGAGTTTCAGTTGAGGAAGAGGAAGTGGGTGCTTCGTGTAAACCGAGTGGGGTGCATATTTTATGAAACAATGAAAACCATAAGTGGGTGCCATTATAAATTTTAAATAATTCGTGGGTGCTTCAGTAATTTAGTAGGTAGTAATAGAGGTATATTTTTTTCATTCACCCATGTGATAGTAGGTGCTTTTTAGGATTCAGTAGGTGCAAATAAAGGTACCCCCGTAAAAAATTGAGGAGAAAAAATAAGGAAAAATTTGTAAAAAAAATCTGGTGCTGCCACATCATCCCTCAGGAACAGATACTAAATCATAATCTATAATCCCTAATTATTATCGTACTTACTTTAGTATGTTCAAGCTTTTGAAGTTAATTAATTAATAGAAAGTCGAGTCCATCAAATCAAATATATGAAAAGATAAATTTGCAGAATTTTTTTTTTTTCACTGGTATTATATGTGCGTGGACACAGTCCTAGTGAACTGCTAACTTCAAGGTATATGGAAATTTTAATAGGGAAAATATACCTGGATAAAATATTGATAAAAGAAAAGGCAGACATGATGAGGTCAGAGTTCTGACTGGATTGGAAAATTGATAATCATAAAACCTTGCATATGCTTTTTTGGATAATATTATATACAACCTCCGGAAGTTTAATAACAAGTCTCTTGCTCATAAAATTTTAGAAGGATAGTACTGGATAATATTATATACGACTCCTAAGTCTGCTTTACAGGGATGCTGGAATGAAAAGTAGTGTCCATTTAGGCCACATTGCTGACATTTTGCATTCAAGTTTTTCATGTGGATGGCCATCTTTTGTACTGCACTCAACCCGAATGTCATGCATATGAGAGGATTGGAACCATCTGATGACCGACAGGAACGCTTTTGACATGAACTGCTGTTCATAACTGCCTAATGGTTCAATCCCAGCTTACCTATTAATAATAGAGACTTCTCATATCCCCATTATTCCAAAATATTATGGAGAAATTTTATAATTTGTGCATTTTTTTTTTATGAATACTTATTTATTTACTCATGTTTTACAGAAACTGCTTTCAGGTTTAGATGTGCCAAACGATCATGATTAAGCATGGATGTACCAATAAACATGATTTTGTATGATGTAGTAATTAAAAACATAATGATTTTTCAAAACACCTTGTTTTTGCAGGTAAAAAACCATGGTTTTTTAAAATTAAAGAGGCAAAAAAAACAAACCATGATTTTATAAAATTCTGCTAGAAGTAGAATTTTTTAAAATAACATATTCTAAGCTTACAAAGTGCTATCCCTGAAGAAGAATCTCTCTGTTTCTCTCTCTTACACACAAACACTATATGGGAAAAAAATTATGCTGGATGGGAGAAAGGGAAGGATAGTTTGAGAGTTTTCCAAGGTTCGCCAGAAAAGTTATTTGGACTTTTTACCCTGATATTTTTGGAAAAGGAGAGGTGTGATTTACTTGGATGCTGACTTGGCTTTTCAATGAAGAATTTGTGAAATGCATCATTCTTTTTCTCTTATACCATCAGTCTGGTATTGCTATGCATAAAAATATTGCACAGCAGGAGCATTGGATTCTGGGTGATTCTACGAATCATCTTACACTTGTTTGTTACCATTTGGAAGTTGTTCGATGATGATCATGTGTTTCCAACTCTCTCTCTCTCTCTCTCTCTCTCTCTTCAGTAATATTTATAGGTGATGTAACTTGCAATTATTCCACTTGTAAAGATATTCAGAAACAAATAAATGAAGGGTTGGATTTTAAGTTTCTGTTATGAAGACTCAAATTCATACCTTATGTTCTATGGAACTATTTTCTTCATACGTACTAAGTGTTGAAATTACTTTATAAAAAAATTCTCTGAAAGACACGAAGTTCTGATACCACTAATCAATTTAGACCAATTTCCATGAATCCGTAGGGACTTGTATTGTACTATACTCAGATACTGATGGATTTCTTTTATATCTGTAAAGCACTAATTTAATTGCATCAAGTTTATGCTAACTACAATTTTCTTTCTACAATGGAACAGTTGAAAAATAAAACTGCATATCTAAATAATGATTTTCATTGATCTCCCAAACAATAAAAAATGTATGATATGATAGGAACTCGCTTTTATAAGATCAGTACTTCCTATAATATAAAAAATTTAAAAATAGTGGTTTTTCAGTGATGACATCCAAACTGGTCCTAATTTTTTGTGCTTGGAAGTAGTTGCAAAATCATCTTAGCCACCCACATACTCATTTAACTCTTGGCATTTTCTTAGTGTCTGTAATCCTAAATAGTTTCTGTTCGACCTGTTTTTCTCACTGTTATGATTGATCTAATTGAGCCTTGGTTTTTGTTTCGGCTTCTGCTTTGGTTTGTTATTTATGATTTTTCCACCCCTTTTAATTGGTAATTTTGGTCTAATTATTGGGATTGAAGGGTGATCAAAGAAACTTGAAAAAAACATGTGTACGGTTGTATATTGGTTTGCTAACCACCATTTTTTGTAAACACCAAATGGTGTTTAAATGATCTTACACTATTAAAATGTCAATTTTTATCTCACACCATTAAAGTGTGGTTTATCATTGTGTCATGTGGCACACATCTATGATCAATCTAGATTGTCCAAGTGGAAATCCATCATTGGAACATGTCCCTCCCAAAGGATAATGCTTATAAGTATTTAAACCATCTGATTGGTGAGCTTTAATATCAGCCATCAAAATTAAGAATAAACGTTGCTAGTAGAGTGCAAAGATTGAATGGTTCGAATCTCTCAAAAAAGTGTAATTTTGGACCCATAGCCCTTCAATTGTTGATGGTATTGGATTTCCAAGATCATATGCTGATAAATGGTGTAAGATCATTTAAACACAAAACTGTGTTTAAACACAACTGTTGAAATGACTGTCAGTAGAGTCTGTCCTTAAAATTTTTTTTTTTTTTTTTTTTAATGTTTGGATCATTGTTAGTTGTAACACAAGCAATTCTATTTGGTGTTTAATGCCTACCGACTTGCTGTTAGTCTTTTTCCTTACTAAGAGAGGGAGGGAGGTCACTCCTAAGAAAAAAAAGGAAAGAGAGGGAGGTCACTTGGTGTTGGGTTGCAAGTAAGCTTGGTTCGAGTGTGAATCGTATGCAATTATACACATTGGATAAGTTTAGGATAGCGGAAAATAAGAAGGTCTAGCCCCAACTGATGAGACTCATCAACTGGAAATAGGGGTAACAATGGGCTACATAGCCCGCCTAGCTTGTTAGGCCCAGCCTGTTTTAGACGGGCCTGGGCTTGGAATACTACTTGAGGCCTAATAGTTAAACGTGTGGGCTCAGTCCTAATCTTGTCAAGCTCTCATATCATCTCCTACCACCAATCTTAAGCCGTTCAATTAAAGTAGAGGAGATCCACATCTCTTGTAACATCTAATAATTACGCTTTTGAAGATACTTAGCTGCATATGACATAGCTCTTTGTTAGCCCCTGCAAGAGCAGCGTTTACCTGCTCTAGCAGCAACCTATATGCACCCTATTAACTCCCTACCAGAGCAAATAAAATCTGCTCTAGCAAGGAGTGAGTAGAGAAGAGGATAATTGATGAACATACAAATCTTGCACAAAATCTTATTATGCAAGGAGTTATAAAAGAGAAGGGATACCTCCTAAAATAGGTGAATTATGTCTTATTTGCCCTTCGACCCTGTGTTTCACTTATTTACATTGCGAGCCTTCTTTTATATTTCCATTACATATACCCTCTACAGGGATAGATTCTTTGACAAAATAACCTTTGATTGCTTTGAATTAGTTGATGGAGATTATTTTTCTCGCCGATCTTTGTTCTAATTGATTTGATATCATGGAGTTACAATCAGCTGGTCATATTTTGATTTCACATGGTACAAATCTCGAAAAGGCATCCTAGAACCACGTTTGATGTACATCTATGATTACCATGTGGAATCAAAATCTGACCGCCTGACAATAGGTTTTTGACCTCAAGATTCATTGGGTGGAGGATTGTGGTGAAAAAGGGTCTCCATTGCCTGATTTAGTGCGATCAAAGATTAGTTTGTACATGATATGCTCCTCATGCAAAAGCAAGGTGAATGTTGCCCCATACTTCAACTGAATACCTCTAATTTATACCAAAAAGTGCAATGTTTATTCAATTCAGGCACACCTCTGCAACTTTGGTTCTTGGTGGGATGTCACAGCTGTCTGACCAGATCAGGCATGCAGATCATTAATATAACTTAGATTTATTGCTTCTGGCAGCCCAATGTGATCAACTTGGGATCCATCAAGATATTTCATTGGTGCTAACTTGGTAATGATATATGTGCACAGATTTCACTTTCCTCGTCATGTTGAGCTCATGCCAAACCCTTTGGGGCATGCCAAAAACACTCAGAGCATGAAAGTTTGACTCAAAATCGAGTGTTTTTTGAGCTTTCCGACATTTTCCTTTGTTTGCAAGTTTTCATGGGGGATCCGTGTTTTCCGAGTGAAAGCCACATATCAATCTCCTATCATATGATTCGGAAATGCTCAAAACCTGAGCTCAGAAAAATGAAGCCTTGGAACTCAAGAATAGGAAAATCTGAGTTTTCTAGGAAAAACACAATACCCTCTACACTTTGACCAAACCGAAGAACAACACTCAGAAAACTAAGGATCTGAGTGCACTAAGATTCTTCCAAAATTGTAGCTAATCAGATTTTGAGTTTTTTTGGGAAAACCTCATAATCACCCGAACGAGATTTTACCCGTGTCAAGAAGTGGGAGACCTGAATTCGAATCTCCCTTAGACCACCCTAGGGATTTTTTCCCGTGCTGACCCTTGGGGCGTGCACGTGCCATGTGATTAGTCAGCTGCTCTAAGAATCCTGGACACTTGGGTCATAGAGAAAATGTTGGCTCAGCTGCAATATCACTTTGTCCTAGGACATTCTTAAACATTGGCATAATCAGATGCAAATCTCAATAGGATTGATGGACGGAAACTGTGAACATGGCATGAACAGGATCTTCACTTGTCTAAAATTTTCAGGAACTTGCTCACTGCATTTATCACATGGAGAGGGTTCTCCAAGTGGACTGCATGACCGCAGTTGGGAACCATTACCATTTTTCGAATTGTTGTTTCGTCTTCGTTCCCGCTCCCTTCAGGGTTCATTCCAGAGCACATCTGTTCAGCAATTCCCTTGAATTTCTGATCATTTTCTCCAACAACAATGAGAAGGGGCTTCTTGTACTGTTCCAGGTCTTCCCACAAGGACCTGCCAAGAGAGGGAGTCAATGGAGACCCATTTCATGCAATTAGCAAAAGAAACCAATTTATGGGAACTACATTGCTTTGCGGAGTTTGGAGACTGGGCTGGCAAATCACTGAGCATGAATTCTTACTCCAGTGAGTTAAATTGTCCATAAGTCTTATATGAAGCATGGTTTTATAAGCTATAGAAATAAAGCCAATATTTCAAAGATGCCTGGGACTATGCATTCGAACGCATGGTCCAAACCAGCTGAGCTCCACGTGGCACTCATAAAAGGATTGGGTGCCACGACAACCTGCCTACAGTCGATCAGGTTCATCATAAATAAAATAAAATTAAAAAGGGTATTTATCCACCATCCAAAGGTTGGTCAAAGATGCCAAAAATTCCATGCACCTGGTTTGAAGGGCAAAATGGTCCAAATAATATATATATATATATATATATATATATATATATATATATATATATATATACATATAGTGTGAGTTACATCCATCTTCTAAGGGTTCACTAAGCCCCTTAGGGTTTTAGGAAAACGACAAGATTTGGTGGCTGAAATGATTTCACAAAGCTTCATAATATATTGATGCGGATAAGAGACAGTCTAAAACATTGCTCCCCCGTCTCTACCAGCACGCTAATATGGCATTTTGTGGCAGCTCTAACTGGGAAGAGCCATTAGACGCTTGTCAAAGGAATGCACTTAATTAAGGAATAATTTGACTCTCTATACTTAAGTAATACTCTCTCTCTCTCTCTCTCTCTCTCTCTCTCTCCCAATCCTCACACCACCTCAAACTAAAACGCTCACACCAACTCAAACTAAAACGTTGCCATTGCTTAAGAAAATAAGCAAATAACAACCCCAGCTTTTGAGTGGAGTGAACAAATTCCGACCTAGGGACTATTTTGTGGTGGTCCTTCCCCTTTTACTAGGTAATCGTTTCTTTTTAGCATAGGCTTCAAATTTTCAATAACAAAGCCCTAGGCTAAAAAATTAGTAATATAATTTCTAAAATAAGAGTTAATACATCTAGGATGTCTGACAAGGATATCATTTAGAATCACACCCCCCCTATACATTGTGAGTTGCATCCATCCTCGAAGGGTTCACCCAAGCCCTTAGGGTTTTAGGAAAACAAATCTATATATAGATGAAGTGGGTTTCAACCCTAAGGGGCTAGGTGAACCATTAGAGGATGGATGTAACTCACAATCACATGCTGCATGGAACGTGGTCTAGCATTCAAACACATGGTCAGCACCGTGTATTCAAATCTTGCATATTCCCATGTACATGATAAAGAACAAATACAAGACGGTGAGAACATCCTCCCTAATCTCAATCTCTCTTAAAAAGAAAAATCCATGGAGTTCTGAATTTTCAACATTCAAAATCTGGGTCAGCTTTGTAGCACAAGGGCTAGTATTTGCAGCTTTGCGCGACGAGGCAATATGGATTCTCATGAGAAATGTTTGAATCCTATAAATCAAGAGAATGATTCACTGACTAACATATTCAATTATTTCAGCCTAAACCATCAATCAATGTTTAGGATATTGGGCCAGTGTGTCACATCAACTGTCCTGAAAATCAGGAGATGGGTCTTGCATCCCAATACCATATAAGCCAAGGACAAGATGGAATTAGATTTTCCAATATCTAGATTAGATGTGTGGTTTATACAGCTCATTGATTGACCATTCGTGTCAGGTGGGGTCAAATCGACTGTTGAAAGGGTTGGGCATAAAATATATTGGACTGACCCGACCGCCACAGTAACAGCCCACTATTTACTAGAAAAGAACAGAAGAGAAGAAAAATAAAGTATCATTATAGAGGGAAAAGATTAGGGATGTCAATAAGACTTACGGCTGCCTCCCGATGCTTAAATCTGATAGAGACTTTGCAAGAGAGTGCACATCATCATGTTGTGCACGGCTGCTAATTATTCGTTCAAAATGTGGATGACATCGTAAGCTGTTACATGCAAGAAACTATTACACAGGTAACTGCAAACTAATTGTTTAGCCAATTAAAGGTTGGAAGACAACATCTTTGCCATGTGGTCTCATGCTCATTAGCTGCCATGTGGCACCCGATCACATAATCGGGTACCATGTGAATGAGTGGGCCGATAATCAAGATCATTGAAAAAAAAATGTAATATCAGTCAACGGTGTCAACCACACATAAAATGAATGATGAAACCGAATATAGTTTCACCGTGCAGTTTTCGTGCAACCGACAAATGAAAGGAATTATTCGTTCAAATAAATGAAATATAGTTTTCACCACACATCTAACACCCATCGTTGACCGCATGGAGACAGACAGACACATATATATAGGGAATGCTAACCTCAACCCCTCTTCATTGTGAGGTTAACATCATCCCCGAACCAAAAGTGCACCATGCGGGGGCATTTGGTAAATATATAGAGGGAAAAACTGCCCCTTTTACTTTTTCGGTGACAACTTTGTAATTTCTTTTATAATAATAAGTTTTCCACAGAAAACTTGTTATTGCAAATTTGCCACTGAAAAAGAAATGAGCGATTTTGCCCATCATGGTTTTACCAAAATGCCACCGCATGGGGGCATTTTGGTTCGGGGGCAAGGTTAACCTCACAATGAAGAGGGTTATGTTAGCATTCCCCTAAATATATATCATAAGTACATCAAAACTCTCATGTGATCGGGTGCCACGTGACAGCCAAAAAGCATGGGACCAAGTAATTTGCTTGGTCCATATGATCAGGGTATCTTTGTCCTTTGATATATAGCATAAGTACATCAAAACTATCTTACTACAATGTGAAAAGCAAGGAAGAGACAATGAAATTCTGTCCAGATGATCATGTTGATATGTGCACTTGACATGTGGCTAATGAGTGATATTCAAAAAAAGGTAATTTGTTCTGTTTTAATAGTTTGAAGAATAATGCACACATCACAAAACTAAAGGCACAAGAATTCAGGTAATCACCTTTTCCACAACTCTCCTGCATACCATGTGTCCAGAAAGTACTGCAAACCATATGCTGTAAGGTAGCGGGCCCTTGCATCATCTTGAGCAGCACGAGCATTTCTAACCACTAAATCCCTTAATCCTGGACTTCCTGATATTATAACAGCTCCATCGATCTTTATGAATACCATCCAATTTTGTTAGAAATTACTCAATTTAAAAATCAAGAGCAGAAAAAGGGTTAAATTGGAATATAAAGTTAACGATCAACATACCATTTCATTGAAATTCACGGCCATGTAAAGTGCAATCCTTGCCCCCATTGAATATCCAACAAGGATAACCCTTCCAGTGGTAATATCCCGAATCAGCTTATGTAACACATCTGCAATTATTTCGATAGAGATACTAAATTCTTGTTTTTCCTCCTTATCAGCATGCCTTTGTATCTGTGACTTCCCATGTCCTGGAAGATCGATCGAAATACATCGTGCAGAGCCTGAAAGGGCCTTCATTATGGGAAGCCAATCTTCACCTGTCCCGAGAAAGCCGTGGAGAAAGATAATAACTTTTTTCTGCGTCAGCCGAATCACAGTGCAATGAGGAATCTTAATCATACAAAAATGAAAATAAAAAGTATAATATGAATTCATTGAAAGCAATACACCATATTTGTGCAACTCCTTTTGAGATCATGAATTAGGAAATGGATATGGAAGAGGAAGTTTAGGGGTAACCCCAACAAAAGAGAAAATCGTGGAACCTCATTTGAGATGGTTTGGGCACATTGATTGGAGACCTAAATGGTTCACGTAAAGACTGAGGAAGGAACGCCAAGGATTGCAAAGCGATATAGTTTCCTACAAAAAAGAGGTGAGTGAAGAAATTGAACTCCCAAAGCCGAACCCAAATAGTTACTGATGGGGAATTGGAAAGTCACACATTGTTTAGCCATTTTCACAGGGGTAAGTACCAGTGCCAATATGACACTGGTAGAGGCAGAAATGAGCAATGTTACCAAAGTACCCATTTTTTTAATAAATCGTGTTTTATTCATAAAAAGTTGGCAATGCAATTGTGATTTTCAAAATAAAATAAATGTTTTATTTTTCTTAATAAAAAAAAATCATTTTTTTAATTGCATTTTACTATGAGAAGAAGAAAGCGCATGACAGTGGGTGTGTTGGTGTGTCTATGGGTGTTATAATTTAAATTGGTGTGTGTGGGTGTTGATTGTTTTTTATATATGCCAGTGGGTGTGCTAGTGTTAATTGTGATTTTTCAAAATAAAAAAATAAATGTTTTATTTTTCTTAATAAAAATAAATTTTCATTGTTTTAATTGCATTTTACTATGAGAAGAAGAAAGCGCATGACAGTGGGTGTGGTGGTGTGTCTATGGGTATTATCATTTAAGATGGTGTGTGTGGGTGTTGATTGCTTTTTATATATGCCAGTGGGTGTACTAGTGTTAATGGGCGTGCCATCAATAGTTTGTAAGTAGGCGATATACATACTAATGGGCGTTGGCATCCTGCTCAAGAGCACCATGTTCCTACTTGAAAAATATGGCTTTGGTTTGCTCATCTCCTGACTAGAGTTTTACACATTTCTCATTGCAATTCATTCAGATCATGAACCTTGATCTCATTGTGACACTTCACACATGCCTCATTGCTAGTAGGCTATGGTGTAGATGAGTTGGTTGCGTTGGAGAGGATGCACATTTAAGATATGTTTCTCTTCCACTAAGAAAGGTCCTTATTGGTTACAACGAGCTCTACGACCTTAAAAAGTTGATCTAATGGTACTTGGTGAAGTATAAAGTTCGATAGGTGGCTAAAGGCTTTAATCAGGAGTATGGGATCAATTATGATATGACCTTAACTTCGGTGGTGAAAATGACTTATGTTTGGTCTCTCATTATTGTTGTTATTTGTCAATTGTAGATATTTTAGAGGGATGTGAATAATGTATCCTACATGGTAATCTTATTGAGGAGTGCATGCACTCTCCCTTGAGGATTCCTAATCCTTTGCATCATGGTTGCCACCTATAGTAATTTCTTTGTGGTCTCAAAGATGCTTCCCGTGCCTGGTTTGAGAAATTCATCTCTATGATCCTTGCTATTCACGTTCATCACAATGAGCGTGTTTGTCTCTTCAGCTCCTGTGGCCACATCATTCTACTTCTCTATATAATGGGTGATGGAATCGCTCAAATTCAGTTGCCTAGACATCATCTTCAGCTATAGTTTTGTATAAAGAATCTTGACCATTTGAGTAACTTTTTAGGTCTTGAGATTGCTTACTCTCATTCTGGCTATTTGCTATGTCAGTTCAAGCAAACCTTTGAGCTTATCAGCAATGATAGCTTCACCAATACACGAATGATTATCACAAATGGAGCTTATACTAAAGCTTTCACCTGCCGGCGACAAGTCCTTACATAGAAAATGTCCATGCAGTTCCACCCTCTGAAGTGTGCAAGATCCAATATCCTATTTACTGTGATAGCAGGACACTTCTTCATATGCTTCCTGTGGGATTTTTACCTCCGCCATATTCAATTATCCATGCCTTACTATTTTGTACATGAGTACATGACATATCTACATGCCCATGGAACTAATAACCGTTACTCTTTCATATGTTGTGATATATAGCTAAACTACAAGTATTTATTTATTTATTTATTAATTTTTTCTATTTTTATGGCTAGCTAAGCTATAGGGGTTGGATGCTTCAGATGCTCGTGAACTAGCTCTAATCTATAAATGTAAGTATTATGTAGTAGTTCCTATTTAAATTTGAACTTCAACAATAAATACCTTTGTCCAAAATAAATTACAAATCAAGGAAGTGGAACAATGAGCAATGCATGCCTAGCAGGCCAAAATCAAGAATTATTTTGCAGTCAATTGCAGTAAAACAAAGAAATTAAATGACTGGTAAGATGAAGTTTTTAATTTAATTTAATTTGTTTATTTTTAATTTTGTAAGTAGCAAGATCAGTCACATATTTTGCTTTATAAGAAAGTTATTTTAACAGCCAATATCAAATTCTTATGAACAATTTTCATCAGTATTAATGTTTTTGGATTAGGACACTCACATTTATGCTTATTTCAGCATCCAGCACTTTGAAGGAACACGAGAAATCCTGATGATCAACTGTCATTTGGTATGTCTGAACACGTTCTTCTTTGTAACTTCTCTGGATGGTTGCATGGTTGATTTGGAAATTCTGAAGGAGCAGAGCTGCATCTTGCACATAAGCTTCTACTGTATCACCATCTGGATGAACACAGATTTTGAGACGTTCAGTGGATACATCCTCATTTAGCCATCGATAAGTTCCAAGGCCATGTGCTATAGTTGGGTTCAATCCCTTATTCTTCATTCTGCACATTTCTGTGTTTTGCTGCTCAAGATAGTATGCAAATAGAATATACATGGACAAACTCAGAGTACTTTCAAATGCACCACTGATAACAGCCATCTTTTCATGCTGTTGAGCCCATTTTGCTATCAGTGCCGCGTTTTCGAATCCCCCAACAACACATGGTTTGATAACCTGATAAGATCAACATAACAAAATCAGATCATGTACCTAAACAAGACAGTGAAGTCCATACACTATCACTTACAAAATAATTTTTTACTTACAACAGCAACTATTCCTGGGTGTACAAACTCTGCAAGCTTGTTGAAAGGATCTCCTTGAATATTGTCAATAGTTTCGTCTAATGCTGCAGGTAAACCAGACTCTTTGCAAAACCTGATAATATCATCTTCTAAATGCACAGGTTCCTGCAATGTTGGAAAGTTACATATAAAGATATTTAAACCCCTGGGTTAACTTTAAGAACAGTTCTTCATGTTTGTGGTTAATTAATCCCCTGGGATTAGTCGGGGTGCTCTAAGAGGCCTGGTCACCCAGGCTAACAAAAAAAACAAGGGGGTTCCTCATGTGCGATCCATACAAATAATTTGGGTACTAAAAAATTATGAGAAACAGGGAAATGCATCTGGACGTACCCCTGGAGGTCTACACCCAATGCCAAATCACATGCCAGGTGGCATATCAACCTGAAACAACACCTGTTTTGGGTTGATCAGCCATGGGACATGGGATTTAGAAAAACAAAACATACTTTTAAACTTTTTTGCTCTCCGTTTGATGGGTCAAAGTTAAGGTAACACCCAACCAACTTGGTGCATTGATTTTAGGCATCTTTGACCACATTTTCAACGGTGGTTATGCATTGGATCATGCCCAAATTTTTTGGGTGTACCTGATCAATTTGGTCCAAGTTGCCGTGGCGCCCGATCCTCGTGATGGGTGCCACATGGTACCTATATGATGTGGAAACGGCCCTCAGGGCTACGCCCGGACGTATAGTCCCGGGCCTCATAAATCATAATGATTGGCTGACCTATAAGTACAGATGTAGTTAACAATTACAATGTTGCTCATGTTGAAAATGGTACTACAGATCCTTCAAACCATAAGAGAAATAGCACACGGTGGTCATACAAACACAGAAACTAAGCTCTCTATAAATATGAACGTAATTTCTAAGTTGATTAACAGCACCAGAGTTCTCCAGGTGAGACACATATACACAACCAGAAGGCTGAAAACTTATAATGATTAATGCACCTTATCTCCAAAGAAGCACACAAATAATCGAAGCAATGACTACTTATAAAAAGGAGAGAAGATTATCATCCCGAATTAAAATCTCGAAAAATATTGATATGCATTATCTGATATATTAATCTTTATTATAATGCGACCATTCTTTCGATACCTTTTGCATTTAATGCAAAGCAGAGGGTCAACTTATGACCTTGCCATAGAAACCACATGCAGCCCATATACATTTGAAATGCCAAAGACTAAAACCTGGAAGATATGGCCACTAGAATCTCCGCATCATAATTTGTTCACATTGGTTAAGCATGAATTGATGGTAAAACTACAAGATGAGGTCCTATGGTCAATGTTTCTGGATGATGTGGTGCTAAGTGGCCATACAAGGAAACATGTAAATGATAAGTTGAAACTTTAGACAAAGGCCTTAGAATCAAGAGGTTTAAAACTGAGTACAACAAAGACTAAATATAAAGAAAGCAAGATTAGTGAGCACGAGAGCCTGGAGGATGATCTGTGCAAAATATAAAACCATTTAGAGCGACAATGTCATAAATTTCGATGTTTGGACTCTATGATACAAATTGATGGTGGGTTTGAGGACATTTTAAACGGGGTCAAAGCAGGGTGGGTGACTTGGAAACAAGCAAATAGTGTGTTGTGCAATCAACAACTGTCAATTGAATTGAAGGGACAGTTTTACAAATCAGCATCAAGACTCTCATTGCTATATGAGGCAGAGTGCTGGGCTAAGAAGAAGCGAATAGAAAATAGAGTTCATCTGGCCGAGATGTGTATGTCGAATTGCATACATGGAATAATTAGAAAGAAGAAATTAGAACGAGTAGGATCATTCAATCTGTAAGAAAGGTTAGGAGAATGCTTTCAATCTAGAACTGCCCACCACCTTGTATTCAATGTTGATCAGCTGAGATTGTTCGAGTGGGCATCAAATTCCACTTCTTTCTTTTCCTGCTCACATTGAGAATAGCTCCTTGTTCATGGTCTATCAGATGAGATCTTCCTCTGATTTAGATGAATCAGAAAGTTTAGGAGTGGCCCCAATAAAATAGAAATTAAAGAAGGAATTTTTGTGAAGCAGCACACGAAGTTGCAGCTATTCATAAATCCAGGCATGGTTTTAAAATATTTACAAAACCAGAAATGTTACCTCGTAAGGTACTAATAAGGTAATTTTACTTACCTCATTAGGTACCAGCCTAGGTAATGAAACTAGTTTATTCACCAACCTAGGTAACAAAAATATTACAAAACAGGGCATGGATGGCTGTTTTGTAAATAATTTAAAAATGTCCGGTTTTTGTGAATAGCTGCAACTACGTGCCGCATTTTGCAAAAATCGCTTTTAAGAATGTCTCTTGAGATTGTTTGGGCATATTCAACAGATTTGATAGAGCCCATGTACGAAGGATTGAAACAATATAGGTACAACGAAGGAGAATAGGAAGACTAATAAAGACTTAAAAAGAAGAATTGAGCCATGCTATCAAATCAAAATTCAATTTGAATCATACAATTCAAATGAAATAGTATGTGATTTAATTAGAATCATAGATTCAAATCGTAAATCACATGTAGCGTGTTGATTCAAATTGAATCGACCCGACAATTGTCGAATCGTACAATTCAAAATGGTCCTGCAGTCACTGTTTCATGACTTGCTGGACCATTTTTTCGATTTTTTACCAAAATGCCCTCAAAATACTTTTTCAAGTGTCTAAGTTTATTTTTAAGTTATTAAAAGAACCTTTTATCCTTTTTTGAGAGAGCATTTGTCTTTTGGTAGGGCTAATACAAAAATTCCACTATCTTTCAAAAGAATTGAAATCCATTTTCATTGTTCATCTTCGACACTAAATAGGAGCACATGTATATAATTTTCAAGGAATTGGCGCCTCCATTAGAATCCACCATTTAAATAAACTTTTTATATTTTATTTTATTTTTGAATCTATGTAATAACAAAATTTTTATATGAGTAGCTATTGCAATTGAGCAAATGATAAGTTTTGGTTCAGGGAGATAATGGTCATTTTGGAGAAAGACGAGTAAAAAGGTAATTTTGGTTCACGAACGTGATGGTCATTTTGGAGAAAGACTGGTAAAAAAGTAATTATTTGGGTCATGATGATCGTTTTAGAAAAGAGATAGGGGTAAAACGGTATATTATTATTATTTCTTTGTTTTTGAAACGATCACAAAGCATGTATAATAAAAAACGAAAGAAAAGGAGATACATACCTTGGAGGGTGATAGTAAGGAACTACCAAAACAAAGAGACCCCCCCTCCCCCCCCCAAAAAAACACTCACAGAGGGACCCGAGTAGATCTGCAAAGCAAACAAACCCCCATCACAAAGAAGAAGCCCAGACGTATAGCATCATGAAATGTTGAATCCCTCGTTGAACTCGGACGTCTTGACAACGTTCCAACTAACCACCAAGTCTCTGATGTCGCGGATGACCAATATAAATGGTTTTGCCTTTCGTCTAAAAACTCTATTGTCTCTCTCCACCCAGATCGCCCCAAAAATCGCATACACAGTAAGAGGCCATAACTCCCTCCTATGATCATTTACACTGATCTCGTTCCACGTTTCCATCATTTGGGCCGACCAAAAAGGGAGAACCCATTTGACATTGCAAATATGAAAAATCTTGTACCAGATGATTCGCGCAAAGGAGCAATGCAGAAGGATGTGCGCGATAGATTCCCTTCCCCTCATACAAAGAAGACATTTATTTCGGACTAGTATGTTTCTTCTAATCAACTGATCGCGAGTAAGAATTCTCCCCTGAACCATTGTCCAAGTGAAGAATTTTACCTTGGGTACGGTATATTATTGAAGGGATGAAAAGGTCACTCCAGAAAGGTTAAGGGCAAAATGGTAATCTTACATGAATTGATACACCCAACTTACGTGTAATTGTTTAGCACTTAACCCTAAATACAGCCAAGAAGGTAAGGCAACACTTAGCATTTGGAGGTGGCCAAAGGGAAAAAACAATGAGATGATGCAACACATGGCCCTTAAAGGTGGCCAAGGTGCAAAGTCAAAATGGTGATGCAACACTTGACCCTTGGAGGTGATCAATGGGTACTGTCAAACAAGTGATGCAAGACTTAACCCTTGGAGGTGGCCAAGGGACACTGTTAAGCAAGTGATACATGGCTTGACCCTTTAAGGTGACCGATGGCCATTGTCATTTAGGTGAGTATTGGAACTTTACCCTTGGAAGTGACCAACGGACATGCCAAGGGGGATGTACCTATATTAAAAAATATATAATAATATAACATGATATTAGTAACAGGAGGTGGAAAAAAATAATAAAATAAGAAGAGGTGGGAGTAAGAGGCTATAAATAGGGGAGGGGACAAAATTCCATCCAGGTTGAGAGAGAGAGAGAGAGAGAGAGAGGACGGGAGCTCGACTCAGTCTCTGCTCAAGTCAAATTTCATTTAATCATCTTGCATATATTTTTTTAAGATGATTTTTGAAAGTTCTTTTATTCTTCTTTCGATTTAAAAGATTTTTCAAGGTGAGAGTATTATAAAAATATTTCTATATATGAAGCATAGCATGTTTTGGTTACCAACATGGTTTTACAACATCATTTGATTATCAAAATAATTTTATGATATGATATAATTTTCAAAACAATTATATTTAACAAAAGAAGTTTTATGATATGGTTTAATTACCAAAGTTTTGATAACTGACAATTGATTTGCTAACTGATACTTTATGCCTGATAACTGATATCTGACACCTAACACCTAGTATTTGAGATACTGTATTTATGAATTCAAATCCGATATTGTATAGTTTCCCAATTTTCATGACTGGAATACCAAATATGTTGATGCACTAAGAATGGTGAAAGTAAAGTTGTTTGCCATTAATGCTCAAAAGTTGGATGGCTCCCTACTGATGGGGTATGACCCCCCTAAGGTGACTCTGTTTTCGTCCAACATCGGAAGGGTCGATTCAATGTGAAGTGCTGTGGTATTTGATGACCGATTACCGATGACTGATGACTGTTGAGAACTTGGTATTCGTGCTCGTAGCTACGTAGTAGCTTTAGTTGTATGTAACCCAACCACTATAAGTCGGTGCAATAATTTAAGTACGCTATTTTAAGTACAAAGGATTTTTAAAGTGCATTTCGGTTTGATTTCTAATATTGATTTAGTTTCCGAAAACGAAAACAAGGATTTCTGTAAATTATTTTGCAAACCAAATACTACAAATTATATGCTTTTCGTACATGCATTGATCTATAGTTGCTTTTGATAGTTCGACAGATCTTCTGCTGCATGTTTTACTTGCATCAGATATTAATGAACTTTAGCTTGTTGGGTTGTTGTTCAAACACTCATCAAATATTTTACCAAAACAGAGTAAGGATTCAAGTCAAAGGAATATCGAAATATCAGACAAAAGGAAAAAGTCAGAATTAAAGGAACATTGTAAGGAGAGTTTACTTTCGGCTCTCGTTATCTGTTCTAACTCCATGTTGCCAGGTCCTTCATATGACTGAGCTCACACCTCGAGGTCTATATATGTGGACATTGAGGGTTGACAGTCTAAGTATTCTGTACATTTATTTATGGTTTTATTTATTCTTGCAAAAGTATTCTCTCTTTTTGTGATTTATTTATTTGAAGATGGTGAGAGAGGTAGATCCTACATGGGAACATTGTAGGCCGATACATGAAGGGAGCAACAGTTAGTCTAATGAAATTATCGTGGAAATGAATATCGGGGTCGTATTTTGTGAATAAAATGCTATCTTGCATGTACTCATAAAGACACAAAAGGAAGCATGCAAGTACCAGAAGATATTTCATTAAAATTTAAGATTGCATACAACAAATATTTAAGTGCCACATAAAAAATTAATTTTCGCTTCTACCTCAATGTACTGCAGCTCATAACATTTTACACACGATCCAAATTGAATTGCTTCTTCATATGACCAATTCCGATTAGCATCAACACGAAGTTTAATCTCGTATCCAACTTTCTGTCTAATTTCTTGGACAACAGCCACATCTTCCATAGGATCTGCTCTACGTGCAACCTGCAATGGAAATGTTACAAAAGGATCATTCATTTTTCTAAATGCTTTTGAACTTGTATAGTGAAAATGTGATCACCGACAGCTAATTACAGGAATTGTTATCAACATTATCTTCTTTACTACAACATACATCAATCCACCAAATATAGAAAAAATATTTGTGTAGCATGCTGGATTTTTACGTTTCCTATGAAATGAGAATGGCGGAATAGTACTGCCCTTTGAATCTTTTTTTGGCTGGGGCGCATAAAAAATAGCTTATATATTAGACAGTATGGATCAAAAAGTACACACATAGAGGTAGCCAAAATATGAGAGTAAGGTGATGTGCATAGGATTATTTATTTATTTGTAAATTTGCCAGAAACTATGGCTTTTAAATGCATTTTAACTACCATTTTTTTGCACTAGTTTTGTTCGATGCTTTGAGCAGGTGGGTCTGACTGTCATCCAAGGTTTAAAATTCCAGTTGGTATGAATTGTACCGCCCGGTATTCACATACCAGACCAGAATGGTACATACTCGAAAGGGTTAAATAATGCCAGGAATATCCTTTGAGGGCTTTATACAGTTTGTAGCGGCGTATATTCGTTTGTAGTAGCCGGAACAAATGGAAGAACTGATGGGGACATCGATCCACACGATCGTACAAAGTGTATAACAAGGAGATCTAAAGCCCTTCAAACCTTGTGGATAGGCGATTGAAGATCCGTGTGCACGTGAGAGCAGTATGTGAAGACAATGGAAAATACGCACATAGGAAAGAATGCGGGAGGAAAATAGAAAGGAAAGAAACAAAGAAAACGGGTTATGCAGAAACTTGTGCACACAAATTCCGATCTCGCACCCACGAGATCGCACAGAACAACAAAGTTTTATTCGGAAGAACTTGCGTGCGTGAGATTGGCTTTCGCGCGTGCGAAGACAGCGATTTCTAAAGAGAAGGGAGATTCCGCGATCTAGCGCGCGTGAGCTCAGTTTTTGCGTGCGCGAATTCGGGCTTGTTGGAGATGTTATTTCTATTGTATGGGTGTGTAGTAAGTAATTTTGGGTGTGTGTGTGTAGTTCAGTGAATTTTAAGTTGTATAATTCACTTAACTCGGGAACCATATAATACGTGAACATGCTAAGATGATATAAATAATATTTTGCATTGAGATTTGAGTCACATTGACTCAACCCTAATATTTATACTTCTCTCTTCTTCTTCCTCTTGCCTATTACTAAACGCTAACCCTAAATTACAGTTTTGTTTTGGTATCAAAGCCAACAAAAAAGCTCACACTAGAAATTTTTAAAGCCTATTGAAGCCATCCACGTCATCGCTGATGTCAGCATGACGTCAACATGCTGACATCAGCAGGGTCAACTCATTGACTTTTTTCTTAAAGATTTTTGGCGGGTTTTGATTGGTTTTTCCCCTCTCCATTTTCTTTTCCTTGCTCGAAGTGATTTGAGGCCGGGAACATGAAGTTTTGAAGGCGTTTATAAATAAAAGTGTGTTTTTCATTTTTTGGATCCCTATGATCCGTGATAGCTTAAAGGAGTTTGGGATTGGACCAGGTTGGACCGGAATCACCAAACAAGATTGATAGTATTCTCCTTTTTTATTTTTGGATCTATTTTGGTGATGTTTAATCGATTCTCGTGAATCATTCTTTTACCGCCCAGCCACATAAATCTCCTCTATTTGATTGCTGGTCGTTTTTTCGTCTGGCAAGGTATGACTTGTTTGAAAGCTCGATTCATTTGTAGACTAATGGTTCAAGTTTCATTGAATTCAGAGTTCATTTGAAGGAGTTATGGATGTTTTAGTGGCTGTCATAGGCTATGTTTTGATGTTTTGTTGATTTTTTTTTTTTTTTTTTTTTTATGATTGTTAAGGAAACTGTTGCCCAACATTTTTGAATGCTGTTTTGAATTAAAGCAAGGAAGATAGGTTAATAGGATAAAGTAAATAAGGATAGATTGTGGGCTTCACACCCTTGGCTTCACACCAAACCCTTCTCGGGAAGAAGAATCACTCTTTGTAGAGGCTCATTCAAGCACACAAGCAAAAGCTCTTTTCATTAATCATCAACTAATTACATTGTTAACTTAAGGACCTTATATAGGAGTCCTTTCAAACGAAAATAAAACCCTAAAACAAATACCAAAAGGACAAGTATGCCCCTAAAAGTTCAGTTCGAATTTCAGAAAAAAAAAAACAAAAAAAATTTCAACTGCGCGATTTCGATCGATTGAAATTGAAGTCGATCGATCGAAAGTGAAATTCGATCGATCGAAAAAACATATTTCAAAAGTTCGTCGCAGAAATTCGATCGATCGAAACTGAACTCGATCGATCGAGTATATAATTCGATCGATCGAATTATATACTCCAGAACATGTGTTTTTCCACTCGCCGATGCTCGATCGATCAAAATAGCACTTCGATCGATCGAAATTCAAATTCGATCGATCGAATTTACTGTATTCCTCCAGTTCTCCAGAATTCATCTTTCGCCTAGTTCTGATTTTCATTCCGCTTCTTCCAACGTCGGTACACGCGAAAAGGTCAATATCCGATGTCTACACTGTCGGCGTCCCCGTCAAGGTGTTGGTGGCAAGAGACTTTATGGCGTCTCCTTCAAGTTGGGCATGATCGACATCTATACTCCAACTTGAGGAAGAGTGTTGGAGATGTTATTTCTATTGTATGGGTATGTAGTAAACAACTTTGGGTGTGTGTCTAGTTAAGTGAATTTTTTAAAAATTTCTTCGTCAGGAAAGCATGTCTGCTGCATATTACATTGGAAAATTTGAAAAATATCTTGTCAAATCCAATGTATAGGAGGATCCCTAGGTCGCCCTTTCTAGATTTAGAACGGGCCTCCATTCGGAGATTAAGAGCTGATCCCTCATACCGTTACAACTTTATAATAGTGTTATTCCATAATGCAAGAATTGGAGCGGCGTTTGAATATGCCATTTGTTAAGCGATTTAACTCAGTTAGTTATGGTTATAGGTCTACTACATTTGAAGTTTGACCTAATGTTGCGAGTCAATCCTAAGACCACACAAGTCTTCGCCTAGTCCTAGAATTGAAAAGAATAAGGCTATTTGATGCGGGAACTTACTAAATACAATGCTAGGGCTAAGATTAGGATTAAAATTAATTTAATCAATTAAAAAATAATAATTTCTCATAACAAATTTCCATGAAAATTTCTAGAAATCCAATTAGATGCTTTAATTTCGGCCCAAAATAGCGTCACTTTCGTGTACATCCCCTATCGCGGATCTAGAAGACTAGGGTTCTTATGAATGGCTAGATCTCCGATAGTTTCAGGGCGTCAAAGGAACTCGCAAGCGGGTTCTCTCGATACCGAACAAAATTAGAAGGCTAGTAATGATTTATGATGAACAAATACGTAGATTTTGAATTTTATGAAATAAATAAAATAACTAGGGCTACGCTACTTATGCAAACCGTAGATCTAAAGAAGATAGAGATGGAAGAAGAGTTGACCTCGCACCAAACCGCAAGTGGAAATCGAAGAATCGCTCTCCATTTTGAGAGAATCACACCCTCACGAAAGTTTAGAACTCTCAATTTTGCATAAGCAATTTTCATTAACCAAAAACTAATAATAAAGTTGTTTACAAGCCTTTAAATAGGCTAACCAATGCATAAAACTAGAAATCCTAGTATAACTCTAATTCCTAGTTCTAATAAAAGAAATATCCTAGTTCTTCAAAAACAATAAAGTCCTAAAATAATAAGGAAACTAATCATATTTCTAATAAAATAAGCAACTCTTATTTTCTAGAATAAAATAATAAAAGAGACTAATCCTAATTCAATTAGGATTCTTGAAATCCGTCACTTTCTGTGCAGCTTCCTAAAACTGACCATAACTTCTTTTATACTTGTCGGAATTGCACGTTTTTTGGCTCGTTGGAAAGCTACTTCGATAAGCTTTCAAATATAACCAATTTCACATCAATCCGACTTTGTTTGACACTTCAAAATAGTCCAAACACAAAAATGACGGGATTGAAAGTTGAAGACCCTAATAAATTTTGGATTTTCTTCTTTCTGATCAAACGGGTCTTTAACGGGCCTTTTTTAAAAACTCATTCGCGAGTCCACTTTCGCGTTTGACGTCTCCTCTTTATTCAACCACGATTCAATCAGGCGAATCTAAAGTTTGCATTACTATTGTTGGCGAGGGTTCCAAATGGAAGCCAACATAATTGCTTCAAGGGTCATGATCTTGGGCACTTTACTACTCAGTGCCCTACTCGAGATCTCGCGAGAAATTTACTCATTGAAGAAGAAGACGAAGAGCAAGGAGATTGGGAGGAGGAAGTTTATAACCCCGAAGAAAGGACTAGTGATAGAAAGACTAGTGATAAAGAGGGGGAATGTTTATAGTGAAACATTGTGTTTGTTAGGGGGTCTCCAATGCTATTGGTTGGATAATACCTCAAGGGAATTAGTGGTTAGATGCTCCTAGACACAACAAAAAGAGTGCAATTAGGGAGAAGATCTTTTATACCTATGCCAAGGGTGGTGAGAAGAATTACAAACTCATAGTTGATAGTGGAAGCTACACTAAATAGTGTCCACTAGCACAGTTTCCTGTTTAGGACTCTCACTAGAGCCCCATCCTTGACCCTATCGAGTTGCATGGCTTGGCGCATCATTGATTCCCATGTCCTTAAGGTGGTGAGTTCCGATTCAATTTGCATCAAAGAAGACACTTTGTGGTGTGATGTAGTGCCTATGGATGTCAGGCACATCATCTTCGGAAGGCCATGGTATATAATATGGATGTTACACTATTGGGGCGATCGCATGTGTGTACGCTCATTCACGAGGGTAAGAAGATCAAATTAAACACTTTGCCTTCCAAAACACAAACAAGAAAGAAGGAGAAAACTGATAAGAGTGGACAAGAGACCAAGTCCAAGCTAGTTAATATTTTGGCCACCCAGAGTTTGAGCGGGAGGTGAAAGAGGAGAATGTTGTTGTGTGACCACCCCAGAGTCGAAGATCAAGGGGGTCAGTAGTCAATGGGCATGTCCTACAGGGTGGATTCATGTTTAAGGGAAATCATCTTTGTATACCTCGTACCTCCTTGCCATTACCTTAGTTGATGATCGATTTTATTGGCCTAGTTTCATGCGAGACGCTACAAAAATCATTGGGCAGTGTCGTACTTGTCAACTGGCAAAGCAAAGAAAGCAAAATACATGATTGTATACCCCATTGCCAGTGCCACACACCCCGTTTCAAGACCTTAGCATGGATTTCATGATCGAACTTCCTAGGACTGTTAAGAAGCACAATTCCATTTTTGTGCCTGTTCGAAAACCTTTGATACAACTTATATTGCTAAATAGTTCTTTGTAGGGGTTGTTCGTTTACATGGCGTGGCATAAACCATTGTCTGATAGAGATGTAAAATTTGTGAGTTATTTTAGGAAGAAACTTTGGCATAGTTGGGGAGTACGTTGTAGTTTTCATCTGCCTACCATCCACAAATGGATGGACACACCGAGGTTTTCAATAGGAGGTTGCGAAATTTGTTGGTGTCTGATTGGTAATAACATTATGAGTTGGGATTCTGTGTTGCTTATAGCTGAGTTTGCATATAATATTGTGTCAATAGAACTTTAGGCATGAGTCCATTTTAGGTTGTAAGTGGCTACAAACCTAGGGCACCCATTGATCTTATTTATATGTCACCTTCACATAGATCATCAGAGTTCGCAGATGCATTTGTACGTCATATTCATGAGTTGCAATGTTCTTAAAATCATCGGGCGGGTTCGGGCAGTCGGGGGGATGTTCGAGGAGAAATCGCTTGGCAGCGCCCCAAGATCCGGGTGGCCGCTATATATATATATATATATATATATATATATATATATATATATATATATATATATATATACTAATACGGTCAGTGCTTGATTCCATCTGTCCCCAAAAAATGGCCCTTGAATCATATGACACATCATGCTCAAACGTGATTACGTAAATTTAGGGCCATTTTTTGGGAATATGTGATCATGGAATAAAAAACTGGCAGTTTCATAGATGTACCATGATCTCAAGATCTATTGTGCGGAATATCGGGGTGAAACATGACCTCCGTGATCTGATCCGACGCCATCAATGGTCTTCACATGTCACATGTCCCTAAAATACGAAGTCTCTCTTTAAAGTCGGTGCAAGGGCTGACTCCCGAAATTCGGCCCGCCCCAGGGGGTGCCCCGAACCACCCGGGTGGCTGCCCCGGGCGACTTTCAGAACACTAATGAGTTGCATGCTAAAATTAAAAAGACAATAACAAAGGTTATAGTGTCACCTTGACAAGCTTGGAAGGGAGACTCCGCGATCTCGCACACGCAAGCTCAGTTTTCGCGCATGCGAAATTCGGGCAGAGTCTAAATTGGCAATCAAAATTTTAGTTGAAAATTTCATTTCTTTATGTCCAATTAGATTAAGAGTCTTGTAATTTCTGTAGCATAGACTTAGTTCGGGTTATAAATCTTATATAAAGCCTTGTAAAGACAATTATGGTTCAGGGTGGAAGGACGAGTGGTTTGCCTCTCAAACTAGGATCATGAAGAGAAGAGTGAAGATGGTGAAAGACATACTCTCCACCATTGTCAGATCTCAATGCTTTCATAGTTGCATGATGATGAGTTTCAATCAACTTGTTAAAGAAGGAAACACATACGCAACTTCATTTTTGGACTTTAAAGATAAGAATAGTAAAACAAGTGCAATCGATAATGAATGACAGAAAATAAGGATAACCATGAATAGAAACAACATGAGATGGTTCATAAACATTAAAATGCATGATATAGAATGGAGTATTACTTATGTTACTAATTATAGGAAAGGATGTCCTGTGATGCTTCACCATCTGACACACCTCACAATGAAATTTGGAAGTGTCAACCGAACAAGTCTTTTCGAAACAAGAGATGCAGATGTTGCAATGGAAGGTGGCCAAAACGAGTGTGCCATAACTGAACATCCTCAGTAGACCAGGTAACGACAACAATTGATCTCTGCACGTGAAGGTCCTCAATTACCTACACTCCCCTCTCCTCACAATCACATGCAAACAACTATCCAGTACACAAGTTCTGAAAGACAAAGTAGGGAAAAAGTCACACTAATATTCAGATGTGTGGCTATACTACTAACAAAAAGCAATTAGACCTGTAGCCCAATGGAAGGATGGCAATATTGCAAACTCTAGGTCGTAGGTTCAATCCCAGCTTATCTATCAACAAAAAATATTCTATGACAGAAAGAAGGTTAATCTACATTTTGGGAACATGTAATGTGGAATCCAGAGAAAACTTACCAATGTTGACCACTCCCTTACCCTTTACAGGGACAAGTGACCCATAGGCAACATATATATAAAAAGGGTTAGATATAGAGACATGGAGTTGAAAAGTTTCGACATGCCAGACATATGATCCGTTGCCCAGAATCAGAACATAGAAGAAGTGAATGTGTCTGCAGATTCATAGATACCTGATTCAGCCAAATGGGAATGAGAGGCCAATAACAACTCTTCACTAGTGCAACATACAACCTTCTGTGAATACTCCATCGTTCAGAAATCCCAGTTCTCCTAGTGTAAGAATATAATACTCCCCCAACAATAACAACAAAACTAATCAAACACGCACAGGCAGCCACAAGTCCAACATTTCCCAGGTCAATCTGGTGAGACAACACAGTGCAACTCTGCACACAAAGTGCAGTAAAACAGTACACACAGCAATCCTGCACACACTGCAATAATGTTGTACACACAGATTTCAAACAAAATCTGCACAACTACAGTAACTCCCAAAAGATGTTGCACTACTGAACTACTGCAGATCTACAGTTCGTGTATAGTCGGTACCACAATTGGTCTACCACACAATCAAAGATTACTTCAAAGATAAACACAAATATCCTCCTCATGGTTCAACACCATTGTACACAGTAATTAAACACAAAAATTCAGTAATACTGATGATGCAACCACTCTACAGGTCTTACAACCACACCAAGAGAGCATTCTCAAGCAAACACACTCTGCATATCAGAAACCGAAAACCACAGATGTTTTCACAAAAAATGACACAAATCCTTCAATACTCCATGAAACTTGTTTCATATCACCACTGGTAGAGAAACGATGCTGTTCCATACGAATATTTGGATCAACTCCAACAAAGATCCCCGTAATTCCAGATTTCCAAAAATCTTCTGTGATAGAGAGGAATGACGAGAATTCATATAACACCCTTCAAATCTCAAGGAAACTTGAGGCCTCCCAACAGATGAAACGTCAGATCCAGACGAATGGGATGATTTTAACACCAGAAATGTTGGATCCGGACCTTGGTCTGATACCAAGTTGAAATAGATGCAATAAATCTGTAGTCTAGTATTAGGATTTTGATAGTAGTGGAAGAAGGACAAAAAGAAGATAGGGAAGAGAAATTAGGGTTATGAGATTCTTACTCTCATCCCCTTTATCATTACTAATACTTATATTATTTAAAATACGATAATGACACACCCCTAACACTAAAACACCAACTTACATATAATGACCACACACACACACCAACTTAATATGAAATTTATGTACACACCAACATAGATCACTCATAATGACCTTTACAATCGAAAGATATGCACATGTCGCTTGAAGCAAAGAAACTCTTGGAAGTGATTTAAACCATATGAAACATTCTAATGCCTGTTTTTCTATCTCTACATGCATAAAAAAAATTTCGTTTAATTTCTATTTTCTTAATCAGAGGGAGACTTATTTGGCAGACCAAATAATCCTATTATTAGTTTCATTAAGGTTTTAGACAGCTACGAATTTTTTTAGAACATTTACCCACACTGATCAACAATATATAGCATCAATATGTTGGAATCCTAGTTATTTCAAGCATTTAATTTGGCCAAAGTTTTCTTACCTTGAGTTTTATTGTGGTGAATCCTTCCTCAGCTAGTTGAGCCACAACATGAGCCACCTCCTTGGGAGTACCATTAGAATCTACAAGGGCACAAATCTGCACCCTCGATCTTTTCTTTATTTCATGTTCTTTAGCTAACTTTTTCTCTAGAGGTGAACTTCCATAGCCAAGAAGTGCATCTGATAGATTAGAACCTTGCCTTGCTGCTAATGCATTAAGAATGGCCATCTCAAGGCCACATCTCACGCTAGGAAATATAGAAGAGGGCTAGAAATAGGGAAAGTAATTAGCTGTTAGCAGTCTAGCACTATAGAAACTTTCAAACTTCCATTATACATAATTACCATCAAATCTATATTGTAATTCAAAGTTCGATAGGTGAACCTACAGGGATTCCCAAGCTTCTCCAAATCCACGAAGAAAATGAGCCCCTGAGCAAAGTTAGAAGGAAACTTATCTCAGCCCCTTGAATGATATGAACAAGAAACTTTAGTTGCTCTTCAACATCTACTAAATTCTCATTGTGGATCCTGATGGGGGCAACCTGTTCAAAAAAATTTAACTATCAAAACAGCAGAATTAAATCAATAAAGCTTGCCATGCCATCTAAATCATAACAAAGACTTGACTTATGGCCTACAAAGCACAATGTTGGACAGGTAGAATCTTTCTATTTTGCAGGGTCCAATCATTGAATCCACTCATAATTTATATAGTGGACTAGGTCGAGTTTAAAATTACAAAACGAATATCTGGGACTAGGGTAGTATAATTAGAATATGAACCAGCAGAATTAAATCAATAAAGCTTGCCATGCCATCTAAATCATAACAAAGACTTGACTTATGACCTACAAAGCACAATGTTGGACAGGTAGAATCTTTCTATTTTGCAGGGTCCAATCATTGAATCCACTCATAATTTATATAGTGGACTAGGTCGAGTTTAAAATTACAAAACGAATATCTGGGACTAGGGTAGTATAATTAGAATATGAACCAACTTATATTATCGTAGCATATTCAACAATATAACTAGCATATGATAAAATAATATGATTCGAACAATAATTGAATAACTAACTGTAGCACAAAATATTCAGGGAAAAGAAACAATAAGCATTTAATAGTAGAAGAAGCCACGTCCTTCCCCACTTATTTAAAATGGTTCAAGGGATGTTTGAGGCTTTCATTATTAAGTAGAACATACACCCACAAACTACCAACCATGCACAGTTACTCCAAATAGAAAAATAACAAATTTATTCGCCATTTTTATAATTTATCAATCTTAGAATTTGATAGACCATGGTACTAAAACTCGACAAGTCAACTCGAAACTCGGGCGAGTCGACTCTACTCGACCCAGTTTCGGATCGACTTGTATATACACTCGATCTGGGCTTCGGCTCGGTCGACTCGAAAACTCGGGCGAGTTTGTCGACTCAGCGAGTCACTTATGTATTGAGTATTAAGTGGCTGGCAGGGGTCTTAAAAAGGGCTTATTTGCCCCCTTTTTAGCCCTTTATATATTAAAGCCCTTTGGCCCTCGACAGAATCGACAAGAAAGAGTGAGACACAGGAAGAAGAAAGAAGAAAGAAAGAAGAAGAAAGAAGCAGAAGAAGAAAAAAGAAGAAGCCCTCGGCCGTCCCTCTCATGCCCTAAAGGTGAGTTTTTTTTTTTTCCACTTTATAAGCCCTAAAATTTGTTTTTTTTTTTCACGATTTCGCCACAGATTTGTAACATGCCCTAAAATCTGTTTTTTTTTCTCGATTTTAGATGCCCTAAAATGGGCTGCTAAGCACAGTCTTCTCAGTTGTGCATCTATTTCGGAAATTAATTGAGAAGACTAAGCTCAATCTTCTTTTTCTTCTTCCTCTTTGGCTGGTACTGTTGCTTCTGTTCTTTTTTTCCTCTTCTTTTATTTATTAATTTTTGTATTGAATTTATCTATGCAATGAGCCAAAGATTCTTAGTTGCGCATTTACTTGAACTTTCAGCTGAGAAGACTGAGCTCAGTGGCTCCTTCCTTTTTCTATTTTTTATTAATCGCTTTTTTCTGCAATCAGCCCATGAGCTCATTCTTCTCAGAAGTGCATTCATTTGGGCTCTCGGCAGAGAAGACTGAGGTCAGTGGGTCAGTCTTCTGCTTTCTATTTATTTTTTATTGCATTTATAAGCCACAGGTGCCTTAAAATTTGAAATTTTTTTTCCACTTTATATATATATATATAATATCAAATTATTAATATCATTGTCACCTAATGCTAGATAAGTAGATATTGCTGCACAATTTTTGTTCATTGTCACTTAATGATTTTTTTTTTTGTTTAAAACTTTAAATGTCATGAATATTTAGAGTTTAGATGGATGGTGTTTTATGAATTTCTAATTATTAAATTGATGGGATATGGACAATAATGAATTTTCATCTATTAAATATTTAAAAATTTAAATTATATATATATATATATATATATAATTTTAAATATATTTTAAATAACTCGAGTTGGATCGATTTTCCGCATTGACTCTACTCAGATGATTTCCGAGTCGAGCCGAGTTTCCTTATTTTAAAATCATGAGTCACACAACTCCCTCCCAAGATGTCAAATCTATTTTTCCTACTAAAAAGCTTATAATTAACCATGGTAACATGAAATTAGAAAATTTCATTATAAACCCACTTCATATGAAGTTGTTTCAGAATGTTTTGCATGATGAAATTCAATTGTTAGAAACTTTTTAACAATTGAATTTAGTATGATGAATATAGGGTTAGGGTTTGTATGATGGAAGAGAAGAGGAAGAAGATGAAGAAGAGAGATTGAAAGAATTAGGGTTGAGAGTCCTAAAGTCTCTTCCCAATGAAATATTATTTATATCCCAAGACATTACAACACGATTACGAGGTAAAAGAATAAATGAAACTAATTACACTCATCTACGAACAAACCCAACTACACCCTTGACCATGGGCCAAAATATTGTTCGAAACCGATACATATCGTCCAATACGTATCGGTTTTGGTGGTCACCGGTACGGTACATTCAAGGTACTGTACTGGTGCCTCCCATACAAAATATTAAAATACCAGACGATATATACCAATGTATCGTCTGAAACCGATGCGTATCGTTCAGTACGTATCAGTTTTGGAGTTAGACGATGTGTACCGGTTTTCCGAATTTTTGCTAGATATCTATGCTCCAACTTGAGGAGTATTGGTGATACATAGTGTCTATCGTCTGGAACCGACACGTATAGTTCGGTACGTATTAGTTTTGGAGCTGGACTATACGTACCAGTTTTCCGAATTTTTGACCCATGCTATTGACACACCAGCTAAGATAGACAGTACGTATCACCAATACTCCCCCTCAAGTTGGAGCATAGATATCGATTATGCCCAACTTGGTGGTGATATCAAATAATCTCTTTCCTCCAACTTCTTTGGTGAGGATGTCTGCCAACTGATCTTCAGAGGATACTTGGGGGATAATGATTTCTTTGGATTCCACCTTCACCCTGGTGAAATGGCAGTCTACTTCTATGCGTTTAGTCCTGTCATAGTAGATAGGGATTTCAACAAAATAATGTGCCCTTCATTATCACCATAGAGGGACATAGGGATAGCAACATGCACTCCAAGATATGAAAGGATATGCTTCAACCACATACCTTCACGTGCCCCTTGAGACATAGCTCCATACTCCCCCTCTGCACTAGAGTTGGACACTACGTGTTGCATCTTTGATCTCCACGTTACCAAATTTCCCCTTAGGAAGGTATAGTAGCCAGTGGTGGATCTTCTATCATCAAGAGATCTAGCACAAGCCGCATCAGTAAAGATCTCTATGTGAAGGTGACCACGATTCCTATATCTTCTACAAGTCGCATCAGTAAAGATCTCTAGTAGAAGATCTCTATGTCTTCTACTAGGGCTTCCTTTCAAGTACTTGAAACTTCTGTATACTGCATCCAAGGTTATACTTCTGGGAGACTGACTCAGAACGCTAACATCATAGGCGATATCAGGGAGAGTCATCGCAAGGTATATCAGTTTCCCAACTAGCCTCTGATAGACTCTCGAGTCCTTGAGAGGCTCACCATCCTCACAATTCAACTGATGATTTTGTTCTATGGGATTAACCACATGATTGCATCCCAACATACCTGTCTAGTGGAGGTCCAAGGTGTACTTCCTCTGTGACAAAGCTACATCCCTCTTTGATCGAGCTACCTCAATCCCGAGAAAATATTTCAAAGGACCTAGATCCTTGATATCAAAGACCTTTCGCAACTGACCTTTCAAATTTAGGATTTCTTCACTATCATCCACAGTGATGATGATATCATCAATACACTAGTACAGCTGTGGTATGTATTCCTCTCTTGACAAAGATGGTGTGATCATAGTGGCTTCTTCTGTATCCACAACTCATAATGGCATCACTGAATTTTTGAAACCATGCGCAAGGGGATTGCTTCAAACCATAGATGGACTTGTTTAGCTTACACACTTTTCCAATCTCCCCCTCTTTGGCAAAGCCAGGTGGGAGTGCCATGTAAACTTCCTCCTTCAAATCACTATGAAGGAACACATTTTTCACATCCAGTTGGGACAAAGGCCGGCCCTTGTAGGCTGCTAAGGATAAAAGCACTCTGATAGAGTTAGATTTTGCAACTAGAGCAAATGTTTCTTGGTACTCAACTCCCTGAGTTTGAGTAAATCCCTTTGGCACAAATCAACTCTGTATCTTTCCACTAAATCGTCTGGCCTATACTTCATAGAGTACACTCACTTGCATCCCACAATTTTCTTGTCCTTAGGTAAGTCCACAGCATTCCATGTTCTATTATGTTCCAAGGCTTTCATCTCCTGGACCATAGCCTCTCTCCAAACAGGCTGAGACAAAGCACTAGAGATAGTTGTAGTAATAGTAATTGAATCCAAAGAGGACGCAAAGGAATAATGGGAAGCAAACAAACCTTTATAAGAGACAACTTTTGCATAGGATGTCTTGTACCTTTTCGTTGGGCAATGGGAAGGTCGAGATCCCTAGGAGAATCTATTGCTGGGGGAGGTTCTTGGTCGGATTCCTGAAATAGAGGATCTTCCTGCTCTTCTGTAACCCGGGGAGCCTCTCCAATAGACTTTCGGTTTTCTTGAATTTTTTTCGCACGAAGACTTATCCATTTCCATATTTATTAAATTAGGGTTACTCCTCTGTAGTTACTTCTCTCCTCTTCTCATGATCTTCGACCACTTCTTCAAGAGCTTCTCCCACATCTACGATGGGAAGCACACCAGGGAGCTCTTCCCTTATTCCTTTCTCCCCCTGAAGTTTAGTATAGGGGGTGTCCTCAAAGAAGGTGACATCCATAGACACAAACCTCTTTCTAGTAATGGGATCATACATCTTATACCCTTTTTGTGAGGGAAGGTATCCAACAAAAATACATCAGATAACTCTAGGGTCTAATTTGTCACGACTGATTTCAAGAATTTGAGCAAAGGCAAGACAACCAAAGAGTTTAGGAGGAATAAGAAAAAGAGGCTTTAAGGGGGTTAAGGGGACTTGCCAAAAAGAAAAGGTGTAGGCAATTCTAAGCACGTTGTGAGGCCAACTTCACTCCACAAATTCCTTGGGACATTTTTCCCAATTAATAGAGCCCGAGTGACTTCCAAAAGATGACGATTCCTCCCTTCAGCTATCCCATTTTGCTGAGGGTATAGGAGCAAGTAGTTTGCCACTCAATCCCATGGTTTTGAAGATATGATTGGAGGAGATGAGAAGAATATTTTTCCCCATTATCCGATCAAAGAGACTTGATGGAGGCATTGAATTGATTTTGAATGAGTTTATAATAAATTGGAAAAAGGGAAGCGATTTCATTTTTGGTTTTCATCATATAAATGGTAGTCAGGCGGGTACAATCATCAATGAAGGGTACAAAATAACGAAATCCAAATACTGAAGTGGTTGGAGATGGACCCCACACATCAAAGTGAATCAACTTCAAATGGACTAATACACCGACTACCACTAGGAGGATAGTAAACTCGAGTGTGTTTGAGAGTACACACACTTCACACTTGGGAATACTACTAGTTGTCTTGAACTATGTGGCAATAAGATTTTCAGGCTTGGTAAAGGTACATTACCACAAGGAGTATCCCACAATTCAATTTCTTCAATGCAAGTAGCCACAACAACTATAGATCTCTGAACTCTTTGATTTCTGTGATGTTTTTGTCCTGCAAATATGTAGAGCCGTCTATCTTCACGACCACAACCAATAGCCTTTCCTGTTGACAGATCCTGGAAGACACAGAAAGAGGGGAAAAAGGTAACACTTCAATTTTGATTTTTAACTAGGCTACTAACAGACAAGACATTAACAAAACATTTTAGGAACAAACAATTGGAGTAAAGAGAGAACCAATTTGGACAGTTCCTTTACCAATATCAAGAACGAGAGACCCATCGACAATACGAATGTGACACTAGGCAGGCATGGGGGATAACTCTTGGAATAAAGAAGACATCCCTGTAATATGCTATGTCGCGCCAGAATCAACGATCCATGAGATGCAAGCTGAACTACAGGCATAAGCCGCTCGAGAAACATCAGTCTCACTCCATGTCTGTTTTTCAATTCAATCACAGAACATCTGCCCCCAATCACTTTTTGATGTTCTTCCATAACTGACATACCACACAAAAAAGGGGTGTTTCACAGAGGAAATATTCCAAATACTGTACTAGTTGGCAACAGCTGCCCACGAACACCAAGTAGCAAACATAACATATGCTAGTAGTTCTTCAACATATAATAAAGACGAGAAAGCCAACAATCCGACATTAAATCACACACCTCATATTTTACAGCAATTCAGATTTCAGATTTATAAAACTATTTTTACACAGCCCTCAAAGGCCTTTGATTCTTCCATGTTATCACACTCACTTGGACACAACAGAGAGTTCAACAATTAACTCACTACTAAATCTTCAGCCACAACTATCACAGATTTGAATAAAAACTGAACCATCGTTTTCTCACAATGAGATATCAGACATGTCCACAAATAAAAAATGCAATTAATTTTCAAACATATGCCAAACAAGAGGTCTGCATTGATTCTGGGCTCCAAATACCATTCAAAAATATTTAAGAGGAATTCAGCAGCAGTTTTTTATCGGAACAGAACTATAGCAGCAGAATTCAGATCATTCTGGCGTAAATCAAAGGTTTCCGGCGAGAATATCCGATGTCAAACATCCAAAAACCGTAAAAAACAACTTGCAACATGCAAAAAATATTGAAGCATACCTGAATCCAAGTTTTGTTGTTTAACATAGTGGTTCGAATGATTACTGGGAACTAATGTTACCCAACTGTAGATCTGAACCAGATCTGGAGATCGAGGGTCATTGGAGGAAACGATTACGAAAGTCATACTTTCAACCCTTAGATGAGCCGATGACAGAAGACTAAAATGAAGCCCCTAAAATTTCGATCAGAACCCCACCATTTCCGATGTATTCTGAGCCGGTCCAAGCTTGACCTGCTGAAATCAGTGTGACCTCAGCGCTGAAATCAGCAGTGGAAGGGTGATGTTACCACAGATAGGTTCAGTGATGGATAATCCCTGCTTTGATACCAAGTTGAATTTATGATGAATATAGGGTTAGGGTTTGTATGATAGAAGAGAAGAGGAAGAAGAAGAAGACGATGAGAGATTGGAAGAATTAGGGTTGAGATTTTGTGCAACCATGGGCCTTAAGGACCCATCACGATGATGGATTAAAATATGGAGTCGCCACCCAGAGCTTTTGGTGTTCCGGGAAACCAAAATCAAATATAATAAATACCAAAGTGTTGAATTTGACTCTGATCACAAGTCTATGCCAAAAGGCTCTAGGCGAGGACTTCAGTTACCGATTAGGAAGGGGTTAGGCACCTAATCAGGCCACTCGTAAGTGGTCTCTACTATTGCCAAAGTAAAAAAAAAAAAAAGAGATGTGGACGACGCTTCCCCTTGCCCGAAGGCATGTGGACCTGTATTAAGTTCTCCGCACTATCCGAATTTCGGCGGCATAATGACTTAAATCATAGGGTGAGAGAAAAGCCTAGATAGAAAAAGGGAAATAGAGCATGGAGGAAGAAGAAGAGAGCCAGAGATGAAACCTCGGGCTCTTGTATACCATTGTCGGATCTTTGAGTATGACTATTCCGGCAAGCTTCTGATTGCAAGTATGGGTGATGGAATCCTAGGAGTTGAACTAAAGTTGGGAGAAGGAAAGATTGGAGGTATGAAGATGTGAGATGGATTGGCTAAGGTTTCACCTTGCTAAAATTAGTGTCCTAAATGAGGGGGTGGCGGTCTCTATTTATAGAGAAAGGACTGATTAAGGGGTTCCTAATTGGGTTTTAGTCCTAATGAAAGGTTAGGTTTAGGTAATGGGTTTATCTAAGGATTCGGGGATTTCGGGGGCTTAGAGAAGGTGAAGATGGGTTTTAATGGTAGATGATGGGGGAATCACTTACAGTCTGGGAAAGTTCACAAGTCAAAGAAAAAAGAGAGCGGTTGAGCATGCTGTTATGATGCAGAGATATTTAAGCCAAGGAAGAAGAAGATTAAAGTAAAGAAGATGAGTCTGTTTTCTGTCATTAATAAAGAACCAGGTGCTGTTAGCAAAACTGTGCTATTTGGGCCTGTTTAGAGAGTGGTGGCCGCATGGGTCTTCATTTAATCCTTTAATCATTGCTAATTGATGAGGGTTCCATTCTCCTCTGTTATTTTGTTATTCACAGAAAATATATTTACTTTTCCATATCCCTCATTTTTTTTTCACGATATCAAAAGAGAATTGAGAGCGTCAAAACTTGTTTGATGCACATAGGTATGAGCTCATGTTATCTGATTTAATTGACCACAGAGAAAAGAGAAAGTTACCTTGAAACCAAATGAAAGTCATATATATGAATTTCATGGAATACTCGATGCATAGTTATTATCAATAACGGCCAACAAAAGTGTTTTCCACTACTAACCTCGCCAAATCCTACACTTCCATCCTCCAGAGATAAAGTTAGAATGAATCCATCTCTATAGAATGTGTCAAAGTCACTATCGACGGGAATTGAAGTAGGCGGAGCACAGAGTTGAACTCTGTTTTCAAAAAAGAACATAGGAGCTAGTAGACAATTTAGAAAACTCCAATATACATATGCATACCTTTAAATTCACCCACCGAATCTTTGAGTTCACCCATGCTGAAACCCATTGACTGCTTTGCATCAGGCGATGGAGATCATTTTTTCGTCCCAATCTTTCACACCATGGATCTTGAGATTATGTGTGTACCATGATACGATCAGTTTTTTAATTTCAAGTGGCACGCATCCCAAAAAAGTGATCCTAAAATCAGGTTTGAACATAATGAGTTCCACATGATGTTAAGGTCACTTTGTCTGGGATGTGTGCCACGTGAAATAAAAAAAGACCGTTTGATGGTACGCCAATGATCTCAAGGTCCATCCTGTGAAAGATTGGGACGACAAGTGATCTCCATCGTCTGATTCAAAGCAGTCAATGGATTTTCAACATGGAGCTCAAAGATTCAGTGGGTAAATTTAAAGGTGCCCTATACATATCTTCCCATCTGTTTTGGGAGATTTTCAATTTAGATTATATTCTTGATGGCAATAATACTTGCCTGTATAATGAATACTCCATTCTACGAATCTTGCAAGTAGAAACATTAATGGAGAGATGATTAGGAAATCCCGAAACGATGCGAAATGCACAATCTGCTGCTTGACATGCAGAACTTCTCAAACTTCTGGAAAGAAGCACGCATTCCATTATATGGTTTACATGAAATACGACACTAGAAAATGGATCGTAGAGTAAGAAAAAGATAAACCTGTGGAAAGTTGCATTATTTTCAATGGAGCTTTCGATTTCAATGACACAGTCGACCTGCGCCTGTTGGCAAATACATAAAGCATGTTGAAGTTCTGATTTTGTCCGAACATGTAAATGCTTCACACTGCACATTCAATGTTATGCAATTTTAAACTAAACAGTGCCAGCAATTTTGTCAAGAAAACTAAAAAAGTACCATAAGTTGTCAACGTCTCTTTATCAATATCAAATTCTGTTAGAACTCTCATAAATAGGCAACTTCATAAAAGAGCGTAGAACACAATCACAAAAAAAGATAATTGAGAGAAAATTTCTGATAACTATCATCTAATTTTGTTGGTAAAAGATGCTATTTTTGTCGAGTATTTTTATTCTCACTGTTCATATGCCTTATTTTAATAATGTTTATTGTCTGTTCTCTGCAATTTTCATTTTGGACACCATATTTTGTATGTCCGTGTTACATACCCACATATCTCTAAATAATAATTATCATCATCAAAAGGCATTATTTGGAATTAAATTAGTATAAGGGACAAAACAAAAAGTTATTTTTCAAAACCAGAATTTAATTGTTAGCAAGTTGCCTGTAACGCCCAGCCCTCGTCTCGGCACCTGTATATGTGCAATATTCCGGTACGCGGGCGGTCGTTAACCGAACCTAATAAACATTTCAGAAATACAACTTTAACCTTAGAATATCTTTTATGAACTTCATATTTCTACCATACACAAGTAGGTAGTGGTCCTAAAAAAAAATGCGAGGTCTAGTATTCTCCAAAAACATAGCATAAATAAAAAAGACAAGGTTTTTCTTATCAAAAATTTCCAGGACAAGCTCTCAAAAAGTTCAACCCAGGGTTAAAATCACCACTAGACTCCCAAAAAGACTGAGGTTCTGCAGGGTCATATTGGACCTTTTCAAGAAATTTTAGATTAATGCCCAACCAAAGATTCCTAAGAAACAAAAAGAAACCTATAACAGAAAAGAAAACGCTTAACATCCAATCATGCCTCCATCCAATTCCTTAGCAAAAAGAGCAAAACAGTCGTTCGATGCCCGAGAGGGGGACTATTGTTGATTTCACGCTACCGTTGCCTATTGTGCCGGCAGCTGAGACTGTGGAGTTTATTAATAGAATGAGTTGCGAAGCCCAATAGATAAAATAACTAGTTCTACAAAAATCCTGTAACATATATATCATAATTTGCAAGAATATTTGCCTTCTTAAACATATATGAAAACATTCTTCTTAGGGAGCATGTCAGTCATTTCGATGGAAAAAAAGTAAAAGAGGACATAATAATTCATACATGCGGAGGTCAATGAAATAAATTCGACTATTATATAAAGGTTACGTACTGTTTTAATGATTTCAAGAGTTTTCATTAGCCCAATCCATAAAATCATGTCACAGTGGCCTGAGTTTTCTTACATATTTTATTTTAATGCTGATACCAAGCATTGACCATGGTCTCAAACGAATATTCCGTCCTTAACATCCCATGGAGGTACCTCTACCAACGCAAAAGCAGAGGTGTGGGCACTTCTCACCAGAATGGTCCTTAGACCCCTTATGTCTCTTAGGACTATCACTATATTGCAAAGGCCCATACTACGCAATCCCAAATTGGGGCGCTATTTGGCAGTGCACAGTACTAATCAAATAGTTCAACAAAAAGTCACAAATGATATCTTATTTATCCAAATCCCTATCAGGAACTTGATTCAAGGTTAAAAATAGCATTTCTAATTTCTCAAGGTCAACCATAAAAAAATAATCAATATTGGGTGGCTTGGGCAAAATCCAAATGCACATTCATAAATTCACACAAAGGTCGATTTTCATCTACCTAAACAAGCAAGTGTTTTCAACCCACAACCTGGCCAGAGAGTACATTTTTCTAATCACATAATAATAAGATTGGCATAGGTAAGAAATAAACTAGTTGGACAATAGACTTTCTTAGGCTCTTCAAATATGATAACTATATGGATATGCTATGGGAAATGTATGGTTGCACGTATTTATCATCATATAAATACAATGGAGATATATAATATATGAGCAAGACATAGATCAAGGACGAGAAATGATTTAAGATGATGGTGTTTTACTGGGTAACATAAAGGCGAGAGTGAGGTACGAGCAGTAAGCGAAACAATTGGAGTGGAAATAACAGACGTATATGGACTTGCTAAGGAAAAATGGTAACATAGATCGAAAACTGCAGGGTTTCAGCTTTAGATGGGCTGCATAGAACCTATAGAGAATGACTGGTTTCAGTTTCAATCTCAGGTTTAGTTGGGCTGCATAGTTCCTAAAAGAACTGCTCGATTTTCAGAGTTAGTTTCAGGTTCAGTTGGGTTGCATACTACCTAAAGAACTGCTGGATTTTTAATTTTAGTTCAAGTTCAGTTGGGCTGCATACTACCTAAAGAACTGCTGGATTTTTAATTTTAGTTCAAGTTCAGTTGGGCTGCATATATATATATTTTTTATCAGTAAATGAGATATATTGATGAGTGGCAAGATGCTGAAAAACCAATACAACAGAGCAGAAAGGTACAAAATGGTCACACATGAGACCAAAGCATCCCCCTGAACAAAACAGGAAAGGTGCTTGAACAAAACCGAACTTAGCCCGGGTCCCACCGAAAGGACCCCTCATGGGTATCCGGCCTTCCACCCGACACCCAGCTCCATAGCAGCTCCGTCATAGACTTCATGATCATCCCCACCGGCTGGTATTTATGCTCAAAACTGCGTAAGCTCCTCTCTCTCCATAAGCCCCAAAAGACAGCAAACGTGGCAGCATCCCAATACTCCCTAAGAGGACCCTCCAATTTAGTGGCATTCCAGCTCAGGTACAGTTGGGCTGCATATTATCTAAAGATCTGCTGGATTTTCAATTTTAGTTCAGGTTCAGTTGGCTGCACAGTACCTAAAGAAATCAGCTGGGTTTCAAGTTCAAATTCAGTTTTAAGTGGGCTGCACAGTACCTAAGGAAATCAGCTGGATTTTAGATTCCATTTCAGATTTAAGTGGCTGCATAGTTCTTAAAGAAATGGCTGTGCTTCAGGTTCAAACTCAGTTTTAGGTGGCTGCATAGTTCCTAAAAGAACTGGCTGCTTTTCAGGTTCAAACTCAGTTTTAGGTGGCTGCATAGTTCCTAGAAGAAGTGGCTACTTTTCAGGTTCAAACTCAATTTTAGGTGGGCTGTATCGTAGTTAAGAAAACTGCTGGAATTCATATTTAATTTCAGTCTTAGGTAGCTGAAGAAATTTGCTGAAATTCGGATATAATTTCTGTTTCAAGTGGCTGAAAACTGCTGGAAATTCAGATTTAATTTTAGTCTTAGGTAGCTGAAGAAATCTGCTGAAATTCGGATGTAATTTCTGTTTTAAGTGGCTGAAAACTGCTGGAAATTCAGATTTAATTTCAGTCTTATGTAACTGAAGAAATCTGCTGAAATTCAGATATAATTTCTGTTTTAAGTGGCTGAAAACTGCTGGAATTTGGATTAAATTTCAGGTTTAGTCGGGCTGTATAGTACCTAAGAAGACTGCTAGGATTCGGATCTGATTTCAGGTTTAGTCGGGCTGTATAGTACCTAAGAAGACTGATGGGATTTGGATCTGATTTCAGGTTTAGTCGGGCTATTGAGTACCTAAGAAGACTGCTGGAATTTCAGGTTCGACTTCAATCTTTGGTGGCTGCACATTACCTAAAGAGAAGGGCTGAGTTTTAGATTCGGTTTCAGTTTGGTTTTGGTCCCTAAAATGGCAGCTATAACCTCGCCATCTTGCGGTGCATCACAACCCTACTTATATTCCCCGCTAACTACCCAATCCTCAGTTCTCCCTCAGAATTTGATAGGCTCTTTGCGCATGTAAAAACTGGAGCTCCCAAATTAATCTTGAAAATGAAATTGATCCGTCGGAATACAACTAATCCCCCCTCAGAATTTGAATGGCAATCTAATGCTCGGAGGAAAGATGAAGTGATAAAAGTGTCCCAGCCTAAAATTGATGAAGAACAAAGTGACAAGCATTGCACACATTCGGAATAGCACTCTAGTGTTTCACTATAACATCATGGAACTTGGACTACGACTTTCTCTATATCCATTTGATGTGTGCCCTCAGCATAACTACAATTCTAAAGATAATAATAATAACACAAGTACTAAACCATCCCAAACATCAACCCTAGCATCAACCAAATGACAAAACCACCCCTCCTATATTGTGTAGATATACATAACATACATCATCTAACATAAAAGACACCAAGTATCAATGTACTAATCCTAAAGAACATTCAAGAACTTCAAGCTTACTAAATCCGAAATTATTAATGCTTTCCTTTTTCAAAGACATAATACCCCTAGTATGTCATTGTCAGCGCCACTAAAAGGGGAAAAACTACATTGATTAACATGTCCAAATTGTTAAGCTTTCTGTAATGTGATGTCAATCTTGATGAGAAACTGTGAGCCTGTACATCACTTCTGATCTTGTGTAGATGCCGCCTCATCATTTCGCTTTATTTACCACACATTTTGCTGATCCACGATATCCAAAATACCAAAAGTAAACCCTAACATGGATCAAAGGCACTTAACAAACTAAGCATGAGATGCAGATAATGATTACTTCAGGACAAGAATTGCATCACTAAATTGGGTATATACAATGTAATAAATCTGTAGCTTGTTTCCTCCCTAGCATACCCACCCCATGCGTCTATCTTTGTGTTTGTGGGTGTGTAGGCAGCTATCCGCCCATAGGAAAAGGGAGATCAAATCGGCCTCACCCTAATTTGACTAATAAAAAAAGAATTTATATTTGGCAAGCGGCATCCCTAAATCCGTGCATCTCACGTGAACAGGATTTTTGACCAAAGTGGCGATGGGATGTGCTAACAATGGAGTTTGTGGTTGCAGGTTCAATTTCAACTTACCCATGTATAAAAAGACGGGCGCACCATGGTTGACAATATTACAACTCAAGGTTAAGAATGAACCTATGATGAGTAAATTATAGATATATGTGCGAGATTTTTTTCTTTTCGGCAATATCTCAAACAGATTGTGGGCATGTATGTGAGACTTTTCTTTTGGGAAATATTGCAAACAGATTAAAGACATGTATCATGTATGTGAGATTTTTCTTTTGGGCAATATTGCAAACAAATTAAAGACATGTATGTGAGATTTTTAGTAGAATTAGTTGTATCTTGTTTTCTCGGAATTTCCGCGACGTCTAGCGCTTCGAGGAGCTTTTTCTCACACGAACTGCCGCGATGATGAAGAAGGGGCTCCAAATCGCCAGTCCCCCTGGCTCCAAGGGTTTAAATGAAGAGATGAGAAGAGGGTGAGTGCTTGTGGGTATTGGGGGTTCTATATATATCCCCTCCCCTGAAATCTGGTGTACATATCCATGAATCGGGTGCCATGTAGCCCCTCTTCTTCCCCAATTCGTACCAACAAACCTGAGGTAGCCACCTTCCTGCCTCACTTTTCTTCAAACATCAATTTGCAGCTGCTTTGGGGATTGATTCATGCCCAATCTTCCACGCGATGGTACCATTCCAGCCCATAGTTTCTTAGCTTCTCTCAACAGTCAACTTCTAAACTGCTAGAGTCTAATTTAAATACTCATTTTGTCCTCTTTTACACTCAAACCAGGACAAAGAGCCACCCCACCATATGAATCGTCCACGCCTTTTCAGCTTGCAAATGGGTCTTGGGTGTCATTCAATGGTACTAGGGAGCATGCTCCTTGGTTCTTTGCCTTTCTAATTATATATATATATATATATATATATATATATATATATATATATATATATATATATATATATATATATATATATATATATATATATATATATATATAAAGTAAAGTAACTATGGTGTATGTCTAGGTTTGGTAATATCTTAAGCTTAGCTCCTTTGGATAGCTGGGGATGGAGTTTCAAATATCAAGGCACCTTGTTCTTGGTGAAGTTCACCACACCCATTTCTTGGACGGTCTGGATTTCTTATGAGATAGAGATGAGTTTATTAATACTCAACTAGTTTAAGAAATATTTTATGTTCCAAATGAACTTCTGACCCAACTTGGCCCAATTTAGTTTATATGTGATAGACCCGACCAATATAGTCTTGACTAAACCCACAGGACCCACTTTATTTCCGTTTGAACTGAGCTGGCCCATTAGACCAGTCTAGCCAACCAAATTTAACAAGGAAGGAACTGGGTCTGGATCCATCTTGGACCCATCCCGGCCCAAATCATAACTTTGGGGAAACTCGACCCTCCTATCTCGACTTATTTAATTGAACATATATTTATTACTAAAGGATCCTGGGTCGTGAGTCATGGCCCACCATGTAAACCATGACAAATTTTATTTTATTTTATATAGACTGAGACACATGTTCATTCCAATATTTAGACCTTCGAGAATTGTAAATTCGTGTCACGATAGTTCGAAGTGTTACATTGCCCACCACCATATGGGAATTATATGGATAGCAGAATCCAAGCTGCCAATAAAGCAAGCTTATCATTTTCGTAAAGGAGCTCACATTAAATCCATGACATGAAACTAGCTATATATTTAATTTAGATATCAATGAGAGCAAGAATTATGGCACCTAAAATTATAAATGTAAAATTTCGTTTTATTTGACAGCCTTCTTTAGTAATGCAGAAAACAGCTTTCAAGAAAGAATTCAACACAAGAAACTATAGAAGAACGAGCTATACCAATAAAAGTTTGATGTCTCTAAGCTAATAACAAATTTATTCAAAATAATCAACACGAAGAAAAAAATAATTACCATTTCACAATGACAATCTTCACATTGAAGGACTTCAAATTCCCAAATTGAGATAAATTGACATTGTACTTTGAGCTAAAAGTAGCCTGAATTATTCCTACTTTATGTAAAGTATCACTCTAAGAATTCCAGAAGAAAACAAAACAATAGCTAACATAAATACCTGTTAGAAAAGTGCCACGGGCATCACTTTTATGGTCATTATCATATCAATAGTCGCAATAGAAAACACAGATCAGCAATAAAGTAATACACTTAAGACCACCATTATCACATTGATTCCTACAAAATCTACTATATACCACTAATGACAACATAGACATCATTATAATAAATTTTCCACACTCACAGTTGACTCGAAGCCTAGCCATCAATTCTGAAATTGGATAAAGGGCAACAAAACTTTCAAAGCCATTAACGTCCAACTTGAACATCTTCTCCAGACTTAAAAAAAAATTAAAAAGGTTCAAAAGAACTTAACCTATCATTTGCAACAAAATAAAAACTTGAGAAATGTACAAAATTGGTTTCTTACATTAATAAGGGTGGTATTGTGGACATCCCATTTTTGTTCGAGTTTGTAATGGCTCAGTGGCAAAAGATTTGACTGAGAATCAAATATTTTAAGGGTACTTTTTACGCAACGGGGTTACTTAAAGCCACTATTTACCAGACAAGTTCCCACTTTGTTTTATAATCCAGCAGGGTCTCAGACCCTCAAATCACTTATGACAGTTTTAAGCCACATGTGAGCTTTTTCAAAAAAATTCACATGAAAATTTAAATAAGATAAGTTGGAATTACCCCCCCCCCCCCCCCCCCCCCCGGCGCCAGTTATAAAACCGACTTTTTTCCTATAAATAACTTCTAAATCCTCCAAGCATCCCCTTTCTGTCTTTCTGACGCCGTCTTTGTCTCTTTCGTCTCCCTTTCTCTCTCTCTCCAACACACTCTTTCGTCTCCCCTTTGAATTCACCAGTCGTCTCCTTTCTTGTAGACGCATAGGTACATTTGAATTTATTTATTTATTTATTTTTATCGGTAATGAATAATATATTGAAAACAGCAAGACGCTAAGGGACAATACAAGGGCGCGACCAAAAAAACAGAGAAAAAAGAGAAAACAAAAAAATACAGACCCAACCAGGAACAAGACCATCCCCGACAACGGCACCCACGAGCAAATCAGCTCAACCAGGGTCCCATAACCAGACAAGGTCCCTAACGGCTCTCATGATCATCCCCACCGGCCTGCTCTGTTGCTCAAAAATTCTCAGGTTCCTCTCCCCCCATATAGACCATAGCACCGCAAAGAACGCAGCCATCCAATACCCCCCACAATGATCCTCCGCCGTTGCAGACTTCCATATCAACCATTGGCAGTAGGGAGTGGAAGGGGTAACCCAGGCCATACTAAACGACTTCAGCACAATGGACCACAAACCCCTAGCCACTTCACAGCGCAAAAACATATGAGACGCATTCTCCTCGGCCTTGTTACACATGGCACACCTGTTCGGGCCGGCCATCCCTCTCCTCATAAGTTGGTCATAAGTCAAGATTTTCTCGCGAAACAATGTCCACGCAAAGAACCAAATGTTGGGAGGGATGGGCTCCTTCCACAGACTAGCACCAGCATACCGAAACAGGGGACGTCTAGTAAGCATGCGGTAATAGGACCTAACACTGAAGACACCATTGGTGTTGTGAACCCATAACATCTGATCCTGCCCATGATGGTTCCACTTAGCTTCGCAGAGCATTAACAACAGCTTAGCAAACGCGGTCACCTCCTCATCCCATAGGTATCGCCTAGTGACAACATCCCACAGCCCACCACCCTTCGAATCCGAAACAAACTCCTCAATCATACCAAGCGGATTTACGGAGATGTGATGGATATTTGGGAAGATAGCTTTGAGAGGGCGCAGGTCAACCCAAGCATCCTCCCAGAACCGGATGCGCGATCCACAATCCCAACTAAAACGTAGGCCTCTGACGAATAGATGGGACCCGGGCTAGGTGCTGGTCGGTGTTGAGTTTTTTTCTTTTTTCTTTTTTCTTGTTGTCGGATTCTCCCATTTCTTTTTGATCATGTGGTGGTGTCTGCTGTATTGGGCTCTCAGCGCCTTGCTGTGTTTCAATATAATACTTTTTTTACTGATAAAAAAAAAAAAGAGTTTTGTATTGGCAATTCCACCACTTCTGAATGCTCTTGGGCAGTGACCTACTTCTATTTAGTAATGACACGTATGCTTCCGTGAGTTTGCATTTATGGGATGTTGAATTTATTTATTTTAATTTATTCTTTTTGCATTTTTTAAGGAAATGTGATATTAAAAACACCCGTCATTTTTTAAGCTTAACCGTATTGATTTGTTTGTTTCTTACATTCTTAAACTCACAATTTCTTTTGCAAAAAAACTCGAAAACCCCTTTTTAAGTCATGATCAAGCTACTAGTACATGACGGTTAATCACTTTTTTCTACTATTACCCATGCTTCCATTTAGATTTGGAAGAAGTAACTCTATGAACTCCATTGATATCTATTATGCAAGCAAATTATCAGGCAGATCATGCTATTTTTAAGTCATGATCAGTCTTATGTACGTCCTATTGATCTCATATAAGACCGACTAGAAAGTTTATCACTTTCAAAAGAATAATAAGAGTGGGCTCGATGTTATATAAGTCTAGTTGCAGGGTTAGAAATGCATGGGTTTGAATTATTGTTTCTAAAGTTCAAGTAGGACAGTTCATAATTGACTTATATACGTCCACTTAAGACTTCTGTGAGACAATTTTTCTGCCCTTACGTGCTTGATACCGAAGGTTTTTTATAAGACCGTAATGTAAATATTTTTGCCCATTGCTTATAAAAGACATATCTTAGTTGTGTCTTATATCCAGAGTTTGTTTGGATGTCTTTTTTCCTTTGTGCTTTGATGTCCAGAATTTTGTGAGACCGCATATTACGTATGTAAGATCAGCATTTTGTGCTTTGTCTATGACGCATTGTACATATATGAAGGAAAATATTAGGATCAACAATTCATTGTTCGTGGTTTTAATTTTCCTTTCAATTGGAATCCGATAAAACCTTATTTGTGTAGGGTTGACAATGCAAGTTCATTATTAGTACTAACACAGTTATATTGGTCTGTCTCTACAATGGATTATTGAAAGTTCAAGGAAATAGGATGGTGTCTAGTACCGAAAAATGTAAACAGAGACCCATAAACCGAGATGTGACACATACAAAATTTAATAAGAAGATGTATGACCTGTTTAAATCAACATCGGAGAAAACGAATCTAAGGTTTAGATATAGATACTTGACTACTGAAGGGAGTTTTGTACTTGACATAGACAACGAGTCTGATTTTCGTGACATGATTAGCCTATGTCCTGTTGATTGTCCTCACATTGTTTTATACATTGCTGAAAAATTGTGGACAGAAAAATCTTCATGACGAAAGAAAAAAGGAGAGTCTGGAGATAGGACTGCGAGGGAGGTATGTGCTAATAAATTAATATAAAATGGTAAAATTTTTATATGGTAGTCAAATAATGCATGCTACATGTTGCTTACTTGTTTGAAAGTGAGGCTCGTGAGGGTTTATAAACGAAAGGAGCTGGAAGAAATGATCGACATACCCCCTACTTGGACATAGTGAAGAAATGGGAGGTAACAAAAACATTTAAGTAAGTTGATCAACTTATATGTCTGTGGTAATATTGTTCCAAAAGTATTAAAATGAGGAATGCCATGCATTGATATGTCATTGATTTCCGAATTGCTCACGGCCGTATGTTTCCGAGTCATCATACCGATCATCAATGTCATTGATCTATCCCATCACTACAGTGAGTGTTTGACACAGTTTCCGGTATGATTACCAAGGGGCTGTTATACTCGGTAAAAAACTTAACGCGGTGCATCTAATGCAGTTTTTCACCCCCTTCTGCTGAAAAAAGCATCATCAAAATACTGATTTTAGGTCTATTTGTCTCGTATTTCCTTGCATTCAAGTTTTTTATTAATCAATTCATATGATAAAGTTTGCAATTTCGAGCATTCACGCCTATTTCCACATTGCCTTTGTAATATGTGTGTGAAAGAGAAAGCAGGTGAAGACTCACATTCAGTAAAAAATTCTCCACAAACTCAGAGGTGACTATGAGTTGACCTTTCGCATAATCATCTATGTAATATTACGAGTATGTTACAATAGTATGAGTGAACTTGTATGTATTCGTTTGTTGAAGACAGGAGAGTGTAACGCCATCGAATAGTCGGGTCCCTAGTGCAGACAGTAAAAAAATTTCTAATCTCAAAGACTATCAAGTGACGATGAAAGTACTGAACATATGGGTTCAAACAACGACTCTAGTTATTAAATTGGATCCGTATTGAAGGGACAGATTTTTTAGAATAGCCAGGAGAATACAAACATCAAATTTGATGTCTATGACTTGGAAGGGGAGAGATCCGCAAGTAACCGTGGCTTGCATAGGGTCGAATTACCATCTTTGACAGTTTGAAAAGTGTTTTCATCTCGACAAGAGTTTCTCACTGCCTTGAAGATTTATGATGTCTTGATGAAATATAAACCAATAAAGTCCAAAAAAAAATTGTCACCACAAGAAGTGCAGACGATAGTTGTTCATGGCCTATTCGAGCGAGACGTGCTCATGAGTGGAATCAGAGTTGGGTGAGCTTAAAAAAGAAGGGGCAGTAGGGGCGCACTCTTGAGCTCCGGAAGGCATGGGATATTAGTAGCGAAGAATCAGGTTAAAGTGAGTGTTCCTACCAGGTTTCGAACTATCCCTAGGGTTCGGGTTTTGGGTCTTTGGATCCTTTTGTCTATTTTGGGTTTCGTGCTTATTTTTTTCTGTCTTTGAAGCTTTCAATTTTTCTTGCTTAGCCTCTCGCAAAGGCTTCTATGAGTCTCTTGTACTTTGTCTTTTGTAATATATATATATATATATATATAGTGGGAACACATCTTATGACGTCTTTACAACCAAAAATATCCATTGGAGTATGAACCCTTAGATGAACATGTTTGTTTGGCTAGGTGATCTTTATAGAAATTTAGGCACTTAGACAATGGATTAGCCACAAAAAAAAATACAATGTGGCCCAAGAATCAAGGTTTAATATTTGACTATTGTATCCTTCCCCAAAAGGTGCACTTATTTGAAAAGATTTTCAAATGATCTTTTGACTATTTTACAAATATGATTGTTCGTTGGTGCTATTGCACCAAGGGTATGACTAGAGGGTGAGATCCTTCATTATGAACTACTAGATCTTATAACAGCTTGATCAAAATCGATCAGGACCCTCAACTACAAGAACAAAAGGTTGCAACCCTTGTAAAAAGGTATTTTAAGGTTTATAAATTTTGGGCCTTGAAATCGAATTTTTATAGTGATAATTGTGAGCAAAATCTGTTCATCCAACTAAGGGTAGGCTATCCACAATAGTGGAAGTGTTAGGGTAGGAATCAGATTGTCACTGGGCTTTGTTGTATCCTGGAGTCGAATTTGTTGGAATCTCGTTGTAGCCCATGACGATGATCAACATCATAGCCTTATCCCAACTATTTGTGTTGGCTTTGCGAGTCTTATTTACTCCATTCATTTCTTTTCAAGGCTACTCACAATCTTTTTTTCGCTTCTCATTCTCCTAGTCTTCATCTTCTCCTACTTCCTTATGCTCATATCGTCTCAATCGTTCCTACAAGGGTTGTTTCCAACCTCCACTGGACATATCCAAGTCATCTCAAATGACATTCAGTAATTTTCTCTTTGATAGGAGTCACCCCTACATTTTATCTTTTGTACTTGCTCCTAGTTTTACCCTTTCTTGTTACTCGACTCATTCATCTTAGCATATGAATTTCCGCCACATGTACTCTATCCTCTTGTTGCTTACCCTAACATTCTACGCCATAAGGTAGTGAAGATATCATCACTGTCTTATAAAAACGTCTCTTCAATCTAACTGGAACTCTTAGATCGTTCAGTACCCCACACTCTACCGTCTCCATTTAGAACACCCATTGATCCTATTTGAGATGTCCACAAACCCACCATCTAATTGTATAGTAGAAGCTAAATATCGAAATCCATGACAACATGACAATAAATGGTTTACTATTTTGACTAAATCATCTTACATGCTATCATATTTATTGTAGTTACACTGCATATATTTTGTCATTGTTCAGGTAATTTCAAACCAGTCTCTACAGCCTTTCTCCATAATTTTAGCTTATCATTACTTGTTTCCTTGTCTAAGCAATTAGTACCACATCATCTGCAAACAACATTCACCATGAAATCTCCTCTTGTATGTCAATTGTTAGCTCATCCATGACAAAAGTAAATGGATAAGGTCTCAAGGAGGGGTCTTGATATAAATGAATGCGAGAAGGCATGGTAAACTGGTGGAGAAGAATGAAATCAGCAAGCCTAAATCCAAAATCCAAAATCAAATTGTGGTTTAAAATATCGAAGTATAAAGCCCGAGGCAATATCTTGTTGTTAGGAGGATGGATTAATAAAATAATAATTCAATTTAATAATCATCTACATATTAATTCTAGATAATTTTAAATGATTTACTAGAGTTTCTTATGAACTTTTGCTTCCTTTCTTATGAAATTATGCATCCATGCATCGGCTCCCACTTCATGTAATGCATCCAAGTACTAGCAATCCCCAAGTTCCCTAAAGAGAGAATATTCACTTACATCCATGGACCCCTAGTTTGTTCTACGTTAAATAATCAAGTTTGTACAAATTGGTCACCACAAAAACAAATATGTATTGCTTATTACAACATGCATTGAAGCATAATGAACAAGAGAGTGAAACTTTTGTTAAAAAAATAAATCAAGACCTGAAAATTAATAAAAAACCCATTGCTTATTTTTATTACTATTTTTTCTTTGTTTCAATGGGTAAGCTGGGATCCAACCTGTAACCTCAAAGTAAAAGATTTTTGAAACGCATATATGTCTTAACGGGTAGGAAATTTGCCTCAATCTCCATTTTGACAACGCTCCTACTACCCCTTTCATTTGGCTGCATGTGTTTCAATAAATAGGCAGATCATCATTGTTTAATCGACATTGAAACCGAAAAAATATACTTCAGTTATGGTTTAACCTACTAGGTTGCAGCCTACTTTTCGTGTATATGTTTGTGTGTGCATATGCACATGTCATATCTGCATGATCAATTGTATGCTTGAAAAAATCCATGCGGAAGGAATTATCGTATGATAAAATAGAAATTGAGCATTCTGCTACTAAGGGAAATTATTTTATATGGATGGATAGATTAGTTGCTTTACCTATGTGCCTCACACAAATTGCTAACTGAGACATTATGGGATGTGTAGAAGAACTGATTTAGTACACTCGGCTGGGTTTTATCTGCAATGGGAAGAAAACTGAAAATTGCGCCACCATGGTTGTTTATGACAAGAATAGTCATAGGTTTCCTCGATGTCCTTCAAGAAACACCATATCCATCAGTAAACAAATAAATCAAGTCTAAAAGCTGGAATAATTAAGTTTTTGAAAAAAAAGGAAACATAATAAATCACATAAGGGGCAAGTTGTCTTATATACATGAACTTTTGATGCATTCTCTCTCGCCTATAAATCAATAACTCTGTTGTCTGTCAAAATAGAATGAATTTTTCAATTACTCGAAATTTGACAGGATTTCGGGTCTATTAGAAGTATATGCGTATTGCTGTCCTCATGTTTATTAATTTATTTAATATAGTAAAGATAGTGAAAAGGAAATGTTTTAATTGTTAAAATTGATGCAGTTTAGTTGAGTTGCAAGGCATGTGAATCTGACATCATTGCCGTTTCAAGGGTATGAAACCACACCAAGGTCAAGGCATGCAAACAAACTCAGTTTATGCTATGTGTCCATGACTTAACTGTCCTATGAGATGGTCTCTACGTGATGCATGAATGTAAAGCAGGATATAACATGAATGGAACTACCAAAATAAACAATCAATCATATCTTATGTGTGAACTATCTACAGATAACAAAGGAATAGCAGGTACCACAACGCTTATCCAGAACAAATGATCATCATCATCATAATAGCAGTGAAATATAATAATGGAAACTATCAGCATGATATCAAGCAAGAACAGCGGAACTATCATCAATGTAGCTCCAACATCAAATTAGTTCTGAAAAGAAAAAAGAAAAATAATAATAATAAATATATATATATACTTATAATTGTAAATATACATTATACAATCATCACGAAGTTCTAGTTTTTTTATATGTGGACCCTCTGTTCTGGGCATACTGTCCAACAATCTGTACAATGTACTACATAGTTGTACATGTCATTACATACTATATATTTTACAACATACAATTCATCGTGAAATTACAACCATTCATCGATTATCTCAACAACATGGTCACTTCGCAGGGCTTCGTTTATGTCAAATGATGTTCAATCTAGAATAGGTTCACATCATTGGAACTTACTCGTCTCACATCATTGGAACTTACTCGTCTTAATCTTTCCAACGATATGCAAATGTACTAGATTGGAGGTCATTTGTATGTTGGGAGTACTCGCGAAGACGTTAAGCCCCACAGGCTGGTCAAAGTTGGACTTGCCACCATAAGATTTAGTGCATCCATAAGGATTATGTGGCCAGACAAGTCTTGTTGATATCTCCCCAGTGATGTAGGGTTCATGCCGATTGGAGATGTCTAGATTAGTGCACACGGCCCCTGATATCCATGGGTCAACGTTTGATTTCTTTGCAATCGAGCTCAGAACCTAATGATTCTAGATCTATTGCATTGATCGTGTCGAACTAATCGAAATCGACTACTCATACACTGGTTTTTTATTTGAAATGACCGTCGTAGGAGAGGCCAAATTTTCGACTTCCAAACCGAGGTGGCACTTATCCGAAAATCGAGTCAGAATCTAACTAATTGTCTGGGGGATGTCTCCAGAACAATGGCTTTCTCAGTTCCGTTCGGGACCCGGATTGGCCTTTTTGGTTATGAGGTCTTCGGTCAACCATCTTGACCAAATTTCTCTCGCACAAAAGGAACATAGGTCTCATCTGAATCGGATAAATTTTTTATAGTAAGTCGGGCATTGAAGATGGACAGGGGTCCATTTTTGGTGTGTGACCTGAATCTCATTCGATTCCCAAAAAATAGGGGTCCCCAAATTTGACTACAACACTGCGAAAGGGTGATTGTAAGATTGATACCATGCACATCCACATCGATCCACTCAGATAAGATTAAGCAGCACCTAAATACAAACAATTCGTATGTGCACGGAACCCAATGCAATCATCACATCTTCGCTGATGATGCACGTAGGTTAGCGAGTCAATTTCCACTACGACCCCTATTTATCATCATCAAAACGCGACTGAATTTTGAGGCATCTGTTTTAATTTTCTCGAAATTGGGTGCGCGGAACCCAGTGCAAATTGTGTTGAAATTTTCCATATAATTATATGGTTGTTGGAGTTATCTATAAAAGCAAGAGGGCTGGGCAGCTGAAGTGTTTCTTCTCATCTTGAGCATTTTGAACAACCTCCCTGTGCAATAGTAGGCTTTGTCATCCCATCTCAGCAATGAAAAAGAGATCGAATCGCGACCTGAAGCTTTTGATGTACCAGGAAATCCAAATCATTATAAGCATTGAAGCTCGAATTTGACTCCGATTTACCAGTCTACCAAGAGTCTAAGTTCGGACTTCAAGTACTGATTGGGAAGGTCTGAGGCACCCAATCAAGCTGCTTTTCGAAGCGGTCTCTACTTAGGCCTAAAAGAAAATATGGAGGGGATTAAAGGCAAAAACCCTTTAACCTTTTTGCTGTAGGAAAAAAGGCACATAAGCAACATCTCAGCAAGGTCAATCCCAGTTAATGTGCTCTGATACTAAAATGAGTTTAGGGTTAAGTTAGAGCTATTAGGACTTGGTTTAAGGTTAGATTAATGATATTATATTGGTGGTATTAGGTTTACGTTTAGAGGAGAAAGGAGAGGATGAAAGAAAGAAGAGGGATAGCATGAATAGCTTAGTTAGAGAATTACCCTTACTAGCATTTATATTAAATAAAGATCTGAAATTACAACATTGTCATTACTGCACCATACACACACACACCACTAATGATCTAAGAACAACACTGATTACAAGCATAACTAACAATAATTTATATAGAAAATATGTGCCTGCAATCCCATTGCAATATGAACACGTTTTAGGAGACAGTTACACTTCGACATCAGTCAACAGTATGATGCACAATTGTACATGTGACATTTCAAATGTATAACATTCAAGAAATAGGCATTTAAAGATGCAAGCATACACATTAATAGTAGGCAAATTTGTATATTGACTAACTGAATTGAAAATGCAGACCTTTGGTTCAGAATTGCCAATCCATTTGTATCATGAAGGAATGATATATCACCAATCAGACAAAATACCTGAACACGAATTTAATTAACCTGCTTTCATTTGACATAATGAATAAAAAATAAGATATTACAACAATACTTGGAGCCTGAAAAACTAACAAAATATAAAAATATAAGTTCTAGTTTAATGATATGGATACCAATATAATCGCGAAAGCTGACACATAAAAACATACTCAACAAATTGGAATTCAGAAAAGGGTAAAGAACGCCCAAGGAAAAAAACAATCAGTAACATGAAATAATTCATCATGATTCTATATCAATAAAATAATCATTCCATTCTATAAGTTCCTTTCTTGAACCGTGGCTCAAATTGAGCAATTTTGGGAGTGCATGCTACTCATGTTCTCAATGGATTCAACTGGACTTCCAGCTTTTGAAAAGATTATGATATAAGCATGAAAATGCAGTCAAGTAGCAAGGTTTAAATTTGTTGGTTGCAAACCATGCATCTTTCATATCAGTTTATTTGAAGTTCAATGTGTTAATATAAATGGGAATTAAGTAATATATCCTCTGAGGTTCATCACAATTAAGTTAAAGTTGACAGAATTCAATTCGGGTTAAGGTGCAATCAGAGAGAGAAGGAAAGGAGAGAAAGGAAAGAGGAAAGATGGAGGAAATTTGGGTTATAAGTCAAATAGATCTCATCCCCTTGTTCATTAACATTTATACTCCTTTACAATGATATTGACTCACCCACTAACACTAAGATACTCATTCATATACACACACCAACTTATTATGAAGTCCATGTACACACCAACACTCCCCTCAATTTGGTGCATAGAAATCGATAATGCCCAACTCCAAGGTAATGTCATACAACCATTTTCCTCCTACCGCTTTGGTAAGAATATCTGCCAGCTGATCTTTTGAGCTCACTTGAGGTATGGAAAATTCTTTTGATTCAACATTTTCCCTTATGAAGTGGCAATCCACTTCAATATGCTTCGCCCTTACGTGATACACCGGTTTTTCAGCAAAGTGAGTAACTGCTTCCTTGTCTATGATACTGTAAATTAGTTAGCTCCTCCCTAGGCTGCCTTTCAAATACTTCAGAATTCTATATACACCATCCAACTGAGTGGTCCTAAGAAAATGCATGTGATGGCTCACCACACCCACGGCATATTCAAGTGTGCCATAGTCAGGTAAATAAGCTTTCCTACAAGTCGCTGAGATATGCGTGCATCATTAATGAGTTCACCTTCTCTCAATTAAGACGATGATTCCGCTCAATAGGAGTAATCGCGGGTTTAAACTCCAACATACATGTTTGTCTTCATAAATCAAGAGTGTATTTCCTTTGAGACAGAATGATACCCCTCTTCAAACTGGCCACCTCAATCCCTAGAAATATTTCAATGGACCCAAGTCTTTTACATCAAAGACTTGACTCAAATAGTATTTCAACTTTAATATTTCCTTGTCATCATCCCTGGTAATGATGATATCATCCACGCATACAACAAGTGTTATGAAACGAGTGCCTCTCTTCACAAAAAATGTCTGATCATAGTGACTCCTTTTGTCTCCCGAATCCATAACTACTTCACTAAACTTTTAAAATCACGCTCTAGGCGACTGTTTTAGCCCATAGATAAGTTGAGATTAGGGTTAACTTGAGCTTAGGTTTTGGTTAGAGGAGGAAGAGAAGAAGATAGACAGAGAATTTAGGGATGTGGAATAATCTACCCCCCAATATTATTAGCTTATACACTAATTGCATCATCCCACGTTTATCATGACAATAGAATAAAAGCAAAGACTACAAGTAGCCTATTTACCTAACTCACACCCAAAGTTACTAATCACACACCCACAACTCTAATACATGCATTCTGACATTCCCCCTAAAGTTGGTGCATAGAGTCAGTCATGCCCAACTTGGAAGTGATATCATTCAATCAAATTCTTTCAACCGCCTTTGTGAGACTATCAGCAAGTTGGTCTTGAGAAGCAACATGAGAAGTATAAAACTCTTTGAATTGAACTTTCTCCGTTAGGAAGTGACAATCCACTTCAATATGTTTGGTTCTTTAATAAAAAACTGGATTCTCAACTATGTGAAGGGCTGCCTTATTGTCCCCATACAATGTCATAGGAAGATGAACCTAAATTTCGAGATTAGAAAGTATATACAGCCACCACATTCTTCTCGGCCTCCTTGTGACATTGCACAATATTGGGCTCGGTAATAGAGACGGAGACTAATTTTGCTTCTTGTTCTTCCAAATGACAAATGACAAGATTTCCACCAAAGAATGTAACATATCCTGTAGTAGATCTTCTGTCCTTGGGGAGTTCATATGCTGGCTAACAACCTAACTGCATATGCTATATCCGGCTGAGTACACTGTCTCCATTCACTCCAGCTCAGCTTGTTGTACTATATTGTTATTCTGTGTGGATGATATTATTCTTACAGGAGGTGGCAGTGACTTTATTGCTCATGTGAAGAGTGAGCTTGGCAGTTCGAAGTTAATGACTTGTGGACACGAAAGTATTTCCTTAGACTAAAAATTTCTCACTCATGGAAAGACATTTTCCTATTTCATAGAAAATATGCCTCAGATCTGCTCGGCAACACCGAAATGCTTGATTGCAAGCCCGCATCCTCACCTTTGAACTCTAAACACTCTGCATGAGCAAGAGGGGGAGTTGATATCTAATCCACATGAGTAGCAGAGACTCGTTAGCTGGTTGATCTATCTTACCCTGACTTGTCCAGACCTCACTTTCTTGTATGGTTAATGAGTTTATGCATGCTCCAGGCAGTTCACATACAGACGCAGCTCATAGAATTTTGGAATATATCAAAGATAATACTGGATGTGGGATTGTTTACGATGCTCAGGATCATCTTCGTATTTCTGGGTACACATGCTGACTAGGCTGGTGTTGTTACTGATGGGCGGTCTACCTCTAGAGATTGTGCATTTTTGAGAGATAACTAGTTGCATGGAAAAGCAAGGAACAACATATGGTGTGTCGCTCTAGGGCAGAAGCAGAATACCGTCCTATAGCTCATGGAGTGGGCGAGATTTTGTGGCTTAAATCTCTTTTGTCTAAACTCGGATTTCTCATTAATGATCCTATGCCAATTCATTGAGATAATGAAGCCGCTGAAAAGATGGCCTCTGATTCTGTTTTACATGAGAGGACTAAACATATCAAAGTTAGCATTCATTTTGTAAGGAGAAAAGTTTGGGACAAAACTGTCAAACTCATTGATGTCACGTCTTCTAAACAGTTGGCTGGTCTCTTTACCAAGCCACTCAGCCCTTCTATTCTTCCGAATGTTATGGTCAAGCTGGGCATGTATGATATCCATGCTCCAGCTTGAAGGGGAGTGTTAGTGTTGTGTTTATGGTGTTGTGCTTTGAGTTATGTTGGGTGTGCATGTACTACAACATATTTATAAAGGCTAGTGAGAACCTTTTTTCTCCCTAAGTCATTCTTTTCTCTCATCTCTCTCATTCTTCTTCTTCTAACCTAACCCTAATTTCTCTAAACTAATCTAACAAACCTTAATCAACCTCACGAACCTCTCTTCTTTGTGCTCATCATAATGTCCAAAATTGTGCACTAAATAAAAATAACAATTTAAGCTTTCAGTCAAACTCCCAAACTCAGAGTCCTAAAATCATAATAAAGATTGTGTACACATAATAAGAGCCCAAAAAGGAGAAGTGTCAAATAAAAGAGCACCCTCCCACTTGTTATAAAAAACCAATCCACCCATGTGACAGAGAAACAAACAACACGTAAAATGAAGTGGTTAACTACAAATTAGTGATTCACCTTACCCCCTCGTCCGTTGTCACTCAGGTACAACTTTTACTAGAGAGTTCGGTCATGAGAAGCTGACAACTATAGCATTCCAACAGCCTAAGGTAGTGTACGAGATCTGATAACAGACATCGAATGGTTGATCCCTATTCCTCTAAAAAATGAACTAGCATTTAGACTAGCATCAGTTGTTCCAGATAGGGCATAAAGAGACACTTCAAAAAGTGTACACAATGCACCAGAGTTAAAATCACAAGCAGAAAATTGACAAAAGAAAAAGAAAAAAGGATTCCTAATATTAGTAATGAAATAAAGTGCTTTCACATTGAAGTAAGCCATGAAAGGCCTTTTGAAGGCCCACAAAATCTAATGCTCGCCTATGAGAGTAGTCAAATTTGACAAGAATTGCCTCAACTGGTTAGCTTTTGGTCGTCATAATCATATTGGCTAAAAGTAAAATAAGAAAGATAAAGAATATTAATTGAAGTTTGTGATGTCTACCAGGAAAAAAAAACCCGAAAGTTTGTGGTGTTTACAGGTATACCATCTTTGGATCCAACCTATCCAAAATGCATACAGAGAAAATTTTGTCACATTAAAGGCCGCCTTGGAATTATGCTCTTGGTGCCCAGAGGCAACTTCTCGCAACTTCTCGAATAATTTTGTACCCAATAATCAGCTTCACAAATAGTTTTGGATGATCTCGCAACAGAAATAGCATTTCCAAAAAGGAATCCATCAAAAACAATTACGAATTTTGCAAAGCATCATTGTCATTAAATGCCACAGCATATGCGAATATGCGGTCACATATGCTATTGCAGGAGCCTGGATTGCAAATGTCATGCTAGCATATGCGACCCAGTGCAGTATGCGATCGCATACACAATATGCTGCTCCAATGGTCATAAGATGACTGTTGGACTTCTTTTTTTCGAAAATGGGGGCCCCTCTATCTCTACAAATAGAGGGGCTCTCTCCCTCCCTTCAACACCACTCATTTAGAGTCTCTCTCTCTCTCTCTCTCTCTCTCTCTCTCTCTCTCTCTCTCTCTTGCATGCCCATTCTATTTTCAATCTCTCTCTCTCTCTCATTTTTTCAAGTTATAATTTTCTTCAACCAAGAAGGGGGGGTCCCTTCCATGGCCCCACCTACACTCTAAAGTTCCCTCCGAAGCTCCAACTATCCTTCCTCCATCTCCAACCAAGAAGAGAAGCATCAAATCAAGAGTGAAGCTTTTTCTTTTGTGTGGGAGGTTTGAATATTTAATTTTAGTTTGTATTCTTAATTTACATCAAGTTCTCTTTCATTTTTCATCTTCTTAAATTTATAATATTATTATGTCTTTGTCCACGTCAAATGATCCTCTTAGACCGAGGTCTAACGATTCGGGTTGGAAGTATAGACAGTATATAAGTCCTACGGAGAAGACCAAGATCCAATGTACCTTGTGTCCCTATGTTAGCATAGGTGGAATATTGCGACACAAGCAACACTTGGCTCACCAAGCCGGATCGAATGCTAAAGCATGTCCAAATGTAACTCCCGAGATTGTAAGAGTGATTTTACAATGGAATGATAAGGTGTCAAGAACGAAATATAATGATGATGTAATTTTAGGAGACTTCGGGAAGGGGGTAGTCAACATTATCATTATGAAGAGGAGGTGGAGGATGATAAATCCACTCCCTCCATCACCACCCATAGTAGTAGACCACCTCCACCTCATAAAAGAGCTCATGGTAGTGGTAGTGGTAAAGGTGACAGAAAGATTTTTCTCTTGTACACCACATCCCGAGGATGTGGTTGATGCAAGAGATAAAGGTGGACCGGTTCAAACTACCATAGAAAACCGGTTTAAAGATAAAGATAAACCTACAACTATTCATTATGTGGCTTAGTGGATGTACCAAGCTGGCATTGCTTCAATACCGTTAAATTAAGGAGCTTTCGAGTTATGATTGAAGCTCTAGGAAAATTTGGTCCGGGACTTAAAGGGCCCTCATATCATGAAATAAGACACATTTGTCTTAAAAAAAGAGGTCCAAGCAACCAATAATTTTCTATCCAAGTACAGAGAGGAGTGGAAAACATATGGTTGCACGGTTATGGCCGATAGATAGACGGATAGGATCGGTAGGTCACTAAATAATTTTTTGGTTAATTGTCCTACCAACATTATGGCTCTGAGGCACGTAGTTCACTACGCTGTCTTAAAGACAATAGACGCCCCCACTCCATCGGATAAACAAAGATGCAACAGGGTTCCCAACAATCTACCTTCAGGATGCAACAGAGCCCGGTCTTGCCAAGAACCGTATGTTCTTTTCTAGATTGCACTTTCTAGAGAAAGAACCTGCCACACAGATTTTTTGATACACAAAGATTCTTTAAAAAAAATAAGAACATAAAAGAAAAGGAGAAATAGACGTTATTATATTTTTATTGTCTTGTATATCTTGTGTTTTTAATGGAGATCTTATCTCTATTTATAGGGAAATTCTAAACCATTGTATCTTTTCAAGTTACGGTGAAAAGATTTCAGATCTGTGCCTTTTCAGAGAGTTATGTCTTTTCGGTAAAAAGATAAATCGATTTCACTTGTGTCTTTTCAGAGAGTTGTGTCTTTTCAGATAACAGTAAAAAGATTAATCGATTTCACTTGTGTCTTTTCAGAGAGTTGTGTCTTTTCAGATAACAGTAAAAAGAAAAGTCGATTTCACTTGTGTCCTTTCAGATTTACTATGAAGAGATGCCAGACTTGTGTCTTTTCACATTTACGGTGAAGAGATAAATCCAAATTTGAAAAGGCACTTCTTTAGGGAGATAATATTTACAAATTTGTCATTGAATTATTATCAATATATATAATGATTATTCTAAACTTAATTTTGAAACGATAAAATATATATTACTATACTAATATTATGTTCCTAAAGTCGGTGGACGCTTCGGCCAGTAAGATTAATTGTCCAAGTATCTCTCATTCATTAATTGTCCTATGAATTATCTCTCTTTCGTCCAATAAGATATGATAGATTAAAGAGAAATAATTGGTAGGAAAGAGAATTTTTACAACAAAACTATGAAGAAAAAAAACTTGGGAAAGAGGAAAAAGAAACCAGGTAACAAGATAAAATAGCATAAATTCAAGGATATACTCAAAAGAAACCGAACTGTGAGAGTTATGCTCTCATTGTTTTAATCCAGCATACATAAGAACGTACTTTTTCTGATAGGCAAGCATCATAGTGGGCTATGCATAAAAAGTGTGTGTGTGTATATCTATATATATATATATATATATATATACACAGAGAGAGAGAGAGAGAGAGACAGATTGAGAATATCATGTCTTTAATTGAGACAAACTATAATGAATCCACAAGTAGAGATGGCATCTAAATGTTCATATTTACAATTTTTTAGTGATGCCAATAATCTGAATTCTGAAGTACTTACTCTCTTGTTGCATCCTACTGCAAAGCCAATAGCCGAGCTAAGCAAGCCATCAATTCCGCTTGCCCCCCTGTTCGCAGCCACTCGTATCCCCGTGCATGACACTTCCCAGCATGACCCAGGGTTAATTTCAGTAGTAGATTTCGCCCAACCCCTCCCATACATGTTTGCATCACGTATGACCATGCTGTTTCCGATAAATAAAGCAGCATCATAGGGAAGTGCTTCTAAAATTACTTCCGCAACATGAGGTTCAGTCAACTTGTATTGAGACTGAATTTCAAATGATATCTCCCATGCAACCTAAAATTGTAAATTTTCACCATAAGTTAAACAAAGAGACAATTTCTTTGTGAAGGAACTTGGACTTCCTATGAAGTATTAGTTGATTTTCTTAGGCTCTGTTTGGTAACTTGGACTTCAGCTCTTGGAAGTGATTTAGCACTTTCATGCTCACTTCCTTGGGATTGAATTCTGTTGGAAATAACATTCCTCTTGTTTGATTATGTGTGAGAACTGACTTCCCTAGAATTGCCATTCCACTTGTTGATTAGATTCCTGGGGAAATAAATTCATGGGGAATTGGAAAAGGTTATTTTTGGCAAATGAAAATAAAGGAAAATATTTTAATTTTAAGATATGTCATTCCAATTATTTCATAATAACTACTTTGCCCCATGGAATTGGCACTTCAGCCATTTCATGAGTGGAATTGATTTTAGCTGTGATGGAATTGGTAGGTGGAAGTGATTTCCACTTGTCGTCCCCACTTCAATTCACTTTCATCCCCTTAAGTTCCAATCAAACAGAAAATGTGGAATTGGCAATTCAATTCCACCCTAGAATTTCCACTTCCACCTTATCAAACACACCCTAAAAGAAGTCTGACTTACGGGGAAATACAGTTGTGTAGTACCACAAAACAGGCACATGAACATGATGAATGATATCTTAATGCCAGGAATCTGGCATAGGGTGTTCACGATATATGTGTCAGAGCGTTCAAGTTGATTATTTACAAACATTTTTCTTTCCAGAAAAAAACTAACCACCACCAGCCAAAGAATATGCTCCCTAAATTTCTTAGAGTTGGTACACGGTAACCGACTCATTCACTCGTGAGAGTAAACGAGTCATTTGTTCTGTACGCATGGCACCATTTTGGTGCCATGAGGTCTGGTGCATGGCGAACATCTAGATCGTATTCATCCTAAGATTGCATTGAAAAGTTACTGCACTAGTATGTGATTAAAAACCTAAACTCACCACAAAATGAACGGCTACCATGCTATTGGAGTACCTTAATCACCTTGCAAGGATAGGTTTTGTTATGCAATCTTAGGGGTAAATCCAAACTACAAGATGCCCCTTGAATCAAATGGCACAAAAATGATGCCACATGCACAATAAATGATCTTTTCCTCTCAGCAATGAACGGGTTGGTTACCCTACACCAACTCATTCTCCTATAAGACAGGCAAGTTACAGAACTAAAACTCACGCATAAACTAGTGTCACTACATGACTAAAAAGAACAGTACCATCATATCCAATGTTTTTAGAAAACTGCTCCATTTGCTCATGTTCCTCGGGAAGCAAACTTGTAGTAAATAATCAGTAAATTCTGTAATTGTACTTTGAATCCTGTGAGTCACAACATGAGAAGGATCGTGACGGAATGGATGCTGGTCGACCATGATGTATGAACTTGGAGACCGCAGCTCTAACATTTGAGCAATGCGTTTACTTGTTATCCTGCTACCTATCTGTTAATATCAGAAAATAAGAAGAAAACATAGTAACAGGGCACAACAATAAATAAGAACAAAATTTATATATTGCTTGAGCAAGATAAAGGAAAAGCATAGTTGGTTTTATAAAAAGAATAATGGGAATCCATGTGCTGTATTCATTGCCACTAACATGAATGGCCATTACAGGTTTTAGATCTACACCTGCCGACAAAAAGTACCAGAAACTACTGCAAAGGTAGGACATAAATACACAGTCACAAGGACTTTTTCAAAACTCAAAAAAGTCGGAGACTTGCACTCATCCCAACTTTATCACCCGTTAATCAGCCAAGTCGCAGCTCGGCCGATTAATTGTCGATGTTTGTGATGTGGTCCGATTTTTTTCTTGCTTTCTTTTTTCACTCATACTTAAGGGGAAAAACCATTAGGTTTTCTACTATTTTGCTCAGTTTGTTCATAAGGTTTTGCCTATTTTGTACTATATTGTTCATTAAAATCATTATTTTTAACTTGAAATATATCATGATATACTCTTTATATTTTTAATTTTTTTTCCTTTCCCTGTTTTTTTCGACTTTGACTAATTTTTGCCGATTTTTCCCAACTTTGACCCTTGTCAATTTGTTGCTAACTCCCGAATTTGTGACTTTGCATAAATGTCGGTCAACAACCATGAAAGGCCTTCTTAAGAAAATATCTAGTGTGTATGCCTTAAACGAGTAAATAATCATCCATTTGTACATCCAACAAAAAAAGTAAGTCATGTACATGGTTCAAAATTTCGGCTGAAATGCTCGAATTTTCAGTCCAAAATTTCGGTTTCAGTCCCCACCGAAACCGAAACAATATATAAGATTTTGGGGTTTTTGTATGTGGTTAAAGATTTCGGCCGAAATTTTGGTTTCGGTCCCCACCGAAACCAAAACGAAATCCGAAATTTTGATCCTTGGTCATGTATCATTTTTTAGTTATGAATTATCCATCTCCTCAACTGTTCCTATCAATACTTCTTGTAACTTCATTAGGTTCAACTACTCCTTGTAGCCTTGCATTGATAGAAGTAAGGCCACTTGGGAGTCAAAAAACAAAGAAAACTTTTCAAATAATAACAGATGTGACAATGGAAATCAAATAACGAGGTCTTCAACGAGCGAATGAGTACTCAACGGTCAACAATCATCAAAGCGAAAAAAAAAACACAAGTTTACCCCAAAAGCAATAATACTAAAACTCGGTGTTACCTTGGCACTTCAACTTTTGGGATTTTTGTCGTGCCAACACTTGGTGGCACTTGGCACACATGCCGACACTTGGACACTCCTCAAACAGCACGAAACTTCTAGACATATATGAAAAACCAGATATTACTATTAAAATGCACATCGTTTTGACAACGATAAAATGAACTTTGTATTAAAACAAAACTGTGTAAAGTTTAGTAACTACTAAAAAAGGGTGTGGGTCATTGAAAATAATTTTATACTATAATATACTTTTATTTAGGTTCACAACATATACTATGAATATTTTCGTTACATATCTAAATTAGTTCTCTAAGATTTCCCTTCAATTTTTCTCTATATATGTTCTATTTATTTATTTTATTTTTCTTAAGGCCATGCCGCCGTATAGGAATTTTTAGAAATTGGCGCGCCAAATATATATTGGCACCTTGACACTTGGCACCCGTGCGACGCGTTCAGGCAACAATTGAAACTTTATAATATAACAAGCTCATCTCTATACAAAACCTCATCTTTTTAAATTTTAAGTACCAAAACAACTTCAAATGCTAATTGTCCACTTCTAGTATAACTCAACTGCCTATATGGTTAATACTTTCTAAAACTATTACACTTCACAGAAGACAATCAATATATGAAGTAATGCTAAAATTAAGACTCCTAACATAAGTCAAATGCTCCAAAAAATTATATCACTAAAAATAATTGCCCATACCTAAAATTCTCCAGGGCCTTTTAAGACTTAAAACTTTATAATATAACAAGCTCGTCTCTATACAAGACCCCATTTTTTAACTACCAAAACAACTTCAAATGCTAATTGTCCACTTTTAGTATAACTCAATGATGCGAGACGACCCTAAATTACGTGAATGCCCATGATATGCTAATTCGTCGAAATTAAACTAATGAATTGAACAATTAATCACAAATTAAAGCAATACCTTAGGGTTTCGTAGGGTTCTGCTTAAGTGTCCATGCTTGACTCACGTAGGGTCCAAGCCGACATGCGAGATCTGTTAGGAAATGCGGAAGAGACGATCCTAGAGATAAAGCTCTATCTTCGTCTAGGTCGGGGTGTTAGATCGTAGCTCGCGGTAGAATTGGTAGGTCCTCACTAGGGCTTTTGAATTAAGGCGATTAACAGCATAAATCGAACAAGCTTGAGCCCAACAACGGTCATGGATCGACGGGCTAAGATCGGATTCGATCCACAAGGATGGACATCAAGGTTGTTCTAAATCTAGGGTTTGGGATTTGAACAATCAATTAAAAGGGGGAAAATTGGATGCATTGATAAAAAGTGAGAAAAATTATATAAGAATAAGAAGTAAAGAGAATATCAAAGATAACATGGGCATCTCACCCTTGGCCTCACACCAAACCCACATGGGGAAGAAGACTCACTCTTCAAAGCTCCTCTCAAGCCCAAAATGCAATGCAATTTTCATTAAATCAACCAATGCCAAAAATAGCTTACAAAATATGCTTTATAATGTTTACAAATGGGAATAACCCTAAAATAGAAAAGTACTACATTACCCTAAAACGGTAACTTATAAATGACACAAAGAAACAACAAAAAAAAGGGCAAAAAAGGCAAATCCGGTCACTTGACTCGCTCAAACGGATTTGATTCTCGCTCGAGCAGGAATCTTTACAGAAGGCTCGCTCAAGCGATAGCCAAGGGACGCTCGAGCAACAACTGGAGCGAATTTTGGCCGAAAGATTTGGCCTTGATTCTTGATGCTCCCTCGCTTGAGCGACCCAAGGCCAAAAGTTTGCCCGTGTTCCTAAAGCAATCATGCTCGAGCGACGATGATGGTCGCTCGAGCGAGCCTGAGCAGGGACTCTTCTCTTGGGTTGCTCCTTAAGGTTGTCCTCCGATGGCTCCATGGCTCCTCCTTCGCTTCTTCCGTCATCACACCTTGTATAGCTTGAAACCTAGATCCTTGTTGGTGGCGTCCTCGTCAATTCCCCCAGGCTAAAAGGGCTTCATCACTGATGAAGAGCGGTCATGATATCTATCGAGCAAGTCGGGGTCAAAGCGGCGGACATCGTCTTCGTTGATCCATGTATTCTCAGATTCTAGCTTCTGAACCCACTTCATTAAATATTTTTGAAACCCACCGTCATGAGTAAAGACCACAATGTCATCCAAGATCTTCTCGATCACATCTCTTTTCGGCTCGGTTGGAGGAGGGGGTGGTATAAGTTGCGGGGTCGATTCTTGAGTAAAGGACATTTGGAAAGTATTGCAAGAGGGTGGGGTTGAGCCTAGATAAGTAACAAGGTTTTTCACGTTGAAAGTTGAACTAACCCCCATATCTTGAGGAAGCTCGAGAACATAGGCATTAGGGTCACTCCTTGCCACAATCCTGAAAGGTCCAGCGCCTCGAGCTTCGAGCTTCTTCACAATTCCCGATGGGAATCGGGCCTACCCTGAACCATCCCATGCTCACCAATTTGGAATTCCTTGAAACGCTTGTGGGAATCTGTCAATAAGTTGTAATTATCATTGCTCGAATTAATTTTACATCTAATTTCGGCATGCAAAATATGAATATGTTGTGCAAATGTATCTGCGGACTCGGATGTGCAGTGTGATGCGAACATAGGAATCAAATCTAGGGGTGTCCTTGGTTTGTGACCATGCACCACCTCAAATGGGCTCCTACTTGTGGACCTATTGATGGAACTATGTATGGAAACTCGGCTAGTGGTAGAATGGAATCCCAGGTCCTAATGTGATCACCGACAAGACAACGTAGGAGATTGCCTAAGCTTCTTTTGGTAGCTTCCGTTTGGCCATCGGTTTGAGGGTGATATGCCAATGAGAATTGGAGCATAGTAACTATCATTTGCCATAGGGCTTTCCAAAAGTAACTAGTAAACTTGATGTCCTTATCCGACACAATGGTCTTGGGTAATCCGTGGAGACGTACCACTTCTCCGAAAAATAATTTCGTAATATGGGTCGCATCGGAGGTTTTATTGCATGGTATGAAGTTGGTCATCTTAGAAAAATGGTTCACTACAACAAAAATGGAGTCATGCTTTCGAAAAGTCTTGGGAAGACCCAACGCAAAGTCCATTGAGACGTCATGCCAAGGTGTGTGTAGTACCGGCAAAGGAGTGCACAGACCGGTGTTTTGCTTTCTTTATTTGGAGACTTGACAAGTACGACATTACCGCACAATCCGAGCGACATCTCACATGAGACCAGGCCAAAAGAACTTGTCTTCCACAAGCGCAATGGTCTTGTTGCGCCCGAAATGACCGGCAATCCCTCCGGCATGCAACTCCCAAATGAGGAAGTCACGCAATGAAGTGCGAGAAATGCATAAGATATTGCCCATGAACAAATACTCATCATGCAAGGTATAGGTGGGGTTAGTTCTCGCCAAGTCCCTAAGGAGGGTGTTGTAATCTTTCTCGAAATCGGGGCACTCGGGATACTCCTCTCTCAACCCATCAAATCTAATGACCTCAGTGCTCATGGATTGCAAAGTCGCCACCCGATGACTAAGTGCATCTGCGGCTTTGTTCTCAACGCCGGCCTTGTGTTTCAACATAAATGTAAACCCTTGGAGGTACTCAACCCATGTCGTGTGCCTCGGGTTTAGCTTCTTTTGAGAAGCAAGGAAGCGTAAGGCCTCCTGATCGGAGAACAAGACAAATTCATGCGGTCGTAGGTAGTGTTTCCAATACCATAGGGATCAGACGACTGCATAGAATTCCTTGTCGTAGGTGGAATATTTTTGCTTCGCCTCATTGAGTTTCTCGCTAAAGTAGGCCACCGGGTGGCCTTCTTGGCTAAGCACTCCTATGCCCACACTTGAAGCATCGCATGCAACCTCAAAGACTTTAGAAAAGTTAGGCAGGTGCATGACGGGTGCACTAATCATCTTCTCCTTTATCTCGGCAAAGGCATTCGTCGTGGCCTTGCTCCATTGAAACTCCTTTCTTCATACAATCGGTGATGGGAGCCATGATGGTGTCAAAGCTTCGAATGAAGCAACGATAGAATGTAGCCAATCCATGAAAGCTACAAACATCGTGTTTGTTCTTAGGCTCGGGCCACTCTACAATAACCCTTACCTTTTTCGAGTCCGCGACCATTCTATCGACCGATACAATGAACCCCAAGAAGACAATAGATCGTTGCAAGAACGTGCACTTCTTGACGTTCGCATATAGCTTCTTTGTCCTCGAGGTCTCACAAACCAACCGAAGGTGGGTCGAGTGTCGCTCCTTGTCGCGATTATAGATCAAGATGTCATCAAAATACACCACAAGGAATTTCCCGATAAAAGGTCGCAACACCTAGGTTATGAGCCTCATGAAGGTGCGCAAGGCATTAGATAGCCCAAAAGGCATGACCATCCACTCATAAAGACTATCTTTGGTCTTGAAAGCAGTTTTCCATTCATCACCTGGACAGATGCAAACTTGATGGTAACAACTTTTAAGGTCTATCTTGGAGAAGATAATGACACCAACCATCATATCCAACATATTGTCGAGCCTCGGTATAGGAAACCTATAATTAACCGTAATCTTATTGATGGCCCGACTATCCACACACATTCGCCAAGTACCATCCTTCTTGGATGTGAGTAGTGCAATTACGACACATGGGCTCAAGCTCTCTTAGATGAACCCCTTCCGAAGGAGCTCATCCACTTGCCGCACTAATTCGGCATGTTCAACCGGATTCAATCTATAATGAGGTAGGTTCGGTAAGGTAGATCCGGGAACTAAGTCTATGGCGTGTTGGATGTCACGCATTGGAGCAAGTTCATCGGGCAAGTCTTCCGGGAAGACATCCACAAATTCTTTCAAAATTAGCTCAACCTCCTTACGGTGTTCGCCCATAGACTCGAGAGCATGCTCAGCGGTGATGACAACATACACCATGCCCTCATCCAAAGAAGCCTTCTCAAACTCCGAAGGGTTCACAATAATAATGGCCTTAGATGGACCACCATTCCTATCAACCTTCTTGTCTGATGGTGTCTTGGGAGGTAAGGGGTTTAATTTTATCTTCTTGCCCTCGTGCATGAACATGCACACATTAGACCTTCCAAGAAGGGTCACGTCCATGTCATAGAGCAAAGGCCTCCCCAAGATGATGTGGCCCACATCCATTGACAACACATCGTACCACAATGTGTCCGAATACGAGGCTAATTACATCGGCACACGACATCGTTGGGACACGGGAATGGAAGAGGAGTTGACCCATGCGACTTTGTACGGTCCCGGGTGGGGCTCAGGCGTAAACCCTAAACGAGTAATGGTGTGTATCGATACGACGTTCGTGCAACTCCCGCTATCCACGATGACCTTACAGCTGTTCTCACCACACTTGGCGTAAGTCTAGTAAATGTTATCCCTACGCCAATCATCCTTCTCATCACATTGAGGTTGTGCAAAGGCACACCTCACGACCAAGCAATCTTGGATGAAAGTTGGAGCACGATTACAATCATCACCTTCCTCATCACTAGGCGTGACGACCAGTTCATACACTTCCTCTTCAACACCTTCCTCATTGACCTCTTCTTCAACCAAGAGAGTCCTTTGGGGGTCTCTCATAGGGCATTGGACGGCAAAGTGGCTAAACCCATGGCACTTATAACACTTCGTTTGAGAGCCACACCTTTCCCTTTGTCAAACCTTACAGTTGTACGAGTGGGTTGTCTAGGTTTGAGAGGTGGGTTCCCGGCACTAGGCCTCCCTTCTCCGACTCGATGGCCACCGGCATGCGATTCAAATCGTCTCACCACCGTCATTTTCAAATATCATTCAAGGTCTTGCACAACGGCGTAACACTCCTCAAGAGTGTCAACAGGGTGGGAGATCAACTCAACCCCGTGCGAAACCTAGAGAGAGTGACTTGCGGATCTTCCGACACATTGGCTCTTATCATGAACTCCTCAAACTTGTCAATGTATTCGGTCACGGGCATACAACCTTGGCATAAGTTTTGTCATTGACCAAGTAGGCGATGGTAGTATAATAAAGGAACGTACTTTTCCGTAAGTCGCTCATTCATATCCTCTTAATGGGTAATGGGAGCACGACCCGCATTTGCCTGCATACGCTCGACGTTGACCCAAAAAAGTTGAGCTTGACCAATGAACTTCATTTTGGCGAGTCTAACACGCCGCTCATTGTCCGTACCATACCATTCAAAATGGTGATCCATATCGGAGACCCAATTGAGGAAGACCCTAGGGTCCATTCTCCCATCGAAGGTCGAAAACTCGACTCGAACATTTTTTAGGAGTTTCTCATCCGGATCGTAGTCATCTCCGTGATGAACCACTTCCCTCTGATTTCGATTTCGGCCCTCGGGTCAACCGCCGCGCTCAAAACGCGGACTGTTACTCTCATTGCGTCGGTTTTGTTGCTCCTCATCTCTTTCCAACCGTTCCAAGCGGTCGAGAGAGGCAACCATAGCCATTTGGGTTTCTTCCATAGCATTCAACCTTTCATTCATGGTGATCATCATGGCTTGGATGCCTTTAAGAGCATCGACAATCACATTCGTGTTCATGGTGACCATGACTCACTAGTACGGGTTCTAAAATGCCACACAACTATGAAACACAAATGAGTGAGGAATTTTATCAAACACACAATGTGCACGCAAATAAACACACAAATGCCCTAACCTAGAACCTAATCTCTAATACCAAAACTGACGCGGGACAATGACCCTAAATTACGTGAATGCCCATGATATGCTAATTTGCCGAAATTAAACTAATTACTTGAACAATTAATCACAAATTAAAGCGATACCTTAGGGTTTCGTAGGGTTCCGCTTAAGTAACCATGCTTGACTCATGTAGGGTCCAAGCCGACACGCGAGATCCGTTAGGAAATGCGAAAGAGGCGATCCTAGAGATAGAACTTTAGCTTTGTCTAGGTTGGGGCGTTAGATCGTAGCTCGCGGTGGAATCGGTAGCTCCTCACTAGGGCTTTTGAATTTAGACGATTAATCGCACAAATCGAACAAGCTTGAGCCCAACAAAGGTCATGGATCGACAAGCTAAGATCGGATTCAATTCACAAGCATGGACATCAAGGTTGTTCTAGATCTAGGGTTTGGGATTGGAACAATCAATTAAAAGGGAGAAAATTGGATGTATTGATAAAAATTGGGGAAATTAGATAAGAACAAGAAGTAAAGAGAAGATCAAAGATAACGTAAGCATCTCACCCTTGGCCTCGCACCAAACCCACATGGGGAAGAAGACTCACTCTTCAAAGCTCCTCTCAAGCCCAAAATGCAATGCAATTTTCATTAAATCAACCAATGCCAAAAATGACATACAAAATATGTTTTATAGTGTTTACAAATGGGAATAACCCTAAAATAGAAAAATACTATGTTATCCTAAAATGGTAACTTACAAGTGACACAAGAAACAACAAAAAAAAAGGACAAAAAAGGTAAATCCCGTCACTTGACTCGCTCGAACGGATTTGGTTCCTGCTCGAGCGGGAATCTTTACAGAAGGCTCGCTCGAGCGACAACTGGGGTTCGCTCGAGCGAATTTTGGCCGAAAGATTTGCCCTTGATTCTTGATGCTCCCTCACTCGAGCAACCCAAGGCCAAAAGTTTGCCCGTGTTCCTAAACCAATCTCGCTTGAGTGAGGATGATAGTCGCTCAAGCGAGCTTGGGCAGGGACTCTTCTCTTGGGCTGCTCCTTAAGGCTTTCCTCCGGTGGCTCCATGGCTCCTCATTCGCTTCTTATTCCACCGGTACACCTTGTACGGCCTAAAACCTAGATCTTTGTTGGTGGCGTCCCCGTCACTCAACTTCCTATATGGTTAATACTTTCTAAAACTATTATACTTCACAGTAGACAGTTAATATATGAAGTAATGATAAAATTAAGACTCCTAACATAAGTCAAATGCTCCAAAAAATAATATCACTAAAAATAACTACACATACCTAAAATTCTCCAAGGCCTTTCAGTTTATGCATTATGGTTGTAAGTCATTCAACAATATCTGAAATGTGAAATATCGGGCTAAGTTGATCAAATCAGTGCCTACATGCTGCCTAGACGTTGAAAGCGAGCAACTAGGGGGACATAAAACTTAGGCACCTCTCACTTAAAGCCCCCCAAGTCCCAATTAAGCACCTGCTTCATATTTGGAGTGGGCACAAAGGTAGGAATATGAAGCACCCCCCCTCCTCGTAAACCCTAGTGCCATCCTTAAACATCTATTCCACCTTATTTTACTCCCTTTTGTGGTCTGATTTGCAAGATATCGAATCCAATCCAAATCTTGAACTTTTTCCATGAAAAATTTAAACTTCTTTTTTTTTTTTAATCCACTTTCTTAATCTAAAGGTGTTGGGTCTCGATCATCTAAGATGTCACATATTTAGATGAAGATTGAACATTACTATACAAAGAACAAGAGGTAATCAATAAGTTGTTCTTATGAATTTTTCAATCTTTTATTCAAATCTTTCATCTTTTGTCATTTTGGTTTTCTATAGTTTTCTCTTTTCATTGTTTTGTAGAGAATGTCTTCTTTCAATTAAGCTTGAGCTAAGCAACACCAAGGATCAAATGATCCAAGTTGGAAATACAAGACCAATCCTAACCTAGTGGCAAACCCTGAACGAAGTCATGCTACCACTGACCATTAATATCGTCTGGGTAATGAAGAAGTACATAGTCAAATGTACTTTATATGGTCATGTTTAATGAGGCAGAATCTATCACCAATTACAACATCTAGCAGGTACTCCAGCTAATAAAATGCATTCTCAAAAGCCATGTCAGATGTTGGAAAAATAAAATAAAAGACTATCGTGAAGAATGCAAAAAATTAAGTAAAAGAGCCACAAATTTTTTTACCAAGAGACTCATGGAAAGATGTTTCAACCAATGCATAAGAAGATGTTTGAGAACCTAGAGCCGCTGCCAAAAAAGCAGTGATCGGTGGCTTTAGAACAAAAGCCGCAGCAAAAAGGACCAATGGGCATCTTTCGCACGACAAGTCCAGAAGATACGGCAATTCAATTGCACCAATTGCTATGGTTTGTTCTACAAAGCATTTCCTTTAACACTGAGAAGTTGAAGGAGTTCAAATTGATGGCCTAACCAATTGGAAAGCTTATACTAGGTTACAAGCTAACTCCGCCATTGCCGATCCCAAGCCCAGATTGGAAAGGAGAGTTAGTATTAGGTTGGCAGTCAGCTGTAAAAAAACCTGCCAAATCCCTATGATGAGACCTAGATTACATGGTGCATGTTATTTGCAGATGATGCACTATTAATTGCCCAAACGAAGGCAAGAAGTAAACGATAAGCTGGAATTATGGAGAAAAGTGTTGGGAGTCGAGGGTTTAAAATTAGCAAAACACAGACAAAATTCATATACTTTTATAGGTAAGTTATGCTCAAACCAATTGCCATATTGTCAACCATCCATTGTGTTAACGACGGAATACATGGAGTGAAAATTTAGTTAAGATGATAGCCCGGAGGAGAATTTAGTCAAAATAGAAAATCATTTACTGCCACATTGCCATAGATTACGCTATTTAGGCTCTACTTTACCATCACACGGTGGATTTGAAGAAAACATTTTAAATAGGATTAATGCAGGTTGGATGAAATGGAGGAAAGAAAGTGGAGTATTGGGCGACCAAAGAGTTCCACTTAGATTGAAAGGGTGTTTTATAAGACGGCTTTCAGGCCTACCATATTATATGATTGATATTGACATGAGGCTGCTTCATTTATGTCTCACTAGATTTTCCGAAATGAAGATTCATGATCCACTACAAGATTGCTTTTCAAATGGAGACCAAACTCAATCTACATCATACAGACTGCAATTGGAATACATTGACATTACATAGGATACCACTTCCTAGTGAGTTACTAAACCGTCTTGGTTAACCTATGCATATTACTCACTTTATACACGATAGGTATCTTCAATAAGACATCATTAACATGTAATAGCAAATTAACCGGCATAATAAATTATGACTAAAATATATTATGCTTCTTCAAACTACATCGAGTACTGACCTGTTATCGGGAACGGATGGTTAAAGGATTTCTCCTTAAGCATTTGACCACAAGATTTCTCTCAGAATATGAAGTAGCTTGTAAAAAGATAATATGGAGATTATTCTTGCTGGGAAATTTCGCGGACCCTAGAATATTCTTCTTTACTAACAACAAGAAACCTTTTCTTCCACTGAATAGTCAAACAGTGAAAATCTCTGCAGATCTGAAGTTGATGTTTTCAACCATTTCCAAATAGTAGAAAACCTCCGCAGATTACTACTTAAAATAATACAATTTTCCTTTGATTTAAGTATGTCAATCACAACAACAGATCACAGAATACTTTGTACCTTTGTCCAATACAGATATACTGATCAATTAATTATTTAGGGTTAGGGTTAGGAAAAGAGAGGAAGAAAAAGAGAATGAGAAAATTAGGGTTGAGCATTCCAAGCACTCTTCCCAATGATTAACAATATATATACGACACAGCCTTCTCTGCATATCTAATTTCTTTAGTAGCTTGAAACCTGGAAGAAAGAACAAAAAAAATTAGAAATTTTACATATTTGAAGACTGCTGATATCACTCCAGCAATATATTTTCACAAGGCCAAGTTTGTGTCGTTGATGCAACATGGAACCGAGTGAATACAGGAGTGCCACAGGTAAGCGACATTGTACCAAAGAAATGACTTAGTAAAAGATATCCAGCCCTAGTGCCAGCAGTGGCACTTGGCTCCATCTAAGACTGGCAACCCTCAGAATTTTATCGTTGCAAAATTGCTTCCGTAGGAGTTTGATCGGTGGAATGAGAGACGAGGGGGTGACCGGTGGTCCTGCGCCTGCGGCGGGTGGTGCGTTGGTGGTGGTGCAGAATGGAGATTATATGTGCAACGGCTGTGGCAACCTAAATTTTAGACGGCAGAGCGTTGGCATGCTAGAGCGTGTGATGCCCATTGGAGCAAGAGAGTTACCATCAAGAACTGTTTGAACGTTAACACCAGCACCGGTGGGAGGATGTGTGGTGACAAGCAGACAATTATCTCACCGCATCAACGACGAGATCTTCGCAATGGATGGATCATCGCGGGGAAAAAGTTCAAGAGGGTTAATCAGCTTTATCAATCGCAGGCCGGTATAACCGGAAGGCAGAGGAGGCAAAATACCGCCGGAGATCGGAGCAGGGATAGTGATTTTTATGTGAAGGGGAAGGATCTAGGTTCGGGGGTGCAGCACCCCAATAGAGCCCAGCCAACGGCCCTGGTGGGCCCAGGCAAGCCCCCGAATCTTTCCCTTTGGTCGTTAATGGCAACATTTATGAGGATAATAAATCGCTCAACCAAAAGAGGATGGTTCTGCTACTTTTCGATTCATCCACAGAGAGTTATAACGAGGACTGTATTCTCATTAAAGAGTCCTTAAATTGGTTGCTCGGCAACCATTACAAAACGGGAATTACAGTGTCTAAGATATCTACTGATTGCCTATTGCTGGTAATTGCCGAGGAGGCAGTTCGGGCGGTTGAGACTTTGCACAAGATGGGGACGGTCCGGTGGGGAGGTACGGAGGCTCGTTTTGTTCGTTGGGAGGAAGATTTGTACAGGACTTCGCTTCAAAATGGGGAAAGCAACTTCTGGATGCGCATCCATGGATTACCGCCTCACACTTGGACCAATGAGGCCCTCAGCGGTATCAGAAGAAGGTGCGGAACTTTCCTTGGGACCGACCCTTCCACTGCAATTGGGGAGGATATCTGATTCGCGAGGATATCAGTGTGCTCCGAGGACGCTAGCCGAATACTGCGGAGGGGAGATGTCCTCGTTAACGGGTGCCGCTATAGGTGTTGGTTCAAACTGGAGTGGGGTAAAAGGATACTGGTGGTTGATAACTGCGAAGTAAGAGTCAGAGGGATAAGGCCCGGTGATGTACAAGACTCGACATTCCGACGGGACGAAGTTCTCCGAGAGAACGGTGGGGTTAACGGGAAAGGGGAAAGATTGCAGCCGACGGAGCTCCCAGAATTCAATAGCTCGTGGATCGGGCTCCATTCCGATAGGTGTTTGGTTCCGATAGTGGACGGCTCCGCCAAGGAGGCCCACTACCATCTCGAATCGACATGGCATTATCGGATGGATCAAACAGATCGGTTGGTCTTGGACCGTTGGAAGCAGGTTTTTTCCGATGCTCACATGGCCAAGGGAGGTCACCGTAGGCTTTATAGCCAACAGAAGGACGAACAGACATTTCAGATGGCTCAGATGAAGTCGGTTGCATTGATGGTTGAGGTTCACGCGCAAAGGAATGGATCGAAGGGACAAGTCGAGCCTTCTTTGCTTCTCGAGGAGGGAGTATTTAAGGATGGCAGTCGAGTTACAACACGTGGAGGGCTAGTTTGTCACTCACCAGTTCTTTGTGAGGGGTTGTACATGTCAATCTTCTCTCTCACACACATGGCAATCTCTCTGGAGGGACTGGGTTCCCCGTTGACGCGGCTTCTTACTCTCGAGTGTGCGACACTGTCACCTCAAATGATGTTCGGGTTGTAGGGTTAAGCATAGGTTGGTCGTCTGGGACCAAGGAATGGCCTACTAGGTTGTGGTCCTTTACAGACCGCCTATCTTGGTCGAGAATCCTTGTGGGCACTTGACTAAAGTTCCGTCGATTTCGCAGCCTAGGTATATTGGGCCTGGGTTGCACCCTTGTTTTTCTAATATTTCAGTGGGTCGTGTGTGCAGATGTAGTGAAACTCAATGCGGGCCCGATTGTAAGCAATATCCCCCAGCGCAACTATCACCTCCGGAGAAGGGGAGGAATGGTCTCGCCGATCATAATTATACTGTCTCGGACTCTATTGAACAATTCTCATCAAATGGTGAGCCCGCGGTGGCTTCCTAGGTCGAACTACAAGGGTCCGAAGGGGAAAGGTTGGCTAATCTAGGTGAAAGTTTAGGGGTGTCTTTCAATGGTCTGCGGCACACCCTGGTCAAAGTGTATCGGGATATTCTGGAAAAGGCAAGATGCGACCTATAGTCGAAAGGATCAGCGAAATTAAGGGTAGGGTCAGATCCAGATGGGGTCTATTTTACTCCCGGCATAAGAAGGGAGCCATAACATATAAGGGTAAAAACATGCAGGCTTCGAGACGTGGTTCCCCTTATGCGACTCCGCAGGAGAGGTGTTAGCAGGGTGGCTTTGGTGGGTTGGTTTTTATTTGGTTTCTTTATGATGTATCTCAGCTGGAATGTGAGAGGGTTGGGTGATAGGGACAAAAGGTTGCTGGTTAAGTCTTTCATCAGAGGGCAGAATTTGAGGTGATTGGTTTGCAGGAGACCAAGTGGGTGTCGGTGAACGAATCGTTGGTTCACTCGGTTATAGGCGAAAGTTCATGGGAATGGTTAGCGATTGGCGCGGTTGGTAGCAAGGATGGGGTGCTCCTTGCATAGGATGCATCTATTTTCAAATTAGTGGATTCGAAGATGGGTAGTTACGTGGTTGCCGCCCTTCTGCAAGATAATAGGACTGGTCACCAGTGAGTGGCCATTACCGTGTATAGGCCGACGGTTAACAGTCTCAAGCGCGAGTTCTTCTTCGAATTGCGTGCTATGATTAATAGATGGGACTGTCCCGTTTGTGTGGGGGGAGATTTTAACGCCCTTTGTAACGCGGGGGAAAAAAACACGGGGCAGATAGATCTCACGACAAAAGATCTATTCATGGAATGTATTTCGCAGGGTGCCCTTTTTTATTTGAGAATGGCCGGGGGGCGGTTTACCTGGTCAAATGGTCAGGAGGCGCCAATTTTGTGTAGATTGGAGAAATTCCTATGTGGGAGACTTTCTTGATCTAATGGTGAATGCATCGGTACAACTTCGGCACACATCCATTTCGGATCATAAGCCAATTGTGCTTTGCTGACCAGATAGCCCTTCATTGGGAATCGTTTCGGGTCCATTTCGGTTTGTGAATGCATGGTTGTTGGATGAGGACTTCAAAGGTAGACTGGAAGGGTGGTGGAATCACAGCCATATTGTGGGCACGCCGTCGTTTATTTTTACCACTAAGATGAAGCTGCTAAAAGGTCACATAAAGGCATGGAATAAAGATAGGTTCAGGGTGGGTGGTGGGCCGGCTGAAGGAAGGCCTTCTGGAGGAGATTGTGATATTTGATCAATTGGAAGAGTGTGGCATGCTATCGAAGGAGGATAGGGAGGTCAGGTTGGCGCTTAAAGCGGCTTACAATAAGAAAGTGTTGGAAGAGGAGCAGATTTGGTGGCAAAAAGTTAAAGCTCAGTGGCTGCGAGAGGGAGATGGCAATACTAAATTCTTTCACGCCATAGCGAATGGTCAGCGGAATCATAACTGAATCGCGGCTATTGAGATTAATAGGGTCAGGTATACAGACGAGAATGTGGTGCATGCTAAGATAGTAGATTTCTGTAAGGGTCTGTATGATTCGAAGAGGGGGAAGACTGTCTCTGGAGGGTGTGGCCTTCAATTCTATCGATGCAGATAAGACAGCGTTCCTTGAAAGGAGGTTCATGGAGGAAGGAGTGAAGGATGCTTTGGAGAAGCTGGGTAGTAACAAGTTTGTTGGCTCGGATGGATTTACCATAGAATTCTTCAGAGCTACATGGCATATTATAGGTACGGACTTCATGGTTTTTTTGGATGAGTTTCATATGTATGACAAGATGGCTAAGAGTATCAACTCCTCGTTTATTGCTCTTATACCTAAGTGTACTGGGGTCAGTGACATCGCAGACTTCAGACCGATCAGCCTAAAGGGGTGTACCTACAAGATTGTTGCTAAAGTGCTGGCTACTCGTCTCAAGGGAGTGATAAGTTCACTGATTTCTAATGTGCAAGGAGCTTTTATCCCTGGTAGACAGCTTTTAGACATCGCAATTACAACAGTGGAAATAATTGACTCGGTTAAAAAGCGGAAGGATAAGGGTTGGAGTTTCAAGATTGGCATGGAAAAGGCGTATGATAGGGTGCATTGGGATTTTCTCTATTACATGTTGTTCAGAATGGGCTTCGGTGACGTTTGGAGGAAATGGATGAAGGGCTGCTACACGTCGGTTAGGTTCTCGGTGTTGTTTAATGGGGCGCCTCATGGGTACTTCAGAAGTAAGAGAGGGCTTCGTCAAGGATGCCTACTTTCACCGATGTTATTTAACTGCATCAGGGAGCCTCTTCATAGATTATTCTCGAGGGCGGAAGATCTTAACCTCATCATGGGTTTCACGGTGGCGGACAATGGTATGTCAATTTCCCACTTGCAATACGCCGATGATACTATGGCGTTCTATAACGGAAGTCAGGGTGATGCGGAAGTCACGGCGGTCACCGATATTTTGGTTCTCTTTGAAGGAGTGTCAGGTCAGAAGATCAATCGGCACAAGTCCAGCCTGGCTAGCACTAACATCCCCAATGTTGAAACAGAGAAAGTTGTTGCGTTGGTGGGATGTAGGAAGGAAACTTTGCCTATCACTTACCTTGGAATACCTTTGGGTATCGGGATGTGTAGAGCGAGGAGCTGGGAGGGGCTGGTGCAGAGATTCCAGAAAAGGTTGACTACATGGAAAAGCAAGATGCTTAGCAACGGGGGGCGGCTCACACTCATCAAATCTACTCTTGCTTCCATACCGGTTTTCATGATGTCGATCTTCAGGGCTCCGGTAAGTATTACAAAGAAGTTAGAGAAGATTTCTCAAGAATTTTTGTGGAATGACAACGGGAATCGCAAGAAGTTTCATCTCATGAAGTGGACAGAGTGCTGTGACCACAAGGACAAAGGGAGCTTAGGTATTCGAAGGCTTAGGATTATGAACATAGCCCTCGTCGCAAAATGGTTTTGGAGAATCGAAGAAGGTATAGAAAGGAATAAGCTTTGGTGGTAGCTGGTTACCAACAAATATGAGGCGTCGGAAGAGCCATGGCACTACAGTTTTAGGTCCAATATTCAATCAGCCTGGTGGAAAGAGGTGAAGCATTGGGCGAGTTTCATTCAAAATGGTACTAGGTACAGTTGGGGTGATGGTCAACGGATCCTGTTTTGGAAGGACATCTAGGTGGGGGATCAACCACTTCAAGTTAGGTTCCCCGCGGTATACATACGTATATATGTTCTCTGACTCCAAGGATGTGATGATTAGCCTTTTCTTACAGTCGATGCAGGGCTCATGGGTTTGGAATATTCCAACTCACCACGGCCTTAGACAATGGGAAGTCGTCGAATACAGGAACCTTACATGCCTCATCAAGGGGTTGACAGCCAACAATAGTAATAGGGACCGAAGACTCTGGAAGTATTCGGCCAAAGGGGCCTTCTCAATCAAATCTATGTACAATCAGGTTTTCAACCTGGATAGGATTAGTAGTAGTGGTCGTTAGTGGCCTGGATTTTGGAGAATCAAGATTCCGCCCAAAATTAAATTCTTTGCGTGGACAGTAGTGCAGGGAAGACTCCTTACTAGGGATCAGCTGGTGAGGAGGAACATTCCAGTGATAAATAAATGTCTCCTTTGCATGAGGGATAGAGAATCGGTGGCACATATCCTTCCACATTGCTCTTTTGTGCACAACATTTGGCGTAAGATCTTTGGTTTCTTCAATGTCTATTGGGTTATTCCAAAAGGGCTGCTCACATGATGGAAATGTGAAAGGCAGCTGAGGTGGATAAGCATCGGAATGAGCTATGGCCCTTGACTGTGTATGTGGCGTTTTGGGCAATCTGGATTGAGAGAAATAGTAGTGTTTAGAAGAAGGGCTAAGCCGCTTGGGATGGTTATTCGTGAAACCAGGGACCTGATTGTAAGTTGGAACACTATAAAGATGGCTGATTTTGAGGAAGGGTTGCAGCATTTTCTGCTGCTCTAGGACTGTTGTGCCGGCTAATGGTCTCGGGGTGGTGTGTTGCGGCGGTGGCTATTGGGGGATAGGCTTCGTCATGGCTTTGCTCGGGTTCCCGGGTGGGTTTTTGGAGTGCTTTCTGTTTTTGGGTAGCGTCTTACTACCCGCTAAGGTTTGTATTTCTCATCTCTTTTATTTTGATGTTATATTTAGAAATTCCAAAGGGGATATTCTGGAATGCTATTCCAGCCCTCTTAGAGGAGGGGATGTTGAAGAATGTGAGTTGCAAGCAATAGAAAAGGGTATCAATCTGGCAAGAGTGCACAACTATCTCTTTGGGTGGAATCAGATTCATATCAGGTCATCCGATTTACAAATAAGGACGTTGAATACCCATGGAGGTGTTGGGGCTTATTGCATTGTCTAGACAAGGGGAAGGAAAAATTCATGAAGATCTCGTTTTCTAAGATATGGAGAGAAGGGAATGCTTGTGCAGACTTTCTACCGGGTCAGGGACTTAATGCAGTGCCACATGATATATTTAATCTTCATAGAAGGGACTTGTATTATTCTCTTAGTCGGTTGTAATGAGGTGATGGGCTCTTGGATTTTGAGAGTGATGGCAATGCCGAAACTCTCAATGCTCATGTTATCCTTGTGCCCTTTTTTTATGTTACTCCCTCCATTATTTGGTTTTAATAAATGGGTGAGGACCCTCCAACCTCAAGCTTAATAATAATTAAAAAAAAGAAAAAAAAAAAAAGGTTTTTCTTTCTTTCGCTTATATATATATATATAGGTAGTGATCCTATCACTCTTTTCATGGAACATAATCTCATGACTCGAGCTATCATTGATTGAATTTTTAAGTCACCTGATATGACATGCAACCAATAGAAGCTCGAGTCATATATACCGTAATCATTTATTCACAGGGACACTATACTGCCAATAAGTTTCTCACTAACATATGGATAATGCTTGCATCTAATAGCCCAATTTTGTTATTCTTTTTGTTTCTGCAGCTGTTACATATATTGACTCCAGCGCTATTCAAGCTCTTAAAGACTTGCATCAGGAATACAAATCACGTGACATCCAGGTAATAGATCTCTCGCAAGAATGTAAAATGATTCAATAGAAACATATGCCACCCATTGTGGCAACACTGGATGAGGATCTGATGGTAGTACGGCAGGGCTCCCTAGCAACTGTGCAAGCTGACAAAAGCTGCACTGAGTGATGACATGGCCATTTACCACTACTACTTCTTTTCCTTGTAGTGTTGGAACCATAGTTGCCAGTAGTTGGTGTGAGGTACTGGTTATGGTACCGGTATGGGTACCTAGTATGTTGTGGAGAACACAGTTTCGGGTATGTTCGTTATTGGTACATCTTTGGTATGATGTTGGTACAACATAGATACCAAATAGATGTATTAGCTTTGTTATCGTTTCAAAAAAAAAACAATATATATACGATCTTACATACAACACAGACTACGGCATCATGGATAGAGTGGTAGATGTAAGTAACTCACATACACTCTACACCCACAATAGACTACTCACACACCCAATACAATAATATATCTCTACACTCTCCCTCAAGTTGGGGCATATATATCTATCATGCCCAACTTGCTGGTGAAATTGTAAAGCCAACTTCCACTAACAGCCTTGGTGAGAACATCTGCCAAATAATTTTCAGATCTGACTTGGGGAATGCACACTTCTTTAGATTAAACATTCTCATGAACAAAGTGACAGTCTACCTCTATATGTTTTGCCCTTACATGATATACCAGATTCTGAGCAATTTGATGAGCGGCCTTATTATCTCCATACAAAAACATAGGAAGCTTTACCTCAACTCCCAAATCGGGAAGAATATGTCTCATCCACATTCCTTCCCTAGTGCCTTTAGACATAGCTCTATATTCTCCTTCAGCACTTGAGTTCAAGACCACATGTTTTCTAGATTTCCAAATGACCAAATTTCCACCCAGAAATGTGCAATAGCCTGTGGTAGATCTCCTATCATAAACGAAGCATGCCCAGTCAGCATCAATAAAAATCTCTACATCAAGGTGACCTCGATCTCTATATAGAAGTCTTCGACCTAGACTACTCTTCAAGTATCTCAAAATTCGGTAGACAACATCAAGATAGATACTCCTTGCAGAGTGCCTGTACTGCCTAACAACACTAACTGCATATGCTATATTTGGTCGTGTCATAGTGAGATAGATGAGTTTACCAACAATTTGTTCATACATGCGAGCATTCTTGAGTGGCTCTCCTTCACTTCTTGGAGTCTATGATTCTACTCAATGGGTGTAGTATTGGCTTACATCCCATCATTCATGTATCTATGAGCACATCCAAGGTATACTTCCTTTGAGACAATGTAATACCTTTCGTGGATCTAGCAACTTCAATTCCAATAAAGTACTTTAATGGACCTAAGTCTTTGATCTCAAAGACTTTACCCAAATATCATTTCAACTGAAGTATCTCATTATTGTCATCACCCATGACAATGACATCAACGTATACCAGCACCGTTGTAAGATGCACTTTTCTCTTTACAAACAAGGTATGGTCATACCGTCATAGTGACTCCTATGATATCCCATCTTCATAATTGTCTCACTAAACTTCTGAAACCAGGCTCTAGGAGACTGCTTTAACCCATAAGTTGATTTCTTTAATCTGCAGACTCTCTCAAGTTTCCCCTGTTTTACATACCTCGGTGGTAATGACATGTAAAGTCCCTCCTTTAGGTCACCATCAAGAAAGGCGTTCTTTACGTCCAACTGATATAAGCGGCCAATTTTTACAAGCAGCTAGGGATAATAAAATCCGAATAATATTAGACTTAGCCAGAGGAGCAAAAGCCTCTTGATAATCTACACCTTACATCTGTGTAAAGCCTCTGTGCGATCAGGTCTATACTTCACAGTATATAAACTCACTTGCATCCAACCACCTTTTTGAGGGGAAGATCAACAACTTCCCATGTATGACTAGATTCAAGGGCATTCGTTTCCTGTACCATAGCCTCCCCACTTTGGGGAGATAAAGCATTAGACACAAAAGTAGGAATAGAGATAGAATTCTAACTAATAAATACACGATGAGAATCTGACATATCTTCGCAAGAAACATACTTACTAATAGGATGACGAGTACATGACCTAGATGACTTTCAAAGAGAAATGGGAAGTTCGATCTCACTTAGATTTTGTGGGCCTTCCTCCGGTAAAGGACTTTGGTCAATAGTCTCTGAAGGATGTTCTTGTGGTGGCCCTTGTGGTACACTAGTCACCTTGAAATTCTTCTTAACATAGAATTTTCCTTCTTTCACTTTTGCAAACTCATCAAATGTGGCTATTGTTCTGTTTCTTCATACTCTTCATCACCAAAGTCGGGAAACACATCATTCACATCCACCCTACATAATTCTTCTACAACCCTTGGAGCTGGGTCGCAAACAAAAGTCGAAACTGTTGATCGACTACCGAGGGAACGGAAAGAAGATTTATTTTACATGTGTGCACTCTTCACCATAAGTCTCCCCCTGAAGAGGGCACTAAAATCTCTCCCCCTGTCTTGTATAGAAGGGAGTACTTCGAAGAATGTCACATCCATAGTAACAAAAAAATTTCGGGAGGTAGGATCATAGCACTTATAAGTTATAACCCTTTTAAGTAGGAGGATATCCAACGAAGATACGACGAGTGGTTTTAGGATCAAGTTTGGACCGATGCCCTGTAGGAATATGGGCAAAACACAATGACCCAGAGACACGAGAGGGAATGGAGAATAGACCACGATCAGGAAACACTAATTTGCACGGGATTTGCCTCGGAGAACTGAGTAGGCATGCGGTTGATCAAGAAGATAGAAGTGAGAACTTCTTCCCCATAGATACTTGGGAACATTCATTCCTAACAGAAGAGAGTGAACAACTTCAAGGGCATGATGGTTTTTCCTTTCGAATACCCCATTTTGTTGATCGGTATAAGAACAAGTGGTTTGCCACCCAATTCCATGTTCACATAAGTATGTGTGAAGATGGTGAGGCTTCCCCTCCATCATCAGAGCGCAGAGCATTAACGTGGGCATGAAATTGAGTTTGAACCAATTTCTGAAATGTAGGAAACACATAAGCAACTTCATCTTTGGTTTTAAGCAAATAATGCATGGTATAACGAGTGCAATCATCAATAAAAGAAACAAAATATCTATAACCATGAGCAGAAGTAACAGGAGACAGACCCCAAGCATTTGAATGTATAACCTCAAAAGGAATTTTACTTCTACTATCACTAATAGTTAGCAAACTGACAAACTTCACACTTAAACAAGGGCAAGTCACAATTTTGAAATTTTTCAAGAAAGAGTAAGGAAAGACGAGAAATCAATAGGTGGCCACATCGAGCCTGGCACAATTGAAGCTCCATCCTGGCACTAGTAGCTAGAGGTCTTTGTATCCTCTGTAGATCCAACACCTCAAACAAATAGAGTCCATGCTCCTCATGACCAAGACCAAATATCCTCCCCGAAGTTAGGTCCTGCAACACACAATGAGAAGGATAAAAGTGATAAATTTGTGCATCCAATGCAAAACCAATTGGCTATGAGTGGAGGGGCCCGAGATATTATAAGGGGATAAGGGGAGAGGCAAAGCAACAATTTAACCGATGTGGAACTTCAACACACCCCCGCACGTGTTGGCGGGACTGAGTCAAATCACATGGACAATTGAACTGGGTGACGTGGAATGGAGAAGGGCCTGCTCTGATACCATGATAAATTTGTGCATCCAACTCAAAACCAATTGGCTATGAGTGGAGGGGCTCAGGATATTATAAGTGGGGAGGCAAGGCTATAATTTACCCGATGTGGGACTAAACTTCAACAAAAAGGTCATGCAACAGCTCAAATATTTGGTTAAACAACTAAAGGATAAAAGATTTAAAGGCATTTTGGGAACAAACAATGTAGAATCTAATGGTAGGGTACCCAATTGGATGATTCGCTTTCCTTGCACAGGAACAAGAGAACCATCCGCAACACGAATCTGACAACTATCAAAAACGCTAGAGAGAGTAGAAATAAATGCGACATACTTGTCATGTGATCGATAGCCCCAGAATCAATGATCCATGGGGACAAGGAAGAGGATGATGCCTGCGCATAGCCATAGGTACCTGACTCAGTCAAATGGGATGAACTGGAGGATGGTCCTGGTAAAGAAGTCTGTGAAATGGCAACACGTTGTTGAAGGCTCTAGAGATCCTGTACTCCTTATGAATACGAGTGACCTGCCCAGGTGATGATGCAATCTTTGTTGTCAAAAGCTACGCCTAGGCCCTTCTTAGCCGCTAAGGCCAGGCCTAGCGCCTAATCGCTAACTGCTTTAGGCGCTAATGTAAAAGGCACCTGCTTCCTGTTTCGAAGTGGGCCACACTTAAAGCAGTCAAAGTGGTGATTTTGGGCAACTTATAAATATTAGTTTTTTAAGACAATAAGAACTTATATAACTTGCAAAATTATTAAATTATATAAGCTATACAACCTATATAACTAATAATTTTATAAGTACATATGATTTTTATAATAAATTTAACATATAAAATCAGTATAAATTTATTTCCTAAGAATTAAAACGATTAGCTAGATCTATTTTCTGCCATGGGTCAAAATCTCGTCTGATACCGATACTATCGTCCAATACGTATCGGTTTTGGACTTCATCAATACGGTACATTCAGGGTACCGTATCGGTGCCTCCCATTCAAAATACCAATGTACCAAACAATACATACCAATGTATCATTTGGAACCGATACGTATCGTCCAGTACGTATCGGTTTTGGAGCTGGACGATACTTATCGGTTTTCCGATTTTTTAACCCATGTTTTCTGCATCATCTCTCAGTTTACCAAAGTCCCTAAATCTTGTCTGCATTGTAGCTCATCCATTGGAAGAAAAAGAAGAAGACAACACTCGATCTCTCTCTCTCTCTCTCATATTATTGCACAGGGGTTGTGCCAAAAGAAAATACAAGAGTGATCTATGAGTTAAGGGATATTGTTAAGCAAAATATCTTGCACAGGGTCAAAATCTCGTCCGATACTAATACGTATCATCTGATACACATTGGTTTTGGACTTCACCGATACGATATATTCAGGGTATCGTATCTGTGCCTCCCATAAAAAAAATCATGTACTAGACTATACATACCAATGTATCGTCCGGAACCGATACGTAACGGTTTTGGAGTTGGACGATACGTATCGGTTTTCTGATTTTTTAACCCATGATCTTGCAAGTTCATTCTTTCGACTTGCAAATATAATAGAGAATATTTTAGAGAAGTAGGATGTCTTTCATCAACTCGTGGGACTCTAATCACTTACCAACATTTATCGGTGCACTTTTGTCCACTTAACGAGGTCAAGTGCTACGCTCTGAAATCATTCGTTTGTAAATTGTACAATATTGGTCAAAATCTCGCACTACTATGGCTGTGTGGACACTTTTTAGAAGGCATGTCCCAATGTGAATAGTCAACACGACTCTTTGGACTGTAGACTCGAGAAGTTGTCTATAAGGTGCATAGGCATTTGACCAATTGTGATACATATGTTATCAATTTACAAACAAGTGTTCAATTGGCATTCCAACATATAAATGAGACTCAACCCAAAGTTCTTTTCACTAACCATTTGATCTTTTGATCAAACAATAAAAATTGTTTGAATCACCTAACCTAAATATGGACAAGAGTACCATATATCATTCCACTATATAGCTTATCGACATTATATGCTATTTTCCTTTCCCATAATTCATGTTAATTATTTGTATGGTAGTCTGTATGGTACATTGAGTCATGTGCTACACAATTTATACAAAAATCAAGAATTACTTTTTCTTGATGCCTAGACCCCGCTTAGGACCCAAGGGGTTCGCCGCCTCAAACCTGCCTAACGCTTTTGACAACATTGGATGCAGTCATAGAAGGAGCTGAAGTAGGTGTAGCAGTAACCGGAAGACCTGTCGCCTCATCACTAGCTATCTTATGCACTGCCCTGGGAGGAAACTTGGGCTTGCCATGAAAATCCCAGCATGTATCTATCAGATGTCCCTTCTTCCGCAGTGAGTACATTTCATTTTTCTTTGTCATCTCCTGAAAAATTACCACGGCAACCTCTACCACCACGAAACTGAAAAAAGGATGGGAGCACAGACCTCTATGGATCACCCCTCTAAGGACCAACATGCATGTAATACCTATGACTCCCCTCATGGAGTAACTGTGCAAACACTGAACCAATTGGGGGACATTCCCCTCGTCCCAAAATATTAGCTGCGGTGGCTTCATATTCGAGGTTCACACCCCTCAATAAGTTCAAACACTTTCTTCTGATCAACCATCTTCTAAACCTTGCCACTACAGGCGCTACACATATCACTTTCCTTATATTGTGGTAACTCATCCCATCATGATCGAAGTTGAGTGTAATAATCACTCAACGATCTCTCTCCCTGACGACAATTGCTTATCTTGTCACTAATCTGAAATATCTTTGCCAAGTTTTGTTATTGTGAGTAAACAGGCGCTACATATATCACTTTCCTTATATTGTAGTAACTCATCCCATCATGATCGAAGCTGAGTGTAATAACCACTCAACGATCTCTCTCCCTGACGACGATTGCTTATCTTGTCACTAATCTGAAATATCTTTGCCAAGTTTTGTTATTGTGAGTAAACTTCACAAACAACCTCCCACAAAGGATGAGCTGTAGTAAAACTCATAAACGACTCACTAATGTCAGGCTGCATAGACTGAAGCAGTAAGGTGATCACATACCAATTCTTGGATTCCCAGTCACAGTAATTGGGATCTGTAACATCAGGGGGAACTACGGTACCATTGATGTACCCCAGCTTCTTCGCCCCCAAAACCACATATTCAGATCTAGAACATGACAAATAATTCTTAGCATTGAATTTTGTCATGATAACTAGGAAATCATGCGACCCATACCACTGCCAACACCCACTTTAGAGTCCTTCATGAGAGATGCTCACAAAGCTCTAATCAACAAACAAATACTACAAGGACACTCTTCTTTCCGCGGCTATATAGCCTCACAGAACCCTCAAAGATATCGCAACTGATTCAATCGAATACACAGATACCAAATATGCAGCCATGGCTGATCACAAATTCATGCAAGACCCCAAAAGACAATTTTCGTAGCATCTACTCCAGACAATGATGAAAAACAGCAAGATATATGCTTTAAAATAATGTTACCAATGTTAAGGAGGGGCTGATGAACCAGCTGAGGAATTTCTGACGCATTCCGGTGACGTTTGACAGTTTTCTGGCGATATTTTCAGCTCTGGCGACATAGATACAGATTCTGGCAGCTCAAAACACTCAAAGTTTTCACAAATCACTCATAGAGGCATCGAAAGCTTCTTACTAACTCATTTCGATGCTTCTTAATTAGTTTAGAGGAGGTCTGGGGAACTAGAACCCTCGCTAGGGTTTCTGGCTTCTGCAATAGTCAACGAAGGAGGCTGAGGAAGAAGACGAAGCTAGATGAAGGGGTTTTGCTGCTCAGATGCCAATGGTCCAGAAGAAAAAATGGTCGAAATAAAAAACGGATTCTGATTCATTAGGTTTCAACGAATTCCCATGACAAACGTCAGCTGAGGTCATCACTTACATCAGTAGTCGTCTGGTGACATCAGCAACGAGACGAAAAACAGACCTCCAATCGATCTGCTCTGGTACCAAGATAATTATTTAGTGATAGGATTATGAAGGGAGGAGGAAGAAGAAGAGGGGAAGAGAGAAGGAGAAAATTAGGGTTGACTGTTCCAAGCACTCTTCCCAACGCATTAGCAATATACCTACAATCTTACATATGACACGGACTACAGTGTCATAGATAGTGTACTAGATATAAGTTTCTCACTTACACTCTACACCCCACAATAGACTACTCACACACCCAAATACAATAATATATCTCTACATGATCTACCCAGAACTAATGACCATTGGATTATCTTCCATACAGAAAATTCAAACATTTGTGGTGACAGATATAGCTCTGAAAAAAATTACAACTTCCACCAAAGAATTCGAATCAGAGCAGATCCTGTTCCTTTAATTTCTTCTCAAACCTCTCCAAATTCATGAAACTTCCCTCAGGAATTCATCATATAGAAGCCGAACCCACACGAAGAATCGCAACCTATCAAATAATATGAAATTTGTGATGAACTGATGATGTTAGTTACAAGGCTGCTAATGTAAGTTATTAGGTCACAAGGACCACTCTATGCTTTTTATTGATTGAACTACCAAATAGAAGCACTTTTCTTCCTCTAAGATCTGATTGCTGATTTAAAAGGGAAGAGGTACCAGTGCTTCAAGACATGAAGATCAAAGGGGAATGGAAATAAAAACGAAGATAGAGATAGAGATATAGGAAAAGATTCGGGAAACCAGCAACCCATAAGAATCACATTACTGTCATCAAAGGAGAACTACGGCTTTTAAGTAAATGATTAACAGCCAACCACTAATGACAGAAAAGGACCAAAATACCAGTCGCCACTAATGACAGCAACTGACAACAATACCAGTCTCTAACTAGTACCTCTCATATGGTACTCTATTAATTTTAGATAATTAAAAGGCCAATTTGTTTGGTTGGTGTTACTACCACACCACTTTATGTTACAGCAACCTCACTTAAATAAAGGAAAAATCCATTGACTATTTTAAATCAGATGATGGAGATCGTTATTCGTTCTTATCTTCTTGAGGTAATTCAAATAAAATGAATGTGAACCATGTTTGATGGTACACTGATCACGTGCACTATTTGGGATGTGTACTACGTCGAATGAACTGACCATCTGATAGTAGGCCTGTGAGCTCAAAATCTAATGTATGGAAGAAGTGCGTGTGATCAGTGTACCATCAAACGTGGTTCACATTCACTTTTTGGGATTTGTGCAACGTGGAATGAACATCTGACCGTCTGATAGGAAGCCCATGATTTCAAGATCTATTATGTGGAAGATTGGTACAAAAAAATATCTCTGTTGTCTGATTTAAAGTAGTCAATGGAGTTTTCCCTTGTTTAGGGGAGGTAGCTGTAACACAAAGTGGTGTGGTAGTAACACCAGCCATTTGTTTTTAAGTTGCATTCCTTGTAAGGAATTCTTTCTAGCAGTATGATTTGAACCTCAGAAGAGATGTCATAATTTTACTACTAAATGGAGCAAATCATCAGGACAGCACTTATTTTAAATGTTTAAGAACTTTGTGTTAAGTAGAATGAACAACATTGTCAAGCAGTATAAAAGACCAAAGCTCATGAAAGCATACCTGAACAACCACATCTGGCAGTGCCCAACTCTGGAATGAATCGGAGAGCAGAGCATGATCTAGGTGATCTATAAATAGAAAATTCTGTTCAATTTCAGGAAATGAAGTTAAAACTCTTCGTAACCGTAGACCTGACAAGATATCAGCTACAACTGGCCAGAAAAGGTGCTTAGCCAAGAGAAGGGCTGCCCAAATCTCATCTTCCGAGCTAATAGCACCAATTAGTAGAAGCCCCTGGTCAGCACATTGAATTATTTCCAGAACTTCTGCGATTTGACAAGGAACACCATTAAAAGCATTAAAGTGTTGTACTCTGATGTACTTAGTAAATGGTTCAGCCTTTGATATCCACAGTTCTAATCCCTTCAAGCAGCTTGATGCCCATTCTATTGGAGTATCTTCCAATGGCTCTCTGAAGGGACAGTTAATATGGACAGGGCCATATGGGGTTTGTGTTGCAGTGTATACAGCAGAATCAACTGTTGTAAGTACCATCCTTGCAGGAATATCATCACTGGGTGGAGGAAGACAGAAGAAAAACCTCACAAACGAGCCAAAATGATTGACCTAAATTCCAAATAAGCAAAGGCAAGTAAGAAAATAGGCAAAATTAGGAAATGCAAAGACAATAAGTATCAAAATCTCACTCATTTTTGAAAAAATTGTTACCATTATTGACAAGGGCACAATCACAGAGGTTTGAGTTTCTTTGGAGTATACTTCCTACTCTTGTGTGACAGGAAGCTTGAGTTTATAAACTTTACAGTTTTGATTAGTCACCACTTCTATAGTGATGCCAAGATAACTATTAAGAATCAAAATGCCAATTTCTATGAAAATCCGCTGGCTAGTGGGAGTGAAATCCGAACTTCCGCTCTGATTTCATGGGAGATCTCATCTCCACTGCCGTCTATGATCATCTACACACGGCATTCTAAGTAGCATCATATTTATCTCAAGGAGATCATTTCCATGCCTACAACTTTGTAGAAGTGCTAGTGAGAGCCGCCCTCCAAACTTCTTATGGTGCAAAGGGAGTGCTATGTAGTCTCCATCTTTCAATCTATGACACGTTGCTAGGCAGGCTGAGATCAATTCGATCACTCACAATCACTGTTGTCATAAGCGATCGCTTAAGCGATTTTAAGCCACCAAATCGCATAAGCCATGGCTTATGGCTTATGCGATTTGGACTACATGTGATCACATAATGCTCTAACGGTCATATTTATGACCGTTGGAGCACTTATATATATATATTTTTTGTTTTTTGAGGCCTCACTACCTCTATAAAACGGTGGGTTGAGCCCTCTACTCCTCACACAACTATTTTGGCTAAAACTTCCTCTCTAATCTCTATTCTTTCCTCTCAATCTCCTTCCATCTTTTCTATCTAGTTTTTTATTTATTTTATGCATTGTAATCCTTTTTTTTAGTGAACTAAATCGTTGTAAACTTAGTAATATTAGTGTTAGTGTATTACAAAGCCTCAAAGGGGATAGACAGCCAGATGATATCGATTCCATAATAGTGAGATCGGACGAAGACGAAACAGAGGAAGAAGAAGAGTATATAGAAGAAGGAGATGATTCCGATGACGACAATGCTAGTGATGATGATGGAGGAGATGTACCACAATGGGTTAGAAATGAATGTATAAAGTACGTTGCTGGTACTCAGTATCAAAATTAAAGTTATAATTTTGAATATTAGTATGTAAAACTTTTTTAAATGCAAAAATGTCTACTCTTCCCTTCTAGAGACTTGAATACTTATTGTTAATTTATTTTTATTTTTTGAAAAAAAAAAGTATACCATGGCTTAAGCGATTAAACAATTCGCTTAAGCAAAATGGAGCCAAATCGCTTAGCATCGCTTAAGCCATTTGACAACAATGCTCACAATGATGTTTGGGATCTGGATGATCTACTAAAGAAATTGGCTACAAATATATATTCAAAACTAAGCTGAGAGCGTAGGATATTGTTGATAAGTTCAAGGGTAGGTTAGTAGTAAAGGATTTCACACAAAAAAACAATGAACAATTTCAATTATGAGTAATTTCTGATGGACGTAAAAACAACTTTCCGGAATGGACATATAAATTATAGATTTATATTAAGAACCATTAGGGATCCATTTGTTCAGCATATGGAACTAAAGGTACTAAAATTGAAGAAGACCTTATCTGGTCTGAAACAGGCTTCATGATAGTGGTGCAAAGTCATGCTATTATTAAGTAAGCTTAGCATCAAGCATTTTGGACTAATCTATATATGAAGTTTAGTGAGAGCAGGGTTCGGTCTCTTATACTTTATGTTGATGACATTTTTTATAGCTGGAAATGATATGCGAAAGATCTGGACTCATGAACATGAAGTTCGAAATGTAAAATATGAAATTCAGGAAAGAAATCTTCATCCTGGGCGATAGGATTGTACATGAAAGAAACTAATGACTCCCTTGTGCTCTCCCATGTACAATTATATTGATACTGCTTTAAAACCGTTTTAGCATGGAAACTTGTAAGCTCATTGTCATTCTATTCCTAATCCATATGAAGCTAACTGAACTTAGCAATCCTTAAATCTCTAATGAGAGAAAAGATTTTGTGAATACCGTATGCTTCCACCATTAGACACTTATGTATCCTTTGCTTTGGACATGACCTGGTTTACACCCTTTAATGGGCAATTCAGGTTAATCTAAGGACAAATCATTGACAGGCCATGAGAAGAGTATGGTATTTGAAAGGTACTCGGGATAGGACTCTTTGTTATTGCGGAAGGGATCTACTGTTGTAGGGAAACATCGATGTCAATTGGATACAAGATCTAACAAGAAGAAAATCTAACTCTAAATATATTTTTCTGTTGAAAGATAGAGTGGCTCATTACAGCAATAAGAATCAGAATTTTATTTCAACTTCCAAAATGGAAGTCATTAACTCTATGGAAATATTTAGTGTTCCCATCTCCTTCTTGAAGCCAATGAGCCTTAGACTTTTTCTTCCAAATGGCTTCCTCCTCAATGCATTTCTTATTATAGGCCATTTTAGAGCCATCCAGATGTCCCTTTCCTCTTTCTAAGTTTGTGATCCTCCCCAAAGGCATCAAAATTCTTTACCTTTGTGTGGATGTGTTCTTTCATCTTAGAGACATTCCCAAACCCCTCCTTATTCCATTCTTGATCTTCTCCTCGAGGTTCTTGATTTTGCATGAAAGGATGTAAGTAGGTGTTCCCGTGATCCTATCTTCATTCCACCACAATGGGACTCTAAATATGAAGTATTCATTACTCAGCCAGATATTTCAGAGCGGGACAGTGTAGGGCCCCCCCTCTGGAGCATTGGGTGTTTAGTATGATCAGGTTGTCATCAAAAACAGTAGTAGGCCAGCACTCCACCTCAAAATTAGGGTGAATGCCCATCCCCTCCGTCGAACAGAGAAATCTATCAAACATGTAGAAAGTTGGTATTCCTGGCCATTGGTCCAAGTGTACCACCCCCCTCCATCCCCGGATAGAAGAGGGCACATTCGAGATAAAATCTTCGAACTTTGCCATAGCCCTCCTGTCAATTTTATCCCATTTTTTTTAGTAGGTACACAGAAGACATTGAAGTCCCCCCCCCCCCCCCCCAAATGTACCAGTCCTCACCCCATCTACTAGAAATGGAGCTCAATTCAAGGAGAAAGTCCTCCAGGTGATCATCATCGCTCAGACCATACACCCTAATGACCACCCAATTGTGGCCATCATCCTTGTCCGTGAGATATGTCGAAACAGAGTAAACTCCAATCTCCACGTCAATTCTTTGGAAGCGGTTATTGTTCCAAGCTAATAGGATGCCCCCAACAGTCCGCTTAGCATCAAGGCATTCCAATCGCAATCTAAGCTGACCTTTTGGTTTGTGGTTTCATCCCATTTAGAGAGACAATGTCCGATTTCACTTTCTTGGCCCTGACTTCGACCATCGATCGTTGTCAAGATCACCAAGGCCTCTGGCATTCCATGAGGGAAAAAACATAAACACGGACGAATAGGAAGCTCAAAATCACCAAAGCTCCTAGGGAGGACTAGCATTCCCCCTCTCAGAGTATCCCCTCTTCTTTGCTTTAGCACAAGATCGAGTATAAGATAAGCCCCATTTGAGCCTATCAAGCTCCTTATGGCTCTTCACCTGGAAGCCTGTTTGCCCCTCTGTATCTGCATGTTGTGGAATACCTATGTCAGCTCCTCATGTGTGTCGTTAAAGCTCATACCATGTGACTTCCTGAATTCAATGATCTCCTCTCATCAGACATCTGGATGTGCTCTTCACAACTGTTGGAGCTCTCCACCGGCTATGGTGAAGGGTTTTGTATCATATTTATTTGGTTACATGTAAGTGGTGGGTTAATGGTAGTTGTTGTAGCCCCTTCACCACCTTACCCTCCATTGATAAAGCTAGGGTTCCTTCTGCTTCAGGATGAGGTATCCAAGTTGGGCCTTAGGCTGCCACGTACATCATTACAGATATTCACAACTCCCAAAGAAACAGATTGATCATTAGTACAACAAATGGGCCTAATACCAAATTAGGAAAAAAAAAAAAAAGAGTAGAAAGGTGCAGACGTAGGTTTTCCCCGGCCAACCTTAGTGGCCAAGAAATCGGCCATGAGTTGGTTGGACCATTGCACGTGTAGTGTGTGGGACCACAACAACTCTATAAGACGTGCATGTGGTTCCTCATGTATCCTGTGCCTAATCCGCTATGTGCTGAGTACAGTGTCTCACCCGAACATTCTGTTCCCCATGGTCGTTGTCGTTGATAGAGTCAGACTCCTCCGTAAGATTTGAAGTACTTGTTTCCCTGTCCAAGTCGTGCCTTGAGTTATTGTTGTTGTCCACGTGTCTTTCCTTGTTGGCATATGTAGCCTTTCCCACCCAAGCAGCTCCGATCAGACCATTATCAAATCTTGTGCCCATCATGACCCCAGGCGTCGAAGCAGCAGCACAAGTTTTGAATAGGGATTCATTAAGATTTCCCTTCTTGTTACATTTAATGTCAATACTACTTCCTCCGCGTGTCCCCGATGCATGCCCTATAGCAGTAAACCTCTTGTCGATTTCAGAGAAACCAATTGTTTCATTGGCTGGGAAACTGAACAGTCCAACCTTCTCGTTGAAGCCGTATTGCGTATGGAAAGCTCATATCTCGAGGAGTGCTGCAAAGGAGGGTTTTCCTCAGCCATCGGATCAAAGAAACCTTTTGTTTCCCCTATATTAAGGGCCTTCGGCCTCTCATCCACTTGAAATTTTAAAAAAAATCCAGTTTGGCTTCTCTATCTCAGCCCTCGTTGCTGCCAAGTCATCCCCCCATACTCTCAACATTCCTCGTCAGCCCCGTGTGAATTGTCCACGTGGTTTTCGGCCCTTCCAAAGTGAGGTTCTTCCTTCTCTGTTGCAATAACTAGGAGCTCTGGCGGGTAACATAGTCCCCTGTCACGTGAACCTTCCCCTGATCACCGAGCAGCATTTCTCCAGTTCTCGTCGAGTTCAGTACATCATCGGGTTTGATGTTTGTGGCATGTATTTTTCCATCATCTAGCGAGTACCCACTTTGACCTCTCCATCACTATCAGGCACCAATGTCGGTGTCTGTTAACCGTGATATCTCCCCATCGTGGGATACACCCTGTGGCCTCCGGCGCAACATGGATTCAAGTGCCTCGGGTGTCGGTGAGCATCGTCTTCCTCTGGTTAATTGTCAGCGAGCTTCGTCTCCCACAGCATCGGCCGAAGCCGCTGAGCACCTTCATGGTCCAGGCATAGATGGGGAGTTCGAAAACTTTTAGCCACATTTCGTTGGTTTCTTTTTGCATTTTTGTGCCGATGTCCACCTCCTCCACCTATATAAGTGAAGGGTGCAATCCTTCCATTGGAAGAAACTCTTTTTGGTGAACTCATCCACCCTCGCTTCTCCTTCAGTAAAACAAAGGAGGCATTTTTTTATATTTTGGAAATATGTATAGTATTCTTCTTCTCCGCCTCCCCAGGGATTGTATAAAGTTAGAAATATCACTGACACTAGTAGTTCCATTAATGATACGAAGCACCAATCATAGAATGCGACACCCTTTATGTCTATTGTCTTAAATATAGCCATCTACCGCAAAAGAAAAACTATTACCAGTGCTCCAGATGTTTTGATAATTACCAATGGGCCCCCTATCCTTATTCATCTTTGCAGTAGATGTGGTAGGTTTGCCATTAGGGATAAAGACCTTTGAGAACTTACAACCATAGTAGTCAAGGCAACGCTATGGTGACGCCATGGCGAATGGCGATAGAATTCACAATATGAACAGAAATTGCGGCAACGGTGAAATGACGATGCCATGGCGGAATGGCGTCATGGCGTCGCCATGGGGCTATTTATAAAATTAATATAATTGCTTATATTATAATAAGTAATATAATAATAAATTATAATTTTATAATCTATAAGTTATAATACTTATACATTAACTTATAAGTTATAAGTTATAGTTATAACTTTCAACTAATATATATTACTTGCATATATAAGAGTTACTTAGGGTTTGGAGACCAAATCTCCTCTCTCTCGTCTTCTCACTCTCTTACGCTGCACTTCTATTTTGTGTTTCACTTTCTCTCATGTCTCTCTGTCTCATGCAGTCTCCAACTAAAAAAATACAGGTACGCTATTATTTTTTAATCTCTATCGTCAATTTCTCAGCCCCTTTCTCTCCCACAATCTCAACCCTTGCTCTCTCGCAACACCTTTCTTTCACAGTCCCTTTCTCTCTCGTCTCTTTCTCAGCACAGTACCTCTCTCAACCCCTTTTTCTCTCAGTTGGCTAATTTTTGTTTTATTTGCACCTTCGCAAGCTCAAGATCTTCACTTTCGCAATCACTCAATCTTTTTTATGGGGTTTCTTGCAACCTCTATCACGAATTGAGCAATGGGCGACACTACAGTATGTGTTGTTGTGTACTTGAATATTTTATATCTTTTAATCTTTCTACATTGATTGATATTTCATATTTATATTTTATTTTCACTTGCTCATGTTGCGATTTTATTGATGTTTCATATTTCATAATTAATTTTTTCTCTCTATTTGTTGCTATTTATTTATGTCTGATTAATTAGTTGAATTTTTTTTATCTTCTATAAAAATATAAAAATTAAAAAATAGTAAAAATTATAAATAAAAAATAGACATTAATGATTAATATATAAAAATATATTAAAAAAATAAAAATAAAAGTAAATGGCCACGCCATGGTATAGCAAGCCTCTTCGTCATGACCTCGCCACATCGTCTTAACTACCTTGCTTGCAACGGGTTGTAAATGCCTCTTCAAAAGGCCTCTTTTATCTAGTGTTAGTAACTCCAATGGAGTCTGCCTAGATGGGAGGCACATACTGTCTATGTCCTCGATGCAAGTGGTACACAATGCTGCTATTAACGTTAGCAATATTACCACATTACTTTTGTATGGTTCTTCCATTCTCCCTGTTATCAACTATGTTGTTCAGAGCTCTATAAAAGAAATGCTCAGTCCCTTTGAGTCTTTTCCCTGCCAAAGACCATCCATTTAAAATCATTGCCTCGCTGCTTGGTCAAAGTTCACAAAGTTCTTTTATAGTCATCCATGTACTCCAATGGACACCACAATCCTGCATATGACAGTCGCTTAAAGTTGAGATTACCGCAGGAATTGCAACCCCAATCTCTTGTCCTAATAATTACAGTCGTTGCTGGAAATTTCCGTTCTGGTCGCCGTAGTGCATCCCCTTGTCGGTTTCTTTGTTGTTCAACAGAGACTCCTATCGTTGCTCTCTCTCTGTATCGATCTCTCTCGCCACCCTTAGTTCTTCACTTGAACGCCATTCATTTATTTCTTTTTTTGAATAAAAATAAGGGAAATTTTCATAAAATCCCCTAAACTTTCATCGCAATGTCCCACGGGCACCTGAACTTTAGGAAATCCAACCTAGACCCCCAAAGAATACAAATGCCCAAATTATGGCCCCTAATGTTAACGTTCGTCTCCTTTCTTACAGAAATCACTGAGTAAGCATGAAACCTAGTTGACATGTCGACAAACTTGACGGCCGTTTCACGCTTACTCGGCGATTATCGTCGATGACTGACAATGATGGTAGGGGCCAAAATTTGGGCATTTGTGTATTATTTGGGGGTCTAGGTTGGATTTCCTAAAGTTCAAGTGCCCATGGGACATTGCGATGGGAGTTCAAGGGGTTTTATGAAATTTTCCCTCAAAATAATGCCTTCCTTATCTATACAAATCAATACTGCTTGTCAAGGTAACTAATAAGTATGACCTATGTTCAGATTGCTTGGCGTAGTATGCATCAATTTAAGAGTTTATACAATCCTTGTGATCTCTCGAGACAGATGAGCGTAGGGACAATTTATGATCAATTAACTGGCGTTGTTAACCAACGTGAGTTCCTAGGACTAGGAGCAGTTTCTTTTACAAAGTGCCACAGTTTTATCATATATTCCTCGACTGAACACCCTAATCAGCACATTTACATCCAAGTTCAGTTCTACTTTTTCTCATGTCAAGTACCGTTATCTTCATTAACTTTAGTAACAAGCAGAAGCAGGAGAGAGAGAGAGAGAACATGCTAAGGAGTAGGAGAGAGTGAGCAACAGTTTGAGGGCACAGTAAAAAAAAAACACACCTAGAAAGAAAAAAAATGTGACCAGGTTTCAAAAGTATCAAAATTTAATATATAGTGAAATTAGCAGAGGTAAACCAGGACTTAATAAGGTCAAGGAATGAAGCCAGTGCTGGGAATGATGAGGTTATTAAATATATAGTGATAATACTCATTGAGTGTGGAATAGCTAGTATGGACTTTATCAACCCAAAAACTACTTATAATGAGACCAAAAACAAAGACAGTTATTCAATTGTGTTTCTATATATTTATTTAGTAAAGTAAAGAATGAAACTTGAGGTAGATATCAAACCTTATCAAACATATAACTTGAAATGTCTATACAAATATTAATGTTGCATGACCAAAGAGACTATTTGACCCATTTCTGACTAGACAAACAAATGCAGGTAATGATACCAGAAATGGATAAAACTACCTCTCATTTACAGCATGAATGTAGCCAATGCAGGAGATGGGAAGCAACAAAATAAGTGTTTGTAACAGAAAACAGTTTTCCCAGCAACTTTATTCTAAAGCTAACCTAATCCCTAAGTTGTACGGTACTTTCCACAGTTTTATGCAATGCACATACAAGTTTATTTCATGATTTGAAAAAATTTCATAAAACAATATCATAGTGATTCCTCTCCTAAGAGAATCAATTTAATCATGTGACAAAATACGGCACTTTTTGAAATACACACATATAGTACGCGTGTTTTGCCACATAGTACTAAATCCGTATAATACCTGTATTATTGAATACTATGCATATTTTAACATAATTTGCGTATTTCGCGTACTAAACTCGTTTTTCCAATATTAAACATTTTATTCCCATATTTATCATATTTAAAAAAACTTATTCTATATATATTTTTTTTAAATACAATAAAATTTAACTTAAAACCTATTAAACATTTTATTCCCGTCTTTTTCCGTTTTCTCCGTCTTCTATATGTCACAGTTTTTCTACTTCCAATATTTTTCACCTTTTTTCTCTCCATATTTTTCCCTTTTTCCCTGACGGTTTTGCTAGTTGAATTAAACCCCTATTCATATTTTGTCCCTATGAATCCAATGTTAAATAGAAGCATTTCAAACAAGCAATCCAGCACAATAGAGGATACAACAGGTGGTTATAAAGTGCATGTCAAAACCTGATTAATTGATTGGTTTGCTCCAACACCGTGAAGCTCTGGGGGGCGATCAGCTGTGAGTAACAAAAGTGGTACAAAATCATGACTAGCCTCCACAACCTGCAAATAAATCATTTCTCACTATATGAAAATTTTTAAAGCAGAAGGACCACGAAAGATAATAGATATTACACCCATGGAATTTTGGCACATAGAAAATAAGTTGTTGAAGCAAGTAACTAGCCAAGAAAAGTATCAGCAAAATACATTGAGTTTAAAATTTCTATTGGCTATGGAGACAAACCATTTTTAAATGACTAGAAAACACATTTTGAATGGCCAACATTCATTATTGGGCCATAATATAACGCACCATGACATCAAATGTTCAACCAACTCTAAATTATTAGAAGAAATGAGCTTCAAGAGGCCACCTTCATTTTCAGGACATCATATATAGCAACATAATATCAAATGCAACACAATTAAATGAACTCAGTAGCAATATCAAAATCATAAGCCTCACAGCTGGAAGCAGATTTGAGACTGCAGTGCCAGATGACGTTATCACAACTGCTGGTCTGTAAGATCCTCTCGCATATCCAATAGCATGAAATGCAAGGGAGCGTTCGTCAAAGCATGAAATGCAAGTTAAAAGGGGATGAGTAGAAGCAGCGACTGCAAGTGGAGATGATCTTGATCCCGGTGCTATACAAAAATACTGAAGTGATAAAACAAATTAGAAACATATAGTGAAATGATTGATAAACTTCAGAATACCAACACAAAACTTACTGTCAAACCAAGCCTAGAGCATTCTTCGATTATGAGTGCCGCCCATAAAGCATTGACATTTGCAGACTGTCGCAAAGAGTAAATTGGCATACGGGGACCACCAAACTGACAGTTAAAGATAGAGCAATCAAATTAACAGCGAAAGAAAAAAAGCTTCACCTGTATAAACTTTCACAGTTTAAATTAGTATTCAGACATGGACAACTGAATCAGCCGCAGACTGCATAAGCAATTATCGAAAGTATGTGATGTAAATTTCATGCACATTGGAAAATGCTGGTGTATGTTGGTGTGTCTATAGGAATTATCCCTAAGTTGGTGTGTGAGTTACTTTGGTTCTATGGTTTACTCTTTACATGTAAATGGGTGTGTTAACAATGGTGTGTGATTAGTAGTTTGTAAGTGATATATATATATATATATATACACCAATGAGAGAGGGATTTGAGAGTAAGACTCAACCCTAATTCTTTCTTTCTTTCATTCTTCCTCCTACTCCATCTTCTTCTTCACCTAACCCTAACCCTAACCCTAATCTACTAATTTACTTGGTATCAGAGCGATCGATTCACGACGCCAGAATACACCATCGTATCATTGATGCTGTTGCAGTTTTCTAATGTCATCATCGACATCACACTGACGACACTGCTGACATCAGCATGGTCCAACGTTGAGTTTGAAAACCTGTTTTGCTACGGGGTTTTGAGTGGAATCTACCCCCGAGTGTTTTTGTCTTCATGAGCCATCATATGTGAGGTCATCCTGGTGACCTATCGAAGACAGCCATTGTCGTCTTCTCCGCAAAGCTTTGGCCTGCAACTTCTTCTAATCATCATCAAATGGATTGAAAGATGTCTGAATCCCTATTGGTTTGACCATAGAAAATTTTTTTTTTTTTAATTGCTGTTTTGGGAAGGATTGTGATGGAATTCGATAAAGGGACTGATTTTAATTGCCGAGATACGTTCCCGTCTCTTCTTGTAATTTCTGGTCTTGTTCACAATTCAAGTTACGGGAAAGTGAAATATTAAATCTGATAAGTATATTGTCCGCACTATGCTTCTCATTATATTGCCTTGGAGCCAGGATTCTTGCAGCTTGTAGACCCTAAGTGGGAGTTGTGTAACCTGTATCTGTACTTAGATCTGTCTGTTGCAGCCCCGTGGTGGTTGTGTGGAACCAAATTTTATGACCAGAAATTGTCTTGGCAGCTGTGTGCACCTGCCTTAAGGTTGTAGAACTTAAATTTGGTGGGTTGTATAACCCAGTATTGTGCACAAAATTGTCTGCTGCAGCCACTGCCTTGAGATTGTGGTACCTGGTAGTAGGTTGTAGAACCCAGTTTTGTTGGCAGAATCTGTCATCGCAACTGTGTGAAGTTTCCTCATGATTTTGGAACCTGAAAGTGGGCTGTGTAACCCAATTTTGTGCCCAGAATCTGTTTTTACAGCCGTGTTGTAGTTGTTATAGTATCTCAAACTATGGAAGATTCCGAAGTGCTGATTGGGGGTAGGTGCTCCATGATAGAGTTAAAAGACAAATGTAGTGTTCTTGGGACAGAAACCGATCTCTGCCCAGCCACTCATGCCTATACTTCACCATCCGTGTTTTGGATCATTGACTCTGGAGCCACAGGTCATATGACAGGGATGTCATCACTGTTTCAGTCCTCGTCTCCGATGCCAGACCCATGTCACGTACATGTTGCCGGTGGATCCCTCGTTCCTGCTATGTGTAAAGGAACAGTCAAAGCTGGTTCTCTCTCCTTGTTTTCCACATTACATGTTCCTAATGTCTGTGAATTTTTTATCTGTTAGTAGTCTTGTTAAATATCAAAATTGTACTATAACCTTCTGTCCTTCTTACTGTGTCTTCCAGAATTTGTCAACTGGAAAGGAGATTGATCGTGGTCGAGAGGATAGAGAGCTCTATATATTTGAAGAACATAGTGCTCATGCGAGTCAAAAGATTCTGAAGTTTACTGCTGTTGTCACTGCTTCTGTTGATGAGATGCCCTTATGGCATGCTCGTTGTGGTCATGTACCATTGCAAAGGTTGAAGATTATTCAACCAAAGAAATTTAATTTTCTGGATAGCTCCTTTATGAGCTGTGAAGTTTGCGAGCTCTCAAAGTTTAACACGGGTTCCTTATCCTCCCAGTGGGAACCCCAGTAAAGTTCCTTTTGAAATCATTCATGTTGATGTGTGGGTACCGTCATCTACTGTTTCTGTTAATGGTCATCGTTATTTCGTCACCTTTATTGATGGTTGTGCCCGCTACACCGTGTTGTTCTTAATGAAGTTGCCACTTTGTTTCCTCCCTTCCATAAGTTGGTTCACACCCAATTTCTTGCAAATGTGAAAGTTCTACAATCGGATAATAGTGGTGAATACTCTTCCCATCAACTCCAGTCATACCTTCGCCCTCATGGGATTGAATGGCAAACCACTTGCCCTTATACCCTTTAATAAAATGGGGTGTTCGAGAGAAAAAACCATCTTTTGGAGGTGGCACTTACTCTTGCTCAAGGTTTCTATGGGGGGATGTAGTTCTTACTGTTGCTTTCTTGATAAATCGTATGCCTACTCCGGTATTAGGAGGTAAGTCTCCATTTTAATTATTTTTTCCTACCAAGCGTCTCTTTCTTGTGCCACCTCGTGTGTAGTGTTTTGTTCATATCTCTACCATTTATCATGACAAATTGGAACCCAAAGCTACAACGTGTATGTTCATTGGATACCTTGCCACTCCAAAAGGGTATAAGTGTTTCGATCCAGTGACTCGTTGTGTGATTGTCTCCATGGATGTTACTTTATTTGAGGAAACCCCCTTCACAAGACTTCAGGGGGACCGCTCCCATTGCCCTCTTCAGGGGGAGAAAGTGGTAAGTGAAGAGAGGTCGGTTGTGCTTCCCATCCTAGATGAAGAAATAGCAAACCATGGAAAGGGAGGAAGAGGGGGATGCTGTACTGCAACGACAATTTGATCAATATGGGAAAGAACAAGTTTATGTGAGGAAAAAATTCAAGAAGTGCCTCCTTCTCATGCCATGGATGAACATCAAGAAGAGCCTCTATCTCAGGCCACCAATCATGATCCTCCGGAGACAAATTCTCCTTTTGAACTTGATCTTCCAATTGTTCAACCCAAATGCAATACACATCCTATCCAAAAGTTTGTTTCCTATAAAGGTCAGTCTTCTCTCCATTATTCATTTATATCATCCCTTGACGCTACTACTATTCCTACTACTATATCAAGTGCTTTGTCTTAGCCACAGTGGAAAGAGGCTATGATCCAGGAGATTAATGCCTTAGTGCAAAACCACACATGGGATGTTGTTGACCTGCCAGAAGGCAAGAAATTTGTCAGTTGCAAATGGGTAGACGTTGTAAAGTACAGGCCAGATGGCACTATAGAAAGATATAAGGCAAGCCTGGTTGCAAGGGGGCTTACCCAAACTCAAGGGGTTGATCATCAAGAGACATTTGCCCATGTGGCAAAGCCTAATACGATTCGTGTTCTCCTATCCTTGGCTGCTTATAAAAGATGGCCTTTATCTCAGTTAGATGTGAAGAAAGTTTTCCTCCATGGTGATCTGAAAGGGGAAGTCTATATGGATCCTCCACCTAGGTTTATCAAACAGGGGGACACTAGGAAAGTGTGCAAGCTAAAAAAGGCCATCTATGGGCTGAAACAATCTTCGCATGCCTGGATTCAGAAATTTGGTGAAGCTGGAATGGGGTATGGTTATCAGAGAATCCACTATGATCACACTTTGTTTGTGAAGAAAGGTTTTAGTCCACATGGATAAAATATTATCATCAGACGAGATGACAGTGAGGAGATATTACATTTACAAAACACCTTCTTAACGCCTTCGAAATCAAGGATTTGGGCCTCCTAAAATACTTTGTTAGTATTGAGGTGGCAAGATCAAAGAAGGGAATTGCATTGTCGCGGAGAAAGTATACACCTGATCTCCTTCATGAAACAGGAACATTAGAGTGTAAGCCTGCAGTGAACCTTATTGAGCAAAATCATAGATTAACTGGAGAAGAGGGTAAAATTGTCAAAGACCTCAGAGCTTATAAGAGATTAATAAGAAAACTGGTTTATCTTACCATGACACGTCCAAATATAGCTTATGTTATGAGCGTGGTGAGCCAATATATGCACTCACCAAGGAATACCCATTTTGATGCAGTATACGAGATCCACAGGTATTTGAAAGGGAGTCCTGTGAGAGGACTTTTCTATAGAAACCATGGTCATTTGGATATTGAGATCTTCACAGATGCAGATTGGGTTGGATCTCTAGATGATAAGAGATCAACTACAAGATATTGTACCTTCTTGGGAGGAAATCTAGTTACATGGAAATCAAAGAAATAACATGTATCAAATTCTTGTGGGGAGGGGGTGTACAAAGCCATGTCCCAGGGGGCTCGTGAAGGTATGTGGTTGAAACATATCTTATCAGATCTAGGAGTCTATGTCACCTTGCCCATGACTCTTTATGGGGATAATGACGCTCCTCCACATTGCAGACAACCATGTCTATTATGAAAGAACAAAACATATAGAAGTCGATTGTCATTTCATTCGAGAAAGAGTTGAATCCAAGGAGATTGTCATTCCACAAGTTTGTTTCGGGGACTAGTTGGCCGGCATTCTTACTAAAGGCATTGAAGGGAAGAGATTACATGACATCACCTCCAAGTTGGATATGATTGATATCTATGCTCCAACTTGAGGGGGAGTGTTGGTGTTTGTTGGTGTGTCTATAGGAGTTATCACTAAGTTGGTGTGTGTGAGTTATTGGTTATATGGTTTACTCTTCACATGCAAATTGGTATGTTAGTAATAATAGGTGTGTGATTAGTAGTTTTTAAGTAAGTGATATATATACCAATGAGAGGGGTTTGAGAGTAAGAACTCAACCTTAATTTTTTCTTTTTCTTCTTTTTCTTTCTCACCTAACCCTAACCCTAATCTAGTACTACTGAAAAGAGTAACAAAAAAATACAATAAGATTCTCAAAGCAAGAAGCAATTATTTTGGATGCATTTTTATTCCGTTGGAATGGACCACAAACATCATCTCATGGCCTCATCCCATTGATTTGGGGTCGCTTTTGTGAGCCCCATTTCTCCACTTGTTTCTAATCAGCATAAGATCTTCGTAACTCTGCAATCCTTCATGTCCCTTCTCACTGCTTCCCTCCGAGTCTTCATTGGTCTTCCCCTTCTCTTACTTCCTTCTTCTGCCTATAGTGTCTCAAATCTCAATCCATCATATAGGGTCTGCTTCTGGCCTCCAAGGGACATGACCAAACCATCTCAACGACATACAGTAACTCTCCCTTTTATAGGTGCCACTCTAAAATTTCTTCTTATGTACTTGTTCCTAATTTTGTCCTTTCTTGTTACTCCACACATCCATTTTAACATACGCATTTCAACCCCATGCACCCTATCTTCTTGTCACTTTTCGTAGCCCAACATTTAGCACCATATAATATGGCAGGTCGTTTCGGTGTCTTATAAAAACGACCCTTTAATCAAAGTGGAACTCTTGGGATATCAATAATTCGTACAATCTTTTGAAAATAAGGCCCCGCTGGACATTTACACATATGGTTCAACTTAAAGGCAGTTGTTAGAAGAAATTTAATCTCACAATTTACGAATTTAAGAATAAAGTATTAATTGTTTGCCAAAGAGTTAGTTGTTGGAAAAGTATTGACCTTACAAGACATTAGCAACTCATCCCACATCTTCAAATGTGAAAGTGCAACATTCCTGGTGTGTGATTACCTTCACTATATAGTTAAGATTGGTCTAAAAACTTAGTAAGGTTGAGCCTCATCCCAAAGGAATAGAGGGTTTATTAAATGTAAGAGATATGGTAATTCTAATCATGGTTATTAGTATAAATGTGGTACCTAGGTCAATGAAAAAGATTCTATCGTCCTCATAGTCTCATAATCTCATTGATTACCGTCATGTGAAATGATGCCTTCAATAAAAAATAAAAAAAAGTGAGAGAGTTCATCACAACAAATCCTAAAGATTTCCACATAAAGTGTGTGGATGCACTTTGGGCAGCTCGTATTTGTGGATAGGTCCTAGAATAAGACAATGAACCTACGACCAACTTTCTAAAGTAAACTAGGATCAACATAATTCAATATAGTGTTAACATACAATAATAGCATGATGATCAGTGTTGCCATATGCCATGGCATAAGCGCTTATTCCATGGCATATATGTTACTCAAATAAGCCATGAAAGTTTATGCAATTTAAAAAGGATGTCATTACATACAAAAGTATGCCATGGTATGTGCCATCACATACTGAAGTATGCCATCACATACTGAAGTATGTCATTGCATGCTCAGTATGTCATGGCATACTATAGATAGAGGCTCCCACCCCCAACCCACCCACTACTGTATAAGAATTTCAAGCATCTCGTTTGCTCTCTTTTATCTCTCTCTGCTTTATTTTTTTCAAGATTTCCATCTGGTCAACTAGTCAACTATATTCAAGTATCAAAGAAACATCAAGGTTTTTTTTTTAATCTTTAAGTATCAGAGAAGCCTTCAAGAATCAAGAAATTCAAGAAGCCTCCAAGATTCAAGAAATTCAAACTGTCCATCTGGTCAACTAGTCAACTATATCAAGTATCAAAGAAACATCAATGTTTTTTAATGTTTTTGTTTTTCACCTTTTGTCTTTTGAAGTTAAACATGTAACGAAAACAAATGATGAATTATGTACTAGTTTATAAATTTATAATGAAATTAAATCTACATTACTACATAAATAAATCCCAACTTTTTTAACATCAAGGTTTCTATTTTTCCTTTCGGTCACACAATTGTGTTGAAGGGTATGAGCACAAGGTGGTAGTGTCAACAGTAAAGTGCCTTCATAACTTTGCTAACAGACATTAAACTAAAAGGGAACTTAGATAGATACAACTCAAAAGAAAACTGTAACAAAGAGTTGGAAGCTAGCAATGCTCTGCCCATTTAGTTTAGACTGAGTACCATTAGCGAGAGTAACAGAAAGGGAACACTAGAATTATGAAATAAAGAAAGCACACCTGCCATATGATGTGAAGCTCCTGAATGAATGATCCAAGGAAATGATTAATTAGATAAAAGATAAATCGTACCAAAATTGACAAAGGTATCATAAGATGAGGAAAGAAAGCCAGTGTTGGAAAAAACTGCTAACTTTGGATCGGCCTAGTATAATCTTCACAGGACAATGGAGTGTGCTCCTGTAGTATGTTGTGATTGTTGAGAAATAGCAAGCGCAGAAGATCATGTATCCTAAATGTCAGTGTAAACCTGATTAGCCCAAGCAGGCTTCCCAAGAATATCCCAGCAAGTGTCACCAGAATGACCAGAAAGGCCATAATAAGAACACTTACGCAGTCCTGTCCTCCTCCATGGCTGCCACCAGAATCTTGACCACCATTAACTCCATAGCCTCCAAGAGTGACTGATGTAAAAAGGGTAGATCAATTGACAGAGCGAACCTTGGTACTACTGCCAATAAACACACTCTATAGACAACAATAAACCTCTATAACTGATGGAATAAAAATAACATGGGCTCCCAAAAACCGATGCCCAAACTGGTTCATAATTAACATAAAGGCCAGTTAACAACTTGGATACCTTCTACTCTTCACATTTTTGTCTCAGCTTATCAATATCAAGGGTGAGGAGCTGAGAAACACTAACTCCTCCCACGTTCTCAACCAATTTGGAATAATACCCACTAAGAGTCTTCTCTTCCTTCTTGAGGGAGAATATCTCAAATAACTGGAAAAGCAGATAAATATTTGTCTCAAAGGAATACATGTTGCAAAATTTCCAATATCGCCTTGTCCTAAACAATAAGAATTGTAAATACAAAAATAAGGGCACAAAATAAATTTTAACATAACTAAATTAGTTAATAGGCTATAATCGTAGCTAATGGAGAAAGATATTGTTAGCACGGATTTTTACGTTATCGAAAGACGCTTTTCTAGTTGAGAAGTTCTTCTAGTTCCAGAGCTCAGAGATAGTAAAAAATTTAAAATAGAATAAGAGAGATGGGCCACATATTTATATAAAATAAACTTCTCTTACTTAGATTAAAGAAGTCAAAATCTTTTCAAAACTTTGACCCAATTGTAACCACGCAGGTTAATCCCTACGTGGGTCCTGCTTAACCTCTCTCTTCCTCTGGCCCACGTAGGGATCCACTCACTTGGGTTCCCTTCACTCTCTTCCTCAGGCCACGCAGGGACCCACCTGCATGGTTCCTCTCTCTCTCTCTCTCTGGCCCACGTAGGGACCCACCTGCATGGGTCCCCTTTTTTTCTTTCTCTCTCTTTCCCCCTTGGTCCTTGCAGGGACCCACCTGCATGGGTCCCTTCCCTTTTCTCTCTCCTCTCTCCTTCCCTCCCTTTATCTCTTCCCCCTTGGCCCACGAGAGACCCACCTGCATGGGTCCCTTCCCATTTCTCTCTTCTTTCTCTCTCATTCTCTCCCTTCCCCCTTGCCCACACAGGGACCCCCATGTATGGGTCCCTTCCCATTTCTCTCTCTTCACCCTTGGCCCATGTAGAACTCCACTTTCTCTCTCTTCTATCTCTCCTTTTCTCCACCATGTGGCCCATGCAAGGGTCAACTTGCGTGGGTCCACTTAAATATTAAATTAAAAATGGGGAGGTTCCCTTTTTGACGGTCGATCATGATATGAATTTTGTTCTCAAAATTCATTACAAACACCTCAATAGTACCAAAATGGCCCATACTTCTCATGTCGCGGGAACCTAACCCACGTCCCCCAAATCTTATTGGTTTGAGGGCTACATAGGTGACAATCCTTACCATCTACGCAGAAGAAACTGTCACTTCTTATCAATCCACGTGACATTTGAGGCCCATGCACCCCACTTTCATTGTAGATCTCTTTAAAAGACCGAGATCGTCTAATGGTAACTTCTAGTAACCACCATTGTAACTCCATAAATAGCAAGCTCCTCATTTTTACAGATCCAAAAATTTTATTTTAAAGCTCTGTTGAAATTTCGCGTGAAGATTCTGCGAGATACCTTAACGCAAGCCTATAGCCATCATACATGAGCAATACTTTGTATGATCGCGATCACTACCAACCGATCATTATTTTGTTCAATCTTGATCATGATTGATTCTGATCAACCATCGAATCACATAATTGTGATCATAGTCATCATGTTGATCAAGTTGTGATCATACCCTCGATATTAGAGTTTCTCTCGCGGTTCGGGTCATCGTTCTCTTAAATTAAGGGTTTGCACCTTAACCTTGAGATCGAAAATTTCTTTAAAGATATGAGAATCGAACTAACAGTACGATCGTCACATATAGATGATTGTGTGATTCATGGTTCGACCCAACGGTATGATTGTCACATATAAATGATATTATGATTCATGGTTCGATCCAAACGTACAATCATCACATAATTGTGACCATAGCATCATCTTGAGCAGTTGAGATCAAACCCTCAAAATTGGAGTTTCCCTCGCGATTCGGGCTATCATTCCCTTAAATTAAGGGTTTGGACCTTAACCTCGAGATCAAAAATTCCTTTGAAGATATGGGGTTCAATTCGACGGTACGCTTATCACAGATAGATGATATTGTGATTCATTGTTCAATCCAACAGTACGTCAATACATAATTATGATCATAGTCATCATGTTGACCAGTTATGATCAAACCCTCGACATTGGAGTTTCCCTCGAGGTTCAAGTGTTATCATTCCCTTAAATTAAGGTTTGGGCCTTATCCTTGACATTGAAAATTCCTTTGAAGATATGGGGTTCGATCCGACAGTACAATCATCACATATAGATGATATTATGATTCACGGATTGATCCAATGCTACAATCGTCACATATAAATGATATTATGATTCACGATTTGATCCAACGATATGATAATCACATATATATGAAATCATGAGATTATGGTTCCAACTGATGGTAGGAACATCATAAAACCATGGATTTGGGATCAGGGTGACTATCAATTGTCTTAGAATATGACCAAAACCCATCATGATCGAATCACAAAGCGTTCAGATCTAAAACGAAGCCCATTATGATGATAATTCTTGAATTCTAACGAATTCGATGATTCTAACTAAGATCGGGCATTCCTATAATTAAAAATGCTAATTATTATAATGACCAGTCATCAAAAGATATCGATCTCGTATTCCAATTTATCTTCGAGACAAGGCATCAAGAATTCTTGTTGAGGTTCATCCACAAGCTCCTTGCACCTATAAAGACCCATGCCTATCAATCGGATGGGTCCGGCTTTCAGTGGAGAAGCTCTTTCATCCATCGTCCCCTGTTCCACATCACTCGAGTCTCCGATGAGGACAGCATGATGCACATCTATCTCCTGACATATTGACGATGATACTGATGAAGACTTAGAATTTTGGATATTTCTTATTATTTTCAAAGATGTAATTATTTTACTTTTCTTTCATAGCATTTAATCAGAGAAATTCATTAGTTTTGAGGTAATTAGTGGGGCATCAACTACGATACCCGGAAGTATAAAGTTCACCATTTCCATAAATCTCCTAGTGAGGGGAAATTTGTTACGATTTATCTATGAGTGAATTTATTCCTACACAAATTTGTTATTATCTCATTGTGCATGCAACCAATACGGAGGAGGTTGCAGATGCAACCAATAAGAAGAGGAGGTTACACATGCAGCCAATGAAAAAGAGAAACAAGTCGAGCTTGCAGTTAATGAGGAGAGGAGGTTGCGCATGAAACCAATGAGAATTTAGAAGCAGTTGCATAAATAAGCATTAGAATTAAGATTTTGAAAGGTTTTTGTGAGAGAATTTTCTGAAAGAATTTTTTAGAGGATTTTGAGAGAGAATTTTTTAGATTAGATTCATTATACTCTCGAAAATCCACCGACCAAGACTGAGCCATCTGGACCCATGACGCCTTGGACATACAGGCGCCCGGACCATACAGGCTGCCGGACCCTCCCCGAGCCGCCCCAGTCACCCTAGTCCCCAATTTTTTCCAATTTTTTTCTTCTTCTTCCTCAGTTTTTTATGATCTCGATTCTTCCACAACACTTTTTTTTCGGCAATTGAGCAGTGAGCACAACTCTTTTTTTTTTTTCTTCTTTTCTTTTTTTCCTTCCTATTCTGGCAAGTGGCACATACACACACACACACACACACACATATATATATATATATATATAGCGGCCGCCATGATCTTGGGGCGCTTTGACACCTCCCAAATGATTTACGCTGAACATTCCCAGCCCAACTCGCCAAGCGTTTTTAAGAAAACTGATTATACTTGGCCATATGTTTACAATTCTTGTTGAGGATGACGAATGAAAACTAGAGAGCCCTCACGTGGATATAGCCAAATTGGTGAACCACATAAATCTTGTCTTGTTTGATTGTTATTCATCTTTTCCTCTCTTCTTCTCGATGATGCCATGTTAAATTTCCGATAAGTTGAATGGGAACGAAGAATTAGAGGCGTCATGAACCCAAATCTTGAACTTGAGTGATATACCTACTCGAACTTGATATTTTGTTTTAATGGAAATTGTACAATCAAAAACAACAACAACATCAACCTCACTCGAACTCATCGATCCTCCATAAGTTTCTGTTGATTTAGGAGGGTTGAGTCCTAGAAAAATAACTTCTGTTTTTTTGTTAGAGCTTTTACTAAGTGACCTTTCGTAGTTAGGAGAGTCCTAGTTATTTAAAAATAAATGATATGCTGTGCCACATGGGAAGAAAAAAGGAGCGAGATTTCTCTAGTACAAGAAATATCAAAAATGATACACACGTGGAGATTTATGTAAGGTAAGAATTTAATGAGCTCTATTGCTACATTAGGGAACTAAGTAGTTAAGTTGGAAGAGAAAATATGAGATTTCATATAAAAATATGCAATGATGAGCGAGATTCTGAAGCGGGAGCGGCTCACTAATTAGAAGCTTCCTGCTACTAGGTGTTGACCACATTGTTGACTTTCTTTTAATATTTACTTAATATATGGTTCATTTATTTAGAAGTTTATTATAGGTGTTTAAGTTTGAGTAAGAAACTTAGTGCTTAGCTTACTCTCATTATTTAAGTTCTAATATTTAAACTCTTAAAAAAGTGCATTCTTTCTCTTTGCATATAAATTATTGATAGAATGTTACATTGATATTATGTTTTAATACTTCTTTGAATCACCTTACTTTTTTACTCCATCAAGAATAAGAATTCAAACCTCTTGTTTCTAGTGGATTGTTTATTGAAGGTACATTGATATCAATAGAGAATATAAGCATCTAAAGTTGATATGCCCATAGAGTGATCACAGTTCTCCTAAGAGGCTTTTACATTCCTTGCGCACTTAAAAGGTATTCAAAAGTGGCCACTTGTTTAAATGTTTTTCACAAGAATTTTGAATCTTTATGAATGTACATACAGCTTATTGTGTTATGGATCCTTAAGATGTTGGCAAGTTTTTGGTACCTGAAATTGTGATGTTGTGAAACATGGTATCAAAACTCGGCCGATACCGATACATATCGGTTTCGTCGAGAACCACTACCAATACCACCCCAATACAGGTATCGGGGTGGTATCGGTATCGGCCGATACTGCCTCAAAATTGGCAGATACTAACCGATACAATTACTGTTTTTCTATTTTTTTTGCTTTTTTCAAAAAAAATATTGGCCGACATGGTATCAGCAATACCATACCCGTATCTGGCGATTCGTATCAGTCCAAGAAGGACCGATACCCGATACCAAGATGGAGTTTGATACCTTGGTGTGAACATCCAAACCTTAATAAAAAGCCATTACCCAGTGATGGTCCCGTACATACGGGGTGCTGAAGGGGTGGATGGGATACAGATCAAACCTCTGCCTTTTTAAGCACAAAGTGGCTGCCTTCCAGACTTGAACCCACGTTTTCTTTACTATTGCACCAAGCTCGTGAGAGGACTAAAATACACTTATAGCTAACCTTTTACTTCTTTAAAATTAATTGTGCTAAGCTTGAAATGCTTTAAAACAAAATTTGAAATGCTTCAAAACAAAATTGAAGAAAATGCAAGGGTTAAAACTTAGATCCAATATAGAGCCTATCCTGATAATTGCATTTAAGATCCAAAGAAATATCGATACAAATTAGATGAGACCATACTGCTCAAACCTCAATTATTTTGCATGTATAATGATCTCATGTCAATTTCATACTTGTAATGAGCAAATGATAATGAACGTGCGTGTTTGAAGGACACACAGGAAGCCGTTTTAATACCATGTAACTGGTTAAAGCAATGGTTGATGACATCCTGAAATAAAACCAACGAGATGTTGGAGCTGCATCCTGGAAAAAATCAAAGAAAATTTAAAAGTCTTGCAAGAAAGGATCTATACTAAACTGACTTCCCAAAAAGAAATTGAAGAACACATATGAAGTTTTGAACACAGAATAAGGTCTCTAAAACAGAGTTTCACACTGATAAATTTGCAAATAACCGAGCAAAAACTGGAGGAAGAACACAGAAGGGATAAATTCATTACCAGGATAAAGGGAATACCAGTTGCAAGTAATTAGCTCCAGTATCTTTTCCACCTAGGGAATGTACATTTAGGTAGACCTATATGTAATCAATTGATCAATTTCATGATAGAAGAATGCAGAATTAAATCATTAGGAGTCCCTCCACTCTACTTAAATTTCATTTTATAGAATTTCTTGCCTGCACCAAAGAATGAGCAATAAATAATTTAAAATATGCTCATAGTAGCTCTAGAGATGCACCAATACCATTCCAAACAGAACTAGAGAGGCAATAACATAAATTACTTGCGAGATTGAAAATATAGTTACTTGTCTCAAGGTTTTGTATCCGTCTCTTGTACCAATGAGTATGAAACCTTTTTCGAATAGGAAACCTGGTTCCGAAATTAAAACAAAAATTCTATTTCCTATTTTATGCAAAACTGTTTCTCTTCTTTATGAAACCTCTTCTCTTGTTCCCCAAAACCTGTTTCTTAACTTTCGTAAATAGTATCTCAAAAATAGCATGAGGATTCGCTTTTGGGAGGATAGTTGGGTGGATCGCCAACCCCTCAAATACGCCTTCCCGGATATCTTTTCCATTTTGACGAATCCTCATCGTATGATCGCTGAGTTCGTTTCGGAGGATGTGGGGGGGAGAGTGTGGACGATCTCTACTAGAAGGCTGCTAAGGGATGACGAGGGCACAACTTTCTCCAATCTGTTGCTATTGCTTTATGGGGCCCAGCGCAACTTGGCTGGTCGAGATCAGCGAAAGTGGTACCCAAGTAAAGAGGGCTCGTTCTCGGTTAAGTCCTATTACAAGCTACTATCTACCAGGCCCTTGATCAGGTGGGCAGGGGCAGGGCTGTGGAAGGCACCCATCCCGGCTAAAATTAAGTTCTTTACGTGGACTATGTTCAAAGACCGGATTCTGACTCTCGATCAGCTCATTCGTCAGGGGAGAGATTTACAGAATTGTTGTGTTATGTGTCACAAAGAGGAGGAATCGGCTGCACATCTTATGTTACATTGCATGGTGGCCGATGAAATATGGGGCCTTATTGTTCAATCTTTTGGTATGGTGTGGGTCATGCCGGCGACTCCCCTTTCTCATCTCCTGATGTGGGAGTCCGGCCTCGTCGATGGTAGCAGGTCCGAGTACTGGAAGGTCGCGCCGTATGCTGTATTCTGGTCCCTGTGGAGGGAAAGAAATCGCAGAATCTTCGATCAAGCTTGCCTACCGGTAGGGATAATCATGAAGCAGGTCCGTGATCTGATGTGGTGCTGGGTGGCTAAAGGGGAGGGCACTGTTTTCGCATGGGATCCGGGCTAAGATCGATATAGGGGGGGGGGGGGGGGTGTCTTGTATTTTGCCACGGCGATTCCTTTGGTCGTGTTCTCTTGTACTGTGTTTTATCAGCATCTTGCTGCTATCAATATATCTCGTTTATTACCGATCAAAAAAAAAAAAAAAAAAAATTGACTGAAGACTACTTTTGCTCTAAATGTTTCATATTTGATAAATCTGTGCATCCAACTCAAAACCAATTGGCTATGAGCGGAGGGGGCACAGGATATTATAAGGGGAGAGACAAGGCTATAATTTACCCGATGTGGGACTAAATTTCAACACGCCCCAGCACGTGTTGGCGGCACTGAGCCAAATCACGTGGACAATTGAACTTGGTGACGTGGAGTGGAGAAAAGCCTGCTCTGATACCCTGATAAATCTGTGCATCAAACTCAAAACCAATTGGTTATCAGTGGAGGGCCCAGGATATTATAAGGGGAGAGACAAGGCTATAATTTACCTGATGTGGGACAAAACTTCAACAATATTTACATTAATTACTAAAAGCTCTAATGCACAATCTGCTATAAGAAAATTTTGCCAAAACGACAACTGGGTAAGACATCAAAAGTAGCTTCTTTCAATTTTAGATGAATTAATGGTTGCTTTAGAAATTGTTATTATACCTTCTGACGTCCTCTATCCAAATACTAGGAAGTTGTAATCAGAATATGTCATTTACCTATCTTAACTTATATCCAGGATGCATTACTTTAGGATTTGTACCATCCGTCTAACTTTTTATGTATCCAGCAGGTGGACTAAGAGCTGCCCAACTTCCTTGGCCATCAGCAAGAGGTGGTCGTTTTAAAGTTCTGTACAATTTGTCTATCCACGAAAAATTGCCAAGATGTGGTGGTTTTGGCAATTCTTAAACCAGAAATTTAGAGTCAGCCACCTGAATTTTTATGACCAAACTCGAAAAAGTCACCTTCTACACAGTTTTTTACAATGATTAGAGGCTCGGTTCAAAGTAGGTCAGGGTACACTCTTCTTTCGACATTAAGAAGAACAAGTGCATCAGTTTATGACTAACGAATGGAGTCAAAGGTGCAAGGCGTGCGTGAGCCACCCGAGTCCCTAGGGCCTAGCGTTCAGGCACACGGCCTTTTTTTCAAAAAAATACTATTATTATTATTTATATATTTTTATCATATATTTATATATTTAAATATTTATACATTGATATAAAATAATCTACATCTTTTTATTCAACATTTGTATTAATAATTGCGAGATTTGTATTTATAAGTATGTTTATAAGCCAAATTTGATATGCACAAACATGTATATAAACAACATATCAATCAAGACATAAGTATAAAAAATTAATAAACATCATAAACAATTAAATAATGTGCACTAAAAATATAATTTAACAAACTTGACTACTAACTATCTAAGAAACAACTAATAACTAACAAGTAACAACAAATAACAACTAACAGATCTGAGAACAGGTGGTTAAGGGTTGAAGGTCTCTAAGTGTGGGATGCGGGAGGACACCATATCTTATTTGGCCAATTTTATCAGTTGTAGGATGGATTATTTTTCATCGCCTTATCTTGGGCTGCCGTTTTGGGTTGGAAATCTGCAGCATTCTCTTCAGGAACCAGTGGTAGAGAGTTCTGAGAAGAGGGGTTCAAGGAAAATTACTCTCAATGGGTGGGAGACTCACGAGGCAACGATGTCGAACTTCCGGTTTTCATATGTCCTGTGGAGGTCATAATTAGGTTGGAGCAGCTAGAAAGGAGGTTTCTTTGGGAAGGGAGGAGAGACTGGGAAATTCCATTTGATAGATCGGGAAGTTTCTCACTTGCCTAAAGAAACTGGGGGGTGGGCATCAGGCAACTGAAGGAAATGAATATGCCCTTTTGGCCAACTGGCATTGGCGTATGTGGCTGGAAGAGGAGGCATTGTGGGTTCAGATTCTTCAGGATAAATATGGGGCGGAGATAGAGGGCTGGACGTATCATTTGAGGGCAGTGCTCAGCTAGGTGGAGAGGTGTTTTGTCGGTAAAGGAGAGGTTTCAGCAGTGTATCAGATTTGAAAGAGGGAATGGTACCCGTATAGACTTTTGGAATTATCTTTGGTTGGGTGAGGTGCTATTGAACAAGAAATTTGGCAACATTTTAAAAAGTGCTATGAATCAAAATTCTTGTGGCTGAGATGGTTGTGCAGGAGGAGAAAGGTGAGATCTGGGATTACACTCCGGAGGAACCTGGAAGAGGAAGAGGTGGCTGATTTTAAAAACCTTCTGACCCAGATTTATGATAGTAAACTGAGCCAATTAAGGGAAAACAGGAGGTGTGGACCATGACTAACTGTGTCTGTGGAAGGGTTGTGCTCCGCCTCATATTCTCTTCTTCTGTTGGACAGTCAGGTGGGAGAGAATCCTCATTGTGGGTCAACTTAATAGGAGAGGAATGAACATCCAAGACAACTGTGCCTTCTGTGGTTTGATGTGGGAGGATTTTAACCATTTTTAGATTCATTGTTAGTTTGCTAGCAAGATTTGGGCTTTGTTGTTGGGTCACTTTCGTGCAGTTTGTTGCTTTCCTAAATCATGCGGAGACTTGTTTGCAAATTGGGAGGGGGCTCAGTGATTTAGCGGAGATTTTTAGAGTGCGGCCCATATAGCAGTTATGTGGGAGATCTGGTCAGAAAGGAGTAATCAAATCTTTAGGGTAGGAGTAGGCCAGATGTATGGTGATGAAGAGTGTCAAAGAAAATAGTTGGGGTGGGCTTGGGCGAAAATCTTTAAAAGGTCAGGTGAGCTTGGAGGTGGTCAGAGATCATTGGGACAGTGTGGTTGACAAATATATAGGGTTCTGTCGCTGGTCTTCGGGTTGCTCTCCTTGGCGTTCTGAGCAAGCCGTTAGGTTCGGTCTCTTTGTTGTTTTAGTTTAATTGGTTTGTTGTTTCTCTGTTTAGTGGGCCCCTTTTGCCTTAGTCTCACTAAGATGCTGCTTTTTTGTGTTTCTTTTTCTTCGATTAATGAATTTTCCGTTATAAATAAAAGAAAAAAAGTAACAAGTAATGATCGACAATCGACAAAATATCAGATAAGGAAAAATAAATAAACATCATAAACAATTAGGCATTATGAGTACTAAAAAGATAATTTAACTAACTAGTAACTATCTAAGTAGCGACTTAAAGATAATATAGCTTATAAGTTACTTATAACTTAAAAGTTATGGCTTATAACTTTATAGTTTTTAAGTTGTTATAAAATTTATAATATTATAGTAATATATGTACGTGTATAACAAGTTTGTCTATATACATTTATATATTTAAATTATCAAGGGGCAAACCTTGAAAACCATTCCTCGGCGACAATCTCTCCACACAAGTTTCACAAGGAAATTAACCCTAATTGCACAGTGACAGGATGATGGTTAGCCATCTTCACACTAGTTTTGGCAAGGAAATTAAATAAGGAAAGCATAAATAAACTATATTTTCCTTGTAGAATCTCCTTTGTATCTTCAACATACACGACGGCTCTGTTTTGGGTATTTACACGTCAACAGGCTTTGGTGCAAAACCATTTTGGTTTGACCACCGGTAATCCGTTGGGACTTAGGCAAGGGTTTGCTTAAAGATAACTAAGTGTTCAACAGACTTCTTAACTAAAGAAAGGATTTTTCTAATATTTCTTCCCAGCCTCCTAGACCCAACACGGACAACCTTTTACCAAAAGTAATTATCTAGCCTCCAACATTTATCCTCATTCTGAAAGTAATTAAGATGGCTCCCTTGCCTCTTATCACACATCCCTCCTCCAGTTCCATCATTGTCCCCTCCACCATCTCCTAACTATCAATTTTGTATGTCGAACCTGTCAATTGTTTCAAAATTTGAATACACTAATAGCACATAAAGACTACAATCTTTCTATTTTCTACTTTGAAGACACAGGGATTTTGGACAAGACCTGGAAGAAGAAACAAGAGGAGAAACTCACGTAAGAAGGAGGTGTCTAATGCATAGTCACCAAGTCAGGATTCGGCAATAATTTGGCAAGGTTAAAATTTAAAAAAAAACGGCAAAATTCGGAAAGTTCGGGAAATATTTGTGATTTATTCGCCAATTTTTAAAAAAACACAATTTTTTTGACAAAATCGCAAATAACTCAGGATTAATTCGCAGAACCTCAAATTCTCGGATTTTTCAAAAATTCGGCGAATTTTGTGACTATGATCTAATGCAGGTTTTTCATTCTCAAAGTGCTACCGATATTATATTTGGTAACTCTTTTGGGCTAGCAGAAAGGACTGCAAAAGTCTTTTGGCAAGCCTACAGTGTTTCTATTGACATTGCCATGCCACCTGCACTCCAAAAGGCAACGATGCCATAATTCTTGTTTCCATTTTTTTTTCTGAACATGTAACTAACTATTATTAATCATGATGTCATGATTCTTATTTATTTGATATTCCCAGTCGATTACAAGTTTACTGAGGATTATGCATGCCATATGTTTTCTTCGAACAATATAATAATCTAAAAGAACATATTGGAAACTCTTCCAAGATTGTGTACCAGTCCCTGCCCTTGCTTCGTGTTTCTCATAAATACGTTTAAAATCATGAAAGTAGTGATTATCATGTAATAGTAGTAAGAATGTTAAACTTATTTGATTACAATGGAAAGTTTACTCAACGAGAAGTTCTTCAAATAGCACTTAATTGTAAAAAATAGGTATTAAGATAGGGAATAAAGAAAAATAGCTGTAGAATATAACTTTCCAAACCAAAACTCTGTTAATAAAGCAGTAAATAAATATGCTTCCAGATTGTATGTTAATGCCTCACAAATGTTTTCTCTCAAGCAATTAAACCAATTTTCCTCTTAGCAGCATTAAATAAAACTGTAAAAACTTCAAAAATTTGCATCCAAATGTGACCTCAAAATAAAGATTTAAATGATATGTTGGATTAAATACCATTTGGATATTTTTGACCTCCATCAAATCATCCTGATGAATAAAGCTTATCCACTTGCCATGACAGGACCTGGTGATTGTTGGAACAGGATAGATGCCCTGAAAAGGAAACTAAATTAAATACATACATAATATATATATATATATATATATATATATATATATATATATATATATACACACACACACTAATTGATGCGGGAACTTACTAAATTGCAATTTTAGGGCTGAGATTAAGATTAAAATTAATTTAATCAATTAAAAATAACAATTTCTCATAACAAATTACCACGAAAAATTCTATAAATTTAATTAGGTGATTTAATTCCGGCCCAAAATAGCGTTACTTTCGTGTACGTTCTCTATCGCGGACCTAGAAGACTAGGGTTCTTATGAACGGCTAGATCTCCAATAGTTTTAGGGCGTCGAACGAACTCGCAAGCGGGTTCTCTCAATACCAAACGAAAATAAAAGGCTAATAAAATTAATGATGAACAAAATATTGATTTAGGGCTTTTATGAGATCAATAAAATAATTAGGATTACGCTACTTACGCAAACCGTAGATCTAAAGAAGATAGAAATTGAAGAAGAGTTGGCCTCGCACCAAACCGCAAGCGGGAATCAAAGAATCGCTCTCCGTTTTGAGAGAATCACACCCTCACGAAAGTTTAGAACTCTCAATTTGCATAAGCAATTTTCATTAACCAAAAAATAATAATAAAAGTGTTTACAAGCCTTTAAATAGGCTAACCAATGCATAAAATTAGAAATCCTAGTATAACTCTAATTCTTAATTCAAATAAAAGAAATATCTTAATTCTTCTAAAACAATAAAGTCCTAAACAATAAGGAAACTAATCATATTTCTAAAAAAAGAAACAACTCTTACTTTCTAAAATAAAATAATAAAAGAGACTAATCTTAATTCAATTAGGATTCTTGAAATTCGTCACTTTATGTGCAGCCTCTGAAAACTGACCATAACTTCTTCAATACTTGTCGGAATTGCACGTTTATTGGCTCGTTGGAAAGCTACTCGATAAGCTTTCAAATATAGTCAATTTCGCATCAATCAAACTTCGTTTGACGCTTCAAAATAGGCCAAACATAAAAGCGACGGGATTGAAAGTTAAAGACCCTAATAAATTTTGAATTTTTTTCTTTTTGATCAAACGGATCTTTTTTTTTTAAAAACTCATTCGTGGGTCCACTTTCTCTTTTGATATATCCTCTTTATCCGATCACGATTCAAACAGGCGGATCTAAAATACGCATCACTAATGCATTTCAACAAAGGCAGGCATTAATAATATCTATTTGTTCAAGGTATAAGTAGTGTTAGTCAAAATTACTTCATGCTGGATGAAGTGTGCACTGAACAGAATTTTCATAGATGGGTAGCCTCAAAGAATGCTTATGAGAAAAATATTCCATGCTAGATGAGAAAGAGTTATAACTCAATGTTGGAGTATAGAGCATTCAGGATGTTCAAACAAAACCTAATGACTCTAAAAATTCTCTATGTAATACTCTTTAAACAAGGACAACTGACCAGATCAAACGGTACGAAAATGATATCATAAAATATAATAACTAGAGCATACCTGACGGAGAGATAACTCAAATGAATGAATTGCTTTCTCAAATGTATAACAAAAAGAGACATCCCACACCAATGTTGCTGATAAGAGAGAACTACTCTCAAATTCAACCACTTCAATCTGTTGAATAATATTCCCAAAATTAAAAGCATGTATTTTCAAAAACCGCAGCCTATCTATTTTTTGTATTTTCGAAAATAATCATTACAATTGCACAATGAATAAAGGAAATATGAAATTTAAATGCATGAAAATGAAGGAAAAGCAAGCAGTATCATTCATGAGAATAACTAAATAAAGTGAGGATGATTCACCTGAGGTATAAAAAAGTAAACTGAACCCGCCTCATGCTTTAACGATATTGATTCCATGTTGTAACTAATACCTAGCAACCCATAAGCCCTTATCAGGGGTGAATCAACTGAAAGATATCTGCAGAAGAGTCAATGGTGGTAAATCACAGATTTTCAGCTAAGTATTATATATGAGGACCAATATATATGTGATGATATTACAAAAATGAAATGAAAAACTATTACACCTTATTCTTTCAGTAACTAAAAATAGGAAACGTTATATAACACACGATAGAGAAATTAAGCACGAACAAGACAAATTGTATTGTCTATACGGATTGAGATTTCATAAGCATTAGGTGTCTGTAGAATAAAATTATTGCAACAAGAAATGGCAATTATGCTGGTTTGAAATCTCATCTTGTACATTCATTGGACATCATCAGATAGTTAGAAGAAAGCTTTAGTTATTTTACTCCTCCTTGTGGCTTTGTTTTGTGAGTTGGTACAGGGTAACCAACCTGTTCGCTCTCAAGTGTGAACGGGTCAATATGATTACGCTAAAATGGTCAAAACTTAGCAAGTGCACAACCATTTATGAGCAGGTGAACAGTGAAAGTACAGATTTGAGCATTTTAGCATAAGGAGATTGACCCATTGAAACCAGCTCTTGTTTTATTATTCTCACCAGTCACTATTCACTTTTTTGTTAGAAAATATTGCAGTTACTGCAAACAAGAAAAAACTCTATTATCAATCACAGTTTGCTTTAGAGTCTAGACTGCTTTCCAGTAGTCTATTACAGAATGGCCCAGAAGAGGCTTACAGCCTTTAATTCATCTAGTAGAGGTTTACTTTCCTGTGGGTTCCCGGAACTAATATTTGATACCAGTAGCAGAGAAACAAAATTCCAATAGTTATAGTGGTAATTCCTGACGAACCAAGGTTTCATTTTTCTACCTTTGTGGATCCATTGTGAAAATTACATTTTAACTGATAACAGAGTTATAGACATCCAATTTTGGACCATCACGAAATTTGAGGCCCTTGATCACCTCCTCATAGCACGCACATCAATCGTACCCACACATGTATGGAATTCATGAGTTTTGGAGCCCTCACAGGACTCTAAAGGTCAAATTTAAATTGACCTGAAACTTAAAATGAGCATAACTTTTGATCCGGGCATCCAATTGAGACGTATTATATTTGAATTTGGGGTAGCTCGAGATGATCTACACAACAAAATCATTAAAACTTGCATTTGAAAGATTAATAACCACGCGAGTATATCATGCTCGCATATTATAATCATCTTCATTTCGATCTGGTGCGGATTCTCACCCCCGGGGGTTTATCTGAAAAAGAGGAGTTATGTGTTTGAAACTTTGAAATTCTTTCATCAAATGATTTGTTCACAGTTTGAACGACATAAAGATTCTTAGAAGTGACAATAGAGGTGAATATTCATCTTATCATTTTTGTGAATACCTTGACTCACACGGCATTTTTCATCAAACTCACTTCGTGTTTGCATACTCTCGAACAAAATGGAATAGCAGAGAGCAAAAAAAGACAACTCCTTGAGGTTGCTCGTTGTCCTCAAGGAAATGTGAGCCCTCACAGCCCAGGCACAACGACGCAATTATCAGGGGCGCGCTCTACCACTGAGCTAATAGCCCGTCGTGTGGACCTCCCACTGGGAGGCCCGCTATGCCAAAAGCGAGAGAAACCCCATCCCTCTCTTTCCTTTTTGCGCCCCCATGTCGCCACACGGGAGGGGCATGGGACGTAAAAAAGGGGATCCTATCAACTTGTTCCGACTTGGATAATAGGCTCATGAGCTTGATCTGTCTTCACTGATGAGAAATGAAAGAAGACTTCCATCTCCAAGCTTAGCTCAGACGTAGCTCGCTTCTTTTTGGGTGTGAAGCAGTGTCAAACCAAAATACCCAACAAGCATTAGCTCTCCCTGAAAAGGAGGTGATCCAGCCGCACCTTCCAGTACGGCTACCTTGTTACGACTTCACTCCAGTCACTTGAGAATTATTAGCTCAATCCTAATTTCCAGTACGGCTACCTTGTTACGCACCTTCCCGCCTCTCTCTCTCTCTCTCTCTCTCTCTCTCTCTCTCTCTCTCTCTCTCTCTCTCCACCTAACCCTAACTTACATGGTATCAGAGAAAGGCATCGATCTACAACAAATCTGATCGCTGCAATCATGGATCAAAATTTCGTCCGATACCGATACGTATCGTGGAAAGCCCGGACGATACATTCAATGTATCGTCCGATTTTTTACTGTTCCGATACGTATCGTCCGATACGTTTCGGTTTTGAGCTCGGACGATACGTATCGGATACCCGGTATTTTAACCCATGGCTGCAATCACCAACGTCATCAACAGGTGGCTGACGTCAACATTCACTGGAGATCACCGGATTCGTCTGAAATTTTGAGGGGTTGGTCGGTTTTTTATTTTGAGCAACTTTCTCTTCTGTATCGAGTCGATTCGAAGACTGGAGGACTGAGTTGCTGATCGTCTTCTTCCTCGGTTCACCAACCTCTCTCGTCTGTTGCAGAAACCTGTTCTCTCCAGCCTTCTTGCATCGACTTCAAGGACATGTGAGGCATCAAAAAATCTGTTAAAACGTGCTTCGATGCCTCCACAGATCACCCGATAGATTTATTTGAGACTCTAGGCTGCCGGAAATGAAGCTGTCTCGCCGGAGAATGCACAAACTCGCTGGAAAATGCAGAGTCATCGGAACCCCCTGTTTTGTGTGCTGAAATCGTAGGATCAGCGGCAGAAATTCTAGCAACATGATTTTGAGCTTGTATACTTAATTTCCAGCCTTATTTTGTGTGGTTGTTGGCTGTCCTTGTGGTGTAGTTTGATTCAAAATGGAATTTCTCAATGTTAATGGCTGTGAACACCATGCATGGATGTCGTGTCTGTTAGTAGTGGTTATTTTGGTTGATTGTATGCTGTGTAGCAATGGAAAGTGGGTGTAGAACCTTGTGGGTGTTGTGTAACCTGATTTTCTGCTCAGATTTATTATTTGCATCCCTATGGTGGTTGTATTACAGTGGGTTGTGTAACCCAGTCTTCTGAATGGATTCAGCATCTGCAGCTTAGAATTATTAATTGCAGCCTGGTGGTGGTTGCAGTTTGGAAGTGGGTTGTGTAACCCAGTATTGTGCACAGTATTTATTTTTGCAACCGCAATGTGGTAGTTTTTTAGGTGTAATACCCAATTTTTGCAGCCGCAGTGGGTTATTCTCTTTTCAACTTTTTCCCTTCGATCCGAGTACTCTGTGCAGCCACCTCCTTCTTTGAAAGTGGTGTTGACCGTGAAAGGATCACCTATTCAGTACCAGGGAAGGTCTTTGGACTGGAGGTATATCGAGTAGAGGACCGAGCCAGCATGAACCCTTAACCCCCTTATTATCTGCATGAGCAATTTTTCTTGGAAGACAAGTGATGATTTGTTTTTGGCACATGATCTCCTTCATAGAGCCGATGTAGGCTTATATTATTGCAGTAGTGCAATCTTGTGTGGTTTTGTGTTTCTCCACTATGACAAATTCTGGAGTGGTGTTGGGTGGTAGATGCTCCATGATAGATTACAAACCATTGTAGTTAAGGCAGTGTGGCAAGGTTATGGCGAGGAGGCTCGTCGTGCCATGGCAAGGCCATATATTAATTTATTTTAATATTTTTATTATTTTTTAATCATTAATATATATTTTAATTTTCTACTATTTTTTAATTTTTATATTTTTTATAGAGGAAGATTGGAAACACCATCTGATGATATTTTCATGATTTCAAGATCAGTTGTGGGGAAGATTGGAACGAAAAACGATCTATGTCAGTCCGATTCAAAGCATCAATGGTCAATTGTATCTTATGGGGAATATTCAGCATATAATGGCGGTTAGTAGCAGCCCCCAAAAAATATAAAAACTTGCGTTGAGAGAGAGAGAGAGAAGAGAGAGCGAAAAAGAGTGGTTGCGATAAAGACTAGAGGGTTTCACTTAAACTCGTAAATATGATAGATATAACTTATGAAACATAAGTTATAATACAAATATAACTTATAACTTATAAGTTTTATAATTTATAAGTTATAATTATAGGGTTATAAGTTATAACTTACATGTTAGTAGTTATAAAAGAAAATTCAAAATAGCGGTCATAGCAACGCCATTGTGCCAGTCCGCCATAGCGACGTTATGGTGTTGCCATATAAGTTTATATGGCGATTTGCCTCGCCATTCGCCATGGCGTTGTCATGGCATCGCCTTGACAACCATGTTACAAACATATATTGTATTCTTGGGTCAGCAACGGATGTTCAAGTTGCTCATGTTTCTCCTTCCATTTTGGATTGTTGATTCCAGGGCCACGGATCATATGACAGGTTCGTTTTTTATGTTCCAATCATTATCACCTAGGTCTACCCAATGTAGCATTCAAGTTGTAGAAGGATATCTTGTCCCTATCGACAATTCATGTTGGTTCTCTTTCCTTAACCTCCTCTTTATGTCCCTAAAATGCCCATTAATTTTCTTTCTGCTAGTAGTCTTACGAAAACTCTATATTGCAGTGTTACCTTTTTTCCTTCCTATTGTGTTCTTCAGGATTTGTCAACAGAGAAGGTGATTGGTCATGGTCAGGAGAGTAGAGGTCTATATATCTTTGAAGGCTCACAAGGTAGTGCAGATCTGAGTATTTAGAAGCCTATAGTTGATGTTGCTACTCCTGTTGAGGAGGTTGAGTTATGGCATGCACGGTGTGGTCATGTTCCCTTACAACGGTTGAGAATGGTATTTTCCTAGAAAAATTTAAGGACGTTGACAGCATCCCCTTCAAATGTAAAGTTTGTGAGATGACAAAACATATAAGAGCTCCATATCCTCCTAGATGAAATTGAAGTGATATACCATTTGAGATTGTTCATTCTAATGTGTGGGGACCTTCTCTAGTTACCTCTACTTCTGGGTACCATTACTTTGTGTCCATTGATGACTATACCCGTCTCACCACCCTAATCATGATGAAAACTAAAAAAGAACTTGCCTCTATTTTCTTTACATACCAAAACTCATTCAAAACCAATTTAATGCATCTTTGAAGATCCTTAAGTCTGATAATGGGGGAGAACACTCTTCTCGTTTCCTTCATTCTTATCTTTAGCAGCATGGTATCGAGTGGCGGACATCATGACCATATAACCCCCCGGTAAAATGGAGTTGTAGAGAGAAAAATCAGTCACCTATTGGAAGTTGCTAGGACATTATTGATTGGAAGAAATGTTCCCAGAAACTTGTGGAGTGAAGCAGTGCTCACGGCATGCTTCCTCATAAACAGAATTGCCCACACCAGTCCTCCAAAGAAAATCTTCTCACAGCATATTGTGCACCTCCAAACCTCTTTTTCCAATTCCTCCAAAATCTTTGGTTGCCTATGTTTTGCGCAAATCCTTGATATTCATCGTGACAAGTTGAGAACAAAAGCAGCTCCATGTATCTTTGTTGGGTACCTTCCATCACAAAAAGGGTATGGGTATAAGGTGTATGATCTTATTTCTAAAAAGCGGTACGTGACTATGGATGTCTTATTTTTTTAGGATACTCCCTTCTTAAGAGTTCAAGCAGAAAGACTCTAGCGCCCTCTTCAGGGGGAGAGTGTAATGAGAATGGAAAAGAGCTTGTAACAACCACTCCTCCCCCGAGATCTGGATTGGTCAAGATTTGATCAAAATCAGGCCCTTATAAGCTAAGGTCAAAGATTTGACCCAAAACCCTTGGTATGAGTTCTACTAACACCTATGATGGGTGTTAGTGAGTTAATGGTGAGGCACCCACACAATTATGAGTGACACCCACACTACACATTGTAATTAGGTGTGGCACCCCCAATACCTATAAAATTATGAGTAGCACCCACCATAACTGAATTGAGTGTGGCAACCCTTGTGGCGCCCACACGATGCCCAAATTTCGTGTGGCAGCCACACACCACATAAAATGTGTGTGCCACCCACTGACTATACATGAATTGTGTGGCACCCACAAACATGGATTATGTGTGGCACCCACACCCCATACATAATTAAGTGTGACACCCACACCCTACACAATCTTAAGTGTGACACCCACACCCTACACAATCTTAAGGGTGGCACCCACACTCCTAGTGATACTATTTGGTCCAAATTTGCCCAAATGCATAGCCTAAATACTGATTAGTCAACCCATTTGACCAGATCTAGGGCTTTGAAACCATAACACACTTTATGTGTTTATGGGACACATTGTAGGCACAATGGCCCCTTTGTAAATAAACTCAACTTTGAGCCCCTCACCTAAAGAAATAAATGAATTAACAACTTAGTTTTAATATTAATTACAATTTTGGATCATCCTGGCCATTGAATACGATGACTCATCTTTGACCAAATCTAGGCCACACATCTAGTTGACTTGGGAGAATTCCATGGCCTTCTAGGTTGACTAACCATCCATAGTTTTAATATTAATTACAATGTTGTGAACCTTTTGATTGGGGAGACCATTTGACTATGAGATCTCAACCTTACAACTAGTCCAAGAATATTCAATGGTCTAGATTTGTTAAAGAGGGAGAGGAACCCATGCAACCATAGGATCTTGGAAATTTTGACCCACACAAATTCCATGTGGCAACCTAGTGAACCAAAGTCCACCTTTGACCATTCTCAAGGGCCAACAGAGGATTCAAAGGGGGTCAACCAAAAGGGGCACCCACCTTGGTTTCTCCTCCCTTGACGCTCAACAAAGTGGGGCACCCACCTTGGTTTCTCCTCCCTTGACCCCTTGACGAAGCAAAGAATAATGGGGAAGAGTGGGAGTGCTGCATGGAACCTTATCCCCAACCTCCCATATAACATGCTCCCATTCACCATTAAGGCTACTTGAGAGCTCATAGCCTGAGACCCCCTTCCCTTACCCGATTTGAGCCCAAATTCTCCCAATCTTTCTCGAGTACCTTTAAATCCACCAACCAAATCTTTGGGTTCACCCAAGCTGAAACAAATTGACTGCATTGAATCAGACGATGGAGGTTTTTTATCGTCCCAATCTTTCACACAATGGATCTTGAGATCATGGGCGAACCATCAGACAATCAGTTTTTTATTTCAAGTGGGACACACCCAAAAAAGTGACCTTAAAATCAATTTTGAGCATGCAAGTGATGTTAAGGTCACTTTTCTAAGATGTGTACCACGTGCAATAAAACACTGACCGTTTGATGATACGCCCGAGATCTCAAGATCCATCGTGTGAAAGATTAGGAGGATAAACAATCTCCATCGTCTGATTCAATGCAGTCAATGTGTTTCAGTTTTGGTGAAGTCAAAGATTCGGTGGGTGGATTTAAAGGCACTCATCTTTCTCTCTTGAACTCTGGATCAACATACTTTGATCTTGAGGCCATTGGAGCACCTTCATCTTTGATCACTGATCTAGAGCCCTTCATTGTTGGAGAAGCAAAGGTAAAGTTATAACTTGGTCTAGATATAGTTTTAATTTAGAATTTTTGATTTGGTATTGATTGTGATGGATTTTGATGGTTGGTCTTGATGATCATGCCAAGTGGATTGGGTTAAAGATCATGCATGGCCTAATTTTAGTACCATCACTATTGGTTGATCATAGAGATTGATCAAAGTTGATCTAGACCATTGGATTGTAGAGTCTTCACCATTTAAGGCATGCTTCACTTCGGATGGCCATGCATGCATCTTGGACCATCAAAATGATGGACCACTTGGAATGAGGTGCATGCATAACCCTTAGATCACTATATGAAATGATGATCATGATCAGTGAAGATTTGATCACGGAAATCAATAGCTAAGATGTCTTGATTTGATTTTTAAAAAGCTATATTTATACATATATAGTAGTATATGGATGATTGCATGGGTTTGATTTGGTTTTGATGATCGAAATCATGTTAGTATGATGATAGGACTATCATATGATCTGTATTTGATGAAAATTTTGGCATGCATGATGATCAAATTGGATGGTGCATGATTTAGTAGATAAGCAATATATATTAGCTCACTCTTATATATATATATGTGTGTGTGTGTGTGTGTGTGTGTGTGTGTGTGTGTGCGTGCAGTAAATTTTGACCTGAGAGAGGTCACTGTTTTGACCTATCTCCAGACCCTTAAAAATCATGAACTAAATCAAGGGCATGCACACATCAGTGCTACATGTCTCTGTTAAAATTGAGCCACAGATATAATGTGGTTTCATTTGCACTTTTCTTGAGGTGGAACTGTGCAAATCTGCCTGAAGCGATGGGCTAGACGTGTGACCTGATTTGGGTCACTGGTTCATGGGTCTAAATATACCCAAAAATTATGAGGCATGAACACTGAGGTTCTTGAAGCCCCTGTAAAATTTGATGAAAATATTCGACTTAGTTTGACCTACACAGATCTCAAGGTGAGACTGCAGATTTATTGATAACAGTGCACCTAAAAAGTTTGACAAATTTTGGGACACTAGAACTATGGGTAACAAAAACATAAAAATTCTACTAAAGTAATGATTTGAACCCTGACAAGTCAAGACTTGAGTTGTCAAATTTGGGGATTTATGGAATTATAAATTGATCTACGCTGATTTTTGAGTAGGATTGTGAACTGTTTGGCAGTGCACAGTGCTGAATCTCAGCTCAGACCTTTGACTGAGATTTAATGATCCTGATCAAATCAAGAACTTTGGATCAGAACCATTGAGATGGTCTTGCAAAAGACTGCTAGAGGTTTCTAGAAAGTCCTCATTCATGATTTTACGATTGCCAGATTCAAAGCTACATAATTTTCTTTGGAGCACATTGAATCTGCCACGATTTCTGACCTGAAAACTGATGCCTGTTGCTTGGCTTGCCCTGATCAAATCTGATCTGATTTTACCATGGCACCAACTCTGAAATGAAAGGCTATGAGTTCCCTTTTAGTGAGTTTTGGAAGCACCCAAAAATTTCATAGGAGTGATTTTTGGCAAGCCGATTACTGACCAAAGGTCAGAACTGAATACTTAACTATAAAGCTTGTGAATTGAGGAAGTCAACAAACTGACTTTTTTCCCTGAAATCAGTAAGCCCCTGTAATCATCATGAGATCACTGGTGATAATTTGGGTTAAAGTTTTACCCTCTGACCTTATCACCTTGGTTTGCCCATGGGTTTTACTATCTTAAGGGCTAGGTCCTTAAGCTAAAAAAAGGAACTTTTAGGAAGGAAATTGGATCTGGCCCCTGTGGCCCAAACTCATGAAGCCCAAAGCTTCTATATGAGCCCTTAGAGGGCTAGCACGGTATGGAGTGTCCACTTAAAACCTGACCTGATAGCTTGTGCACACACAGGAATTTCTAGGGGCACCCACTTGGTGAAATGACCCCTGCTACCCCTGAACCCCACTTAGGGAGTCTTGGTTGGACAAATTAAAGTGTCACAACGGGCTTTGTGACACTCCCTATAAAAATAAATGTTGCACTGGAAAGTGTTGGTCCAGGTCATAGTTTGACTGGAACTACCTTTTAATCAACTAAGTAAAGCAATTACGGTGAACTTGGAGTTCTGGACGCGAGGTTTTGAGTAGAATCTGACCCAATAAGACCCATAAATATTTTAGGAGTGTTAGGAATGCAGGGGGATATAAACCCTAGCATGGAAGTTCCCCAGTACTAATAGTAATCAAAGAATTACTAAGTACACCCCAAAGTTGATATTGGCACATAGTTGTCTTTAAAAGAATACTACGGAAATTATCCGAAGTTAATTATAATTTTGAACCAAAAGAACTGAATTAACTGATCTGATATTTGAATTAGGCTTGAACTGATTGATCTGATAATTGAAATAAAATTGAACTGATCTTTGAAATAAAGTTGACCTTATATTTGGAATGGAATTGAACTGACTAACCAGTCTCAGAAATTGAACTAAACTGATTGAATTGATACCTTGAAAATTGAATTAAATTGATATTGGAGATTTAATGGAACTGAAATGATTGATATTTGATATTGAACTATACTGGCAGAAATAATTGCAAATCGAAATTGAAATAAATTGATTTAATTGGTCAACGAATTTGAATGAAAATTTAATGAATATCTCAATGTGGTTAAAAGCTGACCAAGCAAATTGTATTGAATCGAACCCTTAAAATTACAAATGAAGAACGATAAAGGAATGGAATACTGAATATTGAATACTGGACAATTGGAATTGATAAGTGAATTTGATCTGAACTTATTGATATTTGAACTTGAATTGAACCGACTGATTGATATTAGAAATTATATGGAATTAATTGATCTGATAATCGAATTTGAACTGATTGACACTTGATATTGAAACCAAACCCTTTGACTACTGATAAGAGTTTAAAAAGAGTATTAAACATTTGATAGATTTGATTTTGGTGATCATTACTCAAATGATGCCACTGCGATCATCACTCTAATGGAGCAGATATAGGTAGAACTTGTATTGTAACCGAACCCTTTGACCACTGGTAAGAGTCTAAAAAGGGTATTGAGCAATTGATAGAACTGATTGAAGATGATAATTGATTGCAATTGTGCTTAACCCTGGTCTTGATATTTGATCGAACTCATAATTGAAATTGAAATTGATAATTGATCGAACTCCTAATTGATATTGAACTTGATAATTGATCGAACATTGATATTGAACTTGATAATTGATCGAACTCCTTTTTGATATTGAACTTGATAATTGATCAAACTTAAATTTGATTCTGAACTCGATAATTGATGAGTTGATATTTGAAATCTAAATTTGATATAGATAGAATTTGTATTGGAATCTAAATTTGATATAGATAGAATTTGTATTGAAATCTGAATCAGATATAGATAGAATTCGCATTTGAATTTGAGTCTGATATAGATAGAACTTGTATTTGAATCTGAATTTGATATAGATAGGATTTGAACTGGAACCTGAATTGGATATAGATTGAAATTGTATTATAATACAAACTTGATTATATACTGAAATTGAATTGGATGATGTTATGAATTGTCAGCATAAGAGCAGTGAGAATTTGATTGGTTATTGAGACTGATTACTTGATATTAAATAGCAAATTGATAGATTAACTGTTATCCTAGAATGCCTTATCTGCATAGAACTACTGTTGACGCATGATAGTACAAAATGTTGTATCAGACTGTCCTTATTAGAATTATTATAGAATCAGCATGATTAACATATTTGATTGTAAATGATAAATTATGATACTGAAACTATATTTAGAACTATGTTGGGACTTCATTAAGCTTCACCACTTATGGTCCTTCCAAGACCCAAAAATTCCAAAGATAAGAACGGAATCGCCTAGCCAGTGCTAGATAAAAAAGGCCATGCCGAAATCCAAGCGTTTGCAAGGAGCAGATAGTGAGCAGTCCCCTTTTTAGGTGTCACCAGCATGTATGTGGACGGACCACATGACCTTTCAATTGATTTTTTTTTATTCAGTTAAATGTTGTATTATGACGTAAACTGATCACTGAAGAAAAGTTTTCATTAAAATTAACTCGTTTTGAATAATGCAGAATTCGAAATTAGGTTAAAATTCTGTGATTGATTTTCTGTATTTATTTGAAAAAGAAAAACCGACCTGAGTACGTATTTACTCAGGCATTTTCTTAATCGAAACTGAGAAGTGTGTCGTGCATGCCCGGCCCACGAATTGGGACACTCTGACACAAAAGATGTGCAGGTGTACGAGGTCGGGGGCTCGGGGCATGACAGAGCCCTAGTATGCTCCCCCTCATTCCCACCATGGATGTGAGGGAAGGTCAAGATGAAGAGACAGATTTGGATAAAAATCGAGGAGTTGTTGAAGAACAAACCCAAGTTGAAGTTGATAAGTATGGGAAACAACTTGACAGAAAAATCTACGTGAGAAAGAGGTTTAGAAAACCTCATGTTTAGAAAGACGTTCAAAAAGAAGTTCAAGAAGAGCATTAAGTAGCCTTTAACCCAGGCCACTGACCATGAACCTTCTCCAGAGACAGATCCTTCCTCCAAAATTGATCTTCCTACTGCTTAGCGTAAAGGTACAAGGCATCCTATCAAAAAATTCATTTCCTATATAGGTTTATCTCTCTCTCATTTTAGTTTTATCTCATCATTAGATTTTATTATTGTACCTAATTATGTGTTTGAAGCCCTATCTCAACCGAATGGACAGAGGCTATAACATAAGAAATGCAGGCATTAGAACACAAAAGACATAAGACGTTATTGATCTTCCTCCGAGAAAGAAAGTAGTGGTTTGCAAGAGGGTCTACACTGTAAAATATAGACCTGATGGGACCATCAAGAGATACAAAGCAAGGTTAGTTGCAAGAGGATTCACACAAACACAGGGAGTCGATTATCAAGAAACATTTGCTACAGTTGCAAAATCAAATACTATAAGAGTTCTTTATCTTTAGCTGCCTACAAGGAATGGCCATTGCCACAGTTGGATGTGAAGAATACATTCCTTCATGGCAATTTGAAGGAAGAAGTTTACATGGCACTCCCACCTGGCTTTGTTAAATAGGGGGGGATTGGAAAAGTGTGTAAGCTCAAGAAGTCCATCTATGGGTTTAAGCAGTCTCCACGTACCTAGTTTCAAAAGTTTAGTGAAGGCATAATGAGTTATGGATATTGAATAAGTCATTACGATCACACCTTGGTTGTGAAGAAAGGGGTACGTACTACAGCCATCTTGGTTTATGTGGATGATATTATAATCACAGGAGGTGATAGCAACGAAATAGTATGCTTGAAAGAACACCTTCGTAAGGCCTTTGAAATCAAGGATTTGAGCCCTCTAAAGTACTTTATAGGTATTGCGGTGGACAAGGTCCAAGAAAGGGATTACAATGTCACAGAAAAATACTCTGGATCTACTTCATGATATTGGAATGTTTGGGTGCAAGTGATGTGGGACGACATGCTAAAACACTAATATGCAAATTTGGGATTAACTTTAGAATGAATTAGATAGCAGAAATATTCAAAATCATATAACACATAAAATTAATTCAATGAAATTAATAAAACAATTAGATTAATCCATTTTAGCATTCGCATGCGTGAAAATTTTCAGATCTAGAAAAACGGCTTCGATGAGGGAACTTGAGTTTGGTTATAGTTTAAGGCATCAATCGACAATCGCAATATCGTCCCTTGACTCCTCGAGGATTTTAAATGAAATAAGGCTTAAAATAATTCAGTAAAAGGGGAACAATTTAGGACTTTGATTTTTATCAACGGAATTAAAGAAAGATAATACCTGACAACAACTAGAGAAAAGACAAAATAAAGGGATAGATTCCAAGGCTTCACACCAAGGGTTTCCCGAAGCTTCACACCACGGCTGTGTGTCGGCTTCACACCAAGTCGCACGAGAAACGCTTGCTCGCTCCTCAAAGTTTGAAGGATTCACTCCCTTGGTTGAAAACTCTTCACAAGCTCTCTAGGGTTTGCACAAAAGCAACTCTCTTTTCATTCAATAATTAAAAACTAATTAATAAAGTGTTTACAATGCCTTTATATAGGCTAAGAAAATCTTAAACAACCTAAAACTATAAAGAGTCCTAAAATAACAAAAGACTAAAAATGAGAATTTTAAAAAATAAAAATTTTCCCCGTTGGGGTGGAGCCGTCCACGGCGCGCTGTGGGACAGCGTGCTGTGGTATTGTGAACAGCGTGTTGTGGTATTGTGAACAGCGCATTGTGGGACAGTGTGCTATGGTACTATTCACAGCGTGCTGTGGTACTGTTCACAGCACTGTTCATAGACTTCTTTTGTCTTATTTTCTGCCTTCTTTTTTGGTTTCCTCTTTATGCTTTCATGTGCCTTTGTTTTGTTGGGTGTCCCCATCAGCAAGCCTACTATGAATCCTATTGAGCAGAATCATAGGTTGAATGGAGAGGTTGGTGAACCTCTCAAGGATCTTAGAAGTTATCATAGATTAGTTGGAAAACTAAAATACCTCACCATGACTCATTCTGATATAGCCTATGCAGTAAGTGTAGTATATGCACTCACCCAGGAATACTAATCTTGATGCAGTTTATAAGATCCTCAAATACTTGAAAGGGAGTCCTAGTAGAGGACTATTGTACAATAATCATGGCCACTTGGATATTGAGATATTTACAAATGCAGATTGGGCAAGATCTCTTGATGATGAGAGATCTACCACTGGATATTGTACATTCCTTGGAGGGAATTTAGTGACATGGAGGTCGAAGAAACAGAAGAAACAGCAAGTGGTATCCAACTCTAGTGCAAAGGGGGAGTATAGAGTTGTGTCTCAAAGAGCTAGCATGGGTATGTGGTTGAAACATATCCTATCTGATTAGAGTTCATGTTACTTTGCTTATGATCCTATATGGTGATAATGAGGTTGCACATCATATCACAAAGAATTTGGTTTATCTTGAAAGGATAAAGCATATCGAAGTCGACTGCCATTTCATCCGAGAGAAGGTTGAATCACAGGAGATTGTCATACCCCAAGTTCGTTCTGAAGATCAGCTGGCCAACATTCTCACTAAAGGTGTTAGCGGACATGTTGGCCAACATGCTTCAACTTGAGGGGGAGTGTTGGCCTCTCTCTCTCTCTCTCTCTCTCTCTCTCTCTCTCTCTCTCTCTCTCTCTCTCTCTCTCTCTCTCTCTCTCTCTCTCTCTCTAACCCTAACTTACATCACTAGCCTTCGACATCCCCCTCCTTGGGGTTAAGGTAACGATTTCGGGCATGGCCAGCTCCCATAGTGTGACAGACGGTGTGTACAAGGCTCGGGAACGAATTCACCGTCGTATGGCTGATTGGCAATTACTAGCGATTCCGACTTCATGCAAGTGAGTTGCAGCCTGCAATCCAAACAGAGGGCAGGGTTTTAGATTTAGCACAGTTTATATGCATCCTCTACATCCCATGTGTGTTGGATGTTGATCTTATCCCAAATTGATTGGTTAAGACCATTCAAATATCTAGCTAGTCAGGCGGCATCGGTTTCCTGTAATTTTGCACGAGTCGGTAATCTATGGAACTCTTCAGTATAGGAGAGAACATTCGTACCCCACCTTTTCAGATTATGACAGCACTATGACACCTCGATGGCATCTGATGTCAGCATCAAACCAGTCCGGAGATCTTTCCTCATCTTTACCCAATAGGTTACCTTCCTTTTCCTTTCCTTACGCGTGATGATTGAAGATCAAACACCAGCAAAATGCGTCAACGGGCCATCTTTACTTTTCTACAATAGGAAACATTCCATCCATTGTAAATAGTTCATTTGAAACAGGAAAAAATGAAGAAAAATGATCAAAATCCATAAAATATCTCAGAATTTTTTAGATATACAGAATCTGTTTATGGAAGAAAGAACATGTCATGAGATCGAACCGTAGGAATTTGATATCGAGCTAGACTTTGATCTTTGGGGTATAGAAGTAGAAGAGGGCCCTGTCGATCCAGAGTTCCCACAAGAGCTCCTTCATCTACACGAACGTTATGAGAACAGCACACCGGTCCTTCAGGAAACCGAGGAGGCGGAGGCCATGGACGAGGATGAGGAAGGAACAATGACTATCAAGGGCAGCATAGAGGCCCGATTGAGCGGGACGTAGATGGACATTGATTGTACAATGCAGAAAATGTTTGCTATGGGGCCACTTTGAAAGAACCCCTAAGCTGATGTGCAGATCATGTGAGCCAGGTGATCACCAAGTAGTACTGCGAAAAGTCAATCAACGTCAAATGATTCCAAATAAAGACTCAAAAAAATTGGATTCATATGAAAAAGAAAAGGATCAATTAAATCATTACCAGAAAAAAATTGATTCTGCTGTGGATTCATTGTCGAGTCAAAACGAAAAATCTAAAAAGCACTCCAGATATGATCTTTTATCACAGAAATATATTATATATGAAGATGGGAAAGACTCATCCATTTATGGATCTCTGTTACAAGTAAACAGAAACCAAGAGATTCCATATAATTACAAAACACATAAACCCGAACCTTTTTATGTACCGGGGGGTATAGCTATTAGTGATTATCTAGGAGAAGAGTATATTATTGATATTGATACGGATCAAAATCCGGATAGGAAATATTTTGATTGGGGAATTCTCCGTTTTTGTTTTCGAAAGAATATAAATATTGAGCCCTGGACCGATATGGATAGTGGGACTAATAATTATCAAATAACTGATAAGAAAGATCTTTTTTCTCTCACGATTCATCAAGAAATCAACCCATCCACGTCCAATTCCAATCAAAAAAAAAACTTTTTTGATTGGATGGGAATGAATGAAGAAATGCTATCTCGTCCCATATCGAATCTGGAACCTTGGTTCTTCCCAGAATTTGTGCTGCTTTCTGATGCATATAAGGTTAACCCACGGACCATACCAATCAAATTACTTCTTTTCAATTTTCATGAAAATGAAAACATTAAAAATGAAAACATTAGTGAAAATAAAAACATCAATGGAAATAAAAAAAGGGATTTTCGTATCTCATCTAATCAAAAAGAATATCTTGATCAGAATCACGAAGAAAAAGAACTGTTGGGTCAAGAAGATCGTGGATCAGATCCACGAAACCAACAAAAGGATATTGAAGAAGATTACACAGGATCAGACATTAAAAAACGTAGAAGTAGAAAAAGCTCTTCAAGAGCAACGAGGAAGTGGAACTAGATTTTTTCCTGAAAAGATATTTGTTTTTTCAATTGAGGTGGGATTATTCTTTGGATCAAAGAATAATAAATAATATCAAGATATATTGTCTCCTGCTTAGACTGATAAATCCAAATGAAATTGCTATATCTTCTATTCAAAAAGGAGAAATGTGTTTGGATGTAATGGCGATTCAGAAAGATCTAGCTTTTACAGAATTAAGAAAAAAAGAAATCTTTATTATTGAACCACTCCGTCTGTCTATAAAATGGGATGGCCCATTTTATATGTATCAAACTGTAGGTATTTCGTTGGTTCATAAGAGTAAGCACCAAACGATCAGTTGGTCCCGTGAAGATCTAGGAAGTGTGAGGAAAATGAGGGGGTTCCAACAGATTCAAACGCATCGTCTGTTATGAATTCTGATTCAATGGTCGAATGTGACCGATTCAACCATGTGGAACCAATAAGCTATCGGAACTGTGAAACCTAACAAGTAATGTTATGTGATACCTCCTTATAAGAACAAACCGTAGATAAGTCAAGGGAGTCATCACAAAAGGCATACGTCGTAGGGTGCCATTAGTGCTCTCCTCTTTCAAAAGCAAAAGGACAGGAAATACGTTCTCAAGCCAAGCTTAAACCGGCCTCGAACAAAAGCAGGCGGGAAAAGAAAGAACTATTAACTCATGAAGTCATTCCAGTCGGGCTTCTCACCGGAGAATCCCTTCGTTGCACTTGCTTCAACTAGCGAAAGGTGGCACCAAGCTTACTTCATTCGAAAGCTAAAGGAAGACTTCTTTCTTTTAGTCAGAAAAAGTTCTTTGCTTCATAGGTAGCGGCCAGAATCTCTCTATTGGTCGAGCTATTTCCTTTTGTCGGTCAAGAGGAAAGTCGGTACTGGATGTTCGTCTTGGCTTTGGGTCGGTACAAGCCATCTTTGGTGCTGAAAGTCGTTTTCCCCTCCTTCCCGTCAGATTTGATGTCGCCACTACCGGCACAGACTTTGAAAGTAACACGCTCCCGATAGGCAGTCCATAATGTCATCCATCGTTGGCATTGGAAATAGGCATTTCACCTTTATCTTATTTCAAAGCCCAGCTACACACTCCAGCTGCCGCTTTTTGAGCTAGTTAAGGAGGCATTGAACACGAACTGAGACTCTCTTGCTCCTTTGATAGTAATTCCCGCACTTGACGTCGGATCTCCTCATTTGAGGGGATAAGTGAGAAGTCGCTTTGCGGGTAGACTCGCTCCTACCTGCAACTCAATATGCTTCTATATCCTCCTCTTATCTTAGGGGATCATCCATCTGGCAATTCCCTCGACATCAAGTCAGAAGAGTGTTGCAAAAGCATCTACACTTCCCAGTCCTCCTTCCTAAAAAGCCTTTCTGATTGCCTCCGTCTGACTACGGCATCCCACCAATCCTCGCATCGGCTTTGCTAGTTGGCTTTGCTATCAAGGCATGGCATTCTATGGACTCTTTCACCACGTCCGGGAATGGTATGCCAAAACATTTGTTTTATACTTACCCATCAAAAATCTTCTGATGGTTTAAATAAGCAACCTGGAGCTTGCTCGTTTGCTAGGCGCACTAGTGCACTATGGTGCGTTCTTTGAAGCCAACAAGCAAGGGCAGAGCGCGCTACCCCGAAAGTCATTGCACGTTAGTGCATCCATTTTCTTGCTCGTTTACTGGGAGCTGCAACGTGTCAGGTTGTTTAAGAGCGTTACGAAGTGTCAGTTCTCATAGAGAGGCTTAGGCCAACGAGTCTAAGGCGTGGCCCCCCTTCTTCATTTCCCATCAACAGAAGTCGCAATAGTTTTCTAGCGCATATCATCCACAGACTAATAGGCAGACTGAGGTAATCAATCGAAGTCTTGGAAATCTATTGCACAGCTTAGTTGGAGAACATATTTCACAGTGGGATATGTTTTTGCCACGGGCCGAGTTTACGTATAACAGTTCAGTTAACTACTTGGCTTGCGAACCTAATATGATTATGACTATCAAAATCTTGTTATAGTCATAGTCATTTATTATGAAAAACTAAAACTAGATCTAGATCTAGTTTCAGTTATTTAGTTATGAGAGGAACGATTCGGATGGGCGAATGAACTAGCCAACTGTTTATTATGCATTAGTAAGCTAAGTAGACGTCCTTGATAGATTGCCAACAGCTCATAGTCGCGAAGTTGACTTATCAAGCATTCATTATCGAATGGAAATATAAGGCACTTGACCCGACACTATCCTCATGTGTTAAAATCCGCGAGGATAACATCCTCACGTGTTACTGTGCACCTATTTGAGAGCTGACAGGTGGCTTTTTACAAGCCTGCTTCATTTCCGCCTGAGGCTCAAGCGGTCAGGTTTGTTTTGCTGCCTTTTTGCAGCCCCTTTGACTCAACCTCAGCCCTCCAATGGTCTCCTTGCCACTTGTCACACATCTAGAGCATTATTTGTCCTATAAAGACCCCCTTCTCTTTCACCATTAGTTTCTCTCTTTTGGTTTTTGGGTGGAGCTTGGAGCATGGGTCAAAATATTGGACGATACCAATATGTATCGTTTTTTAGGGTCCCCGATGCGATAAAAATAGTTTTTATCAGGTACCCACCAAAATAATCTAATTATCGGACGATACATTGAAATTATCGTATGTATTGTCTGATACGGACGATAATTTGAATGTACGTCCGAAAATTTGGTAGATTGACAGGAACTCCATTTGGCCAAATTATCGGACGATACATTCAAATTATTGTCCGATACGGACGATAATTTCAAATTATCGGACAATAATTTGAATGTATCATCCGATAATTTGGCAGATTGACAAGGACCCCATTTGGCCAAATTATCGTCTGTATCGTCCGATAATTTGATGCACGGGTTTTTTTGGGATTTTTTTGAAAAAAAACAAAAAAAAAATGTATCAAATCGATACATTGAAAGTATCGAGCGATACGCGATACGTATCGTCCTAGAGTTCAGGACGATACGTATCAGAATTCTGATATTTGCCCCCTAGTTTCTCTAAGTTTTAGAAGGATTCATCAATACTTTCCCATTAAGCTTAGAGCAGTTAGGCCAAAGAAAATAAGCTCATCCCACCATTTCAGCCATTAAAGCTCCGTCGAAGCTTTGAAGAAGATAAAGAGAATATGAGCCAAAGCTATAAGTATCCTAGGTTTCCTCAAAAGCCTCTAGCTTTGAGAATTAGTACACTTGGGCCAAGGATCTAAAGTGACAATGAAGAAGCAACTGATAACACCACACGTTTCTCCTCTTTCTCTTTCTTTTTTTTGTTATATTCTTCTATATGCTCATTGCACAGTCTTGTTAATCACAAATTATTTTCATTTTCATTTCTATGCATTTTGGATGACAAGGATTAGGTTGGAACTTAGTTGCGCAAAGCGAAAGGAAGCGTGTAGTAGGTTGGAAGCGGGAGCGTCATCAAAAGCTTAAAATTGAATAGTTTTATGGTCGGAAGCGGGAGCGGGAGTGATTCCGAAGCGGAAGCGGCATACTAAGTAGAAGGTTCCTGCTACTAGGGGTTGGAACTTAGCTTCCAAAAACCTAAAGTCATCTCCGTTGGCACCAGCTAAATTCGATGCAATGGATTTAGTCTCGTACACACAGTCCTCATCTTAGGTGACACCGGATCAATCCAACACAATGGATTTCGTCTTGTGTACACTTCCATCATCTTAGGTGACACTGGATCAATCCAACACAATGGATCTAGTCTTGTGTACATTTCCATCATCTTAAGTAAGCCCGAATCAATCCGACGCAATGGATTCGACTCCGACGGCACCATCATCATTCAAATTTCAAAATGAAGCAACATGACCAAACCATTTGGCCCCTAGTGAGACTTTCATTCTTTTTCTTTTCTAGTAGAGACCAACTCTAGTCGAGCAAACCGACTGCGCACAAGCCCCAGTTTGTAATCGGAGTCCTCAGTCCTTAGAGGGAACTCTCGGTGAAGTAAACTATTTGGAGTTAAGCGTTTCATTTTTATCATTTGGGTAACCTAAGTTCACCCCTAAAATTTGGTGGCAACTCAGATTTTTCTTCTTTTTTTATCTGACTCTCATCGCCGTAGAAACCAAGCTAGCATGGGCATTGTGGCCTTGGGGAGGGTTTGTGGATCTACATGAGAAAATTAAGTATCTTAGAAATACATATATTTTAACTTTCATGTAGATGGATTAGTATCATATCTGTACCATTGGAAAACCACGAGCATCCAGCTATATGCAAAGATTACAGCGATCTTCAGTGAACTTTCAATTGGAAATGATGGCTCCTCACGTTTATATGGAAGTTCAAATCCTGCAATGCCCTAAAGATGTCCTTAAAGTCGCTGCCTCTAGATTGCAAAGTTGGGTTAGGACTCTTTCTTTTTTAGGAGTCACTCTATACAATCTGTCTTGATTTTCTACAACATTTTTTTTTTGATAACCTGGGTGTCCGTAGAGCACCCGACTACTACCAGGGGCACATGCGCACCCCAAGTTAGCACATACCGGGTGGGTCAGCACGGGCCTCAACATTGAACATTTCCATTTCCATGCATAGTTTGTGTAAAATTCAGTTCATATCCTATGCAGTTCATCTTGATTTTCTACAAAACCTGTGAACTCGCCAAATTTTTCTAACATTTCTAATAAAAGACCTAGAAGGTCATTTAACCTTTTTTACTAACATGCGGGAACCAGCCGACCAGCACCAATAATTTCTCAACACTGTTTTTTATGTCTGTTTCTATTAGATCTCGGGAACCTCGAAAGGTCTTTCATAGTTTATCTTGATGTAATTTACCTCTATTTGATTAATAAAGATTGAGGCCATTTCTTATGTCCTTATTTTTTGTTGAATTTGTGTTTGTGATAGCATCCCTAGTGCATTGAGCCACTGAGTCTGCACTTTTACACTCTAGGAGTGTACTCTTTAGTTTTTAAAACTTACCCAGAATAGTCAGTGTCAGTCCAAATCACAGATTATGGGGCATAACGATTGACCAGGATTCAATATAATACATCATCTTAGGCTGTTGTGCCTGTCAGCTTCCCATGGCTTACCTCACACGTGAAATTGGTGCCTGGGTGGAAATGGGGCTCGGTGAATCCCTCATACGAAGTCAATGTACGACTTCATTTCACGTGATGTGTGTTCTCTTTCACACAACCACATGGACAAATTGGCTTTTCATGGCAAGTGAGAGTATGAGCCTTTTTCACAGCCAGGTTCAGCATCAAATAATGTTCATTTGAAAGATTTCATAACTAGAGTCAACATTTTTTTATAATGCAATTATCAACATGCCAACACTCTTGTTTCTCAATCAGGCAGTGGGCTGAAGTAGCCCGCCTGGCCCGTTAGGCCCAGCCCATTTTAAGGAGGATTTGGCTCGACCATAAAGCCAGCGGGACAGGCTTGGGCTAGCACTTTACACCTGAAATTTAAACAGCCAGCTTGGGCTTAACCTCCCCTAGGCCCGTCGGGGCCTCAAATATGAGAGGTATCGACGTATAGTGCGTTTCACTTGCCATATTCTAAAGAACTACAAAATTTCTATTTTTAAACTCGAGTTTGGAAATAGATAATGTACTTCTTACAGGTGTTTGCAATATATAAATTTTTGTATTTGACTAAGATATGGCTAAATTTTGTAAATCTATAATAATTCAAGAATAAATGTGCCAGGTGGGGCTGGGCTTGGACATTGAGTTTGCTTGGGATGGGCTTAGGCTTGGAATCATAAGCCCGCCACGGGATCGGGCCAGGCATGCTCCAAGCCCAAGTCCAGAACATTGCCACCCCTATTTGTTTCATAAACACAATGTGAACAGCATTAAATTTTAAACGTATTTAACTGGATCTTCATTAAAAAATGAATCGATCTCTAATGAAGAAGCAAAAAGTAAACATGAAGAAGAGAAAAATAACCTTTTAATCAAACCGCAATCTTTCTGGGCATAAGAAGAAAAACCAGTGAAGTGAACTGCAGCACCAATTCCAGAAACTCCATGCATTCTGTCCAGCAAACCTGAATCAGGTGGGGAATTGTTGGACTGATTTCCAGATAGATAGAAGTGAGGAAACGCAACCAAAGACTGAGGTGGACAGCATAACAGCCAATCTAATGCTTTCATGCTCGCAGGCACTGCAACCTGCAGAACACAATTAAAACCGTATAAGCAACGTATCAAACTCGGTAGCGGTATCGGGTATTGGTAAACGTATCGGCCGATATGGATACGGTATCGCCGATACCATATTGGCCAATATTTTATTTTTTTTTTGAAAAAAGAAGGCAAAAAAAATAGAAAAAAGAGTAATTGTATCAGTCAGTATCAGCCGATACTAACCCGTATCAGTCCGATACCGAGACTGATACCAATACCACCCAGATACTTATTTCGGGCTGGTATTGGTATCGTTTCTCGACGAAACCGATACATATTGGTATCAGCTGAGTTTTGATACCATGCGTATAAGTACATTTTGATGTATTCGTGAAAAATCAAAACATACATCATCATCATTGTCTTGTCCCAATTATTTGGGAAAGAATCAAAACATACCTTTTTTGCTAACAACCAATCACGGAGCCATTAGAGAAAGAAAAGGAAATAAGTAACAAGATCTTATAAGACAGTTTAAACTGAAGAAACTCATCTTGAATGTTATTTTTGTATTTTCATTAGGAAGAGAAAACATTTCTTAAAATAATCCCATTCTTGCCCAATCAATTCTAATATTACCTAAAACATAGGATACACATCATAGAATATGTATCTCTCTTATCAATCCTAAATATTCTCTATTACCCTCTCGCAATTGCATATTTTTTTGAAGAAAGAACGTGTGATTGGCTACATGAAATATTAGTCATTCATCTCATTAAGTTGGTTGATGATGAATTGCCAGAACCGCTCTACTTGTTGGTGGTCACCGCCTGTTTGTGAAGTCCATCACTGTCGCATCCCACTCTTTTAAAAGTGCCAAATTTGAAAGAAAAAAATAATAATGATAACCATAATAAAAAATTTCTGGCATTTGTTCGATCATTATATAAATTTGCTTATTTTAAATATTATCCATAATCCTTTTTGTCATTTTTCCTTTTCTCCATTTATGCACATTTGTTAATATCGATTTGACATGTAGCTTCTAGATATTTAAAATGTCCTGAAGACCAAAAAAGAAACACTCAGTAGAACCTAAATTTTTCAATTTCCACCACTTTTTTTTTTCTTTCATGAGTACTCACATTCCATGCATCCACTCTAATACATCAAGGTTGTCAATGGGCTGGGCTCATCCCGAACCTGGCCCGGCTCGGGCCGAATGTGGGCTCAAATAAAACGCCTGAGCCAGAATGCATCCGGGCCAAGCCCAGCCCGATTTTGTATTCGGGGCGGGTTCAGGCTTAATTTTTAGGATAAAAATAATCAGGCAGCTCAAAGCCTGGCCGGACTAAGAGCGATTATTTAAGGGAAAGGACCGGCTGGCCTGAATGCGTCCTGGCCCCGAACCCATTTGGTCGGGTTCGGGTTTACATAAAAAGCTCGAGCCCAAAAAGACCCAGGCCGAGCACAACCCAAATATCTATCTAGGCCGGGTTCAAGCCTAGTTTTTCCGGTGGAAAATAATCAGGCTGACCAAAACCCCACCCCGATTCACGGCCCTAACATCACTTTTCGCAGAAGAATCAAGATCACATAAACCTATATCATCATTTTACTGTTTTCTTCAGTCCATCTACCCACATTGTTTCAAATAAACTCAAACTCGTCATAACAAACTAAATCACCAAATTCTAAACTTCCACGATTATTTATTTTGCTCCATTTACACATTGCTCACATTTCTTATAACAAATTCAAGCTTCATATAACCAAAAAATAATAATAGTGGATTGGGAAATCTCTGGTACCTGAAACCTCAAAACTCCACTTCTAAAACAAGGCGGATTCGACTTCAATTTCTCGACGGCTTCTTTAATTTTACAAACTCCATGTTCAAACGTCAATGCAGGAGGGAGATTCTGAGTCAAACAGATCTCAACTAGCGAATCAGGATCATCACATACGGAAAATGCACTAGCAGGCACTTCAAATCCACTGGAATTATTCACCGAAAAAATCTATACAAAAAAAAAAAATGAGTAAGTTGAGAGTTAGAAAATAAAAATTGAAATCCAAGAGAGGAGTAAGATTGAGATTCGAGACCTTGAAACAAGAGTTTGAACGGAAGCAAAGGATATTCGAACGAATGAGTTTAGAAGGGAAATGGGGTTTGAGATATGAGGGTTTGGAGGAGATCTTAGTGGGAAAGCAGAAATCAATGTCAGGAGAGAGTGGAGGTTTCTTCAACAAATCCCCTTTCATTATCATGTTTGGGAGAAGATTATGAGGATGGAAAATGTGGGAGCAGCTGAAGAGTTGTGGATTTGAAAGGCCTTTTTATAACTGCCAAGTGGATAACTCCCAATGGGCCTCTCAATTGCTTCAATGGGCCGGGTCCTACCAGATCAAGGCTGAGCTCAACCAGATCGGGCATTGAGATGACCAAGTCATAGCCTGGCCCTTACTTGGGTCAGGCTGGGTTCGGTGTGATTTTGTAATAATGTTTTAGGACCCAATAAGGTGCTCCATCTAGAGGACCTTCAGTGTCAAGTTTCACGTTGGGTTGGGTGCCACATGGAGCAAGGTGACATCATTTTAATCTTCTCTTTAAAAGAGAAAAATAATAAATATCTCCCTCGTGCGTTTTCTTAGCCTTCAAATATAGACCATTAACTTTTAATCCAAATTCTCTTCTAAGATTTAATTTCAATTTTTTTTTTTACGAAATATATACAACCTGCTCATGCATCAAAGTAGTGTTTTGGGTGTCACCTAAAGTTCCACAAGAGCTAAGAGCACCTAAGAATGAGACCTCCACAAATATTGGTGCACAAACAATCATTGAATCACAAATAATACTCAACGGAAGCCTATCAAAAAAGAAAATTTTATTTCCAATGACCTATGGTACGCATCAAACCATACAGAAGGGAAATTATAAAATTTACTGCTTACCCTAAACACATGCAATACGTGTGGATTAGCAGTCACCAAGTTAATACAGTAAATGATCTCCATTGTCCGATTAAAAGCAATCGATGATTTTAAATTTGTACCCTCAAAGATTTTGTGGCTGCAAATAACATTTCCTCAAAAACTCAATTTTATCACTAGACTTTATCTCAAAAAATGAAGGGGGCGTATTTTATCTTGATAAAATAAAGTAAAAAGTTAATTACTTTTAACCACAATTTACACAATTACGCCTCTTAAAATAATATCAAGCAATTGTAAATAGAATAATGTGAAATTCTTCAGTTTACTTTACTGCGTTCTATAACAAAACTTACAAGATTTTCTAAACACATCAAGTTCAAGTCAAAATATCAACAAAGTAGTAACCTACTTACATGCTCTCAAAAGCCCAAGAGACCAATCTTTATTGCCGTCAGAGGTTTTCGAGTGACTAATGTTCTAAGAGAAGCAAGGATACATTGAACCTTATTCAAGGAATGAATGACCATAGTTAAAACATTTGTTGAGTTGACACCTCCCCGAATAAGACTCCGAACAATCGTAGATTCGACTTGCCGAATAAGACTAAATCTTGCATAAGGAGGTGTGATTCTTTTTTTCTTCCATTCCTTTTTACCAAGGTCAAATAAAGGAAATTACAGCTATCAATGACAACCTTTGCGTCTCTGAAAAGAAACCTAACATTAGTTGTTTTTTAGTGAAATATGTGATATAAAACTAGTATAGGTACTATATAGATATTAGATAATAACCGTTTATGACAAACTTTTTAAGGTGTTTGATTAGTTTTACATTTCAAGATCTTCAAGTTGCTGAATAATTTCATTGAATAAAATTATTTATTATATAAAATCTCAAGAATTTTTTCCGAATCTATTCATAAAATTATCCGAATTAACCCCTACGCGAATAATTGACAAATCCAAATTGTTACTATGCGAATGACTAAAGCATTCACAAATTATTTTTTGCATACTACTGTTATATATATATAAATGTAGTAATATATATTTAATTTTTTACACAAGTGAAATCGATTTATCTTTTTACTGTCATCTGAAAAAAACACAACTCTCTAAAAAGATACAAGTGAAATCGATTTATCTTTTTAGTGTTATCTGAAAATACACAACTCTCTAAAAAGACACAAGTGAAATCGATTTACCTTTTTACGTTATCTGAAAAGACATAAGTTTGACATCTCTGCACCGTAAATCTTAAAAGATACAACTCTCTGGAAAGACACAATGGTTCGTGATTTTGTCTATAAATAGATATCAGATACGGGTTTAAAAGTTATAAAAAGAAACAATAACATCTATTTCTCTTTTCTCTTATAATTCTTTTTTTTTTTTTTAAGAATCATTGTGTATCAGAAAATCTGTGTGACAGATTCTTTCTTTTTCTAGAAAAGAACATACGGTTCTTGGCAAGACCGGACTCTATTGCATCCTAAAGGCAGATTCGCTAGGAACTCTATTGCATCTTCGTTTATTCGACGGAGTGGGAGCGTCTATTGTCTTTAAGATAGCGTAGTGAATTATGTAAATCTACTCAATACCCCCACCATAAATGCTATATTGGGTCTAGTACACTTCATTAAATACATAGGACTTTTATCTCAGTGATGATAAAATGTAATTCTTGAACTCGTTCAAGAATCAATTTATCTCCAATAATTTTGAAATTAAAATATTAGAGAATAGAAAAACTTTTGTACCTGTATTTTTAATTAGATACTTCTTTGCTAATGAATCTCAAAATCTTTAGTCATAATGTACTTACAGAATGTGTTGAATAATCTATTATTCAAAATATGGAGTCCCAACAATCTCGATCATCTTTCATCCATTTGAATCGAGCATCTGATCCTCCACTAGTCTTACTTCTCGTTGATTTTGCTACGAAAATTGGTGGATATAGTGTAGTGAGGACGTAAGTCATCTTGAATTGTCGCAAGATAAATTATACCTTTTATTGTTATCTTTTGAAACTTGATCCACCAAATCGGTCAAGTTTGATGAGATCTTGATTCAAGAAATTTATGCTCTGAGCCATTAGAATTTAAAAGCACAGTAGTTGAACCTCAACTTAGTAGAGTTGGAGATTTCAAATCTTAAGTTCAACGAGATAAGAAACTACTTTGTGACCCTTGAAAGTGCACAAAGTTATGTTAACTACTATCCATCTTTATGGTGTTATATTTCATACACATCTCTTATAACGTGAGAGGGTGAGTTTAACTCTTAATGATTCTGTAGGAATTCATTTGTTGGGGTGATAAAATAGTTATAAGTGCACCCATGACAGATTCACCTATATAAGTATGGAAGTGAAGCCGCTTTAACAAAAATTCAGTCATCTCTCTAAGATATTCATGAAATCAGAATTTTAGTGCATAGCTGTAAAGCGCAAGCCTTATATCACTAACGATTTAGGTCATAGCAAGTGTATATATAATTCTGATTTGTTAGACAGGTTTTAAGTTCAAGGCTATAAGCTACTTAAAGTCCTTACAAACTTTGAGTTGTATGTGTTAGAATTTTTAGGATCTAGGCTCGAATCACACGATCAAAATATACCTTTTACAAGAACACGAGTACCTTGTATTGATTATCGGGTCGTCACGTCAGCGATCCCCTTGATGAAAAATGATTATCTTCGCCAAAGAATCCGAAACCACGTTACCTCTAGTCTTCTCTAAGTTTAGCCTCTAGATGGGAATGTGTTAGGGTTAGAGGAAGAGAGGATGGTGGTCTCCTTATATAGTCGCTTTTCTTTCCTAACCCATTAAGGAAGGAGAGTGGAGACATATAACTTATATTATGAAACTACTTGCTTTTTATCGCCTCGAGATACGTGTGGTCAAAGGTCCAACCCAATTTTTAATGAAAATCTAAAGATGAGTTAAAGTGTTGACCACAAAAATCTAACATTCTCCCACTTGATCTACACCTTAATTCATTTAAACATAATTTTAAAAAACGACTCTCTAGGTTGACAAATTCTGAAAAGCAGATAGCCATCCATTTTATAATTTAAAAAATCATTGACCCCCGCTACCTCGATGCTTCATAATAACCACCCAAATTCAATAACAATATCAGTAAATGATCATGGCGCACACAATATTCCATCTTACGAATCGACACTAAGCAATTCATAGTCACAAAAATAGCATCATTAATAGACTTAAGTCTTTACTTAGTGATATTAGGCAACGCACATATATGTCGTTCCTATATTTGTCCAACTTCATACTCCAGGGTATGTCTTTCTGATATCTTACTGGCTCCCCGCCTATGACTCACGTTACCAATCTAACAGAAAGAAGACTTACCAATGTAGTGCCTAATCACATCTAGCCCAAGCAAAATTCAGGCATAACGAGGTAGAATCTCACTACCTTGCCATATGATAAAATCTTCATGCGGATTGATAGAGTATAATCACATATACTCTCAATAGCACATGCATAAAATAAAATATATAATGCATCAATAATAAAAATAAACTAATCAATATCTGAGAGACAACTCTCACTAAAACTGTGCAGTCAAAACTAATTCAATATGAATATCACAGTTTTAAGACTTGTAATAACTATCAACAACTACAAGCTCCCACTGATTTAACCATTCCTTAAAATCAGTAAGTTTTCGACAAAAACAGTTTAATCGTAACCGCATTAACTATGCATAAATTTTAAATGTTTCATGTCCATAAAAATTGATATCAACTAAAACTCATTAAATTTCTCTGAAAATTTAATTGCAATAATAAGGTTTGATCCTCAATTTTGGTATTTCAACGTTTACCTATATTAACTCCAATGTTTATTGCTTTAAATGTTATTTTAATATTGTTCACCTTAAATATATCAATACAATGATAGAAGCAAATAATTATAAGGCAAATCACAAAATCATCTTCAAATTGAAAACATTAATATTCTCAAAATATATTCTTCAGTGTTATATTTCTATCACATCTATAGTTATGTAATTTGTGTCTCACTTATTGATGCACGAATCATCATCGTCATCCTTTAACTTTTATCATTTATCGTATTATAAATTCACTAGCCGCACGCTAAGTTAAAAAGTTAAAATCTTTTTCATTCTCAACACCATTAAAAATTAAAAAATGGTAGATACAATTATAACTACACTAACAGTGACCATATACCTTTAACTACTCTCTGTGAAATACATCATGATCATATGTCTGATGAATCTATAACCATATCTTCTATAGTGTCTTTGAGAATTACCGCATGACCATATGTCACTAAAATTCATTATGAACTATGATCATATGTCACTAACTATCCTCCAAGGACTTAACTCGAACTTAAAGTCAAATTCGAATTATTTTCAAACATCTATCAGCTATTAATCTTAGGACAAAGGAAGTTCTCAGTCCTAAAGTGTCCTATTTAAATAATTTATTAATAAAATTTGGATAGCCTTTGATAGCTAATTCATCCCATGGTACTGGGAGTTTATAATAAAATTGTTCTAACTACGATTGTAAAACATTACCTTGAAGTGTTGCTGCAATATAGTCAAGAAATCTTTCTTTGGACTAAACGGCTTTTTGGTTTGTAATTACTATGGACATGGATTATGCCCAATCGTTAATTACCTTTTCTTGATCTTTAAAAGAAACATTGGTTAAATCTAAATATGTACTACCTTGAGCTACATTTTGTTTGTTCAAATCGTCTCTTATATTATTTGTAGGAATTGAGATTTCCTCATCTTTTACTTCGGATGAAGAACTGCCATCATTCATATGAATATGATGTTTTAGATACTCCTCTTGTTCTTCAAGAATTAATGTTTTTAAATATGTTTCTAAATTTTCAAATTCCTCTAATGGTTCTTCAGCTTTTCTCTTTCTAGGAGTCAGAGGAATTTGTGACTCACTAAGATCTGAAGTGATATTCATTGTATCAGTTTTCGATTCTTCATTTAATTCATGGTTTTAGAAATATGTTAAAAGAGGTTCATGTTTTAAAGAAACTTCTTTTATTTGAGAAATGATATTATTTCTATCTTCAACCGAAAGAGTTTCATCTATATATAAATGTTGTCAATACTTGATGATTTCTTTTACATTCAAGTATTCTTGATAATTATATTCAATATTTTCTTGTAAGACACAGATGTCATCGGTATTGATTTAATCAATTTCATCAGTTCTGTAGAGTAATCGGGTATTCGAATATTCATCTTTTTGTTTTTCTAAATTTAACTGCTCTAATTTGATTATTAGATTTTCTATTTTTAATTTGGTTTCTTCTTTTAAATCCAAATCGATTAATTTGCTTAAGGCCAAAATATTTTTTTTATTTATCATTACTTCATTATTAATAACATATAGTTTCTTTAATTCACTATAAGTAGGATATTGATCACTTCGGCCCGGAGGCATTCTGCTTCTTTAATATCTGATGTAACTCATTCAAATTTCCTTAGGCCTTGTTTGGCAACCCTTTTACAAAAAGTCTGTTTCAGGTGTTATAAAGAGGTGTCACATGTTATTTTTTAAATGTTGTTTCTCAAAATAGTCTATCAGGTATAGAAAATGGTGTTGCATAGGACAGATTTTCAACTCAACACCATTTTCAGTTAGACATGATAAGGCACTTGAGTGAAATACTGAAATATACTTTTCACCTAATATTTTGCCCTTTATTGAAAACTGACCCTTAAAACAGTTAGCATTGAATAAAAAAAGTCATTACCCAATGTTAGTTGGTTACGTTCGTATGAGCTGTTAGAGAGGCCAGACTTAACCTCTGTCATCGAATGCACAAAGTGGCTATTCTCTCTAGACTTGGACCCTTCGTCTTCACACTTTACAGTTCAAACCATTTACCATTGCACTAAGCAATGGCCCTTATAAGAAAAGTCAACATGGGTCAAATTTTGACCTTTGAATTGAAAGTTTGCTTTGATTTTTAAAAAAAGTTAATATGGGTCAAACTTTGACTTTTGAATTGAATGTTGACTTTTGGCAAAAATCTTTGACAATGAAACGGACCTGTCTTGATTGTCTGACTTAAAAAGTACATTCAGGTGTCAAGTTGTGGGCTACAGGGCCTTTCAACATTAATGACTCTTGGGTCCTCAACTTGGGCCTGACACTATCAATCATTGGCTAATGGTCAAATCTTGAATCTTTCGACTACAGTTAGGCAATCGTTGCTAACTGCTACAAAAAAAATATAAAATGGGAAAGATATTAAGATACCCTTAATTTTTGCCAAAACAGATGGCTTAAAAAATTTCCTCCAAAAATACCATATAGGTTCAAGTTAGGAACTATTGAGTTTTATTTGTAACGTGGCCCCTAAGCTACAAATATGGTCTAAGAGTCAAGGGGAACAAGTTGTTGATTAGATAGAGAAAAAACCAAAAATAACTAATGACGTTCAAAATTATTGATTTTTTAATAAATAGGTTGTGATTTGCCCAACATTAATGTGGTTATATTCTAACCGTTAGATTCCTCTAACGGCTCGAAATTTTTATTGTATCTTATACGGCACAAAATTTTTTGTTGACTCTTTGAATTTTGGTGTTCACGAGAGCCCAAATTTTAATAATAATCAAAAGTATGACTGTTTAATCAAATAATTCACAGTTTGCGAGCGAATGGCAAAAAATGAAGTTAGACCAACTTGATGTTGGCACTTAACACGTAATTGACTCTTTTTTTTTAATTAAAAGTTAAATCTTATAATAATAAGCATGGTATTAAAAATCGGCTGATACCGATACGTATCGATTTTCTGGCCAACCGATACGTATCGATCCCGATACATATAAGGTATCACGATTTGCGTCATCTATTCGGCCTTTTTCCATTTCTCGCCTTGATTTTCGCTACTGTTTCTTTTTCTCCTTTTCTATTTTTTGCTGGTGTTTTTAATGCTGTGACTGCCGAATTATTGCTTGTTGTTTTTGCAGGCATTTTTTTGCACGTGTTTTTAATGCTGTGACATGATATCTGCTTATGTGTCGAAGGAGAAACGTAGGGTACCGCCAGCCACGCCCACCGATTTAGTGAAAGCACCCACATCTCAAATCCTTTGAAAATCGTTGAGTGCATAGGATTAGATGATGTAGGTCGTATTTCACTCAAATATTTCACAAAATAGATCTTGGGATCATAGCTCACATATTAGACTGTTAGTGTTTGATTACATATGTCACATATCCCAAAAAAATGGTCTTTGAATCATATGGCACACATCACGCTCAAATGTGATTTTTAGGCCATGTTTTGTGTGACAGCCTGGATTTTCGCACTCAGAAACCCGCGCCGTCAGATTGACACCATAGGCAGATCCCGGAACACACCGAACACTTGGCACATCTACACGTAAAGCGGAACAAAGTATAAAGTCTAACTAAACAGATAGAGTCATTATAAAGAAAATAAATCTCCATATTTATATAATGACGAATTAAATATAATGATCCCAAAAGACGGTTCTAATCCCATGAGCAAAGGAACCAAACCGAACCATTAGTGACAAACCATCGTCACCCAAGGATGGTTTGCAAAAGAAATACCGTATCGTAATATTACATCAATTCTATCTTATCAATGGCTGGACGTACCAAGCCTTATACACAAAATCTCAAAATAAGAGCAACTATGTCTGCTAAAAGAAATCCTTAGGAGGGGGCTCGGTCTCCTCTGAAGGCACGTACAAAGGGTCCTCCAAATCTAGATCCTCAGTACCCGCAGTAACCTTTGAACTGTGATGTATAGTCGAAGGGTGAGCTACATTATAACTCAATAGAGAAAAGTAATAGCATGCATATCTTTCACATCTTATATATCTTTCATGATATAATTCAAAGCTTAATTTTCTTAATACGAATCACAACTTAAAGGCAGATAATGAACAAGACGGATAATTGATGTATGTTTCAAAATCACACTTAACATAATTTCAAAAGCTTGTTATTGTTTCACATACTTAAACCATTTGCAAAGAACTTAAATTTGATCACTTAAATAGTTCCTCGAGCATATATAGCATCGAGCACCGATTAGAATACCCTCCATCATCATTCACATGAACCCTTTTTACACAAAAATGTCCAAATTTCTTCGATTAGGAGATTTGTGCCGAACAAAGTGTTACTAAAGAACGGATATCCTGCCATACCGGAGCATAATTTATACGAATATCCCGCCGTACCGGTCACGAATATTCCGTCGTGTCGATCACGAATATCTCGTCGTATCGGTCACGAATATCCCGCCGTGTCGGTTGGGTATCCACAAAACCTTAAATCAAAGTGCACATACTTATAGTTATTCACCGTGAGTTTGTAATAATTATAATAGTTCAAAATTCTTAAAGAGTTCACGCACATATTTATACATATCCTTTTGATGTCACATTCACAGAATTAGACCCTTGTGGTGTCACATACATACTTCTCATGGCACGCACACACATATCTTTCTTCTTAGTGTTCATACTTACAAAGTTTGCATATTAAAGCTATAAACAAAAAATATGTTACTACACAGACAAAGTCTTAAAACACACACACATTCTTATCATATCATTACACACATGCTAGTTGAAATCAGATATACATGTTAAGGAGTTTTCCTTACCTCACACGAAGTCCAAACAAACTCTTCCTAATCCGAGCTAGCTTCTTAGCTCAAAATCATTCTCATACCTAACATATACAAATTCAAGGTCCCTACGTCGGAAGTGACGTAAAACAGAAAGGAATAGAGTCTCCCTAAAGTCCACAAAGAAATTCAAAACAAAATCCTGAATTTGTCCAAACCGATTGATCGATTCCAAACCGATTGATCGGTTTCCCCAAATCGTTCGATCGGTTCCAAAATGATCGAACGGTTTACAAAGAAACCAACCTTATTCAGGTGCCACATTCCGATCGATCGGATTCCTCAATTCGTTCGATTGGAATTAATTCAAATCGAACGGTTTCCTCAGAAACTCACACCCTTCTTTCTCTGACAAAATCGATCAAACGGTCACTTATTTCGATCGAACGGTTTTGTCAAACTCTGCACAATCTCGGGTTTTAACTTCTTTAAATCATTTTCCTTGCTACAAACCCCCAATTCTTTGAATTTCCACACTATATACTATCTAAATTCCTAACACATATGGAAAACACGGCTTAATCATAATTCTAACCTTTTTGTTGATCAATCTTCTCGATCCATGTGCTTAGCTCAAGCTAGGTTTCATGATTGGAGCCTCGGATTTTTCACGATTCGAATATCACCATCTCACGGATAGTCTTAACTCCCAGTATGCATGATCATATGCATTCAAAGCTCCTTCCCTTCTCTCTCTCTTAATAACTCCACAATAATCTATGTAAGAGAATTTATTTCTCTTAACATCTTATCTTTTATACTTAAAGTCTCTAACACAACTGTTAAGCATATACACCGCACTTCGGTGTACACTACCTCAACAATGGTTCATACGCACTTTAACCTTCTCCTTCTCATCCACAATTAGGTTACTAACTCACATCAATATTTTTATGTTCTATCTTATTCAGTGTGTGACCAGTCGGACACACACATCGAGATATACTGCTCAAGGTCCAAAATTTTGGGATATTATATTCTCCCCACCTTAGGAATTTTCTTCCTTGAAAATCGACTAAGGGTCTCCTGATTTGTCGCTCCCCATAGAGTCAAGTACTCATAAACACATGATACCTAAAAACCAAATGGTTCCCCTATTAGAGAATCCAATCCTTTAACGAAGACTGACAAAGTCATAACTTAAATAAAAATGCTAGCCAAGGCTAGACCCACACCTGATTAACAGAAACACACCACACATAGAATGATGGTATTCATCATCACATACTAACCTATGTGGTCAATTTAACCCATCCATCGTACCTGCACACAATAAAATTATATGCACATTTGAATATTTTGTAAAAAGTAAATTTACCATTCAACAATATCCAAAAAGTTATCTACACCGTCAAGTGGCAACTATGCCACAATAGTTTTAAAGACCTCAAGAAGTGGCAACCATGCCACAATAGTTCTAAAGGACCTACATCCAATTTCTCCAGTTTTAATTACAATTTCTCAAAAAGTAATATTTTGAACCCCAAAAAGAAAATCATATACTCCATGACTATGGCTCATGCTGCGGCATCACCAGGCTGGTCCTCATCCTCATCGCGCTTGCCTGCACCAGAACCAGACGCCTCCGGAATCCACGCTTGAGCCGCCGCCATGTGTTATAAATAATCAGTCGGGTACATGAAGCGCATATGCTCGGCATGCAATACATCGTGATAGTCTAGCCGACGGTTCATTCAAGTATAGTTCTCTATCATATGGCGCGTGTTCTTAGCCAACAAAGGATAGACATTGGCAATGGTAGGTGTAGGGGGCACTTGGGTGCGGTGGTGGTGCACGAGTTTAAGTACGTTGCTGGGATAAGACTGCACCAACAGGATCATCTTGAACTGGTGTGTCTTGATCAGGTTGTTCTTGGTCTTGTAGCTCAGGTGGGGCTTGCATTTCATCCTGCGGTCTCTTTATCAATCGATTATAGGTCTTGTTCCTTTCCTTTATAGTATAAGGCTTTATGTTATCGGTCAATTTCGGTTTACTCTTTGAAAAAGTATATGTGTCGTCACTGGCATAGTCCTCGATCATAATGGAAATAAGACGGGCATAGGATATGTTGTCAATGGGTTTAGCCGCTCCGTCTAACATTTTCTTTCTAGCATATTTCATACCCTAAAAAATGACCTTTGGCGCACAAAACCATCGACCATAAAATGCGGAAAATAGAGCCATCTGAATCTCTCCTACTTTATTTGTCTTATGTCGCAACGGGTATAAATTACACTTGAAGATTGTATCGAGCGTCCACAACTCGTGCGGTAAATCCACTCTCTTGACTGTTGAACCAGACCCGAGCCAGCCCTGGGTCATTTGTTCTGCCACAATCTTATAGTCCACCGGTGCTGGAAAAGGCTCCGTCAATTCAATTTCGCTACAATACTTCTCATAGCATTTCATGGCGTCGGAAACGTTGGAATAGGTGAACTCATAATTTCTATTATCTATTTTGGTGCAAAGGGTCCTCGATTTATTACCGTCATACATGTTTTGGTAAAATAACCTCACAAGATGAGGAAAGTAGTACTCACTAAAAGGTTGGAGTACACCCTCCAAACCGGCCCTAGTAATGTATCTAAAAGCCCAATCTGTCTCCTCACGCTTTGCAAGTAGCTTCTTATCAATAATCCATTCGGTTTCAAAATCTTTCTCAGCCCACCATTTGTTGGGTTGCTTACGTTGTTGGGGTGGTGGCTGTGGTACTGACTGTTGTGGTGGCTATGGTGGTCGTGGTATTGATGGTTGTGGTGGTTGTGGTTGCGACGAACCTGGTCGTGACGAGGGTTGCTTCGACGTTTGTCGAGTTTTGGGTGCCATTACAACCACAACAAATAAAAGGAACTAGGGTTTTGAAAAAACTAAGAGAAACTAGGGTATAATATATAAATTACAAATTTCAATCTCTAAAGTGTAACGTTTACCTTTTGAAGAAATTGGGTCTCATCCCCATGAAGATCTGAGCTCCAAAAGGCTTTGAATCAGAGTCTAAAGGTCTCCCAACTCAGAGTACAAGAAAACCCTTAAAAAGAAAACACAGTTTCTAATTTTTTTTTAATTAAAAACCTCACGTCCCATATATATAATATCAAAATTGATCGAATGGTTTTAAAATCGTTCGATCTATTTTCACTCATAAATGCACTGGTCGACAAATTCGATCGAATGGTTTTAAATCGATTGAACGGTTTTCATATTTTGATCGAACGGTTTCAATTTGATCAAACGGTTTTCATATTTTGATCGAACGATCACTTATTTTGATCAAACGGTTTTCATATTTCATTCTATCAGTTCAAATTTGGCTCACTGTCTGGTGATTTTGATCAAACGGTTTTCACCTTCGATCGAACGGTTTGCACAGATAGACAATGTCTCTCTTTCTATCGAATCGATCGAACGGTTTTAGGTTCTGATCGAACGGTTTGACAAAAAATAGCATATCTTTTGCTTTTCATTCAAACTTTATTGCATTCTTCAAATTTCTACTCATCTTAATATGTTCATCAATTTACAGTTTCATAGTAATCTCATATTCATTATCTTAATAAAACTACAAAGTTACAACTTGTCTCGACTCTCACTGAACAACTGAGGGTATTGCTCCTTAACCTCCGCCTCACGCTCCCAAGTGGCCTCCTCAGCTGGGTAATTTCTCCACTTGACAAGCACTAACGAAATGTTCTTCGTACGCAAGATTTGCTCCTTTCGATAAAGTATTTGCATTGGCTCTTCTATCATTGTCATATCCGCATACAACTCGAGTGGTTGACCACTCAAAATATGAGTCGAATCCTTCACATACTTTTTAAGCATAGACACATGAAAGACATTATAACTATTAAGACCTGAAAAGTATCACTTTTCACCCCTTAACTTAATCTCTGTTAGACCCTTAGTCACGTAATAAATATGTGTTAAGCCTATTTTATAGGTAATAAGCAGCAGCTGCAGATAAGGCCCTAACCATGCCAAGAAGCTTACTTTTGCTCCAGAAGTGCCTCAGGAGAAAGGAAGTTAGACCAAGACAGAGAACTGGCTGCAGCATAGGCACAACAAAGCAGCAACAAGTTAAGAAGTGAGCCTCGCGCAGATGTTGTAGGGTTCAATTGTTTCAGAGAAAAAGGTTTCGCGCAGTTGTCGTGGGTTTCTGAAGGCAACACACCAACTGCTCGCGCTGTTCTCGCGCAGATGAATGAAAGAAGGGCCCAAAAAGTAGACTTCGCACAGTTCTCGCGAGGCTCAGTTATAAGCACTTGTGTAGCACTCGCGTAGTCTCGCATAACTCAAGAGAGGAGCATTTAATCTTCGCGCGATTCACTGAGGAGAGAGAGCTCTAGGCATTCTTACGCGCAGTGGCCGCAGGATGTAGATCTTCAGGGAACTGCTCGCGCAATCCAAAGGCCTACGTATATTACTTCGCCGCGAGGATCCCCACGAGATTCACCAAGAAATCAACTGCGCGGATGATTCCGGCGCCACTCAAATGGAAAGTGCAATCCCGCGACGACCAGAGCATTCTCGCGATGACCAAAGTATCAATTCAGCGATGACTAGAGCATTCCCGCGATGACCAAAGTATCAATCTCGCGATTGCTAGAGTTTCAAGTCAATTCAATCCCACGATGACTACTCTATCACACGACAAGACCTAGAAACTCTTGCTACCTAGCGAGGCTCGGGATCTTAACTTCCCCCCCCCCCCCCACTTCTGCAGGGGCAATCTGGGAACTTCCAGCAACTAGGACATGCACTCCAATGCTCCAATGTCCGTGCACACGCCCCGAGGCATCCAAGGAATAGAAATGGGCCACAATTTCATTGATAAAATTAGGGTTTTCCTAACCCTAATGCTCCCACAGCTGACTACTATATAAGCCTAAGCCTAGTTTATGTTTAGGGGACTTCTGACTCCTTCTTGAATCGACTGTAGAGTCCAGTAGGCTAAGGTTAAGGTTTAGGCAACTTCTTTTTTTTCCTTTTTCTTCTCTCCATTGTCCAGCACTTGCTGGCTATGCCTTTGTATGTTTATTTGGAACAGTTTTAATGGTGTTTTATAATAGGATATTATACTTATATGCGATTGGTGTTTTGAGAGTTATTCTGTACAAGGTTGCTGTCTTAAGATCCTCCATTGCTAAGTTGTATTGTAAGCAATGGAGGATTGTTTTTAAGGATTTATTTAGATCCAAGTGACCTGTGTGTCCAGGCTAGGCACATAGGCAGGCCTATGCCCCACCATAGGATCCACTAAATCTGAATCCCCATGGGAGCCTAAGCTGGTAGCCTTGTGAACATGGTGGTGGCAGTAACCTACTTGTTCTATCTCAGACCTCTGTGAGGAGGATAACCTTTATGGATAGTCTGTGGCCATTTAAGTGGACAGGTTATAGCCCTAGGGTGAGGCCAATCCACAGATCTAAGACAGATTCTTCTTCTCTGCACTTGTGCTTGTAGCCCTGTGAGAGATTGTGCAGAGACAGACTTCCCTGTATTTGTATAGACCCGCCATCAGAGGATAGATATGAGCTGGCTGTAGAGATTGTAGGCTTGTGACTGGATCACTACTGTATTTCTAAAGCAGTGAACAACTAGATCTAAAGTTAGTACTCAAACTCTTACTGGTCCTGTGTGTCCAGGCTAGTGCACATTGCAGGCCTAGCCCCACACACAGAACTTTAGAGGTTGAGGTTCCTATGGATTCTTGAGCTGGTAGCCTGGATGAAGTAGTGCCTACAATGATAATCATGTTCTAACCCATCTATGGACTGTGGTTCCCCTATTAGATAGTCTGTGACCATTTGAGTGGATAGGTTATAGCCATAAGGGATTGGATCATGACACAGGGGTGAGTTGGATCCTTTCTCCTCTTTGGTGACAATGTAGCCATTGGACAGGATTTCTATGGAAGCAGATCTGAGTCTGAGTTATAAGACCCATCAGATCTTTACCTAATAACTTACTTCTCATCTTTTTATATTTATTATCTCACACTCCATCATTCTTCTCAACCATTTCTGTAGTTTAGGTATTAGGCTACCTTAGGATTTAAACAATAGTGACCTTAAATCCCTTTCCATTTAGGATTGCCAGATCTGTAGTCAGATCTGGAGGGCCTACTAAAGATAGCTCCCTTGGAGCTTTAGATCATTTTTTCCTGTGGGACAAACTCTTACTTACTAAAACTTGCTACAACAGGCCCTGTATCTTGCAGGTCTGTGTATTTTTAGACTTGCTACTCTATAGTTTTCAATCCACCTTTTATTTATTTTCACTAACACATTCTTATCACTGTTTTCAATAAAGTTAGCAGCAAGCACTTAAAATATCTTAACAAGTTTTTGGCGTCGCTGCCGGGGATCTTGATCTATTAGTAGACCCTAGATTTATATATATATTTTTTATTCTTTGGTAGCTGTGCTTGTGAATAATTGATACTGCTGATTTACATTTGAAAATTTTCTTGCAGATCTGGACAGTAGCAGAGAGGAAAGTTGAACTGCACTTGGAGTCTAGCTACCTCTGTTTGCATTTCTCTAACCCTCAAAGACTCAGTCTATTTCTCCTTTGCAAATTCCATAGCAGTTGATTAGGATAGTTGTAATTTTGTTTAGATAATTCTTTGAGTTAATTGCAATGTGTCTGTAAGTAGTCTTCCCTGCTGTTGGTGTGTGTGCATGTTAGGAAGGAGATCCCTCAGTCCCACATTAGAGCCTCATAACCTTGAGATAGAAAGGGGAAGAAGACCAAGAAGACCTAGACACGCCACAGTTGAGCTCCTTACTGAAACTGAGACAACAGTCATGGGTGAAGAGCAACCCTGAACATTGAAGGAATTGAATGCTCCTGATAATTATAATTTCCCATTCAGCATTCAATTCCCAGATGTTCAAGAAAATTATGAGATTAAAACCTCAATCATCCAAATGCTTCCCTCTTTCCATGGGCTCAGCAAGGAAGACCCCTACAAGCACATTAACAAATTCTTGGCCCTGTGCACAACATTCTCCATTACTGGTTTGGGACCAGAAGCCACTAGATTAAGGCTCTTTCCTTTCTCCCTAAAGGACAGGGCTAGCACCTGGTTAGCTACTCTCCCAAACAATAGTATCACTTCTTGGAAAGACCTCCAGACAAGATTTTTGACCAAATTCTTCCCAGAGACAAAAATTAGCCAGTTGAGGAAAGCAATACTTGCTTTTGCTCAATCCCCAACTGAGGATTTTAATCAAGCATGGGACAGATTCAAGGAGATGCTCAAACAATGTCCCCACCACAAGATCCCTGACTGGCAGCTTGTCCAGAGCTTCTATAATAGGATTGATGAGAAAAGCAGAGACATGGTAGATGCCTCTTGTGGTGGAACTTACATGCACAAAATAGCTGATGAGGCATGGGACTTGTTCGAGGTCATCAGTGAAAATACTTTTCAAAAGATGTCCTTGTTAAGAACTGTTCAAGAGCCTTCTTCTAAAATGGGACTAGTTGAAACTTCCAAAGGAAAGATGTATGAAGTAACTGGGAATAATGACCTAAAAATTTAGATGGCCAATCTTTCTGATAAGTTTGATAAACTATTAATTGTGGTGCAACCCAGATTGGCTGCACAGGTGATGGAGGCATGTTTGATATGTTAATCTCCACAACACAGTGGAGGAGTGCCCATCTGCAGGGTAATATCCTGAGTATGTGATGGAACAAGCTGCTGCTGCCCAATCATTTAGCCAGCAACAATCTGTTGGCTATAACAAACAGCCATTTGAATACCAGCACTAAAATGCTGGTTTCCAGTAGAGAGACCATCCAAATTTGAGGTGGAGACAAGACAATTACATGCAATCACAACAGATGTTGGCCTTACCTCAGAGGCCACAACAGCAATTTAACCAGGGATATGTCCCAAGGTCAAATTTCTAGCATCAGCAGCTGCCCCAGCAGCAAAATCAGTTGATAGTTCTCCCACCTCAGCCCCAAAATGCTTCTTTCGAGGATCAGGTTTTGACCTCATTGTAAAGCCTTAGAATCTTGACTCAGACTATGACTTCTCACAGTCAAAGCATAAAGAAAATGGAAGAGCAGCTAGGCCAAATATCCAATACTTTGGCCAAAAGAGAGGAGGGCAGGTTGCCAAGCCAGCCAGTGGCCAACCCTAAGGGCCAATATTTGATTGGAGAAGGTTCCTCAAGTTTTGAGGGAGCTAATGCCATCACAACCCTAAGGTCTGGCAGGCTGGTGGACAACCAGGTTGGGAAGGAACAAGGAGAGGTCATTTCCAAAGAATTTTCGAATGAAAGTGAAAAAGAATTTGTTAGAGCACAGAGCCAAGAGTTGCCTGCTACCCTGCAACAAGAGAAAAATAAAGAGGTTGTAGTTGAGCCTTAGCAGGAAATAAAGATGAAAAAAGAAAAAAACAAAAGTTTAATCATAGGCTAGCAGCTGAGGAACCAGCAGTACCTCAGTTGCCATTTTCTCAAGCTTTGAGTGGCCCTGTCCCTTTTGATAAGGGGAATGCACAGATACAAGAAATGATGGAAACCTTTAAACAGGTAAAAATCAATTTGCCCCTGCTCGATGCAATTAGACAAGTCCCAGCCTATGCCAAATTTCTGAAAGACCTTTGTATCCAGAAAAGAAAAGCTAGAGGCCATTTATCCAAAAAGGTATTTGCAACTGATACTGTTAATTCTGTATTAAATATAACAATGCCAGAGCAGTTGCAAGACCCAAGGATACCCACTATTCCCTGTATAATTGGAGACCACACAATTGGAAGTGCCCTTCTAGACCTTGGAGCCAGTGTGAACCTGCTGTCATACAGTGTGTATCAGCAGCTAGGTTTGGGGGAGCTAAAACCCACCCCCATTGTGCTGTTAATGGCTGATAGGTCTGAAAGGAGATCTATGGGAGTGGTTGAGGATGTCTTAGTAGGGGTGAACAAGGTCTTTTACCCTGTAGACTTCCTGGTTTTGGACATGGGCTGCAACAAGAGTACAACCCCTATACCTGTTATTTTGGGCAGGCCATTCTTGGCCACTGCCAATGCATGCATTCAATGCAGGTTAGGGATTATGGAGGTAACTTTCGGACACATGAAGGTTGAACTGAATGTGTACAACAGTGCAAAATACCCTCACCTGAACAATGAGGAAAGCTTTGCAGTGGATGTACTAGAGGAAGTTGTTGAAGAAGAATTGCCTACTCTGCTAGATTGGGGCAATATTACCAAAAGTTTAATTGAAGTTTGGGACATGGCAGAGGAAGGAAGCCTAACTGTTATGACAGAAGACATGACCACATTAAAGTCTTCTGTGGGCTTAGTGCGACATTCCATTTTCAAACCTACATTGCTGTCTCTTCCCCAAACCAACAAAGCACCAATCTTGCCATCCACCCAACAAGCCCCTAATCTGGATCTCAAGAAGCTTTCAGAAACATTGAAATACGCTTTCCTTGAGAAAGATGAAAAACTTCCTGTAATTATCTCCTCCTCTCTTACCAATGAGCAAGGGGAAGAATTACTAACACTCTTGAGGAAGCGCAAAAAGGTAATTGGCTGGACCATTGCGGATCTAGGAGGGATAGATGAATCAATCTGTATGCACAGGATCTATTTAGAAGAGGGCTCAACACCCTCTAGTGAAACACAGAGGAAATTGAATCCTCACATGCAGGAAGTGGTCCTCAAAGAGATTATTAAATTGCTAGATGCTGGGGTAATTTATCCCATTTCTGATTCTAAATGGGTGGCACCTATCTAAGTGGTGCCCAAGAAATCTGGCATAACAGTTGTTACAACTGAGTCTGGAGAGTTGAGGCCAGCCAGGGAGACCACTGGCTAGAGGGTTTGCATAGATTATCGGAAGCTCAACTCTAAAATTAGAAAAGACCACTTTCCTCTCTCCTTCATAGATCAAATTCTGGATAAGTTGGCTGGAAAAACTTTTTATTATTTTCTTGATGGATACTCAGGGTACAATCAGATCCTTGTGCACCCTCATGACCAAGAGAAAACTATATTTACTTGCCCTTTTGGCACCTTTGCTTATCGAAGGATGCCCTTTGGACTGTGTAATGCCTCAGCCACCTTTCAGAGGTGTATGTATGCTATATTCTCTGATATGATTGACAAGTTCTTGAAAATTTTTATGGATGATTTCTCTGTATATGGGGACAGTTTTGACCAATGTCTGCAACACCTCCACTTGGTCTTGCAAAGATGTGAGGAGACCAATCTGGTCTTAAGTTGAGAAAAAAGCCACTTCATGGTAACACAAGGTATTGTGTTGGGCCATGTAGTCTCTAGAGAAGGGATTGAGGTAGATAAGGCCAAAGTTGACCTCATTACAAATTTGCCCCCTCCAAGAACAGTCAAACAAATCAGATCTTTCCTTGGACATACAGGATTCTATAGGAGGTTCATTAAAGACTTCAGTAAAATTGCTAAACCATTGTGCCACCCGCTCTGCCAGGATGTGCCCTTTGATTTTTCTGCTGAATGTCTTGAGGCTTTGAAACTTTAAAGATATGCCTCACCTCTGCCCCTGCACTCCAAACACTTGACTATGCACTCCCCTTTGAGCTGATGTGTGATGTATCCGACTTGGCAATAGGTGCTATTTTGGGCCAAAGGAAAGATAAGCTGCCAGTGGTCATTGCCTATCTCAGCAAATCACTTGCTGAAGCTCAGCTGAATTACACCACAACTGAGAAAGAGCTTCTGGCAGTGGTTTTTGTTATTGACAAATTTAGACCTTACCTACTTGGGTCTAAAACTGTAATCTTCACAGACCACTCAGTATTGAAATACCTATTGCCCAAGAAAGATGCTAAGCCCAGGCTGATTAGATGGATATTCCTGTTGCAGGAGTTTGACATTGAAATCAAGGACAAAAAGGATGTGGAAAATGTGGTGGCTGACCATTTGTCCAGAATTGTGTTGGAAAAATGTGTTGATGACCCACAAATGATGTCTTCCCGGATGAGAAATTGTTTGCCATCCAATCCTTGGTTCCTTGGTATGCACACATTGTAAATTATTTAGTTATAAGCAAGATTCCTTCCCATTGGACCAAAATGGACAAAGACCTGTTCTTCTCACAGGTCAAATTCTTTTTTCTGGGAGGAACCTTGCTTATACATATACTATGCAGACCAATTCATCTGAAAATGTGTTCCAGAAAGTGATGTCCCCAGTATTCTGGCCATGTGCCATGAAAATGCCTGTGGGGGCCACTTTAGTAGAAGAAAAATAGCTGACAAAATCTTACAATGTGGGTTTTATTGGCCTTCTTTATTCAGAGATGCCCATACACACTGCAGGGCATGTGAGAGATGTCAGAAATTAGGAGGGCTGTCCAAAAGAAACTCAATGCCTTTACAGTCCATCCTTGTTGTGGAACTATTTGATGTCTGGGGTATTGACTTTATGAGCCCCTTTCCTCCTTCAAATGGTTATCATTTCATCTTAGTGGCAGTGGATTATGTTTCAAAATGGGTAGAAGCTATTGCCACAAGAATCAATGATAATCAAGTTGTCCTCAAGTTTGTAAAGCAGAATATCTTCTCAAGATTTGGAACCCCTAGAGCCATTATCAGTGGTGGGGTAGCCATTTCTGTAACAGAAATTTCGAGAGCTTGCTCAAGAAATATTCTTTCACCCATAGGATTGCTACTCCCTACCACCCACAAACCAGTGGGCAAGTTGAGATTTCTAATAGGGAGATCAAGCACATCCTTGAGAAGACAGTGAGGACTGACAGGAAGGATTGGGCTGAAAAGCTAAATGATGCATTGTGGGCTTATAGGACTGCCAATAAGACTCCCATTGGGATGTCCCCATTTAGGCTGGTTTATGGCAAGGCTTGCCATCTCCCAGTAGAGTTAGAACACAGGGCCTAATGGGCCATTAAAAATTTAAATCTAGACCTAACTTCTACTGGTCATCACAGGTTGCTGCAGCTGTCAGAACTAGAAGAGCTGAGTATGGATGCATATGCCAATGCCCGGATATACAAGGAAAGGTCCAAGGCTTTCTTTGACAAGGGTTTGTTAAGAAAGAGTTTCATGGCTGGTGATAAGGTTTAGTTGTTTAACTCCAAATTTAAATTTTTTCCTGGCAAACTGAAATCCAGATGGGAAGGTCCCTATATTGTCATGAATGTTTCCCCATCTAGTGCTGTGAAAATCAAGGATCCCAAGTCTGAGAAAATCTTGAAGGTGAATGGTCAGAGGCTTAAGCCTTGTTTAGAAAAACATGCTGAACCTATGGACACCATTCACTTTCAAGGGGACCCTTCATTGAACTGATCCACAGATGTGTCAATGTGTATTATATGTACTTTGGTTTTATTAGGTTTGTATTGCCTACTTTTGTTCAAAATTTTTTTTTAGGAAATCTTAGTGGTCTCACTTGAGTCTGAACCTATCTGGTTTGATCTCTTTTTATGCTTGGTTTGATGATTAATGCTCCTGAATTGGTGGCTTTTGATTGAATGCACGATGTTTGAATAAAGATTTTTGCTGCATATGCTTGAATGTTTGATTTTTAAAGTGTATGGGGGTGCCCCTGGTGGGAGTTTCACTTAGGATCCAACCACAACACAAATGCAAATGGTAGAATGAAGAGTGCATGCTCTCTGTTTAATGATTTGCTATCGCGGGGTCCAAAATGACGCCTGGGAGACTCTTTCGCAATTTAAATAGCATTCTTCACTAGCTGTCGCGAGCTTCAAGGTAAATCTGGGAGCCTCTCGCGCAATCCAAATGGAGCACTTCAATAGCTGTCACGAGATCCAAAAGGATGCCTGGGAGACTCTCGCGTAATTCAAATAGAATTCTTCACTAGCTGTCACGCGATCCAAAGTGAACCCTAGGAGCCTCTCGCGCAATCCAAAAGGAGGCCTGGGAGCCTCTTGCGCAATCCAAAAGGACGCCTGGGAGACTCTCGTGCAATTTAAATAGAATTCTTCACTAGCTGTCGCGCGATCCAAAGTGAACCCTAGGAGCCTCTCGCGCAATCCAAGTGGCGATTACACCATCGCTAGGTTTCATTTCCCATCCCGTGACAGGATATGTTCCAAAGTATGCCAAGCTTAGCGATAAGTATTTTAACCCCGCGCTTGTCTCCCTTTTCAGTACTCTCTCTCTTCTCCATCCAGTGAAACCCTAGCTTCCGGTGCTCTTCTCCCTCTCTCCTCCAGCATCCATTCTACAACCCATTATTCACACCAGGAATATACAGATTTGTTCCTAACGTCATCCCTATCAGTTGCCCTCTGCTCAGAAATCTCATGGTGCACTATGCGTCAGATCGAACCAAACCCTACGATTTTAGGGTAAGCACTCAGATCTCAGTTCCCCTTTTTATCTTTAAAAGTAGAGTTTCTAATGGCCCCTAAGAGTGCACCAAAGAAAAGGGCCAGGGATAAGGCCCCTGTTGAGACCACTCCTAAGAAGGTCAAGGCTTCAAAGGCACCGAAAAAAGGGAAGGAAGTGGTTGAGGAGGTGGAGGAGCCAGCCCCTGAGTTTTCTATACCCTCTGAGCTCATGGCTTTAATCCCCTTAGAGCCTGAAATAGCTTTCGACCTGCCCTTCTTTGAGAAGGAGCCTCTCTCTGCCCCTGCCATTCAATTTATGAGCAAGGCTAACTTGACACCCTTGATGAGAGGAATTCCAGCACTAACCTACCCTAGGCTAGTGCAACTCTTTTATCAGCACATCAGGGTCACCAAAGACAAAGATGGACAAGCAGGTTTCCTTATGTTGATTGATGATTTCAAAATATTAGTTAGCCCCAAGCTGATTGCAGAGGTATTAGGCATCCCAGCCGCATTTGACACTAGCTGTGGATATGGCCCTCCCCTGAGTGCCTCAATTGATACCATTGCTAGGGCTCTTACTAGAGGATTAAAGGCCTTAGGAGATTCTATCAGAAGAAGAGAGTTGGAGCCTGGACTCCTTTTCATGGACCAGGTCTTGAGAAAGAACATCTACTGCTCAGGCCATCAGTAGGAGAGGAGAGTTCCTATTGCTGATGCTGTTTACTCTTTCTCTCTGGGCCATGGCTTCCATGCCGCCTGGTTAATTTTTGAAGCAATGAAGGATTTGATATGGTAGAGAAATTAGGGCAGAACAAGAAGCCACACACACTCCCCTATGCCAGAGTCATCACCAAACTGCTTTTAAAGGGGGGGTACAAGATAACAAAAGGAGAGGAGACTACCACCCTTGCCCCTACAACTTTTGCTAAGAGGCAATGGGGAATCTACAGGAGCCTGATGGAAACACAGAAGAAGAAGAAAGCTGAGACTCAGCCCCCTCCCAAGCAAGCTGATGGGGAAGCTGTTACAAGGCCTACCCTTGCTACCAAAGAGGTGGTTCCAGAGCCTGTCACTACCACTGCTGCAGCAGGCCCCACACCCCCTCCACCTTTTACTCCAGGATCCCCTATCCTGACAACATCCCCTACCCCTACTCCATCTCTCTCTCACCCTCCTATCTCTTCATTATCCATGCCCACACTCCTTTCTCCTGTGATTGGTACCTGGGAGGACACCCCCCCCATGTCAACCCCTCACCATCCCCTACCCTACCTCAATACACAACCCCAATACCCCCATCATCTTCACAAAACTCAGACAACCCTCCACTGATCTCATACAAGAAAAGGAAAATCACTGACACAACACCCACGATCTCCCTGACACCACCCACAATCCCTTTTATCCCCACTGACACACCTCATATTGACCAAGATATCACTCCAGCCATGCCTACTATATCCCCACTCACAGACATAGTCCTCAACCTTAATACAACCACAGGATTCCAAGCCTTTATGGCTAGTTTCCTTGACACCATGCCGACCCACTACACCCCCCTCCCGGATTCCCCAAATACATCACTACATCACTCACCAGAACTCCAATCTCCTCCTCCTTCCACTTTCCATCATGCCCCTTCCTGCCCTTTTCAACCTGTGCCATCTTCTACACAATCTCAACCTCCCAACCCAGACACACTGACACTCATCTTCTCCCTCATCCAACACATCCAATCCTAACTATCCACCACAACACACACACATAGGACCAGATGTAAACTGAAATCACATCCATCAAATCCATACTTCAGACATTGACAAACCCACTCATCCCTCAATAATCCACTCAAACCCCCCTGGTCCTTTCCCCTCCTAGCCCTGACCCCACAACCCAACCATTCTCTTTCATACCTTTCACCATTCCCTTTTTCCCTCCCCCATCACCCCCTACTCCTAGTGAGTCTACCTCATTTTTTTTCCCTCCCATGTCTTCAATTCTACTTCTTATACTACCCCCTCCAACATTCACTAACAAATCCACCCAAACAGTTCCAGAACCTGTTACCTTCCCCTAACAACTAGACTTACCCACTGATAACAACACTTCCCCCACCCAGGACCAATCACATTTTGCTCCTTCCACTTCCTCTCTTCCTATCACACCCAGACACTCCTTTTACATCCTTCCCTACCTCACCATCCTCCATGCCATGAGAGACAATCCCTACCTTAGGAGGGATGTCCTGAGGGGCATGACCCAACTTAGACAATCCATTGAGATCCCCCTGCTGCAGCAAATTGCTGACCTTGAGGAAACCCACAGAAAGCAATTATTAGATATTTCCCTTGGGTGGACTAACATCTTGGAGGCCTATGAGAAGGCAAAAACTATGACTGCTTATCATCAGATGAATTTAGAGCTGGAGAAGGCAAATACTAATGTGGAGAGGATGAAAGCCAGGATGTTTGAAAGGAGACTCAACAATGCCCAGGAAATCTTTCGACTCCAAAAGGAAATTCATGAAACTGACCTCCTGAAAGCCCAAATCTAGATAGCCTCTTTGAAATCTGCATTGGCTGCTGCCAGAAGTGCAGCTCAGTAGCCCACCTCACTCTCTGTACTCATGCCAGAACCTGAGCCTAAACCTACTCAACCTCCTGCTGCACCTCCTACTGAGCAGCCTCAACCTACCCAAACTCCTGCTGCACCTCCTACTGAGAAGCCTCAACCTATCCAAACTCCTTCTGCACCTCCTACTGAGCAAACTTATCATAAACAAAGGAAAGTCACTGCTAAGAGGACTGCTTCCACAGTAGCCTCTATCAAAATTGGCAAAGAGCCAGCTGCCCAGTCTGAGGAGGCACAACCCCCTGGCCAGCCAGACAAAGGGAAGTCCGCTGTAGCCCCCACTAAGCAAGATAAAGGAAAATCCCCTATGATCCCTCCTGAACCCAAGACCCAAAAAATGAGGGTGAGGGCACCCAAAGCTTCAACCATGAAGAAACCACCAGCCCAACCTAAGAAATCAAGACAGCCAAAGAAAAAGAGTCCAGCTGAGAGCAAAGTAAAGAAGAAAAAGACAAAAGCTCCCATGGACAGAACCAAGTCCAAGCCCAGTTCTAAGCACAAAGCTGAACTTAGGAAACATGCAAAACAGATGGGTTGGGACTGGTTCACAGATTCAGATTCCGAGTCCTCCTCTTAAAATAGATTGTACTTAGGCTTTTCTTTTCTTTCCACTTTTTTTCTTGTCATTTTAATTATAGTTGTACATTTCTTTCTAAATTAATAGAATTCTTTTTGTATATTGCTTTGCGTATTTGGTCTGTGTGTGCTTACTTTTTTGTTCCTGACTATTACCCTGCACTTTCTCACCTTTGAACCAGTGAGGACACTGCTCCTCATAGTTTGGGGGTGTGGCAGGGTAGGTCTGTCAATAGAATAGTTTACTTTAGTACAGTAATGGTGGTGTAACTGGGATGAATAAAGTCAATTTCCACCTAACTTACTGCAATGAGAAAATTTATGAAAAATTAAAATATTTTTGCAGATATTTCGAAACTGAAAATGTTAAAATCTTGGCACCACCATGAAGCTAACATTAGAAATGCTAAATTAGTACCTAGTAAACCTAAGAGGAGAGAAAAAGGTAAAAATACACTCCATGAGTTAAAAAGAAGACTATATCTAGTGAGATTTGGGCCCATCAATTTCTGTTGAAGAGTGTTTTTGGTATTTTTCTGCTCTAAGGTTTGATTGACTCAGCACTTTTTACTAGAAGTTAGGCACCTCCAAATCAAAACTGGTTGACAGCACTCATGACACTAAGGAAATGATTCAAGGCCCTCATTTGGATAATTTGAGCCTGAAAATCCAACCTTTTAAAACTACCCTTTTGCATACACTCTTTGAGCCTCAAAAAGTCCTATTTTTCTTTAACAAACACTGGAGTACTTGCACCTTAACCTCATGACCTGATTCAACCTTACCCTCACTCTGAGAAATCAGAAGATAAAGGAGGAGTTGAAGGAAGTGAGAGTGGTCCAACATTTGGTAGAAGGAGAAGAAAAGTAACCTATGAACAATAGTGTTGGTGGTATTTGTGTGGCAGTTCATCATGAAAATCATAAAAAAAAAAGAAGAAAAATAATAAAAAGAGAGAAAGGAAGAGAAGTTTGGAGAAGAACATCATCTGAAAATTAAAAAGAAGAGGAGAAACTGGCGACTTTGATTATGAAATATATCAAGTAAGATGAAGTTGTACTGAAATGAAGGTAGTGAAGTCATGAGTCACTCCATACCTTGCTGATCTCCCAGTTTTGATTTCCTTTTTACCCTTTCATTCTTTATATCCCTCACCCATAAGCCACATTACAACCCATTCAACAAGACCTTGAAGATCCAAAGTGAAATGAGCTGTCAGGTGGTGATGAGGGAGTACCTAATCTATGAGCTGTAACTGCTCTTGAGCTGCTTTAAATGTGAACACCCCTAGATATCCATTGTTGAGAGTAGCCCTGGTGAGAATTGGGTCTAACTTATGACTTCATTGGGGTTGTATCCAACCTGATTTTTGAATTTAAGGCAAGCTTAGTACTGATATGTGCACATTGAATTTCTAATGTAAAATGATTGGTGGAAATGCAAACGCATACTGAAAATTTTGAGTTTTAAATGGCCTGCATTACTGCTATAATTTCCTCTGAATTCCAAAAGAAAGTGGATTGATGCTTTATTCATTGAAATTTGTTTTGCCATTGACTGCACCACTTTTAACTATTTTTTTTATTGTAAAGTTTGTGGGTATCTTCACTGAAAACCCTCAGGAGACTTCACTCCTCCACTAGGGATCACCTAAGGGTTAAAAAGGCTTGGTACATATACTAAATGTACCCGTGATCCCTACAAAAGTGGCATTTAATTAGTTAAAGCTTTGCTAAGGGACTAGCAAAGATTAGGTTTGGGGGTGTGTTAAGACCTCAAAAGTACTACTTTTCACCCCTTAACTTAATCTCTGTTAGACCCTTAGTCATGTAATAAATGTGTGTTAAGCCCATTTTGTAGGTAATAAGCAGCAGCTGCAGATAAGGCCCTAACCATACTAAAAAGCTTACTTTTTCCCCAGAAGTGCCTCAGGAGAAAGGAAGTTAGACCCAGACAGAGAACTGGCTGCAGCATAGGCACAACAAAGTAGCAACAAGTTAAGAAGTGAGCCTCGCACAGATGTCGCATGGTTCGATTGTTTCAGAGAAAAAGGCTTCGCGCAGTTGTCGCAGGTTTATGAAGGTAGCACACCAACTGCTTACGTTGTTCTCGCGCAGATGAATGATAGAAGGGCCCAAAAAGTAGACTTTGCACAGTTCTCACGAGGCTCAGTTATAAGTGCTTGAGTAGCACTCGCGCAGTCTTGCACAGCTCAAGAGAGGAGCATTTAATCTTTGCGCGATTCACTAAGGAGAGAGAGCTCCAGGCATTCTTGCGCGCAACTGTCACGCAGTGGCCGCGGGATGCAGATCTTCAGGGAACTGCTCGCATAATCCAGAGGCCTATGTATATTGCTTCGTCGCGAGGATCCCCGCGAGATTCACCAAGAAATCAACTGCGCGCGATTCTCGCGCCACTCAAATGAAATGCGCAATCTCGCGACGACCAGAGCATTTCTGCGATGACCAAAGTATCAATCCCGCGACTGCAAGAGCTTCAAGTCAATTCAATCCCGCGATGACAACTCTATCACGCGACAAGACCGGGAAACTCTTGCTACCTAGCGAGGTTCGGGATCTTAACTTCCCCCCACTTCTGTAGGGGCAATCTGGGAACTTCCAGCAACTAGGGCATGCACTCCAATGCTCCAATCTCCGTGCACACGCCCCGAGGCATCTAAGGAACAGAAATGGGCCACGATTACATCAATAAAATTAGGGTTTTCCTAACTCTAATGCTCCCACAGCTGACTACTATATAAGCCTAAGCCTAGTTTAGGTTTGGGGGACTTCTGACTCCTTGAATCGACTGTAGAGTCCAGTAGGCTATGGTTAGGGTTTAGGCAGCTTCTTTTTTTTCCCTTTTCTTCTCTCTATTGTCCAGCACTTGCTGGCTATGCCTTTGTATGTTTATTTGAAATAGTTTTAATGGTGTTTTATAATAAGATGTTATACTTATATGGGATTGGTGTTTTGAGAGTTATTCTGTACAAGGCTGCTGCCTTGAGATCCTCCATTGCTAAGTTGTATTGTAAGCAATGGAGGATTATTTTTAAGGATTTATTTAGATCCAAGTGACATGTGTGTCCAGGCTAGGCACATATGCAGGCCTATACCCCACCACAGGATCCACTAAATCTAAATCCCCATGGGAGCCTAAGTTGGTAGCCTTGTGAACATGGTGGTGGCAGTAACTTACTTGTTCTGTCTCAGACCTCTGTGAGGAGGATAGCCTTTATGGATAGTCTGTGGCCATTTAAGTGGACAGGTTATAGCCCTAGGGTGAGGCCAATCCACAGATCTAAGATAGATTCTTCTTCTCTGCACTTGTGTTTGTAGCCCTGTGAGAGATTGTGCAGAGACAGACTCCCTTGTATTTGTATAGACCCACCATCAGATGGCAGATTTGAGCTGGCTGTAGAGATTGTAGGCTTGTGACTGGATCACTGCTGTCTTTCTAAAGCAGTGAACAGCTAGATCTAAAGTTAGTACTCAAACTCTTACTGGTCCTATGTGTCCAGGCTAGTGCACATTGTAGGCCTAGCCCCACACACAGAACTTTAGAGGTTGAGGTTCCTATGGATTCTTGAGCTGGTAGCCTGGATGAAGTAGTGCCTACAATGATAATCATGTTCTAACCCATCTATGGATTGTGGTTCCCCTATTGGATAGTCTGTGACCATTTGAGTGGACAGGTTATATCCATAAGGGATTGGATCATGGCACAGGGGTGAGTTGGATCCTTTCTCCTCTTTGGTGACAATGTAGCCATTGGACATGATTTCTATAGCAGCAGATTTGAGTCTGAGTTATAAGACCCATCAGATCTTTACCTAATAGCTTACTTCTCACCCTTTTATATTTATTATCTCACACTCCATCATTCTTCTCAAGCATTTCTGTAGTTTAGGTATTAGGCTACCTTAGGATTTAAATAATAGTGACCTTAAATCCCTTTCCATTTAGGATTGCCAGATCTGTAGTTAGATTTGGAGGGCCTACTAAAGATAGCTCCCTTGGAGCTTTAGATCATTTTTCCCTGTGGGACAAACTCTTACTTATTAAAACTTGCTACAGCAGGCCCTGTATCTTGCAGGTCTATGTATTTTTAGACTTGCTGCTCTGTAGTTTTCAATCCACCTTTTATTTATTTTCACTAACACATTCTTATCACTGTTTTCAATAAAGTTAGCAGTAAGCACTTAAAATATCTTAACATGTACCCTATCGAATAGTGGAGGCAATCCAATTCTGTAAGCACCTTCACCAACTCTACCTAAAACCTCAGAGGGTCCGATGTAGCGTGGGCTTAATTTTTCTCGTTTTCAAAATCTCATGACACCCCTCATAGGTGAAATTCTAACAAACACGTGATCTCTAACGTGAAAATCAATGCTCGTTCTTTTCATATTGGCATAACTCTTCTGTCTATTTTGAGTTGATTTGATTCTTTCTCTTATCACACAAATGATAGTGGCATTGCTCTCAAGTAATTTTGGACCCAATACATACTTTTCACTGGTCTCCACCCAATTGATCGGCGATCTCATCGTCGTCCATATAACGCCTCATAAGGTGCCATACCGATGTTCGTCTGAAAGCTGTTATTATATGCAAACTTGATCAATGGTAGGTGTTGATCCCATGATTCCTGAAAATTTAACATATATGCTCTGAGCATATCTTCTATAATCTGATTCACCCTTTCTGTTTATCCATCCGTTTGTGGGTGGAATGCCGAACTGAAGTCTAATCTTATACCCATTCCTTCTTAAAACTTTTATCAAAACTTTAAAGTATACAAAGGGTCACGATCTGAAACAATGCTAACTGGAATACCATGTAATCGGACTATCTCTTTCATGTACAGCTCTGCAAGCCACTTTATCGTATACATAGTGTTGTATGGCAAAAAGTGAGCTGACTTGGTTAATCGGTCAATGATTACCCAAATGACATTATGTCACTTTGCAATCTGTGGTAATCCCACTATAAAATCCATAGAAATCAACTCCCATTTCCACTCTGGTATAGGTTGAGGCTGTAATAAACCTGCCGGATGTCTATGATCTACTTTCACTTGCTGACATATTAAACACTTTGACATCTACTTAGCAACATCCTGTTTCAAACCCCTCCACTAGTAGTTCTCCCTCATATCTTGATACATGTTTGTGCTACCATGGTGAATAGCATACTTAAACTTATGGGCATCATTTAAAATAGTCTGCCTAAGGTCGACATCGATCGGTATAGATAAACGTCCCCTAAACAAAAGTGATCCATCCTCTTTGATGGAGAAATCTGGCCTAGTGCCATCAAGTACACCCTACCTGATCTTTACTAACTCTGGATCTTTCATCTGGAATTCATGAAAGTGCTCAACGATCGTTGGTCGTACTATAACATTAGCCAACAAGGTTCCTGAAGCTTGTACTTCGATCTTTGTGTCGTACAAAAAGAGATCCTCTAATAATTTCCATCTTCGAATCCCCATAGCAAGGCTAGATAATAGAGCCAAACTCTTTCGACTCAATGCATCTGCCACAATATTAGCTTTGCCTGGGTGGTACTGAATGGAGCAATTGTAGTCCTTGAAAAATTCCATCCATCGGTGTTGCCTCATATTGAGCTCTTTATGTGTAAACAAGTATCTGAGGTTCTTGTGATCCGTGAATATCTCAAAGGTCTCTCCATATAAGTAATGTCTCTAAATCTTCAGCACGAAGATCATTGCTGCCAGTTTCAAGTACTTTCTTATTCTGATTGAGCACACAACCTAACCCATTGTGCAAAGCATCGCTGTACACAGAAAACCCTCCATTGCCTGAAGGAATAGCCAACACTGGAGTTGAAGTTAGTCTCTTCTTGAGTTCTTGAAAACTCTTCTCACACTCTTTAATCTATTCAAATCTCACATTCTTTTTGGTAAGTTTAGTGAGTGGTCTAGATATCTTTGAAAATCCTTCTACGAATCATCTATAATATCCAGCCAGACCAAGGAAACTGCGAATCTCAATCACAGTCTTTGATTGTTCCCATTCCACTACTGCCTCGATCTTTGCTAGGTCTACGGTATCCCCATCCTTTGAGACAACATGCCCTAAGAAACTAACCTTCCCCAATCAAAACTCACACTTACTGAGTTTTACATATAATTGGTGTTCATGCAATGTCTGTAGAGCAATCCTCAAGTGTTCTTTATGCTCTTTCTTAGTTTTTGAGTAGATGAGAATGCCATCTACGAATACGACCACACAAGTATCAAGGTGTGGTTTAAACACCCGATTTATTAGGTCCATGAATGACGCCGATGCATTTGTCAATCCGAATGACATTACCAAGAACTTGTAGTGTCTATATCTAGTTCTGAACATTGCCTTATGTTTGTCCTTGGCCTTAACTTTCAAATGATGATATCCAAATCTCAAATCGATCTTGGAAAAGAACCTTGCACCTTGTAACTGATCAAACAAATTATCAATCCTAGGCAAAGGGTATCAGTTCTTGATAGTAACCTTGTTCAACTGACGGTAGTCGATGCGTAGTCTCATCGACCCATCCTTCTTCTTCACGAACAAGACCGGTGCTCCCCAAGGAGACACACTAGGTGTTACAAATCCTTTATCTAGGAGTTCTTGTAATTGATCCTTCAACTCCTTCAACTCAGCTAGAGCCATTCGATATGGTGCTTTAGATATGGGCTCCGTACCCAGTGCTAAGTTGATGGCAAACTCCACTTCTCTATCCGGTGGTAATCCTAGTAATTCTTCTAGAAAAACATCCTCAAATTCTCTTACGATTGAAATCTTGGTTTTGATGTTCTTCTCCTCCTTATCCTCCTTTAGAAATGCCAAGTAATTACTGCATCCCTTCTTTATCAAATGCTCAGCTCTGACTGCAAAGATCAGCAGTACAAAGGTCGATCGCATTCCAAGGAATCTGAATGATCTCCTCATATTCGGTCTAAAGGTAATCACCTTGTTCCGGTAATCGACACTTATGCGATGCTTGGAAAACCAATCCATGCCAAGGATTACATCGAATCCTTGCATATCTAACAAAATCAAATCTGCCATCAATTCATGACTGTCGTAATCCCTGATGGCGATAATGACTGACCGACAAATCATCTCAGTGCTAATTGAATTCCCCGTCGGGACTGATACCACCAAAACAAAGTCTAATTCTTCTGAAACGACCTTCATTTTCTTTGCAAATTGAGGTGTAACAAACAAGTGGGTAGACCCTGGGTCTATCAACACTCTCGTTTCATAACACAGAAAACCACCCTTACCGTATATTTGTAAGGTACCTATTTCATACACACACTTCAATGATCACTTATGCATCAAAAGTTAGGTACATAAAGAATTTGATTTAAGACTACCTCCTACTATTGATATTGATACACCTTCTCTGTCTAAAATTTAATTGAATGAAATAATTAAATAAATAAAACTTTCACCTTGGATGATATCGTTACTATTTTGGACATCCTGGGCTGTTACGTCGTACGCTCTTCTTTGTACCATAGGCTTCTTACTCTATAATGGCCTAAGCATAGGAGCTGATGCTGTCCTCTCCTTTCGCATATTTGGGCAATCTCTAATTATATGTCCCATCTTCTCACATTTGAAGCATCCGCCTGTATCCCGCCTACAATCCGATGTTTTGTGTGACTTGTCACACCTGACACACATCTCAATAGGGGTGGATGATGCTGCTCTAGAGAAACCCTGTGTGACTGATACTACAGTAGTGGTAGCAGGGCTTTCATAACGAATAGGTCTCATAGACAAAGGCATAGGTAGCCTAGAGTAATTTGTCTGCGATGGCCTAGGAAAACTTGTCTGAATCAGCTGTCTCTAGATAGGTGCTACGAATCATGACTTTTTGTTCACCGGCTCATAGTTGACAACTCTACTCTGATCGATCCTTCCCTTTCCTTGTTGATCTCTCCTCTGATACATGTCATCAATATCCTCTTCTACTATAAGGGTCTTGCTCATGACTACTCCATACATCTCCAACTCAAAAGTAGAAACTCTACCCCTGATATCCGGCCTTAAGCCGCTTTGGAATTTCTTGGCCTTCATCAGATCTGAGACCACATACTCAGGAGCAAAACATGCGAGTCTCATGAACTTCACTCCATATTCTCTCACTGACATCTTCCCTTGCTATAGCTGAAGGAATTTCACCCCCATCTGATTCTGCACTACCCTAGGGAAGTATAGCGTGTTGAATTCTTCCACAAATTCATTCCAGGTCTACAACATGCTTGGAGCCTCCTATGCTTTGGTCCTAGACACAGACTTCCACCACGGGCCTGCCTCTCCATCTAACATAAAAGTTGCCCACCTCACGCTCTAATCTTTAGTGCACGAAAGCACACTGAATATCTTTTCAATCTCACTGAACTAGTTCTCAGCTTCCATTGGCTCTGCTTGCCCTGAAAAATTTAGAGGACGCTGAAGACACCCCCATTTTGCCTTCTCAGAGTATACAAACTTGTTCGATCAAACTTTGACCCTTTTAACCCACAGTGTAGGATGATGCAATAGTATATGGCTGAACGTAGGCTGAAACAATAGCTCTGTGGCTTAGATCCCAGCGTAGGGAGACTATATACTAAGCAACAATATATAGCCGAAATGCAGATTGAAATAATAATCTTGCATTTCATTATAGAGACCATACCCGGATAACCCCGAATTACGCGCCAAAAAACTAGCGCGTAATTCGATCACGCGTAAAACCATAAGCATGTGACCAGTCCTCCTTTTAGACCAAACTTCCTTTCCCAGACCAATTCGAGACTCGATTACGCGCTTGAAATAGAACGCGTGATCGGATTGAGCGCTTTACCACCTGCGCACAATTGGCCTACGCCTGACCTAGTCTTACTACCCTTGACCCCTACGTTTCCTTGATTAAACGTTTCAGGTTAAATGCTTAATCTGATTGAGCGTATGATAGCATGCGTGCAATTTGTCTTAATTTGTTAGGACTAAGAAACTCGCTGAGCAAGTTAGCCGGTCGCTCACTGAGTCGGTGACTGACTCAAAGCGATTAAGCACTGGAATTCAAGCGTGCAATTCAATTAAACGCCCGTAAACAGGCGCGTAATTGAAGGAAAACCTATAAAAGCTTTTTTTTTCAAAGAAAAAAGGAGGTTGGACGAAAAAAGGCTAGAATTTTCGAGAGACAATGAATTTCAAAGTCAGAGAACAATGAGGACAAACCCATAGAGCATCTAATCATGATTTAGAGATTCAAGCTTCTAATCTTTGAGATTTCTCTCCATAGCCCCGACCCTTAGGTAATAATTTAATTTTTTTAGTATTCTGACCATAGCTTATAATCTCTAGATCTATTAATTTTTAATTTTATTTTTAGTCTTAGACCGTAGCACCCTTTTTTGGATTGAATCTTCTATATCTGGTTCTAGTTTCCCGATTTCTAGAGCCAGTACTTAATTTAACGGTCTGATACACCGATCCCTAAGACCAAATTCTACTCTAAAATCATGATTTATGGCCCTATCATTAATTTCAGGTTCTAACTCTCACAATTCAAAACTAGTCCTTAATCATACGGCCTGATTTTCCTGATTTCGCACCTGAATTCAGTCCAAAAAATTTAGTTTTTTTAAAATTCTAATTTCTTAGTTTAACAACTCTAAAAAAATCCTAAATATTAATTTTAGTTTTTCATAATTCTAGTTTATAATTTAATTCATAATTATTATTCCGAAATCAACTCTTAAAAGCCTAAAATATTACTTTATCATTCGAAATTTAATTTTTTCTTTTTAATCTTAGCCACCTGATTTGCCCAAGGGAGCTTACGGAGGGTGTTCGGGAATGAGGCCAATCCTCCTTAGCATAGCGGGCCCAAACCCCTTTTTTTAAAGATTTTTTATAGAATTAATAAATTACTTTAATTAGTTTATATCTAGACATAATTGGTCATTTGTATTAATTAGGCTTGGATATAATTATTTGAGTGTTAAATCAGAATTTCCCTTTCATCAAGTTAGTTAATTGATTATTCCAAATATGAATTCTAGGAAGTTTAGTTTATTCATGATTAGTTATATTTTGCCATCATAAATCCGTCAATAGTTAGGGTCGTAGAAAAATCAGTCATTTCATTTTCGTTGATATTATAATAGAAAAATTAAATTTATTGCTTTAATTAGGCCCGTAGGAAAAAGCAGTTTTTTTTATTTCAATTAGAATTATAGTAGAATTACTACAATTGCTTTAATTAGAATCCCAGTACAATTAGCATGCTTAATTTTAGTTACAACATTATTGGAACTGATACATATACACTCCTAGCACCAATAGGAGACTGAAATCGATTGGACTTTTGGTAATATCAGAACCTTGATGCTTACTGGACTCTTGACAGCATCAGAACATTAATATAACTCACCTTAATAAGTCCACACAGCCAGAGCATAATAATAATAGAACTGGGAAATCTAAACTGATTGAAATTATAATTACAAAGGGAAATAAGAGGAGAATTAAAATAACTAAACTAAAGAGAAGCACTGCTGCTGACGTTCGTAGGTGGACGATTCAGTATAGAAGTAACCCACACCCGCTTCACAGCGTGATCACTGACATGCTGCAGCGTTGTTAAATATCTGCGGCTAGCGATCACAATCAAACTAAGAACCTTCCTAGAAAAAATCTCCCTTATTTATTTATTTTTGTCATTCCAAACACCGCATCGCTAGAGTCCACCTGGATAGAATTGGAGCCACTGATTCAACGGGAACTGAGAGGAAACTAGAAAAAGCACGCACCAACAGACTGGCGATCGCGATGGGACTTTTTTGCAAACTTTTCTTAGATAGGTAGTTTTATTTTATTTCCTTATTTTCTTTCCCATCGTGTTATTTAGATTTCTTTTTAGATATATGAGTCTTCGTCAAAGACTTGAGATGTCTGGCATACGTAGAGTAAGTTTAGGAGACCCTTCGTTGTGGGGACTTCATAACAACCCCACATACGAGGAAGAACCGCCTTATACTTTGAGCCTACAACAACTTGAAGTTAACATGGCTGGTGAACAAGAGAACCCCTTCTCTACACCGCACGTTGATAATAGCCACAACGATAGAAATAATAACTTTGGATAAAACTTCACCACTCAACAAATTGTAGAATTTAGTATCCAAAGAATACAAAGAGGAGCGATGACTCCGAAGAGTTGCTTTGAGGATTGGCTGCTGCATATGAAGCCATTAGGGGACAACACAATTTGGAAGAGCAAGAGCGACAAGGACTACCGCCTACCCCAAGTAGTGTGTTAGCTCGCGCCATGTCATTGAGGCGGCATGCTCACACATTCTTTAACGATGACGCATTGAATAGGGCTAGCTTGCGGCTCGTGCCAAAGGACAATACCATTAAGATTGAAGATCTCTCTAAAATGCTTGATGAGTACATGGCCAAGAGGGAGCGCCCTGGTCATTTATTCGGGTTCGATAAATTTTGCAGGGATATCGAATTTAATTTGCCTATAGGATTCAAACCGCCAAAATTTATCAAATATAATGGCACGGGAAATCTGAACCATCACTTGGCACTCTTTTGCAATGACTGTCGGCCCATATGCGACAACCAAGGACTTCTCATTCACTACTTTCAACGTTCATTAGAAGGGGAAGTTTTAGACTGGTTCGCGGGACTCTCGCTCTATAAGATCGAAACCTTTGATGATTTAGTTGATCAATTCTTAGACCAATATAAACATTTGAGACAGTCAGCCTCAGTGACTTGATGGCCGCCAAGCAAGGACCCGATGAATAGTTTGTTGACTTTGTCGGTCGATGGAGAAAATTTACCGCGAGGATTCGCACTTCAATGAAAGAAAAGGACTTGGCCGACATTATCATTGACAATACTAGGGAACCGTTAAAGAGCGCGCTTGTCATAAGCGATTGCCCCGACTTCACTGCACTTCATTCCCGGGTATCCCGACTAGCACGACACATTAAAGGTAGAGACCTTGCCCTATCTATCGTTACGTTCAACATAAGCTCCTCTAGTGAATCCAAGTCAAAAAATAATAAGAAAGCCTTAGGAACTGAATAGGTCAACACCGTTGTCAACCAAGGACAAAATTTTAATAACGGTAGCTCTCAACCATGCAACTTTGTGCAAAATCAAAATCAACAACGGTATACCAATCAGAATCAGGGAGCCAATCAATCCCGATATGCAAACCAGAACCAAGGCCAAAACAAGGGTCAAGGCCAATGCCAAAATAGAAATCAATACCCCAAAACACATATAAGAACCAAAACACAATACAGAACCGACCGGCCCACGTGCCGAATTATAATAATGTCCCCCCACCGCAAAACTTTAATCCAACTAGAGTCCCCTACCAACCGAGGTGAGAACATTATCCCCCTCTACCTGATACAATCTCCAATATCTTCCGATTTCTTAATACTTAGAACCTCCTCTGATTCCCACCAGAAAAACCTCACTTATGGCCTGCAAATCTAGACTACAGTAAATACTGTGCATTACATCGATATGCTGGACACATCTTAGAGGACTGTTGGGTCCTCCGAGACGTGATCTATGACATGAGCGATCAGAACCAAATTGATTGGGAAGCATTGAGGAATCCTAACCCTAGTGACAACCAACCCAACAAAACTTGGGGATCATAAACAACCCCATGCCTAATCACAACAAGGGGGCACCGACTCATGTAACCACTGTGGATATCTCCAGTCGACCCTCTTTCGAACCCTCTAGTTTAATCACTCGCATCCAACCCTCTGACATTCCTGCTATCTCTATGAGAGCCTTTTCACCCCCACATCCCTCGACCTTGATCGCTCACATCGCCCCGCCACGCCCGCCACCTTATCCAATATTCACCCAGATACGAGTCTACTCCTTTAGGGCCAGGAGACCATTCCTCCATTGTCTCCCACCAAAACCTTCAACCCCTCCAAATCCTGAACTGACACTCTCACCACCTCCATCATCTGATTCTAAACCCAAGTTTGGAGATCATGTTCTTCAAATCGCAGCCCAAGTTGCCACGGGGGTAGAAAGTGTCACTTGGAAGACTCCAAACCTAGAAAACGAAATGAAGGCTAAGTGCTCACTAAACATAAAGGAAGGCGAGTGAGGAAAACTCTCCGACCCGCATGAGACCCTAGTCTCAACTTTCTTAGAAGAAGAGGATTACATGCAGTACCTCCTACCTTGGAACGGTGCCGTGCAGGCCCACACTCTGACCTCTAATTTTACTCGCTTCGCAAATACATTGACGTCGAGCCACGGTAGGTTTAGTCAACAGCCGACTTGCCCAATTCTCAAATCCGAAACCAATTACCCACCTCCTCCTTTCCCTCGAAACAAGGATTTCACGAATGCACCACAACTAGATGAGAACACAGGAGAAAGAGAGGTTCACTTGTTGCCCCTGCCTCACATCATCCCTTCGCCAATTCCCACACCTCAACCACTTCAACCACCCGCACCTAAGGCTCATCGGCTAGGCAAAGAGATTGCACTTGAGCCAGGGCAAGAATATGACCTTCTACGACACCTTCAAAAAATCCCAGCTCAGATATCTATATTAGAGCTTATCAAGAAATCCCCTGATCATCACCAATTATTGGTGAATGTGAGTGCTAGAGGATATCCTAAGGAGTTACTCCGTGGGAGTGCCGCTCCTATATATCTCATAGTCATCATTAGAGGATTCTCTATACCTCATGCGTTAGTGGATACCGGAGCAGGACTCAATATTTGCCCGCTCACAACATTAAAGACGCTTGAATATACGGAACAAGATGTCAGGCCCTCGACCCTGTCACTCATAGCTTATGAAGGCTCACGTCGTTTTGTTAAAGGGACTATTAAACTCCAGGTTTGCCTCGGACCTGTGACAAAAGATGTCACCTTTCATATTTCTGATTTCGCTAGCACCTACAATCTCATCTTAGGAAGAAAGTGGTTGGAATCAATGAAGGCCATCGGGTCTATGTATCATCAATGCGCCAAGTTCCCATATAAGGACTCCATCGTCCGTATATATGTCGATGCACCTCTCCAGGAAATGAATACTGATTAATGGGCAAGCATTCTTAGGGCCCATGATTCCATATTAAATACGGGACACATTCAAAAGACTCGGATCTCGGATGAGACAATCGTAGTGGAAGTCCGCCCCCCTACCCATCCTAGTTCTCCCTTGACGTGTCGACAAGAGTTGATGAGGAGAGAGGTTGGTCCAGACCTCGCCAAGCTTTATGACATCAATCCCACTGCAATGAAGGGGTGGGATCTTATGTACCAACTCGGATAAATTCCTCACATCGGAGTCGAAAAGAATAAGCAAGGTCGTGTAGGACCCGTTGTCCCAACAAAAATATGCAAACACATAGGGCTAGGTTACCAATCGGACGGCTCACAAGCCGACTTGTTCCCTACCTCACCAAAATGGTCTCTATATGACCACTTCATCTACGGGACCATTGAGAAAGCCAATGTACCTAAGCAGAAGGAGGTATCATTCACTAAATCTCAAGAAGTAGAAATTGAACAAATGGCTAAAGCATTCAGCAATTTGACGAACCTAAAAGATGACATTGATAAGCCCCTTGAAGGAGTCAAACCCTTGTTTGATCTCAAAGAGCTCATAGAGGAGAGGAAGGAAGAACCTCCCGAGCCCAACCCACAAGTAAAAGATTGGAAATCGACTGATGACGAGGACTTCCACATAGCTACCTTGCAAGGAGATAAAGAACATTTATACTCAATGTGGGAAGAAGATGATGCCTCACAAGCAGAGTTTAACTCGTATAGCACCCGCCTCTGCCTTGGCCTTAAAGGATGGGAATGCCCGTGAGATTCACCTTGTATCTCTCACCCATATCGATCCCGTTGTGAGGCATGCACTCACATATTAGAGCAATTCGCTAGTGGGATCCGATATTCTGCGATGACAGAAGTGAACGGCTCCAACCCTATAACGATGAAAACAAGCAACAACTCACCGGCTCTGCTACCGATGTAAGAAGAAGAGAATTCTGACAGCCAGTTGACTGACCCAGGAGGAAATACCCATGTTGCACTCTTAGGGTTTGAAGAGGAGTTTGAATTAGACTCTCCTTCATCCCCCGATGCACCATAACTCCAAATATTTTGGAAATCGCTCGAGGAAGAGTGGCGACCTCCGCCAAGTGACGACGAGGACTACTGGATAGACCTCCCCGTACTCGAATTAGCAGACCAAGACAGCCTAGGACTCCAAGCCTTATCAGATCAATAAAGTGAATTTGATATTATCGACAATTCTAAATTTGAAGAATGGGAATGCCCTTGGGAATCTCCTTGCATGTCTTACCATTACCAGCTTTGTTGCCGAGCATGCGTACTCATCCCGACGTATTATGAAGATCAAGAGAGGGAGATCCCTTCCCCTGGGGGTCCTTTAGGAGACTCCCCTTCACGGGAAAAGCAACCATATCATATCTTTGAGGATGATAGTTCAATCAATTATGATCTCCAGAGAGTCTTTGAGGAAGAGGCAATCAATGTGATAGAGGGAATCCAAAACACGATACCCCTGTCACCCACGTCATTTATTCAGAAGATCTCATTAGATAAGGACTAAAAAAAAAATGCCAATGTCAGAACAAGTCCACGCCTCTCAAAGAATCGTTCGAACGGCTCCAGCGGCCGTCTCGCTCTCTCAATTAGAGGAAGCAGCTCTCCCGATGCCTCTTGAGGTGACCGATCCTGTACCATATCTACTATTAAAAATAAAAAAAATAGAAAAAATAGAAAACCCTAAAAAATTAAAAATACAAAATCTAAAAAAATCAGAAAACCTAAAAAAAGAAAGGAAACCCTTCGTCCCGAATCCATCGTCTGATCAACAAGGAGACTTTTCTCCTGAGACTATTATCCCATCTCCAGCACTAGGACGTAAAGCATCCCGACTAAATAAAAAGCCGATGAACATACCTGACGAGATACTTCATGACTTTGAGAGAAGAATCAATAGCCTTAACCTTCATCTTACCAAAGATCTCTCGGTCATAAATTATACCGATGAAGGGTTACTTCTCGTAAAATCGAATCCCCAGTGTAGTAATTTCGTAATATACGAGCCTACAGATGAAGAGGAAGGAACACCAGTCGCCGAGGGGGTGCAGGACTTGCAACAGGTTATCAAGCATTTCGACGAGCAAACCCAAGTTGCCGTGGAGCCGACAAAAGAAATTAACTTTGGCACCAAAGAGAAACCTAAGAAATTGCTAGTTAGTGCAATGCTTAACTCTAAAGAACGCCAACATATTGTGCAAGTCTTGCAAGAACACCTTGACTCTTTCACATGGTCCTATGAAGATATGCTTGATTTAGACCCCAGCTTGGTAGAACACCGGCTCGTCTTAGAACCCGACGCGAAACCCGTAAAGCAGAAACCCCGTAGGATGCACCCATAAATAGCTCTGTAGGTCAAAGAGGAAGTCGACAAGTTACACAAAGCCAAATTTATTCGTGTCGTTCTCTACCCTAAATGGGTCGCTAATATAGTACTTGTCGCTAAGAAGGATGGTAGAGTACAGGTTTGCATTGATTTTCAAAACCTCAACCAGGCATGCCCAAAAGACGACTTTCCACTTCCACACATTGACACTCTAGTCGACAACACTACAAGGCATGGGATGCTGTCCTTTATGGACGGTTTCTCAGGATATAATCAAATCAAGTTAGCCGAGTTCGACCAAGAGAAGACTTCTTTCACTACACTATGGGGAACTTACTATTACGTCGTCATGCCTTTTAGGCTCAAGAATGCAAGAGCTATGTATCAACACGCCATGATGGTCATTTTTCATGACATGATGCATAAGTGTATAGAAGTCTATGTCGATGATATGTTAGTAAAGTCCCAAATGCTGGCAGGACATGTTGAAGCACTCCGACTGGTGTTACAACGAGCTAAAAAATATCTGCTAAAAATGAACCCAAAGAAATGTGTCTTTGGAGTTACTTTCGAAAAGTTACTCAGCTTTATAGTTAGCAAGCGAGGGATTGAAGTCAACCCAGCTAAAGTTAGAGCCATCCTTAAGATGCCACCTTCCCGTGATGTCAAAGAATTACGAGGCATGATAGGAAGATTGCAATTCATCAGGAGATTCATCTCCCAGCATTCAGACAGATGCGACCCTTTCTACAGACTATTTAAAGGAGGAATAAAGTACAAGTGGGATGACCAGTGCCAACAAGCTTTCGATAATGTTAAAAGGTACCTCCTTAACTCTCAAATACTATCGCCCCCGGTTCCTGGAATACCCCTAATCCTTTATCTCTCAGCAAACCACAAAGCAATGGGAGTAATTCTGGGACAATATGAAGAAGACGACAAGAAAGAGAAGGCTATCTACTACCTTAATAGGACGATGGTCGAATACGAGCAAAAATATGCTTCCATAGAAAAGAGCTGCCTCACACTAGTATGGGCTTCGACCAAGTTGCGACACTACTTCGGAGCACATAGGATATTGGTACTAGCCCGAATGGACACTCTGAAATATGTATTCGAAAAGCCTACAACATCAGAAAAGATCGCTCGCTGGCACATACTATTACATGAATTCAACATCACTTATGTCATGCAGAAATCGATCAAAGGACAAGCCATCGCTGACTATCTCGCAGACCTCCCACTCCCGAATGACAAACCTATACATGCAGATTTCCTCGATAAAGACCTATTCACGATTCACAACGAAGAGCCCGATAAGACCTCATGGACCCTCAATTTTGACGGCGCTCTAAATCACAAAGGAAAAGGCATCAGGATAGTCCTCCTGAGCCTAGAAGGAGTAGTTATATCTAAAGCCTTTCAGCTAGACTTCCCTGTCACTAACAATGTCATAGAATACGAAGCCTTCATAGCTGGGCTACGAGCAACACTACAATTAGGAGTAAAATAATTGAAAACGATCGGTGATTCTAAGCTGGTAATCTCACAAGTCATAGGAGAATGGAAAACTAAGGACATGAGACTAATGGCATATTTAGAAACCGCTCAATATCTAGTAAACAAATTTGAAAGATTCTCTTTTACGCACATCCCTAGATTAGAAAATAAGCTCGCAGATTCTTTAGCCATGCTAGCCTCGGTCATCTAAATACCTGTTGGATAAAACACCAAGACTTTCTTTATTGAAAAGCTGACAGTACCAACCCACGAGGTAGCATGGACCGTCAAGAGAGAATTACCCATCTTCCCCACAAGTACAAGACCAAAAGGAGTAATTATCCCGGAAAAATATGACAAGATGAAAACCAAAGTCGCTATATTCAGATTTGAAAAATCACCAACCGACGATGGACAGCCATGGTACTTCGATATCTAGAACTTCTTAAAATATCAACATGTCCCTCCATATGCCACGAAGATCGAACGGAAGACTATAAGGAACTGATGTGCCAGATTCTGCATACTTATGCAAAGAAGTCTTCACTAAAGGAGTACTGCTACGATGCATTACAACCGTCGAAGGATAATACATCATCTGAGAAGCATACGCCAGTGCTTGTGATGCCCATGCCGATAGACAGAGACTCGCTAATCAGATCACACAACAAAGCTACTTTTGGCTGACAATGATAAGAGACTGCCACCTCTATGCCCAATTCTGCAAGCAATGCCAAGAACATGCTAAGCAATGCCAAGAACATGCTGCGCTCATCAAAGCTCCATTAGTTGCATTGAGTACCATGACTTCGCCATAGCCATTCTCGATGTGGGCCTTCGACATCACCAGACCTTTCACAAACACAGTTGGGAACACTCACAAGCATGCGTTTATACTTATAACAACCGAATACTATACTAAATGGGCAGAAACTGAATCATATGTCAGGATCACTACTTCTACAGTCATAAGGTTTATCATGCGCAATATCATCACTGGGTTTGGAGTACCCAGGATGTTTGTCACCGACAACGAACCGCAGTTCATTGCGAAGAAGACAAAGAAGTTATGCAAGAAGTTTGACATCGATCTATGCCACTCCTCACCATTCTACCCTCAAGGAAATGGATAAGCAGAAGCCACCAATAAAATGTTGATTCAAATTCTGAAATATACAGTAGAAACAAGCAGTGGAGCTGACTGGCCTGAACGACTACTATAAGTGCTCTGGGCCTATCGAACTTCTATTCGTACGACCACTGGCCAAACTCCCTACCTCCTTACTTACGGGATGGAGGCCGTCTTACAATATGAAATACAAGTATCATCCTTACAAATCCAACTCGATGATAAGCTATCCTTAGATAAGAGGAGGATTGCCCTACTCACGCAGCTAGAGCAGTTCGATGAAACACGTCTAAGGGCAGCCGATCATGCTCAGGTATATCAGAGGAGAGTGGCCAGGGCTTACGATAAGAAAGTCTTTGAACGAACCTTCAATGTTGGAGAATTAGTCTTGAAGAAAGTCATGCCTTCTAAGCATGCCCATTCGAAAGGAAAACTGAAGTCGAACTGGGAAGGTCCTTACTTCATAACAACCACATACCCTGGAAATGCCTATAAACTGACGAACCAAGATGGAGAAGGACTCCCTAGCCCTTGGAACGCCATGTACCTTAGAAAACCCTTAGCCCTATGATCATCATATCCCGTGATTAAATACTTATAGTTATCACCCTCATAGTCGTCACGACCCATTCATTGGTCGTACGCCTTCAATCCCCAGGATATTCTTGAGACCTCCCAGACCTCCCACTTATTGGCCACCTTCTTATTCGGGCAATCTGACCAAAGGACTAGTGACCTACCTAATCTCTCTTAAAAGCATAAGTAACACCTAATCCCCGTTCCCCTTCTTTTGCCATTGGAAGAGATATTAGAGTAAAACAAAATGAAGATGCTAGGTTCAATCAAAACTCATTATTCTTGCACTAGAAGGATGCTTTCAAAATATATCTACATATTAAAAGTTGAGCGAGAGCATTACGACGAATGAACAAGTCAATGAGCTCAGAGAAGCATAAGCAGGCTGTGGGGACATCTCTGGTAATTTCACCAGAAGTGTATAACCAAGCTGCGAGGGCACCCCTGATATCTCGATACTACTAGAAGTCATCGTAAGGTGGCAGGAGGAGGACAAACTCCTGCTAACCATAGAATGTGAGATTTTAATGGTATCGAAACACAACGAAGAGCTCAATCATGGCACCCCGCATTCCCCTGAAAGGAAGACTGTTAGTCATCTCTTTTGAAGAGTATTAGGTACAAGCTACTCCCCACATCATTGAGCCTTATCTTTCTTCTACTTCTTTTTATATTTTGGACGATAAGTTGGAAGCCTCGCAGGATATTCCAAGGAATGAAACCAAAAACTCATGAATGATGACTGATGCAATCACCTGCTATACTTACCATACTTTTCCCTAATAACCATGAGATAGGATGACCAATACCCTAAGATAGACCCCGTATGCAACTGACCTGATCAAAGAGACCTCCCCCTAGTTTGATGACAGTATTGATGAATGCTCTCTTCAAGACTAACTCACCTACTACCCACTACTTCACAAAGACCCACAGTGCTCATCCAAAGCCCAGAAAAGCTCCACTGCGTCTACACGCTGGGGCATTTTCTTTTGGATCAAAAGGAGAATCATATAAAAATTGCCGATACATCCACCAAAAGATGAAGAACGTCGAAGTTACTATGCAAAGAAAGCTACCGAAGACATTATACTGCTGATACAATCACACCCCTACACTGGGGCATTTTATATTTATTTATTTTTATTTTTAATTCTTGTTGCTACGATAGTTATTTGCTTTTCCTATTGCATTATTTTCAAAAAAAAAAAGAAAGAAGGAAAAAAAAAAAGAAAAAAAAGAGCAATACCCACCTTTGTTACTAGGCTCCGGTCTAAGATACTTACCCCCCTTGACAGCTAGCAAGGGGGAGAACAAAAATTACTAATGGTGTTACCTTTACATGTGCAAATATAAAGCGACCTTCAACCACCACAGGGCCAGCTCGCAAAGCATCCAAGTCCCGATGATGATTGACAGCACCAGGAACAAAAGCAAAAGTAGATGCAAGAGGTAACTAAAAGAAAAGTAGCTGATCAGTTACACCTAAACCCAAAATCTCAATATATATGTGTCAAAAATTTTCTTTCATGTTCTGTCTTTACAATCGTCACCAGGGGCATCCCCCCTGTATATACAATGTGCACTCATAATGGACAAAACATACACATGCACACACCTACTCCCTACGCTGCTGCTGGGACAGTCGAGCACCACTATCCCCAGTATCATCAGCTCGAAGGTCCGTAGATTGGTCCTTCGAAAAAATGATCTCGACGCCTGGAGTCGCTGGAACCTCTAGATGGTGCGACCCCACTACAGAGCCACCCTCGCTCGCTTGACTGACAGTCCGCCTCGACCGAGAATGAGGAGGATACCCACCTGGATTCCCACGAGTGGCAAAATCCTTGCGAGTATCACTCCTGACACGATCACGCAACGTGTGATGAGACTGCCCGGACGAAGACCACGTAGCCCTCAACTCTAATCCCTTAAGTCGACTAGCTGATCTACGCGCCCCTCGCTCCCTCATCCTCAGCTCTCTCTCCCTCCTCCTCGGCTACCCCCATCTCAACCTCGGGTACCTCCTCCCTGACCACCATCTGGTTGCCCTCAGTGACCTCCTCTCCGATCATCTCCCCAATATCCTCCTCCATGGCGACAATGCAAATTTGAGCCTCAGAAGTCTCGCCCATATCCGTCATCAACATCCTCTCCAACTCAAAAAATAGTAACCTCATGCCTGACACTACCCTCACCCTCCATATCAGAATAAAGAACTCAAAAAATTGAAGTAAATGGAAGAAACGGCACCTCAAACGGACGACCAGATCACGAGATATCACGAAAATATGAAAACTCGAGCACAAGAAAACTAGGAAACCAGAGAATAGAAGACTAAATGGATAACGAGACGAAAAATAAAAGGTTTCAATGATTTATAGAACTTGCCTGAATCATGTGCTTAAAACCTCACGCCCAATTTAATCACGCGCATTACACTATGCGTTTAATTCAGATCAAACTCTCTATCCCGAGGGCACAATCTAATCGTCGCCCGCTCACTATATCCCGACCACTTGGTTGTGCGTTTCCCACTAGGCGCGCAATCACATTATGCGCTCAAAAATTTGCGCGCGAATGCCAAGGGTCAGCTGATCCTGCCCACCAAACCAAACGCTTAATTCGTTTAAACGCGACTGAACTGACGCTTAATAACCTCCTTCACCTTTGAATGCGCGTTCACGCCCAAGCGTGCAATTCATTCAAGCTCCTTGACTGAAGCACGTAATTTCTCAGAAAAATGAAAATTTTCACATGCCCAGAACAATAAACTCAAACTTGAAGTTAGGAAATTTTGACGCTCACTATCAACCTAAATCACGCCCTTGATAAGACTGACCCAACACACTCGTAACTTAAAGAAAATTTATAACCCAAAAAATAAAAAAAAATAAAAATGCCCTTTAATTCACGATAAACAATTAAAACCCAAAAGAAAATGCCCTTTACTTCACAATAAACAATTAAAACCCGAGGAAAATGCTCTCTCTTTCACTTTCCTCAACCAAAAATGCCCCGAACACCTTCACGTGTCCTCAATAAGATTAAATGCTCACATCGCCTCTATAATACTCAAAACTAAACGGAAGAAAAACTATCCTTAACACACCCCCAAATCTAAAATAAACAACCAAATTAAAACCAATAGCATCACACTCACAACGAGGCGAACAGAATATAAATTAAATCAAACAAAAAAGATTATTGAATAACCATAAATGAAATAAAAAAGAAAAAAATATATAATCACTTCATATAGATTAATAAAAATTCTTACAACACACACCGAGGGCATACCCTTTGAATATACAACTTAAAAATAAGAATGCTAAAATCAGCGCGTTCAGGTAATGCCCGAATCCGGATGTATTTGAGAAACTAGAGATCTCGGAGAAGCCCAGAGGAGGAACGCACCATGAACGAATTCTAATCGTGATGACCTCTTCCCCTTGCCCCGAGCCGGCAGAAAGGAAGGGTGGCTTACAAAAAGCCACCTAGGACTTGTGGGACCCAATATTGAGAGCTCCCCTTAGGCACATTAAAAATGAGGAGCAACTAACGTTGAATCCGCAGAGCCTACTGAGGAAAAATAGACATCGGTCACGAGAACTCTGACCCTGCCTTATCCTTGGGTTTCCTCTCTACCACCTTTTTCTCATCCACCTCTTCTCCCGATGGGGTGGCACTTCAAGTTGGATTGATAGCACCAACTCTAGTATCACCCTGAATTCCCAATCCCGTCCATTCTCATAATCCACTTAATAAACACAAGTCTTCGGGTTTAGTACCCGAGAAATGAAATAGAAAGGAATAAAACACATTAATAAACAAAAATGCCCAAAGTTACAAACACAAGATATGCCCCCAAACTTGCAATCTCTAGACTTGAAATAAGAAAGCAACAAGCCAAAAACCTTAGACTCATGTATTTATAAACCATACCCCTTAAATTGATAAATGTCACACATTTGAACCCCCTTCAAATTTAATTGAATCCAAAAGCATACACATACCCCTTTTTTTAAAAAAAAAACCACAATCCATGCCAAACTAGATAGGCCAATAACCACACAACACTTGCCCCCCCTAAAAGCATAAATTTCCCAAGTCTAAGATAGACCAATAGGATTAAAATACCCAATCACTATCTAGAACCCATGAAAACTCACACAAATGATGCCTCAAATCATAAATAAAAGACCAAAATAAAACACCTCAAACGAAACAAACTACCTTAAATAAGACAAACTAAAAAAAAAAAAAAATTAAGCCAAACAAAGGACTCAAATAAGACAAAATCTAACTTGTTTAAGATAAAAAAAAATGCCCCAACAAGCCTGTAGAATCAAGTGAACCCACTAAGTAAGACCCAATAAGATGAATAAATAAACTCCAGATAATTTCAAAACAAACTTTAAAACTACAAGCTAAATTAAATCCTAAAACTACGTCAAAACAAATCTGATAAGTCTAATTAATCAATTAAGGAAATTTAAACCAACTAGCTGAGCACAATAGACAATGGACAATAAATAGTAAAAAATTCCTTTATTCATAATTCAAAATTTTACAATATCGCCAGTGGCATACCTCCTGAATTACAACCTAAAACGAAAACCTAGAACCTAACATACAACCCAAAACGAAAATAAAAACTATAATGAGCCAAAGCGAGAAGCAGAACGTCCAATCGGCGGCTTCAGAAATGTTGCCACCAGACTTGGAGGACTCAAACGAGCCACCGGCAGAAGAGACGGAAAATGGGTTAGGGACACATCCCTCCATTTACAGCACCTCCTCTCCCCGTCATCTTCACCTCCTCCGCCGCCGCCTCCGCAACGCTGCCTTCACTGCTCCCTAAAAAGGAACGGTGTGAAGACCAACACCCTCATTCCCAATACCGCTCATTCCTAAGACAATGCCGTCCCTGAGCATCACCTCAGGGCAAAGATCATGCAAAATAATGAATATAGGAAGAAACCCCATCCCAATATGACGGTTAGATTGCTCAATATCACTAAAACACGAATCTCGGAACCCCAGAACACTCAGAAAAGTCAATACTTGAGACTAAACCAGAGAGTGAGAAGCAAATGAAGCCTCCCACGCTTATATAGAGTACGGCCCCAATCGCGCGCTTAACCATGCGTGCTTAATCTGATCACGCGCAACATATATCACGCTTAATCTAAAACCCACACTAAGATTCAAGCGCGCAATTTAACTGTCGCCCACGCAGTCAGCGCGACCTTTCGATCCCGCGCACTTCAATAGCCACACAATCTGATCAAATGACTTCCTCGAGCCATGCAATATGAAAGGTCACCCGTACACTGATCGGGTGACACTCCGATCCCGCGCGCATCCAAGGACATGCAATCCAATCAAACGACCTCCCCGTGCCGCGCAATATGAAAGGTCACCCGCGCAGCAACCTAGTGACCCTTCAATCGCGCGCAAATACTTAAGCGTGCAATACAATCACACGCCCATATCCACGCGCATAATCAGCCCCTTAGACCCTAAATCGCACGCTTGGAAACAAGCGCGCAATTGGATCATGCGACTGTAAGCAGGCGCGTAATTCCTTTTTTTTTTTTACACAAAGTTCGGTTTCAACTTGAGAAAAATACCCTTTGTCCCATCGCGGAGCCTTATAAGCTATCCACATCGAAGAAGGAACAGTCTCTCACTCTACTCCCATCACCTAACCCTACCAAAAATGTCTACTACACCCCTGGTCCTATTACAGACATGACATACATGCCTCGCATGGCATCATCACCCTTGACCACATTTGAAACCCTTTTGTTCCATTGTGTTGCCACTCAAGCACATCCCACCATGAAAAAAAACACACGCATGATACCACCCCAATATCCGATCCCATCATAAAAATTGTGGCTACACGCTCATGGCCCATCGAAAAATCTCGAAAACACAAATATGTCAAAAAGCCAACACAATGCAACCACAACATGAGCTCACCTGACCCATGATCGGCTAAACAAAGAGATCAATGTCCCAGTGTGAAAACATCCTACCAGTGTCCCACCGCTAACTACGCTACACTTCTCATTGCGGACACCACTGCTTGGAAGGCTCAAAAAATATGCTTACCATGCCAAAAAAGAAAAGGGAGAAGGCTCAATCAGGTCCTATCGCTAAAAGAAAGAACCTTCCTCCCAAATTGCTTGATACAAATGGTCACTAGATACCACAACAGACGAAAGCAAAAAAGAAGAGAACTTGGGACTCCTCCCATGTCCCATCGCATCCCACTAATGCCAAGCTATAGCACGAGCATACTGTCAAAAACTATCCAAGTCCCGTCGCAGTATCACCACAACACCACTTGTCCCATCCTGACATCACCTTCCCCAAGATGCTACATCACATCGGCAACCGCCAACCGCCGCAGTAGACGAAGCAAAAATGAAAAAAAGAAAAGACAACTTCAATGCCCCATCGCAACAGCACCCCGCTACAACCTCAAAAGTTCCATCGCACAACCCAGGTAAGTATCACCCCCAGGTAAGTATTACTCATTTTTCAATTACTCGATATTTCCTATAAATATAGTTATTTATGATTAAGTCAAAATGTTTTCAAAACCCATATCTCTTGACTCGCGAGTTACTGTAGTCCTCCCATAAGAGACAATCATCAGTATTCGTCGAGAATATTAGATGGAGTATCCGGCATGCCAAGTGTCGTCTTGACAACCACATAAACGGTTGGTTCACAAATCCCATACCAGTGGATCTGCTTAGCGACGTTTCAATAGCCACATTTTTTGCCGTTTTACCACCGAATTGATCTTAAGTTAAAATCCTTAGAATTTCAAAATCTCGAGACCCTTTTGCTTATTTCAAAAAAAAAAAAATCTTCTACTACAAAAAAAAAAAAAAGAAAGAAAACAATACTATCAAAAATAAAAAAAATTGCAAAGAAAAAAAAGCAACAAAGTAAATAGACCAAATTCACCCTTCTCTAAATACCAAAAAAAAATTGATTAAGTGGCTCATTACTTATATACCATAAAGCTGACTTTTAACTCTTGAGATCGCCTGAACTCACAATCAAGCACATATCCCACTGCGCAGAATTGGATCGAGCGCATACACACTACGCAAAATCACTTGTTCAGATACCTTAGGACCAGTATTCCCCAACTTAAAGACCGCTTGAACTTACAATCAAGTGCATATCCCATTGCACAGAATTGGATCGAGCACATAGGCCACTGCGTAGAATCATTTGTTTAGATATATTAAGACTATAATTCCCTACTTCGCAGACCGACTCCAGATGAATCAAGCGCACGCGCCACAGTGTAGAATTCAACTGATCACACCTCACAAAATTCACCTTAATTACCAATCCAAACTGGCCCCTTTCCCCTGAGAAACTGAACATATACTCAATCTAAGAACTTATAAACGCCTATTGGAAAAGGAACGCCTGACGCGCATTGGTGTGAGCAATGACGCACCCGGTCAGACATGACTTGTTAAAGCCTTCGATATTATATTGTACTCTCTTTTTGTATTACCGGTCCTTGGACCTTATGGACATTTGTATGATGCCCCCCGGTACCTCGATCGCGCCATAACCCTTTGTTAGCTCACACCATGCGACGGGATGCACCATGCACCCACAGATCCAGAAAGTGCCTTTCGACAGCTGCCACCGGGCCCTTGAATGCTCAATTTAAGCTTACGCTGATAGATAAGGAAGCCAAACATGTCATGTTAGCATCCTCAATTCACATTTGTGAATTCCTAAGTGAAATGAGAATGCACCTCGAATGAGGGGTGTCTACTTCTTTGACTTGTTCTTACTTCGCAAGAGCGCGTCAAAGAGGGGCATCTGTAGACACCCCCATTTTTCCTTCTCGGAGTATACAAACTTGTTCGATCAACCTTTGACCCTTTTAACCCGTAGTGTGGGACCATGCAATAGTACATGGCTGAACGCAGGTTGAAACGATAGCTCTGTGGCTCAGATCCCAGCGTAGGGAGACTATATACTAAGCAACAATGTATAGCCGGAATGCAGACTGAAACAATAGTCTTACATTTCATTCTAGAGACTATACCCGAACAACCCCGAATTACGCGCCAAAAAACCAACGTGTAATTCGATCATGCGTAAAACCACAAGCATGTGACCAGTCCACATTTTAGACCAAACTTCCTTTTCCAAACTGATTCAAGACTCGATTACGCACTTGAAATAGAATGCATGATTGGATTGAGTGCTTCACTACCAGCACGTAATTGGCCTACGCTCGACCTAGTCTTACTACCCTTGACCCCTACGTTTCCTTGACTAAACATTCCAGGTTAAACGCTTAATCAGATTGAGCGCATGATAGCATGTGCGCAATTAGTCCTCATTTGTTAGGACTAGGAGACTCGCTGAGCAAGTCAGTAGGTCGCTCACTGAGTCAGTGCCTGACTAAAAGTGATTAAGCATCGAAATCCAGACACGCAATTCAATTAAACGCCCATAAACAGGCGCGTAATTGAAGGAAAACCTATAAAAGTTTTTTTTCTCGAAGATAAAAGGAGGTTGGACGAAAAAGGCTAAAATTTTTGAGAGAGAACAAATTCCGAAGTCAGAGAACAACGAGGACAAACCCATAGAGCACCTAATCATGGTTTTGAGATTTAAGCTTCTAATCTTTGAGATTTCTCTTCGTAGCCCCGACCCTTAGGTAATAATTTAATTTTTTTAGTATTCCGACCATAGCTTATAATCTCTAGATCTATTAATTTTTAATTTTATTTTTGGTCTTAGACCGTAGCACCCCTTTTCGGACCGAATCTTCTATATCTGGTTCTAGTTTCTTGATTTCTAGAGCCAGTACTTAATTTAACGGTTCGATACACCGATCCCTAAGACCAAATTCTACTCTAAAATCCTAATTTACAGCCCTATCATTAATTTCTGGTTCTAACTCTTATAGTTCAGAACCAGTCCTTAATCATGCGGCCTGATTTTCCTGATTTCGGACCTGAATTCAGTCCTAAAAATTTAGTTTTTTTTTTTTTTTAAATTCTAATTTCTTAGTTTAACAACTCCAAAAAAATCCTAAATATTAATTTTAGTTTTTTATAATTCTAGTTTACAATTTAATTCATAATTATTATTCCGAAATCAACTCTGAAAAGCCTAAAAATATTACTTTACCATCCAAAATTTAATTTTTTTCTTTTTAATCTCAGCCACCTGATTTGCCCAAGGGAGCTTATGGAGTGTACTCGAGAACGAGGCCAATCCTCCTTAGCATAGCGGGCCCAAACCCCTTTTTTTAAAGATTTTTTTTGGAATTAATAAATTGCTTTAATTAGTTTATATCTAGACATAATTGGTAATTTGCATTAATTAGGCTTGGATATAATTATTAGAGTGTTAAATCAGAATTTTCCTTTCATTAATTTAGTTAATTGATTATTCTAAATCCGAATTCTAGGAAGTTTAGTTTATTCATGATTAGTTATATTTTGCCATCATAAATTCGTCAATAGTTAGGGTCGTAGAAAAATCAGTCCTTTCATTTTCGTTGATATTATAATAGAAAAAATAAATTTATTGCTTTAATTAGGCCCGTAGGAAAAAACAGTCTTTTTTATTTCAATTAGAATTATAGTAGAATTACTACAATTGCTTTAATTAGAATCCCAATACAATTAGCATGCTTAATTTTAGTTACAACATTATTGGAACTGATACATATACACTCCTAGCACCAATAGGAGACTGAAACCGATTGGACTTTTAGTAATATCAGAACCTTGATGCTTACTGAACTCTTGACAGCATCAGAACACTAATATAACTCACCTTAATAAGTCTACACAACCAGAACATAATAATAATAGAATTGGAAAATCTAAACTGACCAGAATTATAATTACAAAGGGAAATAAGAGGAGAATTAAACTAACTAAATTAAAGAGAAGCACTGTTGTTGACGTTCGCAGGCGGACAATTCAGTATAGAAGTAACCCACACTCGCTTCATAGCGTGATCACTAATGTGTTGCCGCGTTGTTAAATATCTGTAGCTGGCGATCGCAATCAAACTAGGAACCTTCTTAGAAAAAATTCTCCATTTTTATTTATTTTTGTCACTCCAAACACCGCATCGCTAGAGTTCACCTGGACAGAATTGGAGCCACTTATTCAACGGGAACCGAGAGGAACCCAGAAAAAGTGCGCACCAATAGAAGCATCCTCCGAAACTATAAATGCTGAGTATATTGGTGGTGGAGTAGGAGTAGCTAGAGGTGTAGGTGGCATCTGGTGATGGTCATTGGCATTATTAGCTGCCAACAATGCCGCCTGCTGAGCCATGGCGTTTGCCATGGTTTCCATAGTGTGCATCATTCTCTCTCTTTCTTATCTTTCTTCATTTCTTTCTTGGTCTATTTTTTGGTTCCTAATCTCTGGATTACTGCCTTTCAGGATCTCTCTACTACTCAATGGAACTCTATTTGAACTTTTGGGAATTTCATCCCCACTCCTCAAGTTCCTACCATGGTTGCCCCTTGGTCAGCCCCCCCTTCCTCTAGTAGACATGACGTTCTGCAATATGAAACTAAAAGTTTTATTAGCAGAAGGTCCCTATATTTTGACACATCTCAAATATAAAAATATCTAAGGCTTGTCAGAAATCTCTAAAGTAAAATGCTTTGATGCCAACTGTGACAACCTGGATTTCTGCACTCGGAAACCCACGCCGTTAGATTGACACCAAGGGCCGATCCCGGAACACACCGAACACTTGTCACATCCACACACAAAGTGGAACAAAGCATAAAGTCTAACTAAATAGATAGAGTCATCATAAAAGAAAAAAATCTCCATTTCTATATAATGACAAACTTAATAAAATGACGATGGTCTGTCACTGATGGTTCGGTTCGTTCTTTCGCTCATGCGATTGGCATGGGATTAGAACCATCTTGTGGGATCATTTTATTTAGTTCATCATTATATAGAAATGGTGATTTATTTTCTTTATGATGACTCTATCTGTTTAGTTAGACTTTATGCTTTGTTCCGCTTTGCGTGTGAATGTGCCAAGTGTTCGGTGTGTTCCAGGATCGGCCCCTGGTGTCGATCTGACGGTGCGCGTTTTCGTATGTGAAAATCTGGGCTGTCACATTTTGGGATATGTAATATGTGAAATCAAGAACCTACCATCTGATAGGTGTGCCATGGTCCCAAAATCTATTATGTGGAAGATCTGGGTAAAACGCAACCTCCATTATCTGATTCTATGTAATCAACAACTTGAAGGAATCTAAGACATTGGCATTTACAGTAAATAGGTGGGTGCGAACTTAGTTACCCATACTTTTTCTTAATTCTTCTACATAGATGACAGAAATAGTTGGTAATGACTTGTCACTTCAACTGACTCAGCCCATAAAAACTATAAGTTTTATTATTTTTATAGTTTTTTACATTTAAAATACTATGATTCTGACGTATGACTCGGCTTCCTCCCATTTTGTGTAGTATTCGGTTGTAGTGAAAATGAAGGCATGCTTGTGGGTGTTCCCGATCGTGTCTATGAATGACCCGATTATGTCAAAGGCCCACATGGTGAGACCATGGGATTTAATGCAACCGATGGAGCTTTGATAAGTGTAGTGCGTTCTTGACATTGCTTGCAGCATTGAACGTAGACGTGGAAATTTCTTATTATCATGGGCCAATAGTAGCCTTGTCGTATGTTCTTCTTTGAGAGTCTTTGGCTACCAATGTGAGCACCGCAGGCACTTGTGTGTGCTTCATGAATGATATATTGTCCTTCTTTTGTGACACATCGTAACAGTACTCCTTTAGTGAAGGCTTCTTTGTATAGTACTTCTCCCAGGATGCAAAATCTAGCACATCGATTCCTTATAATCTTCTGTTCAATCTTTGTTGTGTAAGGAGGGATATGTTGATGGTTTTGAAATTTTCAAATGTTGTAATACCATGACTGTCCATCATTAGTCGGTGATTGCTAGAATTTGAAGGTTGCGACGAGAACCTCTTTCTTTGTGGGACTTTCTGCGATAGATTCCTTTTGTTGCTCAGTAGTCTTTGGGAGAACGGGTAACTATAGTTTGACTTTCCAGGCTACCTCGTGTGCAGGCATGGTCAGCTTCTTGATGATGAAGGACTTGATGCTTTGTTCGATTGGTATCTATATAACCGAAGGTAGGGTGGCCAGAGAATCTGCTAACTCATTTTCTAATCTTGGGCTGTGGGTAAAGGAAATTCTCTTAAACTTCTTTACCAAAAATTGAGCAGTCTCTAGGTAGGCCATTAGTCATCTTTCCTTTGTCTTCCATTTTCCGATCACTTGTATATCAAAAGTTAAGAGTCGCCTATGGTCTTCAACTGCTTGATGCCCAATTGTAGTGCGGTTTGTAGTTCGGCTATAAATGATTCGTATTTAGCGACGTTGTTAGTGATTGGGAAGTTGAGTTGAAAGGCTTTAGGTATGATGACTCCTTTTGGGCTTAATAAGACTATCCCAATGCCTTTTCCTTTCTGATTGAGAGCCCCGTCGAAATATAAGGTCAGTGAGGTTTGGTCGGGTTCTTCATCTTGAATTTAAAGCAGATCTTCATCAAGAAAGTTGGTACATACTGACTCGTTGCCTGGGAGCAAAAGGTTAGTGAGTTAATCAGCGATCGCTTGTACTTTGATCGGCTTCTATGTTACGTAGGCGATGTCGAACTCCTATAGTAACATATGCCATCAAGCAATTTTTTTGGATGTTATGGGTTTTTAAATATGTACTTTAGAGGATCCATGCATGCTAACACTATTATTTTGTGGGCCCCGAAGTAATGCCATAGTTTGGTTGAAGCCCATACCAATGTTAGGCAAGTATTTTCCATTGCTGTATACTTTTACTCATATTCCACCATCGTCCTGATGAGGTAGTAATTGGCCTTCTCCTTCTTTCCATCTTTATTGTATTGACCCAGGATCTCCCCCATTGCTTTATCATTGGCTGAGATGTATAAGATCAAGGGCTTCTTGGGATCGGTGGCAATAACATCGGAGGGTTAAGGAGATACTTCTTGATATTATCAAAGGCTTGCTGGCACTGGTCATCTCATATGTACTATACTCCTCCTTTTAGTAGCCTATAGAAGGGAACACATCGGTCTGAGTGCTGGGAGATGAATCTCCTAATAAACTGTAATCTTTCTATCAGGCCGTGTAGTTCTTTGATGTTGCTGGGAGGTGGCATTTCGAGAATTACTTTGACTTTTATCGGGTCGACTTCGATTCCTCGCTTGTTGACCATGAATCCTAGTAGGTTTTCGGAGGTTACCCCTAACACGCATTTCTTCGGGTTTATCTTTAGCTGATATTTCTTGGACTGTTGTAATACAAGTCGGAGTACCTTGGCATGGCCTGCCCGAGTTTGTGACTTCACTAGGATGTCATCAACATAGACTTCTATACACTTGTATATCATGTCATGAAATATAGCCATCATGACACATTGATATGTGGCACCTACGTTTTTCAGGCCAAAAGGTATGACGACAGAGCAGTAAGTTTCCCATGGTGTAGTAAATGAAGTCTTCTCTTGAATGGATTCTGCTAACTTGATCTGATTGTATCTAGAGAAACCATCCATGAAAGACATCATCTCATGTTCCGTAGTATGATCAACCAGAGTGTCTATGTGAGGTAGAGGAAAGTCATCTTTTGGGCATGCCTGATTAAGGTTTCAAAAGTAGATGCATACTCGTACTTTGCCATCTTTCTTAGCAACTAGGGCAATATTTTTATCCAACTTAGGGTAGAGGATGACTCGAATGAACTTGGCCTTGTGTAGCTCATCTATTTCCTCTTTGACTTATAGTGTGGTTTGTAGGTGCATTCTTCTTAGCTTCTGTTTGACGGGCTTAACATCGAGTTCCAGGACTAAATGATGTTATACTAGGCTCGGGTCTAAACCAGACATGTCTTTGTAGGACCATGCAAAAGAACTGAGGTGTTCTTGTAGGACTTGGATTATCTGTTGTTGTTCCTTGGGGCTAAGCGTTGCACTGATTAGTAGCTTCTTGGGCTTTTCCTTGGTGTCGAAGTTGATTTCTTTTGTAGGTTCTACGACGGCTTGAGTTTGCTCATCGATGCATTTGATGACCCGTTGGAAGTCCTGCGTTTCTTTGGTGATCGATTCTTCTCCTTCATCATCAGTAAAATCATAAATTGCAAAATCATCACATCGGGGCATTGTTTTTATGAGAGGTAACTCTTCATCGATGCAATTAATGATTGTGACGTCTTTAGTAAGGTGCAAATCGAGGCTATTCATTATTTTCTCAAAATCGTAGAGTATCTCGTCTGGTATGATTACCCAATTATATTTTTGACGGGATGCTCTATGTTTTCGTGAGGGGAAGGTAGTAAGATTGTGCTGAGCGGAATCAGAGAGCGGCCTTGTGGTATTAGAAGTAGTGGCATGACTTGGCGTGGGTATATCGGTCATTCTTCCCTCGATTCTGCCAGCACGACCGCTATTTTAACCTTTACGTTTTATTTATCGGTTGGTAAATGTGTTGGGGATGAAGGGCTCCCTCTCTTTTTCAAAATTTTCTATTTTTTGTGGGTTTTCAAATTTTAGATTTTTAGGTATTTTGTGGTTTTTTATTTTTATTTATTTATTTTTAGTAATAAATAGGATACAGGGTCAACTTCCTGAAGTGGATTCAATGAGAATGGTGCCCTTAGTTCGGGGAGAGTGATGGTTGGGGCCGTCCATGCGAGCCTTCAGATGGTTTGGATCCTCTCGTGATTTGGCATTTTTTTTTGTACCTCATCTCGTGCGATTCTCTAAATGAGCATCGAAGGTGGAGGTCTCGTGGATGACTTGGCCTCTTCTATCATGTGGACTGTCTCATCTTCCGTGTCGCTTGGGTAAAAAAGGCTTTGTAGGTCGTAGTCTTCAGACTCTTCTATTCCAAGCCGAGTGGTCTCGGCTAGACGTTTCTCAATAGCACTGAAGGTTCTTTCTTTCATGGTTTGTGACACTTTAGGAAGGAGATACATGCTTTGCAGAGAGGCTTATCTAGATGTAAAACGCACGGGCATCCCCAGGCGGAGGGCTCCAAGTTGGTTCTTTGATGGTCCATTCTGGTTAAGACTCTTCGTCACCTTCTTCTCAGAATAGCTTCCAAAAATCTACCCACAGTTGTTCTTCTCTTCCTTGATTCAGGATATCTGACCAGTAGTTGCGCCAGTTATGCAGATTCCTGGGATCCTTTTCCTTATAGCCTTTGTCATCATTGTGTGGTGATTACCATTCTTCACTTGCTTGCGAGGATTCAGTTGACCAATCAGTTTCTTCTATGACTTGGGTCATTGTTAATCACTGAAAAATATCATTTTTCACCTCTTAACCTAGCCTTTACTAAACCTGTGAGCTATTTAATAATTGTCTCTTGAGCATGTTTTGTAGTTAGGAATAAAGTTGCAGCTTAGTGCAATAGTTCACACTTTAGAGGCCAAGAAGAGAGAGTTTTGAAGCCAAGGTTTGAAGCTGATTGAATAACATAGAGTACACCATGGTGACTATTTGGCTTGCCTAAAGGGGCCTTGGAAGTCCAACATAAGAAAAAAGGATGTAAGCAGAGGAGACTGCAATAGCAGGCTGTGTACAATAGCAGAGAAGCATGTGTAGCCCTCGCGCAGTTAAAAAAATGTCCGGAGTGTCCTCTCGCACAAATCTCGCGAAGTCCAAGCCTGCAGCACATAAATACCTCGCGTAGATCTTATGCAATTCAAAGATTAATCTGGCCACGCGAGAAGTTCAATTTCATCCTGTCAAGCATCTATGCGAGCTACATTTTATCCTGGTGAGGTCCTTGCGAGTTGAACCACCTGGAGCCTCATCCTCGTGAGCTGCTTAAGTTGCATCACTATGAACCTGGCGAGCCTTCTTTAGCTGTAATCTAGCCACGCGACAACTGTGCGAGATGTAAAATAGGCAACACTTAGTCTCGCGAGGCACGGGTTCCCAACTTCTCAATCAATACAAAGGGACATTTTTGGGATTCCATAGCATTTAGGGCACACACCTCGAGGTGCTGAGCTGTTTTCCATTTCTTGAGGCAACACTTGGCCACAAATGGGCCATGACAGTATTACAAAATAGGGTATTTTTCCCTTCTATTTTCTGATTGGCCAGGGCAAGATATTTTTGGAAGAACTGTATATAAGCTGTAATGTTAGAAGAAATAAGCATCTAACATTTTAACCTAATTTGGATCTGGCTTAGGTCATTCTAGGTTTAGGGTTAGGTAATCTTTTTTATCTTTTTTCTTCTCTCCTTAGCTCAACATTTGCTGGCTAAGTTCTTTTGTAAGAGATAGAACTGTGTTTATGTTGTAATCAAGACTTGTGTAAGCTTGTGAGGGGCATTGATTCCTGCATTGACTGCAGCCTAGAGGGCTGAATTTGTAAGTATTTTTTATGTAATGCACAACTATTTTTATTGAATCATTCAGTCTGTAATGCTCTTATTTCCTTTAAGATTTTTATGGATTGTATGCCCCTATGGATACATGAGCTTGTAACCTGACAACCATAACAGCTGCAGTAGTTTTCCTTGTTCTAACTTTTAGTCCTTGAATGGAGTATATCTTTGGGGATGATTTGTGACCATTCAGTGGACAGAGCCTTAGACTGATCCATATCTCTAGAAAGAATTAGATTATTCTTCCTTGCATTTGAGCTTGCAGCCAAATGAAGGACTGATGTGGTTCTAGCCTTTTCCTTGTTATACCAATCCTTGTTTCTGCTAAAAATATCAGTCCCTATTTTATTAGTTCTCACCCCTTTTATATTTTATTTTCCAAACCAATTTCCAACTCTTTATAAACCCCTTTCTTGTAGTATAGAACTGTAATTTTCTTGTAGTCTTAGTTTAAGTTCTGTGACACCCAAAACTCTCTTTCTTTATCCCTGCTTTCTAGTGTAGGTTAGGATTGCCAGATCTGTAGCCAGATCTGGAGGCCTACTATACAACCCTTGGGGTTCTAGATCAGAGTTTCTTGTGGGACAATCCTTTCTTATCAAAACTTGCTACAACAGGCCGTGAATCTTGTAGGATTGACTCAAAAGTTGGGAACCCGTGCCTCGCGAGGCTACGTGTTGCTTATTTTGCATCTCGCGCAGTTGTCGCATGGCTAGATTATAGCTGAAGAAGGCTTGCCAGGTTTATAGTGATGTAACTTAAGCAGCTTGTGAGGATGAGGCTCTAGGTGGTTTAACTCGCGATAACCTTGCCAGGATAAAATGAAGCTTGCCTAGATGCTCAACAGGATGAAATTGAACTTCTCACGTGGCTGGATCAGTCTTTGAACTGTGCGAGATCTGCGCGAGATCTACGCGAGGTATTTATGTGTTGTAAGCTTGGATTTTGTGAGATCTACGTGAGAGGACATTTCAGGCATTTTTTTAACTGCGCGAGGGTCACAACTGCTTCTCTGTTGCTGTGCACAGCTTGCTGCTGCAGTCTCCTCTACTTGGGTTCATCCTTCTTTCTTCTATTGGACTTCCAGGGCCCCTTTTGGCAAGCAAAATAGTCCCAATGGTGGGGGCCACCATGGTGTACTCTATATTCTTCAATCAGCTGCAAACCTTGGCTTCAAAACTCTCTCTTCTTGGCCTCCACAGTATGGATTGTTGCACTAAGCTATAGCTTTATTCCTAACTACAAAACATGCTCAAGAGACAATTATTAAATGGCTCACAGGTGTAGTAAAGGCTAGGTTAAGAGGTGAAAAATGGTATTTTTCAGTGATTAACACACCCCCAAACCTAATCTTTGCTAGTCCTCGAGTAAAAGAAAAATTAAATAATTACTCTAAAAATTTAAATGCCACTTTCGTAGAGAGAATGAATGTATTTAGCTTCTGCACCAAGCCTTTTAAACCCCTAGGTGATCCCTAGTGGAGGAGTGAAGTCTCCTGTGAAGACACCCACAAACTTCTCAATAAAAACAGTTAAACCAAGTGCATGTAGTGACTAATCAGGTTACAAATAATAAAGTTTCATTCCACCCTTGCTCTTTAAAATTAGAGGAGTTTTAAACAGTAAATGAAAATAGTTTAGAGTTAAGCACTGAAAAATACCATTTTTCACCTCTTAACCTAGCCTTTGCTATACCTTAGAGCCATCTAAGGTATAAATGTAGCTTAGTACAACAGTCCTCATTTTGAGGCCCAGAAGAGAGATTTAAAGTCAAGGACTACAGCTGATGGAGGAACAGAGGATACACCATGGTGGTACACATTATGGTGACCATTGTGGTTGCTGAAATGGGCCCTAAAAGTCAGGCATATGAGAGAAAGACGGGCCAAAGTAGAGAGCACTATTGTAGCAGCAAGTGCACTGTAGCTGTTAAGACCTGAAAAGTACCACTTTTCACCCCTTAACTTAACCTTTGATTAGACCCTTAGCCATCTAATAAGTTCTTGTTAAGTGTTTTATGTAGGTAATAATCAGCAGTGAAATAAGGCCAGGAATCCTGCTAAGGAGCCTGTTTTGGCACCAGAAGTCCCTCAGAAGGATGGACTCTGAATCCAGACCTGAAATGAGCCTCGCGCAGCTGACCCAAGCTTTAGAGGATTCAGGAGAAATATGCCTCGCGCAGTCCAACTGAGCTTCCCAAGACTTTACAACAACTTCTCGCGTAGTTGAGTGACTGAAGAGCTTCAGAAGCACAAACTCGCGCAGCTCTCATGAAGCTCAAGAGTAGAACACATCACACAATCTTGCGCAGTTCAAAGTAGACCTCTCTCAACCTCGTACAGTTTGCTCAGAACGGCTGAGGAGAGAGAGCTTCAGAAGACTCTTCGCGCAGTAGCCGCGAGATGCAAATATTAGAAGAGAACTCCTCGCGCAGTTCTCACGCTATTCAAGAAGAAAGCATCCTCGAGAAGACAGAGCCATCCTCGCGAAGATCAATTAAGGCATGGAACCTCACGCAGTTCAGAACTCATTAAAGCCTCGCGAGGAAACTCGCGAAGTCCATTGAAGAGAAGTGCTCGCGCTATTCAAATCCTTCCTCGCGAAGATCAACCCAACGAATGCACAGCTACCTCGCGACTGTTTGAACTCCAACCCTGCGACATCTGAGGCTTTGATGTCTACTCATCCTCGTGAAGCCCAATCCAGCGAGAGCGCAATTCTCTACCGCGCGACTGCCTAAGGAGCAAACCAAGGCAACCTCGCGACGGTTGAAGCTTCAATGTCAAATCATCCTCGCAAAGAGTAAGAGCTACCACGCGACAAGTCTGGAAAACAATAGCTACCTAGCGAAGCTCTAAACTTTAACTTCCATCGCTTCAGCAGAGGACTTTCTGGGAATTTCCAGTGATTAGGACACGCACTCCCACGCTTAAATCTCTGTGCACGCACCTCGAGGCATCCAAGGGTCACTATTAGGCCACGTGGCATCATTAAAATTAGGGTTTCCTAACCCTAATGTGCCGCCACACCACTGCTATATAAACCCATACTTAGCTTAGGTTTAGATATCTTAGAACACATCTCATCTCTTGGAGACATGATTTGAGATTATTTTTCTTTTCTTTTGTAGCTGTAAGTAGTTTTTTTTTTTTTTTTCCTTCTCTTCATAGTCAAGCACTTGCTAGCTATGTCTTTGTATGCATTTTGAACTAGTTTAATGGAAGTTTTGTAATAGGATTTTTACATTATGGGATTTGTGTTTGAATGTGATCTGCTCTGTGCAAGGCTGCTGCCTTATGATCCGCCATCACTTTGGCTATGATTCAAAGCAATGGAGGACTGATTCTAAGGGCCACTCAGATCCAAGTGACATGTGTGTCTGGGCTATCATGGTCCTATACAGCCTTAGCACCACCACAGGACCCACTAGATCTGAAATCTCCATGAGAGCTTAAGCTGGTAGCCTTGTGACCATGGTGGTGGCAGCGATATTCTTGTTTTGTCTTGGGCTCCGTGAGGAGGACAGCCTCTGGGATAGTCTGTGACCATTCAAGTGGACAGGTTATAGCCTTAGGGTGATTCTAATCTACCGATCCAAGATGGATCCTTCTTCTCTGCACCTGATCTTGTATTAGCCTGGTGGGAGATTGTACAGAGGCAGACTCCCCTATATTTGTATAGATCCGCTATCAAATGTTAGATCTGATTTGGTTATAGAGATTGTAGGCTTGTGACTCGACCATTGTAGCCTCACTCAAGCAATGGACAACTAGATCGAAGGTTGTACTCAATCTCTTGCTGGTTCTATGTGTCTGGGCTATCATGGTCCTATACAGCCTTAGCCCCACACATAGAGCTTTAGAGGTTGAGGTTCCCTATGGATTCTTGAGCTGGTAGCTTGGATGAAATAGTGCCTACAATGATTAACTTGTTTTGACCCATCTCAGGATTGTGGTTCCTCTATGGGATAGTCTGTGACCAGTTGAGTGGACAGGTTATAACTTTAAGGGATTGAATCATGGCACAGAGATGGGTTGGATTCTTTCTCCTCAGTGGTGATAACGTAGCCATTGGACAAGATTTCTATAACATCAGATCGAAATCTGAGTTACAAAACTCCTCTGATCTAGGCTCAATAACATACTTCTCACCCCTTTTATATTTATTTTCCACACTCCATCCATCCTCTCAACCCTTTCTGTAGTTTAGACATTAGGCTACCTTAGGATCTGTAAACTAAGTGACCTTAAACTCCCTTCCATTAAGGACTACCAGATCTGTAGTTAGATCTGGAGGGACTACTAGAGATGGCTCCCTTGGAGCTGTAGATCATCTTTCCTTGTTGGACAAACTCTTACTTATCAAAACTTGCCACAATGGACCCTGTATCTTGCAGGTCTAGGACTTCTCAGTTGTGCTGATTTCATCCCCTGTTTTATTTTGATTTTAAATTTCTCTTACTACAAACAAATAAAGAAAGCACAGCTGGGGTAGCAACAAGTTTTTGGCGCGTTGCCGGGGGAAGTTGATCTGTTAGTAGACCCTAAGTTTTTGTAGTTTTATTATTCTTTGGTAGTTAAGAATAATTGATACTGCTGATGTATTTGTGAATTTTTTTTTTTTTGTAGATCTAGACAGCAGCAGTGAAGGACAGTTGGACTGCAATTGGAGCTTAGCTACCTCTATTTGCAAACTCTCTAACTTTTAAAACTTTGTCTATCTTTCTTGAAAATTCTCTAGCAGTATCTAGGATAGTTGTAAATGTATTCTTTGAATAGCTGTAAATTAGTTAGATAAATTTGTTAATTGTAAAGTTATTCATTTGCAATATGCCTGCAAGAAGCTCTCCTTGCTGTTGGTGTGCTTGCATGCTAGGGAGGAGATCTCTCAGCCCTACTTTTGAGCCTCTTAACCTTGAGTTAGAAAGGGGAAGGAGACTTAGAAGAGACAGGCACACCACAGGAGAGCCCCCAAGTGAATCTGTGACAGCAAATATGGGTGAAGAACAACCCAGAACTCTCAAGGAGTTGAATGCTCCGGATGACTATAACTCCCCTTTTAGCATTCAATTCCCTGATGTTCAGGGGAATTATGAAATAAAGACTTCAATCATCCAAATGCTGCCCTCTTTCCATGGGCTTAGCAAGGAGGACCCTTACAAGTATATTGACCAGTTCTTGGCCTTGTGCACCACTTTTAATATCACTGGTTTGGGACCTGAGGCTATTAGGCTCAGACTCTTTCCCTTCTCTCTGAAGGATAGGGCCAGTACCTGGTTGACCACTCTTCCCAACAATAGCATTGCTTCATGGAAAGACCTGCAAACCAAGTTCCTGACCAAGTTCTTCCCTGAGACCAAAACTAGCCAGTTGACACTGTATCTTGCAGATCTAGGACTTCTCAATTGTACTGATTTCATCCCCTATTTTATTTTGATTTAAAATTTTTCTTACCACAAACAAATAAAGAAAGCACAGCTGGGGTAGCAATAGTAGCAGAGGAGAAAAATGTCGAGCCTCGCATAGTTCAAACTGCCTGGAAACTCTCCTTTCGAGAATCTCGCAAAGCTCCAGCCTACATCACTTAAAGAGCTTGTGCAGTCCTCACGTAGCTCACTTTGGAAAGGAGTGCATGAAAGCTCCTCGTGAAGTTCTCGCTAAGCTTAAGCCTGCAACATTAAAAGAGCTCACGCAGTTCACTACAGCAGACTTAAAGCTCTCACACATCTCCCACAGCTCAAGAGGAGAGAGAGCCTCAGAAAATATTCTCGCGAAGCTCTCACCCAGACCCCGTGCACTTCAAAGACAAAGTCAGCCACATGAGAAGTGCAGTCCATCCTGGCGATCAACCCTGCGTAGGTTAAAGCTTATCCTTGCGAGACACAATTCAACCTAGCAAGATCCTCGTGACTTGAGCCACCTGGAGAACTATCTGCACGAGCTATGCTACTCAATACAAAAGGGACCTCGCAAGGATCATTCAACTGCAAGTACATCCATGCGACAACCTTGCGAGAGGCTAAAATCCAGCACTCATCCTCTCGAAGCTCGGGTTACTGCCTTCTCATTCCATACATAGGGACACTTTAGGGATTTCCCCATTTCTAGGGCACACACCCCAGGCTCTAATCTGTTCCCACATCCTGAGGCATCCAAGGGCTGCAAAGGAGCCACGACAATAGTGGCAAATGGGGCATTTCTCCTCCTCTTCTCTTATTAGCCAGAGCAACATATTTTTGGGCAATGTGTATATAAGCTGTAATGTTTGTGTGAAATATCATCTTCCCCTTAACCTAATTTGGCTGGGAGCTCGAGAGTGCTTAGGTAATTTAGGGTTAGGGTTAGGTCATCCTTTTCCTTTTCTTCTTCCTTAGCTTAGCATTTACTGGCTAAGATCTGTTATAAGTAGATAGTTTACTTCAGTTTGTAATGCGTGTTTTGTGTAAGCTGTGGGTGCTGATTTGGGCTTTGCACTGGCTGTTGCCTTGAGGGCTGACATTGTAAGTTTCATTTTAAATCAATACAATGCCATGTTTATAGTTCAATTAAATCTGCATTTCCTTATGTTTCTCACATAGAGTTTTACAGGTTTGATGCACCCATGGCTGCTTGAGCTTTTGTAGCCCTGTTACCATGGTGGCAGCAACAGTTTTCTTGTTCTATCTCTTCATCTGTGAGGAAGATAACCTCTGGGATAGCCTGTGACCATTTAAGTGGATAGACTATAGCCCTAAGGCTAGTCTCAGTCACAGATCTGAGGTGGATTCTTCTTCTTTGCACTTGAGCTTGTAGCCAAGTGAGAGATAGCTGCAGAACCAAACTTTCCTTTATGCTGCAATGCCATCATCAGTTCTTAGAACTGATATTCTATAGAGATTGCAGACTTGTGAGTTGGGTCATTGCAGGCCTTTTGTAGCAATGACCAGCTGAGTCTAAGTCCCCATTCAGCCTCTGATTTTTTGTGGTTTCCACTAAATTTTTAAGGGCTGATTATTCCGATGGATGGTTGAGCTTTTGTAGCCTTACAAATATAGTGTCTGCAATGATGTTCATATTCTGATTTAATCCATTGAATGGAGGAAATCCCTAGGATAGTCTGTGACCATTGAAGTGAACAGGCTATAGTCTTAAGATCAATCCATTCCCTTGGGTTAGGTGAGATTTTTCTACCTTGCAGATGTGCTTTTTTGTAGCCATCTAAAGGATCGCTGCAGAGCCATTTCTAGATCTGAGTTGCATTACTGAGTTACTCTCAACTGCTTACTTCTCATCTTTTTATTTTTATTTCAACTAACTACCATCATCCTTCTTAAACCCTTTCTTATAGCATAGGTTTGTAGTTTTATTTTATGTTTATTTTAGTTTTAGTTGTGACAACAAACTCACTTTCTTTAGGATTGCAAGATCTGTACTCAGATATGGAGATCTACTAATACAACCCTTGTGGTTTTAGTTCAATTTTCCCTGTGGGACAATCCTTTCTTATCAAAACTTGCTACAACAGGCCCTGAATCTTATAGGACTGTGTATATTTTAGATTATTGTTTTCATCCATTTCATCTCCACCTTTTGATTTATTTTTAGCCACCATATTTTTGACCACACATTTTTTACAATAATCAGCAAGTATCTAGAATAAACACCAACATTTAACACCTAAATCATGCATGCATGCTCGTCACATTCAATCAGTTGGCATCAAGAGTGTAGTGTGTGCAAACAGTACCAAACTCACCAATAATTTAAAAATTAGGTCTAAATAGTGCCTCAATGAATTTCATCTCAGACCCAATGCTTACCAGGGCTGTCTCTCACAAATGAATTTAAGGGTGCTTAATTTCACTCAAGCCCAAGAGCAGTTGCAAACCTCAAATAGGCCTGCAAGCATGAGCATAGGTTAGATTTCTAATTTCTAACATCATCAAGCACTTCTCACCATAGATTAGACATCTCCTTATCTCCACATGATAGCTCACTTCACTTTGGATCAACAAAGTCTTTTTGATGGGTTGTAATGTGGCTTATGATTGAGGTTTACAAAGAATAAGAGGGTAAAGAGGGATTCAAGACTGAGAAATCAGCAAGGGTAGGAGGTGATTCATGACTTCACGACCTTCATTTCAGCACAACTTCATCTTCTTTGACATTTTTCAGATTCAAAGTGGCTAGCTTCTCCTCTTCTTTTCAATTTTTAGTTGAAGTATTTCACTTGACTTCTCTTTTCTTTCTCTCTTTTTTTTTTTAATATTATTATATTTTATTGTGATCATGGCTGCCATAGCCATACAACTGCTACACTACTATTTATAAATTTTCTCCTATCTTCTTCTCCTTTCACCAAATGTTAAACCTTACTCACCTATCTTCAACATCTTCTCCTTTATCTTATGAATTCTCAGAGTGAGGGTATGGCTGAATTAGGTTAAGAGGTCCAGGTTCAATTACTTTGGTGTTTGTTGAAGAAAAATTAGATTTTAAGGCTCAAAGAGTGTATGCAAAAAGGGTAGTTTTTATTGGGTTGGTACTTTAGGCTCAAACTATCTAAATGAAGGCCTTAGATCATCTCCTTAGTGTCATGAGTGCTGTCAAACATTTTCAACTTGGGGTGTTTAACTTCTAGTGAAAAGGTCTTGACTCAGTCAGTCCTTAGAGCAGAAAAAGTTGCCATAGACACTCTTCAAGAAGAAAAATATTTTTATAGGCTCAAAGCTCATTAGGTATGGTCTTTAATTAAACTCATAGGCAGGTCCTCACCTTCTTCTCTCCTTACTGGTTTACTAATTGTAAAATATTTCTCTTGATGCTCACCTCATGGAAGTATTTAATTTTTAAATGATTTTAATATTAAAAAAAATTTGCATAATATTTAAAATTTCTCATTTTCAACATTGCTTAGGTGGATTCTACTCTATTTATTTCTAACTTACTTAATACTGTTGCACTTAGGTTAACTATCCCATTGATCTACCTTGGAATACCGTGTCATACCCCCAAACCTAAATTAAATAGTGTCCTCACTGTTTCAACATATATGTATATGGGCATCAGTGTTATAACAGAAAAAACTAGAATGAATAGCATGAAAGGAAAATCAGACAAGGAAGCAAAAGACTACATTCATTAACAAAATGAATATTACATAAGACTGTTTATAGATTGAACAACAGACTGAAAATATAAAACTAGTTCTAAAATAGAAACTATGAAAAGAACTTAATTACAAAAAGTACACTATAACCTAATCAGAATCTCAGTTTGAATTTAAGTCAAAGGGGAGGGGTCCATTCATATTTTCCCTTCTCTTTCTTCACAGTTGTGGCTTGTGCAACACCAGCCTTGGTTCTTATTGCAGCTGGCTTCTGGGACTTGGTGCTACTCTTCTCCATTGAAGGTTCCTTGAGAGACACACCCTTGAACATTGAAGGGTTCCTTATGGAAAAGCTAAAGGTTAGTGTGTCAACTAGTCTCCCCAACTGGATTGATTTGATTTTATAAACTTTATATAAATCCAGGGAATTTAACACCATCTGCCACAACCTCTTCTTCTCCTTCTCCTCATCCATCTTGATTTGCAAAATCTGACCTTCATATGACTGCTTCACCATTGCTGTGACTGGCTCTATCACTGAATGTATATCTCTTCTGACATAAGGATCAACTGCCATGACCTTGGTGAGGGTGTAAAATGGGGGAATGGGTATGGATGAAGCAAGGACAATGACCTTCTCATAAGGGTCATCAATCCTAGGGTGTGAAATAGAGGGGGTGGTCAGGTCAATGTAGGTGGGTGGAGATGATGAGAGTGGAAAGATAGGTGCCAACTCCTCCTCCTCATAGGTGAAAGGTAACAGGGGTAACTCCTCCTCTTCAAAATTACTTTATGTAGCAATAGAGGTGGAGGTAGATGGGATAAGGGCCAACTCTTCAAAATCAGGGTCAGTCTGTGTGGTAGCAGCTACTGTAGCCACTGAAATGGAAGGCCTAGGTGAAGGAGGTGGTATAAGGACAGGTGTGGGTCTTGGCTGTTGGGTTGTTGGGGTGTAGGTCTAAAGGGTGAGCTGGATGGATTGTAGGCTGGTTTAGAGGGAAGCTTGGTTATGGGTATTGGCTAGGAGTTGGGTTCGGAGTGAGGAAAGAAGGAAAAATATTTGGGGTAAGTGGTCTGGTATGGCTGAGGTTGTTGGTTGGGAGGTTGAGATTGGTTGGAAGGGTAAAGTTAGGGCATGGTTGAAGTGATATGGTTGTGGGGAGTCTCGAAGGGGTGTGTACTCATGCCTGATATCCTCCATAATAGAGTCCATCATGACTGAGTACCCCTCAGATGTGAATGGATCTATGTCATGAGAAGGTAGGGGTATAAGGTCAGTGGTCATTGGCTCATTGTCATCATAAGTAAATGGGGAACGTGGGTTTGGAATAGGGTCTGGTATGATAGTAGGCTTTGAGCTAGGAGTGGGTGTAGGTTAGGGAATAGATAGGATAGGTACAGTGGGTGTAGGTGGATCTGGTATTGGGGTTATAGGCTGGGTGGGTGGGATTGGCTCTGTGGTTGGTTTATAGGTTCTCTTTTTATATTTTCTTTGTATAGGTGGGGTGGGCTAGTTAAATGGGAAAGTGGGTTGAGTTGGAGCTGGCACTGGGATGGTAGTGGGGATTGTGGGAGGTGAGGAAAATGGTATGGTGGACATGGGAGTAGGGATGGAAGGTGGACTGATGGTAACTAGTGGTGGGATAGTGTGTGGAATGGATGTGACTGATCTGGTAGTAGGGTTAACCACTGAAGCAGCTGTTGATGGGGCTGCTGATTGAGTTGGTATGGGGTCTGTGTTGACTGCAGCCCTGACCACAGTAGGCTCCTGTCTTGTATGACTTCAGTTAGCTGATCTTGTTTCTTCCCCTTCTTTTTTTCTATCATGTTCATACTAATGCTTCACTACCTCTTGCTAAACTCCAATGGGGGCAGCTCCTTAGTAGGCTCCCCTATCTTCACTACATAACCTCCTTGCTTGAGCATGGCTATAATCAATCTACTGTAGGGGAGCCCATGTGGTTTTGCCTTCTTATGGACCTTGATGTAAATGTCCATCATCCCATTAAGAATTAATTGGGCTGCACTAAAGCAGTGCCCCTGGGAGAAGGAATAGAGAGCATTAGTAATGGGATGCCTCCTCTCTTGTTGGTGCCTACACTTATTATCAATAAAAATAGGTTGGGTTCCATGTCTCTCCTCCTGATTGAGTCCCCTAAAGCCTTCTTTCCTTTGGTCAGCTTCTCAGCAATCTCTGTAATGGATGCTGTTAGTGGTTCTCCCAAGTTTCACTTTGGGTTGTGGGCAGCTGGAATGCCTAGAGCTTGGGCTATCTCAAATGTGCCCACAAGCATTTCAAAGTCATCAAGGAGGACTAATAGCCTAGTTTATTTAGCAGCAGACTTCTTCACCTTGATATTTTGGTACCACAGTTGTACTAGTCTGGGGTACACAAACTCCTTCACAGGTGTCAACAAAGGCTCCAAGGAGGCCTTGGTCATAAATTCAATGGCTACAACAACCAGAGCCTCCTTTTCAAAAAATTCCTTGTGAAAGGCAATCTCAGACTCCAACCTTATGGCAACCATGAACTCACTGGGAGTTGTTAGGGGGTTAATCTCTAGGGTATCCTCCTCTACCTGCTTCTATTTCTTGGATTTTTTCGGGCTCTTGGTGACAGACCTTGCCCTTTTCTTTGGTGCAACCCTCTTCTTAGGTTTCTCCACTAGGGGCTCTGGAACATCAGTGGCCTCCACAGTAGAGGATGTAGTAATTCTCACTGATTTTCTGGTGGGAGTGGGTTTGTCAGTTTGTGGAGGGTTCAACAGTGCTTGTAGGTTATCAAAAAATGGGGAGCTGCTGGCCATCTATCAAAACCCTAAATTTGACTTCTTCAATCACAAATCCTAGGTTGCCTATAACTCTAATAAATTGATCAATAAAACTCCTCCTAACAATGAACTTCTACCTAAGAAAACTAGCTTGACAAAAACTCAGCTGAGAAGTGAGAGGAACTTACCCCATAAAAGCTAGGGTTTCGAAATTGAAGTTGCCTAGTGGACCAAATCAAACCGCTCCAGGTGCAAACTAATTGGAAAATGAAGCTTAGCAAAGTTGTGAAATGTGAAAGATAGGGCAACACCAATGGGAATGAAGAAGGGGGTGGTGGAGAGTCCGGTTGGGAGTTAGGTTTGAGAGCTTGTGCAAAGAATGCAAGTGAAAGAGAAGTAGTTGTGAGGCTTTAATACGCTGAAACCTGAGCCTCACGAGGATCTCGAGTGGATCTCGCGAGGAACTCATGAAGATAGATCAATTGGAATTGATCCTTGCGAGCTGAAACATGCCTAGAATGAACCTCGCGTAATTCAATTTGATCTGCACGATAGGTTATTTTGGTGAAATTAGGGCCTCGCGAGGATCTCGCTAGGCCCTGATTTCAGGCAATTCTGCTTGCTAGGTTCTCGAGCTGTTGGTATTTTACACAACAGTTGGTTTTCACTTTCCTGTCACAGTCCTTTTATACCACAGCAGAATAAACACATGCTCACGTCATGATCCAAGCTCACAAATGACCCAAAACATACCACATCAGCAAATCATTAATTATGAAATCAGATTATCCAAAATACAGACCACTTATATCACACAAGCAGATATAGGATGATGCATAGAAACTAAGTTGCACAGTTTACCCAACACCCAATTCAAACATACAGATTACACAAACCACAGTAGATGAAGAATCATATACCGAGATCTAGATTCCCTAGACACTACAAAACATTCACACATAATTGAACAGTACATAAAAACATACAAAAAATAGCAAATGACAGGATTTCAACATCAAATGAAAAAGTTATGTTACACAGTATACAAGGCTGGGGATCACTCATCATTGGGAGGTTCTTGAAGGTACATGGTTATAGAGGTCTCCATAGAGTTCTCCACACACAACTTGAGTCTCTGACCATTTACTTTCATAATCATCCCGAAAGTTGGGTCTATAATCTCCACAGCCCCAGATGGGAATGCATGGATGATAGTGAAAGGTCCATCCCATCTGGTTCTTAACTTACCTGGAAAGAACTTAAGTTTAAAGTTAAAAAGCCTTACCTTGGCTCCATCAGCAAAGTCTTTTTTCAGCAGGCTCTTGTCAAAGAACGCCTTGGCTTTTTCTTTGTAAATCCTTGAATTTGAGTAAGCATCCAACCTTAGCTCCTCCAGCTCAGACAGCTACAATTTTTTGTTTACACCAGCAGAAGTTAGATCAAAGTTCAAGCTTCTAATGACCCAAAAGGCCTTGTGTTCCAACTCTACTTGCAGATGACATGCTTTGCCATAGATAATCGAAATGGGGACATTTCAATTGGGGTCTTATAGGCTGTCCTATAGGCCCACAATGCATCATTTAACTTCATTGTCCAATCCTTTCTATCAGTCCTAAATGTCTTCTCTAGGATATGCTTAATTTCCCTATTGGAAATCTCCACCTGCCCACTGGACTGTGGGTGGTATGGGGTTGCAATCCTATGGGTAACAATATATTTCTTGAGTAGACTCTCAAAGTGTCTGTTATAGAAATGGCTGCCCCCATCACTGATAATGGCTCTAGGGGTGTCGAATCTGGAGAAAGTGTTTATATTGATAAATTTCAGGGCAACTTTATAATCATTTGTCCTTATGGCAGCTGCTTCCACCCATTTGAAAATATAATCCACAGCTACAAGGATGAAGTTATAACCCATTGAAGGAGGAAAGGGGTCCATAAAATCTATCCCCCAAATGTCAAATAGCTCTACAACAAGGATGGGTTATAGTGGCATTGAATTTCTCTTTAAAATATGTAGACACCCAAATATGGCCCAAGACTCGAGCAAAACACATTTCGAGAGAGGCGCACTTCCGAGCTTTTGATGGCATGTGTGGAACCCTTAGGAATTACCCTAAACCCCTAAGAATCACCTTAGATCCCTCAGTACTTATCCCAAACCTTTAGAAACCAATCCCAAACCTTTAGGAATCAACCATAGCCTTCCCAGACCTATTAGAACCCTTCCTGGGCACGATTTGAACCCCTTGAATAGCGATTAGAAAGAGGAGTGCCAAAGTTTTTATGGATAGTTTCCCAACCTAAGGCATATATCATTCAAAAGTAGAGCTTCCCATCTTTCCAACGAAGTAAGAATTGCCTAATTTAGAGTTGTACATCAAAAGATATGGCAGAATGAAGATCGCAAATTTGTGCAAGAAATTATAAAATCGGACCCATAGAGCCAGTTTCAAACTAACCAAAATAACTGATGAAAAGAGGAGTGCCAAGGTTAGTATATATAGTTGCCTAACCTAAAGCCTATATCATTGGAAAATAGACTTTCCCAGCTTTCCAACGAGCAAAGAATTGCCTAATTTGGAGTTGTACATCAAAAGTTATGGCAATTTGGAAAATGCGAATTTGTGCAGGAAATTGCAAACCGGGCTGGGCCCCTGCGGGTCTTCAACTTTTAATAGTTTGGGCCTAGTTTTCCTTCAAAAAATGGCCAAAATTGACATTGGAGGTTTGACTTGTGGACCATCCCAAAGTCTAGGGTGTGTTTCTTTAGGACCCTAGTGACCCTATTAGCTTAAGTTATTACCCTTTTGCCATTCAAGTCACCACCCTATCATCTATCATTAAACCCAAATCCCTCTTCTCCATGCTCTAGAAAACCACAAAAACCTTAGATTGCCCATTACCTAATTGCTAACCCAATTAGGACTTTAACCCCTACTAATCCTCCCTTTCTCTATAAATAGAGAGTCACCCCTCTTGCTTAAGGGTTGAGAATTTTTACCTAAGAGAGAAAGAGCTTAAGTGAGAAGATCTTTCTCCCTTTGGTGCACCATCCCCATACAAATTCCAAAATTCAAAAAGCCCCTTTAGACCTTAGTATTTCACTAAAAACCTCTAGGTTAGGTGTGTGTTATCCCCTAACTTTTCTTCTCTACCTCTTAGCTTCAAGCCTTAGGAGTTAGAACCCGATTCCATACCATATAAGCCTTCAAAAAGCTCACCAAAGCAAGCCAACGCAAGGCTCCCCAACTGTGCTACAAGGGTCCGAGAGGTCCGGCTCTCCCCTCTTTTCCTCTATCCTAGAATTGAGCCGTTACGCTGCCCAAATTTTGGCAAGCGGGAAGGGCTCAATAGGATCGGTGTGCCCTCGAGCAAGGGAAAGTGCCGCTCATTTTGCTTCCTTATATATATATATATATATATATATATATATATATATATATATATATATAAACCAGCCCCACATAGACCTGGCCTTAAGTAGAGACTGTATTTAGCGGGTTGATTGGGTGCCTAACACCTTCCGAATCGATAACCGAAGCCCCTACCCAAGAACCTTTGGTGTGGACAAGATTCAGAGTCATATTTTTAGCACTTCGGTGCTCATAAAAATTAATCTAGGTTTCCCAGGACACCAAAAGCTTCGGGTGGCGACTCTAAATATTTTATTTAGTGGGTGCATCGTCACGACGAGATCGTAAAAAAATATTCCACAGTTACACAGATGGCGACTCTGCTGGGGAGTAGCTAGTAGAGCTTCCCCTTGAACTCGGCCCATTTATTTTTTATTTTTACTAACCTTTTCTTGCTATTTTTTAGTGCATTTTTTACTTTTTTTACTCACCCCTCCGATTACGTCATTTTACTTACCCCTACGTTTCGGCTTTAAATTTTAGCAATTTTTGCCTAGTCACTTGACTGGCACCTTTTTACTTACCCCTATGTTTCGACTTTAAATTTTAACAATTTTCGCCTAGTCACTTGACTGGCACTTTTCTTGCTTACCTACGTTTCGGCTTTAAATTTCAGCAATTTTTGCCTAGTCACTTGACTGGCACCTTTTTACTTACCCCTATGTTTCGACTTTAAATTTTAACAATTTTCGCCTAGTCACTTGACTGGCACTTTTCTTGCTTACCTACGTTTCGGCTTTAAATTTCAGCAATTTTTGCCTAGTCACTTGACTGACACCTTTTTTACTTATCCCTACGTTTTGGCTTTAAATTTCAACAATTTTCGCCTAGTCACTTGACTGGCACCTTTCTTACTTACCTTTATGATTCCGTTTTAAATTTCAGCACTTTATATTTTCCGCCTAGTCGCTTGACTGGCCCCGTCATTTTTCCTTATTTCTTGTCATATTCTAATAGTGGACGCCGGCTCGTAGAGGCGGCACGGGATCATCACCCCCATTCTTTGAACTTAAGAAAACTTCCATGAAAAAAGCTTTGAAAATTTTTAAAATTGAACCAATATAGGGAACTTAATTAATTTACTTTTACGGGGTAGATTTTCAAAGGGTTGGGTTTAGGCACATGTTAAGACCTGAAAAGTACCACTTTTCATCCCTTAACTTAATCTCTGTTAGACCCTTAATCATTTAATAAATGTGTTTTAAGTCTATTATGTAGGTAATAAGTAGCAGCTGCAAATAAACCCCTAACCATGCCAAGAAGCCTATTGTTGCCCCAGAAGCCCCTCAGAAGAATGAAGGTTGAACCCAGATAGAGAATTAGCTACAACATAGGTACAGCATAGCAGAAACAAACAAAGAAGAATGCCTCGCGCAGATGTCACAGGGTTCAATTGAACCAGAGAGAATTCCTTCGCACAGTTGTCGCGGGCTTCTGAAGACAGCACACCAACCAGTCGTCCAGTCTTCGCGCCGTTCTTGCGCAGTTTGATGACAGAAAGAATTGAAAAGCAGACTTCACGAGGTTCTCGCGAGTTTCAGTCACCAGCGCTCGCGCAGTCTCGCGTAGCTCAAGAAAGGTGTCTTCAATCGTCGCGTGATTCACTGAAGAGAGAGAGCTCAAGGCACTCTAGTGCACGGCTGTCGCGCAGTGGCCGCGGGATACAAACCTTCAAGGAAATGCTCGCACGATCCATAGGCCTATGAACACTGCTTCTTCGCGAGGATCCCCGCCAGATTCACCAAGGGACGAACCGCGTGTGCAATTCTCGCGCCATTCAAAAGGAAAGACCAATCTCGCGACAGCCAGAAGTATCCCGCTATGACCAAAGTATCAATCCCGCGACTGCATGAGCTTCAAGTCAATTCAACCCCGCGATGCCAATTCTACCACGTGACAAGATCTGGAAATCTTTTCTACCTAGCGGGGATCGAGTTCTTAACTTCTCCCTACTTCTGCAAGGGCAATCTAGAAACTTTCAGCAATTAGGGCACACACTCTAATGCTCCAATCTCCGTGCACACGCCCTGAGACATCCAAGGGACAAGAATGGGCTGCAATTGCATTGATGAAATTAAGGTTTTCCTAACCCTAATTCACAGAGAGCCGACTGCTATATAAGCCTAAGCCTAGCTTAGGTTTAGGGGACTTTTGGCACTTAACTTCTGTATTCCTTCTTCTTGAAACCGACTGTAGAATTACAGTAGGCTAAGGTTAGGGTTTAGGAGTTTTCTTTTTCCTTTTTCCTTCTCTCCATAGTCTAGCACTTGTTGGCTATGCCTTTGTATGATTATTTGGTATAGTTTTAATGAAGTTTTGTAATAGGATCTATTGCATATATGGGATTGGTGTTTTGTGAGTTGTTCTGTCCAAGGCTGCTGGCTTGAGATCCTCCATTGCTAAGTTGTATTGTAAGCAATGGAGGATTATCTTTAAGGCTTTACTTAGATCTAAGTGACCTGTGTGTCCAGGTTAGGCACATTATAGGCCTAGCCCCACCACAAGACCCACTAAATTTGAATCCCCATGGGAGCTTGAGCTGGTAGCCTTGTGAACATGGTGGCGACAACAATGTTCTTGTTCTGACTTAGACCTTTGTGAGGAGGATAGCCTCTGTGGATAGTCTGTGACCATTCAAGTGGACAGATTATAGCCCTAGGGTGAGGCCAATCCACAGAAATAAGACAGATACTTCTTCTCTGCACTTGTGCTTGTAGCCTTGTGAGAGATTGTGCAGAGATAGACTCCCCTGTATTTGTATAGACCCACCATCAGATGGCAGATCTGATATGGCTGTAGAGATTGTAGGCTTGTGACTGGATCACTGCTTTCTTTTTAAAGTAGTGAACAGCTAAGTTTAAAAGCTAGTATTCAAACTCTTGCTAGTTCTGTGTGTCTAGGCTAGTGCACGTTGTAGGCCTAGCCCCACACACAGAGCTTTAGAGGTTGAGGTTCTTATGGATTCTTGAGCTTGTAGCCTGGATGAAGTAGTGCCTACAATAATAAACTTATTCTGACCCATCTCTGGATTGTGGTTCCCCTATTGGATAGTCTGTGACCATTCAAGTGGACATGTTATAGCCATAAGGGATTGGATCATGGTACAGGAGTGAGTTGGATCCTTTCTCCTCTTTGGTGATAATGTAGCCATTGGATAGGATTTCTATAGCAACAGATTTGAGTCTAAGTTATAAGACCCATAAGATCTGTACCTAATAGCATACTTCTCACCCTTTTATATTTATTTTCTCACACTCCATCACTCTTCTCAACCCTTTCTGTAGTTTAGGCATTAAGTTACCTTAGGATTTAGACTATAGTGACCATAAATCCCCTTCCATTTAGGATTGCTAGATCTGTAGCTAGATCTAGAGGGCCTACTAAAGATAGCTCCCTTGGAGCTTTAGATCAACTTTCCCTGTGGAACAAACTCTTACTTATCAAAACTTGCTACAACAGGCCCTGTATCTTGCAGGGCTGTGTATTTTTAGGCTTGCTGCTCTTCAATCCATCTTTGATTTTCACTAACCCAATTCTTATCACCATCTCCAATAAAGTTAGTAGCAAGCACTTAAAATATCCTAACAGCACATATACAACTAGTCGGGTCTTAGTATGACGGCAGCCCCCAGTGGTGGTGATCCAGAAATGTCCCATCCCACCTAGTATCTAAGAAAGCGCTTGCGCTGAGGTATATCGGGTGGGTTCCCATTCCTACAAAGCTTAAAACTCTTGGGGAGCGCGCTAGCGAGTTATACCGGATTCACATCCCTTAGGCTCGGTGAGGAGAGAACGGTTCACTAAAAAATCAGTCAGTTCTCGAAAGCCCAGCTTCCACAAAAAACTAGTTTAGAGATCAACTCTGAACTGAAGTTGCTGCTGTGTAGTTTTGAATAATAGCAGTTCGGATCTGTGGCCTTTTCCACATCCCGAGTCCCCCGATTAGTGTCATAGTGCCTCTGTTTGGGCCCCACCATCCCCCACACCCAATACGCCTCCGCCAGTCAAAAGGAGACTTCTCTTTGACTCATCTCAGGGGATCGGGTTGTTCGCATCGATTTTTGTGCCTTCAATAGATCAAAGGTCTTCCTTTAATTCTTCTGAAGTGCTTCAAAATCGTCGCCGCGAGTCCTAAATTAGGGTACGAAAGCCACCCGAGAAGGGAACTCCAGGGCCTCAGAACCTTTATTTTCACTTATAAAAATTCAAAATTTTTTTATTAAAAATAAAAAAAACCTAAAAACTAGTCTTTTTGGTGCCGACATAACGACATCATCTTGCCCTCCATCATCCCGTAGGGGAAGGAGGAAATTTTTTAGGCCTTATCCAAGGCACCCATACCCAACCCGCCAACAAACGATGTCGTTTGTAGTGGACCCGACTTATGCCGATTCTGATTCATCCCCGCCACATTCTCCAACCCATTCCCATTTGAGAGAAAGTTTAACCAACAATTCCCTCACCCAATCACCCTTTGCCATTTTCGGCCCTTTTGGCACCCCTATTTTTCTATCCACCACTTCCCAAGTTATCCAAAATCCATCCCCCAATTCCCCATCTTTCACCCAAACCATGCTCATTTTCCCTTCCGCACCCATTCAAAACCCATCCAACATACCCTATTTTTCATCCACCCAAATTCCTGCATCCACATCCATGCCCAATCTTTCGTCTTCCCCATATAGGCCCTATCCACCCTCATTCACATATACTACTTCCGCCTTATCCAACCCCTCACACATCTCCCCATCTACCCGGGTCATGCCCATTTTTACCGGGGCCATGCTCGATTTTTCCCAATCACCCACACTTTACCCTTCATCATCCCCATACATACCCAACCAACCCTCCTTTTCCAATGCCCCACTTCTTCCCTCCAATCCACGCCATATTCCATCACTTATCCAGGTCATGCCCAATTTTATTGGGGCCATGCCCAATTTATCCTCTACCTCCATCCCATCTAGACCCCATCACCCCTTAAATCCACCATCTCCATTTGACCCTCCTTCTATGACCATGATGGAGGAGATATTCAAAGCCTACTCTATATGGAAGGCTTCCCAAAATGCCTCCTCTCCTCCACCCCCCATATTCATGAACCCATTCCATACCCTAGCCAATCTCCATGCTTCACTCTCCCATGACTCCCATCAACCCCCCATCATACACACCATCCAAACCCCCACTACCCACATGCCCCAAGGCCCAATGGCCCAATTCACCCTTACCGACCAAGGGCCCATGGCCCATACCCACCAAGGCCCAATGGGCCATACCCACCAAGGCCCCATGACTCAGACCCATCAAGGCCCAATGGGCCATACCCGCCAAGGCCTAATGGGACAGATCCATCAAGGCCCATGGCCCAAACCTTTCAAGGGCCCATGGCCCAGACCCATCAATGGCCCATGGCCCAAACCTATTAGGGCCAAGGCTTCATAGCCCAACCCTCCCAAGGCTTCATAGCCCAAACCCAAGCCCAACAAAACCTTGGAACCTCACACCCATACCCTTCACAATTCCTCCAAAATTTCACCCATTCACAACCCTCATACCCAGCTCAAACCCATGCCTTACATCAGCCCCAACTCTCCCATATCCCAACATCCCAAAGCCAGTTTCAGGCCTTCCCCCATGCTCAATGGTCTCATCAGGCCCCACTCCAAAATCTAACTTCCACTCATCCCGTCATCCAACAAACCTTCCCTCATCCCCAATGGACTCACCCAACCCCCACTCATGTCATTCCCATCCAGTCTGTGCAACACCAGCATGAGAATCCCACCCTCACTGCACAATATGTCGACCAACAGTATGAAGAGGATGAGATTAGGAACAATGGAGCCTATGTTGGGGCATTGACCAACCTAAACCCTCCTCCTTTAATTGCCCACCCCTTAATAGCCTAACATGAAGTCCAACCAACTGCCGAGAAAGTAGCTCTCGTGTCCAAAGAATCAGAGTAGCTGAAAGAACAGTTGGACAAAATACAGAAGCAGTTAATGAAAATGGGTGGTACTGAAATCCACGCCACATACTTCACAGATTTGTGTTTATTCACTGAGGTCCCCTTGCCTCCCAAATTTAAAATGCTAGCCTTCGACAAGTACAACGACACCAGCAATCCCATAGCACACCTGAAGTTCTACTGTGGGGACATGTGCTAATATGGAGGGGACGGAAAACTACTGATAAAAGTCTTTCAAAAGAGTTTAACCGGTCCGACTTTGAGGTGGTTCACATCTTTAGAACCATCTATGATGAAGACATGGAAGGACCTAATGCACCTATTCCAAGAACAATATGTCTACAATATAGACATTGAGTCGCGTAAGTCAGATTTAGCCCGTCTAAGGCAGAACCCGAATGAGACTTTCAACGACTATTTGGGGCGATGGAGAGCACTAGTAGCTCAGGTTAGAAATAGGATACCTGACGATGAGCAGATCGAAATGATTTCAAATAATACTTTGCCAGTGATCTTAGACTTTTTGGTATATCAGCAGCAGTCCAGCTTTGCTGATCTGGTGAGAAATGCTAATGGATGCGAGGACGCTATCAGGGAAGGCCGCCTGAATAAAAATGTACCAAGTGGAACCAATGGGGTTAGAAGGTTTTCAGAACAAAGGAATGAGAAGAGAACAGGGGTCGATGTTCAGAACATTGCCAACACCAGGCCCCATAATAACAATATAATCCCATTTCAATTTCTTAATGCACGCGAATCGAGCCAATCTGAGAGGAAGCGAGGGAATGGGCGGGGAATGCAAATGACCCTAGAGAGGAGAGCCCGCTATGATCGAATCTTTACACCCTTGGGGTAATCCTTGAGTGTACTTTTGCCATTATTAATTAAAAAGGGTTTAATAATTGTTCTCCAACCACGACCTCTTCCCAATCTAATTCCATATAATTTTGACCCTAATACTCATTGAAATTTCCATCAGGGTCCGGGTCACCCAACTGATTGCTGCTTCCCATTGAAGTACGCAATCCAAGATTTAATACATGTCAGGAAAATGATTCCACCGGCACCTTCTCAAGTGAACCAGCACGCGAACATCTATCAGGTGCCATTACCAACACATCCTATCAAAGGAGCAGGTCCCAGACCCACCGTCAGAATGGTAGAAGAATATGAAGAGGAATTTGAATTTGATCCGTCTGATTACATCAGTGATCGGGAGAGCTATGTGGCACCATCATTGAGGAATTATGAAGAAGGGAATATTGGGGTGATTGAACCCTTGAACTTATTGGACTATTTTCTCAGCCCAGCACCACAAGTTGAACCCTTAGATCTTAGGGTTTACTTTCCACCACCAACACTCATCAATTATGTGCATATAAATGCATATCAACCATACACCATCACCCCCGTTAATTATCCGATAGTTCATCATACCCCAACCCCCCGCTAGCACCTATCAGCTATCAGTGGCCTACTGTTGCCCCTTTTCCTCCAGTACCACCACTCTCAAGCTTCACCACCCCCATTTGGCCTAATTTTGCCCCTCAACCGGCTATCACCAAGGTAAATTAAGTGTTGCTCACACCTCCTGAGCCTGTAAAGCAAGTACCTCCGATACCGACTGCTATACCATTTCAGATCTCAGGATCAACCTATGATCCTCATCAGGTCCTGCTGAGTTATGAGCAAACAGATGTTAATGCTGGCAGCCACAGAGAAGGGGTAGTGGACTTTGTGACCCGATCCAGGAAGATCTTGAAGCAGTCAAAAACACCGACAGCAGCACAAGCCCAACAAGAAGGGAGAAAGATAGCGCAGTGAACCCCTTCGAAAAAATGAGTCAAGAACATATACTGAAGACTCAGCTGAGAAGAATGCCCGCCTATATTACTGTATGGGATCTGTTAATGACGTCCCCACTCTATTTTTAAGCGTTAATGGGGGCATTAAAGAATGTGCATGTGTCGCTTCAAGTTAGCCCGGATGAAGTCGGGTAGATAATTGGTCAAGCGATGGCTCCAAATGTCATTTTATTTTCTGATGCCGATTTACCTGAGGAAGGAGGTAGTCACTCAAAATCTTTGAATATAATTGTTGACTCCGAAAATATGATTATCCTCTTAGTTCTAATAGGTCTGCATTGAATATATGCCCATAAAGAACCGCCACCAAGATTGGGGGTAGATCCATGCATGCTGAGACCCACAAGAATCAGTGCCCGAGGTTTTGATAACACACGAAGATAGATAATGGGAGAAGTTGACCTTGAGCTATTAATTGGGCCAATGACCTTCTCCATATTATTTCAAGTAATGGATATCAAATCCTCATTTAATTTGTTGTTAGGGCGCCCGTGGCTATATGAAGTCAGAGCCATACCTTCCACATTGCACCAGAAACTCAAATTTTCATTTGGGCATAAGATTATCACAATCATTGGAGAGGGGCACAGTGAGAAAGAAAAGGCTGCTAATAGCATTGAAAAACCCAATATGCTCGATGTACCACACACCGCTAAGGACGTCGACCACCACAGTTTCGAGTATGAGGTGTCGGCAATACTCCTAGAGCCCATCGAGGGCATCATTCCAAGAACCAGAGGTGGCATGGTAGTAGTAGTAGCCATGTTCTAAAAGTGGGGCTAAAAAAAGGAAGAGGTCTTGGGCCCATATTATAAGGAAGGAAGGAGCCCGCCATAGCTCAGGGTAGTCAGAAAGTCAGGTTCGGGCTAGGTTATAAGCCCACCAAAGAAGAAATAAGAGAGGCCAAGGAGAAGGTCCGTGCAACGACAGTTGTGAAAGCTAAGGGGATCCACATAGAGGAAAAACCCCGTCCCAGGCCTCACATCAGGAACTCATTCATAAGTGTCGGGGTTGTGAAAATTGATCGGAATGGGCAAACTCGATTAACCCCACACAAGCCTACAACACCAGTTCACCCCACCAATCCCCATATTACCCTTCCTAGCCTGGAGATAGATTTGACCGCGTTATCCCTCTTTGAGGAGCAATGGCCCGTACTTGAATAAACTCCCCCTGTGGTGAATCACCACAAAATCGTGTTAATGTTTGAGGATATCATCTCAGACGAAATGAGGATTAACATGATGGAAACTAATCCCAAGGAGCCATATCAGTCAGCACCCTCCATCCAATTAGGTAAAGGAGCAACCCCTCAAGTACGCAACTGGGCATCCCTGCCCCAAACCCTAGAAGCAGGGAGTGGCCTAACATTTGGCACTCGTTTCCTAAAAAAAAATAACCTATAAAAAGTAAGATAAGCCCTTGACAGGCAATACCTTGTATATACACAGACTCGTGCTGCTAAGGGTCCGTCTCCGAAGAAAACAAAAATCTCAAAAATATCGAAAAAATATAAAATCTCAAAAATATTGAAGAAAATAAGAATTCCAAAAATATTGAAAAAGTACAAAATCCAAAAACATTGTCATTTAAAATTCTAAATAAAATCTCATGAAAAGATGCCTTAATTGAAATACCCGTCCCACGTAAAATCGACCCCTTTCCAATAGAAATACAAGAAGAGGTAGGTGTTATGAGTCTGGACGAGGATATCCCTTTAGAGGAGCACCCCAATGAGCTCCTTGACCGGTTTGCTGAATTTGAGCATGACCCTACCCCAATAGTCGAAGAAACAGAGGACATTAATCTAGGGACTAAAGAGATTCCCCGCATTACCAAAATCAGAACGTCACTATCTCCTGAGGAAAGAAAAAGCATGATCGACTTCCTTCGATCATATCAAGACATTTTTGCTTGGTCTTATGAGGACATGCCTGGTCTGGACACCGATTTGGTCGAACATGAGTTGCCTCTCTACCCCGATATGAAGTCGGTTAAGCAAAAGCTAAGACGTCTCCGATCCGAGTGGATGTTGAAAGTTAAAGATGAGGTCATCAAGCAGCATGATGTGGGATTCCTCATGGTATCTAAATAGCCACAGTGGCTAGCCAATATTGTGCCTATACCGAAGAAGGATGGAAAGGTTTGCATGTGTATTGATTTCCGCAATTTGAACAAGCGAGCCCGAAGGACGACTTCCCATTACCACACATCGACATCTTTGTCGATAACACCGCTAAGCACGGGATGCTTTCATTCATGGATAGATTCTCAGGATACAACCAGATAAGGATGGCAGAGGTTGATCGCGAGAAGACAACGTTCATTACCCCCTGGGGAACCTTTTGCTATCGAGTCATGCCATTCAGACTGAAGAATGCCGGTGCAACATACCAAAGAGCTATGACCACGTTGTTTCATGACATGATGCACAAAGAAATTGAAGTATATGTCGATGATATGATGGCCAAGTCACCGGAGTGAAGCGATCACTTGGTTAACCTCCAGAAGCTGTTTGAGAGGTTGAGAAAGTACATGCTACGTCTGAACCCACAGAAGTGTGCATTCGGTGCTATGTCCGAGAAACTGTTGGGATTCATCGTCAGCAGGAGAGGGGGATCAAGGATGACCCAGTTAAAGTTAAAGCTATCACAGAAATGCTGCCACCATCTACTGAGAAAGAGGTTAGAGGGTTCTTGGGTAGAATACAATATATCAGTCGATTCATTGCACAACTCACTCCAATCTACACGCCAATCTTCAAGCTACTAAGGAAGAACTCGCCCGTTGAATGGAACGACAATTATTAGGCAGCATTCGATAAAATCAAAAGCTACCTCCTTAACCCACCTATTTTGGTACCACCTGAGCCGGGGAGACCACTCTTGATGTATCTCTCCGCGACGAAAGTTTCGATGGGATGTGTCTTAGGGCAGCATGATGAGACAGGAAGAAGAGAGCAGGCCATCTACTATCTGAGCAAGAAGTTTACTGACTATGAAACGTGCTATTCTCATATGGAGAAAGCATGCTTGGCTCTTGTATGGGCTACTCAGAGACTCCACCATGACTTACTATCTCAAGCCATTTTACTTTTAGCTCGAATGGACCTGTTGAAGTACCTTTTTGAGAAGCCGGCTCTTACCGGGCGGACTGCCTGATGGCAGCTTTTATTATCCGAGTTTGACATCACGTACGTCACTCAGAAATTGATTAAGGGGCAGGCACTCTCCGATCATCTTGCCGACAATCCTTTTCCAGATTATGAACCTTTGAGAACTGAATTCTCTGATGAGGACATCCTGTTCATGACAGAAGATGATACCGAAGAAGTAGAAGAATCATGGGTAATGCACACTGACGGGGCTACCAATGCTGAGGGTCAGGGAGTTGGCGCCATTCTGATTTTGCTAAAAGGATCCCACGTACCAGCCTCTATCAAGCTCAACTTGGCTGCCAATCCTGAGGGTCAGGGAGTTGGCGCCATTCTGATTTTACTAAAAGGATCCCACGTACCAGCCTCTATCAAGCTCAACTTGGCTGCCAATGCTGAGGGTCAGGGATTCGGTGCCATTCTGATTTCGCTGAAAGGATCCCTTGCACTAACAACATGGCTAAGTATGAAGCTTGTGCCACAGGCCTGCAAGAGGCATTGGACCTGAATGTAACTCACCTTCGAGTGTTCGGTGATTAGCAGTTGATCATCTGTTAGATGAATGGAGATTGGAAGATAAAAGATGAGAAACTGATCCCTTACCATGTGCACCTTGAGGATCTGATAGCTTATTTCAAAGACGTGAATTCTCATATGTCCCGCGGGTAAGGAATTACTTTGCAGATGCACTAGCAATGTTGGCATCAATGATAGAAATCACGTATGACGCAGAGATGAAGCCGATCATGATCGAGCAGAGGAATGAGCTAGCCTTTTAGCTTCAGATTGAGGAACCTACAAAGCCTGATGATGAGCCACCTTAGTTCTCAGATATCAAGAATTTCCTCGAGACACTAACCTTCCCTGAGGGTACGTCCAAGACAGACCGGCGAACCATTCAACATTTAGCGGTAGGTTACGTCATTTATGGGGAATGCCTTTACAAGCGATCCTACAATAACATCTTGCTCAGGTGCCTTACCGAAAGTGAAGTGGTCAATATTATGAAAGAAATTCATGAGGGAGTATGCAGAGCCCACGTCAGCGGTCACATGCTCGCTAAGAAAATCCTACGACAGGGATACTTTTGGACCACCATGGAATCGGATTGTTGCAAACATATTCAAAAATGCTACAAGTGTCAAGAACACTCCAGTCTGATACACGCTCCTGCCATCGATCTTCACTACATGACCACTCCTTGGCCATTTGCTATCTGGGGCCTTGACGTTGTCGGAATGATTAATCCGAAAGCATCAAACGGACATCGGTTCATCCTCATCGCCATTGAATACTTCACCAAGTGGGTAGAAGTGGCGTCATATGCCAACATCACGACCAGCCATGTTGAGAAGTTTCTTAAGAATAATATTATGTACTGATTTGGAGTACCCAAAGATATCATCATGGACAATGGCATAAACTTTGCGAATAAGCGCATCTGAGCCTTCTGCGAGCAATACAAGATCAAGAACCATCGCTCGTCCCCTTATCGGCCTCAAACTAATGGAGCCGTAAAGCCACAAACAAGATAGTCGTCCGCATCCTTGAGAAAATGGTCGTCACTTATCGAGGTTGGAGCAAAATGCTGCTATTTACTTTACGGGCCTACCGAACGTTGATCCGTACCGCTATAGGGGCAACACCATTCTCCCTAGTGTATGGATCTGAGGCCATCCTACCAGTGGAGGTCAAAGTACCCTCGCTCCGAATCCTCCTTGAATCAGGCTTACCAGAAGCAAAAAAAGAGAGATCCCACTTTGACCAATTTAACTTATTAGACGAGAAAAGACTCCTAACTTTGTGTCATACTCAAGTTTACCAGGGGTGAATCGCATGCGCTTATAATAAATGTGTCTGTGGTCGAGATCTAAAGGTAGGAGACACTGTGTTGAAGAAGATCTTTCCATCCCTCCATGCCGATCCGAGGTGGAAATTCAAGCCGAACTGGGAGGGACCTTACGTCGTTCGAGAAGTGCTACCGGGATACGCCATCCGCCTCGCCACCATGGATGGAGATCATTTTTCTGAGCCCATCAATGATGGATACGTCCGACGGTTCTACTCTTAGTGTCCATCACGATAAGGTAAGTATTGGTGAAACAGATGCGTGATTGCTTAAGAACCACCAAAAAGAGGCCATCATTTCATGCATAGTAGCAAAAAAGCATCCCTAAAAGTGATGATATCCTTTGCTACCCCATTTGAGCTCGGGCCTTTCTTTCAATAAACCCCTTCCCCCCAAAAAAATGTGTGTGTGTACATATGCAAAAAAAAGGAAAAGAAAAGTTACCATCAAAATCCAAACAAAATAAGAAAAGCAAAATCCCAAAAAGAGATTACCTGAACTAAAGTAAAAAAAATAAAAAAAAAGAGAGAAAAAAATAGAAGAATTATGGGGCATGTACAGTAAATCCCCCTAAGAAAGTATGTTGTAAAGAAAAATAGAACCATACCAAGGAAACCCTTTTAGCCCAACATACCTTCAAATCCTAACCTAACCCATGGCCAAACTACACCTTGAAGGAAGCCCTCTTTGTAGGTTCATAAGCAGTCATAGCATCTATTAAGTCAACACAAGCCGAGTTGTGAGATGACACCAGAACCCCATCCAGCCAGCTATGATGGAATCGACGTCTATGTCGTGGCTGTTGGAAAAAAGAAATGAAAAAAAAAAAAAAAAATATAAGCTCAAAGCAAGATGGACGTGGTGAAAATCCGAAAGGGCGCTACGGGTAAAAATAGCGAGTTTGTGCGGACCAGGTGAAAACTCGAAAGGACGCTTGGGATAGGAGAGCTAAACCCATGGACGTGGTGAAAACTAGAAAGGGCGCCACGGGTAAAAAAAGGAAATAAATAAAAAAAAAAGGAAAAGAGAAAAAATTAAAAAAGAAAGGTTTGGACTGATTGAGAAGATTGATGTTTGAGGAACCCTTTTGTTACTCTTCCTATACCCTCTTGTCCGACTGGGCCGCTCATGCTATTTCAAATCGGGTCCCGACCAGAATTATCTTTGTGAAACCGCACCATCAAACGTATGACCAGAGGCAAGGAGAAAGGTTTGACTCAATTCCAAGGGATCAACGTTCCGGCCTTGGTAAAATTTGGAAACTCACTCAGGTCCGATTGCATGAAGGAGTTTGACTATGCTCAGAATGGGACCCGTTACTTCGTCTCACTGCCAAGGTATAAAAAAAAGAAAAGCCAAAAATAAAAAAATTAAGAAAAATCCAAATACAAAAAAATGTGCATATATTTCTACTCATTTCCATGTACATATTTCCAGCATCATATTTCAATATCAAAAATGAAGAAAAATAACAAAAAAATCTCCGAAAACAAAAATCTAAAAAATATCTTGAAATTGAAAAAGTGTAGGTAAAAATTTACTTCTCCTTTTGTTATTTAGGATGCATTTTTCTTTATACATGTATAAACAAAAAAAAGAGATTGGCATTTTTTTAAGAATGCGCAGGAACATCAAAACGGTCCGAAGCCTCGAAGGCGGCAACCTCTCGGTGATGGACAAATCCGATGAAGAACCTCACCACCGACATCGGGTCTATTAAAAAAAAAAAGAAGAAAATCATTGTGAAAAAAATAATAATAAATAAATAAATAAAATTATAAATCTGTTAACTTTTTATGCACAGCTACGCACTCGCAAATTTTCGATACAGTAAAATGTCAATATTTTACCGGCAATGTAGCTGTGCAAAATTAATGTCCTAGGTCTAAGGTTCGCCTTGGATCCATGGATCCTATTTCAAAGTAGGAGCAACGGTGTCAATTTCGGTCAAACAGTCAATACTTGGATCGAATTGATTCCACCGCTATATCTTCGCCCTAATCACTCCATATTTTGGTTTCAGGTGAACTTGAGTGCCTTGTTCTTCAAGTTTGTCACGTGATATTTTCGGAGGTGTAAACTCTTGGTCTGCACTGTCCGGGCAAGCGCCCTACGGGGTTTGAGGTTCGGATAACTCTGTCCTCGAAAAGATCCATTGTTGGATTGATTCCAACCTGTCAGATACGAAACTACGTCAGACAGCTGTGTACAAACATGCATGCAAAAGGGCTCATTCCCCTTTATTTTTTACAGGCTTAAAACCTATATTGGCAGCGGTATCCCTGTAAAGTATATGCCATGCGTCTGGGTATTCGTATGATGGTCGTTTGTCCCTATAAATTATACCCGAGTGGGTCCGGGTTGGGGCTTCTATCGCCTTTGCTGCTTATCGCCCCTAATGGGTACATATTTATGCATAGTTGTTCATTTGTAACTTCATTGATGACGAAGGCTAAGATTGAGTATCTTTTGGTGGACACCCAATTTTGATCCGGTCTTTTCAATATCACATGAACTTGAGTACGTTGGCTTCAATTTCGTCGCAAACTATTACGGAGGCATGGGCTCTTGGTATGCATTGTCTGGGCGTGTGCCTCCCGGGGTTCAAGGTCCAGATAATGCTTGTTTTTTAAAAAAAAATGGAAAAAGCAATCTTTAAAAAAAGAAAAAAGAGAAGAAGAATAAATTTGTGTTCCCCCACAGAGCTACGCACATGCGTGTTCTGCTGCGATAAAATGTCGATATTTTATCAGCAATACCACTGTGCTATAGTAATGTCCTAAGTCTAAGGCACGCCTTAGATTCTAGATTCTACTTCAAGGTAGAGCAACGGTGTCAATCTCGGTCAAACAGTCAATATTTCGATTGAGTCGACTCCACTGTTAAATTTTGGTGATGAGCACTCTGTTTTGGATTCATGTGAACTCTAGTGTCTTTAGCTTCAGATTTGTTGGAAAAGGTCAATCGTTGGTAGAGGCCAACCTGTTGAGAATGAGATCACGTATCAATCAAACTATGTGCAACCATGCATCCGGAAGGGTTCATTTCCCCTTTATTTTTTGCAGGCTTAAAACCTGTATTGGCAGTGGTATCCCTATAAAGTGTATGTCATGTGTCTGGGTATTCGTATGATGGTCATTTATTCCTGTAAATTATACCCAGGTAGGTCCGGGTCGGGGCTTCCATCACCTTTGTTGTTGCTTATTGCTCCTGATGAGTGCATGATTATGTATAGTTGAATGAGGCTTATGATCATTGTTGGCAGAGACCAGGATTGGATGTCCCTTTAGGGGGATACCCAATGTTTGGCAAAACCTAATCAAGGTAGTTAAAGTTGGATGCTCTAGGTCATGTTGATCCGGGGCACATCTTCGAAAATGGCATGTCCTCCCAAAAAGCGTTGCGACCTCTATTCGCTCCGCTCGGATAATCATGCTAAATAAACTTCGGGATTGATGGGTTTTCCTAAAGTCCTCGAACCCTGCTTTCAGCAGGGGCACCTGCGAATAGTCAGATGGGGTAGTCAAATGCCTCGTAGGATTGGACGCAAACTATGGAGCCTTGCGTAGTTTTACTTAGCGACTATCTTTAAGTGTGGGTCGATCACCCCTCTTACTTGCGAAGCTGTTATATTCAGAATGAATCTTAAACATCAAATACATTCAAATCATCTTGAGAAGTGAATGTTTGACCAGACATATAGGGCTTTTGCAACTCATTCCACCTCGGTTATCCCCAGTAATGTCGCTAAGCGCTTACTTTGAGAAACGAATGTTTAGCCTGACATCCAGGGCTTTCATTTTCTCACCATGTTACCCGTCTGATGTTTGAAGTTCATTTTGAATGTAGCGGACCCATCAGTAATTCTTTGGTCCTTTTTGGATGTCTCTTTTCATTGGCATTCGATCATTAGTGATAGGATACCAAAGAAGGGTATCTGTAGACACCCAAATTTGGTCCAAGGCCCGATCGAAACACATTTCGAGAGAGGCGCACTTCTGAGCTTTTGATGGCATATATGGAACCCTTAAGAATTACCCCAAACCCCTAGGAATCACCTTAGATCCCTCAAAACTTACCCCGAACCTTTAGAAACTAATCTCGAACCCTTAGGAATCAACCATAGCCTTTCCAGACCTATTAGAACCCTTCCCGGACACGATTCGACCCTCCCTGAACAGCGGTTAGAAAGAGGAGTGTCAAAGTTTTTATGGATAGTTACCCAACCCAAAGCATATACCATTGGAAAGTAGAGCTTCCCATCTTTCCAACAAACTAAGAATTACCTAATTTGGAGTTGTACATCAAAAGATATGGCAGAATGAAGATTGCAAATTTATGTAAGAAATTACAAAACCGAACCTATAGAGCCAGTTTTGAACTAATCAAAACAGCTGATGAAAAAAGGAGTTCCAAGGTTAGCATAGATATTTTCCTAACTTAAGGCCTATATCATTGGAAAATAGACTTTCTCAGCTTTCCAATGAGCCAAGAATCGCCGAATTTGGAGTTGTATATCAAAAGTTATGGCAATTTAAAAAATATGGATTTGTGTTGGAAATTGCAAACCGGGCCGGGTCCCTGCGGGTCTTCAACTTCCAACAGTTTGGGCCTGATTTTCCTTCAAAAAATGACCAAAATTAACATTGGGGGTTTGACTTGTGGACCATTCCAAAGTCTAGGGTATGTTTCTTTAGGACCCTAGTGACCCTATTAGCTTAAGTTATCACCCTTTTGCCATTCAAGTCACCACCCTATCATCTATCATTAAACCCAAATCCCTCTTTTCCAAGCTCTAGAAAACTATAAAAACTTTAGATTGTCTATTACTTAATTGCTAACCTAATTAGAACTTTAACCCCTCACTAATCCTCCCTTTCTCTATAAATAGAGAGCCACCCCTTTTGCTTAAGGGTTGAGAATTTTTACCTAAGAGAAAAAGAGCTTAAGTAAGAAGATCTTTCTCCCTTTGGTGCACCATCCCCATACAAATTCCAGAATTTAAAAAGCCCCTTTAGACCTTAGTATTTCACTAAAAACCTCTAGGTTAGGTGTGTGTTATCCCCTAGCTTTCCTTCTCTACCTCTTAGCTTCAAGCCTTAGGAGTTAGAACCCCATTCCATACTATACAAGCCTTAAAAAAGCTCACCGAAGCAAGCCAACGCAAGGCTCCCCAACGGTGTTACAAGGGCCCGAGAGCTCCGACTCTCCCCTCTATTCCTCTACCTTCTTTGCTTTTCCTTTATCTTATAATTGAGCCATTACGCTACTCAAATTTCGGCAAGCGGGAAGGGCTCAATAGGATCGGTGTGCCTTCGGGCAAGGGGAAGTGCCGCTCATTTTACTTTCTTAGATATATATATATATATATATATATATATATATATATATATATATATATATATATATTACAAATCAGCGCCATATAGACCTGGCCTTAAGTAGAGACCGCATTTAGCGGGTTGATTGGGTGCCTAACACCTTCCCAATCGATAATCGAAGCCCCTACCAAAGAACCTTTGGTGTGGACCGGATTCAGAGTCATATTTTTAGCACTTCGGTGCTCATAAAAATTGATCTAGGTTTCTTGGGACACCAAAAGCTCCGGGTGGTGACTCTAAATATTTTATTTAGCGAGCGCATCGTCGCGACGGGATCATAAAAAAAAATCTCACGGTTGCACAAAATGCCACACATCCTTTGACATCTTAAACAGGCTTGGCAGTATACATGGGCATCCTTAAACAAGGAAGGCCATTAAAAATCACACTGCAACACCTTTGCTGCTATCTTTTTTCTACTAAAGTGACCCCCATAGGCATATTCATGGCACATGCTAAGAAGACCGTGGATGTCACTATCAGGGACACACTTCCTAATGACCTGGTCTGCACAATACTTATATAGGTATGGATCCTCCAAAAATAAATATTTGACTTGTGAAAAAAATAAGTCCTTGTCCATCTTGGACCAGTGGGAAGGAATCCTACCTACAACAAGGTAGTTGACTATGTTTGTAAATCATGGTACAACTAATTGGATGGCAAATAATTGCTCATCAGGGAATGACTCTAACAGGTGTTGCAACACACTCCTCAACTAAAATATGAGACAAAGATCAGCCACCACATTTTCCACCTCTTTTTTATCATTTATTTCGAGATCAAACTCCTGCAACAGGAGGATCCATGGAATTAGTCTTGGTTTAGCATCTTTCTTTGCCAGTAGGTACTTGAGGGCAGAGTGGCCAGTAAAGATCATAATTTTAGATCCCAGTAAATAGGATCTAAATTTGTCCATAGCAAACACCACTGCCAGAAGCTGCTTCTCAGTTGTTGTATAGTTCAGCTGAGCTTTTGTTAGTGATTTGCTGGCATAATAAACCACACTAGGCAGTTTTTCTTTCCTCTAACCCAACACAACACTCACAGTAAAGTCTGATGCATCACACATTAACTCGAAGGGTAGGGCATAATCAGGGGCTTGAATCACAGGGGCAGTGGTTAGACAATTCTTCAACACCTCAAAAGCATCAAGACATTCAACATCAAAATTAAATGACACATCCTGATACATCAGGTGGCACAAAAGTTTGAAAATTTTGTTAAAGTCTTTGATGAACCTTCTTTAAAATCCTGCATGTCCTAAAAAAGACCTGATTTGCTTGACTATTTTTGGTGGGGGCAAGTGTGCAATCAAGTCAATTTTAGCTTTGCCAACCTCAATGCCCTTATGAGAGACCACATGGCCAAGGATAATGCCTTGGGTGACCATGAAATGGCTTTTCTCCCAGCTCAAGACTAGGTTGGTCTCTTCACATCTTTGAAGAACCAGGCTGAGGTGATGTAAGCATTGATTAAAATTGTCCCCAAACACAGAGAAATCATTCATAAAAATCTCTAAAAATTTATCAAGCATATAAGAAAAGATTGCATACATGCATCTTTGGAATGTGGCTGGAGCATTATATAGTCCAAATGGCATTCTCCCTAGTTGGTATTGACTCTCCAGACTCAGTGGTAATAACTATGATGTCAGACTTTTTGGGGACCACCTGGATAGGTGAGACCCACTTAGAGTCTAAAATGGAGTAAATTACCCCAGCATCTAACAGTTTCACAACTTCTTTTAAGACAACTTTCTGCATATGAGGGTTTAATTTCCTCTGCATTTTCCTTGAGGGCTTAGAGCCCTCTTCCCCCCAAATCTGTAATAGTCCAACCAATTGCCTTTTTATGTCTCTTAAGGACGCTCAACAATTCCTCTTCCTGCTCACCAATAAGAGAGGAAGAGATAATTACAGGGAGTTTTTTATCATGCCCTAGGAAGGCATATTTCAATGTATCTGGCAGCTGCTTGAGCTCCAGATCAGGTGAACTTTCCACTGAAGGCAATAAAGGTGCCCTAGAGGATTGAGGTAGGGATAACAATTTGGGTCTCCATATGGAGTGCTGTACTAGACCCACTAAAGACTCTGATGTACTTTTTTCTTTAGCAATAAAAATTAGGGCCTCCTTCTCATGAACCTCAGTCCACACATTTTCAAATTCCTCATAGATTTTATCCCAATCCAGCAAATTGGATAATTTTCTTCCACTATTTCCTCTAGTACATCCACTACAAAACAATCCTCATTGTCTAGCTGAGGCTGCTTCACAGTATTGTACATATTTAACTTCACTTTCATATTTCCAAATGTGACCTCCATCAACCCAGACCTGCATTGAATGCAGGTATTGGCAGTGGCCAGAAATGGCTTGCCCAAGATCAAAGGAATTAGGGTGCTACTCTTTGAAGGTTCTATGTTGTAGACACCCAAATTTGGCCCAAGGCCTGATTGAAACACATTTCGAGAGAAGTGCACTTTCGAGCTTTTGATGGGATGTATGGAACCCTTAGGAATCACCCCAAACCCTTAGGAGTCATCCTAGATCCCTTAGGAACCTATCCTGAACCTTTAGAAACCAGTCCCTTAAAACCCAGTCCAAACCCTAAACCTAACCTTCTCGGGCAATGGATGAAGAGTGGTGCACTGGAACTGGCTACAGCCCTCTACTATGATCAAGTCCTATATCATTGAAGAGTAAAGGTCGTCAGCTTTCCGACGGTCCAAGAATCGCCCCAATCGGAAGTATACGTTAAAAGATATAGCAAACCGAGCCCGGAGGGCATAAATGTAAAGTCATGTGGGCCCCCTTAGGGACTTGGCGCAACTAATAGTTGCACCAATAATAAAATTTTCCTGGCATAACTAATAGTTGCGCCAGGCCAATGCTCCCTCATTTTAAGCCTGGTGTAACTAATAGTTGCGCTAGATTCAAAAGTGGGCCCCATCCTCGTGAGCTGACTTCCAGGCACTGTACATTACTGTTTTACTGTACATTTGCCTGGCACAACTATTAGTTGCGCTAGGCATATAAATAATAATTGTTGGATTTTGCCCCAAAAATTGTGATTGGGGTTTGACTTGTTGACCATCTTGACCATTGGGGTGTGTTTTGCTAGTTCTGTTGCACCCTTTTGAAGCCTATTTGTACCCCTTTAAGTGGCTTAAGGCCTCACCCCATCATCTACCATTGGAGGGCCCTTCCACACATCTCAAGGCTCCAAAAATCCTAGGAATCCTTAGATGAGAGATTACCTAATTGCTAAACCCAATTAGCATCTAAGTAGCTTCCTAACATACCCTTTTTCTATAAATAGAGCTCCCCTCCCCTTGGTTTAAGGGTTGAGAATTTCTACCTAAGAGAGAAAGAGCCTAAAGTGAGAAGATCTTTCTCCCTTTGGTGAACACCCCCCATACAAATTTCAGAATTCATAAAACTCCTTTAGACCTTAGCATTTCATAGCAAACCCTTAGGTTAGGTGTGTGTGATCCCCTAGCCTCCGTTTCCTACCTCTTAACTTCAAGCCTTAAGAGTTAGAACCCCACTTTCCACCATACAAAGCCTTCAAGAGCTCATCAAAGCAAGCCACGTAAGGCTCTCCTATGGTGCTACAAGGGCCTGAGGGCTCCGGCTCTCCCCTTTCTTCTCCTATCTCCTTTTTCTCTCCCTATCCTCTCATTTTGTGTCGTTACGCCGCCGAATTTTTGATAGGAACGGAGGGGCACAAATAGGATTGGAGGCCCATTTGGGCAAGAGGAAGCTATTTTTTTTTCTTTTACTTCATTTTATTTTTGGCCATTAGTAGAGACCGCGTTAAGCGGGCTGATCGGGTGCCTAACACCTTCCCGATTGATAATCGAAGCCCCTACCCAAGAGCCTTTGGTGTGGACCGGATTCAGAGTCATATTTTTAGCACTTCAGTGCTCATAAAAATGAACTAGGAATCCCGGGACATCGAAAGCCTCGGGTGGTGACTCTATATTTTTCGTTAGAGAGCGCATCATCGCGACGGGATCGTTGTTGTCTTCCTAAGTGTGCATGATTTATTTGTATTTTGAAAACTGATTTTTCAAAGTATGGACTACTGAAATTGGAAAATTAAAAAGAAAGAAAATATCAGCACAGAAAGAAATCAATCAGCCTGCAAGATCAGGGCCAATTGTAGCAAGTTTTAAATGTAAGTGAGTAAAAGATCGTCCACAGAGAATTGATTTAAAAAGTATGGTAAACCTCCAGATCTGAGCTACCAGATCTGGCCTCTAATCCTATCTACAAAGTAAGTAAGATGAGAGGTTGAATTTGTCACATTAACTAAATTATCTAAAAGTAAAATTTAAACTGAGTGATCCAGATCCGAGCTGAGGGAATTGGATGCAAAATTAATAAGAATGGAGAAATAATAGCTAACTTAAGCTTAGTAATTGATTGCAGAATGAGAAATAGTGTAATACAGTTGAGAAAGTATCAAATCTTCATCTGGCTACCAGCTCAGATGTAAGAGAAAATAATCCAATTCAAGGATTAGAATTGCGTTGAGCTTATGGCTATGATCTGTCCATTGTCATGGACACAGATCATCCAATAGTTTTCTTCTTCAATCCAAATTCTTGATTCAGAACATGAGCACCACTACAAATATTGTAAGAACCAGGTTACAAACACAGATTCTCACAGGGATAGTGAATTAAGGGAAATTGCTTAAAAAATAGCAAATCTAAAGGAATCTAATGAGTGAGGAGATCACTATGAACCCTCAACATGAATCCGATTGAGAACGTACTGATGAAAGCAACCTTTTCAAATCCACCATTACAATTATAGAACACAGCTTAAAATAGCTCTCGGATTTGTAGTCTTGAATACAATTCTCACTTGAATTATACAAGTATCTCACAGTTCTCAATTACAGACAAAAGCTAGGCTATTACAGAGGTTTCAGACAAGCTATCTTGATCTGAATTAGAAAATGGGGCAGCAGGAATGAAACTCAAATTCTGGATGACTCAAATTGGGCAAATAGTTCATCTATTTATAGTTTTCCCCAAGTCCAGCTCAGATTTGCATCAACCAATCAGAATTGGTTAGATCCATATCAACTAATAGGAGTCGAGCACAAGGATCCAGATCTGTTCTGGCCAATCTGAACTACTTGATCTGGTTCAGCCAATCAGAAGACAGAGGCATCAAATTTTGTTAGGTAATTCAAAAATCTATTTAAGCTTCTAGAAGTTCCCGCCAAGTAATTTCATCTTTGGGTGTTCACATGGAGTGGAATATGCCTCTGGTTCATGCTCAGAATGTTCCAAAATGCCCCTGGGTTTTTAAATGCATTGGGGCACATGCAGAGATTACTAAAATGCCCTTGCAGATGCTGGGAATCTTTAGAATACGATTTCGCACAGATTGGGGGCCTTTTCGAAAGGAAATGTTACTTCTGGAGCTCTATTCGCACATAACTGGTGCTGTTCGTAAGGAGTTTTCTACTTTTCAAAAAGATCATCAGCAAGTTTGGTTCCTTTCGAATAGCTCCAAACCTATTTCCAGGTTGAAACCAGGCCTTTGTCTTCTTTAGTTTAGGCATTTTGACAGCCAGTGAAGCTGTCCCTTCTTCTTCTTCCTCCAGATCAAGATGGGTCATCATCTTTTTGGTACTTTTAAGCTACTTTTTAGAGTTAAGCCTGCATTTGTTGTTAGCTGTGAAACAAATACTTAAAGTACTTATGTAGTTCTCTCAAGGGTCTATCAGGGCCCAGATTAAGGGTTGGAAAATGGTATTTTCTAGTTCTCAACACACCCCCAAACCTAAGCTTTGCTAGTCCCTGAGCAAAGACAAAATTAAAAACAAAGTAAAAAGCCACTTTTGTAGGGAGCACAGTTGCATTTAGCATATGCAACAAGCCTTTTAAACTCCTAGGTGATCCCTAGTGGAGGAGTGAAGTTTCTTGAGGGTTTTCAGTGAAGGTACCCACAAACTTCTCCAATAAATCAGTTAATATCAATGCAGTTTTGTTAAAATAGACTTTCATCAAATCAGATTATTCACACCTGCATCAGTCAAGCTGTAAGAGGATTCTCAAGAAAACATCAGTTCAAAACTAAAATTCTGCTATAATTCTGACCATTCACTCAGTTTGTGTCAAAAAGTTTTAAAAGAAAAATTAATGAAAAGCTTGCCTTCTATTTGAGAATCCTGCTATGATGTTACCCCAAATAAGTTGATTTCGAAACCACTCTCACCAGGGTTGTCACTCAACATACAAGAGGGTTGTACTATTTCACGACTCAAGAGCGATTACACCCTCAAATAGATGGCGGAGCATAGGCATTGCTTTTCAGTTATGAATTTACTGCTCTTTTCACTATAGATTACACAAATCCTTATCTCCATGTGACAGCTCAATCCATCTTTGATCAGTAAGGACTTTAACTTGGGTTGTAATGTGGCTTATGGGTGAAATTTATCAAGAATAAAGGGGTGGAATGGAGTTCAAAATTGAGAAGTTAGTCAAGGTAAGGAGGTGATAGACACACCTTCTTCAATTCAGCACAATTTCATCTTCTTCTTTGAATTTTCAGAGCCAAAGTGGCCATCTTTTTCTCTTTCTTTTTCAAACTTCCAATGAAATGACTTTTCCTTTTTTTTTTTTTTTTTCAAAGCAACATTGACTGGAATGCCACATTTCTTTTGCTGATACATCATTGCCTTCAATTTTTTTTCTTTTTCTTTTACCAAACTGTTACCCAACTCACCTTTCTTTAGCTTTCTTTCCTTTACCTTCTGAATTCTCAGAGTGAGGGTTAGGCTAAATGAGGTTGATGAGGTTTCAAAGAAATCTTGGATTTATAAAGCTCAACTGGTGTGTATCAAGGGCAATTTTAAAAGGTGGGGCTTTTTGAAGTTCAAACTGTCCAAAAGGAGGCCTTACATCATGTCTTTAATATCATGATTGCTGTCTAGCTATTTTAACTTGGATATGTGTAACTTCTAGTGATAACAAGCCGGTTCAAATAGTCCTTAGAGCAGAAAAAATGCCAATTCATACCTCCAAAGAATACATTTTAAGCCCAAATCTCACTGGGTGTGGTTTTCTATCAAATTCCTGAGGTATATCATCACTGTTTTCTCTCTTTTTAGGTTTACTACAACATCAATTTTCTTTTGGAAATTTTCTGACATTCACTTCATGAAAGTATTAGAATTAGACTAGAATTCAATTTTAAAAAGTTTTAACTTCCTTATTATTTTTTTAAAAACAGGTGGGAAATCACTTCATTTGCAAAAATTCTGTTGGTCATAAGCTGCATTAATGTTAACTAAATTATTGGCATCTCTGCCACACCCCCAAACCTATGATGAACATTGTCCTCAATGTTCTAGACAATGAGAGACTAGGGGCAGCAGGGTAAAAGAAGAAAGAAAAACTAAGAACAGAAAAATCTAAACTATATGCAGCAGAAAATAAAAATGTAAAACTAAATATATGAGCAGGAAAATGAAAAACATGATATACAAATGCAAGAAAAATCAACAAAACAAAAAAAATAAAATCTAAAAAATAGAAGGATCGCTATGCAAATGGAAGGAAACTATTGCTAATAATAGAAAAACAATAAAACCAAAGTAAGGAACTGAATAAAAAGCTATAAAAATAGAAAATGCAGATATAAAAACAGAATTGCATATACAAAAACAGGAAAACAAAGTTAAAAACTGAATACCAAATTACCAAAATGTAAAAAAAATTAGTAAAATTAAGACCTAAGAAAGAAAAATCAGCGATCTAAAAATAGAATTTTAAACTAAAATTCCTAAAACAGAAAATCCTAAAAGAAACTCTAAACCACCTGTGCCAAAAGAAACCCCCCTGCTGCTTGTGTGAGTATGAATCAATATGAATTTGAAATTGATGAAGCTTGGGAGTACACAGTTAAAAATAGGATTCATACATAGAAATCTTGAAGGAAAATAAAGTCAGTGGCTCCATTGAATACTCAAAAGAGCCTATGAGCCACTGCTCATTATCCTACATGATTCCTAAAAATGAAAAAAAACATGATCTCAGCAGGTCCAGATGGGAAAATTGGATACAAACGAAGAAAAACAGCCCATCTGGAAGATATTTTTTTATGCTTTTATAATTTTTTTTTTTTTTTTTTTAATTTGTTTTGGGTCAGCCCGTGGTCCATAAGAGCCCTTATTTACTACTAGTGAAAAAATAATAAGAAACAACTCAAAAATTTTCTAACTGTGTTTTCATTTTCTTTTATTTTTATATTTGGTTTTATATAAAAAAATTAGCATGCCTAGAAGATAGGAGAAATTATAATCAAAATAAACATCAAATACAGCAAAACAGCTGGTTCTCAAGAATTCAAAAATAGAAAATGAGTGCAAAGGAGAAAGAGGATGCAAACTCAAGCAGATCTCCTCTTGCTGCAATTCAGATGCTCCTTGTTTGGCAGCTGCTCCAGATCTGAAAAAAAATTCAAAAAAAAAAAAACTGCAGCAGTACCTTATTCAAGTGTATTGACAAAAATAAAAAGAAAAACTCAGGCTACTGCCCAAATTTGACAAAAAGACAAAAGAGTGACAACCGCATTTATTCAAATAACTAGAAGGCAAAGAATAAAAACTCAGAAAAATAAAAAATTCTGCTGCAGTAAAACAAGTTTTCTGTAAAAAACTGCAGTAGACATTTAATCAAGCACTTGGAATGCAAAGTGCAAGTTTAAAGCAAAAATTAAAATGAAAATCAGATCTACAAAATTGAAAAACTTAGGTCTACCAATTTTAAAATCTATTCCCCGACAACGGCACCAAAAACTTGTTGTCTTCCTAAGTGTGCATGATTTATTTGTATTTTGAAAATAGATTTTTCAAAGTATGGACTACTGAAATTGGAAAATTAAAAAGAGAGAAAATATCAGCACAGAAAGAAATCAATCAGCCTGCAAGATCAGGGCCAATTGTAGTAAGTTTTAAATATAAGTGAGTAAAAGATCGTCCACAGAGAATTGATTTAAAAAGTATGGTAAACCTCGAGATCTGAGATACCAGATCTGGCCTCTAATCCTATCTACAAAGTAAGTAAGATGAGAGGTTGAATTTGTCACATTAACTAAATTATCTAAAAGTAAAATTTAAACTGAGTGATCCAGATTTGAGTTGAGGGAATTGGATGTAAAATTAATAAGAATGGAGAAATAACAGCTAACTTAAGCTTAGTAATTGATTGCAGAATGAGAAATAGTGTAATATAGTTGAGAAAGTATCAAATCTTCATCTGGCTACCAGCTCAGATGTAAGAGAAAATAATCCAATTCAAGGATTAGAATTGAGTTGAGCTTATGGCTATGATCTGTCCACTGTCATGGACACAGATCATCCAATAGTTTTCTTCTTCAATCCAAATTCTTGATTCAGAACATGAGCACCACTACAATTGCTGTAAGAACCAGGTTACAAATACAGATCCTCACAGGGATAGTGAATTAAGGGAAATTGCTTAAAAAATAGCAAATCTAAAGGAATCTAATGACTGAGGAGATCACAATGAACCCTCAACATGAATCCGATTGAGAACGTATTGATGAAAGCAACCTTTTCAAATCCACCATTACAATTACAGAACACAGCTTAAAACAGCTCTCGGATTTGTAGTCTTGAATACAATTCTCACTTGAATTACACAAGTATCTCACAGTTCTCAATTACAAACAAAAGCTAGGCCATTACAGAGGTTTCAGACAAGCTATCTTGATCTGAATTAGAAAATGGGGCAGCAGGAATGAAACTCAAATTCTGGATGACCCAAATTGGGCAAATAGTTCGTCTATTTATAGTTTTCCCCAAGTCCAGCTCAGATGTGCATCAACCAATCAGAATTGGTTAGATCCATATCAACCAATAGGAGTCGAGCACAAGGATCCGGATCTGTTCTGGCCAATCAGAACTACTTGATCTGGTTCAACCAATCAGAAGACAGAGGCATCAAATTCTGTTAGGTAATTCAAAAATTTGTTTGAGCTTCTAGAAGTTCCCGCCAAGTAATTTCATCTTTGGGTGTTCACATGGAGTGGAATATGCCTCTGGTTCATGCTCAGAATGTTCCAGAATGCCCCTGGGTTTTTAAATGCATTGGGGCGCATGCAGAGATTACTAAAATGCCCTTGCAGATGCTGGGAATCTTTAGAATACGATTTCGCACAGATTGGGGGCCTTTTCGAAAGGAAATGTGACTTCTGGAGCTCTATTCGCACAGAACTGGTGCTGTTTGCAAGGAGTTTTCTACTTTTCAAAGGGATCATCAGCAAGTTTGGTTCCTTTCGAATAGATTTCAGGTGCTCTTCGAAAACCAAGTCTGGAGCTTTAGTTCTTTTCGCAATGTTCAGGTTCTTTTCGAATAGATCAGGAATCCTTTCGAATAGATCAGGAATCTTTTCGAATAGATCAAGAATCCTTTCGAATAGATCAGGAATCTTGTCGAATAGATCAGGAATCCTTTCGAATAGCATTCTGTGGTGCATTCTTCCTTTCGAATAGCTCCAAACCTATTTCCAGGTTGAAACCAGGCCTTTGTCTTCTTTAGTTTAGGCATTTTGACAGCCAGTGAGGCTGTCCCTTCTATTTCTTCCTCCAGATCAAGATGGGTTATCATCTTTTTGGTACTTTTAAGCTACTTTTCAGAGTTAAGCCTGCCTTTGTTGTTAGCTGTAAAACAAACACTTAAAGCACTTATTTAGTTCTCTCAAGGGTCTATCAGGGCCCAGATTAAGGGGTGGAAAATGGTATTTTTCAGTTCTCAACAATCGTCTCGATTCCCACGGTTGCACACATGTCCAATACCAGAAAATTTGTAGGGTAGAAGAATTTATCCACCCCCACCAACACATCTTCAATCATTCCCATAAGCTTTCTCTCAAACCCACCAGCCAGCAGGAGCACAACAGGTGTTGGTTTAAGCTCCCCCAAACCCAGCTGTTCATACACTGAGTATGGAAACAGGTTGGCATTGGCCCCCAAGTCCAAGAGAACTCTGCCTATGGTGTGATCACCAATAATACAAGGGATGGTAGGCACCCCTAGGTCCTGAAGTTTGGCTGGTGTGGTAATAGACAAAACTGACTTAACTTTTTCAACTGCAAAGACCTTCTTGGATAGATGGATCCTTGCTTTCATTTTCTGAGTATATAGGTAGGTCCTTGAGGAACTTGGCATAGGCTGGGACCTGTTTAAGTGCATCAAGCAAAGGTAGATGTTGTATTGCCTACCTTGTTATTATTAAGATGTTAAAAACAACACACTAACAGAAAAATCACAGAAAAAGGCACCAAGATAAGGCAATCAGGGCTGCAAGAATCAGGGCTATTGCAACAAGCTTTAAAGAGGTAAGTAGGGGTATGTCCACAGGGAAATGTGTTTCAAAATATAATAAATCTCTAGATCTAGAACAGATCTAACACTCTATCCTATCCTAATTTAAAATAAAGCAAGAAAGGAAAAATGAGAGGTTTAAGATATTATCACTTTACTAAAACTACAAAAATTAAATGTAAATGCAAATGATCTAGAGGTGAGTAGAAAACATATTTAAAGAAATAGAGAAAAGGTTTTGGGGAATTAAAATTAAAGGTGGGGAATAGCAGCTTGGGATTTTGGTCTCACTAAAAATTAATTGGTTAAACAACAATGCAGAGGATTGGTTTGTAGCTATCCTTCATCTGGCTACAAGCACAGATGCAAGGTAGGAAAATTCAATCTAAGTAGAGGATTGAATTGATCTTAAGGCTATGATCTATCCACTTTAATGGTCACAAATCATCCTAGGGATTTCCTCCAATCTAAAGGCCTCAATTAGAATAATAGAATCACCATAGATGCTGTGGATGCAAGGCTACAAGCTCAGGCATCCATAGGGATATTAAATCTACAGAAATAAGATGACAATCAAGATTTATAGATTTAAATGAACTCTAAAACTAACAATTTATTGATTCAACTAACTTATAATATATTATTCTCAGATCTGTAGTCTGTGCATCATCTAATCCTCATACAAATACTCTCAAACCTCTCAATTTACAGAGCTACCTCACCCTAGCTGCTACAAGTATTTAGCCAACCATGGTTGGGCTAAAGAGAGAATGGGGAAGAAGGAAGAGGGAGGGAATTTTGGAAGGAAATGGAGCTCGAATTTGATCTCTGAGCTCTCTCAATTTTTGGATGGTTCTTCTGTAATGCTTCTTCTCCATTTATTCCTTCTCCCTCTGTCTTAGATTTATTTAAGCTAATCAGAGCTTGAGGGAATAATTATGTTATTCTAAGTTGCTGATGTGGCTGATTTTGCTTATAGAATCTCCCCACAATTGATTCAAATTGGACAAGTACATATGGGAGAGTTAGAGAGCTTCTCTTTCATGTGCATTTGTATTCCAAAAATGCCCTCAAAGTAGCTAAACAGCCTTGGGACACGTGTAGTAGAGCACTGAGTTAATGTACATTCTCAGTTGGCACTGAGAAGTTCCAAATCCATGCTTCGAGAGATTCAGAGATCCTCTCGACAGGTTCTGAGTGTTAAATGCTCCATTCGATAGGTTGAATTTAGCTTTCGATAGGTTCAGATGACTGCTCGGCAGGATGAGTTGACTGCTTAATTGCTGCACTAGCCTCAACCATCCTCTCGACAGGTTGATCCAACCTCGTGAGATTCAATACAACTTTAGGTAAGTCTTCAATAGGACCTCTCCCTCTGTTCGGCAGGTTGAAGGGAACCTTGCGAGATTCAAAGCAGCTTCAGGTATGTCTTTGACAGGTTGGCTTTGACTATTCGAAAGGTTCTGGGAACCTCTCGACAGGTTCATTTTCAACCTTCTGCCCTTCGCGAGGATGGTTGCTTCAGGTGACCTCTCGACAGGATCTTCTGCACTATTCGATAGGATCCTCTTCAACAGTTTAAACCATTCGACAGGTGCTATAATCCTCTCGACAGCTTCATTTCTGCTCCCAGACCTCTCGATAGGTTGGAGTAACCTCTCAATATGTTCTTTTCTTTGCTTCCATATCTTGTACATAGCTTGGGGTGCTATCTTTCATCTGCCCAGCACTTAGTGCTCTTTTGAGGGGTTCATTCTTCATCAAATACAGCTGCTGGTTTGCTCCCATGTGTACACAGTTGGACACATGCCATTGCCATTGAATTTTGAGGCTTTATGATGCTTGATGGCTGGCCTTTTTGGGCTGCATGAGCATATGTTGAAGTAGCAGGTCTCTTCTTGGCATTTTTAGATGGATTTCTGTACTATGACTATAATTTATTGCTAACTATAAAATACACTCAAGACACATTATTAGTCAACTCAAAGGTCCATCAAAGGTTAGTTTAGGAGGTGAAAATGATATTTTTCATTGATTAACACACCCCCCAACCTAAGCTTTGCTAGTCCCTGAGCAAAGGAGAAATTAAAAACAATTATTGAAAACATAAAATGCCACTTTTGTAGGGAGTACAGATGCATTTAGCATATGCATCAAGCCTTTTAAACCCCTAGGTGATCCCTAGTGGAGGAGTGAAGTCTCCTGAGGGTTTTCAGTGAAGTTACCCATAAACTTCCATATGATCATGATTAAATCAAGTGCAAACAATTACAAGTTAGATTCCAATAAATTCAGCTTCATTCTATACCTTACCCTTCTGAATTCAGAAGTTTCAAAACAGTAATTGTAAACAAATTTAATACCTATATCCTTTTTCAAACTCATCATAACCAATCTAAACTCATCAAGAGAATGATATGTGCACAAACAATATATACTTCACCATTAATTTTGAGAATAAGGTTCGAACAATGCCTAAATAAGTCCAATCTCAGACCCAATTATCTCACAGGCATACTATCACAAGTGATTTTAAAGGTGTCCTGTTTTCACTCAAACTCAAGAGCAGTTACAACCCTCAAATAGGACTACAAGCATGAGTATAGGCAGTTGCTCTAATTCCTGAAATCTTCTAACTCTTTTCACCATAGATTTCACAGCTCCTCACCTCCACATGACAACTCAATCAACTTCAGATCAGTAAGGTCTTTTTATTGGGTTGTATTGTGGCTTATGGGTGAAGTTTATAAAGAATAAAAGGGTAAAGAGAGATTCAAAATTGAGAAATCAGCAAGGTCAGGAGGTGGTATGCACACCTTCTTTATTTCAGCATAATTCATCTTCTTTGATATTTTCAAATTTGAAGTAGCCATCTTCTCATCTTCTTCTAAAAATTTCCAATGAAGTGACTTCTCTTTCTCTTTATTTATTTATTCTATTTTTTTTCTTTTATATTTTTGTCTTTTGTATTTTTCTCATTTTTTTTATGGGCTGAAATGCCACAGGTATACAACTACTACACTATTTTTTTTTTCTTAGATTTTCTCCCTTCTCCTTCTACCAAATATCAAACCTTGCTCCTCTAAGCTCACTTCTCCCTCCACTTCCCGAGTTCTCAGATTGAGGGTGAATTAAAGCAGGTCAAGAGGTTCAGGGAAAAAAAATATTTTGATTTTTGTCAAAGAAGAATGGAATTTTCAGGCTCAAATGGTGTATACAAAGGCAGTTCAAAGGGTAAGGGTTTTTAGCTCAAACTGTCCAAGGGGTGGCCTTACATCATGTCTTTAATGTCATAAGTGCTGTCAATTTGCTTCATCTTGGAGTGCATAACTTCTAGTGAGTAAGAATAGGTTCAATCAGTCCTTAGAGCAGAAAAAATTGCCAAATCACTCTTCAAATAGAATTTTACAAGCCCAAGTCTCACTAGGTATGGTCTTCCTTAGGACTCTCAAGGCATGTTCTTACTTTTTTTTTTCTCTTTAATGGTTCACTACATACTGATTTTGACAAAAATTCCTTGATGATATCTTTCATAGAAATGATGAATTTTTCAAAAAGATCCAGACATTAATTAGTCTATCATATATTTCTAAACCTTCCTTTTTCAAAATTGCTCAGTTTGAAATTTTGCTAAATTTGTTTTAATCCTACTAACACCATTGCACTTGACTTAATTATTTCATAAATTTTCAAAATTACCCTACTATACCCTCAAACCTATGAGGAATAGTGTCCTCACTATTTTAGAAGTATAACAAATAAAAACAGCAAGGTAAAAGCAAAATGAAACTACACAAAGTAAGAGAAAAATGAGCAACAAAGATATATGCAATTTTCACATAAAAGGAACATTTCATTACAATGGACTGTATACAAAAGAGTTACAGAGAGGACAATCTACAAAATGAAGACTATATACAACCTAACTACCTAGAACAACAGTACTACATAATCTAACCCCACCAACTACTCCACACCTAATCAGACTTAGTATCTAAACTTAAAACAAAAGGAGGGTCCTAGGCATATTTTTCTACATAAGGATTCTTGTCCTTCTTCACTGGCTCTGCACTGGAAGCATCAGGTGTGGATTTGATTGCTATTGTCTTCTTCTTCTTCTTGGGCTTTGGTCCAGGCTCCTTGATTGAAATGCCAGTTGACTCAGCAACTTTAAGGGAAGGGTATAGGGATAACGTTTCTACAAGTTTGGAAAGCATGCTAGATTTTATCCTATAGATTTTGTAGAGATCTAGGGAATTGAGGATCATTCACTATAGCTTCCATTCTTTCTGCCTGTGGGCCTCCAAAACTGGGTCAAGTTCCTCTTCATGGGACTACTGCTACAAAATCAGGACTGCATCCATAAGAAACTTGACATCCCCCCCAACATAAGGGTTGTGCTGAATGGCTTTGGTGAGGGAAGGCAAAGGTGAAAAGGTGTTGGTTCCATATGGGACAATAACCCAATGGTGAGGATCATCCATGAAGGAAGGGGTGATGGGTAGCTTTGGTGGTGGTGGTGAAGGTAAAATGAAGGTAAGTGGCAGCTCCTCTTCCATAGTAACTGGCTCAGGTGATAGGGTGGGAGGGTAGGTAAAAGGTAGGGAGGGTAGGTCATCTTCCATGGGGTCAGTTTGGGTAGAAGAGTCTCTAGTAGCAGGTTTAGGGGACAACTGAGGAGATGAATGTGGAGTGGGTACAAGAATGGGTGGAAGGATGGGAGTTGTAGGAGGTTGGGAGGTTGAGGTAGATGGAAGTAGGGTGGCTTGAATGGCATGTAGGCAGGTGGCCATCACAGATTGCTTAGCTATGTTGGTTTATAGCTGGGCTAGTATGGATGTGAGAAGGGAAAGGATTTGTGAAGAGGCATCTAGTAGGATCGGAGCTTGGGTAACAGGTTGAGTGGCTATAATGGGCTGGAAAGGTGATGTGGAAGTATGGTAGAAAGGGATAGGGTGTGGAGAGTCAGGTAAAGGGGAGTACTCATGCCCAATATCTTCCACAATGGAATCTATTAGGGATGAATATCCCTCAGTGGTGAAGTGTTCCTCCTCTTGGGTATGGATAGGTGACATGGAGGTAGTAGGGTCGGTCTCAAAAGGTAGGGATGGTGAAGTGGAAATAACTGGGTCAACTGATGTAGACGTGAGTGGAGCTGCTGGTTAAGGGCTTAAGGTTTAAGGTTTGGAATGGAAGGGCTAGCTGGAGGGGTGGTGGCTTGCTTGGATTTTCTCTAGTAGGTGGTTTGTATGGGTGGTGAAGGCAAGAGTAATATTAGGTCAGTGGTAGGAGGAGCTGACATAGGGGTGATGGTGGTGATGGTAGAAGGAATGGCTGTGCTGCTGGAAGGGATGGGGACAAAAATGGATGGTATGGAAGGTGATAGAATGGGGATGCTAGCAACAACAGAACTAACAATGGGCAAGGTCACATCAGTAGAAGGGATTGATATGGATGCAAAGGTCACAGGTGGAGGCACTAAGCTAGTACCAGTAGAGGTAGGTAGAGGCTTTGAGCTAGCTGATGGGGCTATAGGTAGCACAGGTGTAGCTGCTGAGCTGGTCACTTGAGGTGCTTCCTTCTCAGAACTCTCAACTAGCTTCTTCTTGCTCTTCCCAATCAAGGCCATGCTAGTAGACCAAGCCCTCCTCCCAAACTCTTTTGGACTCAATTCTTCCACTGGCTCATCCTTTTGCACTACATATTTCCCTTGATTTAGTAGGGCAGTAATAAGTCTGCCACAAGGTAGCCTTGACATAATTTGTCCCTTCTTGATCTTGTCATTCATATCCACCATGGCCTCAAATATTAGCTGAGGGGCATTAAAGAATTGGCCCTTAGAGAAGAAATAGAGGGCATCCACTATGGGAGTTCTTCTCTCTTACTACTGCCCACTGACATACACATTTTTCCTCAAAATTATATCAATGAAAAATAAGCTGGGGTTTAGATCTCTCCTCATTAAAGGCTCCTCAGATCTAATTATGCCTTGAGTCAATGTCTGGCCATTGCCCGGAAGGACACATTATCAGGCGCTCCTAAACCGTAAGCTAAGTTATATATGGATGGGACCCCTAATACTAATCCAATATCATTGTAGTCCATAACTACCTCCCAGTTGTCAACTAGAACCACAAGCACAGGGTCAATTGCCTCTGGCATCTTCTTTTCTCTGATGTTATGATACCATAATTTCACTAACCTTGGGTATACCTTCTCTTGTAATAGAGTCAAAAGAGGTGTCAGGGATGCCTTTTCCAAGTAAGCCAAGGTCTCCTTGTACTCCTCTACCTTAGTGAAATAAGGTAGGTCAAAGATTGTCTCTAGAATCAGATCTAAAGAGTCCACATACTCATTAGGAGTTGTTAGGGCCATAGGTATCTCATCCTCAGGGTTAGGCTCATGCACAAGGATATCCTCAACAATCTTGGCTTTCTTAGCTTTCTAGGCCTTCTTGGGTTTGTCCATGACTAGCTTCCTCTTAGTAGGTGGGCTATCTTTGGGCTGTGAATCTATCCTACTAGATTTCTTGGTGAATTTTGGGGTGGATTTGGAAGGGGGTTTAAATAAATCAGCCAGGGTATCCTCTCATTCAACCATTAAAACACACAATCCACACAACACTTCTAAAAAATTACGACAATCTTCTTTTTCTCAATTAATTCACCACACACCAAGAAAATCCTTCAAAAATATAAAACCACAATGCTGGGAAATCATAAGGATGAAGGTTGAAGAAGAACTTACTCAAAAACCTTGGGGTTTCTCAAAAATAGCAGCATACAGAATCAAATTGGTTCAAACCAGGTGCAAAATGTCGCCCTTTTAAAGCTAATGCAATTGGAACAATGGCAAGGTAATTAGATCTGGAACTAGGAAGATGGAAAAGGAAGAAAGAAATGGAAACTCTGGTAGAGGAAGAGCAAGGTTTTAGCTCAAGGAATCAAATGGATGAAATGATCCTGTCGATGGGTTTAAAGCAAGTAAAACACAATTTTGATAGGTTGGAAAGAAGGTTTTGATAAGTTGAATCAACCTATCGAACAGTTAAAACCATTTAAAAATGTAAGACTATCAGGCTGAAGGTTTCGAGAGGTTGTTCAACCTCTTGATAGGTTCATAGGCTTCAGAAAGTTCAATTCGAGAGGTTCATACATCCTCTCGATAGGCACACAGGCTTTAGAATTTGCAAGTCGAGAGGTTCATCCAACCTCTCGACAGGTTTAAAATTTCTTAGCAATTAAAGTCTCGAGAGGTTTCTCAACCTCTCGATAGGTATCAGAACTTGTCGAATTTTTAGTAAAAGCCTCTAGTATCTATCGAATTCCTATCTCAACTTCTCAATAGGTACATAGATCCTGTCGAATTGCACATGAAAGCCTTCAGTACCTGTCGAAAATCACCTCACACCTCTCGACAGGTCATTTTGTATTCCAAATTTACTTTCCATCAGTTGACAGTCCATATCCAACACATATTTTTTAGTCCTCTTCAGTTCCCATTTAATTTCTCATGCGTTGGAGACCTTCCTACCCTTAGCATAGCTGACTTATTATACTAAATGAAAAACTAAGCAAAAATTATAGCATATATACAATGATAGACATATTTGAAAACAACAACACCAATCTAATTGATAGCTATGATATATAATATACAATGTTTGAAAATTAGTCACACTTTGGAGGTTCTTAAAGGTGAATGGTCACCACAGGCTCTACTATATTTTCAACACATATTTTGAGCCTTTAATCATTAACTTTCATGATCCTACCATCCTTTGGATCCATGACTTTAACAGCTCCAGATGGGAAAACCTGAATTACAATGTAAGGTCCCTCCCATCTAGATTTCAATTTGCCTGGGAAAAAATTTTAATTTTGAATTAAACAGCCATACCTTGTTGCCTGCAGCAAACTCCTTTCTCAGCAAATGCTTATCATAAAAAGCTTTGACTTTTTCTTTATAGATCCTTGCATTGGAGTAGGCTTCCAATCTCAACTCTTCAAGTTCTGACAGCTGTAGCCTCCTGTGCATACCAGCAGTAGTTAGATCAAAATTCAATGACTTAATAGCCCAATAAGCTTTATGTTCTAATTCCATTGGTAAATGGCATGTCTTGTCATACACTAACTTAAAGGAAGACATCCCTATTGGGGTCTTATAGGCAGTTCTATAAGCCCAAAGCGCATAAGTCAACTTTAAGGACCAATCCTTCATATCTCCTCTTACAATTTTCTCTAGAATGTGTTTGATCTCTCTGTTAGAAATTTTCACCTGCCCACTGGTTTGTGGGTGGTATGGGGTGGCAACTCTGTGTGTCACAGAGTACTTTCTAAGCAGATTTTAAAAATGCCTATTGCAGAAATGACTTCCCCCATCACTAATGATAGCTCTGAGGGTACCAAACCTAGAGAAAATATTGTCTTGCAAGAACTTAATGACAACTTTGTGATCATTGGTTCTTGTGGCTATGGCTTCAACCCACTTGGACACATAGTCTACATCCAAAAGAATAAAATTATATCCATAAGAACGAGGGAAAGGACCCATGAAGTCAATCTCCCAAATGTCAAACAATTCAACTACAAGTATGGGTTGTAAATGCATGGAATTTCTTTTAGAAATACTTCCTATTTTCTGGTATTTTTTACAGGATCTGTAGTGCTACCATGCATCTTTGAATAAAGTAAACCAATAGAATCCAGCTTGAAATACTTTTGCAATAGTCTTGTTTTCATTGAAATGGCCTCCACAAGCTTGTTCATGATACATTTTTAGTATGTTGTGGAATTCATTCTCAGGTACACACCTTCTCACCACTTGGTCTGCATAGTTCTTGAAGAGGTATAGATCCTCCCACATGTAATATCTGATCTGAGAGAAGAACAAATCCTTATCCATTTTGTTCCAATGTGGGGGAATCCTACCCATTGCTAAATAATTAACTATGTTTACAAACCAAGGTGCACTCGTGCTGACAACAAAGCTGCTCATCTAGAAATGAGTCATTGACAGGCAGTCTGTAATAACCCTGATTCTATCGAAAATAAGTTTGACAATTTTTGAGGATGAAAATTTTATAAGGAGGGAAGAATGTAACATCCTGAAAATTTTGAATTTAAATAGTGTACCTCGGGATGCATGCCCGATTTTGAATAGTGTACCTTGGGGTGCGTGCCCGACTGATCACGCACCCGACTTTGTGAAATTAATTAATTAAGTTACTTTAGGTTAGGTATTAAGTGGAAAAGATTGACAAGATGGTGTGTTAGTCATTAGATGATTTTAATGTACACCAAGCTTTGGTGTATTGGCTCAACACCGAATCCGATGGATAAATGGTTTAGGTGTGTTGGCCCCACACTGAATCAAAAGAGTATTTTATGGTAGATAACACCCTGACTTGGTGTGTTCGTTTCACGTGGAAGCTAGTTCTTTAGATAAGAACTAATACCCAAGGATTCATGTATATGCTTTGTAAGGGAAGCAAGCCCTTTGGCTTATAATAAGAGAAGGCAAGGGGTTTCCTTTGTTTACCTAGTTTGCAAGAGAAAGGGGTTTGGGTTTTCTTGTGAAAGGAAGAAGAAGAAAGAGAAGAAGTGTCGAATCCGTGTGTGCCGAGTCTTGGGATTTACGTGAAAAAGGCTTGGTGAGATCGTGTGAGAAAGAGAATCCCTAATATTTCAACTTTGAAACCTAGATCGTTGTGCAAGCTCGTGGATCGAGGAGTCGATCGAATCAAGGTAAGAAATTTTGATTATGTGCTGTATATGATCTTTAGGTTTTATGTGTGAAAATCAATGAAAAAGAACGATGATAGATATGATTTTTATGAAACATGGGTTTCAAGGTTCAAACTCGAGAAGTGATAAAAAACTGCCAAAATCGATTGATCGATTTTGAAAATCGATTAATCAATTTTTGACAGAAGAGAAATTTGTGAGGAACTTCACGAAATTGATTAATCAAAGAAAATTTTGATTGATTGATTTTGAAAATTGATTGATCGATAAATCGATTTTGCCTGAGCTTGCTGACACTATTGTAGTATTTCGGCCATAATGTTTTATGCCGAATTTTGATTAACGTGATTCTTATTGCGTTGGAAAGAGGACAGAAGGCCCTATAACTTTCATGAATTGCCCAACTTGTGAATAAATCATTTTAAAGGTCAAAATTTAGTAATAATCTGGGTTAAATGCTGATTTTTTGAGAAACGAAACCGATTAATCGAATTTAATTCGATTGATCGATTTTGGAATTTCAATTAATTGATTTGGAATAGATTAATCGAATGGGTACTTCTAGTGGATTAAAAAAGGTGGAGTTTGGAAAAATCAATTAATCGATTTTAAAATTGATTGATCGATTTTGGAATTTCGATTAATCGATATAGGGATCGATTAATCGATTTTGACTGTGCTCTCCAGTACTATTTTGGTATTTTAACCATAACATTATGCTCTGAACTCTGATTAATGCAATTATTGAAGCGTTGGAAAGATAACCAAAAGATCTACAATTTTTGTGTTTTGACCAACTTATGAATCTAAATTTTTAAAGGTCAAACTTTAGGGGGAAGGTTATGTCAATTTCTATATTGGCACGAATTTATCCATTTCAACATCAGTTTGAGAAAATACTTGAATATGTCTAAGTTATTAGTGATTAGAATTGATCCTTGATACATCATCATATATTTGTGATGTAGATTAAGGGTAAAAATTTATCGATAGGCTTAACTTGGCTTCGCGCAACTTCGAGGTTAAGGTAGGGAAAGTCCATACACAATTGTATTTCGATTTGATTTTTCATAGATGTTTAGATATGATCGTTCAGAATGTGATAAATTGACCGTATTTGAATTGTACCTAGACTCTTTGAAATATCAAATGCATGTTTGCTTTGAAATCTTTTTGAGATATCGACATTTGGATTTATGTGTTTGCCTTAGAACTTGTGAGATTTCAAAACATAAGGTGCTTTCTACCCTTTGAAATATCAAAAATGTGTTGTACTTTCGAATCATTTGGAGGATCGAAAATGCTTTATTTCAAAGTTTTAGACAGATCGAATCTAAAAAAAAATATTGAACATCACATAAGTAAATCAAACTATAAGTCAAGTAAATTGAAGTGGACCGCTATAGGTAGATTATAAGTATATTGTGGACCGCTATGGGCAGATTATAAGTATACTATGGACCGCTATAGGTGGATTATGTACACTGTGGACCACTATGGGCGGATTATGTGCATTTGTGGACCGCTAGGGTGGATTGTTCATGGGATCATGGACCGCTAGGACAGATTATAAGTAAGTAAATCTAATCAGTAAGCCACGTGAATGCATTAAACTCCGCAAATCAGATGTATAAGTCATTTAAGCAAATCGAACTTCGTAAATTGAATCTGTAAGACATGTAATTTGAACATAAGAACCGTAATTTGACCGGTATGATGAGTTATCTGTAATTTGTACCGGTACGGCGGGATATCCGTAATTTGAACCGGTACGATGGGATATCTATAATTTGAACTAGTATGACAGTTTATTTGTAATTCGTTATTTGTATCATGCTTTGAAATTTGAACATTGAATCCAAAACTCCGAACTCACTATATAAGAATGTATAAGGCCAGCACGGCAGAATATCCGTGATTTGAACCAACACGACGAGATATTCGTGAATCGACTTTGTAAGCTATATAAGAATGGGTAAGACGTGTAAGTGAAGCTATGTAAGAATGTGTAAGGCCAATACGCCGGAATATCCATGATTTGAACCAGCACTGTGTAAGCTATGTAAGAATGGGTAAGACATATAAGTAAAACTATGTAAGAATGTGTAAGACATATAAGTAAAGCTATGTAAGAATGTGTAAAACACGTGAGTGGACATAAGCGAACTCAGTAAATCAAGATAAGACATGTAAGGGAATTAAAATCAGATTGCCTTTGAAATCAGTTTGCTTTTGAAATCAGTAGGCATTTGAAATCAGCTTGCTTTTGAAATCAGTTTGCTTTTGAAATCAATTTGTCTTTGAAATCAGTTGACATTTGAAATCAGCTTGCTTTTGAAATTAGTTTGCTTTTGAAATCAGTTTGTCTTTAAAATCAGTTGCCTTTGAATTCAGTTTGCTTTTGATAAGAAAATGCTTTTGGAATTCATATCCTATTGTGAGTTTAAAAATGTCATTAGTTTTTAATATGAAAATGCTTTTATCTTCGTCTTTGAATCTATGCATGACTGATGAGATGTACATTAGTATCGATTTTCTGTACTGAGCTTAAGATGTTAGCTCACCCGACTATACGTCACAGGTATAACTTGTCAGGACATCGGACTGGTGGATTGAGGACTTGAGGATTAGTAAGATTTCGGGATTGTAGATTTAGTACATTGTGGACTTTGGTAAGTTCGAGTTTGGTACGTTCATGCTATCATACGTGTATTGTCCCCAACTTTTAGGTGATGGTTAGTTATTACTGATGGTTTGTTTTAGTTACTGTTCATGTTGGATATTAGAAATGGGGATTTTATTTATGTCATATGTATTATCTGCTTTGATTTTCGCATGTGTGTGGATGTATCAAACATTCTGTATAGATTGTAATCTACGATATGACAGTTCGGGTTTTCCCATTAGTGTTTGCAAAAAAAAAAAAAATCTCGAGAAATCCAGGTTGGGAAAATCCGTGCTGTCACAGTTGGTATCAGAGCATGGAATTAGATTCTATAGCGGTGTAAGAGACCCAACTGTGACTCTGTCACAGTTGGTATCAGAGCTTAAGTATTAAGTCTTATTGGGACCCAAAGTTTTGGCCATAAGTTCTGTTAGGGCATAAGAAACCCAACTGTGACTCTGTCACAGTTGGTATCAGAGCTTAGGCATTAGGTCTTGTTGGGACCCGAAAATTTAGTACTAAATTGCAATGGCATTAGATTATGTCAGAACTTAGGAGGGGTTCGCAATCCATATTCTGAAATCTTCTAGAAATTCAGAGCCATATTTCTCAATGACATTAGGTTGTTGGATCCTAAGCGTTAAGTCTCCCATGAGACTATGAGTCTTAGTTATATGTGCGGAGCATGATTGTAGGTCTAGAGATGTGACATTAGTTTTTGTCAGAGTGTATGTTGTGAGGGAAGCAAGCCCTTTGGCTTATAGTAAGAGAAGGCAAGGGGTTTCCTTTGGTTACCCGGTTTGCAAGAGAAAGGGGTTTTAGGTTTTCTTATGAAAGGAAGAAGAAGAAGGAGAAGAAGTGCCGGATCCGTGTGCGCCGAGTCTTGGGATTTACGTGAAAAAAGCTTGGTGAGATCGTGTGAGAAAGAGAATCCCCAATATTTCAACTTTGAAACCCTAGATTGTTGTGCGAGCCCGTGGATTGAGGAGTTGATCGAATCAAGGTAAGAAATTTTGGTTATGTGTTATGTATGATCTTTAAGTTTGATGTGTGAAAATTAATGAAAAAGAAGGATGATAGATATGATTTTTATGAAAAATGGGTTTCAAGTTTCAAACCTGAGAAGTGCTCAGAAACTGTCAAAATCGATTAATCGATTTTGAAAATCAATTAATCAATTTTTGACAGAAGGAAAATTCGAGAGGAACTTCATGAAACTAATTAATCAAAGAAAATTTTGATTGATCGATTTTGAAAATCGATTGATCGATTTTGCCTGAGCTTGCTGACACTACTATAGTATTTTGGCCATAAATTTTTATGTCAAACTCTGATTGACATGATTATTATTGCATTGGAAAGAGGACCGCAGGGCCTACAACTTTTGTGAATTGAAGAACTTGTGAATAAACTGTTTTAAAGGTCAAAATTAGTAATAATCTGGGTCAAATGCTGATTTTTCGAGAAATGAAACTGATTAATCGAATTTAATTTGATTGATCAATTTTTGAATTTTGATTGATCAATTTGGAATTGATTAATTGAATAGGTACTTTCAGTGGCTTAAAAATGCTAGAGTTTGGGACAATCGATTAATCGATATAGGGATCGATTAATCGATTTTGACTGTCCTCACCTGTACTATTTTGGTATTTTGATTAGAACTTTCTACTCCGAACTCCGATTGATGCGATTCTTGAAGCGTTGGAAAGATAATAAACAAATCTATAATTTTTATATTTTTACTAACTTATAAATCTAAACTTTTAAAGGTCAACATTTAGGGGGAAGGTTACGTCAATTTCTATATTGGCACAAATTGGTCCATTTCAACCTTGGTTTGAGAAAATACTTGAATATGTCTAAGTTATTAGTGATTAGAACTGATCCTTGATACATCATCATATATTTGTGATATAGATTAAGGGAAAAAATCTATCGATAAGGCTTAACTTGGCTTCCCACAACTTCGAGGTTAAGCTAGGGAAAGTCCATACACAATTGCATTTCGATTAGATTTTTCATAGATGCTTAGATATGATCGTTCAGAATGTGATAAATTGACCGTATTTGAATTCTACTTAGACTCTTTGAAATATCAAATGCATGTTTGCTTTGAAATCTTTTTGAGATATCAACATATGGATTTGTGTGTTTGCCTTAGAACTTGTGAGATTTCAAAACATAAGGTGCTTTCTACCCTTTTGAAATATCGAAAATGTGTTTTACTTTCGAATTATTTGGAGGATAAAAAATGCTTTATTTTAAAGTTTTAGAAAGATCGAATCTAAAACAAAATATTAAACATCATATAAGTAAATCGAACTATAAGTCAATTAAATTGAAGTGGACTGCTATGGGTGGATTATAAGTATATTGTGGACCGTTATGGGCGGATTATAAATATACTGTGGACCGCTATGGGCGGATTATATACACTGTGGACCGCTATGGGCGGATTATGTGCATTTGTGGACCGCTAGGGCAGATTGTTCGTAGGATCGTAGACCGCTAGGATGGATTATAAGTAAGTAAATCCAATCAGTAAGCCACGTGAATGAAGAACTCCACAAATCAGATGTATAAGTCATTTAAGCAAATCAAACTTCGTAAATTAAATTTATAAGACATGTAATTTGAACATAAGAACCATAATTTGACCGGTACGGCGAGTTATCCGTAATTTGAACCGGTACGGCGAGATATCCGTAATTTGAATTGGTACGACGGGATATCTGTAATTTGAACCGGTATGGTGGGATATTCGTAATTTGAACTGGTATGATAGTTTATTTATAATTCATTATTTGTATCGTGCTTTGAAATTCAAACATTGAATCTAAAAATCTGAACTCACTATGTAAGAATGTGTAAGGCCGGCACGACAGAATATTCGTGATTTGAACCGACACAGCGAGATATCCATGAATCGACTTTGTAAGCTATGTAAGAATGGGTAAGACATATAAGTGAAGCTATGTAAGAATGTGTAAGGCCGGCACAGCAGGATATCCATGAATCGACTGTGTAAGCTATGTAAGAATGGGTAAGACATGTAAGTAAAACTATGTAAGAATGTATAAGACATGTAAGTGAAGCTATGTAACAATGTGTAAAACACGTGAGTGGATGTAAGCGAACTCAGTAAATCAAGATAAAACATGTAAGGGAATTGAAATCAGCTTGCCTATGAAATTAGTTTGCTTTTGAAATCAGTTGGCATTTGAAATCACCTTGCTTTTGAAATCAGTTTGCTTTTGAAATCAATTTGTCTTTGAAATCAGTTGACATTTGAAATCAGCTTGCTTTTGAAATCAGTTTGCTTTTGAAATCAGTTTGTCTTTGAAATTAGTTGCCTTTGAATTCAGTTTGCTTTTGATAAGAAAATGCTTTTGGAATTTAGATCCTATTGTGAGTTTGAAAATGTCATTAGTTTTTAATATGAAAATGCTTTTATCTTTGTCTTTGAATTTATGCATGACTGATGAGATATATATTGGTATTGGTTTTCTCTACTGAGCTTAAGATGTTAGCTGACCCCGACTATACGCCCAGGGTATAACTTGTCAGGACACTGGACTGGTGGATTGAGGACTTGAGGATTAGTAAGATTCCGGGATTGTAGATTTAGTGCATTGTGGACTTTGGTAAGTTCGGGTTTAGTACGTTCATGCTATTGTACATGTATTGTATACAACTTTTAGGTGATGGTTAGTTATCACTGGTGGTTTGTTTTTGTTACTGTTCATGTTGGATATTAGAACTGGAGATTTTATTTATGTCATATGTATTATCTGCTTTGATTTTCGCACGTGTGTGGATGTACCAAGCACTCTGTATAGATTGTGATCTACGATCTGCGGTCCGGGTTCTCCTATTAGTGTTTGAAAAAAAAAAAAAATATCGGGAAATTCAGGTTGGGAAAATTCGAGCTATCACACAGTCCATCAAACTCAGCAGCTAAGATCTTAGACAAGTGGTCTGCAACCATATTTTTAACTCTTTTTTTATCCTTAATCTCAAGGTCAAACTCCTATAATAGGAGGATCCATCTGATTAATCTTGGTTTGACATCCTTTTTAGACAAAAGGTATTTCAGGGCTGAATGGTCTGTGAACACTATAATCCTAGATCCTAACACATAAGACCTGAAATTTTCTAAAGCATAGACAATGGCTAACAATTCCTTCTCAGTTGTGGTGTAGTTTAACTAAGCATCAATCATTGTCTTGCTTGCATAAACAATCACACAAGGTAATTTGTCATTTCTTTGCCCTAAAACTGCATCAATTGCAAAATCTGATGCATCACACATCAGCTCAAATAGCAAAGAATAATTAGGGGCTTGTAGGATAGGTGCAGAGGTCAAACATTCTTTCAAAAACTCAAAAGCAGTGAGACATTCATTATTGAATACAAAAGGAACCTCTTGGCACAGCAGGTGACAAAGAGGTTTTGAGATTTTACTGAAATCTTTGATGAATCTCCTATAAAAACTAGCATGCCCCAAAAAGGATCTGACTGGTTTGATAATTTTAGGTAGGGGTAGATGTGCAATCAAATCAATTTTAGCCTAGTCTACCTCTATGCTTCTGTGGGAAACAATATGGACAAGGATAATGCCTTGGTTGACTATAAAGTGACTCTTTTCCCAACTTAAGATAAAGTTGATCTCTTCACATTTCTGCAGCACTAGGCTGAGGTGATGTAGGCACTGCCTAAAACTGTCTCCAAAGATAGAAAAATTATCTATGAATATCTCCAAAAACTGATCAATCATATCTGAGAAGATGGCATACAAACACCTTTGGAATGTTGCAGGGGCATTGCATAATCCAAATGACATCCTTTTATAAGCAAAAGTGCCAAATGGACATATGAAAGTTATTTTCTCCTGGTCTTGTGGATACACAGGGATTTGGTTATACCCAGAGTATTCATCAAGAAAGCAATAAAAAGCTTTGCCTGACAACTTATCCAAAATCTGGTCTATTAAGGGTAAAGGAAAATGGTCATTTCTGATTTTTGAATTGAGCTTTCGATAAAAAATGCACTCCCTCCAACCAGTGATTTCCCTGGTTAAAATTAGCTCACCATAATCTGATTTAACCACAGTGATTCCAGATTTCTTAGGTACCACCTGAGTAGGTGCTAGCCATTCAGAATCTGAAATGGGATAGATGACTCCTGCATCTAACAATTTAATCACCTCCTTCATCACTACTTCTTGCATGTGGGGGTTTAACTTTTTTTGCATCTCTCTAGAGGGTTTAAAATCCTCTTCCTGGAGGATCTTATGCATACAAACAACAGGACTGATTCCTCCAAGATCAACAATAGTCCAACCTATTGCTCTCTTATGTCTTTTCAACGCACACAACAACTCTTCTTCCTGCTCATCAGTGAGGGAAGAAGAAATTATCACATACAACTTCTGATTTGCTCTCACAAATGCATACTTTAAAGACTTGGGGAGCTATTTTAATTACACATCAGGTGAACTTATGAGTGAAGGCAGCAAAGGTGCCTTAGAAGGTGGTGGAAGAGGCAACACAGCTGGTTTCCACGGAGGATACTTTGCTGCTGGCCCCACTTCATAATTTAAGGCTTTCATCTCTTGAATCATAAGTGTGAGGGCCTTTTCTTTCATAATTTTATTCCAAACATTATCAAAAATATCACACATGTCATCACAATGCAGCAACTTGGGCAAAGTCTCTTCCACAAGCTCATCTAACACATTAATAAAAAAGCAGTTCTCACTATCCAAGTGAGGCTGACTTGCTGCATTGTAGACATTTAATTTTGATTTCATATTGCCAAAGGACACCTCCATTACATCTGATCTATATTGTATACAAGCATTGGTAGTAGCCAAGAATGGCCTGCCCAAAATTACAGGAATGGAGATAGTGCACTAGCTTGGTTCCATGTCAAGAACCAGAAAATTAGCTGCATAAAATAATTTGTCAACCCCAACTAACATATCTTCTATCATTCCCACTGGCCTCCTTTCAGATATGTCAGCCATCTGTAATACTACATGTGTGGGCTTCAATTCTCCCAAACCTAACTTCTCATATACTGAATATGGAAGTAGGTTCACACTGGCTCCTTGATCTAAGAAGACTTTTTCAATTGTCTGATCCCCAATGATGCAAGGGATTGTGGGAACTCTAGGGTCTTAAACTTTTGTTAGGGTTGCAATGGATAACACTTGGTTCACTTTCTCAGCAGAAAAGACCTTCTTGGATAGGTATATCCTATATTGTCTTTTGTGTGTGCACAAATCTTTCAAAAACTTTGCATAGGCTGAAACTTGCTTGATTGCTTCAAGTAAAGGCAAGCTGATCTTCACTTGTTTAAATATTTTCATCATTTCCTCAACTTTAGAATTCCTCTTATCAAAAGGACAAGGTGCTTGAAGTGCATTGGGAAATAGAAAATGAGAGACTGATCTCTCAATTGCTGCCTTAGCAATCTCATCAATTTTTTTCTTGTTTTTATTTTCATTTTTCTGTTGGGATTTATCAACACTCCCCTTATTTCTTATATGCTGCTCCTACTGCATATCATGATGGGCTGTTCTTTCTTTTCCTGTATTCTTCTCAGACTCAACACCAACCTTATTATCAATCAGCCTACCACTTCTCAAAGTGGTGACAGATTTAGCTTCCTCATATGATGAAGAAGCTTCACCCACAATATACTGCCCTTTTAGATTGTTTAAAGGTTGATTAGGCAGTCTTCCCTCTTCTCTCCTTATCAAAGTGTTGGATAGCTGACCAAGGGTTTCCTCTATCTTCTTAATACTTTGGCTATGAGAGCTTACTGTTTGAGACAAAGAGCCCAAGTTCTGTAATGAAGCCAGAACCTGCTTTTCAAATAGAGAGTTCTAAAGGGTGCTGGGGCTGCTGCATTTGGATGCACAGATTGTGCCATTGACTGGGCCATAGGCTGCTAATTTGGGGTCTTGGAAAGAAATTCTGCTGATAAGGCTGAGTATTTCTATAAAGTATTGGTTTTGGTTTTGGAAATTATCTTGCCTCCACCTCACGTTGGGGTGGTTTCTCCAAGGATAATCAGCAACTGGGGGCTATCTAAAGGATTGAGCAACATTAGCATGCTCCATAACCAAATCTGGAAATTGTGCAGCAGAGAGACATTCTTCAAGGGAGTGAGTGGGAGATTGGCATATAAGACATGCCTCTTCCACGTTGGCAGTCATTGGAGACTGCATTGCTCCCATGAACTTATCAAACTTCTGAGTCAAACTATCTACCTTTCTCTCCAAATCATTGTAACCAGTGACCTCATACACTTTTCCTCTTGTTGTGTTCTCTTTTATCAATTTAGCTAGAGACTCAATATCCCTAGACAATGTGTCCTGCTGCATTGAATTCTCTCTAATAACTTGAAATAATTCTTATGCTTCATCAACTGTTTTATGAAGGTATGTACCTCCACAAGAGGCATCCACCATATTTCTGCTTTTTGAATTTATTCCTTGATAGAAACTTTGTACAAGTTGCCTTTGAGAAATTTGATAATGGGGGCATTGCCTTAACAACTCTTTGAATCTTTCCCAAGCCTCATGGAAGCTTTCAGTTGAGAATTGAGAAAATGATATGATGCTTTTTTTCAACTGACTTGTTCTAGTTATGGGAAAGAACTTAGCTAGGAATTGACATTACAGGTCATTCTAAGAGTTAATACTGTTGGTTGGGAGCATAGAAAATCGGGTCTTGACTTTGTCCTTTAATGACAAAGGAAATAGCCTAAGCTTGGTGGCTTTAGGCCTCAAACCAGTAATATTAAAAGTATTATACAAAGCAAGAAATTTGTCAACATGTTTGTGTGGATCTTCTTTACTCAACCCATGGAAAGAAGGTAATATCTAAATTGCTGAAGACTTGATCTCATAATTTCCCTCCACAATAAGAAATTATATATAAAAAAGAAAATTATATGCACCAGGTGCAAAATATTCTCTCAACAATCTAGGCTGCTCACCCATTTCAGCAGTCTCAGATTCAGCAAGTGTATGTGAAGTTTCTCTAGACCTAAGAATCCTCTCAACTTCAAGATTTAATGGTATAATCTCAGGGTTGGGAGTTCTTCTTCCAAACATACACCACACACAAACACAAAATTATAGCACAAATTCAAATAAACATAAACACACAAAACTATTACTACAGATCTAAAACTTCACAGATCTAGAAATGTAAAAGAGTAAGGAAATGCAAACTCATGCATAACTTACTCCTCCTTTTAGCAAAATTGCTCCTCTCAGCCACAGCTCCAAATCTGCAAAAATTCAAAAACTATAAAAAATTACAGAAGCAATTAGTCAAACACTAAACAGACAAGTACAAATCTAAATCTAAAATAAGAAAAATTTAGATCTACCAATTCTAAAAACACAGATCCCTGACAACATTGCCAGATAGATGTTATATTGCCTACCTTGTTATTATTAAGATGTTAAAAACAACATACTAATAGAAAAATCATAAAAAAAGGCACCAAGGTAAGGGCAATCAGGCCTGCAAGAACCAGGGCTGTTGCAGCAAGCTTTAAAGAGGTAAGTAGGGGTATGTCCACAGGGAAATGTGTTTTAAAATATAATAAATCTCATGATTTAGAATAGATCTAGCACTCTATCCCATCCTAATTTAAAATAAAGCAAGAAAAGAAAAAGGAGAGGTTTAAGGTATTGTCACTTTACTAGAACTACAGAAATTAAATGTAAATGCAAATGATCTAGAGGTGAGTAGAAAACAGATTTAAATAAATAGAGAAAAGGTTTTAGGGAACTAAAATCAAAGGTGGAGAATAGTAGCTTGGGATTTTGGTCTCACTGAAAATTAGTTTGTTAAACAGTAATGTAGAGGATTGGTTTGCAGCTATCTTTCATCTGGCTACAAGCACATATGCAAGATAGAAAAATTCATTCTAACCAGAGGATTGAATTGATCTTAAGGCTATGATCTGTCCACTTCAATGGTCACAGATCATCCTAGGAATTTCCTCCAATCCAAAGGCCTCAATTAGAACAATAGAATCACTACAGATGTTGTAGATGCAAGGCTACAAGCTCAGGCATCCATAGGAATATTAAATCTACGGAAATCAGATGGCAATCAAGATTTATAGATTTAAATAAACTCAAAAACCAATAATTTATTGATTCAAATAACTTACAATATATTATTCTCAGATCTGTAGTCTGTACATCATCTAATCCTCATACAAATGCTCTTAAACCTCTCAATTTACAGAGCTACCTCACCCTAGCTGCTACAAGTATTTAGCCAACCATGGTTGGGCTAAAGAGAGAATGGGGAAGATGGAAGCGAAAGGAATTTTGGAAGGAAATGGAGCTCGAATTTGGTCTCTGAGCTCTCTCAATTTCTGGATGGTTCTTCTGTAATGCTTCTTCTCCATTTATACCTTCTCCCTTTGTCTCAGATTTATTTCAGCCAATTAGATCTTGAGGAAATAATTCTGTTATTCTGAGCTATTGATGTGGCTGATTTTGCTTATAGAATCTCCCCATAATTGGTTCGAATTGGATAAGTACATGTGGGGGAGTTAGAGAGCTTCTCATTCGTGTGTATTTGTATTCCAAAAATGACCTCAAACTAGCTAAACAGCCTTGGGACACATGTAGTACAACACTGAGTTAATGTGCATTCTCAGCTGGAACTGAGAAGTTCCAAATCCGTGCTTCGAGAAGTTCAGAGATCCTCTCGACAGGTTTTGAGTGTGTTAAATGCTCCATTTGACAGGTTGAATTTAGCTAGTTCGATGACGCTTTCGGCTGTGATGAGTTGAATTAATTCGCACTAGCCTCGGCCATCCTCTCGAGTTGATGCAACCTTGAGATTCAATCTGACCTGTGTAAGTCTTCAACAGGATCTCTCCCTCTGTTCGACAGGTTGAAAGCAACCTCACGAGATTAAAAGCAGCTTTAGGTATGTCTTTGACTAGTTGGCTTTGATTGTTTGATAGGTTCTGGGAACCTCTCGACATGCTCATTTTCAACCTTTTGCACTTCGTGAGGATGGTTACTTTAGGTGACCTCTCGACAGGATCTTCTGCACTATTTGACAGGATCCTCTTCAGCAGTTTAAACAATTTGATAGGTGTTGTAATCCTCTCGACAGCTTCATTTTTCCCCCCAGACCTCTTGATAGGTTGGAATAACCTCTCGATATATTCTTTTCTTTGCTTCCATAGCTTGTTCACAGCTTGGGGTGCTGTCTTTCATCTGTCCAGCACTTAGTGCCCTTTTAAGGGGTTCATTCTTCATCAAATACAGTTGCTGGTTTGCTCCCATGTGTACACAGTTGGACACATTCCATTGTCATTGAATTTTGAGGCTTTGTAATGCTTGATGGCTAGCCTTTTTGGGCTGCATGAGCACATGTTGAAGCAGCAGGTCTCTTCTTGGCATTTTTAGATGGATTTTTACACTGACTGTAATTTATTGCTAACTATAAAAAACACTCAAGACACATGATTAGTTAACTCAAAGGTCCATCAAAGCTCAGGTTAGGAGGAGAAAAATAGTATTTTTACTGATTAATAGTAGATTGATCTTAACTTGCTTGAAGGTCTCCAACATTTCCTCCATTCTAGCATTCTCCTTATTTTTTTTCCTTTTTATTTTTTTCATTTTTTTCTTTTTATTAGGACTCAATAGAAACCCTATTATTGTGCTCCTGCTGCACAGCAAAGGAAATGAGTCCTTTTTCTCTCCTACACTCTTCTCTTTCTCCACATTCTCCTTGCCCACTTGGTTGTCCGCCACCTTACCACTCCTTAGGGTAGTGATTGCTTTAGCTTCCTCATTGGTTGAGAAACCTTCACCAATCATATATTGAGCCTTTGGGTTGTTCATGGTCTGGCTTGGAAGCCTGCCCTTCTCTCTTTTGATCAAAGCATTGGAGATTTGACCAAGTTAGTCTTCAATTTTCTTTATGCTTTGACTGTGAGAGTTCACAGTTTATGATAAAGACCTTAGGTTTTACAATGATGCCAAAACCTATTCCTCAAAAGAGGGGGCTCTAGGCTGTGGTGGCGGCAAAGCCAACTAGTTTGGCTGTGGGGCAGACTGCTGGAAGGGTTATTTAGGTGCAAACCCCTGAGTATACTGTTGCTGTGGTCTATAAGACAATGCATGCTGCTGCTGCTCGGGTGAATTATAATTATCCCGTCTCCACCTCAAATTGGGGTGGTTTCTCCATTGATACCTAGCAGGCTGTTGCCCATATGATTATGCAACATTTGTATGTTGCATGGCCAATTCAAGGAATTGACCAGCTGATGGACAGTCCTCAAGTGAGTGTTGGTGACTGGCATACCAGACATGCCTCTTCCACTTGTGTAGCCATTCTAGGCTATATCACACTCATTAACTTGTCAAATTTCAGGTTCAGACTGTCCACCTTTCTTTCCAAGTCATTGTGCACTTTGACTTCATACATCTTTCCTCGAGAAGTGGATTCTTTTATCATTTTAGCTGGAGTCTCAATGTCATTTTGGGACAGAGACTCTTGCTGCATGGAATTTTCACTGATGACATCAAAGAGTTCCCAAGCCTCTTCAGCTGTTTTGTGGAGGTAAGTACCCCCACATGAGGCATCCACTATATCCTTGCTCTTGAAATCAACTCCTTGGTAGAAGCTCTGGAGAAGCTGCCACTGAAGAATTTGATAGTATGGACATTGCCTCAACAGTTCTTTAAACCTTTTCCATGCCTCATGAAAATGTTCACTTGAGAATTGAGCAAAGGAAATTATGCTCTTCCTCAACTGGCTGGTTTTAGACATAGGATAAAATTTAGCCAAAAATTGGCATTGGAGGTCATTCCAGGATTGTATGCTGTTTGCTGGGAGCATGGAGAGCCAAGATCGGGCCTTATCCTTTAGGAAAAAAGGAAAAATCCTCATTTTGGTGGCTTCTTCTCCCAAGCCAGCAATATTAAATGTGGTGCATAAGACAAGGAACTCATCTATGTTCTTGTATGGGTCTTCTTTACTTAGCCCATGGAATGATGGCAGCATTTGGATGATTGAGGATTTGATTTCATAATTTGTTTCTGCTGCAAGAAATTGAATGTAGAAGGGGGATGAATATACCTTGGTGCATAGTATTCCTTCAATGTTCTTTGTTGCTCATCCATCACAACTGGCTCAATGTTAACAACAGGGGTTTTTTGTGTGGTTTGCCTAAGTCTAAGGGCTCTCTCTATCTCCGAATTTGGAGGTTTTAAGTTAGGGTTAATAGACCTCCTACCCAGCATGCACACACACAAACAACAAGTAAACATAGGCACTTACAACACACTTAAAAAAATGATAAACTAAATTACTGCTAAAACTACTGCTGAATTTAAGGCATTAACAGAAAAAAAATATAAAGCAAGGGAGAGGGGATGCAAACTAAGGCAACAAGCTGCAGTTGCAGCTTCCAACTCCTCTTTTTGCTGCTATTCCAAATCTGCAAAGACCAAAATAAAGTCAGTAGTACTTTTTATTCAAACATAGAAAATGCAATAAATGAAATAATAACACACAAAATAAAAACTCAGGTCTACTAATTAGATCAAAGATCCTTGTTAGCGGTGCCAAAAACTTGTTTATTTTAGATTGGTTGTGCTTTTATTATTGAAAATATGGTGAAAATATAGCAGCAAAAACAAATTAAAAAGGGGAAATAAAATGGAGTGAAACAACACTTAAAACAACAATCTAAAACACAGTCCTGCAAGATCCAGGGCCTGTTGTAGCAAGTTTTGATAAGAAATGGTTGTCCCACAAGGAACTTTGATCTAGAACCATAAGGGTTGTATAGTAGGCCTCCAGATCTGGCTACAGATCTAGCAATCCTAACCTACACTAGAAAGCAGGGATAAAAAAAGGGAGTTTTAAGGTGTCACAGAACTAAAACTAAACCTACAAGAAAATTATAGTTCTATACTACAAGAAAGGGGTTTAGAAAGAGGTGGAAATAGGTTTGGAAAATAAAATAGAAAATGGGTGAGAAGTAATAAAATAGGGACTGATATTTTAACTGAAACAAGGGCTGGTATAACAAGGAAAAGGCTATAACCACATCAGTCCTTCATTTGGCTGCAAGCACAAATGCAAGGAAGAATAATCCAATTCTTCCCAGAGATATGGACCAGTCTAAGGCTATGATCTGTCCACTGAATGGTCATAGATCATTCCCAAAGATATACTCCATTCAAGGGATAAAAGTCAGAACAAGGAAAACTACTGTAGCTACTATGGTTGCCTGGCTACAAGCTCATGCATCCATAGGGGCATACAATCCATAAAAATTTTAAAGGAAATAAGAGCATTACAAATTGAATGATTCAATAAAAATAGCTATGCATTGCATACAAAATACTTACAATGTCAGCCCTCTAGGCTACAGTCAATGCAGAGATCTATGCCCCTCACAAGGTTACACAAGTCTTGATTACAGCATAAACATAGTCCCATCTCTTACAAAAGAACTTAGCCAGCAAATGCTGAGCTAAGGAGAGAAGAAAAAATAAAAAAGATGACCTAATCGTAACCCTAGAATGACCTAAGCCAGAGCCAAATTAGGTTAAAATGTTAGGTGCTTATTTCTGCTAACATTATAACTTATATACAGTTCTTCCAAAAATATCTTGCTCTGGCCAATCAGAAAATAGAAGATAAAAATGCCCTATTTTGCAATGCTGTCGTGGCCCATTTGTGATCAAGTTTTGCCTCGGGATGTGGGAAATAGCTCAGCACCTTGGGGTGTGCACCCTAAATATTATGGAATCCCAAAAATGTCCCTCTATATTGACTGAGAAGTTGGGAACCCGTGCCTAGCGAGGCTAAGTGTTGCCTATTTTGCATCTCGCGTGATTGTCGCGTGGTTGGATTACAACTGAAGAAGGCTCGCCAGGTTCATAGTGATGCAACTTAAGTAGCTCGTGAGGATGAGGCTCCAGGTGGTTCAACTCGCGAGGACCTCGCCAGGATAAAATGTAGCTCGCGTAGTTGCTCGACAAGATGAAATTGAACTTCTCGCATGGCTGGATCAGTCTTTGAACTATGCGAGATTCGCACGAGATCTGCGTGAGAGGACATTTTGGGCATTTTTTTAACCGCGTGAGGGCCACATCTGCTTCTCTGCCGCTGTGCATAGCCTGCTACAACAGTCTCCTCTACTTGGGTCTATCCTTCTTTCTTCTATTGGACTTCCAAGGCCCCTTTAGGTAAGCCAAATAGTCCCAATGGTGGGGGCCACCATGGTGTACTCTATGTTCTTCAATCAGCTGCAAACCTTGGCTTCAAAACTCTCTTCTTAGCCTCCAAAGTGTGGATTGTTGCACTAAGCTGCAACTTTATTCCTAACTATAAAACATGCTCAAGAGACAATTATTAAATGGCTCACAGGTGTAGTAAAGGCTAGGTTAAGAGGTGAAAAATGATATTTTTCAGTGATTAATAGTCATATGTTCTTCTGAGTCGCTTTGACCTCTTCTCTGGGCGTACTAGATTGGTTGTCTTCTGAAATTGCAGGCTCCTCTCGAGGTTTGTGATATTTTAACATGAAAGCGCATACCCTACAATGAGGCCGGTACGGTTGAGCGATATAGGGATACCCCCATGGGCACTCCCATCTCGTAAATAACTATTTGGGATCAGTGTCATTATCAGAGTCTGAATCTTCTTGCTGGGGGGGGTGTTGACCTCTTCCTCGAATAACCTTTGGAGGTCTTTGCCTAGTTGTTCTTCTAACTTGAGAGTAGGGAGATTTAGCCAGTAATCTTTGTCATCGCTTGGTGGTGGATGCCATTCTTCATTTGATGATCTTAAGAAAATTTGGAGTGGTGGGGATCCTAGTGATTGAGGGGCTTACCGAATGCCAATCAGTACTGCTATAGGGGCAACACCATTCTCCCTTGTGTATGGAACCAAGGTAGTACTGCCAGTTGTAGTCGAAGTACCTTCACTCCGTATCCTCATCGAGTTAGGTCTACCGAAAGTCAAAAGAGAAAGGTCCCATTTTAAATAGCTAAACCTGATCGATGAGAAGAGGCTCCAAGCTTTGTGTCACACCCAGGTCTACCAGGGAAGAATTGCACGTGCTTACAACAAACGCATTCGCGCCCGAACATTAAAAGTTGGTGATACGGTACTCAAGTAAATCTTCCCCTCTCTTCACTTAGATAGGAGAGGGAAATTCAAGCCTAATTGGGAAGGGCACTATGTCATCAGAGAAGTACTCCCTGAATACAATGGATAGAGAATACTTTCCTGAGCTGATCAATGTTGGGTATGTGTGACGATTCTACTCCTAAGTCTCCTACGACAAGGTAAACTCTGATCATACTCAAAACTTGTAAAAATTATCCTCGAATCTCAGCCTTGTTAGATCTCATTTAACTACTAATGTATGCTTTTAATTTGTGTTGTATTACAACAGGTGTAAAAGTGGGTTAACTGATAAAAGTGTTAAAAGAGCAAAGTTATAAAGAAACCCGAAGCAGCAACAAGAAACCAAGGAGATGTAGCTGGAAGGAATGCTTTTAAAGGTCAATTGGACCGATTGAAATTGAAAATTCAACCGATCAGGATAACACAGTAGAGGAGGATCACAGTTGAAGAGAAGAGAGCCAAAATGGACCAGTCAAAGCATCATAGCCGACCGGTCAGAAAGTTGGAAGCTTCAAAAAAATGAGATGAGATCGGTCAGGACTTAGTTGACCGGTTAGAGATAGAATGAGCAGAGCGATGAAAATCAAGAGGAATATCTTGACCGATCAGAACCCAGTTGATCGGTCAGGAAATTAATGAAAACTAAATCCAACTAAATTCAACCGGTCACAGGGGAGTTTCTGAGCGAAAAATCTGGTGCGACAGCTGCAAATTTGGTTCGACGACGAGATCTTCTCCGAAAATCTTTTCTAACAAGCTGGATAACTCCAAAACAATGTGAATTCCTTTCGGATTTATCTTCCTTGGAGGATTTTTAGGATCCATGGAGATTACTTGCCATGTATACTTGTTCTAGGGCCTTATGATCTATAAATAAGGACCCTAGGTTAGGAATAAAATAGCTTTTAGCCCTAGGGCTTCTTGCTCGTAGATTTAGGGTTCGATTAGTTCTGAAATAGAGAGAGTTTGATTTTTTTATCATCAGGAGGAAGGCCGATTTAGCAATGATCAAGGGTTCCCGATCGATGCGTGCTTAAAGCTTCAGGCTGGGATCTCTTGTAAATTTTAGATAAGTATACAATAAAGTTTTGCTTCTTTTTTAATTTTTAATTTCATTTTAATAGTATGATTGCATCTTGGAGGTTTCGAGAGTCATCAAGAACGAGTGATTGTAATGGTTTAGTTCTATTTAATCTACTCTTATTGGCCTGGTAGGGCTTAGGAACTAGATTGGATAGGATACTCGCCGACGGGCTAAGACCTTGTAGGCTAGTCTTAGTTGGTTACGTGTAACGATGCCTTGACGATTAGATCTATCTAACTCGTGATTAGATTTATCTAATTTATATACAAAACGACAGACCGTATAGCCTGGAGCTAGGGTACTTGGAATTCATGATAGAAAAGAATAGGTTTTATTATTTACGGATCTGAAATCCAAGATAGATTCCTGACCGCTTTCTCCCCTCTTATTTCAAAACTATTTAGGTTTTCTTTTATATATTTGAGGATAATTTAGGAAATCTAATTTTACAAAGTATTAATATAAAACATAGGTTAAACTGATATAAACGACAAGTCCTTGTGGTTTGACACCCTTGTACTCACCCTAGTACATCCGAACTTGTGCACTTGCAAGGTTTCAAAATAAAATGATAAAGCACTGATAAAAATGGATACGTGACTGCTTAAGGGCCCCTTAAAAGAGGCCATAATTTCAAAAGCCAAATAACCAAAAATATCCATGAATACTCACACCCTTTGCTACACCTGTTGAGCCAATAACCAGTCTTTCATAACCCCTTCTAGAAAAAGAAAAAAATGTATACACTAAAATAGAGAAACTCCCAAAGTGAAAAGCGAAAGAGTTATCATCAAAATAAAATTAAAAAAATTAGAAAAGCAAAATCCCAAAAAGAATATTACTGAAAAGAAAGCAAAAAGAATGAAAAAATAGAAAAGGAAAAAAGAAATAGAAAAATCAAGGGGCATATATAGCAAAAATTCCCAAGGAAGAGGTGTATTACAATGACAGGAACCCAATCAAGATGACCCTTTTTGTATCTTCAAAATTCTTAACCTATCCCCTTTTAACCCATGACCACGATTCACCCCTGAAGAAAGCCCTCTTTAAGGTATATGAGTAGTCATGATATCCATTAAGTCAGCACAAGCCAAGCTGAGAGACAACAAAAGAAACTTTGCCCAACCGGTTATGACGGAATTCGTGTCTAGAAGAAAAAGAAAAAAAAAAATTCTACATGCTCAAAGCAAAAGGGACTTGGTGAAAACCCGCAAGGGTGCCACGGCTAAAAAGAGCAAGCTTGTGCGGACCAGGTGAAAACCTGAAAAGGTGCCTGGGGTAAAAAAAAGCATAAATACCTAAGGACGTAGTGAAAACCCGAAAGGGCACTACGGGTAAAAAAGAGGGCGATAGCTGGAATGGCAAAAACCCATCTTGGGTGTTGTGAGTAAAAAGGCTGTTAAAGAAAAATTGGAAAAAAAAGAGAAAAAAAGAAAAATCAGTCACTCCTTTGGATTGCATTTTCAAGTCATCCGGTCTCTGATAGGGCCACTTATGTTAGCTCAAATTGGGTCTAGATCAAGTAGTTTCTCAAACTACACCATCAAACACATGACCCGAGGTAAGGATAAAAGGCTACATTAGTACAAAGGATGGACGTCCCCACCTTGGCAAAAATTTACACCTCGCTCGAACCCAACCGCGTGAATGGGTTCAACTATTCTCAAAATGGGACCTGTTACTTCCTTTCACACTCAAGGCATCACACAAAAATAAATAGAAAAGAAAAATGTGTATACCAAAAAAGATTTCCCTTTTTCATTTTGTTTCTGTACTTTACTGATACCATATCACAAAAAGATAGTCGGTGTGTGGCACCCTGCTTTTTACCTTTACAGTTTGAAACGAACAAAAACATAAAAAAATACATGTATAAAACAAAAAAAATATATCTGTCAAAGGGGTTTTTATACCCCTTCCCTGTGGTATTTGATTTGTGCTAAAAAGTATGTGTAGGACAAGGTCATCGGCCCAATTCACACTTCAAGTCACAGATCTTCTCAAGCAAGGTGTCCTCACGATTATTTTGATCAGTCATCCACTGACCATGAAGGCCCTTATAACACTTCTAGGAAGCATCAGTAGAGCCGAGAACCTCCTGCAAAATCCCTTCCAGACGAAGGGCCTCACGATCAAAGCATCAGCTCTCACCTGCTCCTTTTTTAGGTGCTCCTGCAGTACCTGCTTCTCATCTATAAGTAGCTCTATCCGGGTCAGGAACGCCGCTTCCTTTCTCAGCTAAGGTCCCTCCAAGCTAGTGCTCTCTGCCAGGTCAAGACATTGTGTAGAGGACGTCACAGTAGATAACCAGGCCTCATACTCTAGAGAAGTTAAGATAATGTTTTCCTTGCTCCAAATCACACATGTGCGTCGATTGACGCGTTTCCCAAACACCGCTATCTTCTCTAGATCCCCTGAAGACCCCTGAGAGAAAACCAAACTGCATAGGGGAGGTCTTGTGTAATGTCACAAAAATTGGACCTTTGAACAGTAGGTCTCGATGTGCATGCTTGACTGGTCACACACTGAAGAAGATAAAACATTAAAATATTGATGTGGATTAATTAACCTAGTTGTGGATGAGAAAGAAAAGATTTAAGTGTGTATGAACCATTAGTGAGGTGGTGTACGCTGAAGTACGGTGTATGTGTTTAACACTTAAGTTAGAAACTTTAAGTATAAAAGACAAGGTGTTGAGAGAAATAAATTCTTTTGCTTGGTTGTTGTGTATTAAGAAAGAGAGAGAAGGGAGGCAAGCTTTGAATGCGCACGTTCATAAGTACGGGGAGTTTAGATGGTGCATGATATTTCAGATTTCGGATCGTGAAAAATCTGAGGCTCCAATCATGAACCTTGATTGAGCTGAGCACAGGGATTGAGAAAATTGATCAATAAAGAGGTAAGAATTATGATTTAGTTGTGTTTGACATGTGTATGGCTAATTGGTTAGCATGTGGGTAAGAATTAAGAAGTAAAGAGGTTAGGTTTTGAGAAAATGAGTTTTTAGAAGTTAAAGCCCGTGAATGTGCTGAGTCTGACAAGACTGATCGATCGAAATAAGTGAACGTTCGATTGATTTTGTCAGAGAAAGGAAGGGTGTGAGTTTTTGAGGAAACCGTTCGATCAGAATTAATTTCGATCTAACGAATTGAGGAAACCATTCAAGCAGTTTGGAACCGATCGATAAGAATGTGGCACCTGAGTAAGGTTGGTTTCTCTGTAAACCATTTGATCTTTTTGGAACTGATCGAGCGATTTGGGAAAACCGATCGATCAGTTTGAAATCAATCGATCGATTTTGGTAGATTCATGATTTTGTTTTGAATTTCTTTATGGACTTTAGGGAGACTTTGTACCTTTCTGTTTTACATTACTTCTGATATAGGGACTTTCAAATTGTGTATGTTAGGTATGAGAATGATTATGAGCTAAGAAGCTAGCTTGGATTAGGAAGAGTTTGTTTGGACTTCGTGTGAGGTAGAGAAAACTCCTTAACATGTATATCTAATTTCAACTAGCATGTGCATAATGATATGATAAGAGTGTGCTTGTGTTTTGAGACTTTGTCTATATAATAAATAGGATTTTCATTCACAGCTTTTAACATGTGAACTTTATATACATGAGCACAAAAGGGAAAAGACGTGTGTATATGTGTGCCATGAGAAGTGTGTATGTGACATCAAAAGGGTGTAATTATGTGAATGTGCCATCAAAAGGATGTGTATAAGTATGTGTGTGAACTCTTTGAAAACTTTGAACTATTATAATTACTATAATCTCACAGTGAATAACTATAAGTTAAATTTGCACTTTGATTTAAGGTTATGTGGATACCCAACCAACACGGCGAGAAATTCATGATCGACACAGCGGGATATCTGTGACTGGTATGGCGGGATATCTGTACAAATTGGGCTCCGATAGGGCGAGATATCTGTTCTTTGATTTCCAATTTGTGGAAATACTTTGTTCGGCACAAGCCTCCTAATGCGAAGGAGCTTGGGCATTTTGTGCAAATGGTTCATGTGAACGACGATGGTGGGTATTTCCATCGGGGGCTCAATGCTATATTGCTCAAGGGACTATTTAAGTGATTAATTTAAGTTCTTCCTTTGAATTGAATTAAGTTTTGTGAAATGGGAACAAGCTTTTTGAAATTATGATCAATGTGGTTTTGAAACATGCATCAGTTATTCGTTTTGTCCATTTCTATGCTTTTCACTTGTGATTTTTATTAAGGAAAATATGTTTTGAATTATATCATGAAAGATATGTGAGATGTTAAAGATGTGCATGCTATTACTTTTTCTATTTGAGCTATGATGTAGCTCACCCTTCGACTATATGTCACAACTTCAGAGGTTGCTGCGGTACCGAGGATCTAGATTTGGAGGATCCTTTCTACGTGTCTTTGGAGGAGACTGAGCCCCCTCCTGAGGATTTCTTTTAGCGGACATGGCTATGCTTATTTTGAAATTTTGTGTGTAAGGCTTGGTACGTCCAGCCATGTTAAGATAGAATTGATGCAATTTTATGATACAGTATTTCTTTTATGAACAATCCTTGGATGACTATGGTTTTTCATTGATGGTTCGGTTCGGTTCTTTTGCTTATGCGATTGGCATGGGATTAGAACCATCTTTTGGGATCATTTTATTTAGTTCATCATTATATAGAAATGAAGATTTTTTTTTTATGATGACTCTATTTGTTTAGTTAGACTTTAAATTTTGTTTCCGCTTTACGTGTGGATGTGCCAAGTGTTTGGTGTATTTCGGGATCGACCTTTGTGTCGATCTGATGGTGCGTGTTTTCGGGTGTAGAAATTCAGACTGTCATAGTTGGTATCAATGCTTTTTGCTTTAGAAATTTCTGACAAGCCTTAGATATTTTTATATTTGAGATGTGTCAGAATATAGGGACCTTCTACTAATGAAACTTTTGGTTTCATATTACAAAACGCCATGTCTGCTAGAGGAAGGGACTGACCAAGGGGTGGCCATAGTAGGAACTTGAGGAGTGGGGATGAAATTCTCACAAGTTCAAATAGAGTTCGAATGGGAAGTAGAGAGATTCCGAAAAGTAGTATTATGGAGAATAGGGACCAGGAAAGAGATCAAGAAAGAAATGAAGTAAGAGAAGAGAGACAAAGAATGATGCACACTATAGAAATCATGGAGAATGCCTTGGATCAGCAGGCGGCGTTGTTGGCAGCTAATAATGCCAATGACCATTAGCAGATTCCACCTATACCTCCAGTTACTCTTATTCCACCACTACCAATACACTCAGCATTTACAGAGTTTCAGAGGACGCATCCTCCAAATTTTTCAAGGCAAGCAGAGCCAATGAAAGCTAAGAACTGGCTCAGTGAGATGGAGAAGATATTCAGTGTAGTTACATGCATTGAGAATGAGCGAGTTAGGTGGGCAGCGTTTATGTTGGATGGAGAGGTAGGCCCATGGTGGAAGTCTGTGTCTATGATCAAAGCACAAAAGGCTCCAGGCGTATTATGGACTTGGAATGAATTTGTGGAAGAGTTCAACAAGCAATACTTCCCTAGGGTAGTGCGAAATCAGATGGAGGTGAAATTCCTTCAGCTAGAGCAAGGGAAGATGTCAGTGAGAGAGTACGGAGTGGAGTTCATGAGACTCGCACATTTTTCTCTTGAGTATGTGGTCTCAGATCTGATGAAGGCAAAGAAATTTCAACACGGCTTAAGGCCGAATATCAGGGGTAGAGTTTTTGCTTTTAAGTTGGAGACATACGGAGCGGTCATGAGCACGGCCCTGTTGGTAGAAGAAGATATTGATGACATGTATCGGAGAAGAGATCAACAAGGAAAGGGAAGGATCAATCAGAGTAGAGTTTGCAACTACGAGCCGGTGAATAAAAAGCCGCGATTCGTAGCACCTATCCAGAGACAACTGATTTAGACCAATTTTCCTAGGCCATGGCAGACAAATTACTCTAGGCTACCTATGCCTTCGTCTATGAGACCTATTCGTTATGAGAGCCTTGTAACCACTACTGGAGTATCAGTCACATAGGGTTTCTCTAGGGCAGCATCATCCACCCCTATTGAGACGTGTGTCAGGTGTGGCAAGTCTCACAAGACATCCGATTGTAGACGGGGTACAGGCGGGTGTTTCAAATGCAGGAGGATGGGACACATGATCAGAGAGTGCCCAGATATGCAAAAAGAGAGAACGACATCAGCTCCTATGCCTAGGCCGTTGCACACTAAGAAGCCTACGGTAGTACGAGCATACGCTGTAACCGCCCAGGTTGCCCAGAATAGTAACGATGCCATCCAAGGTAAAAATTCTTTTATTTTTAATTATTTTATTCAATTTAAATTTAGATAGATAAGGTGTATCAATATTAGTAAATAGTTTTTAAATCTAACCTCTTACATGCTTAACTTTTGATGCATAAGTGATCGTGAAGTATGTGTATGAAATAGGTACTTTACAAATATACGGTAAGGGTGGTTTTCTGTGCTATGAAGTAAGAGTGTTGATAGACCCAGGGTCTACCCACTCATTTATTATGCCTGAGTTTACAGAAAAGATGAAGGTCGTTTTAGAGGCCATAGACTTCACTTTGGCAGTGTCAATCCCAACAGGAAATTCCGTCAGTACTGATATGGTGTGTTGGTCTGTTGTCGTGGCCCTTAGAGCTTACGATAGTCATGAATTAGCAGTGGACTTAATCCTATTTGATATGCAAGGATTTAATGCGATCCTTGGCATGGATTAGTTATCCACGCATCGTGCAAGTGTCGATTGCCGGAACAAGGTGGTTACCTTTAGAACGAATACGAGGAGATCATTCAGGATCCTAGGAACGCGATTGACTTTTGTGTCGCTTATCTCTGTAGTCAAAGCAACACGTTTGATAAAGACGGAATGCAGTGGTTTCCTAGATTTCTGAAAGAGGACAAAGAGGAGAAGAACATTATAACCGAGATTTCGATTGTAAGAGAATTTGAAGATGTTTTTCCGGCAGCGGCACAGGGTTACTGTTAGGCTATTTTAGAGTGCTTGCTACTGACTTTATTGAAGACAGTGATGAGAATGGGGTGAATGAAAATGAATGAAAGGTGGATTGAAAATGACAGAGCAGCAAGCCTAAAATATGCACAATCCTGTAAGATACAGGGCCTGTTGTAGCAAGTTTTGATAAGTAAGAGTTTGTCCCACAGGGAAATTGATCTTAAGCTCCAAGGGAGCCATCTTTAGTAGGCCCTCCAGATCTGACTACAGATCTGACAATCCTAAATGGAAGGGGATTTAGGGTCACTAAAATCTAAATTCTAAGGTATCCTAATGTCTAAACTATAGAAAGGGTTAAGAAAGAAGATGGAGTGAGAAAATAAATATAAAAGGGTGAGAAGTATGCTATTAGGTTCAAATCTGATGGGCTTCATGACTCAAATTCAGATCTGCTACTATAGAAGTCATGTCCAGTGGCTACACTATCACCACTGAGGAGAAAGAATCCAACTCATCTCTGTGCCATGATCCAATCCCTTTATGGCTATAACCTGCCCACTTAATTGGTCACAGATTATCTAGTTGGGGAACCATAGTCCAGAGATGAGTCAGAACAAGTTTATCATTGTAGGCACTACTTCATCCAGGCTACAAGCACAAGAATCCATAGGGAACCCCAACCTCTAAAGTGCTATGTGTGGGGCTAGGCCTGTATGGGAGCATGTTAGCCCAGACACATAGAACTAGCAAGAGTTTGAGTGCAGCCTTAGATCCAACTGTCCACCACTTTAGAGAGACTGCAGTGATCCAGTCGCAAGCCTACAATCTCTATAACCAAACCAGATTTGCTATCTGATGGCGGGTCTATACACATACAGGGGAGTTTGTCTCAGCACAATCTCTCACAGGGCTACAAGCACAAGTGCAGAGAAGAATAATCCGTCTTGAGTCTGTAGGTTGGCTTCACCCTAAGGCTATAACCTATCCACTTAAATGGTCACAGACTATCCCAGAGGCTATCCTCCTCACAAAGCTCAAGGTAGAATAAGAAACATTGCTGCCACCACCATGTTCACAAGGCTACAAAAGCTCATTGCTCCCATGAGGACTTCAGATCTAGTGGGTCCTGTGGTGGGGCTAGGCCTGTATGGAAGCATGTTAGCCCAGACACATAGGTCACTTGGATTTGAATAAACCATGAAATCAGTCCTCCATTGCTTGCAATATGTCCTAGCAATGGAGGATCTCAAGATAACAACCTTGTACAGAACAACTCACAAAAATCCCATAGAAGTAAAACACCCTGTCATGAAACTCCATTGATATACTCCAAATAGTCATACAAAGGCATAGCCAGCAAATGCTGGACTATGGAGAGAAGAAAAAGTAAAAAGGAAACTACCTAAAACTTACTAGAAATATGTAGCTATTATCAGAAGAAGAAGAAGATAGACTAAATTCTATTCTAAGTAGAGAGTCCTCTAAACCTAAATCAGGCTTAGGTTTATATAGCAGTTAGTTTGGCGGCGCATTAGGGTTAGGAAACCCTAATTTTGATGATGCCACATGGCCTAATATTGTCCCTTAGATGCCTCAGGGCGCGTGCATGGAACTTAGAGCATTGGAATGCGTGCCCTAATTGCTGGAAGTTCCCAGAATGTCCTTTGCAGAGGTGAGGAAGAGTTAGAGTTTAGAGCCTCGCCAAGTAGTACTAGTTTCCAAGATTGCCGCGTGGTAGCACGGTCTTCGCGAGGTTGGATTAGCTTGAAATTCTAGCCATCGCGGGGTTGTCTTAGTTACAGCTGAAGCAGTGGCGCGATAGAGCATTTATTCCTCACTGGATTGCTCTGATCTTCGCGGGATTGCACTTTCCTTCTGAATGGCACGGGAATCACGTGAGCAATTTGATTCTGAATGGATCTTCGAGAGGATCCTTGCAAGGACGTGATGTGCATTGGTCTCTAAATTGTGTGAGAGGTTTTTTTCTGATGTTTTGCATCCCGCGGCCACTGCGCGATAGCTGCACACCGAAATACCTGGAGGTCTCTCTCCTCAGTTGATCTGAGTGAATTGTGCGAGGTTTGTGAGCTGCTTTCTTGAGCTATGCGAGACTGCGCGAGCAGTTATATTTGAGCTTCGCGAGAGCTGCGCGAAGTATGATTCTGAAGCTCCTCTGTCACTCAACTACGTGAGAATAGTGCGGGCAATTGGAAATGAAGGTTTGGGAGACTCGCGAGGACTATGCGAGGCTTAATTTCTGAATCCTTTAAAGCTTGTGAAAGCTGTGGGAGGTTCAATTCTTGTCTGGGTTCAGCTTTCATTCTTCTGGGGGATTTCTGGGGCAAAAGTGGGCTCCTTAACAGGGTTTCGGCCTTATTGCAGCTGCTGTTTATTACCTACAGAAATGACTTAACACACATTTATTAGATGGCTAAGGGTCTAACAGAGGCTAAGTTAAGGGGTGAAAAGTGGTACTTTTTATGTCTGAACAGTTACCACCGAATAGAGAAGTGGAGTTTTCCATTGACTTAGCACCGAGTACGGAGCTCATATCTAAAGCACCATATCGAATGGCTCCAGTTGAGTTGAAGGAGTTGAAGGATCAATTACAAGAACTCCTAGATAAAGGATTTGTAAAACCTAGTGTGTCTCCTTAGGGAGCACCGGTCTTGTTTGTGAAGAAGGACAGGTCGATGAGATTGTGCATCAACTATTGTCAGTTGAACAAGGTGACTATCAAGAACTGATACCTTTTGCCTAGGATTGATGATCTATTCAATTAGTTACAAGACACAAGATTCTCTTCCAAGACGACTTGAGATTTGGATATCATCAATTGTGAGTTATAGTTGAGGACATACAGAAGACAATGTTTAGAACAAGATATGGACACTACGAGTTCTTGGTGATGCCCTTCGGATTGACATATGCATCGGTGTCATTCATGGACTTGATGAATCGAGTGTTTAAACCACACCTTGATACTTGTGTGGTAGTGTTCATAGATGACATTCTCATCTACTGGAAATCTAAGAAAGAGCAAGAAGAGCATTTGAGGATTGCTTTATAAACATTGTGTGAACACCAATTATATGCAAAACTCAGTAAGTGTGAGTTTTGGTTGGAGAAGGTTAGTTTCTTGGGGCATGTTGTCTCAAAGGACGGTGTTACCGTGGATCCAGCTAAAATCGAGAAAGTAGTGGAATGGGAACAACCAAAGATTGTGACTGAGATTTGTAGTTTCCTTGGTTTGGTTGGATATTACAGACGATTCGTAGAAGGATTTTCAAAATATCTGAACCACTCACTAAACTTACCAAAAAGAATGTGAGATTTGAATGGACTGAAGAGTGTGAGAAGAATTTTCAAGAATTCAAGAAGAGACTAACTTCAACTCTAGTGTTGGCTATTCCTTCAGGCAGTGGAGGGTTTGCTGTATACAGTGACGCTTCACATAGTGGTTTAGGTTGTGTGCTCAACCAGAATAAGAAGGTGATTGCTTATGGGTCGAGACAACTTAAGGACCACGAGAAGAATTACCCAACACACGATTTGGAACTAGCAACAGTGATATTTGCATTGAAGATATGAAGACATTACTTATATGGAGAGACCTTTGAGATATTCACTAATCACAAGAGCCTTAGATACTTGTTTATGCAGAAAGAGCTCAATATGAGGCAATGCAGATAGATGGAATTTCTCAAGGACTATGATTGCTGTATTCAGTATCACCCAAGGAAGGCTAATATGTAGAAAATGTACTAAGTTGGAAGAGTTTGGCTCTATTATCTAGCCTTATTATGGGGAGTCATAGATGGAAACTATTAGAGGATCTTTCCTTGTATGACACGAGGATCAAGGTACAAGCTTCAAGGGCCTTGTTGTCCAATATTATAGTTCGACCGATGATCTTTGATCACATTCATGAGTTATAGATGAAAGATTTAGAACTGGTGAAGATCATACAGGGTGAACTTGATGGCATTAGACCAGATTTCTCCATCAAGGAGGATGGATCACTCTTGTTCACGGGACGTCTATGTATACCGATCGATGCCGATCTTAGGCAGACTATTTTAGATGAAGCCCATAAGTCTAAGTATGCTGTTCACCCTGGTAGCACAAAGATATATCAGGATATAAGGAAAAACTACTGGTGGAGGGGTTTAAGACAGGATGTTGCTGAGTATGTGTCAAAGTGTTTAGTATGTCTACAGGTGAAAGTAGATCATAGACATCCGACATGTTTATTGCAGCCTTTACCTATACTAGAGTAGAAATGGGAGTCGATCTCTATGGATTTTATAGTGGGATTACCACGGACAACGAAGCGACACAATGCCATTTGGGTAGTCGTTGATCGATTAACCAAGTTAGCACACTTCTTGCCATACAACACTATGTGTACGGTAGGGAGGCTTGTAGAGATGTACATGAAAGAGATAGTCCGATTATATGGTATTCCAGTTAGTATTATCTCAGATCGTGACCCATTATATACTTCAAAGTTTTGGCAAAAGTTTCAAGAAGGAATGGGTACAGGGTTAGACTTCAGTTCGACATTCCACCCCCAAACGGATGGACAAACAGAGCGGGTGAATCAAATTATAGAAGATATGCTTAGAGCATGTATTCTTGATTTTCAGGGATCATGGAATCAATGCCTACCATTGTTCGTTAAGATCTCACCCATGAAGGGTGTCATGAGATTTGGAAAGCGTTTTAAGCCCAGGCTACTTTGGACCCTTTGAGGTTTTGGGCAGAGCTAGAGAAGTAGCTTACAGAATTGGATTACCTCCACTATTCGACAAGGTACATAATGTCATTCATGTGTCTATGCTTAGAAAGTATGTGAAGGATTCAACTCATATTTTGGATGATCAACCGCTTGAGCTGTATGAGGATATGTCGATGATAGAAGAGCCAATGCAAATACTTGATCGGAAGGACCAAATCTTGCGTTGGAAGAACATTTCATTAGTGCTTGTCAAGTAGAGAAATCACCTAGCTGAGGAGGCCACTTGGGAGCATGAGGCAGAGGTTAGGGAACAATACCCTCAGTGTTAAGTGATAGTTGAGATGAGTTGTAATTTTGTAAATTTTCTTAATGATAATGAATATAAGATTTTCTATGAAGCTGTAAATGGATGAACATATTAAGAATGTTTGAGTACAAGTTTGAAGGATGCAATGAAGTTTGAATGAAAAGCAAAAGGTTTGCTATTTTCTGTCAAACCGTTCGATCGTAACCTAAAACCGTTCGATCAATTCGACAGAAAGAGAAACGCAGTCTGTCTGTAAAAGCTGTTCGATCGAAATCACCAAGACATTAAGCCAAATTTGGACTGATAGAATGAACTATGAAAATCGTTCGATCGATTTGAAACCGTTTGATCTAAATATGAAAACCGTTCGATCGATTTGAAACTGTTTGATCAAATTTGTCGACCAGTGCATTTATGAGTGGAAACCGATCGAATGATTTTAAAACCGTTCGATCAATTTTGATATTATATATTTGGGACATGCATTTTTAGTTCAAAAAAATTAGAAACTAAGTTTTCTTTTTGGGGGTTTTTCTTGTATTCTGATTTAGGAGACCTTCAGACTTCGATTCAAAGCTTTTGGAGCTCAGATCTTCACAAGGATGAGACCTAATCACTTCAAAAGGTAAACCCTACCCCTTTTTGAGAATTAAATTGGTAATTTCTCAATTTTACCCTAGTTTCTCTTAGTTTTTGGAAAACCCTAGTTCCTTTGGTTTGTTGTGGTTGTAATGGCACCCAAAACTCGACAAACGTCGAAACAACCCTCATCACAACCGGGTTCGTCGCAACCACAACCACCACGACCATCGATACCACAACCACCACAATAGATAGTGTCGCAGCCACCACCCCAACAATGTGAACAATCCAATGAGTGGTGGGCTGAGAAGGATTTTAAAACCAAATGGATTATTGATAAGAAGTTTTTTGCAAAGTGTGAGGAGACACATTCGGCTATTAGGTACATTACTAGGGTCGGTTTTGGAGGGTGTACTCCAACCTTTTAATGAGTACTACTATCCTCATCTTGTGAGGTTATTTTACCAAAATATGTATAACAGTAATATATAGAGGACCCTTTGAACCAAAATAGATAACAGAAATTATGAGTTTACCTATTCCGATGTTTCCGATGCCATGGAATGTTATGAGAAGTATTGTAGCGAAATTGAATTGACGGAGCCTTCCCAACGCCTGTGGACTATAAGATTGTGGCAGAACAAATGACCTATGGCAGGCTCGGGTCTGGTTTAGCAGTCAAGAGAGTGGATTTACCGCATGAGTTGTGGATGCTCGATATAATTTTCAAATGTAATTTGTACCCGTTGCGGCATAAGACAGAGAGAGTAAGAGAGATCCAAATGGCTTTATTTTCTGTGATTAATGGTCGATGGTTTTGTGTGCCAAAGGTCATTTTTGAGGGTATGAAATGTGCTAGGAAAAAGATGTTAGAGGGGGCGGCGAAACCCATTGACGACATACCCTATGCCCGTCTTATTTCCATTATGATCGAGGACTATGCCGGTGATGACACGTAAACTCTTTCGAAGAGCGAGCTAAAATTGACCGACAATGTGAAGCCCTACACTATGAAGGAATGGAACAAGACCTACAATCAATTGATAAAGAGAACGCGAGATGAAGTGCAAGTGCTACTTGAGCTACAAGACTAAGAACAACCTGATCATGATGCACCAGTTCAAGATGAGCCGATTGCTACAGTTCCTCCCCAGCAGCATGGTCAGACCCATGCACCACTACACCTGAGTGCCCCTACACCTACCATTGCCGATGTCTATGCTTTGTTGGCTGAGAACACACGCCTGATGACAGAGAGCTATAGTCGGATGAACCGCTGGCTAGACTATCATGATGCCTTGCATGTCGAGGCTATGCGCTTATGTACCCGACTGACTATTTACAGTGCATGGCGGCGACTCAAGCATGGATTCCGGAGGTGTTTAGTTCTGTGGCGGATGGACACGATGTGGACGAGGACCAGCCGGGTGATGCCATGGCGGGAGTGATAGTTATGGAGTCTATGGTTTTCTTTTTGGTGTTCAAAATATTACTTTTTGAGAATTTTGTAATTTAAAATAGGTGAAATTGGACGTAGGTCCTTTAGAACTATTGTGGCATGGTTGCTACCTGACAGTGTAGATAACTTTTTGGATGTGAGTGAATGGTAAATTTACTTTTATGAAATATTCGAATGTGCATATTATTATCTTTAGAGGATGTGCAAGTTGTGAATGTGCTTGTGTGCAGGTACAATGGACGGGTTAAATTGACCCACATGGTTTTGTATGTGATGCTGAATACCATCATTTGTTGTGTGATGTGTTTTGTTGTTAATTAGGTGATGGTCTAGCCTTGGCTAGCATTTTTAGATAAATTATGACTTGATGAATCCTCGTTAAAGGATTAGATTCTCTAGTAGGGGGGAACCAGTTGATTATTAGGTGCCTTGTCTATGAGTACTTGACTCCATAGGGAGTGACAAACTGGGGGACCCTTAGTCAATTTTTGGAGACATAAATTCCTAAGGAGGAGAGAATGTAATGCCCCAAAAATTGGACCTTTGAATAGTATGTCTCGATGTGCGTGCCCGACTGATCACACACTGAAAAAGATAAAACATTAAAATATTGATGTGAGTTAATTAACCTAGTTGTGGATAAGCAAGAAAAGATTTAAGTGTGTATGAGCCATTAGTGAGGTGGCGTATGCCGAAGTATGGTGCATGTGTTTAACACTTGAGTTGGAGACTCTAAGTATAAAAGACAAGGTGTTGAGAGAAATAAATTCTCTTGCTTAGTTGTTGTGGAGTTATTAAGAAAGAGAGAGAAGGGAGGCAAGCTTTGAATGCACATGTTCATAGGTATGGGAAGTTTAGACGGTGCGTGAGATTTCAGATTTCAGATCGTGCAGAATCTGAGGGTCCAATCATGAAACCTAGCTTGAGCTGAGCATAGGGATCGAGAAAATTGATCAACAAAGAGGTAAGATTATGATTTAGTTGTGCTTGACATGTGTATAGTTAATTGGTTAGCATGTGAGTAAGAATTAAGAAGTAAAGAGGTTAGGTTTTGAGAAAATGAGTTTTTAAAAGTTAAATCCCGTGAATGTGCTGAGTCTGACGAAATCGATCGATCGAAATAAGTGAATGTTTGATCGGTTTTGTTAGAGAACGGAAGGGTGTGAGTTTTTGAGGAAACCGTTCGATCGGAATTAATTTTGATCGAACGAATTGAGGAAACTGATCGAGTGGTTTGGAACCGATTGATCAGAATGTGGCACCTGAGTAGGGTTGGTTTCTCTCTAAATCGTCCGATCATTTTGGAACCGATCAAGCGATTTGGGGAAACTAATCGATCGGTTTGGAATCGATCGATCGGTTTGGACAGATTCAGGATTTTGTTTTGAACTTCTTTATGGACTTTAGGGAGACTTTGTACCTTTCTGTTTTACGTCACTTCTGACATAGGTACTTTGAAATTGTATATGTTAGGTATGAGAATGATTATGAGCTAAGAAGCTAGCTCGGATTAGGAAGAGTTTGTTTGGACTTCGCGTGAGGTAGGGAAAACTTCTTAACATGTATATCTGATTTCAACTAGCATGCGCGTAATGATATGATAAGAGTGTGCGCATGATTTGGGACTTTGTCTGTATGATAAATATGATTTTTATTCACAGCTTTTAACATTTGAAATTTGTATGCATGAGCACAAAAGGAAAAAGATATGTGTGTGTATGTGTGCCATGAGAAGTGTGCATGTGACATCAAAAGGGTGTAATTATGTGAATGTGACATCTAAAGGATGTGTATAAGTATGTGTGTGAAATATTTGAAAACTTCAAACTATTATAATTATCACAAACTCACGGTGAATAACTATAAGTTAAATTTGCTCTTTGATTTAAGGTTATGTGGATACCCAACCGACACGACGAGATATCCGTGACCGACACGGCGGGATACCTGTACAAATTGTGCTCTGGTACGATGGGATATCTGTTCTTTGGTTTTGAATTTGTGAAAATACTTCGTTCGGCACAAGCCTCCTAATGCGAAGGAGCTTGGGCATTTTGTGCAAATGGTTCATGTGAACGACGATGGTGGGTATTCCCATCGGGGGCTCGATGCTATATTTCTCGAGGGACTATTTAAGTGATCAATTTAAGTTCTTCCTTTGAATTAAATTAAGTTTTGTGAAATGGGAATAAGCCTTTTGAAATTATGATCAGTGTGGTTTTAAACATACATCAGTTATTCGTTTTGTCTATTTCTATGCTTTTCACTTGTGATTTTCATTAAGGAAAATATGCTTTGAATTATGTCATGAAATATATGTGAGATGTGAAAGAAATGCATGCTATTATTTTTCTCTCTTGAGCTATAATGTAGCTCACCCTTCAACTATACGTCACAAGTTTAGAGGTTGCTGTGGGTACCAAGGATTTAGATTTGGAGGACCCTTTATAAGTGCCTTTGGAGGAGACCGAGCCCCCTCCTGAGGATTTCTTTTAGCGGACATAGCTGCACTTATTTTGAGATTTTGTGTGTAAGTCTTGGTACGTCCAGCCATGTTAAGATAGAATTGATACGGTATTTCTTTTGCGAACCATCCTTGGGTGATGATGGTTTGTCATTGATGGTTAGGTTTGTTTCTTTTACTCATGCGATTGGCATGAGATTAGAACCGTCTTTTGGGATCATTTTATTTAGTTCGTCATTATATAGAAATAGAGATTTATTTTCTTTATGATGACTCTATCTATTTTGTTAGACTTTATGCTTTGTTTTCGCTTTACATGTGGATGTGCCAAGTGTTCGGTGTGTTCTGGGATCGACCTTTGTGTCGATCTGAAGGCGTGGGTTTTCGGGTGTAAAAATTTGGGCTGTCACATCTTGCCACACAAGGCTCATGTTTGGCATAGCCAAACTGATGCGACACCAGTGAAGGGAAGTAATGGGTACTATCAGTCAAATCTAGAAGTGTGATACCCTTGTGAACCCAGGATCGCACTATCGAAAAAGTTCCATCAAGCCAGGGAAGCCTCCACAGAAGCTCAAGTTCGGTCAGCCATAGGCGCACATCATGTGTATTCCCTTGAGGCAGCCTGGAGCATCATCCTAAAAAACATCTGGCAACCTCTCCTTGCACCACATAAAAACCAGGCACGGATCCCAAAATAGTGAGATGCTCACCAAGCTAGATCTGAAAAGAACTAGGCATCCCTGAAAGTTCTCCACTTTGCCTAAAGCAAATGCATCAAGCCCTCGAGAGAGCTGGCCAAAATAAAATTAACAATGGAACGACCCTTTTCAAGCTCCACCAGTACGTTATAGAGTGCGAGAGAGAAGCTCCCCCCATGTAGAAAAGGACCTCTGAGAGAAGACCAGAGTAAAAGCATTCATGTTATAAATATTTTGGGTCGGCAATTTTCGTAAACTTTCATTGTCAAAAATTTCACCGAACACCTAGTGGGCCCACCGGCAAGGCTAAAATCATGTGGATGATCTTAGCATAGCCTGTCATCGACACCACCTTGGCGAGACAACGATGAAGTTCCTAGCTCGATAGAATAGCCATCTCTTCAAGGGTCGGTGACAACTCACGAGTACCAAAACGGAAAACATGGGCTTCTGCATCCCAGTGCGAAACTGCTGCATGGAGGAGGCCCCAAAATGGGGGAACATCAAGAAAAGTGGAGAGGTGGACAAGCCCAAGTTGATCCAAATCCGCAAGCTCGCCTTTGTTTAGACTGTCGAGCCATTGCTTGAGAAATCTGGGTCCTACACTCAAAGAGGGAAGAGAAAAAGCCCCAATTCCCCCCGAAGGAGCGGAGTCGTGAGGTGGGTCCATGGTCATACAAAGTTGTCTCAATGAACTATGAATCGATGTAGAACGATGGACCCACCCTTGGGAGGAAAAGATAAGAAAAATGGAGTGAAAATCAAAACCCAACAGAAAATACAAGGAAAAAGAGCCATTCTCGAGCCTTATCGGCCCACTGATGAATTTTAAGGCATGCGTGCATGAACAAAAAAATAAGGCATGCATGATACTATGCACACATGACCAAAAAATAAGGCATGTGTGCATAGTATGCACGCATGACCAAAAAAATGAAAAAAATGAAAAATTGAAAAAAGAAAAAAGGAAAAGGCTTGTTTAGGGGACCTGTGTTAAAACTGCTTCATTTTTTACAAAAGCATCATTTTTCCATTACAAATGGCACCCTAGACCACGAGCTGGTGACTTGTCTGTTATTGTGTATTATAATTATATTAAATTCAAGTCTTAACCTATTGCAAGCGCACAATGGAAATTATAGTACTAGCATAGGATCGTTCCCATGAGGAAGTTCATTATCTTATTAATTTTTATTTCTATCTTCTATCTAAATCTCTATCTTAAAAACTTTTGTTTATCTTTAAGATTTCCTAATCTACTGGAGAAATATGAATAAAAGAATGGTTTTTTAAACTAAAGTGTATAAATATAAATCCTAATCCTCCTTCAGATTAAGGTTGTCAATCTTAATCTTTAGCTTATGAATATTTATAAAAATAAATAGTACCGTTATACCATATATCTTGTCTCCTAGCATTAGTCGTCAATCAAGTCTAAGATCCTATCAATATAGATTTAATCTAATCAACAATCAACCAGAAATTTGGGTGTCAATCAAACTCTAGCAAACTGAAGATGGAAAAGTAAAAATCGTTACACTATTCTGTAAATTCTAACCTGAGTCATCAATTCAAATTAAAACTTGGAGATGTTTACAAAGCAAAGTAAAATATATCCTTCACCCCTTAGCTGCAGTCGTCAATTGCTCCTCAGAAATTACAAATATCTACACTAATCTTCAGCATGCAATTAAAGTCGTTAATTGCTCTTGAGAAACCTCTGATATCTAATCTACTCTAACTAGTATACACTAATTTGATCGGAAGAAAATCTAACCTTAGGCATCAATTGATGATAAAATTCTTCAATGCTTATTCCTATGCCGAGCCCTCTTATTTATGATCATAAGGAGTCGGTTTACAATGATCTAATTCTAATAAAAGAAACTACTAAAAACAAAAATATCCTAATAACTCTAATTCCTAATTTTATCTTTCCTTGCTTTCTTTAGTTGATGCACTTCTAGAATGTTCTTTATCAAGCAACAGTAGAGTCATGATTTAGATCTTCATGAATCTTCTTAGATCCATGGTTCATCAGACTTCTAATTGCAGGAGTCTTCTAATTCTGGATATGGTAGTGATAGTTCTCACGTGATCAGCAACAACAGCAATAGTAGGAAAGCTTATATTTTTGGGAAATCATAAATAGCGATTTATTTCTTTATGGCTTCTTTTCTGGAAAATCGTAAATCACGATTTTCTATTTTCAGTAGGCTTCCTCACAGTTGATGATTTTCTGAATTATGCTTTATCGCTTTTCTCCTTTTTATCTCTTTTGAAGAATCGTAAATTATAATTTTCTGACTTTCAGGAGTGGCAAATCGTCTTTTTCGCTCAATTATTTTTCTTATTACTTTTTGAGTTTATTTTGACAAAGATTAACACTTAGGCTCTAATTTACTACTTATCTCTAATATCTGCACATCAGTAACTCATTAGTAGCAAACTATAGTCTAGCATCACTAAATTAAGGGTGATAAAATGGTAAATTATTTGACTGATTAGTTGGGGCACCCAATTTATCCATCTAACCTACTTACTTTCTTTACAGGTGCCATTGTCACAATAGATGAAAAGAATACATGGCTCTTGGCTGTTTCGGCCACACATAACCCTGGATCATTTTCCCAATTTTCAAATGGCACCCATCCTGTAGAAGAGTACAAGCTGCGATTCCAGTTCATTCCCATCCAACCAATTACAAGCAGATAGATCACATCAAACCTCCCATGCCTAGAAACCCTAGAGGGCCCTGCACTTGAGGTCCCGGAGGGCTCTGCGCCAGAAGTCTCGAATGGCCCCGCTCCTGCTGTCCCAAAAGGTCCCGCACTAGTGTCTAAGCCTAAGGCCCCCCCTACCTTGAATTGAAAAGAGAAAAGCTCAATCATCAGTTCAATGATCATAATAACTAAAAAAGAATGAAGAGGAAGCTAAAATTACCTGGCTAAGCAGACCCCCGAAGGCCATGTAGTTGACACTGGGTACAAATTGCGGGAGGATGCACCGATATGGGAGTGCCTCATACACCCTCGATAATCCACACCTTGACGGAGGAGGCCCTCCGTTTGCCACCCCCAATGATGAAATTACTCTGTAAGCTCCTTGATCATATCCCCTGGTGCCAATACATCATCAGGAGGGTTCATAGGAATGACAACGTAGGTGCGATACTGATGGGCCAACCTCTCTCCTAGGTAGTAGACCTGTGTCAAGGAGCCAAACAATAAGATAACTTGACGATTGATAAATGCCCAGGATTGCCCAATAGCATGCTGGTCTAGGAAGGGGGAGCCTGTGTGAGGATCAAGCACTACTTGTTCAAGAAAAAAATAGCCAAATGGTACCTTGGGGTCTCAAACGACGTAAGGAAAAGGATGAAAAGAGTGACAAACCCTACTTTGGTAGCATCATATCGAAGTGGGACCTCAAGCCCAGCTCCAGATGACTTATCCCTACATCCCTGCGGTGATTAGCATGCCAACAGCTCATCTGGGGATAGGTGACATCCCCTAGGAGGAGGAGAGGGCAATTGGGCTGAAAATAGAGGTAACCCCAAACCTGAAAAGATGAGTGTGCAACCATGGATCTTGTGGACTTGTCATGACAATGCGCTCATAAAAATGGAGTTGCCACTTAGAGCTTTTGGTGTCCCGGGATACCAAAATCAATACTATAAGCACCGAAGTGCAAGATATGACTCCGAATCACTAATCAATGCCAAAGCCTCTAGGGTAAGGACTTCGGTTATCAATCAGGAAGGTGTTAGGCACCCGATCAACCCACTCGTAAGCGGTCTCTACTACATATATATATATATATATATATATACAAAGGGAGAAAAATGAGCGGCACTTCCTCTTACTCGAAGGCACTCAGATCCTATTGGACTCTCTGCAAACATCGACGACATAACGGCCCAAATCTTAGGATAGAGGAAAAGTAAAAAAAAAAAGGTAGAGGAAAAGAGGGGAGAGTAGGAGCTCTCGAGCCCTCGTAGCACCATCGCCGGATCTTCACGTGAATACAAATTCCGGTGAGCTTCCGAAGACAAATGGGTAAATGGGTTAGAGATGTGTTCTAACTTGCTATGGCTTGGGAGTGATGGTTTTACAGCCAAAGTTTCAAGGCTTGGGAATGATGTAGCTAAGGGTGTAATAGTATGAGATGGATGGGAACTAAGGGTTTAACCTAGAAAATTAGGAATGGTGAAGGTGAGGGGATAAAATGCTAGAGTTTTCTCTTTAGGATTTTTCAAGTGTCCTTAAACAAGAGGGGGGGGTCTCTATTTATAAAGTTTGTGGTGATTAGTGAGTCATTAACTCACTAATAGGTTTAGAAACTAGGTAATGGGAAATCTAATGTTTTTATGTTTTTTAAGGGCTTGGAGGATTGTGAATTGAGCTTCAATGGTGGATGATAGGGTGAGTAATTAAATGCCAAAAGGGTGATATATAAGGTTAAAAAGGGCATTAATGTCCTAAAGAAACACACCCCAAACTTTGGGGTGGTCCACAAGTCAAACCCAAGATGTCAAATTCGGCCATTTTTGAACAAAACAAGGTTTTTAATGCTTTAAGAACCAGGCATAGCAGACAGAGAAGTTGAGATCCGTGGGGGGGGGGGAAGTTTTGGAAAGGTCATATTGGCTAGGCATGCATATTATGCATGCCTAGCCAAATTTTGTCAAAAAAATTCCTAGGCATGCATATTATGCACGCCTAGACCATTTTTGGCAGTCCACACAAAATTTGACTTGTGGGCCAAGGCTGGGTCCACTATGGGTCCTATGGGTCTTGATATAGGGTTTTAAGGGTCTAGGATGGTTTCGAGTTAGTTCCTAAGGGGTTTAATTTAGTTCTTAAGGGTTCGGATTAATGCCTTCGGAAACTCAGGAGTATGCTTTTCTCGAAGCACGTGTCAGTCTGACCTTGGGCCAATTTTGGGTGTCTATAGATGCCCCTCTTTGATATCCGATCACTAATGATCATATGCCAAAGAAAGAGACATCCGAAGAGACCCAAGGCATCTCTCTTGGATCCGTCGTATTCAACGAGAACCTCAAACATTAATTGGTGAAAAGATGGGAAGCAATTGAAGCCCATACCATTGGGAAATTGTCCGCCGCTCCAAATTATCTGTCCCCAAGTGCTTAGTGACATTTTTAGGCATAACGATGTGATGGTATGATTGATGATGCACGATGCTCAAGTTTTGTATTAAACTTAGTAACCCCGCGAATGGGAGGGTGATCAACTCATACTTAAAGATTGGCGTAAAGCAATGACGCGAAGATCCAATAATTTTGTGCTCAATCTTATGAGGCATTGATTGCTGCACCTTGATTGGTCACAGGTGCTCCTACGCGAGGTAGGGTTCGAGTTTTTTGAGCATACTCATCAACCCCGGTCTTTATTTTGGCACAACTACATGGGCGAAGAGAATATTGATGTCGAACTGCCTTTTAGGATGTGTTCAACTTAACATGCCACTCCTTATTTTTTTTTTGTTTTATATATTTTTCTCCTTTTTTGTTTTTTTAATTTTTATTTGTTTTTCTCTTCTTATCTTTTTCTTTTGTTTTTGCATTCTTGCAGGAGTGCCTAGAAAGAGCCGGAACGAGCTGCGGCTTTTGAATATGAGGGCCTTCGTCTGGATCGAGTTTTGAAAGAAGTTCTCGGTTCTACTAATGCTTCCCGAAAGCGCTACAAGGGTCTTCATGGTCGGTGGGTGAGTGACCGAAATGGTTGTGAGGACACCTTGCTTGAGAAGATCTGCGATGTGGAGCTCGAGTTAGGCATCTGACTTGGTCCTGCACATACTTTTTAACACAGATTAAATATCACAGGAAAGGGGTATAAAATGCCCAGACAGATTTTATAGATTGTATTTTTTGATGTTTTTATTTCTTTTTCAAACTGTAAAGGTAAAAAGCAGGGTGTCACACCGATTATCTTTATGAGATGTGGCGCAAGCAAAGTATAGAAATGAAATGTAAAAGGGAACTCTTGGCATATACATTTTTCTTTCCTATACTTTTTGTTTGATGCCTTAAACGTGAGAGGATGTAACGGGGGTTATTTTGAGAATAGTCGAACCCGTTCATGCGGTTGGGCCTGAGTGGGGTCTAGCATTTTACCAAGGTTGGGACGTCCATCTCTGTGAATTGAATTGACCTTTTATCCTTACCTCGGGTCATGCATTTGACGGCGCAGTTTGAGAATCTACCTGATTAGGACTTGATTGAGCTAACATAAGCGACCCAATTGATAACCAGATAACTCGAATCATGTAACCCAAGGAGTGACCAATTTTTTTTCATTCTTTTTCTTTTTTTTCTTTCTTTTAACCTTTTTACTCACATTGCTTAAGATGGGTTTTCGCCATACCCGTTATCACCCTCTTTTTTTTTCCTGTAGCACCTTTTGAGTTTTCACTATGTTATGGGTATTTTACTTTCTTACCTCAAGCGTCTTTTCAAGTTTTCACTTGGTCTGCACAAGCTTGCTCTTTTTACCGATGGCACCCTTGTGGGTTTTTACCATGTCCTTTTTACTTTGAGCTTGTAATTTTTTTTCTTTCTTTTCTTTTTTCCTATGGATGCGGATTTCGTCATAGCCAGCTAGACAAAGTTCTTTGTTATCTCTCAGCTTGGCTCATGCTGACTTAATGGATACTATGACAGCTTGTAGACCTTGAAGAGGGCTTTCTTCAGGGATGAAAGCCATGGGTTTAAAGGGATAGATTAGGGATTTCAAAGGTATTCTCGGGTTTAAAAATGTTTTCTTGATTGGGTTCCAGCTGTCATAATACACTTCCTCTCTGGGGGATTTTTACTGCACATGCCCCATGATTTTTTTTCTGTGTATTTTTTCTTTGCTATTTTTTCTCTTTCAGCTTCCTTTTCAGGCATCCTCTTTTTGGGATTTTATTTTTCTAATTTTTTTTAGATTTTTGATGATAACTCTCTTTTCTTCTTTTTTTTGTTCGGTATCTACATTTTCACTTCTTTTTCACTCTTTTTGGGAGGGATTTATGAAAGAAAGGCTATTGGCTCAACAAGTGTGGCAAAGGGTGTGAGCGTTTAGGGATATTTTTTGCTATTTGACTTTTGAAATGATGGCCTCTTTCAAGGGTCCCTTAAGTAGTCACGTATCCATTTTTATCAATACTTACCATGCTGTGGGAGACTAGGAGCAGAATCACCTTACGTATCCAGCGTTGATTGGCTCAGGAAAGTTCTCTCCATCCATTGTGGGGAGGCGAAGTGCATATCAAGGGAGTACTTCTCTGATGACATAGGGCCCCTCCTAATTAGGCTTGAATTTTCTTCTCGGATCAGAGTGAAGAGAGGGAAAGATTTTCTTAAGTACTATGTCACCAACTTTTAATGCTCAAATGCAAACACGTTTGTTGTAAGCACGCATGATTCTTCCCTAATAGACCTGGGAGTGACATAGAGCTTGGATCCTCTTCTCATTGACTAAGTTCAGCTGTTCGAAATGGGATCTCTCTCTTTCAGCCTTTGGTAGAGTAGACTCAATGGGGATACGGAGTGAGGGTACTTCAACCTCAACTGGTAATACGGCCTTAGTTCTATACAAAAGAGAGACTGGCGTTGCCCTTGTAGTCGTCCGCATCTTCTCAAGGATGCGGATGACTGTCTTGTTAGAAACTTCTACGGCTCCGTTAGATTGTGGTACGGTGACGAGCAATGATGTTTGATTTTGTACTGCTCGCATAAGGCTTTGATGCACTTGTTCATAAAGTTGGTACCATTGTCTGTTATGATAACCTTGGGCATGCCGAATCGACAAACGTTGTTATTCTTGGTAAATTTCTCGACATGACTAGTTGTGATGTTTTTGTAGGATGCCGCCTCTACCCATTTTGTGAAGTACTTGATGGTGACGATGATGAACTGATGTCTATCAGAAGCTTTTGGATTGACCTTTCTGATGTCGTTGAGGCCGCCCCATGTGAAAAATGGCCAAGGAGTGGTCATGCATTGGATATCTATGGCAGGTGCATGTATTAGATTGGAGTGTTCTTGAAATTTATAGTACTTCTGAACATGCTGGCCACAATCAGTCTCCATGGTGGTCCAGAAATATCCTTGCCGTAGGATCTTTTTAGTAAGCATGTGCCCATTGACGTGGGCCCGACATACTCCTTCGTGGATCTCTTTCATGATGTTTGCTACCTCACTTTTAGTTAGGCATCGGAGCAAGATACTGTTATATGATCGATTATTGAGGCACTCACCATAGATGACGTAGTTCAAAGATAGGTGCTGGATGGTTTGCCTGTCTATTTTGGATGTGCCTTCAAGGACTACTCGCGTCTCGAGGAAGTTCATGATATCTGAGAACCATGGAGGCTCATCATCTGGCTTTACTGGTCCCTCGATCTGGAGGCAGAAGGCTGACTTATTTCTCTGTCGGATCATGATTGGCTTTACCTCGACACCATAGGGAATTTTGACCATCGATGCCGAAGTTGCTAGTGCATCAATGAAATGATTTCTCGCTCATGGGACGTAGGAGAAGGTAACATCGTCAAAGCACATGATCAGATCTTCGAGGTGCTCATGGTATGGGATCAACTTCTCATCCTTCATTTTCCAATCTCTGTTGGTTTGACATATGATTAGTGTGAGTCACCGAATACCCTGAGATAAGTCACATTTAGGTTAAGAGCTGCCTGTAGGCTAGCTACGCAGGCTTCATACTCAGCCATGTTATTACAGGGGAAATTGAGCTTGATGGAGACTAGTATATGAGATCCCTTTGGCAATATTAGAATAGTGTCAACTCCTTAACCTTCTACGTTTGATGCCCCATCAAAGTGCATTACCCAGGATTCTTCTGACTCCTTTGCGTCATCCTCTATCATGAGCTAGATGTCCTCATCAGGAAACATAGTTCTCATGGGTTCATAATGAGGTAAGGGGTTTTCTACAAGATGATCAGTAAGTGCCTGTCCCTTGACTAATTTCTGGGTGGCATAGGTGATGTCAAATTCTGATAAGAGGAGCTGCTAGCATGCAGTCTGTCCAGTGAGAGCCAACTTTTTGAATAAGTACTTCAAAGGGCCCATCTGTGCCAAAAGGAGTACTGCTTGGGAGAGTAGGTACTGACGAAGCCTTTGTGTTGCCCAAAAGAGAGCCATACATGCCTTCTCTAGATGAGAATAACGTGTCTCGTAATTAGTGAATTTCTTGCTTAGGTAGTAGATCACCTACTCTTTTCTTCCTGTTTCATCATGCTGCCCTAGGACACACCCCATCGAAACTTCCGTCATAGAGAGATACATAAAGAGTAGTCTCCCGTGGACTGGTGGTATCAAAACATGAGGATTAAGGAGATAGCTTTTGATCTTGTCGAACACTGCTTGACAATCATCATTTCATTCAACAGGTGAGTTTTTCTTTAGTAACTTGAAGATCAAAGTACAAATAAGAGTGAGCTATGCAATGAACGGACTAATGTATTGTATTCTACCCAAGAAGCCTCTGACCTCTTTCTCGGTAGAAGGTGGTAGCATTTTGACGATAGCTTTCACTTTCACCGGATTGACCTCGATGCCCCTTCTACCGATGATGAAGCCTAATAACTTTCTCGATATAGCAAGAATGCACATTTCTGAGGGTTCAGACATAGCCTATACTTTCTCAGTCTTTTAAATAGTTTTAGAGGTTCACCAGGTGATCACCTCTCTCCTATGATTTAGCGATCATATCATCGACATACATCTCAATTTCTTTGTACATTATGTTGTGGAACAATGTGGTCATCACTCTCTGATATGTTACCCTAGCATGTTTCAACCCGAATGGCATGACTCAGCAATAGAAGGTTCCCTGGGTGTGAAGAACGCTATCATTTCTCGATTCGCCTCTGCCATTTTGATCTGGTTATACCCTAAAAATCCTTCCATGAATGAGAGCATCACCTGCCTGTCAGTATTATCGACCAAGATGTCGATGTGTGGCAAAGGAAAGTCATCTTTCGGGTTTGCCTTGTTAAGATTTATGAAATTGATACACATGCAAACATTTTCATCTTTCTTCGGTACTAACACGATGTTGGTTAACTACTATGGATATTTGGAGATTCTAAGGAATCCCGCATTGTACTACTTGATGACTTCATCTTTTACTTTTAACATTCATTCGGGTCGGAGACGCCTCAACTTCTACTTGATAGGCTTAACATCTGGATACAATGGCAACACATTCTTGACCAAATTGGTGTCCAAACCAGGCATATCCTTGTATGGCCATGCAAAAATATCTCGATATAATTGAAGGACATCAATCATGCCTTTTCTTTCCTCGAGAGATAGTGACGTTCTGATCTTGGTGGTTTTAGGATCTTAGTCTCTAGATTGACATTCTTGATCTCTTCAATGATTAGGGTGTGGCCATTCTCAAAATCGGTGTATTGCTGAAGGAGCTCGGGGGGACGCTCCTCTATTGGGACCTCATCCAGATCCGTGACTCCTACCTCTACTTGTATTTCTACAGGAAAGAGGTCGATTTCACATCGGGCTCATTCTTCATTTAAGGCATCAATTTTCTTTTTCTTGAGAATTTTAAAAGATAATATTTTTGGTTTGTTTGGTATTTTTTCTATTTTTTTGGGATTTTTCTTTTCTTTGAAAATTGGCCCTTGGCAATGAGGGTCTCTAAACATGCATGGCATCACTTGACAAGGGCTATTCTTGCTTTTTATAGGTTATTTTTTTTGGAAAGTTGGTGCCAAATGTTAGGCCACCAGATGCTTCCAGAGTTATAGGCATTGAAGCCCAATTCCTTACTTGGGGCGTTGCGCCCTTACCATGCTCTATGGAGGAGGTGGACTGAGGTGGAAGTCCAAAGTTCGCCTTCATCATGTTTACCATAGTGTTGGTATGTGCTTTTTCTGGGTCCCTTTTGGTCCCCAAAAAGAGTGGCCCAATTCAATCCAAGTGGATTCTGGCTAAGGGTGATGGAGTAATAAATTGGGAAATATTAAATTGCTGAAGGAAAAAAGCAAATTTTAAATGAAGAATACCTGAGTTGATGCGATCGCCAGCTATAGATATTTATCAATGCTGTAACACGTCAGTGATCACGCTTTAAGAAGAGCTGGGGCTTGCAGGTTGAACTCCTTTACTGAATCGTCAGCCTGCCAACTTCAGCAGCTGTTGGTTGCCTTGGGGTTTAGCTAGTTTGGTTTTCCTATTCCTGCTGGAAGTCTAATTAAACTAGTCTCCTAATCCAACTGGAAGTCTAATTAAACTAGTCTCCTAATCCTACTGGAAGTCTAATTAAACTAGTCTCCTAATTCTACTAGGAATTTAATTAATCTAGTCTCCTAATCCTACTAGAAGTTTAATTAATCTAGTCTCCTAATCCTACTAGGAGTCTAATTAAAAAAATGGTTGTGGCCTGTTATGCTAAGGAGGATCGGCCCCATTCCCGGGTACCCTCCGTAAGCTCCCTTGGGCAAATCGGGTGGTTGGGTTTAAAAATCAGAGGTTAAGGAACCTAATTGACTTTAGGCTGAGTGCTTCCTCCTTTAATACTATTTCGAGAATCAAGATTAACGGGCTAGTGTCGCTAGATTGACTACCTGGGGCTCTAGGGGAAAGGTTTGCAATTCTAGAAGTTTAGAAGGTAGCTCGACCCCTTTTGGAAGCCCTAGAGAGAAACTCGAATCTTCTCAAAGGGAGAAGTCTCGGACAGAGAAAAATAGTAAATTGGTTTTTTTATGGATAAAAGTAATTTAAAAAAGCCTGAGTTTGAATTGATGATTAAAAGCTTAGAAAATTGAGAATTTAAAATTTTAGAGATTATGGATTAGGAACTAAGGACTGAAATCTAGAACTTAAGAATTAAGAACTGGAATCAGAAGTAAGAACTAGAATAAGAAATAGGGACTGGGATGAAAATTAAGAACTAGAATTAGAACCTAGAAGCTAAGACTTAGAACCTGAAAATTAAGAACTAAAAAAACTAGAAATTAAGAGCTAGAGCCTGGAACCTAAAAGTTTACTTGAAGCCGAGCGATTCTTCTTTCCTGCTACAGAGAAGACTTCGAAACTCCTAGGAAGGCCTAAGCTCGAAAGGAGAGAGATTGCTATCAAAATTGGTGTATTTTGGTCAAGGTAGGGAGGTTTATTTATAGGTATATGGGTAATTACGCGCCCCGTGGGAGATGCATAATTAACATATCAAATCTAATGACGTTCCTTATCTGGTGCAGTTAAACGGATTACATGCCCTATCCCGGGCACTTAATATCTCTGAGTCGGTGACCGACTCAATGAGTGACCAGCTGACTGGCTCAGTTGGGTGTCTGAGTGCTAATCTAATTAAAATTAATTACGCATCCTGTACAGCACGTGCAATCAATTATGGTGTTGGTGTGGGCGTGCAATCAGATCTTAAGGCGGCCTCTAGAAGGTTAAGGACCGGTCCATGTTGGATCGATTGCGCGCCGGTGGTGGGGCTTGCAATTGAATTGCTCTCACTCCATAAGGCGCCTAATCCACTCTTAAGGCAACCCACAGGAAGAACAGTCCTGGTCCAAGTGGGACCAATTGGGCGCGAACTATGGGGCATGCAATCAAATTACTCGTGCTGGACAAGGAGCACAATTCAGGACTTTCCTTGGGTTAAGTTGGGTCCGAATCACAAGGCTATTATTTCAGCCTGTGCTTCGACCATATACTAATGTTTTAGTATATAGTCCCCATATTAGGGTTGTGGGGTTTGAGTCATAGAGCTATTATTTTAGCTTGTGTTCAGCCATATATTATTGTTTCAGTATATGGTCCCCGTGTTAGGGTCTTAAAGCTTTCAGAGAAGGTAAGTCCCTTTTGAAAGTTATGGGCAAGGTCAAAGGTTGACCGAACAGGTTTGTATACTTCAAGAAGAAAAAATTGGGGTGTCTACAGATGCCCCTCTTTGACACATTCTTGCGAAGTAAGAATGCGTCGAAGAAGTAGACACCCCTCTTTTGAGGTGCCTTCTCATTTCTTTTGAGAAATCATAAATGTGAATCGGGGATGCTGACATGAAATGCTTAGCTTTTTTATCTATCAACGCAAGCTAAAATGGAGCATTCGAGGGCCTAGTGGTAGTTGTCGAAGGGCGTATCAACTACCGTGGATGTAAGGGGCATCTCGTCGCATATCGCGACTTGCTGCGAGTAATAGTCAGACGGGGGAAATTGACATATCCTGATCCATGGGTGCAAGGGGCATCCCACCGCATATCGTGACTTACTGCAAGGGATAGTCAAATGAGAGGAAAGTCAACATATCCTAGTCTGTAGGTGCAAGGGGCAATCAAACTGAGGGATATTTGACACAATCGAGGTACCGGGGGGTGTCATACGATTGTCCAGAGACAAGGTCAAGTGACCGGATAATAAGATGTAATGTCATGTAATGGTGAAGGATTTTGCAAGTCATGCCAGACCGGGCGCGCCATTGCTCACACCAATGGCGCTTCAGGTGTCCTTTTTTAGTGGACATTTGTGATTTCTCAGAGTTGAGCGTACTTAGTGTTTGGTTTACTAGGGGAAAGAATAGATTAGAGTGGTGAGAGGTGAATTTTGATAGACAGGAAGTCTATTCATTATTAGTTTTTTTTTTTTTTTTAAATTTGAAAATTTAGGGATTTTAACTTGAGATCAATTCGATGGTAAATCTGTGAAAAATATGACTTTCGAGACGTTGCTGAGCAAATCCAACGAAGCTGGATTTGTGGACCCGACCGTTTGCGTGGTTGTCAAGATGACACTTGGTATGTTGGATGCTCCGTCTGACTTTCTCAATGGATACTGATGATTGTCTCTTATGGGAGGACTACAGTGATTTGTGAGTTGAGGGAGACAAGTTTTGAAAACATTTGAATTAATATTATCTAACTATAAAAAAAGAATATTGAGTATAAAGGGGTGCTTTACTTACCTGGTTTATCGATAGGAGGCTTTTGCTTGTGGTGGGACTGGCCGACTGTTGCCCCCTTTGTTGTGTTGTGATGGGACAACCGAGATTTTTCTCTCCTCCTTCTAGTTGGAGCTGCTATTGTTTGATGTGCACGATTACTTGATAAGGTGGGAGTGTCTGGGGGGTGGAGTTGTTGGAAGGATTCGGGCTCTCTGTGGAAGCATGCAAAATCACACAACCACCCACATCATTTGTATCAATGGGCTTTATCACCTTCAAGCTGCTGAGCTTTTGTTTGAATTTTTCCATATGAACTCAAAGCCTTCTTGTTGGTGTTTATGCATTGTCAAGGTGACTTTCGGTGCTGCATCATATTTTAGTGGGAATGTCGTGATGAAACATTTTGAAGGGGTGTGGTTTGCGATGGAACATTGGTCGCCCCTCCTTTGTGTGGGGTCACGCGATGGGACATTAAAGGGTCTATTCTTCCCCCTCCGCTGATTGTTGTAGTGGGGGTTGATGAGATGTTTGTGACGAGACTTGGTAGTTGATGGGTGCGAAGGGACGTTTGGAGAAGTCTTTCTTCTGTTGGCAAGGGTTTATTTCTGTGATGGAGGAGTCTGGTGACTGCTGCTTGATGGGGTCTTTGAGATTCGTCGCGATGGGGCGTGATGATTTGGAGGGAGGTTCGGATCTGCACGATGGGATTTTGTTGAGCCTTCCTTTCTGGTTGTGTGCCGTAGTGGGTTGGGGCGGAACTTCGATTAAGTGTAATCAGCGGGTCTTGGTTATAGGGCTAGATCGAGTCGTAGCTATATCACGATGGGACGTGTTTATGAGTGTGTGATGGAGTATTGGTTTAGTGACTCTTTGACTATTTTGACGTCGTAATGGGACGATGATGGTGTCTCTTTTCTACGATAGGTGATGTCTTGGGGTCATGACGGGACGCGTCCTTTGGCCTTTGTGATGGGATTTTTAGGAGGCTTATTTTTGGCTATTCAGGATAGGACATCGGTCAAGCCTACCTTCAGTCATGTGGCATGTGAGGTCGTGTTGGTTTTGTGGTCATGATGGGGCATGAGGGCGCGACTAATTTAGGCCAATGAACCTGGGTGTTGGGATTGCATTGGATATGTGCACCCTATCGCCATGGGACGTGGGTTATTGTGGGGATGTTTGATGGGATATCAACAGTTCTCCCTCTGGTCGGTGTGTGAGGTTTTGCGATGGGACAAGGGAGAATGATTTGGATCAAGGCGGGACGAGTAGCGTGATTGGTTACTTTTTCGTCATTAATTTTCGCTCTGTGTTGTGATAGGACTTTGTATTTAGAGATGGGGTTGTGAGTGATGATTTAATTTATTTTATTTTGTCGACTTATTTTGTGCTGTGGATGTTGGGGAGTGGTCACATGTACTTGTGAGTAGGCGATGAGACTCTGGGGAATAATTTTGATCACAGTGGAACGTGAATTCACAATAGGTTGTTAGGGGGTGATTTCGTTGTGATGGGATTATGGGGAGATGTCCTCACCCTTGATTGGTTCGCGATGGGTCAAGGTGATTATGTGTGTGTCGTATTGCGATAGGACGTGTTGTGTGTTTGTTTTGTTAGTGTTTTTATTGAGGGTGTATGCTTATTCCGTTGGAGGTGTGAATTCTGCTTGAGGTGTGTGTTATAGCTGAGAATTGCGCGCCTGAATCTGGGCGTTTAATTCAATTGCGCAACTGGTTGGGCACGCACGATTGAGAGGTTCAGGGGGTCAATTGTGCGTTTGGGTGTATGCATGTAATCTCATTCCACACATCATTTTTTGGGTTTGTGTCCGTTTCAGGTTCTATTTTTGTTTTAAGTTGTATGTTCAGGTCTTAGGTCTTCGTTTTGGGTTGTATGTTCAGGTGGTATGCCTCCGGTGATACTTGTAAAATCTTTGTCATAAATAAAACAGTATTTTGTTTATTATGTTCATTTCATTTATGTTTGTTCATGCTTATTGTTGTATGCTTCTTATTGGTCTTGTTTTGGATGTTTATGGTCCCATAGCAGAAAAGTAAGGAACAACCTAAAAATAAAACAAATGCCCTAGTTTGGGGTGTTGGTCTTGTGACCTGAGTATCGATACCAAGGAGCTAGCGCTCTTAAAAAAAATGTCCCAATGTTAAGTGATGGTAGGGACTTTTATCGGCCTCACAGATGTCCTGGAGTGTATTTGTAGTGGTCCCATGTTGGGAAGTAGTTTGATTATTTTGGCCACATGCCAGGCTAGGTTGTGTAACTATTGAATGATTATCATGTATTGTAGCTTTTAGAAAGATTGAGGTGAATGGTAGGTAACAGGTGATTGCATCGCTTATCATTCGAAAGTTTTCGATTTTATTTCGAAAGAGATATTGAAAGTCATCTGACTCATTATCCAAAGAGAAAATAAAGGGTAGAGGAGAGATAAGGTTTATTGATCTGAGGGTAGCTTCTTATTCAACCAAAATTTGAAATATTAGTCAACTACTTTCTTCTCGAGTGGGAAATATGGTGCCATAATTGAGCTCTCCTTCATGGTCTAGCACCATCAAATCATCAAATTCTATGGTTAGCAGGAGTTTTATCGTCCCGCCATCGTACGACGATATCTAGTAGTGTGAAGACGTCAAGGATGCCCTCGCGACTTGCTTATACTTTCCTAATAAGATTACCAGGAATGCCCTCACAATTTTCTTATGCTTCCCTAAATTCATTAACTGTTAATTCGTCGTATTGCTCTCGCTCGGTTGTGCTTCTTTTCTCTCTCTTTTTTTTTTCTTTCTTTTTTTTGAAGCAGCTATGTATATTTTTTTGAAACATCTTGCTGACGCAAGAATTATGAGATTTGATGAAACCTTGCATTTTCATTTTTTTTGCTCTAACATCAACTCTAATGGCTAGAAGGGTGTGTGAGAATCTAGAGTTTTCTATATTTCAAAAAGAGAGTTTTGCGATTCACTAGTCCTTTTGATCAACTTGCCCGAATAGGAGGGGTGGTTAATGAGTCAGATGATTTTCAAAATGGTTCAAAAGAATAATGACCAATGCATGGCGCATGCCTTGCGATGACTACGAGGGTGATAAATATATAGTTACGCTTGTTTAGGCTACAAGACATGATGATCATTGAGTCGTGATTCCAAGGGTTAGGAAGTCTTTCCCTTGTAGCTATTTTTTGGGCATGTTGCCAAAATAGTGAAAGTACTTCCCAAGTAGAGTTTTGATTTCCTCCAAGCGAGGCGGTCGTGTAGGCTTAGCACTAGCTCCCCGACTTTGAGGTCTCGGTTGGGTAAGAGTTATAGGTGAGAGATATTGCTGGGCAATGTATATATTTTTTTGTTTTGTATATATTTTGTGTGTTATTTTTTTATTTTTGTGGTGTTATGGTGCAACATCAGTTCCTTAACTGGAGACTGACTCAGAAGGTTGAATGGGCGGAGTGGCAGTTGGGTGATCCGTTTCAGGGTCTTCGATCTTTTTTGATTTGATTGATCTGGGTTGAGAGAGAGATGTTATGTTTAGGTTTGTGTTTTGGATGATATGAGATTTGTCAAAATAGGTGTGGTGTCGTTTGATTTCTGCTTTTGATAAATCTTTTATGGTTGGGGCCTCCTTGTTGGGAGGGACCTTCTTTCTTTTTTTCGACGGAGTGAGGCATCTCGTAGAGTTAGGGCGTAGAGTTGTTAGGGCATTTTTCCGGTTGTCGGAAAGTTATTTGCCGATTAAGTTGGAGTGGAATTCATTGGTTTCGTAGAAGTAATGATAAGATAAGGCAGAGGTAGAGTAGGAGGAGAACACGCGACGGCGTAGGCCAAGGCGGGCCTTTCCTTCGTGTGGGGCGGTATGGTTTTGCTTTATTATGCTTGTTTGGTTTTACTCGCACTTTGGGTTTATGTGAGGCTCTTTTAAAGGTTTGTTTGTAATTTTTGGAGGAGGTTTAGTGTCGAGAGTTTGGTGTAGTAGTTTTGTTGGTTGGGGTTCCGTAGGAGTGTTGGTTGTGAGGTCTAAAGCAATTTTGATCTAGGGGAAGCGATTTTAGTTGTGACGTTGATTTGCCGTTTTGATAGGATTTGAGGATCAGGTGGCATGCTGATTTGGATGTTAATCGGGGTCGTATGGTTTATGTCTGGTTTGATTTCGAGAGTGGGAGGGAGGATCGGTTCCTTGATAGGTTTGGTGGTTGGCTTGAAGGTGAGTGGAGTTGGTGTTGTAGGGATGGGTCTGATGATTGGTTCGGGTTCAATGATAACTTTAGTTTTGATAATGGGTTTGTGTTTTATGAGGGGTTCAAGCTGGGCGATAGGTTCGGTTTTGGTGACAGATCCATGTTCGATGATGGGTTTAGATTCGATGATGATTTTAGGTTCGATGACAGGTTTGTATTCGGAGATCGGTTTAGGTTTGATGATAGATTTAGATTTGATGATAGGTTTTGGTTTGATGATAAGTTTAGGTTTAATGACTAGTCTAGGTTTGATGGTAGGATTGGGTTTGAGGTTCAGTTTCGTATTTGATGGAATGGTAAGTTAGATAGTGGGTCCTTATTTTGGAGTTGAGGGGATGATAAGTTCGGTGGCAAGTTCTGTAGGGGTTGATTTATGAGTTGGTTATGAAATTGGCCCAACGAGTGATTCTAGAGTGGGTGGTTCGAAGGTCTGTTTGGTGACAGAGCCGGATTCACAGTTTCGTTTTGAAGTTGGTGAGGTAATGAGTTCGTTAGTGAGTTTAGGTTTTAAAATGGGTTTCGATTTGAGAGCTGGTTCCGTGGTTGGTGGGGTGAAGTGTTTGTTATTGAGTATAAGTTTTAAAGCAGGTGTAGGAATTGATTCAGGGATTGGTTTGAAGAATGGTGGGGCAATGTGTTTGACAATGTGTTCAATTTTGGGGGTTTGTTTCATAGTTGATTTGGAAGCGAGAGGGCTAGTGATTTTGGGGGTACATTGGATTACGAGTTTGGGTTCAGAGTTTAGTTTTGTGATCGGTTTAAGTATAAATGGCGTCGTATAATACCGATTGATTGGTTCGAAAATTACTTCTATAATTGGCACATGAGCCAATTCAGGGATAGTTTGCGTCATTGGTTTGGGCGTCTGTTTAGGAGGTGTGGGGGTTGATTCATTTGTTGGTAGGTTGTCGAATTCAAGGATAGGCTGAGTCGGTTCGGAGATGAGTGTGTTGAGCTTGGCGATGAGTTTGGTGATGGGTTGAGTTAGTCTAGGGGAGGATTCGGTGATAGTTTGGATTTTAGTGATCTTGGTGACCGGTTCAGGGCGAAAGGTAATTTCACATTTATAGGTGCATGAGGCAAGGTTACTTGGTCGTGAGTGAATGGTATGGACATGCTCTGAGGGAGGTTCAATCCTTTGGATCAAGCTTGCCGGGTGAAATGGGGCATGAGTGAGTGAGTGTACGGTATTGTATACAGGTCGAGGGCTTGACGGAGTTTGTTCGAATAACGGGTTGCAGCAGGTGATATTAGTTCTGCGCAGTGTTAGGGAGTTGGTTTTGATTATAGTGTGGGTTTGTGTATTGGTTGGTGTATAAAGGTTGGTAAGGGTGTGTATCTTGGTTTGTGTGTGGTAATTGGTTTTGGTGAGGGTATAGGTTTGGGTATAGATCTTGAGCTTGGTCATATGGGTAGTATGGTTGAGAGTTTGTTTGGTTTTGTTCGGAGTCTATAGCTTCGTTTAGGGTGTTTGTTCTAGGGTTGTTGGACGTCAGTGTGGAGAGATTAAGGTCTCCATTCTTCAGTTGATGTTCTATGCGTAAGGCGCATCGATAAAGGCTTGCGAAGTCGTGATAGTCGCTTAAGATAAGAGTGCTTCGTAGAGGCTCTTGGGTATTGCCAATCACGATTTCCATCGCATCGCTTTCTTTTATTTGATTCCCCGTTCGGGCGATAAGTCTTCTCCAGTGATTGGCGAACGTCGAGAAGTCTTCTTCATTCTCTTGTGTGTATCAAGTCAGCGAGACTGACCTCCTTGGGAGTCAGGTGCTGGTACTGGTCTAGGAATTTGTCGATTAAGTCTTCGAAGGTCTCGATTTTGGCTAGAGGTAAGGTAGCGAACCAGTCAAGGGCTTCTCCTTCTAGCGATCTCTAAAAGTAGTGGATCAGGAGCCCATGATTGGTTTGAATCGGTAGGCAGTCGTTACACAACAGGGCCAAGTGGTGCTTTGGGTTCCCTGTACCATTGAATTTGGGTGGTTTGAACCAGACGGGTACAGTGAAGTCAAGGTCTTGACAAAATTTGTCGAATTGAAAGGTGTGGCTAGAGCATTATCTGTTAGCCATGTGATTGTCTAGATGTCGATGTAGGTAGTTCATATTTATGGTGGTGTCCTGTTTAGGTGTCTCGGGTTGTCTTCGGTGATTGTTGTCGTAGGAGGTGTGAAGGGTGTGTGTGTCATGTGTCGGGGGAGTCGGCGCCTTTTCCTCTTGTCTAATTCTCGGAGTAACTTGTTGTTGATCCATCAGCTTCTGATCCATCACGGCTTCGTATAGCTCGTTCAGGGATTGTTGTAGGGCATCGACTTCTTCTCCTCTCTTCCTTAGCTTATTGGCAGTGAGGTCCAGAATTTGGCTGGCGGTGTATTTTTGTCCTCTATCATCTCCGTTGCTACTATTATGATTTATATTCTATGGAGCAAAGGGGCATTTTTCGCTCTCACTAACCATGTTTACCCAGGCACAACGCTGGGCTGTCCATGGAGATGGCCTAACTTTATACTCGGGGTCGCTATGGGATCCCCATGAGGGTGGGTTGATATTATTATAGTTCGACATTTTAAAATAGTTTTATCTTTTATTTTTTATTTATTTTTATTATTTTATTATATATATTTTTTATTTTTGAAATGCTAGATATACTGTGTGAGTGTGTATAAAAAGTGATAGAATAAAGAGGAAATAAAAACCAAATTAAATAAAGAGAAAAAAAAATGAAAATCAAATTAATTAAATTAGGGCAACCTTAGCGAAAGGAGTCCCATTGCGATTGCTAATCTGTTAGTACATACTTTTTCTGGGTCCCTTTTGGTCCCTTGAAAGAGTGGCCCAATTTGGTCCAAGTGGACTCTGGCTAAGGGCGATGGAGTAATAAATTAGGAAATATAAAATTACTGAAGGGAAAAGGCAAATTTTAAATGAAGAATACCAGGGTTGATGCGGTCACCAGCTATAGATATTTATCGACGCTACATCACGTCACTGATCACACTTTAAGAAGAGTGGGGGACTTGCAGGTTGAACTCCTTTATTGAATCATCGGCCTGCCAACGTCAATAGTTGTGGGTTGCCTTGGGGTTTATCTAGTTTGGTTTTCCTATTCTTGTTGGAAGTCTAATTAAACTAATCTCCTAATCCTACTAGAAGTCTAATTAAACTAGTCTCCTAATTCTACTAGGAGTCTAATTAATCTAGTCTCCTAATCCTACTAGAAGTTTAATTAATCTAGTCTCGTAATCCTACTAGGAGTCTAATTAAAAAAATGGTTGTGGCCCGTTATGCTAAGTAGGATCTATCCCGTTCCCGGGTACCCTCCATATGCTCCCTTGGGCAAATCGGGTGTTTGGTTTGAAAATCAGAGAGGTTAAGGAACCTAATTGACTTTAGGCCGAGTGCTTCCTCTTTTAATACTACTTCGAGAATCAAGACTAACGGGCTAGTGCCTCTAGATTGACTACCTGGGGCTCCTGGGGAAGGGTCTGCAATTCTAGAAGTCTAGAAGGTAGCTCGAACCCTTTTGGAAGCCCTAGAGAGAAACTTGAATCTTCTCAAAGGGAGAAGTCTCAGAGAGAGAAAAATAGTAAATTATTTTTTTTATGGCTAAAAGTAATTTTAAGAAGACTGAGTTTGAATTGATGATTAAAAGCTTAGAAAATTGAGGATTTGGAATTTTAGAGATTAGAGATTAGGAACTAAGGACTGAAATCTAGAACTTAAGAATTAAGAACTAGAACTAAGAACTAGAATCATAAATAAGAACTAGAATAAGAAATAGGGACTAGGACAAAAATTAAGAACTAGAATTAGAATTAGAATTAAGAATTAGAACCTAGAAGCTAAGACCTAAAACCTAAAAATTAAGAACTAAAAAAACTACAAATTAAAAGCTAGAGCCTAGAACCTAAAAGATTACATGAAGCCGAGCGGTTCTACCTCCTTGCTGCAAAGAGGACTTTGAAACTCCTAGGAAGGCCTAAGCTCGAAAGGAGCCTATCAAAATTGGTGTATTTTGGTCGAGGTAGGGAGGTCTATTTATAGGGGTAATTACGCGCCCTATGGGAGGTGCATAATTAGCTGGTCAAATCCAATTATGCGCCCTGTCTGGTGTGCTTAATCGGATTAAGTGCCCTATCCCGGGCACTTAATATCTCTGAGTCAGTGATCGACTTAGCGAGTGATCGGCTGACTGGCTTAGCCGGGTGTCTGAGTTCTACTCTAATTAGAACTAATTGCGCGTCCTGTACAACACGTGCAATCAATTGTGCGTGTTGGTGTGGGCGTGCAATCGAGTCTTAAGGCGGGCTCTAGAAGGTTAAGGACCGGTCCATGTTGGACCAATTGCGCGCTAGTGGTGGGGCGTGCAATTGAATTGTGTGTACTCCATAGGGCGCGTAATCCACTCCTATGGTGACCCACATGAAGAATAGTCCTGGTTCAAGTGGGACCGATTCGGTGCGAACTATGCGGAATCAAATTGGGCGTGCTGGATATGGCGTGCAATTTGGGACTTTCCCCGAGTTAAGTTGGGTCCGAATCACGAGACTATTATTTCAGCCTGTGCTTCGACCATATACTAATGCTTCAGTATATAGCCCCCATATTTGGGTTGTGGGGTCTGAGTCACAGAGCTATTGTTTTAGCCTGTGTTCAGCCATATGCTATTGTTTCACTATATGGTCCCCTTGTTAGGGTCTTAAAGCTTTTAAAGAAGGTAAGTCCCTTATGAAAGTTATGGGCAAGGTCAAAGGTTGAGCAAATAAGTTTGTATACCTCGAGAGGGCAAAATTGGGGTGTCTACACATAGGTTCATCTTGAACCTAGTCCTCAAATGGTAACATGGGTTTAGAATGGTTTAGGAAGGGTGGTTGTACAGGTAGGGGTACCTCTTCTTAAAAAAGTGATAGGGAAGTGAGGTCTATTTCAATCTCACGGGGAATGATTTGGGGATTGGTTTTGTAGGTAGAGGCTTTCTTATGTGGGGTCAACTGTGTTGCTCCATTCTGGTCGATCTTGATAATCCCACGCTCATGAAGGTGCTTTTGATGTGTGGCCACAGACGGGGCTCATCTTCCAAGTCTACCCCCCTGGCTTTGGTGACAGCAGTGGTGTAACACCTAGTAGATTTTCCCGAATCCGAGTACACCCGATTTTACTCGCACTTTAGGTCCGATTGATATACACCTGACAAACATGATTTAGCAGTTCGTATATATGATTTGGGACTCTTTGGATCAGGACCCCATAAGTAATCAGACTCCTTGTATGAGATCCAACATGTTTGGGCCAAAGCCTTAGGCCCATTAGTCAACAGCCCATGAATAGGGACCCGCTAGTTAAAAGCCCAAGGTTCCGGAACCAGAATGGATTAGGCCCATGGGTTGGAACCATTAGTGATATGACCATGGTTTTAGAACTCAAATGGGTGTCCTAGGATAGAACCCATACACCGGAGTTGTGTATGCTGGTTTCACACAGAATTCTGGCACTCAAATTTTATAATCAAACTCTCATGCATGAAACGCATGCAAATGATTGAAAGAGTGATTGATAGCCTTATTCTCTCCTCTCGTCTCCACCTTGAAGAAGCCTCCAGACTGGCTGATATATCCCATTTCCATCAACAAGAAACCATGATCACGACAGAGAGATCATTTTACTTGTTCTTAAATTGCGAGCTCCTTCGAGCAAGGACCGAGATGATTGAACGCATCACTAGCGGGAGAGATTATACTCGAAAGCTCGGAAAGCCTCGCATACGAGGAATTTGCTATGGTAAACCCTCAACCTTTGCTTCGTAAGTTTGTTTTCCTAGAGTTAGGGTCCGCTCACACAGGAGTTAGAAGTTCATATCGTGAATTTAGGAATCCGACATGAGAGAGGCTTTGTAGCCAAATTCTCGAGGTCCGATGCCTCGAAATGCATGCATGCATGAGCACACGAGTGTTGGGAGGCTCGATTTTCCTAAATCAGACCCAATTGAGTCATGTTATGAGATTGCATGTTTCTAAACATCAGATCATGACTCGTGTAATCAAAATGCGATAAGAGTCCAAAAGCAGTAGGATCGTAAGGTATATGGATTTGTTTCGCCCTTAAGAGGAGAACTTCACACAAAAATTAGAGGTTCAGAACTTGATAGAAGGAAGTAGAATATGGCGAGCTGTTATGGCTCGCCGCAGCAAGAAATCACCTGAAGCACTCGCTGCAGTGAGTGCTACCTTGAAAGTGCAACAAGTTTGGCTCTGAAAAATCTTGCCACGGCGAGATGGCTTAAATCATATGGCACCTGAAGAGCTCGCCGCAACGACATGTGAGCTCGCCGCGGCGAGGTATGCCCTGTTGTGGACTTTGGGATTTTGTATAGTTCTATGCCTTGAGAGACCTTGATTCGGACACGTATGGTTCGTTAACCATTAGCTTATATGCAATGCAAGATTTAGGGTGTATGCGAGGACCCATTTGCTAGAGCATTGACCTTGTTTCATGCACCTTGACTCGCAAGATTTCGACACTTGAGGTAGGGAGATCTCATTGCAAAATCATATGTTTGACTTGACCATGGGATACCTTACTTGATTTGATCGCAATTGAATTATATTTTCAGCTATGTATTTAATGATTGAAAACTCTGCATATGGTTAAAGACTATTTCCGTACATGAAATTTGCACTGTTTACTTGACATCTTTTTTGCATTCGACCACTAAGTTCACTCCGATAAATTCTGAGCTGATATTCGTGTTATAATTCATGTTCATTTTCTATTCGGTGTGAATGTGATATGTGCTGAGATTGTGTGCAATTGAGGAGTGGAACCTCCATGGGAAGGGTGGAGTCCCCAGGGATTTGACCTTGTGTCCGCTATGGTCTGCTCAGTTCCCACTATGGGATGCTACTGATACATGACTCTTATCATTCTCGTGATTAGTTGTGAGTGGAGTGGAACCTCCAAGGGAGGGGTGGAGTCCCCAAGGCTATGACCCTGTATCCGCTACGGACTGCTCTATTCTTGCTATGGGGTACTCATGCTCATGTTATGTAATGTGATGTGATATGATACGTCCGATTTATACTATGCGTGTTTCATCTCGCATAAGTTTGCCTCTCAAATATGATATGAAATTCGATTCTATTCTCTTGTTTTTATAATGCTTGACTTTGTATGCTCCTTGCATCATGACATGGCATGTGTTAAGATCATGGTATAAAAGCATTTGTTTATGCATAATGTTTCGATATCTTACGAAATTGCTAGTTTTCTTTTACTCATTCATCTATGCCATGAATAAGAACAATTATATAGTATTTTACACTATTTATATCCCTACTGAGCTTGGACTGTAGCTCACTCCCCGACTATACGTCATAGTTGCAGGAGCTGAGCCTGTGAGAGATCTAGAACAAGAAGAGGATCTGGATTATACACTTGGGGACGAGGAGGAGTTACCCGAGGAGTATAATTGTGTACGACCATGGATCCTCTCGAACCTGTCGCGGCGATGCACTCGCCTTTGATGAAATGTAGAGTCGCCACCCGGAGCTTTTGGTGACCCGAGAAACCTTCAAATCGATATTTTGAGCACCGAAGTGCTAAATATGACTCTGATTTACCGATCTTTGCCAAAGGCTCTAGGGTAGGGGCTTCGGTTATCGATCGGGAAGGGTTTAGGCACCCGATCAACCCGCATGTAGCGGTCTCTACCTATGGCCAAAAATGAAAATAAAAAGGGCGGAGTTTCCCCTTGCCCGAAGGCAATACGGTCCTATCAAGCTTTGAGCCAAACCGAAATTTCAGCGGCATAATGGCTTGAATCCTTGGACGGAGGAGACACTAAGAAGGTAGAGGAAGAGAGGGGTGAGCTGGAGCTCACGGGCCCTTGTTGCACCGTGGAAGATCTTCGCTTTGGCATGCTTTCGATGGCTTAAACGGTATGGAAATGGATTCTAACACTAGGATTCGGTAAAATAGGAAGTGTAGGGTGAGGCTAAAGGCTAGGCTTTAGCTAAATAGAGTGATCTAATGGTGGAAATGGACTGAAATAGATGGAATATGCATGCTGAAATTCTGGAAAAATATTGACATTTTCTCTCACTAGGGTTCTCTCTTAAGCATTCTCTAATCTTTCAACAAAAATTCAACCCTTTGGGAAGAGAGGGGCTTCTCTATTTATAGAGAAGGGATGAGTTAGGGGATTACTTAAGAGCTAATTGGTTTAGCAATTAGGTAATCCTCCATCTAAGGTTTTCTAGGTTTTCAAGGTCCTAGGGTTTTGGGAAACTAATTTTTAATGGCGGATGATGGGGTGAGACTATGGGTGACTTAAGGGTTGCCAATAAGCTCAAAAGGAGGGGCAACCAACCTCAAGACACCCACCCTAATCAAGGGGAGGGTCAAAGGGTCAAACCAGATGGAGGAATTTTGATCATTTAATGACAGTTACTGTAGCTAAGCTGGGCATATATATTATATACGCCCAGTTTAGGAACAGTGAATTTCACCAAAAACAGGGGAGCCTTGGGAATATGAAGCCCGTGGTGGGTCCTACCTCTGCTGGGCGTATATATTATATACACTCGACCAAATTTCCCCCAAAATAGGCAGGTGTATATAATATATACGCCTGACAAATCTGGGGCTAAATTGGCTGGGCGTATGTAATATCCATGCCTGAGCAAAATTTTTATGATTTTTGTGAAACTTCAATCGGTCATAACTTTTGAACTGTAGCTCCAAATTGGGTGATCTGTGGCTTGTTGGAAAGCTGGAGAAGTCCTCTTTCCAATAGTATATGACTCGTCCTTGGTAATAGTCTATATAAAAATTTGTAGCTCCTCTCCCATCAACTGCTCAGAAAGGTTCAAGTTAGGTATGGGAAGGGAATCTAGGGTTTAGGGGTGATCTCTAAGGGTTGGGGAATGGTTCTAAAGGGTTCAGGGTGATTCCTAAAGGTCTGGGCGGATTCCTAAGGGTTCAGGGGTGCCATCAGAAGCACAGGGGTACATCTCTCTCGAAGTACAGATTGATCGGGCCATTAGGTGGGCACCTACAGATCTAGATCCGTTTATTGTAGCACGGTCCCTTTGGGCCAATTGAAGGGAACTCGAAGGGCCATTTGGGGATGCGTGCACCGTAGCTTGACGGTACGCGGGCTTCCAAGGGGGACCGGGCCGTGGTCCATAGCATGCAAGGGGGTCCGTCGGGCCTCAAAGTCAAAAAATGGTCGGGCGATTTTTTTTAAAAAACTGTCATTTCTGGTCGGGGGCACTCTTTCCGATTGTCCGCTCTCGAGATTGCGAGGGTATCACGCTTCTGGGGTTGACAGGTAGCACATTCTATTTCCCATCTCGGGTGCTTTGTCAATCCGGATATGACCAACATGTGCCGTGTACCGTAATGCCACCTTTGTGCTCTCTGATAGTCTCTTGGGGTTCTCTTAGCGATCTTGACTGCATAGCCGCCCTCTGGGAGACCCGCCAATCGACGCATATGTGCAGCTTAGTTCAGGGGGGCGTCGTCTCTCCTGATTGCGAGGTTTGGCTGGCATCTGAGGAATTACCTGCCCCTAGCCCAGTTTCGGTAGACGTGATAGAGACGGGGCCTTGGCCACATAAGGAAATGATTCTCCGGACTAGGATCGAGTCTCTTACTGTAGAGAGGCTGGCTTTGACCGAGGCTTTGGAGAAAAAGCGAGGCATGCACATGAGAGTGAGATTCTTGATTGTTGGGCTTTTGTGAGTCTCATGATCTGGTGGCCTTCACGGAGACAACAGAAGAGTCTTCATGGTAGGTGGATGTCTGATCGAAATGCTCACGAGGACTCTCTTCTTACAGAGATCGGTGCTTTGAAGCGTGCTCCCTGCCCTTGACCTGTTCCTGCACATACCATAGATCATATACACGGAGAGGAGGAATGCCCCATAACAGAGATCTCTTTTTGGGTTACTTTCTTTTTTTTGTTGTTTTTGTTATATATATTTTTTTGGTTTTTACTTGTAAAGAAGGCAGCAAAATAGAAAGTGTGTCATGTCGTTATCTTTTTGGGACGTGACACTCCGTACGTAATATGGGATGAAATCTATTCATACATATATTTTTATTTTTTTGACTTTTTCTTTTGTACGTCTCACAATGTAAGGCTTTTCATGAAAAAGGAAAATCTATTATCTCTTTTTTCGAAATTTTCGACTGCAGTAGGGCTTTTGATGGAAAAGGGAAATCTATTATCTTTTTTTTTTTTTTTTTTTTTAATTTTCTCCTCCACAGTGTGGGGCTTTTTATGGAAAAGGGAAATCTATTATCTTTTTTGAAATTTTCTCCTCCATAGTGTGGGGCTTTTTATGAAAAAGGAAAATTTATTATCTTTTTTGAAATTTTCTCCTCCACAGTGTGGGGCTTTTTATGGAAAAGGGAAATCTATTATCTTTTTTTGAAATTTTCTCCTCTACAATGTGGGGCTTTTTATGGAAAAGGAAAATCTATTATCTTTTTTGAAATTTTCTCCTCCACAGTGTGGGGCTTTTTATGGAAAAGGGAAATCTATTATCTTTTTTTAAATTTTCTCCCTCACAGTGTGATGTTTTTTATGGGAAAAGAAAATTTATTATCTTTTTTAAAATTTTCTCCTCCACAGTGTGGGGCTTTTTATGGAAAAGGGAAATCTATTATCTTTTTTGAAATTTTCTCCTCTACAGTGTGGGGCTTTTTATGGAAAAGGGAAATCTATTATCTTTTTTGAAATTTTCTCCCTCACAGTGTGAGGTTTTTTATGGGAAAGGAAAATCTATTATCTTTTTTTTTTTTAATTTTCTCCTTTTTGTGATGTCGGTAATTACAAGGCCAAACCAGTGGGTCCCTTTTTGAGCATGGTCGAACCCTGTTCATGAGGTATAGGCTTTTCCTTTAAACATGGGAAGGTCAGCTTCCCTGGGATTGGTCTAGTCTTCTGTCTTTCCCTTTGGTCATGTGTTAGACGCCGCGGTAGAGACGATATACTTGTTTAGGATCCGATATAGTTTTAACATGAGCAGCCCGTCAAAGGGGAGAAAGGGGCTCAAGGGGTTCAAACTGAAATGGGCAGGCCAAAACAGGTCTTCTCCTAATCTCTCTCTTTTTGACATTTTTGCTCATAGTGCCCAAGACGGGTTTTCGCTATGCTCGTCATCCCCGTTTTTACCCGTAGCGCCCTTTCAGGTTTTCACTACGTCCATAGGTTCGCTCTCTTAACCCAGGTGCCCTTTCGGGTTTTCACCTGGTCCGCGTGAGTTCGCTGTTTTTACCCATGGCGCCCTTTCGGGTTTTCACCACGCCCATCTTGCTTTGAACTCCAATTAATTTTCTTTCTTTTCTTTTCTTTTTCTTTTTTTTCCTCTTTTTTTTTTATTTTTATTTTTAGAACCAGAAGGCCACGACATGGACGTCAATTCCATCATAGCCGACTGAATGAAGTTCTGCGTGATTTGTTAACTCGGCTTGTGCTGATGCAATAGATGCTATGACCGGTTGTAGACCTTAAAGAGGGCTTTCTTCCGGGTTGTAATGTGGCCGGGGTTCAAACAGGTTGGGTTTTTCTGGGGATTTGGATCTAAGTTTTGAGTGAATTCTAGATTCGGTGACTCCTTTCCAAAGGCTTTTTATGGTACATGCCCCAGTCATTTTTTTTTATTCTTGATCCCCCTCTTTTTTTTTTGGGTTTTGCTTTCTTCTTCTTCTCTTTTTTTTTTCTTTTTTTTTTTTTGGTTTGGATTTTTCCTCTCTTCTCTTTTCTCTTTTTCTGGAATTTTGGGAGGGGTATATGAAAGAAGTGGTTATTGGCGCGACGTGTGTAGCAAAAAGGGTAAAGGTTTTCAGGGAATATTTCTTTTGGGCTACTGGTCTTTGAAATGATGGCCTCTTTTATTGGGTCCTTAAGCGGTCACACATCTAATTTTATCAAAACTTACCTTGTCTCAAGACTTGTGAGTAGAACTTACGGAGGTATCCAGCGTTGATGGGCTCAGGAAAGTGGTCTCCGTCCATGGTGGCGAGGCGAACGACATATCCTGGCAAAACCTCTCGGACGACATAGGGTCCTTCCCAATTTGGCCTAAACTTCCCTCATGGATCGGCGTGGAGAGACGGGAAAATTTTCTTCGGTACAATGTCTCCTACCTTCAGATCTCAGCTGCGGACGTGCTTATTGTAAGCACGTGCAATTCTCCTCTGATAGATCTGGGTGTGGCACAAGGCTAGGAGTCTTTTCTCGTCAATTAAATCCAATTGCTCAAAACGGGCTCTTTCCCTCTCAGCTTCAGGTAGATGGGATTCTAAAAGGATAAGAAGCGACAGTACTTCGACCTCAATGGGTAGCACGACCTCGGTTCCATACACAAGGGAGAATGGTGTTGCCCCTGTTGCGGTACGGATAGACATTATGTAGGCCCAAAGTGTGAAGGGTAACTGCTCGCTCCAATCTCTGTAAGTAACTACCATCTTCTCTAGGATGCGGATCAGAGTTTTATTGGCTGCTTCCACAGCTCCATTCGTCTGTGGCCTGTATGGGGATGATCGATGATGCTTGATCTGGAACTGCTCACACAAGGCCCGGATGCGCCTATTAGCGAAATTAGAGCCATTATCAGTGATGATATCTTTGGGTATGCCGAATCTGCAAATGATGTTGTTCTTGATGAACTTCTCAGCATGATTAGCCTTAATGCTTGTGTAGGAGGCTGCCTCTACCCACTTCGTAAAATACTCTACCGCGACGAGGATGAACTGATGCCCGTTGGAAGCTTTAGGATTGATTTTGCCGATGATGTCGAGACCCCAGGTGGCGAACGACCAAGGAGTGGCCATGCTGTGCAAGTCAATGGCCGGAGCATGTATTAGACTGGAGTGCTCTTGGCATTTGTAGAACTTCTGCACGTGCTTGCAGCAATCGGTCTCCAAAGTGGTCCAAAAGTATCCTTGCCTTAGAATTTTCTTCGCAAGCATGTGTCCACTGTCGTGTGCCCCGCAGACTCCTTCATGGATCTCCTTCATGATCTCAACCGCCTCTTTCCGGGTTAGGCATCGAAGTAGAATACTGTTGTGAGACCGTCTATACAGGAGATCACTGCAGATGATGTAGTTCGTTGCCAATCGCTGGATGGTGCGTCTGTCTACCTTCGATGTTCCTTCTGGGATAGTTTAGGTCTCGAGGAAATTCTTGATGTCTGAGAACCAGGGTGGTTCATCATCTAACTCTGTAGGTCCTTCGATCAGGTGACAGAAAGCCGGTTCGTCCCTCTGCTCTATCATGATCGGCTTCATCACAACTCCGTATGGAATCTCAACCATAGAGGCCAGGGTGGCCAAGGCATCAGCAAACCGATTTCTTACTCGTGGCACATAGGAGAAGGTGACCTCCTCAAAGCAGGTTATTAGATCCTCAAGATGTTTATGGTATGGGATCAGTTTCTCATCCTTGGTCTTCCAATCTCCGTTGGTCTGGCATATAATTAACTGTGAATCTCCAAAGACCCTAAGGTGAGTTATATTTAGATCAAGAACTGCCTGTAATATAGTTGTACAGGCCTCATACTCGGCCATATTATTGGTGCATGGGAAGTTCAATTTGATTGAGATGGGTACATGTGATCCTCTTGGCGAGATAAGAATGGCGCCAACTCCTTGGCCCTCAACATGTGATGCTCCATCAAAGTGCATTACCCAGGACTCCTCTGTTTCCTCTGTATCCTCGTCAGTCATGAACAAAATTTCCTCATCGGGGAATTCGGTCCTTAGAGGCTCATAGTCCGGCAGAGGGTTCTCAACAAGATGCTCAGCGAGTGTCTGCCCCTTGATCGACTTCTGGGTGACATAAGTAATGTCAAATTTGGATAGGAGTAGTTGCCATCGTGCAGTTCGGCCAGTGAGTGCAGGTTTCTTGAATAGGTACTTTAGCGGATCCATCCATGCTAGAAGTAGGACGGCTTGGGATAACAGGTAGTGCCAAAGTCTTTGAGTAGCCCAAACGAGTGTCAAGCATGCTTTCTCCAGATGAGAATAGCGCGTCTCGTAATCAGTGAATTTCTTGCTTAGATAATACATGGCCTGCTCTCTTTTTCCTGTCTCATCATGCTGTCTTAACACACAGCCCATGGAAAACTTTGTCGTTGATAGGTACATTATTAGAGGTCTATCAGGTACAGGCGGTACCAATATCGAAGGTTTCAGGAGGTAACCCTTAATCTTGTCGAATGCAGCTTGGCAGTCATCATTCCATTCAACCGGTGAGTCCTTTCTTAGTAGTTTGAAGATTGGTGTGCATATCGGAGTTAACTGTGCGATGAATCGGCTGATGTACTGGATTCTACCTAAAAAGCCTCTGACTTCCTTCTCTGTAGACGGTGGCTGCATTTCAGTGATGGCCTTGATCTTGGTCGGATCGACCTCGATCCCTCTCCTGCTGACAATAAAGCCTAACAACTTTCCTGACATAGCGCCGATGGCGCACTTCTGGGGGTTCAACCGCAACCTGTACTTTCTCAACCTCTCAAATAGCTTCTAAAGATTTATCAAGTGGTCCTCCCTTTCTGGTGATTTGGCAATCATGTCATCAACATATACTTCGATCTCTTGGTGCATCATGTCGTGGAACAGGGCCGTCATTTCTCTTTGGTAGGTTGCCCCAGCATTCTTCAGCCCGAATGGCATTACTTTGTAGCAGAAGGTTCCCCACGGGGTAATGAACACTGTCTTCTCGCGATCAACCTCTGCCATCTTTATCTGATTGTATCCTGAGAATCCATCCATAAATGAGAGCATTCCATGCTTTGCAGTGCTATCGACCAGGATATCGATGTGGGGTAGCGGGAAGTCGTCCTTAGGACTCGCCTTATTGAGATTGTAGAAATCGATACACATTCGAACCTTTCCATCCTTCTTCGGTACGGGGACGATATTGGCCAGCCACTACGGGTACTTGGATACCATGAGGAAACCTGCGTCATACTGCTTAATGACCTCGTCCTTCACCTTCAACATCCATTCAGGTCGGAGGCGTCTCAGCTTTTATTTAACCGGCTTAACATCGGGGTAGAGTGGCAACTCATGCTCAACCAGATCAGTATCCAAACCAGGCATGTCTTCATACGATCATGCGAAGACGTCTTGGTATGACCGAAGGAAGTCTATCATACCTTTCCTCTCCGCAGGGGACAGCGATGTTCCGATTTTGGTGATTCTAGGGGCCTCTTTGGTGCCCAAATTGACATCCTCCGTCTCTTCGACGATTGGGGTAGGGCCATGCTCAAAATCGGCAAATTATTTGAGGAGCTCATTGGGGAGCTCATCGGTTTGACCTTCCTTGTCCAGACTAGTGACTCCCACCTCTTCTTGTATTTCTATAGGAAAGGGGTTGGCTTCACGTGGGACGGGTATCACGACATCAGCTTTAATTTTATTGGGAATTTTAAAGGATAATATTTTTAGAATTGGTATTTTTTCTATTTTTATGGTCTTTTGCATTTTTTTAGAGGTTAGCCCCTGGCGAGGTGGATCTCTATATATACAAGGTAGAGTGGTCCAGAGGCTAACCTCACTTTCTACAAGTTGTTTTTTTTTGGGGAGTCGGTGCCGTTTTCACGGTATTTGGTGGCTCCCAGGAGTTGGGGCAAGGATGCCCAGTTACTCACCTGCGAGGCTTGGCCTTTACCTCTTTGATTGGGAGCGACATCGGTAGGCTCTTACAGTTCCTCCCTCAACATATTTACAGAGGGATCCTCTCGGACCCTATCTGCTATGGTTAGGATGGGCCCAAAGTGGCTGGTGCTAAAGTGATGGGTAGACCGGGGAACTTCTTCCTCAAATAAGGAAAGGGCGTCTAAGTCCATTTCGAAGTTTGGGGGGATGATGTAGGGATTGGTGGGGTGGACGGAAGCAGGCTTATGTGGGGTAACCCTCGTCTCCCCATTTAGATCAATATTTACTACCCCAACGCTCACAAAGGTTTCACGGATGTGGGGGCGAGCGTTAGGTTCCTCTTCCAAGATGATTCCTCTGGCCTTGGCGACTGCTGCAACTCTCATCTTTTCCTTGGCCTCTCTGACTTCCTCTTCTCTGGGCCTGTAGCCTAAGCCGAATTTAGTTTGTTGCCCCTTGGCCTTGACGGGGTCTCTTCTTCCTTGGAGGAGTGGGCCCAACCCTTTCCCTTTTTTATGGCCCCATCTGTGGAGCATGAACACAACTGCGTCCATTCCTCCTCCAGTTTTATCTGGGGTCTTTTCAGTTGGTCCGAGGGTGACGGCTGAGAAGTCATACTCGAATCGGTGAAGATCGGCGTCCTCTGTTGTGTGCGATATGTTAAGCACTTTCGAATTCTCAATGTGCAGAGTGCTTCTTTCCCTGTCTTCTCTGCTCTCGCCCAAGATGGTGACAATTTTTCCTTCCGAGATGAATCGGAGCTTTTGGTGCAGGGTAGATGGTATTGCTTCGAGCTTATGTATCCATGGCCGGCCCAATAGTAGATTGAAAGTAGACTTGATGTCCATCACCTGAAAGGGGGTGGTGAAGGTTTGCGGCTCGAGGATCAGGTCGAGGCCTACTTCTCCTATGATTTCTCTTCTGGTGTTGTCGAATCCCTGGGCGCTTGATATGGATGGCCGGAAGGTGTCGGGGTTCACCCTAATTTTGATCGCCGTCCTTAGAGGGCATACGTTCAATGCCGACCCGTTGTCGATTAGGAGCAACAGCACCACCAAGTTTCCTACTTCCACTATTATATTCAAGGGCTTAGAGTGGTTATTCCCCTTGATTGGTAGGTCCGCATCAGTGAATGAGATGGCATTTGGGGCCAACACTTGCCCTATTATTTCTCTTACTTCATCTGGAGTTACGTGAGTGGAGACATGTGCGTCCTTGAGTGCTCCCATTAGGGCTTGGAAGTGGAGCGGGGACGTTATTAATAAATCCCACACAGTAATATGTGCGGGTGTTCTCCTGAGCTGCGTCTCTAGTATGTGCTCTCTGGCCATTTTTTCAAAGGGATTCCCTGCGACCTGTTCTTTCTTCCTCTCTTCTCCTCTAACGGCCCCTGATGCTTCCGGCTGTGTAGAAATCCGACTTGACCGGGTAACAAATTCAACAACCTCCTCTTGGTTGCACCCGACATTCATGTCTGTCTATTCATAGCTTAATGGCACTTGATGCGGGTCATAGGCAGGTTTCGGGATAAGGAAAGGAGTGCATGATAATTCTGGGGAAGATTGGGTTGGACACACCAGTTTCTTGGGTCCCACCAGGTTGACTCCAGTAGGGGGCAGAATGGCAGTGGCGGGAATTGGCAGGGTTGAATTTATGGTAGGGGGGGCTTGTACAGGTATTGCCTGGGCTTGGTAAGACCAGTGGTGATTGGGAGCAGGTGATAAGGGGATTGGGTGAGGGGTTGCTTGCTTGGGTGGAGGTGGAGTTGAATTGGGGCCAAAATAATGAAGGGATGGCGGGAGTGTGACTGGGATGGAGGGATGGGGAGACATCTGAGGAGCGGGGTGATAGGGATATGAAGGGTTTGTATATGGGGTGGCATGGTAGGATGATGACGGGTTCGTGGATGACGTATGGTAAATTAGGGGTGATGGAGTTGCGCATGGAGCAGGATGGTTGGGACATGGCGGGGTAGTGGGTGGAATAGGGGGATATGAAGGGTTTGTATAGGGGGTGGCATGGTGGGATGATGATGGGTTTGTGGATGAAATGGGATAGATTGGGGATGATGGAGTTGTGCGTGGAGCGGGGTGATTTGGGGGTGGTGGGATGGTATATTGGGTGGTGGGATTTGAAGGTGTGTCTGGAATGGGGTAACTTGGGGATGGCAGAGTAGTGTATTGGGTGGAGAGATTTGAGGGTGTGTATGGGGTAGGATAGTACGGGGATGGCGGAGTTGTGTATGGTATGGGGTGATTTGGGTGTGACGGAGGGGTGTATGGGGTAAATTGGGCATGGGGTGGATATGTGTATGATTGTGTCGGGGCTGTGCCCGTTTGGATTTGATAGGCGGGAGCAGGAGTGGAAAAATACTGCCCTAAATCTAAGGGCTCCTCTTGGTATGCTGGTGCTGGGAAATAATCAACCAGATATAACGGCTCGATCACCCCAACAAATAGTTCATCTTCGTTCGACCTGGGGAGTGAAAACTCCTCTTGATTATTGATATAATTCGAAGGGTCAAACTCTTCTTCCTCCTCCTCTATCCAATGAATGTTAGGCCTGGGGCCTCCTGGGTGCGGTGGTAGAGGGGCTTGATGGATATTCTGGTTCTGCCCTTGAGGAAGTGGCAGGGGAATGATTTTTCCTGCCTCTATCAGATCTTGGACCGCGTCCTTTAACGGGAAGCACCGGTCCGTAGGGTGACCCGGTCCCTGGTGGAAATTGCAATGCAGATTCAGATCATAGTTCGTCGATATGGGATGGGGTGGCGGGCGAGGTTGGAGTAAATTGACCAGGCCTTTCTATAGCAATACCGACAATAAGACACTCAAGGATTGCCCCAATGGTGTGAACACTCGTTCAAATTGTGCTTTCATCTACTCCTGGGTGAACGGGGCTCTTGGTCCGTTGCTTGGCCTTGTTGCTTGCTTGAAACGGGCCGGGGGTGGTTGTGTAACCTGGAGCTGTATCGGGGGGCATTGGTATTGGCCTGGGGGTAAACAATGTTCTGTACCTCTGTCCCTGGTCTTCTTTCAATTCTTGGTTCGACAGCTTTTCGAACCCCGGTGGCCCCGCTGGCCACATTCCTTCCTAACCTGCCCTCTTTAATGGCGTCTTCGCAACTATTAGCATTTCGGACCAGATCAGCAAAACTAGACTGCTGCTGATATACTAAAAAATCTGCGATGACTGGGAGGGTTCCCTTGGTTATCAATTCAATCTGCTCATCATCGAGAATCCGGTGAGTTACCTGAGCGGCCAATGCCCTCCACCTTCCCAAGTAAGTACTGAATGTTTCATCATGTCTTTGCTTTAGACGGGCCAAATCTGACTTCCTTGGCTCTATATCCATGTTATAGACATACTGCTCTTGAAAATATTGTGTCAGATCTTTCCAATTTTTTATCATGGACGGTTCCAGGGATGTGAACCATCTCAGTGCTGGACCCGTTAGACTTTTTGGGAACACTTTGATGAGGAGTCGTTCATCTCCGCCATACTGGCACATATCCCCACAGTAAGATTTTTAGTGGGCGATGGGGTTGCCAGTGACATTATATTTATCAAATGATGGCATCTTGAATTTCTGTGGCAGGGGGACATCGGAGAATAGACATAAGTCTGAAAAGTCTGTTGAATGCAGTTCTACTCCTCCCATCTTCATCAGTTGCTTCTGTATTCTATTTATTTGTTCTTTCAACTGCTCTGGTTCTTTTGAGGCTGTAGTGGGGACTGCTTCCCCCTGATTTTCTTCGACCCTAGGTGTGATGACAGTGGGTCCGGGAGGGTTGAAGCTGGCAACTCCTCCACTGTTGCGGATCTCATCCTCCTCATACTGTTGGTCATGGTATTGGTGAGGGGCGAGTCCTGCTATTTGGACTTGGGGGGTGAGGGGTTGGATGGTCTGGTGGGGCCATATGGTTTGTAGGGAATGAGAAGGGATAAATGGATGAGCGATTTGTGGGTAAATGATGTGCTAAGCTGGGTGCACATTCTGGGGGTGAGGGGGGTGTGGTTGAAGTGGCGGGTTGTTGTGGGTTTGAGGAATGGGATGGATTGGATTTCCTGTTGGAGGTGGGATGGGGGCGTAAGGGGTATAGGTGAATGAAGGGTACTGGTGGGGGGGTATGGGGTTAGTGAATGGGCCTTGATGAGCGTGGGTGGATGGGCCTTGGGTTTGAGGGATTTGGGTTTGATGGTTTTGGAAGGCTTGGATTGATGGGCCTTGGGCTTGGGTGTGGGGATTAGTATGACTTTGGGCCAATGGGCCTTGTTGGGTTTGGGCTAATGGGTCATGAGGGGGTTGGGTTTGGGTCCATGGGCCCTGGGCTTGGGCTTGATAGGTTTGGGTCCAAAGTCTCTGGGGGGCTTGGACTTGGGCCTGGGTCTGATGGGTTTGGGCTTGGGCCCATGGGCTTTGAGGATTTTGGGCCTGGATCTGAGCCCGGTGGGCTTAGGTCCATGGGCCTTGAGGATTTTAGGCCTGGGCCCATGGACTTTGAGGGTCTTGGGCTTGGGCCTGGGTCTGATGGGCTTGGGCTTGGGCCTGGGTTTGATGCATTTGGGCTTGGGCTTGGGTCTGATGGATTTGGGCCCATGGGCTTTGGGGTGTTTGGGCTGGGGCCCATGGATTTGTGTGGGTTTGGGCCTGGAATTGAGGTGGGGGATTTTGGGAGGTATGGACGATGGGTGGTTGGGCATGGTTAGGAGGGAATGGGGTATGGAGGTTTTGGAGATTTGGATGCGGGGTTTGAGATGTAGGGTTCCGAGAAGCAACCCATAGGGCGTACATCACTCTCACGTCCTCCATTGAGGGCATGGATTCAGGTGTGAGATTGGGGGGTGATGGCTCACTTAAGGATGGAGGGGGTTGGGAGAAATTGGGCATGACCCGGGTATGGGGGGTATGGGTGGTTGTGCTTGGGGGGTATGGATGTATGGCTATGGAAGATGGTGGGTTATTGGTCATATCCTAGGAAAAGTTGGGTATGACCTGGGTAAATGGGGGGTATGTTGGGATGTGGAAGGGCCATGTGGTGGGAATGGCATGTGAGATGAGGTGGATGGGATGTGGGATGTAGGGGGCCTGGATGATGAGATGGATGGAACGTGGGAAGTAGGCAGGGGATGGGGCTCCCTATGGGGTCTTTGGGAGTATGGGGGTGCGGTAAGGGTGTATGGATGGGAGATGGGGATGTATGGGTTGGTTGGGAAATGAGGGGTTTCAATAGGGGATGAAGAGGGGGTATGTTGGGAGAATGTGAGGGAGGGGGATGGGGTGGATGTGAACACGGGTGCCCCAAAGGGACCCGTGATATCGAACCAGGTTTGGGCGAAGGTGTCGGAGATCGGGTCTTCTCCTACATGGGAATAGGATGGGAATGACTGTGGCGATGTATCGACTCTTGACATGATCTGCTGACGAGTGTTGTATCGATGTCTCGGATAAGTGCCGAATACGTTCCTGGTTCTCCTTCTACGGGCTGGGTTTGAGGTTGCCATAGTGACGGTCACACCAAGATATATTTTTTGATTATTTTTCTTTGTGTTTTTTCTTTGGTTTTTTGGAAAATGATGATGATGATTTTTTTTGGTTTTTGGAGATGATTTTTTTTGTGGTTTTTTATTTTTTGTTTCTTTTGAAGGTGGATTTTTTTTTGAAGATAGAGGATTTTTCTTTTTCTCTTTTTTCTCTTTAAAAAAAAAAAAAGAAATTAACTCCCCTCTACCTAAAATGATGACCTGGTGCCCAGGGTCAACTCCCGTTTCGGGTGATATATGTACCTTTAGTAAGTCCCACGGCGGGATCCGACGTACTTCGGAAGAGGTGAAAGGGAACCCTTTCGTTCTATTGAAGGTGAGGGAATCCACGCAAACGACCCGATCCCCCGGAGCAAATCAATGAGAAGTTGCCTTCTTTTGATTGGGCGGGGACATGTTGGGTGTTATAGAATGCGGGAAGCTACTGCGGGCACTAATACCGCTAATCGGGGAATTGGGGTGGTGGATTGGGTCTCAGATCGGGTTGCTGTGACCCAGTATACACTGGGTGTATATATTATGCACGCCCGACCAAAAAAAAGCAGATTTTGGCGATATATTATATACTACCGCTATTTTCTCGATTTTGGCCGGGCGATATATATATACCGCAAAAACAATTATGTCAGTTAATTTTGACAGTGAACAGCAAGCCCGAATGTGGGTCTTTGAATTGGTTTCCTGGGAGGGACGCTCCGGGGGACTGCTGTGTACGTTATCGGGTCCCTCCTTTCCGCTTCCTAGGGATACACGGCTGAATTTTGGGTTGTCTAACGCTCTCACCAAAGCGGGTTTTACGGCTTGATCGGAATTGGCAACCCAACCGATATACCTCCGACGCAAGTGCCTTCTCAGGTACTGGAAGGGGTGGTTCTTTTCAGGATCATCACCACTAGGGCTGCCGCCTTACTGGGAACCGAGTAAATTATATCTGTGCCTAAACCCCCCGAAAACTACCAAAAAACGTAAAAATAAATTCAATTATGTCCCCACACTGTTGGTTCACTTTTAATTACAGATTTTAAAAGGGGAGTGAAATTAAGTCCAAAAATCGGGTCGGGGATGACAAGCTCGTGCCGTCTCAACGAGCCGGCACTCAATGGTGAGATATGATGACTGAAATGAAAAGCGCACGTAGGCCTGCCAAACGGCTAAGGCTCGTAAATAACTAAAATTTAAATGATGTGAAAAAGTAAATGCGAGCGGACTCGCCAAACGGCTAAGGCGGCTTAAATGACAAGAATCGTAAAAGCTGAAATTTAAAGGCGCAAGTAGGCCCGCCAATCGGCTAAGGCACTTAAAGGACTGAATCGTACGAGTGATTACGTTAGTAAAAACAACAAAAAATAGCAACAAATTAGAACAAAAAAACAGCCATGGTTAGTAAAAAAATAAATTAAAAAGAAAGGCCAACAAGAGGGGAAGCGCTAGGATGAAATCCCCAGCAGAGTCGCCATCTGTGCGACCATGGATCCTCTCGAACCCATCGCGGCGATGCGCCCGCTGTGGATGAAAATGTAGAGTCGCCACCCAGAGCTTTTAGTGACCCGGGAAACCTTCAAATCGATATTTTGAGCACCAAAGTGCTAAATATGACTCTGATTTACCGGTCTTTGCCAAAGGCTCTAGGGTAGGGGCTTCGGTTATCGATTGGGAAGGGTTTAGGCACCCGATCAACCCGCACGTAGTGGTCTCTATCTATGGCCAAAATAAAAAATAAATGGGCGGAGTTTCCCCTTGCCCGAAGGCAATACGGTCCTATCAAGCTTTGAGCCAAATTAAATTTTCAGCGGTGTAACGGCTTGAATCCTTGGACGGAGGAAACACCAAGAAGGTAGAGGAAGAGAGGGGTGAGCCGGAGCTCACGGGCCCTTGTTGCACCGTGGAAGTCCTTCGCTTTGGAGTGCTTCCGATGGCTTAAATGGAGTGAAAATGGGTTATAATGCTAGGATTCAATAAAATAGGAAGTGTAGGGTGAGGCCAAAGGCTAGACTTTAGCTAAAGGGAGTGATCTAATGGTGGAAATGGATTGAAAAAGATGAACTAAGCTTGCTGGAATTCTGAAAAATAAGTGGCATTTTCTCTCACTAGGGTTCTCTCTCTTAAGCTCTCTAATCTTTCAATCAAAATTTTCAACCCTTTGGGAAGAGGGGGGCTTCTCTATTTATAGAGAAGGGATGGGTTAGGGGATTACTTAAGAGCTAATTGGTTTAGCAATTAGGTAATCCTCCATCTAAGGTTTTCTAGGTTTTCAAGGTCCTAGGGTTTTGGGAAATTGATTTTTAATGGCGGATGATGGGGTGAGACCATGGGTGACTTAAGGGTTGCCAATAAGCTCAAAAGGGGGGGGCAACCAACCTCAAGACACCCACCGTAACCAAGGGGAGGGTCAAAGGATCAAACCAGATGGAGGAATTTCGATCATTTGATGACAGTTACTATAGCTAAGCTGGGCACATATATTATATACGCCCAGTTTAGGAACAGTGAATTTCACCAAAAACAGGGGAGCCTTGGGAAGATGAAGCCCGTGGTGGGTCCCACCTATGCTGGGCGTATATATTATATACACCCAGCAAAATTTCCCCCATAATAGGCAGGCGTATATAATATATACGCCTGACTAATCTGGGGCTAAATTGGCTGGGCGTATGTAATATCCACGCTTGAGCAAAATTTTTATGATTTTATGTGAAACTTCAATCGGCCATAACTTTTGAACCGTAGCTCCAAATTGGGTGATCTTTGGCTTGATGGAAAGCTGGAGAAGTCCTCTTTCCAATAATATATGACTCGTCCTTATTAATAGTCTATATTAAAATTTGTAGCTCCTCTCCCATCAACTGCTCAGAAAGGTTCAAGTTAGGTATGGGAAGGGAATCTAGGATTTAGGGGTGATCTATAAGGGTTGGAGAATGGTTCTAAAGGGTTCAGGGTGATTTCTAAAGGTCTGGGTGGATTCCTAAGGGCTCAGGGGTGCCATCAGAAGCACATGGGTACATGTCTCCCGAAGTACAGATTGATCGGGCCTTGGGCCGAATTTGGGTGTCTACACTTGTGGTGCTTGATCAAATTTGTGTAGAGGAGTTGCTTGATCAGCTCACCCACTTAACTGGTAGACCTCTTGGATATCATCTGAATTTCCTGGATCTGATATCCCTGTAATTTCCTGCGTCTGTGACCTGGAAATTGTAGCATCTGTAGTGGTTTTAATTGTTCTAATTGAGGCGCTGGCTTTGTAGGAGATCTCTAGGATGGTCTGTGACCATTAAAGTAGACAGATCATAACCTTAAGGTAAATCTAAGCTCAGGCCTCAATTGGATTCATCTGTTGCAATCCATGGATTTGATAAAAGTCTATAGGATGGTCTGTGACCATTAAAGTGGACAGATGTTAAGACATGAAAAGTATCACTTTTCACCCCTTAACTTAATCTCTGTTGGACCCTTAATTATTTAATAAAAGTGTTTTAAGCCTGTTCTGTAGGTAATGAACAGCAGCTGCAATAAGGCCTTAATCCTACTAAGGAGCCCACTTTTGCCCTAGAAGTCTCTCAGAAGTAGGGAAGCTGGATCCAGACAAGAACTTGACTGCATGAAGGTAAAGCATAGCAGCAACAGAGCAAGAAATGAGCCTCGCACAGTTGTCGCAGGGTTTAAAGGATTTAGAAAGTAAGCCTTGGGCGGTCCTCGCGAGTTTCCCAAGACTTCATACCAATTGTCCACGCTGTTCTCGCACAATTTAGTGACAGAAGAGCTTCAGAATCATGACTCGCGCAGTTCTCAAAGCTTAAGCACTTAAATGCTCGTGTAGTTTCATGCAGCTCAAGAAAGTAGCACTCAAAATTGTGCGTAGTTCACTCAAATAAGCTGAGGAGAGAGAGAGAGCTCCAGGTATTTCTGCGCGCAGCTATCGTGCAGTGGCCGCTGGATACAAAACTTCAGAAAAACCTCTCGCACCGTTCAGAGATCAATGCACATCACGCCCTCGCGAAGATCCATTGAGAAATAAACTGCTCGCGCGATTCCCGCGCCATTCAGAAGGAAAGTGCAATCTCGTAAAGACCAGAGCAATCCAACGAGGATTCAATGCTCTATCGCACGACTGCTTAAGCTACAAACTAAGACAACCCCGCGACGGCTAGAATTTCAAGTTAATCCAATCTCGCGAAGACCGTGCTACCATGCGACAGTCTTGGAAACCAGTGTTTCCTGGCGAGGCTCTAGACTCTAACTCTCCCTCACTTCTGCAGAGGACATTCTAGGAACTTCCAGTAATTAGGGCATGCACTCCAATGCTCCAATTTCCTTCCATGCGCCTCGAGGCATCCAAGGAACAGTATTAGGCCATGTGGCATCATTAAAATTAGGGTTTCCTAACCCTAATGCACCGCCAAACTGATTGCTATATAAACCTAAGCCTGGTTTAGGTTTAAAAAACCCCTCTTAGAATAGAATTTTATCTATCTTCTTCTTGCAGTAGCTGTAGATCTCTAGTAAGGTTTAGGTAGATTTCTTTTTACTTTTTCTTCTCTCCATAGCCCAACACTTGCTGGCTATGCCTCTGAATGCTTATTTGGTTTAGATTTAATGGAATTTCATGATTGGGTGTTTTACATATATGGGATTGAAGTTTGAGATTGAGTTGTTCTATACAAGGCTGCTGCCCTGAGATCCTCCATTGATAGGTTGTATTATGAGCACTGGAGAACTATTTTTAAAGACCTTTTTAGATCCAAGTGACCTGTATGTCTGGGCTAACATGCTCCCATACAAGCCTAATCTCACCACAGGATCCACTAGATCTGAAATCCCCATGGGAGCTTGTGCTTGTAGCCTTGTGAACATGGTGGTGAAAGCAGTGTTCTTGTTCTGTTTTCGTCCTCTGTGAGGAGGATAGCCTCTGGGATAGTCGGTGACCATTTAAGTGGACAGGTTATATCCTTAGGGTGAGGCCAATCCACAGATCCAAGACAGATTTTTCTTCTCTGCACTTGTGCTTGTAGCCCTGTGAGAGATTGTGCAGAGACAAACTCCCCTATATTTGTATAGACCCGCCATCAGAAGGCAGATCTGGTTTGGTTATAGAGATTGTAAGCTTGTGACTGGATCACTGCAGTCTTTCTACAGCAGTGGACAACTAGACCTAAGGCTGTACTCAAACTCTTACTGGTTCTATGTGTCTAGGCTAACATGCTCCCATACAGGCCTAGCCCCACACATAGCACTTTAGAGGTTGAGGTTCCCTATGGATTCTTGTGCTTGTAGCCTGGATGAAGTAGTGCTTACAATGATAGACTTGTTCTGACCCATCTCTGGACTGTGGTTCCCCAATTGGATAGTCTATGACCATTTAAGTGGACAGGTTATAGCCATAAAGGGATTGGATCCTGGCACAGAGATGAGTTGGATTCTTACTCCTCAGTGGTGATAATGTAGCCATTGGATAGGACTTCTATAGTAGCATATCTAAATTTGAGTCATGAAACCTATCAGATTTGAACCTAATAGCATACTTCTTACCCCTTTTATATTTATTTTCCCACTCCATCCATTTTCTTAACCCTTCTATGGTTTAGACATTAAGTTACCTTCGGATTTAGAATTTAGTGACCTTAAATCCCCTTCCATTTAGGATTGCCAGATCTGTAGTCAGATTTGGAGAGCCTACTAATGATGGCTCCCTCAAAGCTTTAGATAAACTTTCCCTGTGGGACAAACTCTTACTTATCAAAACTTGCTACAACAGGCCATGTATCTTGCAGGACTGTGCATATTTTAGGCTTGCTGCTCTGTAATCATCACTCTACCTTTCACTCATATTTTATTTACCCCATTCTTATCACTGTCTCCAATAAAGTCAATAGCAAGCATTAAAAATAGCAACAACAAGTTTTTGGCGCCACTACCGGGGACTTTTGATCTAATAGTAGACTCTAAAATTTTGTATTCTTTATTCTTCGGTAGCTGTACTTGTGAATAATTGATACTGTTGATTTACATTTGGAATTTTTCTTGTAGATCTGGACCGTAGCAGAGAAGGAGACTGGAATTGCATTGAGAGTCTAGCTACCTCTGTTTGCACTTCTCTAACCTTCAAAACCCCAGTTTATTTCTCCTTTGAAGATTCCATAAGCAGTTGATTTCGATAGTTGTAATTTTTTTCTAGTGCAATGTGCTTGCGAATAGTTGTCCCTGCTATTGGTGTGTGTGCATGTTAGGACGGAGATCTCTCAGTCCTACTTTAGAGCCTGCTAACCCTGAGATTGAAAGGGTAGAAGACCGAGAAGGCACAGACACACCACAGTCGAGCCCCCTATTGAAATAGAGACAGCAGTTATGGGTGAAGAGCAACCTAGAACATTGAAGGAATTGAATGCTCCGGATGATTACAATTCTCCATTCAGCATTCAATTCCTTGATGTCCAGGATAATTATGAGATCAAAACTTTCATCATCCAAATGCTTCCCTCTTTCCATGGGCTTAGCAAGGAAGACCCTTACAAGCACATTGACTAGTTCTTGGCCTTGTGTATGACATTCTCCATTGCTGGTTTGGGACCAGAAGCCACTAGGTTAAAGCTTTTTCCTTTCTCCTTAAAGGACAGGGTCATGACCTGGTTATCTACTCTCCCAAACAATAGCATCACTTCCTGGAAAGACCTCCAAACAAGATTTCTGTCTAAATTATTCTCAGAGACCAAGACCAGCCAATTGAGGAAGGGCATACTTTCTTTTGCCCAGTCCCCAACTGAAGATTTTAACCAATGCTGGGATAGATTTAAGGAGATGCTCAAACAATGTCCCCACCACAAGATCTCTGACTAGCAGCTTGTCCAGAGCTTCTATAATGGGATTGATGAGAAGAGCAGAGATATAGTAGATGTCTCTTGTGGTGGAACATACATGCATAAAACAACTGATGAGGCATGGGACTTATTCGAGGTCATAAGTGAAAATGCTTTTCAGAAAATGTCCTCATCTAGAACTGTTCAAGAGCCTTCTCCTAAGCTGGGAGTGGCTGAAACTTATAAAGGAAAGATGTATGAAGTTAGAGGAAACGATGACCTGAGAATACAGATAGTTAATCTTACTGAAAGATTTGATAAATTTTTGACTGTGGTACAGCCTAGAATGGCTGCACAAGTGATGGAGGCATGTTTGATATGTCAATCTCCACAGCATACAGTGGAAGAATGCCCATCTGCAGGGCAATACCTTGAGTTTGTAATGGAACAGGCTGCTGCTGGCCAATCTTTTGGACAGTAACAATTTGGTGGCTTCAATAAATAATCATATGGATACCAGCAGCAAAATGCTGGTTACCAATGGAGAGACTACCCAAATTTGAGGTGGAGGCAAGACAATTATATGCAGCCACAGCAGATGTTGGCCTTACCTCAAAGGCCACAGCAGCAGTTTAACCAGGGTTATGCCCAAAGGTCGAATTTCAAACAACAGCAGCCCCAACAACAAAATCAATTGGTAGTTCCCCCACCTCAGCCTCGAAGTGCTTCTTTCGAGGACCAGGTTTTGGCCTAATTGTAAAGCTTTAGTCCCTTAAATCAGACTGTGGCTTCTCACAGTCAAAGCATTAAGAAAATAGAAGAGCAGCTTGGCCAAATAGCTAATGCTCTAGCTAAGAGAGAGGAGGGCAGGTTGCCAAGCCAACCAGTAGCCAACCCCAAGGGCCAGTATTCCATCGGAGAAGGCTCCTCAAATTTTAAGGGGGCCAATGCCATCACAGCCTTAAGGTCTGGCAAGCTGGTAGACAACTAGATGGAAAAAGAACAAGGAGAGGTCTATCCTAAGGAAATATCAAGTGAAAATGATGAGGACTTTATTAGAACACAAAGTCAAGAACTGCCTGCTACCCTTCAACAAGGGAAAAATAAAGAGGTTGTAGTTGAGCCTCAGCAGGAGATAAAAATAGATAAAAGAAAAAAACAAAAGTTTAGCCATAGGCTTGCAGCTGAGAAACCAGCAGTACCTCAGCTGCCATATCCTCAAGCTTTGAGTGGCCCTGCCCCTTTTGATAAGGGTCAGGCATAGATCGAGGAAATGATGGAGACCTTTAAGCAGGTCAAAATAAATTTACCCCTGCTTGATGCAATCCGACAGGTCCCAGCCTATGCAAAGTTTTTGAAGGACCTCTGTACTCAGAAAAGGAAGGTCAGAGGCCATTTGTCCAAAAAGGTCTTTACAACTGATACAGTTAATTCTATATTAACTATGACAATACCTGAGAAGTTGCAAGACCCAGGGATATCCACTATTCCCTGTATTATTAGAGACCACATGATTGGAAGGGCCCTTTTAGACCTTCGAGCCAGTGTTAACCTGCTGCCATATAGTGTATACCAGCAGCTAGGATTGGGGGAGCTGAAACCCACCCCCATTGTTCTACTGATGGCTGATAGGTCTAAGAGGAAGCCCATGGGAGTGGTTGAGGATGTCCTAGTGGGGGTAGACAAGTTCTTCTACCCTGCATACTTCCTTGTTTTGGACATGGGTTGTAACAAAAGTACATCTCCAATACCTGTTATCCTAGGCAGACCATTTTTGGCCACTGCCAATGCATGCATTCAATGCAGGTTTAGAATCATGGAGGTCACTTTCGGATATATGAAAGTTGAGCTTAATGTGTACAACAATGCAAAGTACCCTCAGCTGGACAATGAGGAATGCTTTGCAGTAGATGTACTAAAAGAAATTGTTGAAGAAGAACTACCCACTCTGCTAGAGTGGGGCAATATTGTCACTAATTTAACTGAAGTTTGGAACTTGGTGGAGGAAGGAAGCCTAGCTTTAATGCCAGAAGACATGCCCCTAGTGAGGTCTTCTGTGGGCTTAGTGCAGCATTCCAATTAGAAACCTATATTGCTGCCCCTTCCTCCAACCAACAATACACCAATCCTGCCATCCATACAACAAGCCCCTGATCTGGAGCTCAAGAAGCTACCAGAGACATTAAAATATGCTTTCCTTGAGAAAGAAGAGAAACTTCCTGTAATTATCTCCTCTTCTCTAACCTGGGAGCAAGAGGTGGAATTGCTAATAGTTCTGAGGAAGCACAAGAAAGAAATTGGCTGGACCATTGCTGATCTGAGAGGGATTGATGCATCAATCTGTATGCATAGGATCCATTTAGAAGGGGGCTCAACACCCTCCAGGGAAATGTAGAGGAAATTGAATCCTCACATGCAAGAGGTGGTCCTGAAAGAAATTATTAAGTTGCTGGATGCTGGGGTAATTTACCCTATCTCTGATTCTGAATGGGTGCCCCCCCCCCACTTTCTCTTTTCTTTTTCCATCTTTTTGTCATATTTTCTTTTTATTTCAATGAAAGTTTCTTTTACTTCTATACTATGCAGTTTGCATTCTATGTTTCTCTATCTTCTTCTGTGTTTATTTTTGTCTGACTGCTTGAATTCTACTACTTTTTATCACCTCTGAACTAGTGAGGACACTACTCCAAATGGTTTGGGGGTGTGGCAGTCTGCCAATAGAATAGTTAATTTTAGTGCAATAATGGTGGCATAACTGAGATGAATAAAGCTAATTTCCACTAAACTTGATACAAGGAGGAAACATGTAAAATTTAAATTTTTTGCAGACTGTGGGAAACAGAAAAAGTTGAATTTTGACACCACCATGAAGCTAATATTAGAAAATTTTAGAGTTAAGTACTCAGTGAGCCTAAAAGGAGAGGAATAGACGAAAATACTACCCATGAGTTAAATGTGATGACCATACCTAGTGAGATTTGGGCCCAGAATTTTCTTTTGAAGAGTATTTTTGGCATTATTTCTGCTCTAAAGACTGATTGAATCAGGACTTCTTCACTAGAAGTTGTGCAACTCCAAATCAAAACTAATTGACAGCACTCACTAGGCTAAGGAAATGATCCCAGGCCCTTATTTGGATAGTTTGAGCCTAAAAATTCAACCTTTTAAAATCTGCCCTTTTGCATATGCCAATTGAGCCTTAAAATCATACTCTTCTTTCACAAACACCAGAACACTTGCACCTTAATGTCATTACCTGAGTTTACCTTACCCTCACTCTGAGAATTCAGAAGGTAAAGGAGAAGGAAGAAAAGATACTAAGAATGGTCCAATATTCTGTGAAAGGTGAAGAAAAGCATCTTGTGAACAGCTGTATATCAATGGCAGTTGTGTGGCATTTCATCAAAAGAATGAATAAAGAAAATAAAAAGAGGAAAAGAAAGAGAAGTCTAGAGAACATCATCATCTGAAAAGTGAAAAGAAGAGGAGAAGCTGGCTACTTTGTCTCTGAAATAGAAAAGAAAGATGAATTTTTATTGGAATGAAGGTTGTGAAATCATGAGCCACTCCTTATCTTGCTGGTTTCTCAATTTGGATTCCCTTTTTACCCCTTTTATTCTACACACCCCTCAGCCATAAGCCACATTACAACCCATTCTAAAAAGTCCTTGTGGATCCAAAGTCAAATGAGCTGTCATGTGGAGAAGAAGAGTTGTCCAATCTATGGTGAAAATCTTTGAAGATGCCAGAAATTAGAAGCTTGGCCTATGCTCATGCTCGCAAACCCATTTAGGGTTTGCAACTGCTCTTGAGCTGTTGAGAATGTGAACACCCTCAGGATATTAATGTTGAGAGATAGCCCAAGTGAGAATTGGGTCTGAATTTTAACCCCATTGGGATTGTATCCAACCTAAATTTTGAATCAAAGGCAAGCTGGGTACTAATTTTTATATATTGAAATTCTAATGTTAAATGAATGATGGTCAGGCAAACACATGTTAACTTTTAAGTTTTAAATGGCCTGCAACATTGCTATAATTTCCTCTAAGTGTTAAATAAATTTACTGTGGAATGAAACTTTTAACATTCGAATTTGTGTTGTCATTATCTGCACTATACTTAACTGACTCTAATGGTGAAGTTTGTGGGTTTCTTCACTAAAAACCCTCAGGAGACTTCACTCCTCCACTAGGGATCACCTAGGGGTTTAAAAGGCTTGGTACATATGCTAAATGTATCCGTGATCCCTATGAAAGTGGCGTTTACAGCTTTGCTGAGGGACTAGCAAAGATTAGGTTTGGGAGTGTGTTAAGACCTGAAAAGTACCACTTTTCACCCCTTAACTTAATCTCTATTGGACCCTTAATCATTTAATAAAAGTGTTTTAAGCCTATTCTGTAGGTAATGAACATCAGCTACAATAAGGCCTTAATCCTGCTAAGGAGCCCACTTTTGCCCCAGAAGTCTCTCAGAAGAAGGGAAGCTAGATCCAGGCAAGAACTTGACTGCATGAAGGTAAAGCACAGCAGCAACAGAGCAAGAAATGAGCCTCGCACAGTTGCCATAGGGTTCAAAGGATTCAGAAAGTAAGCCTCGCGGGGTCCTCGCGAGTTTCCCAAGACTTCATACCAATTGTCCGTGCTATTCTCGCACAGTTTAGTGACAGAAGGGCTTCAGAATCATGACTCGTGCAGTTCTCAAAGCTCAAGCACTTAAATGCTTGTGCAGTTTCGTACAGCTCAAGAAAGCATCACTCAAAACCGCGCGTAGTTCACTCAAATAAGATGAGGAGAGAGAGAGAGCTCCTAGTATTTCTACACGTACCTATCGCGCAGTGGCCGCGGGATGTAAAACTTCAGAAAAACCTCTCGTGCAGTTCAGAGATCAATGCACATCATGCCCTCATGAGGATCCTCACAAAGATCCATTGAGAAACAAACTGCTCACGCGATTCCCGCGCCATTCAGAAGGAAAGTGCAATCCCGCGAAGACCAGAGCAATCCAGCGAGGATTCAATACTCTATCGCACGACTGCTTAAGCTGCAAACTAAGACAACCCCGCGACGGTTAGAATTTCAAGTTAATCCAATCTCACGAAGACCATGCAACCACGCGATAGTCTTGGAAACCGGTGCTGCCTGGCGAGGCTCTAGACTCTAACTCTCCCTCACTTCTGCAGAGGACATTCTGGGAACTTCCAGCAATTAGGGCATGCACTCTAATGCTCCAATTTCCGTGCACATGCCCCGAAGCATCCAAGGAACAGTATTAGGCCACGTGGCATCATTAGAATTAGGGTTTCCTAACCCTAATGCGCCGCCAAACTGACTGCTATATAAACCTAAGCCTGGTTTAGGTTTAAAAAACCCCTCTTAGAATAGAATTTTATCTATCTTCTTCTTGCAGTAGTTGTAGATCTCTAGTAAGGTTTAGGTAGATTTCTTTTTATTTTTTCTTCTCTCCATAGCCCAGTACTTGCTGGCTATGCCTCTGCATGCTTATTTGGTTTAGATTTAATGGAATTTCATGATTGGGTGTTTTACATGTATGGGATTGAAGTTTGAGATTGAGTTGTTCTGTAGAAGGCTATTGCCTTGAGATCCTCCATTGATAGGTTGTATTATGAGCAATGGAGAACTATTTTTAAGGACCTATTTAGAGCCAAGTGACTTGTGTGTCTGGGCTAACATGCTCCCATACAAGCCTAACCCCACCACAGGATCCACTAGATCTGAAATCCCCATGGGAGCTTGGGCTTGTAGCCTTGTGAACATGGTGGTGACAGTAGTGTTCTTGTTCTGTTTTGGTCCTCTGTGAGGAGGATAGCCTCTGGGATAGTCTGTGACCATTTAAGTGGACAGGTTATAGCCTTAGGGTGAGGCCAATCCATAGATCCAAGATAGATTCTTCTTCTCTGCACTTGTGCTTGTAGCCCTATGAGAGATTGTGCAGAGACAAACTCCCCTGTATTTGTATAGACCCGCCATCAGATGGCAGATCTGGTTTGGTTATAGAGAATGTAGGCTTGTGATTGGATCACTGTAGTCTTTCTATAGCAGTGGACATCTAGACCTAAGGCTGTGCTCAAACTCTTGTTGGTTTTATGTGTCTAGGCTAACATGCTCCCATACAAGCCTAGCCCCACCCATAACACTTTAGAGGTTGAGGTTCCCTATGGATTCTTGTGCTTGTAGCCTGGATGAAGTAGTGCTTACAATGATAGACTTGTTCTGACCCATCTCTGGACTGTGGTTCCCCAATTGGATAGTCTGTGACCATTTAAGTGGACATGTTATAGCCATCAAGGGATTGGATCATGGCACAGAGATGAGTTGGATTCTTTCTCCTCAGTGGTGATAATGTAGCCATTGGACAGGACTTCTATAGCAGCAGATCTGAATTTGAGTCATGAAACCCATGAGATCTGAACCTAATAGCATACTTCTCACCCCTTTTATATTTATTTTCCCACTCCATCCATTTTCTCAACCCTTTCTATGGCTTAGACATTAAGTTACCTTAGGATTTAGAATTTAGTGACCTTAAATCCCCTTCAATTTAGGATTGCCAGATCCGTAGGCAGATCTGGAGAGCCTACTAATGATGGCTCCCTCGGAGCTTTAGATCAACTTTCCCTGTGGGACAAACTCTTACTTATCAAAACTTGCTACAACAGGTCCTGTATCTTGCAGGACTGTGCATATTTTAGGCTTGCTTCTCCGTAATCATCACTCTACCTTTCACTCATTTTTTATTTACCCCATTCTTATCACTGTCTCCAATAAAGTCAGTAGCAAGCATTAAAAATAGCAACAACAACAGATCATAGCCTTAAGACCAGGTGGATCCTATGATTTGGAGTGGAATTTATACTCTGCAGCTGCGCTAGTGGCCAGCTGAGGGACTTGTGTGCTTTTGAACCCTTGTAATATGCTTAGCTCAACCTGATTGTAGTAAAAACAACCTTCAAGCTATTCTTCTCTATTTTCTGAGTTTTTAAACCCTCCATCTGTAAGATCTGAGGCTCCAGATTCGATCTAAGACAATCTGTATTTTAATTGTAGTTTAGATTAAGTGAAACTCCAATCTAATCTCTCCCTTTTCTTTTAGCTAGATCAACATTAGTTAGGGTGCCAGATCTCTTACAGATCTGGAGATTTACCCAATTCCAGACCACCTCTCTGTGGACTTCCCCTTACTTATTTTTAAACTTGCTACAAAGGACCCTGTATCTTGCAGGTCTAGGATTTCCCACCTGTGCTGAACCCATCTCTATTTTCTCTTAATGTTTACACCATAAATGAGCACATTGGAATTCCACAACAAGTTTTTGGCGTCGCTGCCAGGGAGGCGTTTGTGAATTTGGTAGATCTAGTTTTGTTTTATAAATCTGTAACTGTGTGTTTGATTTTACTAACTGCATTTGTAAGTTTTGCTATTTTTCAGTATTTTTTGTGTGCATTCCATCAGATCTGAGTACAGAGTGAGAGGAGAGCTGTGCTGAAGGCTGCTCTATAGTTTGCATCCCTTTTTTCCCTATTTATTTTTCATATCTGTTGATTTTTTTGTTTTAGATTAATTAGTCAGTTGTGCTGCTTCTTTCAGTTGTGTGAGGATTTATTCTCCATTCAGTTTGTGAGTGTTGTATGCTTGGTAGGAGAACTCTTCAACCTCAGATTATTCCACTAAATCCAGAGGTTGAAAGACTTCTTAGATCCAAACCAACTACATCCACAGCTGTTGAAATTGAATCTGTTGAAATGGGTGAGCAGCAGCAACCACGAACTCTCAAGGAATTCAATGCACCAGGGATCTACAATTCCCACTTCTGCATTCAGTTTCCTGCTGCTCAAGGAAACTATGAAATCAAATCTTCCATCATTCAAATGTTGCCCTCATTTCGTGGCCTGACCAAGGAGGACCCTTATAAGCATATAGACGAATTCTTAGGACTGTGCACTAGCTTCAACATCACAGGTTTGGGAGAGGAGGCAACTAGGATGAGGCTCTTTCCTTTTTCATTAAAGGACAGATCCAAGACCTGGTTGTCCATGCTTCCACCTAACAACATTGAGTCTTGGGGTGACCTCCAATGTCAATTTTTGGCCAAATTCTTTCCTATGTCAAAGACCAGTCAGTTGAGGAAGGGTATCATCTCTTTTACCCAAGATCCAACTGAAGACTTTCATCAATCCTGGGAGAGATTTAAGGAACTCCTTAAGAAATGCCCCCACCATCAAATCCCTGAATGGCAATTCATTCAAAGCTTTTACTTAGAAATTGATGCTAAAAGTAGAGATATGATAGATGCCTCCTGTGGTGACACCTATCTCGATAAAACTGCTAAGGAGGCATGGGAGCTCTTTGACATCATCAGTGAGAACTCTATGCAAAGGGAAACCTTAGTAAGAGATCTAGAGCCTCCTAAATTGATTAAAGAGAATACCTCAAGAGGAAAGATATATGAAGTGAGTGTACCAAGTGATTTGGAAAGGAAAGTGGACTGCCTAACAGTGAAATTTGATAAGTTAATGGGCGCAATGCAGTCACCAATGGCTGCTAGAGTGGAGGCATGTGTCATATGCCAGTCCCCTGCTCACTCCTTGGATGAATGCCCATCAGCTGCCCAATTTCTTGATTTTGTAACAGAGCATGTGGCTGCAACTCAGTCTTATGGGCAGCAGCCTGCTACTGGGTATCAATGGAGAAATCACCCCAATCTAAGGTGGAGACAAGATGCATACCCCAGCTAGTAGCAACAGCAGCCCCAGCAGCCCATGCCTTACAGAAATGCTCAGCCCTATTGAGAAGGTTATACCCCAAGACCTCAATATCAGCAACCCATGGCCCAACCTGTAGCTCCTCCTGTGCAGCAAGCTGCACCTCCTCCACCTGTGAGAACATCATCTTTTGAGGAACAAGTTCTATCTTCACTGCAGAACTTGAACACCTTAACCTAAACTGTGCACTCTCACAACTAGAGTATCGAAAAGATAGAGGACCAACTTGGTTAGCTGTCTGATGCTTTGACTAGGAGAGAGGGAGGAAGGTTACCTAGCCAACCATAGGATAATCCATGAAGACTATTTGTAGTGGGTGAAGTTTCCTCCACCTATGAGGAAGCCAATTCTGTGACCACTTTGAGGAGTGGTAGGCTAGTGGACAATCAAGTGGGCTATGAGCCTGTGAGAAGTTTGAAGGAAGAGAATGGAATGAGTTTTCCAAGAATACAACAAAGGCCACCAGTGGTGGATTTGACAGAACAACCCATTGTCAATAAAGAGGATGATATGGATCCTCAAAGAAAAGAATAAATAAAAAAGAATGAAGCCCCTTTGGCTAAGGCTGTAAATGAGGGTGCAATCCCCCAGTTGCCATTTCCCAAGGCATTGCAAGGACCCTCCCCTTTTGACAAAGGGCAGGACAAAATTGAGGAAATGATGGAGACTTTCAAGCAAGTTAAAATTAATTTGCCTTTACTTGATGCCATCAAACAAGTCCCAGCCTATGCCAAATTTCTAAAGGAGTTATGCACCCACAAAAGACAGTCTAGAACATACTTATCCAAGAAAGTCTTTTCAGCAGAGAAGGCAAAACACATTCTGTCCATTGCAACTCCCACCAAACTTCAAGACCCTGGAGTGCCCACTATCCCCTGCATCATTGGGGATCATAAAATTGAGAAGGCCCTATTGGACCTGGGAGCCAATGTGAACTTGCTGCCCTATGCAGTCTATGAAAAATTGGGTCTGAGAGACTTGAAGCCGACACATGTGGTCCTGCAACAGGCTGATAGGTCCGAAAGGAAACCTATGGGAGTCATTGAGGATGTCATGGTGGGAGTTGACAAGTTTTTTTACCCTGCTGACTTTGTGGTATTAGATATGGAGCTAAGTAAAGGTATTTCCTCCATCCCTGTGATTATGGGCAGGCCCTTCTTGGCCACTGCCAATGCCTGTATTCAATGCAGATCTAGAATCATGGAGGTCTCCTTTGGTAACATGAAAGTAAAGCTGCATGTGTACAGCATCAGCTCTCAACCCCCTTTTGATGAGATCTGTTTTTCCATTGCAGGGCTGGAGGAGGCTCTGCATGATAATCCTCAACAGCTACTACAGAGCAGTGATTGGCCTATAAAGACAAGATTGCAACCAGGAGTTAAACAATTGCTGAGGAACGGATCCAAGAAGGATGACAAGTTCGAGGAACATGGGGAGGTCATTAACCTTCAAGATTCTCCAGATTAGCACCTGCAGTTTGGTATGTATCATATCTACCATATTTTGCTTCTATTTTAGATGTTTTACTTTGCATTTCTAGTAATATTCTGTTGCAATAAACATACCATGTTATCTATTGGGTCGCCATTTCAAATTTGCTAGCTGCTCTTAAATAATGGGAGCTCATCCACAAAAGAATCCAATCGTCGGGCCGCATAGCAACAGAGCCTGATAAGTGCTGAAGCTAAGGGTGCCCAGAAAAGCAGTTTTATCTGGGTGTTGGAGCCTTCGATAGGCCAAATCTACCTTTCGTTAGGTTACATGGTGATTTCGACAGGATATCTAATGGTTTCCATAGGCACTGGATGTTTTGACAAGTAAAACCAACTTCTCGACAGGTTAAATAAGGGCAAACAAAGATTTAGATAGGTTCTGGGTACATATCGGGCACCTATCGAAAAGATGTTTTCTGCTGTTTAAACCTATCGATAGGATGGTGTCACTTATCGAAACCCTTTGGAATCATCCCTTTTGAAAGCTTTGATTTCCAAGCTTTCGATAGGATGCAGCAACCTATCGAAGCCATTCAATTCATCCTGTCGAAATTGCATTTTCACCTTTATATACCTGTCGATAGGTCATTTGTGCTTCATTCCTTACCCTCTGAAAAACCCTAGCTCTCTTCCTCATTTTTTTCGCCTCCCTCTTTCTCTACTAAATCCTCAGGGAATCTTTCGCTGTTTAATGTGCCATCTTATCAATACATTTAGCTTGCGTAGAGGAGCATTTTGCCCCTGATTTTGAAGAAATTGGAGCGGTGCATCGCTAGCTCTGTGAAACCCTAGGTACTTGGAGGTGAGTTGCCTTCCTACCATCAATCTATTATTTTTCTAAGTTTTCCCATTCCAAGTTGGTGAGAAATTCCTCTCTGAAATTAAAATGGATGAGCCTAAGGAAACGCTAGCCAACATACGCTAGAAATCAACTGCATCCACCCCTAAATCCTCCAAGAAAGCGCTACCTGCTACCAAGCCGCCTGTAAAGAGGAAGCTCGCTGAGGAGACACCCAAAAAGGGTCCTAAAGCTAAGAAAGCCAAAGCTGTTGAAATTCAGGAACCTGTGGTAGAAACACCCTTAGAGAGAGCTACCCCTGACAGACCCATTGCTGTAGAGCCTCCGACTATACTAACCACCCCCAGTGAATTTGTAGACAAGTTGAGCCTTGTCCCTGAGACTGAATTTGATTTGGCATATTTTGCCAACATTGGAGAGTGCCAGGAAACACTGAGCTATTTGAAGAAAGAAGGCTTGTTGTGCCTATTATCACCATTGAAAGAATCAGTGTATCCCAGGCTGGTGAAGTTATGGTACCAAAACCTGAAGAAGAAGGTGGCACAGGGGACTGATGATGTACTAGAGATCTTGATTGATGATTGGCAACTAACTATAGATCACAGAGACATAGGAATGGCTTTGGGGGTCCCATACCAATTTGACTCCAACCGCGCTGAGGCAGTACCTGTTGGAGCTACATTTAAGGACATGGCCAAGCAGCTAACCAATGGGATTGTGGGTTCTGGAGAATCCCTGATGAGAAGATACCTCCATCCTAGTCTCATATTCATGGATACTATCTTAAGGAAAAATGTCTATGTTATAGGACATTTACAGGAGAGAAGGTCCCCATTAGTGGATGCTTTATTCTATTGTTCCAAGGGGCAGTTCGTGAATGCACCTAAGCTGATCTTTGAAACTATGGTGGACATAAATGACAAGGTGCTAAAAAGACAGGCTTTTGCTAAGGGAGGAGGCCTACCCTTCAGCAAACTCATCACCAGTCTGCTCAAAGCTGGAAAGTATAGGATTAAGGAGGCTGAGCCAGTGGAGAAAATGGCACCCAAGGTTTTTAGAAAGAGGGCATGGTCTACAAGTTTAACCCTGATTCAAAAGACCAAGCCGGCTGAGGTAGAGGAGGAGGTGCCCACTACCTCAGCAGCAGATCATGCTGCTGACATTCTCCCATCCACCATTCCTCCTACAGCACCCACTTTTTCATCCACCTTACCTACACCATCACCTACACCCCCACCCACCTTGCTTTTCACATCTGTCTCCGTCCCCCTTCCACCCACCACTTAGGAATTCAGACCTAGGGTCTTGGAACTCCTCACCTTCTCCGAGTCTATCCCCACCATGTCCTCCCCACCCTCCCTCCAGCCCCTTCACAGATCCCCCCTCCACGACTCTTATACATACGGGTTTGGACAGTTCCACTTCTCTTGGTTTAAGCGCCTCATTTCTTCAATTGCGGAGGATGTTGCTCATGAGTACACCCCACTGCCTGACTCCCCTCACCCCACTCCTCCTCATTTTACCCATGCCCCATCCTCTCCTTTCCATCCCATTCAAACACCCATCCCCTCTACTTCCACCCTGCCTGACACTTTCACCCAAATCCTCTCCCTTCTACAGTTCATTCAGGCCCAATTAGCCACTAACATTGACAACCAGGCCCTCACGAGCTCATGCCTCCAATCAATTCAATCCACCCTTACTCCCCCCACTTCAGTTTCACTACCCCTTCCCACTTCTCCTCTCCCCCCTGATCCCTCACTTTTCCATTTCTCTCCCCCTTTTCAACCATAGCCTCCCCCATCCCTACTGATATCCTATTTGTAGAGTTAGCAGCTCCATCTCTACCCCTACCTCCTTCCCAACAGCTGTTCTACCTTCATCCCCACGTGCACTAGTTTCTGGAGTTGTTGAGATACCCACCACCCATTCCCCATTTTCCTCTCCACCTTCTTTCCACGATGCTTCCACCCAAACTGATCCATGTGAGGATCTCGTTTTCTACCCCCCCTCCTGTCCATCCACTTCTTCCCCTTCCTTGCCCATCATCCTTCGCCAGCACATGTACATTCCTCCATACCTTACTCTGCTGTATGTAATGAGGGACAACCCTTACATCCACAGGGATGTCCTGAGGGGTATGGCTGCTCTTCGGGCTTCCCTGAAAGCCCCTTACGAAGAGCGGATTGCCAACATCGAATTGGAGCACCGTATCAAGCTCTGAGATATCTCTGAGGGGTGGCATGAGATTTGGAGTCGTTATAAGTCAGCCAAATAGTTGGCTGCTGCTGAGAGTCTCATTTTCAAGTATGAGAAGAAGAATTCTGAGCTCCTCAGGAAAAAGTTAGCCAATGCTCAGGAGATCATCAAGGCCACCAAGGAGCTCTCAGATGCTAACCTCCTCTATGCTGCCAAGAAGATTGATATTTTGGAGAAAAAGGTTGCTTCATTATTGTCTCAACCCTTTCAGCCTACCCCTCTTGTTGTAGAACCTCCTACTGCGCCTCCCTCCCCTCACCCATGTTCCCCCTCTACAACTATTCCTTCAGCGACCCCACCTGTGGATGTTCCCCCTCCTCCTGCCCAGGTACCTCCACTTGTCCCACCTATCCCTCCCAAACGAAAAAGGACTCCCTCCAAAAGAACAACCACCGCTAAGAGATCTGCTTCTTTTGCTGCCTCTATCAAAAAAGGAAAACAACCTGCTGCCCCATCCAAAGCAGCTAAGCACACCAGGTCCTCCCCTCAATCTGACCCCATGGCAACCTACTTTCTAGGGATGAAAGAAGGAAGGCTGCTGCCGCTCTAGGATTGGACTCATTGCCCTTTTCCCTTCAGATTCGGATTCTGATTTTGCGCCTGCTGTTGATCCTAAAGGTAAAAACCCTACTGCCCAGTCTGAAGAGGCACCCGCAAAACAACCACAACAATCCAAACCCAAGGGCAAGGCCCCTGTATCTAAGGGGTAGCTGGCACCAAGTTGTATATGAATGTGGCCATTTGTTGTTTCAGTTTCTTTTTCATTTGTCTCTTGTATATATTTGACATTTTTGTTGTGTTATTCTATAGATATCTTCTTACCCTGTCTCTCTCTTGATTGCATTTTCTCAAAACAGTGAGGACACTGTTTGGTTAAGGTTTGGGGGTGTGGCATGTATGCCAATAAACTAGTTAATTTTAGTGCAGCCAAGTTAAAAAGGAATAATAAAAAAGAGAATGAATTCACCTCATATTTGTTGTAAAAACTTGTTGTGAAATTCTAGTGTGCTCATTTATGGTGTAAACATCAAGAGAAAACATAGATGGGTTCAGCACAGCTAGGAAATCCTAGGCCTGCAAGATACAGGGTCCTTTGTAGCATGTTTTAAAAGTAAGGGAAAGTCCATAGAGAGGTGGTTTGGAATTGGGTAAATCTCCAGATCTGTAAGAGATCTGGCACTCTAACTATTGTTGATCTAGCTAAAAGATAGGGGAGAGATTAGATTGGAGTTTCACTTAATCTAAACTACAAATAAAATGCAGATTGTCTTAGATCGAATCTGGAGCCTTAGATCTTGCAGATGGAGGGTTTAAAAACTCAGAAAATGGAGAAGAACAGCTTGGAGGTTGTTTTTACTGCAATCAGGTTGAGTTAAGCATATTACAGGGGTTCAAAAGCACACAAATCCCTCAGCTGGCCACAAGCACAGCTGCAGAGTATAAATTCCACTCCAAATCACAGGATCCACCTAGTCTTAAGGCTATGATCTATCCACTTTAATGGTCACATACCATCCTATAGACTCTATCGAATCCATGGATTACAGCAGATGAATCCAATTGAGGCCTGAGCTTAGATTTACCTTAAGGTTATGATCTGTCTACTTTAATGGTCACAGACCATCCTAGAGATCTCCTACAAAGCCAGCGCCTCAATTAGAACAATTAAAACTACTACAAATGCTGCAATTTTCGGGTCACAGACCCAGGAAATTATAGGGATATCAAATCAAGGGAATTCAGATGATATCCAAGAGGTTTACCAGTTAAGTGGGTGAGCTGATCAAGCAACTCCTCTACACAAATCCAATCGAGCACCAAAAGGAATCAAAAGAGCTTTAGATCTAATTAAAACATTGAAAACAATATTTACATTGCAAACAAGGTCACTCTTACAATGGATCAGAGTCCAGTGCAAGAATTAACCCCAGCAACACTCTTAACCTTACCCAATCACAGATCTAACTCATTCCTTGCTGCTCCTAGGGAATTAGCCAACCATGGTTGGGCTAAAGGAAGGAAAATAGAATCTCACTGCAAGCTTTGATCTCTAAGAAATTGTTCAGAATTTTGATCCCCCCCAATGGCAATTGGGGATCTCTATATATAGCTTTCTCCTCTATTTTCTCGCCAAAAATCCCTTCTAGAAGGTCCTCAGAGTTTGTTAGGGTTCTGTTAGAGCACGTGGGTTGGTTAGGGCTTTCTAGGGCATCTTTTAGAACGTCGCACCAGTCACCAAAGTGCCTTGGTTTGCGTGCAACAAGTCACCAAGTAACAACATGTGCATAGCTGAATTTCTAAGAAGTCCTACACGTGATTTCGACAGGTTGGAGAAGCTTTCGATAGGTTGAAAAGGAGTTTGTAGTCCCTTTCGATAGGTTCCCTAGTCTCTTTGATAGGTTTCGATAGGTTGGGCTTAGATGCTTCAGCTTCACTGCACTTAATCTGGGGCCTTCGACAGGTTGGAAGAGTAATTCGATAAGTTGGAGATTCACATTCCATTGCTTCGATCGGATGACCCTTATTCCTATCGAAAGGTTCAAACCATTCTGCGATAGGTATTACCCCAACACTTCTATTTTGATAGGTTCAGTGGACCATTCGATAGGTTCAGGGAATCTTCTGATAGGTCTCCTTTTTCCCTCAAGCCAGCTTTCGATAGGTTGAATTCTCTTTTTCTTTCAACTGCTTGATAGGTTCTTAGATCCTGTCGAATTCTTCACTTCTATATGAATTCTTCCTTTCTCTGCCTTTTGATCCTATCGAACCCTTCTCAACTGCACGAATTCCTTCCTTTTAACCCTCAACTCCTATCGAAGTCTTCAGACATCCTCTCGATAGGATGTTTTGGACCTATCTACCTATCTTCACTTCCTTCCCCTTGTTATGTTGCTGGGTCTGCATGGTGCTGAGAGATGGCTTCTTTGTGGGCATTCTTAAGTGGTTTTCTGCATTATTATCAGCTTTCATTGCTATTTACAAAATGCACTCAACAGAGGCTTATTAGTGTGCTCACAGGTTCATCAATGGTCAGGTTAAAGGGTAAACAGTGGCATTTTTCATCACTTAACACACCCCCAAACCTAAGCTTTGCTAGTCCCTGAGCAAAGGACAATTAAAATGAATTAAAAATGCCACTTTCATAGGGAACACGGATGCATTTAGCTTATGCATCAAGCCTTTTAAACCCCTAGGTGATCCCTAGTGGAGGAGTGAAGTCTCCTGAGGGTTTTCAGTGAAGGTATCCACAAACTTCTCCAATACACTTAGTTAATAATAGTGCAACCTTTTAAAGTAGAGTTTAAGCAAATCAAATAAATTCACATCATGCCCATTCATTAAAAGAAATTCAACAGAAAAATATCCATTTGAGAATATGAAAGTTTGCTGAAATCTCTCCATCATCACTCAGTTTGTGTCATGGCATTTCTCCTGAAATTTTATACATAACTCACCATCAATTTGAGGATCCTGCTTAGATACTTCCCCCATCAACTAGATTTTAGACCCAAGTCTCACCAGGGCTGTTCACTCATTAGGACAGAGAAGAGGGGTAAATCATATCTCTCAGCTCAAGAGCAGTTACAACCCTCAAATAGGACTGCAAGCAGGAGCATAGGCATTGCTTGAATTTATGACTTTTCCAGCTCTTTTCACCATAGATTAAGCAGATTCTCATCTCCACATGACAGCTCAATCCACTTTCAGATCAGTAAGGTCTTTTTATTGGGTTGTAATGTTGCTTAGGGATGAGGTTTGTGAACGAAGAAAAAGGGATAACAGAGTTCAAAATTGAGAAATTAGTAAAGGCAAGGAGGTGATTCATGACTTCACCTTCTTCAATTCAGAACCTCTTCACTGTCTTTTCAAATTTTTTCAGACTTGAAGTGATCAGCTTCTTGTCTTCTTGTAGATTTTTAAGTGGAGTGACTTCTCTTCCTCATTCTTTTCTTTTGCTTCTTCTTTTTTCTTTTTTTTTTATATGTGTGTGGGTTGGAATGCCACAACATCACAAACTGTGTTTTCCTTTCTTTTGACCAAATTTGTCACCTTGGTCCTCTAACCTCATTTCTCCTTCCATTTCTTGATTTCTCAGATTAGGGGTAGACTGAAATGGGCCAAAGGGGTTTTGGGTTCAAACTTTCTGGTTTCTATAAAAGAAAACTGGGATTCTTTTATGGCTCAAAAAGGTGTGTATCAAGGGCAGTTCAAAGGTGGGGAATTTTAGGCTCAAACTGTCCAAAGGATGGCCTTACTTCACATCTTCAATGTCCTGAGTGCTGTCAAGTTGTTTCAACTCGAATTTGCCTAACTTTTAGTGATCAAGATTAGGTCCAGTCAGTCCTTAAAGCAGAAAGAATTGCCATGACACTCTTCAAAGAAATCTTTCAGGCCCAATTCTCATTGCGTATGGCCTTCCATCCAATTTTTCTGGGGGGTATCTTCACAGTCTCTTCTCATTGCTGGTTTATTACACATCAAAAACTTTCTTTAAAAATTCTTGACATTTTCTTCACAAAAAACGTTAAAACTTCAACTTACTTCAGTTGCAAATGGTTTTTAAAGTTTCCTTAACAATGGGTCGTACGCCTTCAATCCCCAGAATATTCTTGAGATCTCCCATTTATTGTCAACCTTCTTATTCGGACAATCTGACCAAAGGACTGATGACCTATTTAATCTCTTTCAAAAGTATAAATAACACCAAATCCTTGTCCTCCTTCCCCCGCCATTAGAGGAGACGTTAAAACGAAAAAAATGAAGATGCTAGGTTCAATCAAAACTCATTATTCTTGCGCTAGCAGGATGCTTTTAAAATATATCTATACATCAAAATTGGGTGAGAGCATTATGATGAATGAATAAGTCAATGAGCTCAGGGAAGCATAAGCAGGCAGTGAGGACATCTCTGGTAATTTCACTAGAAGTGTACAAGTAAGCTGCAAGGGCACCCCTGATATCCCTATACTACTAGATGTCGTCGTAAGGTAGCGGGAAGAGGACAAACCCCTGTAAACCATAGAATATGAGATTTTGATGGTACTAAAACATGACGGAGAGCTCAATCATGGCTCCCCGCATTCCCCAAAAGGAAGACTCTTGTGCATCTCTTTTACAGAGTATTAAGTACAAGCTACTCCCCATGTCATTGAGCCTTATCCTTCTACTTTTTTTTGTTTTTTTCGACGATAAGTTGCAAGCCTCATGGGATATTCTTAGGAATGAAATCGAAAACTCATGAGTGATGACTGATGCAATCACCCTCTATACTTACCATACTTTCTCTAATAACCACGGGATAGGATGACCAATACTCTAAGATAGACTCCCTATGCAACTGACCTGATCAAAGAGACCTCCCCCAATTTGATGATAGTATTGATGAATGTTCTCTTCAAGACTAACTTAATACCCACGACTTCACATAGACCCATAGTGCTCGTCAAAAGCCAAGGAAAGCTCCATTGTATCTACACGCTGGGGCATTTTTTTAGACCAAAAGGAGAATCATATCAAAATGGCCGACTCATCCACCAAAAGATGAAGAACGTCGAAATTACTGTGCAAAGAAAGCTACCAAAGACACTGTACTGCCAATACAATCACGCCCCTACACTGGGGCATTTTATTTTTATTTTTATTATTTTAGCTCTTATTACTACGATAGTTATTTGCTTTCCCTATTGCATTACTTTCAAAAAAAAAAAAGAACAAAAGAAAAAAAAAAAGAAGTAAAAAAAAAAAGAAGAAAACAAAAGAGAGCATATATCTACCTGTGTTACAAGACTCTGGTCTGAGATACTTATCCCCTTAACAACTAGCAAGGGGGGAACAAAAATTACTAATGGCGTTACCTTTACATGTGCAGATACAAAGCGACCTTCAACAACCACAGGGCTAGCTCGCAAAGCATCCAATTCTCGATGATGATTGATAGCACCAAGAACAAAAGCAAAAGTAGATGCAAGAGGTAACTAAAAGAAAAGCAGCTGATCAGGTACACCTAAACCCAAAATCTCAATATATATGTGTTAATATTTTCTTTCCTGTTTTCTTTACAATCATCACTGGGGGCATCCCCCCTATATATACAATGCACACTTATAATGGACAAAACATACACATGCACACACCTACTCCCTAGGCTGCTGCTGGGATGGTCGAGCACCACTATCCCTAGTATCATCAGCTCGAAGGTCCATAGACTGGTCCTCTGAAAAAATGATCCCAGTGCTCGGAGTCGGCGGAACCTCTAAGCGACGAGATCCCACTACAGAGCCCCCCTCACTCACCTGATTGATAGTCCGCCTCAACCGAGAATGAGAAGGATACCCACTCACTAGCTGATCTACGCGCCCCTCGCTCCCTCACAAGAAGATACTGCATCCGACCCAGGGCCACTTGCATCTCCACCTACGCCAACCGACGCATAGCCTCCAATGCCTCGGCATGAGTCTTCTGGGTGGCCATCATCTCGACCATGAGATCCTGATGACTCTCCACTTCTCCGAGGACTTGTCTCACCTCCAAAGTGGCGCGTGCTCGCGTCACCTCTAGCCGCATCTCCTCAAGCTGACAAACCTACATAACCATACCAAGTCAAAGAGAGATAACCTATACATATTTGAAAGAATAAAACTTTGAATAAGAAAAGTCCATACCAGATCTGCCCTCTCCCTTAGAAGGTGATCAACCGTCTCAGCAGTCACGGGATCGACAGGCAGCACGGAAGGGATGGTGAAATTAGGTGGCTGCAACTAGAATAAACAAATGCATCAGACAACTCCACGATGACTAACAAACTATAAATACATTAACTAAAACATACCCGACTAGGAATAGGAATGGATCCCTGAGGAGGAGCCTCGGGAGCAGAATCCGGAACTGCCAGCATGAAAAACCCAGCAAACCAACGCAAAATATGTCAAAAACAAACACGATAAAACAACCTAAATTGAATCACACCAAAAATCATACCTAACTCTCTGGGCGTAAAGAGGCAGCAGCTGCCTCCCTCGACCGGAGGTCCTCAGCAACCTTGCAGTGAGACACCAGCGCGACATTGATAAGTTATGAAGAAAATGCAACAATAACACTTGACAAACTGCTACGACGACACAAGTAAACTGAAAGAGAGCGATGAAACTCACCCAATGATCTAACTCGGCCCGAAGCTGAGCCATCGCCGGATCCTCTCGACTAGAGGAAGTAACTGAGGATGGATCAAATGCCGGAGCAGGACCTCCGACAGCCAGCTCGGCTCTTTACAAATAATAATAAATATATCAGTCAACGAGCCCACATTACTAACAATTAAGTAGAATCATACTTGAGAAAACACTTACCAATTGATCAATCTCAGATCGTAGAATAGCCGCTCTCTCCCAGTCAGATCACTATTGACGGCGGTAAACATCCAGCAAGGCTACCTGACGAGCAACCTTAGACTCTCTCGCAGATTATCCATAATAAAATTAAACAACCATATCAAAACAACCATCACCAGAATAAATCAATATAAATACACAAATAGATTAAACTAATAGACTAACTCACCAGAAGCTCTCGAGTCTCCGCTAGCCGAGCCCCCAACTCATCCTTCGCCGCCCTGGCCCTAACGACCTAGTCGGTCAAAGAGTGCAACATCTCCTCATCAGGATGAGGAGCATGTCCCATCTGCTCCATCACCCTATGGAGAGCATCCAATGCCCCCCGCACACTCGCCGTCAGATAGCCCTCCTCCAAGGCGGCCAATCTCTCCCTTAATGACGACGCTGACTCCAGCCCATTGATCGCGAAAGAGCCACTGCCATGAAAAGGACGTGTGAAGAGGCGCCCACCACCCAAACTGCTAAATCGACTGTCGTGTCACTCAAGAGGTGTGAATCCTCTCTACCCTCTCAAAACAATGGACCCATATGTCAACATCGAAGAAGGGCTGGCCAGAGGCAATCGCCGCCTCACCCGCGTCCTCCTCATCGTCGTAGGGCCTCCAGATCACATATCCAAATGAACAAATCGACCCATTAACAAAGCCTAAGAATCTCAAAATAAAACAAAGCCAAACGAAAACATGATGATATATACCTGCCTCGCATGCATATCCTCGAAGAAGCCTCGCGCAGTCTGAAGAACAGTAGACCAACGATGACCCCTCAGTGCCTCCCTCCACACGTGCATCCGTGGAAACGTGAACTCAACCCCGACCGGAACCCTCGGCCGAAGGAAAGCAAAATGATCATATGCCCAAAATTGAAAAAAAGGAAACAACGATGGCATAAAAAAAAATATATATTAAGAACCACTACGAACAAAAATTAATGAAACTAAAATTATCGTGATACCAATTAACTAAAACTCACCTAGAGGAATGGAAGGAAACCTCCAATAGACGCAATGCCCTTTCCCCGATAGTAGAACTCCTCATAGAGATGCGCCAGCGCTGCCGCATCCCAAGCATAAGCAGGGACCTGATCCAGATCCCCAAGAACCATAAAAAACAACAAGGTGACTCATCCTCGAGTCAAAGACAAAAAGAGTACTGCACCCAAGAAGTGCATCAAAAACACTTGAAGCGCCCTAACTGCAGCCAACCCTGGCTCGATCACGGGCTCCCGACCCATCACTACCGCACACCGCGCCTCATAGGGTGCCCTCACCTCCGAATGACGCCTCAGAGGGATGAAGCCACTCGCAAACGTATAGAGGAACCAAGTAACCTGAACCACACCTGACCTCAATCCACTCGACCTATAAGGGACTCCCAAAATCTCCTCACACACCACCAAATACTATCCCTCCATCTGCCCCATGATTGGCTCGCCCTCAAAATAAAAACCTGTGATGCGGACCCAATCCTCTAGAGTCAGCGACAACATTCCAACTAGGAAGAGAAGCGCCTAATGCCCTCTCGCTCGACCTCTCTATGATCGCTGCGATCAGGCCTCGATCGACCTGAAAGGGCTCCAACTTTAAAATCATCCCAAAACCAAAAGACACTAGCCGCTCCTGCTGAAACTCCGACAGGGCACGGTACCAAGCATGAGACTCACCCCATGATGAGCTGATAGCCAGCTGCGAAGGCTCCTATCGACCACAACGACCAAAAATAATGATAACAACAATAAGACGAACATATACTTATGATAAAAGATAAATGAATTGAGGAGTTGAAAATGAATAAAACATGTCTCAAACGTTATGACAACTTATAGCAAGCACACAAAACGTGGTGAGAATATTGAGCATAGACATGACCTATCTCCACATGCGAGCATAATGCATGAGTGAGCACGCGAAAAATAATCAATGCAGGATCGATGTAAATTAGAAGGGTTTACAGATCCTAATAAGCCTATGTCATAATTTGAATGCCTAGGAAAATCAAGAAACTCTTGCTTACGGGAATCTACCCGGCCTCTGGCAAAGACATCCCCCAGTGGATAGTGCTTGCGATCTCGAGTCTCAGTTCCCTACTCCTCACCCTGCTCCTTAGCTCCCTACTCACCCTCAGCTCTCTTGCCTGCTTCCTCGACTGCCCCTGGTTCGACCTTGGGTACCTTCTCCCTGACCACCATCTGGTCACCCTCAGGGAACTCCTTCATGATCATCTCCCCAATTTCCCCTCCATGGTAACAGCGCTAGTCTAAGCCTCAAAAGTCTCACCCACATCCGTCATCAACATCATCTCTAACTCAAAAATAGTGACTAGCCTGACATCACCCCCACGCTCCATATTAGAATAAAGAACTTAAAAAATTAAGGTAAATGGAAGAAATAACGTCTCAAGCGGATGAGCAGGACACAAGATATCATGAAAATACAAAAACCTGAGCACAAGAAAACCAAGAAACTAGAGAATCGGGACTAAAATGGATAACATGACGAAAAATGAAAAGTTTGAACTATTTATAGAACTCGCCTGAATCGCCCGCTTAAATCTACGCGCTCAATTGAATCATGCGCCATCCACTTCGCGCACAATCCGGATCAAACGCCTGATCTCGGGCGCGTAATATAAACATCGCCCGCTCAAAATAACATGACTCCCCTGGTTGCGCATCGCCCACTAAGCGCGCAATTACACCAAGTGCTTCGACATTAGCGCGCAAATGCCAAAGGTCATCTCTACAATGACCGTCTACTTCCCTGATCCTATGTGTCCAATCATGCGCTTAATTTGATTAAGTGCTAGTGAATTGATGCTTAATAACCTTCTGTCACTTGTAAATGCGCGTCCCCATGCTGGCGCGCAATTCGTTCAAGCGTGTGCACAGTAGCGCGTAATTGCCCAAAAACTAAAATTTTTTACATGACCAGAACAATAAACCCGAACCTGAAACTAAGACGTTCTAGTACTCACCACTAATTTAAATAACGCCCTTGATAAAACCCACCCCAAAACACTCTTAACTCAAGAAAATTACACCCCAAAGACCAAAAAGAAAATGTCCTACAGTTAAACAAAAAAAAAAAAAAAGTGCCCTTTCCTTCACTTTTCTCAACCAAAAAAATGCCTCCACCCTTCACGTATCTCCCATAAGATCAAAAACTCGCATCCCCCCTATAATACTCAAAACTAAACAAAAAAACTATCCTGAACACGCCCCCAGATCTAAAATAAACAATTAAATTAAAACAAAAGCATCACACCTATGATAAGACGAATACATTATGAATTAAATTGAACCAAGAAAAATCATAAATAACCACAAATGAAATAAATAAAAAAACACAATCACTTCATAGATTAATAAAAATTCTTACAACACACAATGAGGGCATACCCTCTGAATTTACAACTTAAAATAAGAAACGCAAAATCAGCACATTCAGGCAATGCCGGAATCCAAACTTATTTGAGAGACTAGAGATCTCGGAGAGGCCCAGAGGAGGAATGCATCCTGAACGAATCCTGACCATGATGACCTCTTCCCCTCGCCCCGAGCCGGCAGAAAGGAAGAGTGGCTTACAGAAAGCCACCTAGGACTTGTGGAACCTACTGTTAAGAGTTCCCCTTGGACACATAAAAATGGGGAGCAACTAACACTGAATCCGTAGAGCCTACCGAGGAAAAATAGGCATCGGTCACGAGAACTCTGACCATGCTTTATCCTTGGGTTTCCTCTCTACCACCTTTTTCTCCTCTACCTCTTCTCCCGATGGGGTGACACTTCCAGTTGGATTGATAGCACCAACCCTAGTATCACCCCGAATTCCCAATCTCGTCCATTCTCATAATCCACTTAATAAATGCAATTCCTCGGGTTCAATACCCGAGAAACGAAATATAGAGAAATAAAAGACATTAATGAACAAAAAATGCCCAAAGTTACAAGCACAAGATGTCCCCTAAAACTTTTAATCTTTAAACTTAGAATGAACGTCCAAAATAAACAACAAAAAAAAACAAAGCCTAGATTCATGCATTTACAAACCATGCCCCATAAAAAAATGTCACACATCTTGAATCCCCTTCCAATCTAATTGAATCCAAGACTAGCCACATACTCCTTTTAAAGAAAAAAAAAACACAATCCATGACAAACTAGATAGACCAATCATCACACAACACTTGCCCCTCTGAAAAGCACAAATCCCCCAAATTCAGATAGACCAATAGGATTAAAACACCCAATCATTATCTAGACCCATGAAAACTCACACAAATGATATCCCAAACCACAACTAAAAGACCAAAAAAACCTTAACCCAAAAAAGGAACTCACATAAGACAAAATCTAACTTGTTGAAAAAAAAAATGCCCCAGCGAACCCTTCGAACAAGGTGAACTGATCTAAAAAATAAACCCTGAATAAACCCAAAAATATAAAACTAAGCTAAATCAAATCCTAAAACTACGATAAAACAAATCAGTTAAGTCCAATTAATCCATTAATGAAATTTAAACCAACTAACTGAGCACAATAATAATAAAATAATAAAATAAATGCCCCTTTATTCATAATTCAAAATTTTATACAATATCGTCGGAGGCATACCTCCTGAATTACAACCCAAAATGAAAACCTAGAACCTAACATACAACCCAAAACGAAAACAAAAACTATAATGAGCCAAAACGAGGAGTAGAACGTCCAATCGGAGGCTTCAGAAATGTTGCCACCAGACTTGTAGGACTCAAATGAGCCACCGGCAGAAGAGTTGGAAAATAGGTTAGGGATCACATCCCTCCATTTGCAGCGCCTTCTCATCCGCCACCGCCTCCGCAACGCTGCAAAACGGTGTGAAGACCAACACCCTCATTCCCAATACCGCCCATTCCCAAGACAATATTGTCCCTGAGCATCACCTCAGGGCGAAGATCACACGAAATAATGAATATAGGAAGAAACCCTATCCCAATATGACGGTTAGATTGCTCAATATCTTGTAGAACACAAGAACACTCAAAAAGTCAAAACTTGAGACTAAACCAGAGAATGAGAAACAAATGAAGCCTTCCACGCTTATATAGAGTACGGCCTCAATCACACGCTTATCTACGCGCGCTCAATCCAATCACGCGCCATGCATAGAACGTTTAAATCAAAACCCGTGCCACTAACCAAGCGCGCAATGAAATTGTTGCCCGCGCAGACAGCGCGACCTTCCGATCCCGCTCTCACCATGGGCCGCATAGTCTAGTCAAACGACATGTTTCTGCCATGCAATATGAAAGGTCACCCGTATACTGACCAGGCGACGCTCGGATTCCGCGCTAGTGAAATTCTGCTCAATCTGATAAAATGACCCATTACCGCAGCACAATTTGAAAGGTCACCCGTACACTGACTTGGTGACCCTTTGATTGCGCACAGATACTTAAGAGCGCAATATAATCACACGCCCACATCCACACACATAATTAACCCCTTAGACCCTAAAACGCACGCCTGAAAATAGGTGTGCAATTGGATCATGCGACTGGAAACAGGCTCGTAATTCCTTTTTCTTACACAAAGTTCGATCCCGATTCGAGGAAAATTCCCTTTGTCCCATCGCGGAGCCTTATAAGCTATCCACATCGAAGAAGGAACAGCCGCTCACTCTACTCCCATCACGTAATCCTACAAAAAATGTCGACCACGCCCCTGGTCCTATTAAAGATAAGACATGCGTGCCTCGCATGACATCATCACCCCTGACTTGACCACAATCAAAACCCTTTTGTCCCATCGTGCATCCACCCAAGCACATTCCACCATGATAAAAAAAATAAATATGCGCATGACACCACCCCAATATCTTATCCCATCGCAAAAATTATAGCCATGCCCCCATGGCCCATTGAAAAATCCCGAAAACTCAAATACGTTAAAAAGCCAACACACGCAACAACAATGTGAGTTCACCTGACCCAATATCTGCTAAACAAATAGATCAACGTCCTAGCGCGAAAACATCCTACTAGTGTCCCACCGCTAACTATGCTACACCTCCCATTGCGGACACCATTGCCCGAAAAGCTCAAACAACATGCTTACCGTGCCAAAAGAAGAAAAGAGAGAAGACTCAATCAGGTCCCATCGCTAAAACAAAGAACCTTCCTCCCAAATTTCTTGATACAAATGGTCACCAGATACCACAACAGAAGAAAGAAAAAAAAAGAGAAACTTCGGATTCCTCCCATGTTCCATCGCATCCCACTAATGCCAAGCTATACCACGCACATACTGTCGAAAACTATCCAAAGTCCCATCACGATAACACCACAACACCACTTGTCCCATCGTGACATCACCTTCCCCAAGATGCTATATCACACCGGCAACTGCCAACCGCAACAACCGATAAAGCCAAAAAAAGAAGAAAAGACAACTTCAAAGCCCCATCACAACAACACCCCACTACAGTATCACAAGTCCCATTGCACAACCCAGGTAAGTATCACCCCCAGCTAAGTATTACTCATTTCTCAATTACTCGATATTTCTTATAAATATAGTTATTTATGATTAATTTAAAATGTTTTCAAAACCCATCTCTCTCGACTCGCGAGTTTCTATAGTCTTCCCATAAGAGAGAATCATTAGTATTCATCGAGGAGGTTAGATGGAGTATCCGGCATGCCAAGTGTCGTCTTGACAACCACATAAACGGACGGGTCCACAAATCCCGTACCGGTGGATCTGCTCAGCGACGTCTCGGTAGCCACATTTTCTGCCGTTTTACCATCGAATTGATCTTAAGTTAAAATCCTTAGAATTTCAAAATCTCAAGACCCTCTCACTTGCTTCAAAATAAAAAAAATAAAAATAAATCAGAAAGAAAACAATACTATCTAAAAAAATACAAAAAAAAAAGTAACAAAGTGAATAGACCCAATTTACCCTTCTTTAAATATCAAAAGAAAAATTGATTAAGTGCCTCATTACCCATATACCATAAAGTTGACTCTTAACTCCTAAGACCGCCTGAACTCACAATCAAGCGCATATCCCACTACGCATAATTGGATCGAGCGCATACACCACTACGCAGAATCATTTGTTCAGATACATTAAGACTAGAATTCCCTACCTAAAAGACCGACTCCAGATGAATCAAGCGCACATGCCATTGCACAGAATTCAACTGATCACACCTCACAAAATTCACCTTAATTACCAGCCCAAACTGGCCGCTTTCCCCTAGGAAACTGAACAACAAATATACTCCATCTAAGAACTTACAAACGCCTATTGGAAAAGGTACGCCTGATGTGCACTGGTATGAGCAATGATGCTCCCGGTCTGACATGACTTGTTCAGGCCTTTGACATCATATTACATTCTCTTTTTTTGTATTATCGATCCCTGGACCTTATAGATATTTGTATGACGCCCCCCGGTACCTCGATAGCGTCATATCCCTCTGTTAGCTCACGCCATACGAGGGGATGCGCCATGCACCCATAGATCTGAAAAGTGCCTTTCAACAGCTACCACTGGGTCCCTGAATGCTCCATTTTTTTTAGCTTGCGCTGATAGATAAAAAAGCCAAGCATGTCATGTCAGCATCCCCAATTCACATTTGTGGATTCCTAAGTGAAACGAGAAAGCACCTCGTATGAGGGGTGTCTACTTCTTTGACGTGTTCTTACTTCGTAAGAGCGTGCCGAAGAGGGGCATCTGTAGACACCCCCATTTTGCCTTCTTAGAATATATTTTTATTCGGTCAACCTTTGACCTTCTTTTTAACCTTGATACAGGACCATGCAATAGTACATGGCTGAACACAGGCTGAAACAATAGCTTTGTGGCTCATATCTCGAAATGGGTAAACTATATACTAAGCAATAGTATATAGTTCGAACGCAGACTGAAATAATAATCTTACATTTTATTCTAGAGATCATACCCGGATAACCTCAAATTACACGCTAGAAACCCAGTGCGCAATTCAATCATGAACAAAACCACAAGCGTGTGATTAGTCCACCTTTCAGACCAAACTTCCTTTCCTAGACCGATTCGAGACTCGATTACGCGTCTGAAACAGAATGCGTGATCAGATTAAGTGTTTCACCACTAGCGCGCAATTGGCCTACGCCTGGCCTAGTCTTACTACCCTTAATCCCTACGTTTCCTTGATTAAATGTTTCAGGTTAAATGCTTAATCAGATTGAGCGCATGATAACATGCACGCAATTAGTCCTAATTTGTTAGGACTAGGAGACTCGCTGAGCAAGTCAGCCGGTCACTCACTGAATCGGTGATCGACTCAAAGCGATTAAGCGCCGGAATCCTGACGCGCAATTCAATTAAACTTCTGTAAACTGGAGCGTAATTGAAGGAAAACCTAGAAAAGATTTTTTTTCTTAATTCGCCCGGGAGATTGGATGAAAAAAGGCTAGAATTTTCGAGAGAGGATGAGTTTCTAAACCAGAGCACCCCGAGAATCAACCCATAGAGCATCTTAATCATGGTTTTGAGATTCAAGCTTCTTATTTTTAAGATTTCTCTCCGCAGCCCCGACCCCTAGGTAAGGATTTAATCTTTCAATTCGTAGTCGTAGCTTCTAATTTTTAGATTTAGGAACTCAATTAATTTTTTTTTAGTCTTAGACCGTAGCCCCCCTTTTCAGACCGAAATTCTATATTTCTGGTTCTAGTTCTCTATTTCTAGAATCCGTCCTTAATCTATCGGTCTGATATACCGATTCTAGACTTTAATTCAGCTCTAAAATCTCGATCTACAGTCCTATCATTAATTTCTAGTTTTAATCCTTCGATTCAGAACCAGTCCTTAATCATACGACCTGATTTCTCGATTTCAGACTCAAATTTAGTTTTAAAAATTAAGTTTTAATCTTAGTTTCTTATTTCAATACTTCCAAAAATTCTAAATATTAATCCTAGTCTTATAATTCTAGTTTACCATTCAATTCACAATTGCTATCCTGAAATCAATTCTAAAAAGCCTAAAAATATTACTTTATCATTCAAAATTCAATTGCCCAAGGGAGCTTACGGAGGGTACTCGGGAACGAGGCCAATCCTCCTTAGCATAGCTGGCCCAAACCCCCATTTTAAGAGTTTTTTTAGAATTAATAAATTGCTTTAATTAGTTTATATCTAGAAATAATTGATTATTTGCATTACTTAGGCCTTGATACGATTATTAGAATGTTAAATCAAAATTTTCTCTTCATAAGTTTATTTGATCGATTATGCTAAATCCGAACTCTAGGAAATTTAGTATATTCATGATTAGTTATATTTTGTCATCATTAATTTATCAATAATTAGGGTCGTAGAGAAATCAGTCTTTTTGCTTTGTTGATATTCAAATAAGAAAAATTAAAAAAAATTAAATTTGTTGCTTTAATTAGGCCCGTAGAAAAAAAATCTGTCTTTTTATTTTAATTAGAATTATAGTAGAACTGTCATGAGTATTTTAGTCATAATTATAGTAGAATTGTTGCAATTGCTCTAATTTAGAATCCCAGTATAACTAGTTTGCTTAATTTTAGTTGGAATATTATTGGAATTGGTACATGTGTACTCCTAGTATCAATAGGAGGTTGAGATTGACTGGACTCTTAGTAATACCAGTCCATTGATGCTCATTGGACTCTTGATATCATTAGAACACTAAAATAACCCACCTTCATGAGCTCTCACAATCAGAGCATAATAATAAAATTGGGAAACTTAAACCGACCGGAATTCTAATTATAAAGGGAAATAAGAAGAGAATTAAACTAACTAAGCTAAGGAAAAACACTGCTGCTAACGTTCGCAGGTGGACGATTCAGTATAGAAGTAACCTACACCCGCTTCATAGCGTGATCACTGACGTGTTACATCGTTATTAAATATCTGCAGCTGGCGATCGCAATCAAACTAGGAACCTTCCTAGAAAAATTCCCATTTTTATTTTCTTGTCATTCCAAATACTGCATCGCTAGAGTCCACCTGGACAGAATTGGAGCCACTGATTCAACGGGAACCGAGAGGAACCCAGAAAAGCGTGCACCAACAAACGGGTATTGTTGGGCCCAAAATTAATTGAAAGCACAAATTAGACCGTCTGAGTCATTCGTGAAAGGTTGAAAGTTGCTCAGATCAGGTAGAAAAGCTATGCCGATCTCAAAAGAACCAACATTGACTTTCAGGTAAACCTGAATAAGTTATTTTTATGTGGTTTTGACTGACTGTACATCATTCTAATACTCGTATTCTTTCCATAGTAGAGACCACATGTTTATAAAAATTTCGCCGACTAAGGGTGTTATGTGCTTTGGACGACGTGGAAGCTCAACCCACGATACAATTGACCCTTTGAAATATTGGGTCGAGTTGGGGAAGTAGCGTAATGAATTGCTCTACCTCCCTAGTTGTCCAGTGTTCACAATGTGTTCCATGTATCCATGTTGTGGAAATATGTGAGAGACCATCACATGTATTAGAGTACCAACCGATATAAGTTCAAGAGGACTTAACATTGATCGAAGAGCTGATGAGGATATTGGATTGCAAGGAGCAAATTTTGAGGACAAAGCAATCCCACTTGCCCTAGTTCAATGGCGCAATCTTTCCATCGTTGAAGCCACGTGGGAACGTGAAGCTGAAATCTATGACCAATACCCGCTTCTGTTCGATTAAGGTTAGTAACTTTTACGTGTACTGTTATGCTATTGATCGATCACGTTGTAAAGAAAATGTGTAACACTCAAATGTTAACAATGCTACACTATCGATGTACATAGCCAATGGTAAGTACACAATAAATTGGGGAAACTAAAATGATGATAAGTGATAGAATGGAGAAGTTCAAAGTTTTAAGCCAAACAGCTAGCACATCAGCCTGGTGAGCATGCGGATCACTAAGGGATCCAGTGATTGGTAATTAATTTTGTTAGTAGCTGAAGTTTTATTTTATAGCTACTTGCTGATGTTCATGTTCATGATCATAAAGTTTCAATGTACATTCCTACTTGTGCATTGTTGATATAATTGACATCAATGAATCATAATAGTTGTGTTGTTTGAATCGATAAATGAAAATTTTATCATAGGTAAGGTCACATTAGTGATGGCTACAAACTTTGGGATAGATTCAAACTGATTAAGACCTTAGTATGAAATTTTTCATAACAATCACCTCGTGGTCCATCTGCATAGACGTCTTTTAACGGCATGATGTACATCACTTCTAGGGAAACGATACAAAAACATCTCCCATTCCCCAAATACTGTTGTCAATTTTTGAGGACGAAAATTTATTTAAGGGGGGGAGAATGTAACACCCCACAAATTTCCGAACCTGAATACAGGAGGTGTACGTACCACATGGCCGGTGACCTAGTACGATCAACACCTTGGATAGAAATCGATCATGGTACGAAGATGCAAGTGTACCATTGTAATTGAGTACACATAATAAGTTGCGTAGGTATTGACCCAGGTCCATGAGAACAACCCTGGTAGAGAGTTGAATTAGTAAACACATAGTCAGGAGATCAAAAACTGGCGAACAATAATGAACCTTAGTTCTAAATTATTTTAAAGCTAATACACCGAAATTGGTGTATCAGCTAGGCACAAAACCAAGACTCATGGGCATTTAAAGGGTTCCCACGCATAAGACATGCACAAATAAGAGAAACAAATTCGCGGAGAGCTTGAACCGTGAGAAAAATTTCTTCCCCTTAGACACTCCACCCTGTGAGATCACATCCTTTGATTTTTAGAACTCTCTTTCTCCACCGCAAACTCTGATTAGTGGAGCCTTGATCTTGACTCCATTCCAATCCAAGTGAGGGATGGTGGAATGAACAAACAGTTGATCCCTTGCGTGTCAAAAATCTCTACACATCAATCGGAGAATTTTGCATACATGTAGACCGAGAAGGTAATCCTCGCAATGCGATCATGGGTATCTAAACTTTGAAAATTTGGTGTCAATTATCAAGAATCGGGGCCGCATGTAAAGGAATCCTGAGGATCGGACACGCAAGAGGCATTATAGTTGATTTTATCCGATTGTGATCCTTTCGGGTGTTGCATGCGCTTGAAATTAGGATAGAAAGTCATGATTTAACTCCCCAATAGGAAAATTAGGTTAATTTTCATGTTTAGGATAGTTGTTATGCAAGATAATTTGATTTTCAGATTTGGAAGAAGGAAGAAACACCAAGGAGAGTTTGTCAGGCTCATCGCAATGACCCTGAACCTCGCCGCGGAGAGATAGGCTCTGAAGCACTCGCCGCGATGAGTTCTACTTGATTTTTAAGGCAAAAGCAGCACTATGAAAGATCGTCGTGGCGAGACACCAGGTGCCACTTGATTACCTGTACAACTCATCGTGGCAACACTGTAGCTCGCTGAAGTGAGGTGCTTTGTTTTGTGAGCTTGGGTTTTTTTAGCATTTAATGCCAAACGAGACCTTGTTTCATGACACGTACGATTTGTTAACAGTTAGTATATGTACGCTGTGTGATCTAGGATTAATGCGAGGAACCTTTGAAGGGAATTTAGCATTGATTCATGCAGTTTTGTCGGCAAAGTTCCAATTTTAAGGTAGGGATGATTCTTAATGCCTGATTATTTGTTTTCTTGAACCATGGTTTCAGATGCGATTATCAAATGAAATTATATGTTTCCAGCAATGTTTTATATGTATGTTGAAACTCTTTAAAAGGTTAAGATGAGATTTTCGCACATGATCATTGCATTTGTATTTCGACATATTGATGCATTCGACTCGTAAAGTTTCAAATTTCTTAACTTTCGATCGTGCACGTGTGATCTATGTTCTCAAATTCTGATCTGTGTATATGTGATGTGTTATATGATTTTGAGATCATGAGCAACGAGGAGTGGAGTCTCCATGAGAGGGGTGGAGTCCTCGGGGCTAAGACCCTGTGTCCACTACGGACTACTCAGTTCCCACTACGGGATGCTTTGCCATGAGACTTGTCCTGAGTATGCGATATGATATATTTTGATTTCCTGCTATGCAATATGATATGTTTTGACTCTCAGTTATCTGTGTTTCTGTCATTTGCATATTGTTATGTCGATATGTTCTAAGTTTTATTCCGATTTATTGCCGACATACATTGTTTTTGCACATCACCATATCATGATATGACATGTTTTAAGATCATAGTTATAAGTTTTTTGTTTCATGACAATAAAATCGATACGATGGTATTTGAACTATTTTTACTTATGTATTAATACCATGAAGTAGAATGATGACATATAATTTAGCACTGTTTTATCCCTACTGAGCTTGGACTGTAGCTCATCCCTCAACTATACGTCACAGCTGCAGGTGTAGATTTAGAAAAGGACCCAGAGCAAGAAGAGGACCCTGATTACAACCCCGAAGAGGAGGAAGAGCCACCTGAGGACTTCTTCCCCTAGCTTGGTACCTTGGACTCTTGACACTGTGTACTTTGGATACTTGATACAATAAACTGTTTGGACTTAAATACAATTTGGTATAGTTCTTTTGTCTACTGTTTAGGTGAAGGTTGGTCTTCACCGGTGGATTATATAGTTTTGATTATTTAGAAATGATGAAAAATCTTTTGTTATAATGCCATGTATACGTCTTTTCGCTTCCGCATTTGCTTGATCTTACAGTATATTTGATGACCCAATCTTTCTAAAACTCTATTAAGGGAAAGATTGAGCTGTTACCTGGGTATCATAGCATCCTGATACCAAATTGGACTCTGTAATCAAATTGTGTTCTATGATCTCACGGCGTGGATTTTGGGTAAGGAAATCTAGGCTGTCACAACCATAATCTAGAAGTAGGAGGATTTAGACTAATTTTTCTGTAATTAGTTTAATAACCATTATTTTATTCATTTATCTCAACCTTTAAAGATAGATAAAAGCCTTTAGAATTTTCAGACTTTCCTCGTGGAAACGATTCTATCGCTAGTGCAATGATTTCTATTGTGTGCCTTTAATAGGTTAAGACAAAACATAATTTACATGGCTATCATAAAAAATACCGCAGTCGACACAGCCACCCATCTTAACCCACCCAATCCCATGATAATAATTGATGACCATGTTCAAGATGAACCTATGGTAAGCATGTTAAAGGCTGACCCTAGAGAGCCATTTCACTCCATCTCCTCCATGGAACAAGGTAAGGGTGCAACCCCTCAGGTAATGAATTGGGCGTCAGTGATCATAACTCTGGAAGCTTCAAGTGGCCTAAAATTCAGCACCAGCTTTCCAAAAAAGACAACCTATAAAAAGGGAGGATAGCCCTTGGCAAGATATGCCATGCGTATATAGAGACCTTCCTTGCCAGGGGCCCACCTCTGAAGAAAAGAAAAACCCTAAAAAAATAGAAAATATACAAAATAGTCCAAAAATATTATCTTTTAAAATTCTCGAGAAAAAAAAAATCATGATGCCTTAAATAAAGAACACATCCAATGTGAAATCGACCTCTTTCCTGTAGAAATACAAGAAGAGGTAGGAGTCACTGATCTGGATGAGAAGGTCCCTATTGAGGAGCTTCCCAATAAGCTCCTTGAGCAATACACCAATCTTGAGCATGGCCTGATCGGTCTCAAAAGTAGTATAAATTATCCTCGAATCTCGATCTTGTTAGCCCACATTTAACTACTAATGGATGCTTTTAGTTCATGTTGTGTTGCAATAGGTATAGAAGCTAGATAAAAACAAAATGAGTTAAAAGAGCAAAGTTAACAGACTCGAAGCTTTGGCAAGAATCAAAGGGAGAGCAGTCAAAGGAATGCCCTCAAAGGTCATTCTGACAGGTCGAAATTGCAAAATGGACCTGTCAGGATAGCGTAGTAAGCAGTAGTCCAAAGAAGAAGAAAAGAGGCTAAATGGACCGGTCGAAATACCAGTTTCGACCGGTCAAGACACTCAACAGCTTCAGACATTTCAAATGGACCGGTCAAAACCTCATCGACCGGTCACAACTCTTTCGATCGGTTAGGGATCCCAGGAACTCTGAAGCCCACGAAGCGCCTTCAACCTCGAGAAAAGATCTAAAGCCCGACCGGTTGAGAATCCAGTTTCGAGTGGTCACAATAATATTTTCAAGCAAAAAATCAGGTCCATGTGTGGATACGGATTTCTCTTCTAAAAGTTGGATTACACAAAGTAGTGTGATTTCCTTTCGAATTCTTCTTCTTTAGAGGATTTTTAGGGATCCTTAGAGTTTCTTCCCATGTATAATTGTGTTAAGGCCTTGTAATTTATAAATAAGGACCTCAGGGTTAGGTTTTAAGAGATTCGCAAGGTAGGCTTTTCTAGAGGGTTTCTGGTGTGAGTTTTGGTAGTTTAGGTTAGGCTTAGTTCCGAAATAGAAAGAGATTGAACGTACTCATAGATCAAAGACTGATTCAGTAATGATGAAGGTCTCTGAATCGATGCACGCTTAAAGCTTCAGGCTGGGATCTCTTGTAAATTTTGGATAAGTATTGTAATAAATTTATGTTCCTTTTTCTATTTTTAAATTCCATTTATGGTACGATTGCATGTTCGAGGTTCCTAATATATAGAGAATGGTATGGTAATGTTGTAATCTTATTTAGAACAATCTCAATGGCCTTGTAGGGATTGGGGTTAGCCTAGATAAGATATTCACTGATGGACTAGGCCTTGTAGGGTATTTTTTGTTGGTTCGTGCAGTGATACCTTGATGATTAGATTTCTCTAATGACGATTAGATTTCTCTAATTCATATATGATGCGACTGAGCTTGAAGCCTGGAGTGGGGTACTTGGGATTCATTAATGATCGATCTCAAAAGTAGTATAATTTATCCACGAATCTCGGCCTTATTAGCCCTCATTTGACTACTAATGTGTGCTTTTAGTTCATGTCGAGTGCAATAGGTATAAAAGTCGATTAAAAGTAAAAAGTGTTAAATGAGCAAAGATAGGAAGAAACCCAAGAAAAATGGCAAGGATCCAAGGATGCAGCTGGGAAGAGTACTTCAAATGGTCAAATGGATCGGTTGAAAGTGTAAATTCTACCAGTCGGAGTAGCGCAGCTGGAGGATAAAACAACATAAGAGATTATGTTTTAAATGGACCGGTCGAGGCATCAAAACCGATCGGTTAGAACACTAAAAGCTTCATAAAATCAAAGTGAGACCAGTCAGGGCTCAGCCGATTGGTCGAAATCCGAACAACAGAATGCAAATCAATACAAGGAATTAATCGACTGGTCAGGAAACTGAGTTGACCGGCATGGAAAACAATGAATGCTAAAGCCCGTGGGTCGTCTCCTACCTGGAGAAGGGAATTGAACTTGACCGGTCGGTGCATTATTCTCGACTGGTCCCAACAGTGTTTCTGAGCGAAAAATGAGGTTTCACATCTGTGGATATCTTCTAAAATGTCGTGATCTTCTCTGAGAATCTCTCAAGCAAGTTGAATAACTCCTAATCGGCATGGATTCCTTTCTAGAATCATCATCTTTGGAGGATTTTAGGATCTAGAGAATCCTTGCCATGTATACTTATTCTAATGCCTTGTAATCTATAAATAAGGACCCTAGGTTAGGAATAAAATAGCTTTGAGCCCTAGGGCTTCTTGCTCATAGGTTAGGATTAGATCATAATTCTAGAATGGATTGGGATTGATTGTGATCGTCGATCAGAGGCCAATTTAGACATGTTGAAGGTCTCTAGATCTATGTGTGATTAAAGATCCAGGCTGAGATCACTTGTAAATTTTAGATGAGTATTCAATAAACTTTTTCTTCTTTCTTTCTATTGATTAATGTTTTAATGGTACGATTGCATGTTCGAGGTTCCGAATATATCGAAAATGCGATGGTAATGATGCAATCTTGTTTAGAATAATCTCAGTGGCATTGTAGGGATTGGGGTTAGCCTAGATAGGATATTCACTAAAGGACTAGGCCTTGTAGAGTAGTTTTGTTGGTTCGTGCAATGGTTCTTTGATGATTAGATTTATCTAACTCGCGATTTGATTTATCTAATTCATAGCAAAGTGACTGAGGTAGCCCGGAGCTAGCCCAGGAGCGGGAGTACCAAGGATTAAAAATAGGGAAGAAATAGGAGATTATTAGATGCAAGTCTGAGATCCAAGAGAGATCTCAGTCTGCCTTCCCATATCTTTATCCAGATCTGTTAGGTTTTCTCTCTATTTTTAGGAGTTATTTAAGAAACTTAAAATATACAATTATTATATAAAATAGAGATTAGATTAAATAAATGACAAGTCCCTATGGTTCGACACCCTTGTACTCGCTCAAGTACATTTGAACATGTGCACTTGCAAGGTTTTGAAATTAAAATGATCAATTAATAGAAAGGAAATAGGGTTTATTTTATACGAGTCTGAAATCCAAGAGAGATTCCAGACTGCCTTCTCCTCTCTTATTTTGAAACTAATTTAGATTTTCTTTTATTTATTTTAGAATAATTTAGGAAATCTAATGTTACAAAGTATTTTATAAAACAGAGATTAAATCAAGGTAAAAAAAAAATCCATGTGGTTCGACACCCTTATGCTTGCCCTTGTATATCTGAACTTGTGCACTTGTAAGGTCATATTTTAAGACGATCAACTTTTTTGGCGCCTTGCTGGGGATTTCGACTTTATCTTTATTTGATTTCTGTTTTATTAAATTTTGTATCGTTATACTAACCCTAGTTTGTTTTAATTTTTTTTAGGCTTGGAAGATCGAAGGCCTTAACATACCAAAGGTTTATCAAGGGACATTGCGAGAGGCTCAGGTACATTCTTCTAGTTTTCATTAGATAGGATTAGTATTTCCATTTTTTCTTTTGTTTTTGCTTCTTCCAAGGTAAGGTTGCAATTCTTCTCTTTCTTTCACAACCAAACCTTGTGCCTGAGAGAACGGGCCGGCTTAGCTATGCTAGCTCTTGTTCTTCTCAAAACATCGTAGTTTGAACGTTTTAGCTGACCCACCCTATTTTTTCAATTAGATCCATTATGGCGGGAGAGGACCATATGGCTAGAACGTTGAGGGAGTATTATACACTGGCTAGTTTAACACCTCCCTAGTGTATCCATGTACTAGTACCCGCCGGTAATGGGGTCTTCAAGATCAAGCTCAATGTGATTCAATTGTTGCCTATTTTTTATGGGCATGATAACAAAGATCCCCATATGCATCTAGCGTGCTTTCAGGGAATCTTTGTTACATTTAAAATTAAAAACTTATCAGACGAGGGTACTCGTTTGAGATTATTTTCATTTTCACTTAGAGACATGGCAAAGTAGTGGCTCAACTCTTTGCCCATTGACTCGATTACTAGTTGGGAAGAGTTACAAAACACATTCTTCAATAAGTACCTCCCAACCTGTAAGACGAGTCGATTCCAAAAGGTAATCACTACATTCTATCAAACTCCAGAAGAGCCTTTTCATGAAACCTAGAAATGTTTCTACGAGCTTCTGCTTAGGTGTCCTCATCATGAGGTCTCATGCTGGGAATTAGTGCTCAGTTTCTATGAAGGCTTAAATGAACAAACCCGACAATGCATTGATGATACTTGTTGGGGTATGTTTCTCATATTACCGCAACAAATGCATGGGAACTTTTTGGGGCCCTCAGTGTGGAATCGATGCAACACCTACATTGAGATGGACTAATCCGAAGAATTTAAGAATCACACCTCCTAAGAGAGGAGGGTTGTAGAACTTGAAATCAAGGATGGCCTTTCTTCCGAAGTTGAAACTTTGAAAGATTAAATTTCAGTCCATGTTGGGTATAAATCACACCCAACATCTCAAAGAGGTGAGGTTCATGGTCTCAACCATAACCCTGCTCAAGAGGTTCCTATGTATCTTGTCGCCCCTATGCCCCCCACAATAACCCAAGAACATCCTGCTGCAGCAAATTCCTTCCAGGCAGCACAAATCCAAGTTGGAGGAACCACCAAAATCTGTCCAGGCAGCACAACTCATTGCGGAGAAACAATCAGCTTCAGAGGCTGATGAACACTTCGCAATTTATTTTGCCATCTGTGGGATAGTAGTACTTTTAGCTTTGCGCCAGGCAAATGTACAGTAAAATAGTATCTACAGTGCCTGGAAATCAGCTCGCGAGGATGGGGCCCACTTTTGAATCTGGCGCAACTATTAGTTGCTCCAGGCTTAAAATAAGGGAAAATTGGCCTGACGTAACTATTAGTTGCACCAGGCAAAGTTTAATACTGGCGCAACTATTAGTTGCGCCAAGTTCTTAAGGGGGCCACATGACTTTATGTTCATGCCCTCCAGGCTCGGTTTGCCATATCTTTTGACATATACCTCCAATTGGGGCGATTCTTGGACCGTTGGAAAGCTGGAGAAGTTCTCTTTCCAATGATATAGGATTTGATATCAGTAGAAGACCTCAACTAGTCTTGGTGCACCATTCTTTACCCATAGCTCGGGAAGGTTAGGTGTAGGGTTTGGAGTGGGTTCTAAAGGGTTGAGACTGGTTTCTAAAGGTTCGGGATGGGTTCCTAAGGGATCTAGGGTGATTCCTAAGGGTTTGGGGTGATTCCTAAGGGTTCCATATATGCCATCAAAAGCTCAGAATTGCACTTCTCTAGAAAGGTGTTTCGATTGGGCCTTGGGCCAAATTTGGGTGTCTACATTATAATTCAAAATCTAATTTGCTTTAACCTTAGCCACCCGATTTGCTCAAGGGAACTTACGGAGGGTACTCGGGAACAAGGCCAATCCTCCTTAACATAGTGGGCCAAAACCCCTTTTTTCTAATTTTTTTAGTAAAATTAGTTTATTTATTCTAATTAGAATTTCAGTGAAATTAGTTTACTTGCTTTAATTAGAATTTCAGTGAAATTTGTTCATTTGCTTTAATTACAATTTCAATGAAATTAGTTCATTTGCTTTAATTAGTATACTTGCTTTAATTAATAAAATTTATACACTTGATTTGCTTAGAATTTCAGTACAATTAGCATACTTGCTTTAATTAGAGTTTCACTAGAATTAGCATATTGACATTCCCAGTAGGATTAGGAGACTAATATTAATTAGACTTCTAGTAGGATTAGGAAAATTAATTAGATTTCTAATAAGATTAAAAGATGCTAAATTAATTAGACTTCTAATAACATCAGGTGACCTTTTAAAATCATAATAGAATTAAGATACTTAATCACAGTAGAACTCTAATAAAGGTAGGACGCTCAAAAGTAATTAGATTCCTAACTAGTCAGATTTCTAATAATATTAGACTATTTAAACCAAGTAGACTTATACTAGGATTAGGATATTAGAATAGTAGATTAATTCACCACAATAGGTTCACATAGTTAGACTCATAGTAGAACTAGGAAACTTAAACCAATTAGAATTACAGCAATAATAAGAAAACCAAACTCTCTAAACTTCAAGAAGAGCTAGTGCTGCAGACGTTGGCAGGGCAACGATTAAGTAAATAAGTAACTCACACCCGCTCGAAAGCATGATCACTGACGTGTTGTAGCGTCATTAAATATCTGTAGCTGGCGAATGCAACAATTTAGGAACCTTCCTAGAAATCCCCCTTTACTTTCAACATTCAAAACACCGCATTGCCAGATTCCACATAAGACAGAATTGGGCCATTGATTCATGGGGACTGAAAGGAACCGAGAAAAAGCACGTACCAAAAGGCTGGCGATCGTGATGGGACTTTTTCTTGCCAAACTCTTCCATGTTTAGATAGTGTTTATTTTCTTTCCATCGAACCATTTCAAATTTCCTTGAATATATGAGTCTTCGCTAAAGACTTGAGATGTCCGATATATAAAGATTGAGTTTAGGAGACCCGCCATTGTGGGGATATCACGACAACCCCATATACGAGGAAGAATCACCTTACGATTCTAGCCTATGACAACTTGAGATTAATATGGCTGGTGATCAAGAAAATCCCTTTTCTACCCTGCATGTCGGTAATAATCACAACAGGAGAGTTAGTAACACCGGACAAAACCTCACTGCTCGACAAATTATAGAACTCAGCGTTCAGAGAATACAAAGAGGAGATGATGACGCCGAAGAATTACTTTGAGGACTGGCTGTCGTGTACGAGACTATTAGGGCATAATAAGATTCAGAAGAATAAGAACGATAGGAGAGGCCACCACCTACCCCGATCACAGTGTCAGCCCATGCCTCACCATAGAGACAACCTACTCACACATTCTTCAATAATGATTCTTTAGACAAGGTTTGCTCGTGTGTTTCTCTAAAAGATAGCACCGTCAAGATCGAAGATCTCCCCAAGATGCTCGATGAATACATGGCCAAGAGGGAATGCCCTGGTCACTCATTCGAATTCGACAAGTTCTACCAGGAAGTTGAATTTAACTTACCGATGGGATTGAAACGGTCAAAATTTATCAAATAAAATAGCACAGGAAATCCAAACCATCACTTGGCCCTCTTTTAACCCATATGCGATAATAAAGGACTTCTCATCCACTATTTTCAGTGCTCATTGGAAGGAGAAGCTCTAGATTGGTTTATGTAGGTGTTCTGCCTTGCGTTCAAAAAGAGGTTTAAATTCACTCAATTCAAGGTAGATCACACACACAGACCTGCAAGTATTCAGGGCCTGTTGTAGCAAGTTTTAAAAGAGTAAGTAAGGGACTGTCCACAGGGAGGTGAGTTCAAAATATGGTAAATCTCCATATCTGAAAAGAGATCTGGCACCCTACCTAGTAAAAGAAAGGGGAGAGGTTTTAAAGGGTTGTCACTTAAGCTAAACGATAAATAAAATGCAAAATTAATTGGGATCGAATCTAGAGTTCAGAACTCACAATTGGAAGGGATTAAAAATAGAAAATGGAGAAGAACAGCTTGGAGTTTAGACTTACTACAATTGGATTGAGTTGATCGTGTTACAGGGGGTTCAAAGCACACCAATCTCTCAGCTAGCTACAAGCACAAGTGTAGAGTAGAAGAATCTAATATAAACCAAGAGATTTGACTAATCTTAAGGCTATGATCTATCCACTGCAATGGTCACAGACCATCCTATAGACTTCATCCGACCCAAAGGTTTAATGTGGAAGAATCCAAGTGAAACCAGAGATTGAACTGATCTTAAGGCTATGGTCCGTCCACTTCAATGGTCACAGACCATCCTATAGATTTCCTCCAACTCAAAGGTTTCAATCAGAGCATTAAAACCACTATAGATGCTGCAATTACTAGGTCACAGACACAGGCAATTACAGGGATATCAGATCTAGGGAGATCAAATGGTATCCAAGAGGTCTACCAGTTAAGTGGGTGAGTTGATCAATAAACTCCTCTACACAAATCTGATTGAGCACCAAATGAAACCAAGGGAACTATAGATATAATTAAAACAATAAAATCAACATTTACATTGCATAAAACTCACTCTATAATGAAATGCTCTCAGATCTGTAGTATGTGCAGTAATTGACCCACAAATAACACTCTCAACCTTATCCAATTACAGATCAGACCTCACCCCTTGCTGCTTCGAGAGAGTTAGCCAACCATCGTTGAGCTAAAGGAGAGAAAACAGAATTTTGTTGCAAGCCCTAATCTCCAGAATTCAATCTCCCCGAATTACAATTGGGGATCTCATTATATAGCTTTTCCCTCTTGTTTCTCCCACCAATATTCCCTTCTAGAAGGTCCTCAAAGGTCGTTGGAGTTCTGTCAGAGCACGTGGGGTTGGTTAGAGTTTCCTAGGGCATCTTCAGGATCATCGTGTTGGTCACCAAAGTGCCTCAGGTTGTGTGCAGTAGGTCACTAAGTTGCAGCGTGTGAACAACCTACTCTCTGAGAAGTTCTTCACACGATTTCGACAGGTTGAGGAAGCTTCCAACAAATTCAAATGGAGCTTTTTGGTCCTTTCGCTAGGTTCTCAATTCTCTTCCATAGGTTCCGATAGGATGAGCCTTCTCTTACGCTTCAGGGTTCTCTGCCCCTTTGTCTAGAGCATTCGACAGGTTGGGAAAGCTTTTTGATAGGTTCAGCTCTGCATGCCAGTATTTCGATAGGATTGCTCTCACTCCTATCGAAATGTTCAAGTACCTTCTGATAGGTCAGAGCTCCAGCTTCTCCATCTCGATAGGTTCAGGCAACCATCCGATAAGTTCCCTTTACACCTCAGGCAGGCTTTCGACAGGATGATTTCTTTCTTTCTCTCAGCTGCTCGATAGGTTCTTGGATCCTATCGAACTTCTCAATCCTCACGAATTCTTGCTTTCTCTGTCTTCAGATCTTATCGAAACCCTTCCATCTGCATGAATTCCTCCATTTTTAGCCCTTAGCTCCTATCGAAGACTTCAGATAACCTCTCGATAGGATGTTTTCTGCCTGCTTTCACTTCCTGAACGCTCCCTTGCTGTTGCCACATGCCTCAAGTGGCCATTGGTGTGTAGCCCTCTTACGTGCCATTGCTGGGTCTGCACTTTGCTAAGAGATGGACTTCTTTGTGCAACATTTTTGAGTGTTTTTTTGCACTATTCCTATCTTTTATTGCTATCTACAAAACAGACTCAACAGGTGTTTATTAGTGTTAAGGGGTGAAAACTGGTATTTTTCACTACTTAACACACCCCCAAACCTAAGCTTTTCTAGTCCCTGAGCAAAGGAAAAACAAAGAAAATTAAAATGCCACTTTCGTAGGGATCACGGATGCATTTAGCTTATCCATCAAGCCTTTTAAGCCTCTAGGTGATCCCTAGTGGAGGAGGGAAGTCTCCTGAAGGTTTTTAGTGAAGGTACCCACAAAGTTCTCCAATAAAATCAGTTAATACTTATGCAGTATGCTAAAATAGAGTTTAAGTAAATAAAAGAAGTTCCACACCATGTACCTTCAATTTTAAAAGATTTTTAGCATAAAAATGATCAGTTCAAAACATGAAATTCTACTGTAATTCCTTCATCGTCAATTAGTTCATGTCAAGGCCTTTCTCCTAAAAATTTATGTAGAGCTCACCATTAACTTAAGAATTCTGTTTTGATACTACCCCCATCAAATTAGATTTCAGACCCAAGTCTCACCAGGGCTATTCACTCATAATAAAAATAGAAGGGTGCATCATTTCACACAGCTCAAGAGCAATTACAGCCCTCAAATAGGACTATAAGCATGAGCATAGGCATTGCTTTAATTTCTGAAATTTTCTAATTCTTTGCACCATAGATTAAACAAATCTTCATCTCCACATGATAGCTCAATCCATTTCATATCAGTAAGGTCTTTTTATTGGGTTGCAATGTGGCTTATGGGTGAAATTTACAAAAGAATAAAGGGGTCAAAAGGATTCAAATTGAGAAATCAGTAAAGGTAAGGATGTGATTTGCAACTCAGCCTTCTTCGTCTCAGCACAATTTCATCTGCTTTCAGATTTGCAATGATCAGTTTCTAATCTTCTTTTTCAAAATATCAAATGAAATGACTTCTCTTACTCATTCTTTTTGTTTGATTTTTTTTTTCTTTTTTTTTTAATGAGTTGGAATGCCACAATATCACCAAATGTGCTTCCTTCTCTTTCAACCAAAATTTTAAACCCTACTCCTCTAACCTTACTTCTCATTTTTCCTGATTTCTCAGATTGAGGGTGAACTTAAACAGGTCAAAAGGTTTTGGGTTCAAAATTTCTAGTTTTCATCAAAGAAAACTGGGATTTTTAAGGCTCAAATGGTGTGTATCAAGGGCAGTTCAAAGGTGGGACATTTTAAGCTCAAACTGTCCAAGGAATGACCTTACTTCATGTCCTCACTGTCATGAATGTTGTCAAGTTGTTTCAACTTGGATTTGCCTAACTTCTAGTGATCGAAACTAGATCCAATCAGTCCTTAGAGCAGAAAAATTTGCCAAGACACTCTTCAAAGAAAATTTTTCAGGCCCAAATCTCACTGGGTATGGCCTTCCATCAAATTTTCTGGGGTGTATCCTTACAGTTTTCTCTCATTTCAGGTTCACTACACATAAAAACCTTCTCGAAAATTGTTGACATTTGCTTCACGAAGACTGTTAGACTACAACTTATTTCAGTTTTAAAAAGTTTTTAATTTCTTCTTTTTCCAAAAATATCAGGTGGGAAATCCCTTTATTTTTAAAACCCTTTTTAACATAGCTGCACTAGCATTAGCTCATTTCATTGGCACACCTGCCATACCCCTAAACCTAAACTAAACAGTGTCCTCACTAGTGGGAGCATGGAAGTACACAGAAAGGGAAAACGCAAAAAGAAATGACTATTTAATCAGCAAAAATATGCACAAAAGGCAAAACAGAAAAAATACACTATATTTATTTACATGCATCATCAGGCCAATCATATAAATCTTGCAGATTTTTCAAATTGTCCTTTGATAAAGGAGTTTTGCCTTGTGGTTGGGACTTCTTGGTGGACTGCTTGGGGGCCTCCTAAGACTAGGTAGCAGATTTCATACTTTTCTTAGCAGAGGCTGCAAGAGGAATGGACCAATCATCTGAATCAAAATCAAATGGGAAGAGGGCAGTAGGATTGAGTCCAAGGGCAGCAGCAGCCTGTCTTCTTTCTTCCTTGGAGAGTAGAGTGGAGGAGGTGTCATGTGGGGACTGTTGTTAAATTCTAAGTGTGCATGATTTATTTGTGTTTTAAAAACAGATTTGCAACTGCTAAGTTATCTAGAATATTAAAAAGAGTAAAGAAATATCAGCACAGAGGGAAGGGAATTAGCCTGCAAGATCAGGGCCAATTGTAGCAAGTTTTAAATGTATGTGAGTAAAAGATCGTCCACAGAGAATTTGTTTAAAATGCAAGATAAACCTTCAGGCCTGAGCTACTAGATCTGGCCTCTTATCCTATCTAGAAAGCACATAAGATGGGAGGTTGAATTTGTCACATTAATTAAATGATAAAAGTAAAAGTTAAACTAAATGATCCAGATCTGAGTTGGGGGAATTTTGATGTAAACTTATAAAAATGGAGAAGTAATATCTAACTTTGAATTGGTCCTTGAAATACAATGAGAATGACTGCAGTTCAAATGAGAGATGATCCAATCTTCATCTGGCTACAAGCACAGATGTAACAAAAATAAATCTAACTCAAGGATTAGATTTAGGCTTATGGCTATGGTCTGTCCACTTTAATGGCCACAGACCATCCAATAGTCTTTACTCCAAATCCTTAATTTAGAACAAGAAACATCACTACAAATGCCGTGAGAGATTAGGTTACAAACACTAATTCTCACAGGATTAATGAATCAAGGGAAATTGCATGAAAAACAGTAAATCTAAAGGAGTCTAATGCAATAAAGAGATCAGAGGGAACCCTTAACATGAGTCCAATTGAGAATGTACGGTTTACAGCAACCTTTTCAAATTCACCATTACAATTACAGAGCACAGCTTAAACAACTCTCAGATTTGTAGCCTTGAATACAACTCCCTTTTGAATTACAGAAGTATCTCACAGCTCTCAATTGCAAGTAAAAGTGAGGCTATTACAGGGATTTCAGACAAACTATCTGGTTTGGAAATGGGGGAATAGGAATGAAACTCAAAATCTGGATGCCCAAATTGGGCAAATGGTTCGTCTATTTATAGTTTTCCCTAAGTCCAGCTCAGATGTGTATCAACCAATCAAAAGTGCTCAGATCTGTATCAACCAATGGTAGTCGAGCACAAGGATCCAGATCTGTTCTGGCCAATCAGAATTGCTTGATCAGGTTCAGCCAATCAGGTGACATAAGCATCAATTCTGTTATGCATTTTGAAAATCTGTTAGAGCTTCTAGAAGTTCCCGCCAAGTTATTTCATCTCTGGGTGCTCACATGGGGTGGAATATGCCTTCGCTTCATGCTTAGAATCTTTTGGAATGTCCCTAGGTTTTTAAATGCATTGGGACGCGTGAAAAAGATTACTGAATTACCCTTACAAAAGCTAGGAATCTCCAGAATACCATTTCGCATAGTTTAGGGGACTTTTCGCAAGGTGCTGTAACTCCTGAAGCTCTTTTCGCAACGTTCAGGTTCTGTTCGAAAGGAGTTCTCTTCTTTTCGAAAAGGTCAATCATCTCTTCGAAGAGTTCAGGTGCTCTTCGAAAACTAAGCCTGGAGTTTTTAGTTCTTTTCGCAGAGTTCAGGTTCTTTTCGAACAGTTCAGGTTCTTTTCGAAAAGCACTCTGTAGTGCATTTTTCTGTTCGAATTGCTCCATACTTCTTTTCTGGGTTGAGACCAGGTCTTTGCCTCTTCAGTTCAGACCTTTTAACAGCTAGTGAGGTTGTCCCTTCTCTTTCTTCCTTTGGATCGACATGGATTATCATCTTTTTGGCACTTTTAAGCTGCTTTCATGGTTAAGCCTGTCTTTATTGTTAGCTGAAACACAAGCACTTAGAACACCTATTTAGTTCTCTCAAAGGTCTATCAAGACTCAGGTTGAGGGGTGAAAAATGGTATTTTCCAGTTCTCAACACACCCCCAAACCTAAGCTTTGCTAGTCCCTGAGCAAAGACAAAATTAAAAACAAAGTAAAAAGCCACTTTTGTAGGGAGCACAGTTGCATTTAGCATATGCAACAAGCCTTTTAAACCCCTAGGTGATCCCTAGTGGAGGAGTGAAGTCTCCTGAGGGTTTTCAGTGAAGGTACCCACAAACTTCTTCAATAAATCAGTTAAGATCACTGCAGTTCTGTTACAGCAAACTTTCATCCAATCTGATTATTCACACCTGCATCAGTCATGTTGTAAGAAGATTTTCAAGAAAAACATCAGTTCAAAACTAAAATTCTGCTGTAATTCTTGTTACCATTCAGTCAATTTATGTCAAAAGTTATTTACAAGAAAAATTAATGAACAACTTGCCTTCTATTTAAGAATCCAGCTTTGATGTTACCCCAATGAGTTGATTTCAAACCCAACTCTCTCCAGGATTTTCACTCAACATGCAAGTAAGAGGGTTGTACTATTTCACACGGCTCAAGAGCAGTTACAGCCCTCAAATAGGACTGTAAGCATGAGCATAGGCATTGCTTTTTAGTTCTGAATTCACTGCTCTTTTCACCATAGATTACACAAATTCTTATCTCCATGTGACAGCTCAATCCATCATTGATCAGTAAGGACTTTACTGGGGTTGTAATGTGGCTTATGGGTGAAATTTATCAAGAATAAAGGGGTGGAATGGTGTTCAAAATTGAGAAGTCAGTCAAGGTAAGGAGGTGATAAACAAACCTTCTTCAAAGATATTTTATCTTCTTCTTTGAATTTCGAGCCAAAGTGGCCATCTTTTCTTTCTTTTCAAACTTCCAATGAAATGCCTTCTCTTTCTTCTTCTCCTTTTTTTTTTCTATTTTCAAAGTAGCATTGACTGGAATGCCACATTTCTTCTGCTGATACATCATTGCCTTCAATTATTATTCTTCTTTCCTTCCCTTTATCTTCTGACTTCTCAGAGTGAGGGTTAGGCTAAATGAAGTTGATGAGGTTATTTGATGAGGTTTCAAAGAAATCTTAGATTTGTAAAGCTCAAATGGTGTGTATCAAGGGCAGTTTCAAAAGGTGGGGCTTTGTAAGGTTCAAACTGTCCAAAAGGAGGCCTTACATCATGTCTTTAATATCACGATTGCTGTCAAATTATTTCAATTTGGATATGTGTAACTTCTAGTGAAAGTAAGCAGGTTCAATCAGTCCCAAAAGCAGAAAAAATTGCCAATTCATACCTCCAAAGAATACATTTCAGGCCCAAACCTCACTGGGTGTGGTTTTTTATCAAATTCCTGAGGTATATCATCACTGTTTTCCCTCTTTTTAGGTTTACTAAAACATCAATTTTCTTTTGGAAATTTCCTGACATTCACTTCATGAAAGTATTAGAATTACACTAGAAATTAATTTCAAAAAGTTTTTAACTTCTTCATTTTTTTCAAAACAGCAGGTGTGAAATTACTTCATTTTCAAAAATTCCACTGATCATAAGCTGTATTGATGTTAACTCAATTATTGATTATTGACATTTCTGCCACACCCCCAAACCTAAGGGGAGCAGGGTCCACACTGGTCCAAAGCAAAGAAAAGAACAATCAGAAAAAAATAAAAAATCATAATGACAAGAAGAAAGAACAGAAATGCATAGTAATTTCACAAGAAAAACCAGAAGTTTATATTACAAACTCATAACACAGATAAGTACAAAGTGTTTTAATAACTGGGGTCAAAATTTGTATCATAAGTTGGTTCAATGGGATCAGAACTGGAGTCACTGTCAGAGTCAGAACTAGAATCAGTATTGGAGTTTGAACTTGATTTAGCATTCTCCTGGATTGTATTTTGCAGCTCAATGTATTCCTCTGATTTGATCTTTTTGGTGAGGCCAATGTACTTTCCAAGTCTAGTGGTCTTCAGTTTTTCCTGGTCAAGCTGTGCTTGCAACATGGTCACCTTGTGCTGCTCACTCCGAACCATCTGAAAAGTTTGACCCAAAGAAGTCCTTCATTTTCTCTCTCAAATTTCATGAATAACTCCAATTTCCGAATCTGGTTTTCATAAGGGGTTCTAATGTAGGCTTGTAAATCAGCTAACCCCTTGAGAACATCTCTACAGATATATGGATTTTCTTCCAAGGCTCTTCTGAGGGTGGCAAATCTGAGAAGGGGAATGGAATGGTAGGGGACCAAAGGTATCCCAGCTGTGGGAGTGGGAGAAGAAGTGTCTAGAAGGATGACTTCAGGGTCGGTCTGAGTGGCTTGATCAGAGAAAGTGAGGAGTGGTGAAGGGGACTCAACCAGAGGTACTCTGTGTTCCTTTGGGTAGCATGGGCAATAGTGGGGGTGGGCAGATCAACCAATACTACCTCTGGTTCAGTTTGGGTAGCATGGGCATCAATAGTAGGTACAGTGGTAATGGTAGTTGTGTGGGATGTGGGGGCTAAAGTTTGGAAAAGGTCATTGGTCACACTGTTTTCTCGTGTTGATCTCAGAGTTGGGCTTGGATGGATTGGAGGAAGGCAAGTATTTGGTTAATAGATTCAGGTGTGGGGGAGGTATGCATAGCAGGGACTGGGAAAATTGAAGTGGATGGTGGAGGTGCAATGGGTGAAATGGTTGTAAAGGGAGGAGTAGGTAAGTGAGTGAAATGATGAGGGTCAGGTATAGGGACAGGTTCAAGCCCCACGTTTTCAAAAATAGATCCCATTAATGAGGAATAAGCCTCTGTAGTGAAAGGTTCAAAGTTCGTGTATGGGATACTTGTGTGTGTAATGAATGAGCATGTGAACTTGAGAGGCTTTGGAGCAGAGGAGTGCAAGGAGATTGGGCAATAAAATCTGTAGCCAAAACTTGGGCATTGGTGGGAGAAATTGGTGGTGTGAGTATGGTTGGAGTGGTTGGTGTAGAGGGGGAATCTGCAATTGGGATAATGGTGGGTATGGGAGATGGGACAGCTGGGATAGGTGAAGTGGCAGGAGCTGGACTAGGTGAGGAGGGTAAAAGGCCAACTTCCTCAGGAATTGGTGCAGCTGAAGAGCTGGTCACCATGGGAAGGATAGTTTCTTCAAGAATGGGTGCAGCTAAAGAGCTGGTCACCACAAGGTCTGGCAGAGCTTCTTCAAGAATGGGTGCAGCTAAAGAGCTGGTCACCTCAGGATCTGGCAAAATCAGTTCTAAGGGAGCTGCAGGGGCAGGTTTATTAATAGCTACAGGTGCAGGTTCACCTTCCTCTCTCAGTCTTTTTAGCATGGCTTGGCTTGTAGTCCAAGCCTTTTTCCCAAAATTGTGAGGAGCTATGACTTCAAATGGCTCCTGGTCATCAATGTCAAACTTAGCTCTTAGGAGGGCTGTGATCAGTCTACCAAATGGGAGTCCAGCTAATTTCTGCTCCTTTTTCAACTTGGCACTAATATCAGCCATGGCTTCAAAAATTAACATAGGGGCATTGAAAAGTCTTAGAAAATGAAAGAGAGCCTCTAAAATTGGTGTTCTCCTTTCTTGGTTGTGCCCGGTGACATAAAAACTTCCCCTCAAAATTGAATCCATCAATAAAAATTGAGGTGCTAGGTCTCTCCTCATTATGGACTGTCCAGTGCCAACGATCCCTTGGGTTAAATGTGCAGCCATTTCTCTAAAGGAGGTCGCTTCAAAGCAATGGACCAGAAGGATAAAATTGGAAAGGTATCCCCAAAGCATTCCCAATGTCTTCATATGTGACAGTTAGATCGCAATCATCAATAAAGATAACCAGGGTAGGGACATCAACATCTTTTTCAGTGACTTTTACCAGGTTTTGGTACCATAACTTCACCATTCGCGGATAAATTTTCTCTGGCAGAGGGGTAAGGATATTGCTTAGTGAGGCATCTCTCATGTATCTTAAAGATAGCAGACAATCCGATTTGTTGACGAAAAAAGTTTCGTCCACAATAAGCTCAGGAATTAGCATCTGAGCTTCAATGAATGGATTTGGCAGTACCAAATGCATAGGCAGAGGAGGGAGCTCGGGCTCAGGACTAGAAGCTACAGGGATGGGTTCCTCATGTCTCACTTTCTTCCCTTTCTCAATCCTATCCGCTTTATCCATTGATAGTTTTCTTTTGGCTGAAGTTTTGGTTTTTCCTTTTGGGGTAGGTTTGCTAACTTTCTTAGCAGAGGATTTTGGGAACATGGCAGCCAATGATTTTTCAGCTTTTCCCATTCTAAATTTGTGTATAAAAACGCCCACAACAAATGCTGACACAAAATCAAAATTTTCAAATGATAAACAGAGGGAATGCGCAGAAAAATACCGAGATCTAGGGTTTTTGATTGAGCGTGTTGCTTGCTTGCTGAAATCCCCCAGACCAGAAGCTAAAATCCTTCTCTGAAAGCTCAAATGATCGAACAAAGGAGAAGAAAAGTGTGGATGAATTCTAGAATCACGCAAAGGAAGAAAGAAATAGGGCTTCTGTGGAACAGGACGTTCTCAGAAAGCTTTCGAATATGAAACCCTTACTTCGAAAGGGTTTAAATATGCTCCAAGTTAATTTCGCAAAGTCCTTTTTAAGTTTTTGAAAATTCTAAAACAGACCTTTTTACAACTGAGAATGGCATCAGTACCATTCGAAAAGCTAATAGCTTCAGAAACAACTATTCAAAAAGAAAATGGCTTCAGAAACATCTTTTCGAAAAGAAAATAGCTTCAGAAACAACTATTCGAAAAGCAAATCCTTGCTTTCGAGCAGTTCGTTACAAATCCAGATTCTTTTCGAAAAGTAAATTGAACTTTGCGAAAAGACAATTTTTACTTTGCGACTTAACTTTTCACATATTTAAACCATGCGAAAAGAGAAAAAACATGAATAAAAACAGAGAAAAAGAAACTAAGCAAAAACTATGAAATAAAAACATATTGTACAGTTGTATACCATCAGATTTGGGGAGGCTCTTGATGATAGATGGGCAGCACAGGCTCCTGGGTATTTTCAATGCATGGTTTGAGCCTCTGACCATTTACTTTCAAGATTCTTCCATTACTTGGATCTAGGATGTCAACAGCTCTAGAAGGAGCTGCCTGAATGACAGTATATGGCCCTTCCCATCTGGATCTCAGCTTTCCAGGAAAAAACTTAAGTTTTGAGTTAAATAACCATACCTTAGAGCCAGCTGTGAACTCTTTTCTCAACAAATTTTTATCATGGAAAGCTTTGATTTTCTCTTTGTAAACTCTTGAATTTGTGTATGCATCCATTCTCAGCTCCTCCAACTTAGCAAGTTGCAATTTCCTGTGATTACCAGCAGTAGTTAGATCCATGTTCAATGCTTTAATGGCCCAAAAGGCTTTATATTCTAATTCCACTGGTAAATGGCATGCTTTGCCATAGACCAACCTGAATGGGGACATGCCAATTAGGGTTTTATAGGCTGTCCTATATGCCCACAATGCATCATTCAGCTTAAAGGACCAATCCTTTCAGTCCTTCTTCACAGTCTTTTCTAGTTATGTTTGATTTCTCTATTGGAAATCTCCACTTGTCCACTGGTTTGTGGATGGTATAGAGTAGCTACTCTATGAGTCACAGAGTATTTTTTCAATAAAGTTTTAAAATATTTATTACAAAAATGGCTTCCCCCATCACTGATAATAGCTCTGGGAAAACCAAACCTGGAAAAAATGTGATCCTTTAGAAATTTAAGAACCACTTTGTGATCATTGGTTTTAGTGGTTGTGGCTTCAATCCATTTGGATACATAATCCATAGCTACTAAAATGAAATTACACCCATTGGAAGGAGGAAAGGGACCCATGAAGTCTATCCCCCAAACATCAAACAACTCAACTACCAAAATAGGCTGTAAAGGCATTGAGTTTCTCTTGGAAATGCTGCCCAATTTCTGGCAGTTCTGGCAAGACTTACAGTGCTGCAGAGCATCTTTGAAAAGTGTAAGTCAATAAAATCCACACTGCAAAACCTTTGCAGCAGTTTTGTTTCCACTAAAATGACCTCCACAGGCCTGTTCATGACACATAGAAAGTATTCTATGAAATTCTTGGTCAGGGACACATCTTCTTATTATTTGGTCTGCACAACTCTTAAATAGATAAGGATCTTCCTAGATGAAATGTTTAACCTTTGAGAAGAAGAGATCTTTGTCCATTTTATTCCAATGTTGAGGAATTCTTCCAGTAGCCAAAAAGTTGACTATGTTTGCAAACCAAGGAGTGTGTACACTAACAGCAAAAAGTTGCTCATCAGGGAAAGATTCATTGATAGGCAGCCTATCAATCTCAGCAGTTAAAATTCTAGACAGGTGATCAGCCACCACATTCTCCACACCCTTTTTATCTTTGATCTGTAAATCAAATTCCTGTAATAGGAGAATCCACCTGATTAATCTTGGTTTGGTGTCCTTCTTAGACAGAAGATATTTCAGGGCAGAGTGGTCAGTGAACACCACTATTTGTGCACCCAAGATATATGACCTGAATTTCTCTAAAGCAAAACAATTGCCAGCAGCTCCTTCTCAGTTGTTGTGTAATTGAGTTGTGCATCAATCATTGATCTACTGGCATAAGCTATGAAATGAGGCAGCTTTTCCTTTCTCTGTCCAAGGACAGCTCCCAAAGCATAATCTGATGCATCACACATCAGTTCAAAAGGTAGTGAATAATCTGGAGATTGCAATATTGGAGCTGAAATCAAATATTTTTTTAAGAATTCAAATGCCTTCATGCATTCATTATTGAAAACAAAAGGGACATCTTTACATAATAAATGACAAAGAGGCTTGGTTATTTTACTGAAGTCCTTAATGAATCTTCTGTAAAATCCAGCATATTCCAGAAAACTTCTGATTTGTTTAACAGTTTTGGGAGGTGGTAAATGTGCAATTAAATCAATTTTTGCTCTGTCCACCTCAATGCCTTTGTGGGAAACAACATGGCCAAGGACAATGCCTTGGGTGACCATGAAATGGCTCTTCTCCTAGCTCAAAACTAGATTGGTTTCTTCACATCTCTGTAGCACCAATTTGAGATGATGTAAACATTGGGAAAAACTGTCTCCGTAGATTGAAAAATCATTCATAAAAATCTCCATAAATTGGTCAATCATATAAGAGAAAATGGAATGCATGCATCTTTGAAAGGTAGCAGGAGCATTACAAAGACCAAAAGTCATTCTCCTATAGGCAAAAGTGCCAAAAGGGCAAGTGAATGTGGTCTTTTCCTGATCTTGTGGGTACACAGGAATCTGGTTGTAACCAGAGTAACCATCAAGAAAATAGTAATAAGCTTTTCCTGCTAGCTTATCTAAAATCTGATCAATGAATGGTAGAGGGAAATGGTCTTTTCTGGTCATTGAATTTAATTTTCTGTAATCAATACAGACCCTCCACCTAGTTGTTTGTCTGGTTGATATAAGCTCACCAGAATCTGAGGTTACAACAGTGATCCCAGATTTCTTAGGTACCACCTGTGTAGGTGCCACCCAAGTTGAATCTGAAATTGGGTAAATGACCCCTGCACCCAACAAATTAACAACCTCTTTCATGACCACTTCTTGCATATGAGGGTTCAACCTCCTTTGCATTTCCCTGGACGGCTTTGCATCTTCTTCCAAATGGATTTTGTGCATGCAAACAGCTGGACTGATTCCTCCCAAATCAGCAATAGTCCAGCCAATTGCCCTTCTATGTTCTTTCAAAACAATCAACAGCTCTTCCTCCTGCTCCTTTGTGAGGGAGGAAGAAATAATCGCAGGCAATGATTTATGATCTCCTAAAAACACATATTTCAAATTTTCTGGCAGCTGCTTCAGTTCTAAATCAGGTGGGCTGAGAAAAGAAGGTAACAAAGGTACCTTAGCTGTTTGTGGAAGGGGAAGAATAGCAGGTTTCCAAGAAGAGAAACTTGCTGATTGATTATGAGTTCCTTGCACAACATTTACTTCCTCAGACTTTGAGGTACAAACTGTTTCTTCCTCGGAATTTCCCCAAGCATCTTTTGTATCTGTGGTGAAATCTTCACACTGCAGAAACTATTGTAAAGTCCCTTCTGCCAGTTCATCCAATAGATCAACATGAAAACATTCCTCAGAGCTGAATTGAGGCTGTGTGATTGCATTATAAACATTTAATTTTACCTTCATGTTTCCAAAAGAGACTTCCATAATACCAGACCTGCATTGAATTGCCATTTGTCTTATGTGAATGGTCTTCCCAAAATGACAGGGATGGAAGTTTTGCTTTTGGTAGGTTCCATGTCCAAAACTAGAAAATCAGCAGGATAGAAAAATTTATCTACTCCCACCAATACATCTTCAATCATCCCAACTGGCTTCCTTTCAGATTTATCTGCTAGTTGTAACACCACATGAGTGGGTTTTAATTCTCCCAAACCTAGTTTCTCATATACAGAATATGGAAGTAGGTTGACACTAGCACCCAGATCTAATAAAGCCTTTTCAATGGTATGTTCCCCAATAATGCAAGGGATTGTGGGGATTCCAGGATCTTGAAGTTTAGGGGGTGTGGCAATAGACAACACCTGATTAACTCTTTCCACAGCAAAGACCTTCTTGGATAATTGTATCCTAGACTGTCTTTTGTGAGTGCAAACATCTTTTAAAAATTTTGCATACGCTGGAATTTGTTTGATTGCCTCAAGCAAAGGTAGATTTATCTTGACTTGCTTGAAAGTCTCCATCATTTCATCTATTTTTGTGTTCCCTTTATCAAAAGGGGATACAGATTTCATTGCATGAGGAAATGGCAAATGAGGAACTAGTCCTTCATCTACAGCTTTGGAAGCATTTTCAGAATCTTTTTGATTTTTTTGTTTTTCATTTGTTTGATTTTTCTGAGGTACATCAGCACCCCCACTGCTATCATTATGCTGCTCTTGTTGCATATCTTTATCATTTTCCTCATTTTTTCCTTTTTCAGTACCCACTTTGTTATTTATAATTCTTCCACTTCTCAAAGTTGTGACAGTTTTTACTTCTTCATGTGAAATAGAAGCTTCTCCAACCATGAACTATCCTTTGGGATTGTTCAAAGGTTGGCTGGGTAACTTTCCTTCCTCTCTTTTGGCCAAATTATTTGAAAGCTGTCCCAATGTTTCTTCAATCTTCTTTATGCTCTGGCTGTGAAAGTTCACAGCTTGAGTTAAAGATCCTAAATTCTGGAGTGAATTTAGGACTTGATCTTCAAAAGAAGGGGATCGAAGGATTTGAATCCGTATTGTCGCAGTGTTGTTGTGGAATGGGCTGCTGAAAATTTGGCTTGGCATAAAATTTCTGCTGATAAGGTTGTGCAGTTTTGAAAGGCATTTGGTTCTTTGGTTGCTGCTACTATTGTGATTGATAATTCCCTTGGCTCCACCTCAAATTGGGGTGCCCTCTCCATGGATATTCATTTGACTGCATTTGTTCCACTACTAAATCTGGGAACTGTGGTGCAGCAGGACATTGGTCAATTGAATGAGTAGGGGACTGGCATATCAGACATGCCTCCTCTACTCTTGCAACCATTAGATTTTTAAGTGAGTCCATCAATCTATCAAACTTTGTGGTTAAATTGTCCATCTTTCTTTCCAACTCATTCACCTCATAAATCTTTCCTTTGGTGGTTTGCTGATTGTTCAACCTAGCAGGATTTTCAATATCTCTTAATAGAGATTCCTGTTGAGTTGAGTTTTCACCAATTACTTCAAATAAGTCCCAAACCTCCTCAACTATTTTTTGCAAGTGCCTCCACAGGAGGCATCCACCATATTTTTGCCTTTTTGATCAATTCCTTGATAGAAGCTTTGAACCAGCTGCCATCTGGGAATTTGATGATGAGGACATTGCCTTAAAAGTTCCTTAAATCTTTCCCATGCTTCATGGAAAGTTTCAGTTGAGTTTTGTGAGAAGGAAATGATATTTTGTCTCAATTGGCTTGTTTTAGACATTGGGAAGTATTTGGCTAAAAATTGACACTGCAAATCATTCCAAGAAGTGATACTATTTGGTGCTAACATAGACAACCATGCTCTAGCTTTGTCCTTTAATGAAAAAGGAAAGAGCCTAAGCTTGGTTGCCTCTGGACCAAGTCCAGCTATGTTGAATGTGGTGCAAAGAACCAATAATTCATCCACATGTTTGTATGGATCTTCCTTACTCAACCCATGGAAAGAAGGAAGCATTTGGATGGTCGATGATTTGATCTCATAAGTTCCTTCAACTGTAGGAAATTGAATGCAAAAGGGAGAATTATAAGCACCAGGTGCAAAGTAATCCCTCAAAAGTCGAGGTTCTTCACCCATAGTAGCAAAGTTCTGTGTTGTTTGTTTGGTTCGTAATAGCCTTTCAACTTTTAAATTCAGTGGGACAATCTCAGGGCTGAGAGTCCTCCTACCAAACATACAACTCAGAACAAAAAATCAGATTATTCACAGCAAACCTTCAGAATTCCTTTTTAAGTAGTTTCCCTCCTTCAAAAAAATGGATATGAATAACTGCACAGGTATAAACAATAGAATAGTTTAGTACTGATATAAAAATAAAAATGAAAACTTAGGTCTACCTATTTTAAAACAAATTCCTCGACAACGGCGCCAAAAATTTGTTGTTAAATTCTAAGTGTGCATGATTTATTTGTGTTTTGAAAACAGATTTGCAACTGCTAAGTTATCTAGAACATTAAAAAGAGTAAAGAAATATTAGCACAGAGAGAAGTGAATTAGCCTGCAAGATCAGGGCCAATTGTAGCAAGTTTTAAATGTAAGTGAGTAAAAGATCATTCACAGAGAATTTGTTTAAAATGCAAGATAAACCTCCAGACCTGAGCTACTAGATCTGGCCTCTTATCCTATCTAGAAAGCACATAATATGAGAGGTTGAATTTGTCACATTAGTGAGAAAAGAAAAATATTGAAAAAAAAAATGGTGAGAAATTAGAAAAGAATAAGAAGAGCAATAGAAAGAAAAAGTTAGTACCTTTTCTGATTTCTCAGAAATTTTGAATCTAAATTCCCTTTCTTTCTTACCCTTTCCTGAGCCCCATTACAACCCTACAAAAGACCTTCATGATCTGATCTTGCATTGGTAACTGCCTTGTGGAGAGTAAATATGTGATACCTATGACACTTGATATGACATGCTTAGGATATTCAAGTATCTGTTCTTATGAGATCTGTTTTTTTTGTTCATTGATTACATCGTGTTTCATTTATCATGTGAGACCTTTTTATTTATTTTGTATTGATCTCTCACATGTGTGCGAAAACTTACCCATCATCGGAGTGATTTTATTTCGAGAGTATATCTAAAGTGAGGATTGAGTTGAGACATGAGATCCGATGATTTTCCGTTTGGACTAGTTCTAAGATGGATGAATCTTGGTTTTGGTATGCACACACTTCACGTTTAAGCATGAATGAATGAGTTATCTAACAATTTGAGCATTAGATTAATTTGAATGGATACTAGCATGATTGACATGACATTGGTATTTAAGATTGATGATTCACATGTTGAACCAATTAATGATGTTTTTGTTTTTGAATGGTATATATGTTATAAAAAAATCATGTTTTGAAAACTCAATTTTGCCGATGGTTTGAAATTTTTTTTTGGAAGTTTGTGGGTAACTTCACTGTAAACCCTCAGGAGACACAACTCCTCCACTAGGGATCACCTAGGGGTTTAAAGGCTTATTGCACATGCTAAGTGCAATCATGTTCCCTACGAAAGTGGCATTTAAATTTTAGGATGTTAGTTTTATTTTTATATTTATCATTCTCTTTGCTCGTGGACTAGCAAAGTGTAGGTTTGGGGGTGATCGGTCTTTGAAATATGACTATATTTCATACCTTAAATCCTACACTTAGCCGTTCGATGAAAGTATTTGATGGTTGTTGTGAGGTTTTGATGATAACAGGTGTTTCTGACCTTTGGATCTTCCAAGTGTATAAAAGAAAGAAATTAAAGGCTACAAAAGAGCTATGGACAAAAAGGGTCCAAAGAAGCGCTGAAATCCGTGAAGGGAATCAAACTCCATCAAGAAGGGGAAGATATTGAAGTTGCCGCGAGGAACAAAGTGTAAATAAGCCTTCGCACAGTTGGAAGAAATGGCACATGTTCCCAAGGCCACACACTTCAACCTAGCGACTACAGCATGTCAACCTAGCGACAACCTAGCGATGACTGATGAATAAAAGCAACCACGCGACAGTGAAAGTATCCTTCTCCAATTCAACCACGCGAAGAGCACTATCCAACCCAGCGAGGAGAAATCTAACCTAGCGAAAGTCTGTGCATTTCAACCTGGCGACTGTTTCTGCTGAGGGCATATTGGAGATTTCCACCAATTAGGGCATCTACTTCCAACTAGTGTCAATCGATTGAGACATGAAATTCAATCGATTGAGACAAAAAGGCAAAAGTGTCCTAAAGGTGATTAAACTAGTGTCAATCGATTGAGACATGAAATTCAATCGATTGAGACAAAAAGGCAAAAGTGTCCTAAAGGTGATTAAATTAAAAGTTCAATCGATTGAGATTTAAGCCTCAATCGATTGAGGCAATTAGGGTTAGGTTGAATCGGCTATTATAAATAAGAGGCTGCGGCATTGTAAAAGGGAGCTTTTTGAATATAGAGTTTTCATTCTGAGAAAAATTTGTGTAATAATTTGCCGAGAGAGACTTTTGTAAAGGGTTTTCTTAAAGTAATAAAATTGTGTTGAGATTTTCCGAGAACATATTTTATTTTACACCTTCTTTGCTCTTTACTTTGGGAATGGTTTTGAATGAAATTGAAGATCTTGCACCAAGGATGAGAGGCTAAAGGCTGTAGATCAAGGAGGATGCGATCCCCAGATAAGTACCCATATTTTATGTTTAATGCCATAGTTTGATAATTTCATCATCAAATCATTTTTCTCAAAGTGTAGTGATCATGTTTTTATTGTTTTGATCTAAAATATCATGAGATACGCTATGCTTTTCACATGATTCATACCTTGATTATTTGAGTCATTGTTTTTAGATAGGGTATGCCGGGTTAATGATCATGCTTAATTACTAGTCATGTTTCTCTTAGAATGATGGTGTGTTTGATGTTAATAAAATTATGGGTTTAAAAATAGAAAAGGGTATAAATCTGGGGTAGCAAATTCCTTGATCTTGTTTTTAAAATTTGTTCTTAGATTTCTCATTACATAATTTTTAAATAAATTTATTTTCTTTCTTGCAATTAGAAAAGTGTTAATTTTTGGTAAAAACTAAATCTGCCCCTTGGTACTTCCTCGGGGATATTTTCTAAATCTCTAGGAAGAATTGATTAAAATTTCAGATTTCCCTGTGGGTTCGACACCCTTGTTCTTGCCTTACTAGAACAGATCTTGTACACTTGCAAGGGTTTATTTAAAATCGATCACCCTCTACACCAACCACTCCAACCATTCTCACACCACCAATTTCACCCTCCAATGCCCAAGCTTTAGTGGAGTTAGCTGCAGATTTTATTGCCCCATCCCCCTGCACTCCTCTACTCCAAAGCCCCTCAAATTCCCCTGCTCCATCAGCCCACACACCTGAGACCTCCCCTACACCTGAACCTGAGCCGTTCACTACAGAGGCCTACACTTCTTTAATGGGTTCTATTTTTGAAACCATGGAACTAGACCCCACCCCTATACCTTCTCCTCCTCCCTTCACCCACTTTCCAAGCTCGCCCTTTACAGCCATTGCACCTCCTCCCTCCACCTCAGTTGTCCCAGTCTCTACTATGCCCACCTCTCCCACACCTGCATCCATTACCCAAATCCTTACCTACCTCCAATCCATCCAAGCCCAACTTCAAATCAACATGCATAATCACCCAGAACCATGGAACTGCTCCATACCTTAGCTTCCACAACCCAAACAACCACCATTACCCCTAGACCTATTTTTTCTTCCCAGGCCACCCAAACAGATCCAGAGGTAATATTGGTTGATCTTCCATCCCCTCCACCACTCCCCATTTTCTCTGAGCAAGCCACTCAGACAGACCCTGTTGTCCCCCTTCTAGCCACTTCTTCCACCCCTCCCACAGCTGGGCCACCTTTAGTCCCCTACCATTCCATTCCCCTCCCCCGGTATGCCACCCTCATCAAAGCCATGGAAACCAACCCTTATATCCACAGAGATGTTCAAAAGGGGCTAGCTGATTTGCAAGCTTACATCCGTACTTCTTATGAAAACCAGATTCAAAGTTAGAGATCTTTATGAAATTTGAAAGAGATAAATGAGGGACTCATTGGCCAAACATTTCAAATTTGGTGAGGATCGAGCAACACAAGGTGTCCATGTTGCAAGCCCAACTGGATCAAGAAAAATTGAAGACCACTAGCCTCAGCAAACACCTTGGCCTCACCAAAAAGATCAAATCTGAGGAGTATACTGAGCTGAAAAACACTATTCCGGAGAAAGCTCAATCAAGTTCGGACTCCAACACTGACTCTAGCTCTGATTCTGACAGTGACTCCAGTTCGGAGCCACTTGAACCAACCTATGATACAGATTTTGACCCCAGTTATTAGCTCTCATTGTACTTTTTGTGTTATACAGTGTAATAGAAAATTCTGTTTTGTGTCTACTACTGTGCATTTCTGTCTGTCTTCTTGCCATCATTACTTTTGTTGTTTTTCTTTCTTGCATATATTTTTCCTCTGTTTTGGACCAGTGTGGACCCTGCTTCCCTTTGGTTTGGGGGTATGACAGAAATAGCAATAATCAATTAAGGAGTTAACATCAGTACAGTTTTGGATCAGCAATTTTTATATATTTTTTTCACACCTGTTGTTTTGAAATATATTAAGAAGTTAAAAAAAAAAAAAACTCTTTAAAATTACTTTCTTATGTAATTCTAAAAAAAACTTTCATGAAGTAAATGTCAGGAAATTTTCAAAAGAAAATTGATAGTTTAGTAAACCTAAAATGAAGGAAAACAGTGAAGATATACCTCAAGAAGTTGATAAAAACCTAAAATGAAGGAAAACAGTGAAGATATACCTTAAGGGCCTGAAATATATTCTTTGGAGGTATGTTGTGGCAATCTTTTCTACTTTTGAGACTGTGTGAATCTGCGTACTGGCACTAGAAGTTACACATATCCAAATTGAAATATTTTGATAGCACTCATGATATTAAAGACATGATGTAAGGCCTCCTTTTGAACAGTTTGAACCTTACAAAGCCCCACCTTTTGAAACTGCCCTTGATACACACCAGTTGAGCTGTATAAATCGATGAATCCTTTGAAATCTCATCAAATAAACCTCATCAGTTTCATTTAGCCTAACCCTACCCCGAGAAGTCAGAAGAGAAAGGGAAGAAAGCTGAGGGAAGGAGAATTGAGTAACAATTTAATAGCAAAAGAAGGGTAAAAGTTGAAGGCAATGATGAAACAGCAGAGGGAATGTGGCATGCAGTCAGTGCTAATTCGAAAAAGAAAAGAAAAATATTTGAGCAAAACAAAAGAAAGAAGGCATTTTCATTGGAAGTTTGAAAAAGAAAGAGAAAAAGATGGCCACTTTGGCTCTGGAAATTCAAAAGAAGAAGATGAAACTATGCTGAAGAAAAGTGGGTTTGCATATAACCTCCTGACCTTGACTGACTTCTCAAATATGAACACCTTTCCAACCCTTTTTAGAGATTTCACCCATCAGCCACAATCAAACCCAAGTAAAAGTCCTTACTGATCATTGATGGATTGAGCTATCACATGGAGATAAGAATTTGTGTAGTCTATGGTGAAAGGAGCAGTGAATTTTTAACTAAAAGCAATGCCTATGCTCGCCTTTATCCTATTTGAGGACTGTAATTGCTCTTGAGCTGTGTGAAATAGTATAACCCTCTCATTTGTTTTTTGAGTGAAAATCCTGGTGAGAATTGGGTTTAAAATCAACTGATTAGGGCAACATCAAAGCTGGATTCCTAAATCAAAGGCTTGCTGTTTGTTAATTTTCCTTGTAAATGGCCTCTGACATAAATCGACTGAATAGTAACAAGAATTACTGCAGAATTTTAGTTTTAAACTGATATCTTTCTTGAAAAACCGTCTTACAAAATAACTGATGCAGGTGTGAATAATCAATTGAGGAAAGTGGCTGTAACAGAACTGCAGTGATCTTAACTAACGTATTGAAGAAGTTTGTGGGTACCTTCACTGAAAACCCTCAGGAGACTTCACTCCTCCACTAGGGATCACCTAGGGGTTTAAAAGGCTTGTTGCATATGCTAAATGCAACTGTGCTCCCTACAAAAGTGGCTCTTTACTTTGTTTTTTTTATTTTTTTTTATTTTCTTTGCTCAGGGACTAGCAAAGCTTAGGTTTGGGGGTGTGTTGACAAGTGAAAAATACCATTTTTCACCCCTAAACTTAAGTCTTGATAGACCTTTGAGAGAACTAAATAAGTGTTTTAAGTGCCTATGTTGCAGCTAACAATAAAGACAGGCTTAACCATAAAAGCAGCTTAAAAGTGCCAAAAAGATGACAATCCATGTCAATCCAAAGGAAGGAAGTGAAGAAACAACCTCATCAACTATTGAAAGGCCTAAATGGAAGAGGCAAAGACCTGTAAGAGAAGCAGGGAACAATTCGAACAGAGAAATGCACTTTTCGCAAAGAACCTGCACTTTTCGTAAAGAACCTGGAACTCTGCGAAAAGGACTAAAACTTCAAGCTTAGTTTTCGAAGAGCATCTGAACTCTTCGAAGAGAAGATTGAACTTTGCAAAAAGGAGAAAACACAATTCGAAGAGAGATTGAATATTGCGAAAAGAGCTTCAGAAGTCACAGCACTTTGCGAAAAGGCCCCTAAGCTCTGCGAAAAGGTATTCTGGAGATTCGCAGCTTTAACAAGGGCAATTCAGTAATCTGTTGCACGCGTCCCAATGCATTTTAAAACCTAGGGACATTCCAGAGGGTTCTAAGCATAAAGCGAAGGAATATTCCACCCCACGTGAGCACCTAGAGAGGGAATAACTTGGCGGGAACTTCTAGAAGCTCTAACAAACTTTCAAAATGCATAATAGAATTGATGCCTTTTTCACCTGATTGGTTGAAACAGATCGAGGAATTCTGATTGGCCAGAATAGATCTCGATCCCCGTGCTCGACTACCATTGGTCAATACAGATCTGAGAACCTCTGATTGGTTGATACACATCTGAGCTGGACCTGGGGAAAGCTATAAATTGACGAAGCATTTGCCCAATTGGGGCATCCAGATTTTGAGTTTCATTTCTAATCCCCATTTCTCCACCAAATTTTGTCGTAATCCTTGTAATAGCCTACTTTGTACTTGCATTTGAGAGTCAGAGATATCAGAACTCAAAGGAGAGTTTGCATCCAAGATGCAAATTCGAGAGTCATAAGTCGTGCTCTATAAATTGTAAGGATGAATTGTAAAAGGTTGTCAAACTATGCATTCTCCATTGGACTCATGTCAAGGGTTCCTCCGATCTCCTCAAGACATTAGACTCCTTTAGATTCATTGTTGTGCATGCAATTTCCTTGATTCATTAATCTGTAAGAATTAGTGTTGGTAACCTAGTCTCTTACAAAGATTTGTAGTGACGTTTATTGTTCAATTGAGGATTTGGATTAAAGACTATTGGATGGTTTGTGCCATTAAAGTGGGACGGACCATAGCCATAAGCGTAAGCCTAATCCTTGAATTAGATTTATCTCTCTTACATCCGTACGTGGCGGATGAAGATTGGATCACCTCTGTTGAGCTGCAGTTATTCTCATTAGATTTTAAAGACCAAATCAGATTTAGATATTACTTCTCCATCTTTGTTTCAATCGCTCCCCCAACTCGGATCTGGATCATTTAGTTTAAATTTTTCTTCATTTTTAGTTAGTTAAATGTGACAAATTCAAACCTCTCATCTTATCAGTTTTCTAGATAGGATAAGAAGCCAGATCTGATAGCTCAGATCTGGAGGTTTATCTTATATTTTAGACAAATTCTCTGTGGACGATCTTTCACTCACTTACTTTTAAAACTTGCTACAATTGGCCCTGATCTTGCAGGCTAATTCTCTTCTAACTGTGCTGATATTTCTTTATTTGTTTATATAGTCTAGAGCCACTGTAATTTAGCAGCTATAAATCTATTTTCAAAACTCACATAAATCAAGCACACTAAGAAGAAACAACAGTATGAAGACATGCCTGGTCTGGATACCGATCTGATTGAACATGAGTTGCCACTCTACCCTGATTGCAAGCCGGTTAAACAGAAGTTGAGACGTCTCCGACCTGAATGGATGTTGAAAGTAAAGGACGAGGTCATTAAGCAGTATGACGCAGGTTTCCACATGGTATCCAAGTACCCACAATGGCTGGCCAATATCGTCCCCATACCAAAGAAGGATGGGAAGGTTCGAATGTGCATTGATTTCTGAAATCTCAACAAGGCAAGCCCTAAGGATGACTTTCCATTACCCCACATCGATATCTTGGTTGATAATACTGCTAAGCACGGGATGCTTTCTTTCATGGACGGGTTCTCAGGCTACAATCAGATTAAGATGGCAGAGGCCGACCGAGAGAAGACCGCATTCATCACTCCCTGGGGAACCTTTTGCTATAAGGTGATGCCATTCAGGCTCAAGAATGCGAGGTCAACCTACCAGAGAGCAATGACGGCCCTATTTCACGACATGATGCACCGAGAGATCGAAGTGTATGTCGATGATATGATTGCTAAATCGCCGGAAAGGGACGACCACTTGGTAAACCTTCAGAAGCTGATCAAGAGGTTGAGAAAGTACAGGCTACGATTGAATCCTCAGAAGTGTGCATTCGGTGCCATGTCAGGAAAACTATTAGGTTTTATTGTCAGTAGGAGAGGCATCGAGGTCGATCTGACCAAGATCAAGGCCATCACTGAGATGCCACCACCGTCTACAGAGAAAGAGGTCAGAGGCTTTTTAGGCAAAATCCAGTACATCAGTCAGTTCATCACACAGTTAACTCTGATATGTGCATCGATCTTCAAACTACTAAGAAAGGATTCACCAGTTGAGTGGAATGATGACTGCCAAGCTGCATTTGACAAGATCAAGGGTTACCTCCTAAATCCTCCAGTATTGGTACCACCTGTACCTGACAGACCCCTGATAATGTACCTATCTACGACAAAGTTTTCCATGGGCTATGTGTTAGGGCAACACTATGAGACAGGAAGAAGAGAGCAGGCCATCTACTACCTGAGCAAGAAGTTAACTGATTATATGACGCGTTACTCTCATCTCGAGAAGGCGTGCCTAGCGCTGGTGTGGGCTACTTAAAGGCTTCGACATTACGTCTTATCCTAAGCCGTTCTACTTTAGCGCGGATGGATCCGTTGAAGTACCTATTCGAGAAACCTGCTCTCATTGGCCGAACGGTATGATGGCAGCTTTTGTTATCTGAATTCGACATCACATATGTCACTCAGAAATAGATCAAGGGGTAGGCGCTCGCCGATCATCTTGCTGAGAACCCTTTGCCTGACTACGAGCCTCTAAGGACTGAATTCCCCGATGAGGACATCCTGTTCGTGACAGAAGATGATACAGAAGAGGCAGAAGAATCATGGGTAATGTACTTTGATGGAGCATCACATGTCGAAGGCCAAGGAGTTGGCACCATCCTAATTTCACCAAAAGGATCCCATGCACCAATCTCTATCAAGCTCAACTTCCCCTGCACTAACAATATGGCTGAGTATGAAGCTTGCGCCGCCAGTCTACAGGCAGCTCTCGATCTGAATGTAATTCACCTTCAAGTTTTTGGCGATTCACAGTTAATCATATGTCAGACAAATGGTGACTGGAAGATGAAAGATGAGAAACTGATCCCCTATCATGAACACCTCGAGGATCTAATAACTTGCTTCCAAGATGTGACTTTCTCATACGTCCCCCGGATAAGGAACCGCTTTGCCTATGCATTAGCAACTTTGGCGTCAATGATTGAAATCTCCTATGGTGTTGAGATGAAGTCGATCATGATCGACTAGAGGAATGAGCCGGGCCTTCTGCCTCCAGATTGAGGAACCTGCAAAGCCTGATGATGAGCCACTTTGGTTCTCAGATATCAAGAATTTCCTCAAGACCCTAACTTTCCCAGAGGGTACATCCAAGACAGACCGACGAATCATTCAACATTTAGCAGCAGGTTACGTCATTTGCGGGGAATGCCTCTACAAGCGATCATACAATAACATCTTACTCATGTGCCTCACTGAAACTGAAGCAGTCAGTATTATGAAAGAAATCCATGAGGGAGTATGCGGAGCCCACGTCAGCGGTCACATGCTCGCTAAGAAAATCCCACGGCAGGGATACTTTTGGACCACCATGGAATCGGATTGTTGCAAACATGTTCAAAAATGCTACAAGTGTCAAGAACAGTCCAGCCTGATACACGCTCCTGCCATTGATCTTCACTGCATGACCACTCCTTGGCCATTCACTACTTGGGGCCTTGACGTTGTCGGAATGATTAATCCGAAAGCATCAAACGGACATCGATTCATCCTCGTTGCCATTGAATACTTCACCAAGTGGGTAGAAGCGGCATCCTATGCCAATATCACAGCCAGTCACATTGAGAAGTTTCTCAAAAACAATATCGTGTGCCGATTTGGAGTACCCAAAGATATCATCACTGATAATGGCACTAATTTCGTGAATAAGCGCATCCGAGACTTCTACGAGCAGTACAAGATTAAGCACCATAGCTCATCCCCTTATAGGCCTCAAACTAATGGAGCCGTGGAGGCGGCCAACAAAACCCAAGTCCGCATCCTGGAGAAAATGGTCGTCACTTATCGAGATTGGAGCGAGCAGTTACCCTTCGCGCTTTGGGCCTACAGAACGTCTATCCGTACCGCTACAGGGGCAACACCATTCTCCCTTGTGTATGGAACTGAGGTTGTCCTCCCGGCGGAGGTTGAAGTACCCTCGCTCTGAATCCTCATGGAATTAGGCTTACCCAAAGCAGAGAGAGAGAGAGATCACGCTTTGATTAGTTGAACTTATTGAGCAAGAAGAGACTCCTGGCCTTATGTCACACTCAAATTTACCAGGGGCGAATCGCATGCGCTTACAAAAAATGTGTCCGCGGTCAAGATCTAAAGGTAGGAGACACAGTGCTGAAGAAGATCTTCCCATCCCTCTATGCTGATTCAAGAGGAAAGTTTAAGCCAAACTGGGAAGGACCTTACGTCATTCGAGAGGTGCTGCCGGGGTATGCCATCCGCCTTGTCACCATTGATGGAGATCATCTTCCTGAGCCCATCAACGCTAGATACGTCCGACGGTTCTACTCATAGTCTATCATGATAAGGTAAGTATTGATAAAATAGATATGTGACTGCTTAAGAATCATCCAAAAGAGGCCATCGTTCCAAGTACAGTAGCCCAAAAGCATCCCTAAAAATGATGATATCCTTTGCTACCCCATTTGAGCTTGGGCCTTTCTTTCAATAAACCCTTTCCCCAAAAAAATATACGTGTACATATACTAAAAAAGAGGGAGAGAGAAAAAATACATGAGTATAGAGTTACTATCAAATCCAAAAAAAATCGAGACAAGCAAAACCTCAAAAAAAAAATTTATCTCAAATGGAGGAAAAAGAATAACTAAAAATGTGTATGTAGAAGAATCACGGGGCATGTATAGTAGAAACCCCCAAGGAAGAAAGTATTTTAGGAAAATTGAAGCCATAGCAAGGAAACCCTTTTAACCCAGCATACCTTCAAATCCTAACCCTACCCATGGCCAAGCTACACCCTGAAGGAAGCCCTCTTTGTAGGTTTGCAAGTAGTCATATCATCTGTTAAGTCAACATGAGCCAAGTCGTGAGACGACACCAGAACCCCATCTAGCCGGTTATGACGAAATCTTTTTCCATGTCGTGGCTTTCTGGTTCTAAAAAAACAAAAAAAAAGGAAGGAGAAAAGAACAAAAAGAAAGAAAGAAAATTAACTTGAGTTCAAAGCAAGATGGACGTGGTGAAAACCCGTAAGGGCACCACAGGTAAAAACAGCGAACTCACGTGGACCAGGTGAAAACCTTAAAAGGCACTTGGGGTAAGAAAGCGGACCCATGGACGTAGTGAAAACCCGAAAGGGAGCTACGGGTAAAAATAGGGATGACAGGCATGGTGAAAACTCGTCTTGGGCGCTGTGAGCAAAAATGTCAAGAAAAGAGAGATTAGGAGAGGATATGTTCTGGCTCACCTATTTTAGTCTGGACCCCTTGAGCTTCTTCTCCCCTTTGCTGGGCCACTCATGTCAAAATTGGATCGGATCCCGATCAAGTATGTCGTCTCTACTGCATCGTCTGACACATGACCAAAGGTAAAGGCAGAAGACCAATCAATCTCGAGGAAGCTGACCTATCCATGTTTAAAAAGGAAAACTGGAGCCTCATAAACAGGGTTCGACCATGCTCAAAAAAGGACCCACCAGTCGGCCTTGAAAATACCAACATCACTGTGAAGGAGAAAATTTTAAAAAAGATAATGGATTTTCCTTTCCCATAAAAAGCCTCACGCCGTGAAGGAGAAAATTTTAAAAAGATAATGGATTTTCCTTTCCCATAAAAAGCCCCACACTACGAAGGAGAAAATTTTTAAATAGATTTTCCTTTCCCATAAAAAGCCTCACACTGTGAAGGAGAAAATTTCAAAAAAGATAATAGATTTTTCTTTCCCATAAAAAGCCTCACACTGTGAAGGAGAAAATTTCAAAAAAGATAATAGATTTTCCTCTCCCATAAAAAGCCTCACACTGTGAAGGAGAAAATTTTCAAAAAAGATAATGGATTTTTCTTTCCCATAAAAAGCCTCACACTGTGAAGAAGAAAATTTCAAAAAAGATAATAGATTTTCCATTCCCATAAAAAGCCTCACCCTGTGTAGGAGAAAAATTTGAAAAAAATAATAATAATAGATTTTCCTTTTCCATAGAAAAAAAAAAACCTTACGTTGCAAGACATATGGAAGAAAATTTGAATACTAAAAAAAATATATATATATATATATTTATATGTGTATATAGCAGATTTCTTTTCTTTTCTTACAAGCATCACGTATGAAGTGTCCCGTCCCAAAAAGATAACAACATGACACACTTTCTACTTTGTATACAAGTATAAAACAAACAAAAAAGAAACAACCCTAAAAAGGAAGGAGATCTCTGTAAAGGGGCATCAGCCCCCCCTCTGTGTATATGATCTATGGTATGTACAGGAACAGGTCAGGGGCAGGAACCACGCTTCAGGGCACTAATCTCTGCAAGAAGAGAGTCCTCACGGGCATTTCGATCAGTCAACCACCTACCATGAAGACTCTTCTGTCGCCTCCGTGAAGCGTCAGCTGCACTGCAAGACTCAGTCAAAAGCCCAGTCAACCGAAGAACCTCACTCTCGGCCATAGCAGCTCTCACCTCCTCCATCTTGGCTCTGGCCCTCTCCTTCCCCAGAGCCTCAGTCAAAGCCAGCCTCTCTACAGAAAGAGACTCAATCCTAGTCCGGAGCATCGTTTCCTTGTATGGCCAGGGTCTCGTCTCTATCGCATCTACTGAAACCGGGTTAGGGGCAGGTAAGCCCTCAGATGTCAGCCAAACCTAGTAATCAGAAGAGAGGACGCCCCCCTGAACCAAGCTGCACATGTGCGCCGATTGGCGGGTCTCCCAGGGGGCTGCTATGCAATCTAGGTCACTGAGAGAACCCCGAGAGAATATCAGGGAACACAAGGGTGGCCTCACAGTGCACGGCACGTGTTGGGTATATCCGAATTGACGAAGCACCCCAGATGGGAAATAGTAGTTACTACCAGTCAACCCCAAAAGCGTGATACCCTCACAATCCCGAGAGCGGACAATCGAAAAGGTGTCGTCCAGCTAGGGAAATTGCTACATCAACTCCGCATCAGATAGCCACAGGCTCAGTTCCTCGATGCTCCCATGGGGCAGCCTCGAGCAGCGGGTCAGAAAGCCCCGACCCACATCCCCTCTTACCAAGCAGAATCTCGGCATAGGCCCCATGATAGCCAAATGCTCTCCTAGCCAAATCTGAATGAGGAGTGGACTCCCATGAAGAATCCCAACTTGACCCAAGGCCGAGGCATCCAGGCCCCGATACATCTCAGCCAAGACTAGGTGTACCAGTGAACGGCCTCCCTCCAATTCGGTCAAGGCATCGCATAACCCGAGGGAAAATTTCTCGCCCTCAGTAAAGAAGAGAACTTCCTATAGCAAATAAAGGGCAAAGGCCTTCACATTGAAAGGATCTTGGACAGGCAACTTTCAGAGACTTGAGTCGCCAAAAAGTTCTCTCAGGAATTTCACTGAGCACCTAGTGGGCCCGCCGGCGAAGCCCTTCTCATACCCACCCTTTTTCAAACCAAGAACCGCGTAGACTGCCTTTGCATACCTCGATTTAGGCACCACTTTGGCAAGCCCCCGATGCATCCTCAAGCCGGTATTAGAGGCTAGCTCCTCCAAGGTTGGGGTGAGCTCCCTGGACTCGAATCTGAAGACATGAGCCCTATGGTCCCATGATGCCAAATCCGCCTATAGGAGGTCGGGCAACAGAGGAACAACAAGGAGAGAGGAAAGGCGAGATAACCCGAGGTGATCCAGAACAGCGAGCTTGCCCTCAGCCAAGCTAGCACACCACTTTTGGAAAAAAACTGGGCCTCGAGTTCAAACAGGGAAGTACACCCATCCCCCGTATGAGAATTTGGGCCGGGAAGCGGGTCCATAAACATACAAAGATGTTCTATATATAAAGCTCAATCAATGTAGGGCGATGGACCCGCTTGTCAAAGAAAAAAGAGTTGAAAGAGAAAAAAAAGAAAAAGGAGGGGTAAAAAGGCAAATCCCGAGTGAATAGTGAGGCAAGGAGGGCTGAGCGCGGATTATAAGGAACCCGTCGAGCCCAGTTGTACGAGGCATATATATTATATACGCTTGACCAAAATTGGCAGTTTTAAAACTACTCGGCCATTTTTTTTTGCTTTGAGGCCCGACGGACCCCCCCCCTGTATGCTATGGACCAAGGCCCGGTCCCTCTTAGAAGCCCACGTACCATTAAGCGATGGTGTGCGCATCCCCAAATGGCCCCTCGAGCTTCCTTCGATTGGCCCAAAGGGACCGTGCTACAATAAGCGAATTTAGATCTGTATGCGCCCGCCACCCATAAAATCATAAAATCATGAAAAAAAAATTGCACAGAAAAAAAGAGATTCACATAAAATAACAAAAAAGGAGAAAAAGGAAAAATGTCGAAAGACAACACTAGTTCTCAAAAGAACGTCGCAATGACTGTTTGCGCCACTCCGAGAACCATGTTAAATCAATTCAGAATGATCGGGTTCACCCAAAAACTCTCAGACCCTGTTTTACACAGGGACACCCCATACCTAATCCGGCAGGCAGATAATTTCACCCATCCCTGGTCCCTGTTCCCTAAACATGCCCCAGGAGGTAGTACCTAGTCCAGCAGGCAAACCAAGGACCTATCACCAGAATGCGCACGTCCTTAAGGTATATCAACATGGCAAGTTGATCTGCCTAAGGATACTTGCAAAAATAAAAATAGTTTCAGCATGCTCAAAGTCTCGAACTGACATGTGCAAAAAAAGAAGAATAAGAAAAAGAAGGAAAAGGTTCGGAATAACAACCTGTTGCTATGTAATTAAAATCCTGAGTAGGTTGACCCCTCCTTCCAAGCTTTGGCTCCAATCATCCACCTTCTAATCTATTATTGACCAAGAATGCACCCGACTTCAGACCATTCGAAAAGTCTATTGTCAGTCGAAACTGACCTGTCAAAAATGAAATTACAACCAACCAAAGTATGTGCAAACATATAGACCAAAGGGCTCATTCCCTTTTATTTCCTTTTACACAAGCTTAAAACCTGTATAGGCACGGTGTCACTGTTGAATGTACGCACTTGCATCTGGGTATCCGCAGGATGGTCGTTTGTCCTCGTAGATTGTACCTTAGGGTCGAGGCTTCCGTTCGTGCCTATTTGCTACTTATCGCCCCTGATGGGTGTCTGTCTGTGCATAATTAGTAAGACGTGATTTCATTAGGGATGGAGGCTAGAATTGACCATCTCTTTGGATGTTTGTTTGGTTCTAGCCTGATCCTTTTTAGCTTTGTCTCAAGTTAAGGCACTTCGCTTCATGTGAATCAGGAGCAGCTCGCCACCGAAACGAGCACATCCCCAAGGTGCACCCATCCCCGGCGGAGCGCACACATTCTTGAAGCCTATCAACTGACATTTGATCCACTTAAAGAGTTGTGCAAGAATAAAATTGCCAGAGGTCCTTGAGCTTTGCTTAGAGGCCTCAAAATAAAAGAAAATTCAAAAAACATAAAAAATTACTCTGAAAATGGGCATGCATTCCCAAGAAGTGTTGCGACATCAACATTCGCTCCACTCGGGTAAATCATGCTAAAGAAACCTCGAGGTTGATGGGTTCACCCAGAAACTCTGAGCCTTACCTAGGTAAGGGCACCCGTGGCCAATCTAATGGAGCTGTCAATACCCCATAGGATTGGACACATTGTTTAGGCCTTCGCTTTGTGTACTTCGCGTCGATCCCAAAGCATAGATCGATCACCCCGTTTCATGGAGCTGTCTGGTTCAGATTAATACTCAACATCACAAATCTATAATTTCCCTCAGGAAGTGGACGATATCCCGGCTAGCGGGCTTACACTTTTTATGATCATTGCAGTTATGCCCAGTAATGTCGCAATGCACTTGGGGATTGTTAGCTTTGAGGTACGGACGATATCCCGAAATGAGAGGGCTTACGTATACTCACCATCACCGTGAATGTTTGAGAATTGAGTTGAACCAGGCAAAGCCATCAAACGTGCCTTGGACCTCATCGGATGTCTCTTATCTTTGGCATCCGATCATTAGTGATCGAATACCAAAGAGGGGCATCTGTAGATACCCAAATTCAGCCCAAGGCCCGATCAGTCTGTACTCCGAGAGAGATGTACCCCTGTGCTTCTGATGGCACCCCTGAACCCTTGGGAATCTATCCAAACCTTTAGGAATCACCTAAAACCCATTAGAACCATTCCCCCAACCCTTAGAGATCACCCCTAAACCCTAGGATCCCTTCCCAGACTCAACTTAAACCCTTCTAAGAATTTGATGGGAGGAGAACTACCAATTTTTATACAAACCATTGCCGAGGATGAACCACATATCGTTGGAAAGAGGACTTCTCCATCTTTCTAACAAGCTAAAGATCACCCAATTTGGAGTTGTGGTTCAAAAGTTATGGCTGAATGAGGGTTCACATAAAATCATGACTTTTTGCTCAGGCGTATGTATTATATATGCCTGGCATTTTTGGGCCAAATTTGGCTGGGCATATATAATACATACACCCAGCATAGGTAGCCACCAACATGGGCACCTATCTTCTCAGATCTCCCCTGGTTTTCATGAAAATTACTGTATATAAACTGGGCGTATGTAATATATATGCCCAACTTAGATACAGTAACTGTCATCAAATGCTCGAATTTCCTCCATCTGGTTTGACCTTTTGACCATCCCCTTGGTTGCGGTGGGTGTCTTAAGGTTGGTTACACCCCCTTTGAGCTTATTAGCAACCCTTAAGTCTCCCATGGTCACAACCCATCATCTGCCGTTGAAACCAATTTCTTAAACCCCTAGGACCCTAAAAACCTAGAAAACCTTAGATGGAGGATTACCTAATTGCTAAACCAATTAGCTCTTAAGTAACCCTCTAACCCACCTCTTCTCTATAAATAGAGAGGCCCCCCTCTTCCCAAAGGGGTTGAAAAATTAAGATTGAAAGTTAAGCTTAAGAGAGAGAGCCCTAGTGAGAGAAAATATATATTTTGTAACTAGAATTCCAGCATGCTTAATTCATCCTTTTCAACCCTTTTCAACCATTAGATCACCCCTCTTTAGTCAAGCTTAGTCCCTAGCTCCATCCTACCCTTCCCATCTACTGAATCCTAGCATTAGAACCCATTCCTCTATTGTTTAAACCATTTAAAGCCATCGGAGGCATGCCGAAGCGAAGGTCTTCCACGGTGCAACAAGGGCCCGTGACCTCCGGCTCACCCCTCTCTTCCTCTACCTTCTTGGTGTTTCCTCCGTCCAAGGATTCAAGCCATTACGCCGCCAAAATTTTGGTTTGGCTCAAAGCTTGATAGGACCGTAGTGCCTTCGGGCAAGGGGAAGCTTCGCCCATTTGTTTTTATTTTGGCCATAGATAGAGACCGCTACGTGTGGTTTGATCGGGTGCCTAAACCCTTCCCGATCGATAACCGAAGCCCCTACCCTAGAGCCTTTGGCAAAGAATGGTAAATCAGAGTCATATTTAGCACTTCGGAACGTAAAATATTGATTTAAAGGTTTCTCGGGTCACCAAAAGCTCCGAGTGGCAACTCTACATTTTATTGATCAGCTCACCCACTTAACTGGTAGACCTCTTGGATACCATTTGATCCCCCTAGATCTGATATCCCTGTAATTGCCTGTGTCTGTGACCTAGTAATTGCAGCATCTGTAGTGGTTTTAATGCTCTGATTGAAACCTTTGAGTTGGAGAAGTGGACAGACCATAGCCATAAGATCAGTTCAATCTCTGGTTTCACTTGGATTCTTCCACCTTAAACCTTTGGGTCGATTGAAGTCTATAGGATGGTCTGTGACCATTGAAGTGGACAGATCATAGCCTTAAGATAAGTCAAATCTCTTGGTTTATATTTGATTCTTCTACTCTGTAGCTGTGCTTGTAGCTAGCCGAGAGATTGGTGTGCTTTGAACTCCCTGTAACATGATCAGCTCAATCCAATTGTAGTAAGTCCAAATTCCAAGTTGTTCTTCTCCATTTTCTCTTTTTAATCCCTTCCAACTGTGAGTTTTGAACTCTGGATTCGATCCCAGTTAATTCTGCATTTTATTTATTGTTTAGCTTAAGTGACAACCCTTTAAAACCTCTCCCCTTTCTTTTACTAGGTAGGGTGCCAGATCTCTTTTCTGATCTAGAGATTTACCTTATTTTGAACTCACCTCCATGTGGACAGTCCCTTACTTACTCTTTTAAAACTTGCTACAACAGGCCCTGAATACTTGCAGGTCTGTGTGTGTGATCTGCCTTGAATTGAGTGAGTTTAAACCTCTTTTTGAACACAAGGCAGAACACCAACATAAACCAATCTAGAGCTTCTCCTTCCAATGAGCACTGAAAATAGTGGATGAGAAGTCCTTTATTATCGCGATGGGTTTGTAAAAGAGGGCGAAGTGATGGTTTGGATTTCCTGTGCTATTATATTTGGTAAATTTTGACCGTTTGAATCCCATCGGTAAGTTAAATTCAACTTCCTGGTAGAACTTGTCAAATTCGAATGAGTGACCAGGGCATTCCCTCTTGGCCATGTATTCATCGTGCATCTTGGGGAGATCTTCGATCTTGACGGTGCTATCTTTTAGAGAAACTCACGAGCAAACCTTGTCTAAAGAATCATCATTGAAGAATGTGCGAGTAGGTTGTCTCAATGGTGAGGCATGGGCTGGCACTGTGCTCGGGGTAGGTGGCGGCCTCTCCTACCGTTCTTATTCTTCTGAATCTTATTATGCCCAAATAGTCTTGTACACGGCAGCCAGTCCTCAAAGTAATTCTTCGGCGTCATCATCTCCTCTTTGTATTCTCTGAATGCTGAGTTCTATAATTTGTCGAGCAGTGAGGTTTTGTCCGGTGTTACTAACTCTCCCGTTGTGATTATTACTGACGTGCAGGGTAGAAAAGGGATTTTCTTGATCACCAGCCATATTAATCTCAAGTTGTCATAGGCTAGAATCATAAGGTGATTCTTCCTCGTATACGGGGTTGTCATGATATCCCCACAATGGCGGGTCTCCTAAACTCAATCTTTATATATCAGACATCTCATGTCTTTAGCGAAGACTCATATATTCAAGGGAATTTGAAATGGTGCAATGGAAAGAAAATAGAAAGAAAATAAACACTATCTAAACATGGACGAGTTTGGCAAGAAAAAGTCCCATCGTGATCGCCAGCCTTTTGGTACACACTTTTTCTCGATTCCTTTCAGTCCCCGAGAATCAATGGCCCAATTCTGTCTTATGTGGAATCTGGCAATGCGGTGTTTTAAATGTTGAAAGTAAAGGGGGATTTCTAGGAAGGTTCCTAAATTGTTGCAATCGCCAGCTATAGATATTTAACGACGCTGCAACACGTCAGTGATCATGCTTTGGAGCGGGTGTGAGTTACTTATTTACTGAATCGTTGGCTTGCCAACGTCAGCAACACTAGCTCTTCTTGAAGTTTAGATAGTTTGGTTTTCTTATTATTGCAATAATTCTAATTGGTTTAAGCTTCCTAGTTCTACTATGAGTCTAACTATGTGAACCTGTTGTGATGAATTAATCTACTATTCTAATATTCTAATCCTAGTATAAGTCTACTTGGTTTAAATAGTCTAATATTATTAGAAATCCGACTAGTTAGGAATCTAATTACTTTTGAGCGTCCTACCTTTATTAGAGTTCTACTGTGATTAAGTATCTTAATTTTATTATGATTTTGAAAGGTCACTTGATGTTATTAGAAGTCTAATTAATTTAGCATCTTTTAATCTTATTAGAAATCTAATTAATTAAGTTTCCTAATCCTACTAGAAGTCTAATTAATATTAGTCTCCTAATCCTACTAGGAATGTCAATATGCTAATTTTAGTGAATCTCTAATTAAAGCAAGTATGCTAATGTACTGAAATTCTAAGCAAATCAAGTGTATAAATTTTATTAATTAAAGCAAGTATACTAATTAACGCAAATGAACTAATTTCACTAAAATTGTAATTAAAGTAGATGAACAAATTTCACTGAAATTCTAATTAAAGCAAGTAGACTAATTTCACTGAAATTCTAATTAGAATAAATAAACTAATTTTACTAAAAAAATTAGAAAAAAGGGGTTTTGGCCCACTATGCTAAGGAGGATTGGCCTCGTTCCCAAGTACCCTCCGTAAGCTCCCTTGAGCAAATCGGGTGCCTGAGGTTAAAGCAAATTAGATTTTGAATTATAATGTAGACACCCAAATTTGGCCTAAGGCCCGATCGAAACACCTTTCAAGAGAAGTGCAATTCTGAGCTTTTGATGGCATATATGGAACCCTTAGGAATCACCTCAAACCCTTAGGAATCACCCTAGATCCCTTAGGAACCCATCCCGAACCCTTAGAAACCAGTCACAACCCTTTAGAACCTTCCAAACCCTAAACCTAACCTTCCCGAGCTATGGATAAAGAATGGTGCACCATGACTAGCTGAAGTCTTCTACTTATATAAAATTCTATACCATTGGAAAGAGGACTTCTCCAGCTATCCAACAGTCTAAGAATCACTCCAATCAGAGGTATACGTCAAAAGATATGGCAAACCGAGCCTGGAGGGCATGAAAGTAAAGTCATGTGGCCCCCTTAGGGACTTGGCGCAACTAATAGTTGCGCCAGTATTAAACTTTGCCTAGTGCAACTAATAGTTGCATCAGGCTAATTTTCCCTTATTTTAGGCCTGGCACAACTAATAGTTGCGCCAGATTCAAAAGTTGGCCCCATCCTTGCGAGCTGACTTTCAAGCACTGTACATACTATTTTACTGTACATTTGCCTGGTGCAACTAATAGTTGCGCCAGGCATATGAACAATAACTATTGGAATTTGCCCTGAAAATTGTGACTGGGGTTTGACTTGTTGACCACTTTGACCTTTGAGGTGTGTTTTTCTAGTTCTATTACACCCTTTTAAAGCCTATTTGCACCCCTTTAAGTGGCTTAAGGCCTCACCCCATCATCCACCATTGGAGGACCTTCTCACACATTTTAGGGCTCCAAAAACCTTAGGAATCCTTAGATGTGAGATTACCTAATCGCTAAACTCACTTAGCTCTTAAGTGGCCTCCTAACTCACCCTTTTTCTATAAATAGAGCCCCCCTCCCCTTGGTTTAAGGGTTGAGAAATTTGCTTAAGAGATAAAGAGCTCAAAGTAAGAAGTTCTTCCTCCCTTTTGTGCACTATTTTAACCCAAATTTCAGAATCTCCCAACCTCATTTCAAGCTTGTTCTTGCATCCAAAACCTTTAGCTTAGGTGTGTGTGATCCCCTAGCCTCCCTTCCCTACCTCTTAGCTTTAAGTCTTAGGAGTTAGAACCCCATTTTCCACCCATTTTCCACCATACAAAGCCTTCAAGAGCTCATCAAAGCAAGCCACGCAAGGCTCTCCTACGGTGCTACAAGGGCCCGAGGGCTCCGGCTCTCACCTTTCTTCTCTTATCTCTTTCTAGCTCACTCTATCCTCCCATTTGTGCCGTTACGCTGCCATTTTTCTGTAGGAACGGAGGGGCATAAATAGGATTCTAACCCTTTTGGGCTAGAGGAAGCTATTTTCTTTTCTTTCATTTCATTTTATTTTTGGCCATTAGTAAAGATCGCGTTAAGCGGGTTGATCGGGTGCCTAACACCTTTCCGATCGATAACCGAAGCCCCTACCTAAGAGCCTTTGGTGTGGACCAGATTCAGAGTCATATTTTTAGCACTTAGGTGCTCATAAAAATGAACTAGGTATCCCGGGACATCAAAAGCTCCGGGTGGCAACTCTATATTTTTTGTTAGAGAGTGCATCATCGCGACGGGATCATCTCGATTCTTACTGTTGCATAGATGGCGACTCTGCTGGGGACTTTTAGCTAGTAGAGCTTCCTCTTGAACTAGGCCTTTTTATTTTTTTGTTTTTTCTAACATTTATTGCTATTTTTTTATCTTATTTTTGTTGTTTTTTTAACTCACCCCTTCGATTAAGTAATTTTTCTCACCCCTACATGCACATTGTCCTTTAAAATTCCTTACTTTTCCGTCATTTTAGTGCCTTAGCCGATTGGCGGGCCTACTTGTGCATTGCCTTTTAATTTCTTTTAAAGTTTTATTGTTTAAAGTGCCTTAGTCGATTGGTGGTCCTACTTGCGCACTCATATCCTAACAGTGGACGCCGGCTCGTAGTGGCGGCACGGGATAATCACCCCCGGTCTTTGAACTAAAGAAAACATCCAAGAAAAAAGAGAAAAAGCTTTGAAAAAAAGAAGATTGAACCAAGTTAAGGAGCTTAATTAATTTATTTTTGCGGGTTAGATTTTCAAAGGGGTTGGATTAGGAAAACATATAATCACTCGGGTCTTAGTATGGCGGCAGCCCCTAGTGGTGATGATCCAGAAAAGTCCCAGCCCACCTAGTATCTGAGAAGGCGCTTGCGCCGGAGGTATATCGAGTGGGTTCCCATTCCAAAGCTTAAAACCCTTGGGGGAGAGCGCTAGCGAGTTATACCTGACTCAATCCTTTAGGCATCGGTGAGGAGAGAATCGATCACCAAAAAAATAGATCAGTTTTCGGAAGCCTAGCTTCCACAAAACCAAAAAAAAAGACTCATTTCGGGTGTTGGTGGCTACTGTCAAAAACTCTGGAGTATCTGTTTTTGGCTGGCGCATGTATTAGTTGCGCCAGCACAAAAAGCTAGAATTTATAACTGACACAACTAATAGTTGCGCCACTTTAAACTCCACTTTTTTACCTTCGCGCAACTAATAGTTGCGCTAGTGAAAAAGAGCTCCGCTGCAACCTGGGCGCAAGTATTAGTTGCGCCAGGTCTGTTTACAGCACCCCAATCCGAATCTGTGGCCTTCTTCACCTCTCAAGTCCCCCGATCAGTGTGCTTAGTGCCTTGTTTGGGCCCCGCCATCTCCGACACCCAATACGCCCCCGCCGGTCAAAAGAGGGCAACCTCTTTTTGGCTCATTTCGGAGGATCGGGTTGTTTGCCTCGATTTTTGTGCCTTCAATAGATCGAAGGTTCTCCTTTGATTCTTCCGAAGTGCCTCGGAGTTGTAGCCGCGAGTCTTGAATTAAGGTACAAGAGCCACCCGAAAAGGGAATTCCAAGGCCTCGGAACCTTTGTTTTTTAAAAAATTTCATAAAATTCAAAAAATATATATATAATCAAAACCCAAAAGAAATAGATAGTTTGTAGTGCCGGCACAACGACATCATCTTGTCCTCTGTAGTCTCGTAGGGGAAGAAGGAGAAGGATTTTTAGGCCTTATCCAAGGCACCCTTTCCCGACCCACTCCCAAAGAATGTCGTGGGTAGTGGACCGGACATATGCCGATCCCGACTCATCCCCGCCACATTCTCCAACCCACTCCCATTCGGGAGAAGTTTTTTCCACCATCCCCCTCACCCAACCCCCTTTTACCGTTACCGGCCCATTTGGCGCCCCCATTTTCCCAACCGATACCCACAAAATATCCTAAGTCCTACCCCCCATTCTCTATCTTTTACCCAAACCATACCCATGCCAAACCCATTTTCCCAATCCACATCCATGCCCCAATTCCCATCATCCCCCTATAGACCCGATCCACCCACATTCACATACACCACTTCCACCCTATCCACCCCCCGCAAAATCCCCCATCCATCCGGGTCATGCCCATTTTTACCAGGGCCATGCCCAACTTTCCTCATCCCTCCTCGTCATGTCCCCCATCATCTCAAAACATACCCAATACATCCCCTCATCCACCCCATTCACCCCCACCTACCGTGGCCATGCCCGATTATACCGGGGCCATGCCCAATTTTTCTGCTACCTCCATCCCATCTATACCCCATCACCCCTTAAATCTCTCATCTCCATCCAACCCTTCCTCCATGACCATGATGGAGGAGATGTTCCAAGCCTATTCCGTGTGGAAGGCTTCTCAAAACACCCCCTCTCCTCCACACCACATGCCCATGAACCCATCCCATACCCTAGCCAATCTCCATGCCTCAGTCCCCCATGACCCCCATCAACCCCCCATAATCCACACCACCCAAACCCCCATTACCCACTTACCCCAAGGCCCATTGGCCCAAACCCCCTTTTTTCACATATCCCAGAGGCCCATGGCCCAATACCCCGCCACACAAACCTACCCAGGGCCCATGGCTAAAACCCATCAAGGCCCAGTGGGTCAGACCCACCAAGGGGCCCATGGCCCAGATCCATCAAGGCCCACAGGGCCAGACCCACCAAGGGCCCATGGCCTAGACCCATCAAGGCCCACTAGGCCAGACCCACCAAGGGCCCATGGCCCAGACCCATCAAGGCCCACTGGGCCATATCCATCAAGAGCCCATGGGCCAAACCCACCAAGGACCCATGGCCCAGACCCATCAAGGCCCACTGAGCCAAACCCACTATGGGCCCATAGCCCAAACCCATCAAGGCCCACTGGGCCAAACCCACCAAGGGCCCATGGCCCAGACCCCCTCAAGGCCCATTGGCCCAAACCCATCAAGGGCCCATGCCCCACACCCATCAAGGGCCCTTAGCCCAAACCTACCAAGGGTCCATGGCCCAAACCTATCAATGGCCCATGACCCAGAATGACCAAGGGTTCATGGCCCAAACCCCACACTCACACCTTCCACAATACCCCCAACATTTAAACCAACCTTTACAGCTGGGTCAAACCCATGTCATCCCCCGAACCCAATTCTCCCATGGCCCCACACCCCAAGGCCATCTCCAAACCTTCCCCCATACCCAATGGCCCTATCAGACCCCACCTCAAAACCACATTCCCATCACCCAACAAACCTTTCCTCACCCCTAATGGGCTCACCCAACCCTCACTCATGTCATTCCCATCCAACCCATGCCACAACAACAGGAGAATCCCGCCCTCACTGCACATTATGCCGACCAGCAGTATGAAGAAGACGAGATTAGGAATAGCGGGGCCTATGCTGGGGCTTTGACCAGCCTCAACCCTCCTCCCATAATTGCCCATCCCCTGGTAGCCCAGAGTGAAGTCCAGCCGACGGCCAAGAAAGCGACCCCTATATCAAAAGAGTCAGAACAACTGAAAGAATAGTTGGATAAAATACAAAAGCAACTGATGAAAATGGGTGGTGCTGAAATCCATGCCACGGACTTCACAGACTTATGTATGTTCGCTAAGGTCCCCCTGCCCCCAAATTCAAAATGCCAGCCTTCGACAAATATAATGGCATGGGCAATCCTATTCTTGACCAAGTCCCATCAAGGGGACATGTGCCAATCGGGAGGACGAAGACTCATCGATAAAAGTATTTCAAAAGAGTCTGATCAGGCCGGCTTTAAGATGGTTCACATCATTAGAACCGTCTATGATGAAAACATGGAGGAACTTGACGCATCTTTTTCAAGAATAGTATGTTTACAATATAGACATCGAGCCACGTAAGTCTGACTTGGCCCGTTTAATGCGGACCGAGCAGAGACCTTGGTGACTACTTAGGGGCGATGGACCATTGGCACTCGGTCAGGAACAGAATACCTGATGATGAACAGATAGAGATGATTTCAAAGAACACTCTGCCAGTAATTTCATACTTTTTGGTATATCAGCAGCAAACCATCTTTACTGATCTAGTGAGAAACGCCAACCGATGCGAGGACGCCATCAGGGAGGGGCGTCTGAATAAGAACGTGCCAAGTGGACCCAGTGGGGTTAGAAGGTTTTCAGAGCAAAAGAATGAGAAGAGAACAGGGGGTGATGTCCAGAACATAGTCAATACCCGACCCAATAACAATATAACCTCGTTTCAATTTCAGGCTGCCCCATCAGTACCTATTAGGCCTGAGCAGACGTAAAGAATGGGGAATGGGCAAGGAATGCAAATGACCCCAGAACAGAGGAGAGCCCGCTACGACCGAGTCTTCACACTGATGGGGCAATCTTTGAGTGTACTTTTGCCCCTGTTAGTAGAAAAGGGATTAGTGACTATCCGCCAACCGCAACCTCCTCCTCACCTGATCCCAAAGAACTATGACCCAAATACCCACTGTAATTTTTATCAGGGTCTGGGTCACCCTACTGATCGCTGCTTCCCATTGAAGCACGCCATCCAGGATTTGATCGATTCCGGGAAAATCATTCCCCCTGCACCTTCTCAGCATGCTAATATTCACCAAGTGTCACTACCCCCACATCCTACCGGAGGAGCAGGTCCCAGACCCACCATCAGAATGATAGAAGATGAGGAGGAATTTGAATTTGACCCATCCGATTGCATCAGTGATCGAGAGAATTATGTGCCACCATTCCCGAGGAATGACGAAAAAAGGAATGTTGGGGTAATTGAACCCCTAAATTTGTCTGAATATTTCCCTAACCCGACTCCACAAATTAAAACTTTAGATCTCAGGGCATACTTTCCATCGCCCACACCCGTCAATTATGTGAATATCAATGCATACCAATCATACACCACAACCCCCATGCCCCCAATCCTGCACCCGCACCCGCCAATCATCAATGGCCTGCGCCCGCCCCATTTCAACTACCACCATACACCGTAACCCCCATCGATTACCCTTTAAGCCCCAGGCCCCCAATCCAACACCCGCACCCATCAGTTATCAATGGCCTGCGCCTGCTCCATCACCCCCAGCTCAACCACCGACAAATTCCACCACCCCAGTTAATTATCTAACGGGCCATCAGATCCCCCATCTGCCGCCAGCACCCATTAGCTATCAATGGCCTACTTTTACCTCCTTCCCTCCAATGCAACCACCATTAAACCTCACCACCCCAACCTAGCCAAATTTTGCTACCCCCCCATCCATCACGGAGGAAAGCCATGTCTTACCTACCCTCTTAGAGCCATCAGTACATGCACTCCAGACACTGATAGCCATACCATTCCAGCTCTCAGGACCAACCTATGATCCACATCAGGTCCCGTTGAGCTACGAGCAAACCAATGCTAACACCGGCAGCAGCATTAGAGAGGGAGCAGTGACATTATTACCAGGTCGAGGAAGATCTCGAGACAACCTGAGACAGCAGCAGCAGCAGCACAAGCCCAACCCATGGGGAAGAAAGAGAGCACTGTGAATTTGTTTGAGAAGATGAGTCGAGACCATATACTAGAGACTCAGCTAAAAAGAATGCCGACCCATATTACTGTATGGGATCTATTGATGACATCCCCACGTCATTTTCAAGCATTAATGGGGGCATTAAAAAATGTGCATGTATAATTCCAAGTTAGCCCATATGACGTCGGGCAGATAATTGGTCAAGTGATGGCTCCAAATGCCATTTCATTTTTTGATGCCGATTTACCTGAGGAAGGAGGTAGCCACTCAAAATCTTTGAATATAACCGTTGAGTCCGAAAATATGATTATCCCCTTAGTACTAATTGATAATGGGTCTGCATTGAATATATGCCCGTTGAGAACCGCCACCAAGATCGAGATTGATCCATGCATGTTAAGGCCCACCAGAACCAGCGCTAGAGGGTTTGACAATACCAGGAGAGAAATAATGGGAGAAGTTAATCTTGAGCTGCTGATAGGGCCAATGACCTTTTCCATCTTGTTTCAAGTCATGGATATCAAATCCTCATTTAATCTGTTATTGGGGCACTCGTGGCTACATGAAGTCAGAGCCATACCTTCCACGTTGCACCAGAAACTCAAATTTGCATCTGTGCATAAGATTATCACAATCATCGGAGAGGGGCACAGTGAGAAAGAAAAGCCGCCAATAGAGTTGAAAACTCCAATATACTGAATGTACCACACACCGCTGAGGACGTCGACCTCCGCAGTTTTGAATATGAGGTGTCGACTATACTCCTAGAACCCATTGAAGGCATCATGTCTAAAAAGGAAGGCGGTATGGTAGCGGCAGTGGCAATGCTCCAAAAGTGAGGCTATCAGAAAGGAAGGGGTCTGGGACCCAAATTACAAGGTAGAAGAGAGTCAGTTGTGGGTAAGGGACAGAAAGTAAGATTCAGGCTAGGATACAAGCCCATAGAGCAAGAGATCCGAGAGGCCAAAGAGAAAGCCAGGGTCGTCGCGGTTGTAAGAGCTCGAGGAATCAACATAGAAGAGAAACCTCGCCCTAGGCCGCACATCAGGGATTCCTTTGTCAATGCAGGGGTCGTAAAGATCGATAGAAATGGGGCAACCCATTTGACCCCACACAAACCCATAGCCCCAGTCCATCCCATCAATCCCCAGATCTCCCTTTCCAGCTTGGAGATAGACTTGGCCGCGTTATCCCTTTTCGAGGAACGACGGTCAGTACTTGAATAAACCCCCCCGTGGTGAATCACCACAAAACCGAGTTATTGTTTAAGGACATGATCTCAGACGAAATGGGGATCAATATGATGGAGGCTGACTCCAATGAGCCATATCAGTCAACACCCTCCATCCCAATAGGTAAAGAAGCGCCCTCAGTGCATGGAATCGGGCATCTTTCCCCAAACCAAGGCGGGAGTGGCCTAACATTTGGCACCCGTTTCCAAAAAAAACAACCTATAAAAAGTGAGATAAGTCGTTGGCAGGCAATACCTTGTGTATATAGCAACCCGCCTTGCCAAGGGTCCGTCTTCGAAGAAAATAAAAATCTTAAAAACATGGAAAAAATATAAAATCTCAAAAACATGGAAAAAATACAAAATTCCAAAAACATTGAAAAAATCCAAAGTCCAAAAATATTGTCATTTAAAATTTCAAAAAATTTCCCACAAAAGGATGCCTTAATCAAAATACCCATCCCACATGAAATCGACCCCTTCCCTGTAGAAATACAAGAAGAGGTAGGGATCACGAGCCTGGACGAAGATGTCATCTTCGAGGAGCTCCCCAATGAGCTCCTTGACCAATTTGCTGACTTTGAGTATGGCCCTACCCCCATCGTCGAAGAGACCGAAGATGTCAATCTAGGAACTGAGGAGGTTCCCAGAATAACCAAAATCGAAACGTCACTATCTCCTGAGGAAAGAAAAAGCATGATTGACTTCCTTCGTTCATACCAAGATGTTTTTGCCAGGTCGTACAAGGACATGCCTGGTTTGGATACTGATTTGGTCGAGCATGAGTTGCCTCTCTACCCTGATATGAAGCCAGTCAAGCAGAAGCTGACACGTCTCCGACCCGAATGGATGTTGAAAGTCAAAGACGAGGTCATCAAGCAATATGACGTGGGATTTCTCATGGTATCCAAACAGCCACAGTGGCTAGCCAATATTGTGCCCGTATCAAAGAAGGACGGAAAGGTTCGCATGTGCATCAATTTTCGTAATTTGAACAGAGCGAGCCCGAAGGACGATTTCCCATTACCACACATTGACATCTTGGTTGATAACACAGCTAAGCACTGGATGCTTTCTTTTATGGATGGATTCTTAGGATACTATCAGATCAAAATGGCAGAGGTTGATTGTGAGAAGACAGCGTTCATTACCCCTTGGGGAACCTTCTGCTATCGAGTCACGCCATTTGGGCTAAAGAATGTCGGTGCAACGTACCACAGAGCTATGACTGCACTATTTCATGACATGATGCATCAAGAGATTGAAGTATATGTCGATGATATGATAGCTAAATCACCAGAGCGAAGCGACCATCTGGTAAAGCTTCAGAAGCTGTTTGAAAGGCTAAGGAAGTATCGGCTACGACTGAATCCACAGAAGTGCGCATTTGGTGCTATGTCAGGGAAACTTCTAGGGTTCATCGTCAGCAGGAGGGGGATCGAGGTCGACTCAATCAAAGCCAAAGCCATCACTGAAATGCCACTGCCGTCTACCAAGAAAGAGGTTAGAGGGTTTCTGGGTAGAATACAGTATATCAGTCAGTTCATTGCACAGCTAACTCCAATCTGCATGCCGATGTTCAAGTTATTAAGGAAGAATTTGCTCGTTGAATGGGATGGCGATTGTCAGGCAACGTTCAAAAAAATCAATAGCTACCTCCTTAATCCACCTGGTTTGGTACCACCTAAGCCAGGGAGACCACTCTTGATGTATCTCTCCACGACGGAAGTTTCGATGGGATGTGTTTTGGGGCAGCACGATGAAATGGGAAGAAGAGAGCAGGCCATTTACTATCTGAGCAAGAAGTTTACTGATTATGAGACGCGCTACTCTCACCTGGAGAAAGCATGTCTAGCTCTTATATGGGCTACTCAAACGCTCTGCCACTACTTGCTATCTCAGGCAGTTCTGCTCTTGGCTCGAATGGATCCATTGAAATACCTATTTGAAAAGCCAGCTCTCACTGGACGAACCGCACGATGGCAACTTTTATTTTCTAAATTCGACATCACGTACGTCACTCAAAAGTTGATCAAGGGGCAGGCGCTTGCTGATCATCTTGCCGACAATCCTTTACCTGATTATGAGCCTTTGAGGACCGAGTTCCCGAATGAAGATATCTTGTTCATGACGGAAGACGATACAGAAGAAGCAGAAGAATCATGGGTAATGCACTTTGATGGGGCAGCAAATGTCGAGGGCCAAGGAGTTGGCGCCATCCTGATTTCACCGAAGGGATCCCATGTGCTGGTCTCTATCAAGCTCAACTTCCCTTGCACTAACAATATGGCTGAGTACAAAGCTTGTGCCACTGGTCTGCAGGCGGCTCTCGATCTGAATGTAACTCACCTTCGAGTATTTGGTGATTCACAGTTAATCATATGTCAGATGAATGGTGGCTGGAATAGTGAAAGACGAGAAACTGATCCCCTCTCATGAACACCTTGAGGATCTGATAGCTTGCTTCCAAGATGTGACTTTCTCATACGTCCCCCGGATAAGGAATCACTTTGCCGATGCCTTAGCAACTTTGGCGTCAATGATTGAAATCCCCTATGGTGTTGAGATGAAGCCGATCGTGATCGAGCAGAGGAATGAGCCGGCCTTCTGCCTCTAGATTGAGGAACCTACAAGGCCTGATGGTGAGCCACCTTGGTTCTCAGATATCAAGAATTTCCTCGAGACCCTAAATTTCCCTGAGGGTACATACAAGACAGACCGACGAACCATTCAACGTTTAGCAGCAAGTTACGTCATTTGCAGGGAATGCCTCTACAAGCGATCATACAATAACATCTTACTCATGTGCCTCACTAAAACTGAAGCAATCAGTATTATGAAAGAAATCCATGAGGGAGTATGCGAAGCCCACGTCAACGGTCACATGCTCGCCAAGAAAATCCTACGACAGGGATACTTTTGGACCACTATGGAATCGGATTGCTGCAAACATGTTCAAAAATGCTACAAGTGTTAAGAACACTCTAGTCTAATACACACTCCTGCCATTGATCTTCACTGCATGACCACTCCTTGGCCATTTGCTACCTGGGGCCTTGACATTAACGGAATGATTAATCCGAAAGCATCAAATGGGCATCGGTTCATCCTCGTCGCCATTGAATATTTCACCAAGTGGGTAGAAGCGGCATCATATGCCAACATAACGACCAGTCACGTTGAGAAGTTTCTCAAGAACAATATTGTGTGCCGATTTGGAGTACCCAAAGATATCATCATGGACAACGGTACAAACTTTGCGAATAAGTGCATCTGAGACTTTTACGAGCAATACAAGATCAAGCATCATCGCTCATCCCCTTATCGGCCTCAAACTAATGGAGCCGTGGAAGCTACGAACAAGACAGTCGTCCACATCCTTGAGAAAATGGTTGTCACTTATCGATATTGGAGCGAAATGCTGCCATTTGCTTTGTGGGCCTATCGAACATCGATCCATACTGTTACAGGGGCAACACCATTCTCCCTTGTGTATGGAACCGAGGTGGTCCTCCCGATAGAGGTTGAAGTACCCTCGCTCTGAATCCTCATGGAATCAGGCTTGCCCGAAGCAGAAAAAGAGAGATAACGCTTTGATCAGCTGAACTTATTGGATGAGAAGAGACTCCTAGCCTTGTGTCACACTCAAGTTTACCAGGGGCGAATCGCACACGCTTACAACAAACGTGTCTGTGGTCAAGATCTAAAGGTAGGAGACACTGTGCTGAAGATCTTCCCATCCCTCCATGCCGATCTGAGAGGAAACTTTAAGCCAAACTGGGAAGGATCATACGTCATTTGAGAAGTGCTGCCAGGATACGCCATCCGCCTCGCCACCATGGACGGAGATCATCTTCCTTAGCCCATCAACGCTGGATACGTCCGACGGTTCTACTCTTAGTCTATCGTGATAAGGTAAGTATTGATGAAACAGATACGTGACTGCTTAAGAACCCAAAAGAGGCCATCATTCCAAGCACAGTAGCCCAAAAACATCCCTAAAAATGATGATATCCTTTGCTACCCCATTTGAGCTTGGGCCTTTCTTTCAATAAACCCATTCCCCCAAAAAATATATATATGTGTACATATACCAAAAAAAAAGAGAGAGAAAAGATGCATGTGTATAAAGTTACTATCAAATCCAAAAAAATCAAAAAAGTAAAATCTCAAAAAGAGATTGCCTGAAATGAAGTAAAAAGAACAAAAAATGTAGAAGAATCATGGGGCATGTACAGTTAACCCCCTAGGAAGAAAGTATGTTGAGAAAACTGAAGCCGTATCAAGGAAACCCTTTTAGCCCAGCATACCTTCAATTACTAACCTGACCCATGGCCAAGCTACACCCTAAGAATGCCCTCTTTTAAGTTTACAAGCAGTCATAATATCTGTTAAGTCAACATGAGCCGAGTTGTGGGACGACACCAGAACCCCATCCAGCCGGCTATGACGGAATCAAGGTCTATGTCGTGGCTGTTGAAAAGAGAAAAGAAAATAAAAAGAATAAAAAAATAAAATAAAAATACAAGCTCAAAGCAAGATAGACATGGTGAAAACCTGAAAGGGCATTACGGGTAAATACAACGATCTTGTGCGGACCAGGTGAAAACCTGAAAGGGCGCTTGGGGTAAGAGAGCTAAGCCTATGGACGTGGTGAAAACCCGAAAGGGTGCCACGGGTAAAAAAGGGAGAAAAAAAAAGAGAAAAAATTGAAAAAGAAAGTTTTGGACTGATTGAGAGGATTGATGAGCCCGGTTGTTACTCTTCCTATACCCTCTTGTCCGATTGGGCCGCTCATGTTAGTTCGAGTTAGGTTCCGACCAAAATTGTCTTTGTGAGACCCGCGCCGTCAAACGTATGACCCGAGGCAAGGAGAAAGGTTCGACTCAATCCAAAGGGACCGATGTTCCGGCCTTGGTAAAATCTGGAAACTCACTCAGGCCCGACTGCATGAAAGAGTTCGACTATGCTCAAAATAAGACCCGTTACTCTGTCTCATTATCAAGGCATCAAAAACAAAAAAGGATAATATATATAAACCAAAAATAGATCTTTATAGATGTATATAACTGCCTTTTGCATCGCTTACACCACATCCCAAAAAATAGTCGGTGTGATGACTGACGCGTTTTCCTTTTTACAAGTATAAAGCAAAAAAAAAACAACAAAAATATAAAGAAAATATATATACCAAAAAAGTGTGTCTATCTGTAAAGGGGTTTTTTACGCCCCTTTTCTGTGTATATGATCTGTGCAAAAAAGTTCTGTGTGCAGGAAGGAGTTAACGGCCCAGCGCTAATCTCAGCATAAAGGTCATCCTCTCGGACATTCATCTCAGTCAGCCAACGACCATGCAAGCTCTTGAACCTCTTCCGAGAAGAGTCGGTGGCTCCAAAAGCAACGCTCAGTGATCCCTTCAAACGGAGAACCTCGCTCTCCGCTGTGTCTGCTCTAACCCTCTCACATGCCAAAAGTTCTTGTAGGGCCCTCTTCTCATCCACCAATAGTCTGATACAGGCTCCGAGTGCCATCTCTTTCTTTGGCCAGGGGCTTCCAGTATCAATAATCTCTGACAAATTCGGGCCATCAGTGGCAGGCTACTCAGTCAACAGCCAGCCTTGTACTCAGGAGAAGTTCTAACTGAGTCTCCCTACTCAAAATCACACATCAGTGTCGACTGACGCATCTCTCAAAGAGCAGCAATCTGATCTATGTCCCCAGAGGATCCCCTCGAAAAGATCAAATCACATAAAGGGGGTCTGACTTCACAAGGCACCTGCTGAGGGCAGCCAAACTGATGCAACACTCGGAATGGGAATAAAAGGTACTGCCCGTCAATCCAAGGAGGGTGATGCCCTCGTGATCACTACTATGAATTATCGGGAAGGTCCGGTCCAGCCATGGGAGCCTCCATGTCAGCTCGGCTTCGATCAACAAAGTTTCAGAGCTGACATATCGCCCTGGGGGAGCAGGTGGCATCGACCCAGAAAACATTGGACCACCTCGCCTCGGGCAATGTAAAAGCGGGGCACGGGCCCCAAAATAGCAAAATGCTCACCCGACCAGACCTGAAGCAACAAGGGGCATCCCGAAGGCCCTCCACCTTACCCAAAGCAAAGGAATCAAGGCATCGATACAGCTCGGGAAGCACTAAATGCATCATGGATCGGTCCGCCTCCAGCTCCGTCAGAATATCACAAACTGCCAATGAGAAGCTCTCCCCCTGGTGAAGAAAAGGATTTCAGAGATGAGACCAAGTGCTAGGGCTTTCATGTTAAAAACATTCCTAACCGGCAATTTTCGGAGGCTTTCATCACCGAAAAGTTCTTTGAGGAATTTTAGCGAACACCTTGTGGGCCCCCCAATGAAACTTTTCTCATACTCAGATTTCTTCAAACCGAGAGTAAGGTGAACGGATTTGGAATAACTTGGCTACGGCATGACTCTTGCAAGGCCCCTGTGAAGCTTCAGGCCAGACAGATTAGATAGCTCCTCAAGGGTTGGGGTTAACTCCTGCTTCCCAAAACGAAATATGTAGAGATTCACATCCCAAAATGAAGCGGCGGCATGAAGAAGTTCCCACCGAAGAGGGACCTCTAGGAAGGAAGGAAGGCGAGATAGCCCAAGGCACTCCAAGTCGACGAGCTCACTCTCATTCAAGCTCCCAAACCAGGCCATTAAAAATTTGCGCCCCAAACCCAACAAGGGGGGAAAATTGACTCCGGGCACTCCGCTTAAGGAAGGACTGGAAAGCGGGTCCATGAACATACAAGACTCTTCTAGGGAGATAAGAATCGATGTATGATGATGGACCCGCCTTGAAAAAAAAAGAGAGCAAAAAAGGGCCGGTCAAAGGAGCCAAGTCAAAACAAAAAGAAATGATTTTTGGGCCAACTCGGACATATAAGGCCCCACTGCCCCCAGGTTAAACCTAGCGCAACTATTAGTTGCGCCAGTGCATTTTGTCCTCATATTTGCCTGGCGCAACTATTAGTTGAGCTAGACTAAAATTCCCCCTCTACAGCCATCTCAGGACCTAATTGAGGAGGGGACTTCTGCCCTTTTTGTTGGTTTTACATATATTTGTACTTTCGATCATTGATGGTTTGAGAATTACTTTGCTATGTGCAGGATTGATCCTACGTTGAGGCATGCGACCCAAAAGGCCACTTTCTAAAAAGGCGTTGAGCAGACACATCCTGCAGAGAAACAGATTTGATACCAAGCAATCGCGGCATAAAATCAAAGCAAGACCATCTCCCAAATAATAATAAAAATCAAATTTGTTTCCAAAGTACCACACCAACCATTCTCCAAATTGTTTAAAACAGATCCAAAACAAATTCCAAAAAAAAAAGTGCTGAAGGAAACTAATAGCCTATTCCTTGCTCGCGCCCTTTGATTTCTTGCGACGGCAAGAGGAGCCCTGATAGGTCCGCAAGTCCCCCACCCTAGACCAAGCCTGCGAGATCCTACTGAGTAGGGAACGCGACTCATTAGCACAGGCACGCTGCAAAGCACGATTATGGTCAAGGTTAGTTGAGGGACCAATGATAATAAAATGTACGAGAGGAACAAGGCAGCAAGGCACTCACCATCTCCACCTCCCTAAGCTTCGCAAGATGATGGTGATACTCTGCATATTCCATGGCCGAGTTGAAGTCCTGCGATACAATATTCAGTTGTCGAGACAATCTTAAAAGCGTGTAGGGAAACCAAAATGGAGGAAGATTAACTTATCAGAAGACTTACCCCAAGGACCACCTCAGGAGGAGGAATGATGGCCGCTTCAGCGGAGAGCCATGCCTGTCGATCTATGTCGGCACAAAGGTCAGAGAGGAAGCCATCGTCAAGACACCGAAAGGTCCCATAGGCTACAGATGGACCCCCACCAGAGACACCCGCCTGAGAGGTACCCGACGGACCAGCACTCGAGGAGCCCTTGCCCGAGGGACCCGCACCAGAAGGACTAGCTCTAGAGGGATCTACCCTAACATGTCGGCAGTACTCGGCTCACCTTCGCCGTCCGAGTCATCCCCCGGAGCAAACTGCACACCAAATAAGGATCCATTCAAATGAGAACAGAAGCTGAGTCAAAAAAAAAAAGAGAATAAAGGAAGCTAATCCAAGTTGAGAAGAAATTACCTGACCGACAGGGCCGCCAAATGCCAGAAAATTAGCGCTAGGGATAAAGCTCGGCAGGATGAATCGGTATGGCAGGCACTCGTACCAAGCATGATAAAATCCCCAGGCACATGGCAAGCATGAATGGGGAACCCGTTGTTAAAGAAGGCCGCCGTCAGCTCCTCGATACTACCAGCGAGACTCCAAACATCGACCGGGGGGTCCACAGGTATGGCATAGTATCCCTAAAACTGGTGCACCACTCACTCCCCCAGGTAGTAGCATCTGGCCCATGCTCTGTAGAAGAAGATGACGCAGCAATTGTTGAATAGGCGGGAGGCACCCACGGCTGCACGGTCCCAGAAGGAGGATGTCATGTACGTATCAGGAAGGATCTACTCAAAGTCAAAAAGCGAGAAAGACCAAATAAGCAACACCTCAATCGAAAGAAATGTCCAAGCTGAAGGAAACAAATGTTGAAAAGTTATCACCTGCTTGGGGACCATCAAGTCAAGCTGAGACCTTAGGCCCATTTCCAGGTGCTTTAGGCCCACGTCACGACGTCGGGCCTGATGCCAGTTGCTAAGGAGGGGATAGGTGAGCAACTCCAAGAAAAGGAGCAGGCGCCCAGGGTGAAAATGGTGATATCCCCATACCTGAAAGAGGGGCATGGCAGAAGAGCGGGTCAGTAGCATATATGGATCAGTAAAAAAAAAAAGAATGATAGTGATGGCAAAAGCAAAAGAAAGAGGAATTACCTCCAAGGCAGCCCAAAATCCCACGGCAGACTTTGAATCCCCGATCATAACCCGAGATAAGTTGTACATCAACCAGGCATATCCTGCCCCTCCCCAGTCATACCTAGGGACGTCGCCCCAATTATTCATCACGCACAACAAGGCCAAACTGACTCGTCCTCCGCTGGCATTTGTGAAAAGAGTCTTGCCGAGCAGGAGTAGGAGGGTAATGCGAGCTAAGACAATCACCCACTCTAGCGTGATGTAAAGCACCCGGTCTGGCTGACCCAGGTCCACCAACTCGTCAACAGAGAAGAGGGAGGTCAGCCAAGACATCTTGACCTCTGTGCCATGGGTCTGCCCAGGAGGAGGATAAGCCCCAATCAGTCGAGTAATGTCCCCATGGCTCGGTACCACCAAAGTGAATATCGGGACCCCCCCTATCCTAATGCCAGTGATCATGGCCTAGTCAATAGGTGTCAACGTCATCTCGGCATACGGCATGTGGAACGTCCTGGTCTCAGGACGAAACCTCTCGATCAGGGCCTTCAGATAGGCGGCGTCGGCCCTCGTGGCAGGGCAGGACAGGAACTCCCCGAAACCCACCTGCTCCAACAAGACCTTCACTACGGGGGGAACGTAAAGGTAGAACTCATGGAAATCAAGCCACCCCCCACGGAACACAATGTTGGGCAGCTCCTGCACCTAAGGAAATGCACATCAGATCAAAGAAGCAAAAAAGGAGAGAGTGCATAATGGAAAGGAATTGAACCTATCTCTTACCTTCCCCGCTATTCCAAAGTTTGAGATGTGGGTGTGCTGCTGATGAAGGAGGCCGGCCCGGGCAGCCTCGCCCTGCATCGCAAGCCATGGCCCCGCTCTCCGCTCCACCCAGAGGAACTGCTCCCCACGCGGGCCATAAACTATCTCGGGCCCCTCCTCGGGAATATGCTCACCCTCACCCGACATTCTGAGGCAACAAAAAGCAATCACGTCAGAGCAGATCACTGATAAAGAGCCATGATATTCTATGCCGCAAACAGGAAGTAAGCATGCTCACCCTTCCCCTTTCTTTTCATATATTTTCATAAATAAGAGATACACATGCCCAAACGAAAAGAGAGATCCCTTTTAGGTTGAAAATGTAAAAAAATCTTTCCTTCAAAAAATGACAAAAATAAATAAAATTTCCCCTTCCTATATTCTAAAATAAAGTAAGTTAAAATCATTTATGTTTCTAAAGAAATAATAAAAAAGGGGGGCCCTTCTCTCTTACAAAAGCAAAAAAAATCTTTACTTTGATTACAAAAATCGTAAAAACAAAAAATCCTTGCTTTATTAAAAACAAAAAAAAGAAAAATTCTCTCCTTTTCTTAAAAAAAAAAAAATCATCATCATAAAAAAAAAAATTCTTCGCTTTATTCTAATAAAAAAAAAAAAGAAAAAAGAGAGAAGTCTTGTTTTAGGTCTTTCTTTTAAAAACAAAAAAAACAGAGAAAACGTCCTTATGTTTTATAAAAATAAAAACAAAAAAAAAAAAAGGGGGAGCCTTTTCCTTAGTCGGTTCTCAAAAATATATATGCAAAAAAAAAATCATCATCACTCTCCTTAACTTTCAAAAAAATAGAAAGCAAAAATCATTTCTTTTTCACAAAAAAAAAAAAAAAAAACTTCTTCCCCTAAATTAGTATTCACAAAAAAAAAAATAATAACCCTAAGTCCATTGCTTTATATGCAAAATAAAAACAAAAAAAACCAAAAAAACACAAACAAAAAGCAACAACAAAAAAACCATTCCATATACACAAATAAAAACAACAAAAAGAAATATATTAGGCACCAATAAATCCATGAAATAACAAAATAGGGCATTATTCATACAGAATCATCCAAACTCCATCAATAAATATACACACCATAAAAAATAAACCATTACTCATCAAATTAACCATTGCTCATGAGTACACCCCACTTCCTGACTCCCCACACCCCACTCCCCCTCATTTTAACCATGCACCCTCTTCTCCTTTCCATCCCATCCAAACACCAGTCCCCTCCACCCCAACCTTGCCTGACACTTTCACCCAAATTCTCTCCCTCTTACAGTCCATTCAAACTCAATTGACATTCAATACCGACAACCAAGCCCTCATAAGCTCCTACCTTCAATCCATTCAGTCCACCCTCTCCAGCTCCCCAACCCTCTCACACTTCTCCACTCTCCCCGATTCCTTCACCTCTCCATTTATCTCCTCCGTCTTCCCCTATTCCTTCACCTCCCACAGCAGCTATCCAGTTTGGGGAGGTAGCAGCTCCACCTTTTCCCATACATCCTTCCTCACCATCCTTTACTCCTTCCACCCCAGCAATAGTAGCTACTGCAGCTGCTGCGTCACCCATCACTCATTCACCCACTCTTGTTCCTCCTATATTCATAGAGGCCTCCACCCAAACAGAGCTTTGTCAAGATTTGGTTTCCTCCACCCCCTCCTCTTCTTCCACTCCACCCCCTTCCTTGCCCATTATCCCCAGGTCCCACATCTACATTCCCCCTTACCTCACCCTACTGTATGCAATGAGGGACAACCCCTTCATCCGTAGAGATGTCCTGAGTCATATGGCAGCCCTCCGTGTTTCCCTGGAGGTCTCTTATGAGGAAAGGATTGCTCTCCTGGAATTGGAGCACAGGATCCAGTTGCGTGACATTTCTGAAGGATGGAAGGAAATCCTCACTCGTTATCAGTCGGCCAAACTCATTGCTGAGGCTCAGGCTCGTATTGCCGAGTTTGAAAAGAAGAATGTTGACAAACTTCATAAACAATTAGCCAATGCCAGGGACGTCATTAAGGCCACTCAACTCCATGCTGGGAAAAAAATTGAAATGCTAGAGAGAAGGATTGCCTTGATGACTTCTCAACCTTATCAACCAGCTCCTCTTGCTTCAGCCCCTTCGGACAATCCTATCTCCACCCAACCTTGTCCACCTTCTTCCACTCAGCCTACTCCTCCACAACCTATAGCTGTTCCCCCTCCTCCATCCCAAGTTCCTCCTCCTGTACAACCTACACCTCCAAAACCTAAGAGGACTTTTACAAAGAGGAAGGTCACTGCAACAAAAAATGCGTCCCCTACTTCTGCTCACAAAAAAGGGAAGCATTGTACCAAGTCTGAGGAGGTAGCCCCCACAAGGTCCCTGTTGAGAACTGGAAAATACCATTTTTCACCCCTCAACCTAAGTCTTGATAGACCTTTGAGAGAACTAAATAGGTGTTCTAGGTGCTTGTGTTTCAGCTAACAATAAAGACAGGCTTAACCATGAAAGCAGCTTAAAAGTGCCAAAAAGATGATAATCCATGTCGATCCAAAGGAAGAAAGAGAAGGGACAACCTCACTAGCTGTTAAAAGGTCTGAACTGAAGAGGCAAAGACCTGGTCTCAACCCAGAAAAGAAGTATGGAGCAATTCGAACAGAAAAATGCACTACAGAGTGCTTTTCGAAAAGAACCTGAACTGTTCGAAAAGAACCTGAACTCTGCGAAAAGAACTAAAAACTCCAGGCTTAGTTTTCGAAGAGCACTTGAACTCTTCGAAGAGATGATTGACCTTTTTGAAAAGAAGAGAACTCCTTTCGAATGTAACTAACGCTAAAAAGAGCTTGGGAGTTACTGACTCGAAAAGTCCCCTAAACTATGCGAAATGGTATTCTGGAGATTCCCAGCTTTTGCAAGGGTAATTCAATAATCTTTTTCACGCGTCCCAATGCATTTAAAAGCCTAGGGACATTCCAGAAGATTCTAAGCATGAAGCGAAGGCATATTCCACCCATGTGAGCACCCAGAGATGAAATAACTTGGCGGGAACTTCTAGAAGCTCTAACAGATTTTCAAAATGCATAACAGAATTGATGCTTATGTCGCCTGATTGGCTGAATTAGATCAAGCAATTTTGATTGGCCAGAATAGATTTGGATCCTTGTGCTCGACTACCATTGGTTGATGCAGATCTGAGCACTTCTGATTGGTTGATACACATCTGAGCTGGAGTTAGGGAAAACTATAAATAGACGAGCCATTTGCCCAATTTGGGCATCCAGATTTTGAGTTTCATTCCTATTCCCCCATTTCCAAACCAGATAGTTTGTCTGAAATCCCTGTAATAGCCTCACTTTTACTTGCAATTGAGAGCTGTGAGATACTTCTATAATTCAAAAGGGAGTTGTATTCAAGACTACAAATCTGAGAGCTGTTTAAGCTGTGCTCTGTAATTGTAATGGTGAATTTGAAAAGGTTGCTGTAAACTGTACATTCTCAATTGGACTCATGTTAAGGCTTCCCTCTGATCTCCTTATTTCATTAGACTCCTTTAGATTTACTATTTTTCATGCAATTTCCCTTGATTCATTAATCCTATGAGAATTAGTGTTTGTAACCTAATCTCTCACGGCATTTGTAGTGATGTTTCTTGTTCTAAATTAAGGATTTAGAGTAAAGACTATTGGATGGTCTGTGGCCATTAAAGTGGAGAGACCATAGCCATAAGCCTAAATCTAATCCTTGAGTTAGATTTATTTCTCTTACATCTGTGCTTGTAGCCAGATGAAGATTGGATCATCTCTCATTTGATCTGCAGTCATTCTCATTGTATTTCAAGGACCAATTCAAAGTTAGATATTACTTCTCCATTTTTATAAGTTTACATCAAAATTCCCCCAACTCAGATCTGGATCATTTAGTTTAACTTTTACTTTTATCATTTAGTCTCTTTCTTCTTCTTTTGAATTTCTTTTCTTAATGGTACCTCACTTTTTTCATTCTTTGTCAAATTTCTCTTTTTCTCCCCCTTTTTTATTTATTTATTTATTTATTTTTATTTTTTTTATATTTTTGCCATACACTCTCAGTAAACACCACAACTCGGTATCCCTCCACTTACTCTCTTTTCACTCATTTTCATCCCTCGTTCCCAACGTCTCAGAAATAAGAAGGGTAAAGCTGAATTTTCAGAAATGGTAAAGGGTTAAAGGTTAATGTGGCTTATCAAAGAATGTATAAAGGTAAATTTTTCAATAGGCTCAAAGGGGTACTAGAAGGATAAATTTATATGAGGTGGGACATTTTAAGCACAAACGAGCCAAAGATGGCCTTCAATCATATCCTTAAAAGATGGTAATCTTGCCTATTTGTCTTGAGTAGATATACAGTACATTCTAACACAATAATATGAATTTGATTTCATGCACAGTCACAAGCCAAAAATAAAATGTATGAGATTATGCAAAATAATTCGTATTCAAAGAAAACTCTGAGTTTATGTATTCACTCATCAATGACGGGAAATTAGCTCTAAAGCTCACCAGGTTTAGTCTCCACTAAGAACCTACGATCCAACGTTTAAAATAATCCATCGATTTCTAAATCTTAGCTTGGTATAAGTGCACAAATTCTAAGCATGAATTTCAGAGTCATCCACAAATTATCACATTAAGCTTCATTATCCTAGATACAAGTAATCAAAATTTGCCATCAATATTCTCAAAATTAAATTCTCATGCATCATCAACTAAAGTTTGAAAACTACTGCAAAGTAAATCATGTATGATGGTTAAAATTTTTTATTTATTATTATTAGTATTATTATTTTTATTTTTTTAAATACATAACACAAGATAGATAACCATACCCCCAAACCTAAGAATGACAATGTCCTCATTGTTTGAAATAAGTAGGCACCCCCAAACCTGTTGAAAAGTACCTCACACAAAGATCAGGTGCAGAGAATATATGCATCAAATTAGAACATGACCAAAAATAGATTGAAGGTAATGTGGCTATATGTATTTGGAAAGTAAAAACAACCTAAACTAAACTAAAAACTAAATTCTAGAACTAACAAAAACAAAAAGGAAAACAAAAATAAGTAAAACACACTGGGGTGCCTCCCAGGAAGCGCTGAGTTTACATGTCGACATACCGACCTTTCAAAGGATCAATCCTCGTGGATCACGAGGTGCATCGCCTCAATCTTAAATCGGGTGACCGCTCAAACATTGGTTTGAGTCTTTGCCCATTAACTTTACAATGCGATTGTATAAGGTTCAATTTCAATGGCACCATGCACTAATGGACACTACCTGAAATGGGCCTTCCCATCGAGATTTTAATTTTCCCGGGTGGAGCTTCAGTCGGGAATTGAATAACCAAACTTTTTGGCCAACGTGAAATTCTTTTCGAGAAATGGACGCATCATGCAGCTTTTTGTACCTTTCCTTGTACATCTTCGAATTTTCATACGCTTCGTAGCGTAATTCCTCCAATTCATTCAATTGCAATCGGTGATGACCAACCGCTTGCATGTCGAATTAAATCTTTTATCGCCTGAGAATGCTTTATGCTCCAATTGACAGAAGATGGCAAGCTTTCTCGTAAACAATTCGAAACGGAGACATTCCAATCGGAGTCTTGAATGCGGTCCGATAGGCCCACAGAGCCTCTGAGAGCCGGTTTGACCAATCTTTTCTATCCGGTCGGTCCATTTTTTCTAGAATTCACTTAATTTCCCGATTAGACACTTCCACCTGACCGCTAGTCTGTGGATGGTACGGCGTAGCAACTTTGTGAGTGACGCCGTACTTCTTCATTAAGGTGGCAAAATGGCTATTACAAAAATGCGAACCGCCATCACGATGATTGCCCTTGAATCGAATCGGTTAAACACATTTTCTCTGAGGAATTTGACCACAACCTTATGATCATTCGATCGGGTTGCCACAGCTTCTATCCATTTCGAGACATAATCAACAGCCACTAGAATATATGAAAACCCAAAGGATGGGGGAAAAGGACCCATAAAGTCAATCCCCCAAACATAAAAAATTTCAACAATCAGAATTGGATTAAGGGGCATCATATTCCGTTTTGAAATATTGCTGTCATTGACATCGGCATTCCTTGCAAAATTGAGCGCCACGAAAGATGGAGGGCCAGTAGAATCCGCTTTGAAGGATTTTCTGGGCGGTCTTCTGTCCTCCGAAATGGCCGCCACAGGCCCCAGCATGACACAAGTGTAGGACGCTCATTTGCTCCTCTTCGGGTACACATCTCCTGATGATCTGATCTGAGCAGAATTTGAACAGACATGGTTCATCCCAAAAATAGTATTTTATTTGGGAGAAAAAGAGATTCTTATCATTCTTACCCCACTCAGTGGGGATTCTGCCAGTAACCAGATAATTCACAATGTTCGCAAACCATGGAACCTTTGCACAAGCTACATCAATTGCTATCAAATGTTCATCCGGAAACGTGTCACGGATGGTCTCAGGTATTGCAGATTCTTCAGGTAGAATTCTCGACAAATGATCAGCCACCACGTTCTCAACCCCCTTCTTATCCTTAATCTCGAAATTGAACTCTTGGAGCGTATGGATCCAACGGATTAATCTCGGTTTAGTATCCTTCTTTGCTAGAAGATATTTTAGCGGAATGGTCTCGAAAAGACCACTATTTTCGATCCAAGCAAATAGGAACGAAACTTGTCCGCAGCATACACCACGCCTAATAATTCTTTCTGGGTGGTGTAATTGAGTTGGGCATCAATTAATGACTTGCTAGCATAATAAATTACGTGAGGTAATTTATTCACCCTTTGCTCCTAGCGGCTCCAATTGCGTAATCGATGCATCACACATGAGTTCGAATGGGAGAGAATAATCCGTTGGATGATTGGTGCATTGGATAAGAGCTCTCGCAATTTCAAAATGCTTGCATGTCATTCCTCAAGAAATTCAAAAGGAACACCTTTGCCAAGCATAGTGCACAATGGTTTCGCCACCTTGCTGAAATCCTTAATGAATCTTCTATAAAATCTGCATGACCCAAAATGATCAATTTGTCGAACACTTGGGTGGTGGCAAGTTAGCAATTAGATCAACTTTGCTCTATCCACCTCGATTCCTTTCTACGTGAAACAACGTGCTGCAACAATCCCTTGTTTAACCATAAAATGGCTCTTCTCCCATAAGAACAAGTTTGGAGTCAACACAACGTTAAAGACTTGTGAAAGATGATTCAAACAAGAATCAAAGGTTCTCCCAAAACCGAGAAGTCGCCCATGAATACTTCAATGAATTTGTCGATCATATCAAAATATGGCCAACATACACCGTTGAAATGTGGCCGGTGCATTACATAGGCCGAATGGCATCCTGCGATATGCAAACGTACCATAAGGGCATGTGAACGTTGTCTTTTCTTGATCAGCTGGGTAGACAGGCACCTGATTGTATCCCGAATACCCATCAAGAAAACAAGAAAACTCTTGCCCAAATTTAATTTCTCAAGGATTTGATCAAGGAAGCGGAAGGAAAATGATCCTTTCTGGTGGCGGTGTTTAATTTCCGATAGTCAATGCAGACACGCCATCCAGTAGTTTCTCGAGTGGGGACCAATTCTCCTTCAGCAGTTTCCTTCACAGTGATTCCGAACTTTTTCGGAACAATTTGGGTGGACTAACCCATTCACTATCGAAATCGGATAGATGATTCCAGATCAAGGAGTTTAATGACTTCTTTTAGAACGACTTCTTGCATGTTTGGATTAAGTCGCCTGTGGTTCCCTTGAAGGTTCCTCTCATCTTCCAAATGTATTTTATGCATACATACCGATGGGTCAATCCTTTGAGATCGGTGAAAGTCCAACCGATAGCTTCCTTGTGCTCTTCAAAGACCTTCAACAACTCTTTTCTTGTTCTGACGACAACATGGATGAGATTATTATCGAAGTGTTTCACGAGGTCCCGTAAAAGCATATTTGAGGGACTCGCAATTGTTTCAATTCCACAATTGGTGGTCGCTCAAGTGATGGAGGCGACTTCCTTCACCTCACAGATAATGATTCTATCTCGTGCACACTCAAGATCTAAGTGATCATCCCGGCATGATGAACTAGACTCTATCTCGTCCGCTTCTCTTCCGATCCTTTTTCTTCATAGATGGCCAACAAAGCATTTTCAAATTCCTCTTTGGTAAGCATTGAAGGTACTGCCTCATCCACCACTTCATCTATCTGATCGATGTAAAAACATTCGACCTCGTCCTCGTTTGGGAAATGGTTCATCGCATGGAAGATATTCAATCGAACCTTCATGTTTCCAAAAGAAACGTCCCATGACTCTGCTCGACAATTAATGCAAGCGTTGGCGATGGCGAAACGACGTCAAGGATGATGGGGACTTGATTAAGTGACTTAACAGTGTGTCCATGTCCAAAACAACAAAATCCGGAAAGACAAACTTATCTATTCCAACCAAGACATCCTCAATAACGCCTCGCCTCTTTCTCGATCTATCCGCCATTGCAGTGACCGCTAGGGTCTTAATTCACCCAGTCCGAGTTTCTCGTACAATGAATATGGGATTAAATTAACACTAGCTCCCAAATCCAATAACGCTTTCCCAACTGGTTGCCCACCAATGACACATGGAACAGTAGGAACTCCAGGGTCTTTTAGTTTTTGTGGGGTTTCCAATTGCAATATGGAACTCACTTGATTAGTCAAGCACACTTTCCTCAAACATGATTACGTGCCTTTCTCTTCCGAAAGTGCATAAATCTTTGAAAACTTTGCATACTCAGGCACTTGCTTGATCGTTTCAAGCAATGGAAGGTTTATCTTTACTTGCTTAAATGTTTCGAAAATATCTTCCATTTTTGTTGGTCTCTTTCCCATTCTTGATGGAGGAGTTAGGCATTGAGGAAATGGTGCCTTTGGGACAAAAGGTGCGGGTTCCCCTTCTGAATCTTCGTCTTGTCCTTGTTGGACAGTTGAGGGAGACTCATCCTCTATCACCTTTTCTTTTCCCTTCTCTCTTCTTTTCTCTTCCTCTTTCTCTTTTCTTTTCTCTTTCTCCGCTCTTCTCGCTGACGCTTTCTCTTTCTCTGCTTCCTGCTCTTTGTCTGCTTCACTTTCTTCCTCTGCTTCCACAGGCATTTCCACTTGATTATGAACTTCCCGTCCACTTCTCAACACAGTAACAGCTTTCAACTGTTGACTATTTAATGGTCCTTCATCAGATGATGCTTGGCCGCGAGGATTGTTGATGGGTTGGCTGGGAAGCTTACCCTCCTCTCGTCGACTCAGTTGATTTGCCAATTGACTGACTTGGTCGATTATCATCTGTTGAAAAGATTGCATCGCGATCACCTTTTCTTCCGCATCGTAATCCTTTGAAGTGCTTGTATGAGATTGATTAGGATTCTGATTGAAATTCTGATTTTTCCGGAAATCAGAATTTGGATGAGAATATGGAGCATTCTGCTGAAAGTTAGAATTCTGGTGAAAATTAGAATTCTGCTGAAAATTTTGTTGTGGACGGAAATTTTGCTGAAAATTTTGTGGAACCGCTTGTTGTCCACTCATAGGATTGGCTCGGTATTACTGGTTGACCTGACCAGTTTGGTTTGATCCACCCCATCCTAAGTTGGGGTGATTTTTCCACTCTGGGTTGTAGGTATTTGAGTACACGTTTCTACCTTGCCGCTGATAAGATTGAGTGACATTTATCTGCTCTGGAAGAGTAGATTCATCAAGAAGGAATGTCAAGGTAGTTGGGCACTCATTAGCCATATGACCTGGGTGTTCACAAATTGAGCATACAAAGTGGGGTGATGTGAACTTTAGCTTGCTTGGTTGCGCTAACAACATGTTCATCTGTTTGACAAAGATATCAACCTTGGTTGATAGATCAGAGTTATTATTGTTGACCTCATACAATCCGTCTTTGGTCAACACATGAGATTTAGGTGCTAAGTCCAAAGTGGTTTGCCCCAGTGTCTCACTTTGTATCGAGGTTTGATACAATTTCTCAAACAATGCCCACAACTCATCGGCCTCTTTCGTGGCACAAGATCCACCGCAAGATGCATCAACCATGCGTCTTTCTTGAGTGAATCATCCATTGTAAAAACTTTGGACTTGTTGCCACCTTGGAACGTGATGGTTAGGGCAACTTCGATCAACTCCTTAAAACGCGTTCCCAACATTCATGGAATGTCTCAGAGGTTGTTGGGAAAAGAAAAGGATCTTTTGACGATCTCTATGGCTTTAGTCATGGGAAAATATTCTTTTGAGGAACCGGCGATGTAGCTCGCCCAACTCGAATAGATTGCGGTTCTAAAGAATAGAACCAAGTTTTTGCCTTGTCTCTTAAAGAGAACGGAAAGAGTTGAGCTTCGCTTATCTCATCAAGAACATTGTGGACTCAACATTTTGCATACCCCAAAGTGAACTCTGCTCGATGAACGTATGGATTTTGTTTGCCAAACCATGGAATATTGGTAGCATTTGAATCATCGCTGATTTGAATTCATAATGATTCCCTGGAATGGGAGCATGCATGATACACTCCTGATCCTCGTAAAAACCAGGATCATTATAGTATTCAAGTGTTCTAGGTCCCTCATAATAATTATTGTTCCCATTATTTCCATTATTTACATTGTTGCCATTCTGGTTGTTGTTTTCATTCATTTCTTGCTCTTGATCAGCCATGGTATCAGTAGGATGATACTGATTCCTTTGGATTCCACGATTGTCTCGCAAAGATCGTTCGATCTCCGGATTAAACGGTAGAAAATGTGGGTGATGAGAACGAGTAAAGCTCATACACCACACCCACAATCAAAGGTTTGAAGAACCCAAAATAAGTCCTCAAGCAGACTCAATCGATTGAGACAATGTCTCAATAGATTGACAGAAGCACATAAAATTTCACACAAATGACTTGTCAGTCAATCGATTGAGGGGATGCTCTCAATCGATTGAGGTTCCAAGAGTCAGAAAGCACACAGAATATCAGAAAAAGACTTTGTCAGTCAATCGATTGAGAGGCTTTTCTCAATCGATTGAGGTTCAAAGATTAAAACACACAAGAGTTCTGTCAATTGATTGACATAGGAATGTCAATCGATTGAGAAAAGAGTAGAGAGGTAGTGAAGCCAAGATCAATCGAATCGATTGAGAAAGGAGCTTCAATCGATTGAATGCTGCTATGAACAGAGAGCAAAGTAAGAAGAAAAAGGAAAGAAAACCACTCAGGAAATTTATTTTTATTTATTTATTTTTTTTTATTATTATTATTTTTTTTTAAATTAAAATTCAAAAAAATAAAAATAAAATCTAAATTCGAAAATTAGAAATTAGAAAGTAAAAACCTAGAAAATCTTTCCTAAAAGAAAACTTCTAAACTAAGAATATAAATTTCCTAAAAATATAAACTTCCTAAAAAAATGAATAACCAATTTTTAGAAAATCCTAAAATTTCTAAAAGTGGAAAATAATAAAAAAAAGAAAAAACTTCTAAACTAAGAACTTCTAAAAACCTAAACTTCCTAAAGAATATCACAAAATCTAATCTAAGAAAGAAAATTAGGGAAAGAAATTTTTTTTATTTTTATTTTCAAGTTTGTCAATCGATTGACAGAGTTGAGTTAATCGATTGAGGCACAATTATTGCCAAAAACACACAACCTCAATCGATTGAGAAACAAGTCTCAATCGATTGACTGTCAAAAAAAATAAAAAAATCTCTAATCAGAATTTACTCAAAATTTCGCCGATTTCCCCGGCAACGGCGCCAAAAACTTGATCGATTTTAAATAAACCCTTGCAAGTGTACAAGATCTGTTCTAGTAAGGCAAGAACAAGGGTGTCGAACCCACAGGGAAATCTGAAATTTTAATCAATTCTTCCTAGAGATTTAGAAAATATCCCCGAGGAAGTACCAAGGGGCAGATTTAATTTTTACCAAAAATTAACACTTTTCTAATTGCAAGAAAGAAAATAAATTTATTTAAAAATTATGTAATGAGAAATCTAAGAACAAATTTTAAAAACAAGATCAAGGAATTTGCTACCCCAGATTTATACCCTTTTCTATTTTTAAACCCACAATTTTATTAACATCAAACACACCATCATTCTAAGAGAAACATGACTAGTAATTAAGCATGATCATTAACCCGGCATACCCTATCTAAAAACAATGACTCAGCCTAATCGCGGTATGAATCATGTGAAAAGCATAGCGTATCTCATGGTATTTTAGATCAAAACAATAAAAACATGATCACTACACTTTGAGAAAAACGATTTGATGATAAAATTATCAAACTATGGCATTAAACATAAAATATGGGTACTTATCTGGGGATCGCATCCTCCTTGATCTACAGCCTTTAGCCTCTCATCCTTGGTGCAAGATCTTCAATTTCATTCAAAACCATTCCCAAAGTAAAGAGCAAAGAAGGTGTAAAATAAAATATGTTCTCGGAAAATCTCAACACAATTTTATTACTCTAAGAAAACCCTTTACAAAAGTCTCTCTCGGCAAATTATTACACAAATTTTTCTCAGAATGAAAACTCTATATTCAAAAAGCTCCCTTTTACAATGCCGCAGCCTCTTATTTATAATAGCCGATTCAACCTAACCCTAATTGCCTCAATCGATTGAGGCTTAAATCTCAATCGATTGAACTTTTAATTTAATCACCTTTAGGAAACTTTTGCCTTTTTATCTCAATCGATTAAATTTCATGTCTCAATCGATTGACACTAGTTTAATCACCTTTAGGACACTTTTGCCTTTTTGTCTCAATCGATTGAATTTTATGTCTCAATCGATTGACACTAGTTGGAAGTAGATGCCCTAATTGGTGGAAATCTCCAATATGCCCTCGAAATATGCCAGTTGAAATGCACAGACTTTCGCTAGGTTAGATTTCTCCTCGCTGGGTTGGATAGTGCTCTTCGCGTGGTTGAATTGGAGAAGGATACTTTCACTGTCGCGTGGTTGCTTTTATTCATCAGTCATCGCTAGGTTGACTGCACAGCCATCTTCGCTAGGTTGAAATGCTGTAGTCGCTAGGTTGAAGTGTGTGGCGCGGGAACCGCGCGACGGCCATTTCTTCCAACTGCGCGAAGGCTTATTTACACTTTGTTCCTCGCGGCAACTTCAATATCTTCCCCTTCTTGATGGAGTTTGATTCCCTTCACGGATTTCAGCGCTTCTTTGGACCCTTTTTGTCCATAGCTCTTTTGTAGCCTTTAATTTCTTTCTTTTATACACTTGGAAGATCCAAAGGTCAGAAACACCTGTTATCATCAAAACCTCACAACAACCATCAAATACTTTCATCGAACGGCTAAGTGTAGGATTTAAGGTATGAAATATAGTCATATTTCAACACCGATCAGAGGGGGAGTCCACAATTGGAATGATGGAAGGGGTGGGAGATGGGACAGCTGGGATAGGTGAAAGTGCAGGGGCTTGAGTAGGGGAAAAGGGTGCAAGGCCAACTTCCTCCAGAGTATGTGCAGCTGAAGAGCTGGTCACCAAAGGGAGGGAGGTTTTATCTATAATGGGTGCAACTAAAGAGCTGGTCACCACAGGAACTGGCAGAGTTGGTTCAAGAAGTGGTGCAGCTAAAGAGCTGGTCACCACAGGAGTTGGCAAAATTGGATCTGGCACAGTTGATTCGGACAAATTTGGATTTGGCAACATGGCAGGGTGCCTGGCTTGTAGGCTTCAACCAGTGCAGGGTGGGTTCTGCTCACTCACAATCAGGTTGGTTTCAGGTTGCAAGCTCACCAGGGGGTGGGTTCAGGCTCACTCACAATCAGAGGTTCAAAAGCAGCAGGGGGCATGTGCAGGTTCACCTGCCTCTCTCATCCTTCTCAGCATAGCCTGGCTTGTAGTCCAAGCCTTTTTCCCAAAATTGTGAGGGGTAATGACTTCAAATGGCTCCTCACTATCAATGTCAAATTTGGCTCTGAGGAGGGCTGTGATCAATCTGCCAAATGGTAGGCCAGCTATCTTCTGCTCTTTCTTCAGCTTGGTACTGACATCAGCCATGGCTTCAAAAATTAACATAGGGGCATTGAAAAACTGCCCCTTGGAGAAATGAAAGAGGGCCTCTAAAATTGGTGATCTCCTCTCTTGGCTGTGCCCAGTGACATAAAAGTTGCCCCTTAAAATGGAATCCATCAATAGAAATTGGGGGGCAAGGTCTCTTCTCATGATGGATCGCCAAAGGCCCACAATACCTTGGGTTAAATGGGCAGCCATCTCTCTAAAAGAGGCGGTTCGAGCGACCAAAGGACGGAGGGATCAAATTGGAATGGTATCCTAAAGTGTTCCCTATGTCTTCAAATGTCACAAGAAGATCGCAATCATCAATGAAAATGACAAGGGTAGGGACATCAAGATCTTTTCAAAGGACCTTGACTAGGTTTTGGTACCATAACTTCACCATTCTTGGGTAAATTTTTTCTGGCAAGGGGGTAAGGAATTGCTTAGTGAAGCCTCTCTAAGGTATCTTAAGGATGGCAAGCACTCTGGTTTGGTGACGAAAAAGTTTCGTCTACCATCAGCTCGGGTATTAGCTTATGAGCTTCAATGAAGGGATTTGGTAGGACCAAATGAATGGGTAGAGGAGTAAGCTCAGGCTCAGGGCTAGCAGCAGCAGGGGTGGGTTCTTCATGTCTAATTTTCTTTCCTTTCTCCACCCTGTCTGCCTTATCCATTGAAAGTTTCCGTTTAGCTGAAGTTTTGGCTTTTCCTTTTTCTTTTGGGGTCGGTTTGCTCACTTTCTTAGCAGAGGATTTGGAGAACATTGCGGCCAATGATTTCTCTGCTTTTCCCATTCTAGATTGATGTAAAAAAAATGCCCAAAATAGATGCTGACACAAAATCAAATTACTAAATGATAACCAGAGAGAATGGGTAGAGAAATACCGAGATCTAGGGTTTATGTTTGAACGAGTTTGTTTGCTTTGCAGAAATCCCCCAGATTATAAGCTGAAATCCTTCTCATCAAATTTTTGGAGATTCGTGATGATAGATGGGCAACACAGGCTCCTGGGTATTTTCAATGCATGGTTTGAGCCTCTGACCATTGACCTTTATGATTCTTCCATTACTTGGATCAAGGATGTCAACAGCTCCCGAAGGGGCTGCTTGAATGACAGTGTATGGCCCTTCCCATCTGGATCTCAGTTTTCCTGGGAAAAACTTGAGCTTTTAGTTAAATAACCATACCTTAGAACCAGCTGTGAACTCTTTTCTCAATAAATTTTTATCATGAAAAGTTTTGACTTTCTCTTTATTGCAATTTCCTGTGATTACCAGCAGTAGTTAGATCCATGTTCAATGTTTTAATGGCCCAAAAAGCTTTATATTCTAACTCTACTGGTAAATGGCATGCTTTGCCATAGACCAACCTAAATGGGGACATACCAATTGGGGTTTTATAGGCTGTCCTATATGCCCACAATGCATCATTCAGCTTAAAGGACCAATCCTTTCTGTCCTTCTTCACAGTCTTTTCCAAAATATGTTTGATTTCTCTATTGGAAATCTCCACTTGTCCACTGGTTTGTGGATCATATGGAGTGGCTACTCTATGAGTCACAGAGTATTTCTTCAACAATGTTTCAAAATGTCTATTACAAAAATGGCTTCCCCCATCACTGATAATGGCTCTGGGAAAACCAAACCTGGAAAAAATGTGATCCTTAAGAAATTTCAAAACCACTTTGTGATCATTTGTTTTAGTAGCTGTGGCTTCAATCCATTTGGATACATAATCCACAGCTACTAAAATGAAGTTATTCCCATTGGAAGGAGGAAAGGGACCCATGAAGTCTATCCCCCAAACATCAAACAACTCAACTACTAAAATAGGCTGTAAAGGCATTGAGTTTCTCTTGGAAATGCTGCCTAATTTCTGACAGTTCTGGCAGGACTTACAATGCTGCAGGGCATCCTTGAAAAGTGTAGGCCAATAAAATCCACACTGCAAAACCTTTGCAGCAGTTTTGTTCCCACTAAAATGACCTCCACAGGCCTGTTCATGACACATAGAAAGTATTCTATGAAATTCTTGGTCAGGGACACATTTCCTTATTATTTGATCTGCACAACTCTTAAACAGATAAGGATCCTCCCAGATGAAGTGTTTAACCTTTGAGAAGAAAAGATCTTTATCCATTCTATTCCAATGGTGAGGAATTCTTCCAGTAGCCAAAAAGTTGACTATGTTGGCAAACCAAGGAGTGTGTACACTAATGGCAAAAAGTTGCTCATCAGGGAAAGATTCATTGATAGGCAACCTATCAATCTCAGCAGTTAAAATTCTGGAGAGGTGATCAGCCACCACATTCTCCACCCCTTTTTTATCTTTAATCTGTAGATCAAATTCCTGTAATAGGAGAATCCACCTGATTAATCTTGGTTTGGTGTCCTTCTTAGACAGAAGGTATTTCAAGGCAGAGTGGTCAGTGAACACCACTATTTGTGAACCCAAGACATATGACCTGAATTTTTCTAAAGCAAAAACAATTGCCAGCAGCTCCTTCTCAGTTGTTGTGTAATTGAGCTGTGCATCAATCATTGATCTACTGGCATAAGCTATGACATGAGGCAGCTTATCTTTTCTCTGTCCCAGGAGGGCTCCCAAAGCATAATCGATGCATCACACATCGGTTCAAAAGGTAATGAATAACCGGAGACTGCAATATTGGAGCTGAAATCAGACAGTTTTTTAGGAATTCAAAAGCCTTCATGCATTCATTATTGAAAACAAAAGGGACATCTTGGCACAGCAAATGACAAAGAGGTTTAGTTATTTTACTGAAGTCCTTGATGAACCTTCTGTAAAATCCAGCATGTCCTAAAAAACTTCTGATTTGTTTAACAGTTTTGGGAGGTGGTAAATGTGCAATTAACTCAATTTTTGCTTTGTCCACCTCAATGCCCTTGTGGGAAACAACATGGCCAAGGACAATGCCCTGGGTGACCATGAAATGGCTCTTTTCCCAGCTCAAAACCAGATTGGTTTCTTCGCATCTTTGTAGTACCAATTTGAGATGGTGTAAACACTGGGAAAAATTGTTGCCATAGATTGAGAAATCATCCATAAAAATCTCCATAAATTGGTCAATCATATCAGAAAAAATTGCATACATGCATCTTTGGAAGGTAGCAGGAGCATTACAAAGACCAAAAGGCATTCTCCTATAGGCAAAAGTGCCAAAAGGGCACGTGAATGTGGTCTTTTCCTGATCTTGTGGGTACACAGGAATCTGGTTGTAACCAGAGTAACCATCAAGAAAAGCAGAATAAGCTTTTCCCGCTAGCTTATCTAAGATCCGATCAATGAATGGGAGGGGAAATGGTCTTTTCTTGTCATTACATTTAATTTTCAGAATCAATACTGCACTCTCCATCCAGCTTGTTTGTCCTGTTGACATAAGCTCACTAGAATCGAGGTTACAGCGGTGATTCCAGATTTCTTAGGTACCACCTGTAGGTGCTACCCAAGTCGAATCAAATGGGGTAAATGACCTGCATCCAACAACTTAACAACCTCTTTCATGACCACTTCTTGCATATGAGGGTTCAACCTCCTTTGCATTTCTCTAGAAGGCTTTGCATCTTCTTCCAAGTGGATTTTGTGCATGCAAACAAATTGACTTCCTCCTAAATCAGCAATAGCCCAACCAATTGCCCTTTTATGTTCTTTCAAGACTATCAACAGCTCTTCCTCTTGCTCCTTTGTGAGAGAGGAAGAAATAATGGCAGGCAATGATTTATGATTACCTAAGAACACATACTTCAAATTTTCTGACAGCTGCTTTAGTTCTAAATCAGGTGGGCTGAGAAAAGAAGGTAACAAAGGTACCTTAGATGTTTGTGGAAGGGGGAGAGTAGCAGGTTTCCAAAAAGAGAAACTTGCTAATTGATTAAGAGTTCCTTGCACAACATTTATTTCCTCAGAATTTGAGATCCAACTTGCTTCTTTTTCATCATATCCCCAAGCATCTTTAACATCTGTGGTGAAGTCTTCACCCTGCAGAAATTGTTGTAAAGTCCCTTCCACAAGTTCATCCAATAGATCAACATGAAAACAACCTTTAGAGTTGAATTGAGGCTGTGTGACTGCATTATAAACATTTAATTTTACCTTCATGTTTCCAAATGAGACTTCCATAATACCAGACCTGCATTGAATGCAAGCATTTGCTGTAGCCAGGAATGGTCTTCCCAAAATGACAGGGATGGAAGTTTTGCTTTTGGTTGGTTCCATATCCAAAACTAGAAAATCGGGATAGAAGAATTTATCTACTCCCACCAATACATCTTCAATCATCCCTCGGCTTTCTTCAGATCACGTGCTAGTTGTAACACCACATGAGTGGGTTTTAATTCTCCCAAACCTAGTTTCTCATATACAGAATATGGAAGTAGGTTGACACTAGCACCCAGATCTAATAAAGCCTTTTCACTAGTGTGTTCCCCAATAATGCAAGGGATTGTGGGGATTCCAGGATCTTGAAGTTTAGGAGGTGTAGCAATGGATAACACCTGGTTACTTCTTTCCACAGCAAAGACCTTTTTGAACAACTGTATCCTAGACTGTCTTTTATGAGTGCAAACATCTTTCAAAAATTTTGCATATGCTGGAATTTGTTTGATTGCCTCAAGCAAAGGTAAATTTATCTTGACTTGCTTGAAAGTCTTCATCATCTCATCTATTTTTGTGTTCCCTTTATCAAAAGGGATCTGATTTCATTACATGAGGAAATGGTAAATGAGGAACTAATCTTTCATCTACTGACTTTAGAAGTGTTTTCAAAATTTTTAATTTTCTGTTTTTCATTTTGGTTTTCTAAGGTACATCAACCTTACTTGCTATCACTATCTTTGCTCTTCTTTGCATATCTTTATCCTCTTCCTCATCTCTTTCTTCTTGATACCCACTTTGTTATCTATCATTTTTCCACTTCTCAAAGTGGTGATGCTTTACTTCGTCATGTGAATTAGAAGCTTCTCCAACCATGAACGTCCTTTGGGATTGTTCAAAGGTTGGTGGTAACTTTCCTTCCTCTCTTTTGCCAAGGTATTTGAAAGTTGTCCCAATGTTTCTTCAATCTTCTTTATGCTCGCCGTGAAAGTTCACAGTCTGAGTTAAAGATCCTAAATTCTGAAGTGAATTTAGGACTCGATCTTCAAAGAAAGGGACTGGAATGGTTTTGAATGGGGGCATCACGCATGTGTTGTTGTGGAATGGGTCTTGAAAGTTTGGTTTGACATAAAATTCCGTCTGATACATGCGTGCAGTTTTGAAAGGCATTTGATTCTTTGGTTGTTGCTGTTGTTGGGATTGGTAATTCCCTTGGTTCCACCTCAAATTGGGGTGTGCCCTCCATGGATATTCATTTGACTGCATCTGTCCAAATGATTGAGCAGCATGAGCTTGTTCCACCATTAAATCTGGGAACTGTGATGCAGCAGGACATTGGTCAATTGAATGAGTAGGGGACTGGCATATCAGACATGCCTCCTCTACTCTTGAAATATTTTGAGTTTTAAGTGAGTCCATCAATCTATCAAACTTTGTGGTTAGATTGTCCATCTTTATTTCCAACTCATTCACCTCATAGATCTTCCCTTTGGTGGGTTGGTGGTTGTTCAACCTAGCAGGATTTTCAATTTCCCTTGACAGAGATTCCTGCTGAGTTGAGTTTTTACCAATCACTTCAAATAAGTCCCAAACCTCTTCAACTGTTTTTTGCAAGTAAGTGCCTCCACAGGAGGCATCTACCATATTTTTTCCTTTTTGATCAATTCCTTGATAGAAGCTTTGAACCAGCTGCCACCTAGGAATTTGATGATGAGGACATTGCCTTAACAGTTCCTTAAATCTTTCCCATGCTTCATGGAAAGTTTCAGTTGAGTTTTGGGAGAATGAAATGATACTTTGTCTCAATTGGCTTGTTTTAGACATTGGGAAATATTTGGCTAAGAATTGACACTGCAAATCATTCCAAGAAGTGATACTGTTTGGTGCAAACATAGATAACCATGCTCTAGATTTATCCTTTAATGAAAAAGGAAAGAGCCTAAGCTTGGTTGCTTCTAGACCCAGTCCAGCTATGTTGAATGTGGTGCAAAGAGCCAAGAATTCATCCACATGTTTGTATGGATCTTCCTTACTCAACCCATGGAAGGAAGGAAGCATTTGGATAGTTGATGACTTGATCTCATAATTTCCTTCAACAGTAGGAAATTGAATGCAAAAGGGAGAATTATAAGCACCAGGTGCAAAGTAATCCCTCAAAAGTCGAGTTTCTTCACCCATAGTAGCAGAATTCTGTGTTGTTTGTTTGGTTCGTAGTAGCCTTTCAACTTCTAAATTCAATGGGAGAATCTCAGGGCCGAGAGTCCTCCTACCAAACATACAACTCAGAATAAAAAAATCTGATTATTCACAGCAAACCTTCAGAATTCCTTTCAGTAATTTCCCTTCTTCAAAAACCTGAATATGAATAACTGCACAAGTATAAACAATAGAATAGTTTAGTACTGATAAAAATTAAAATGAAAACTTAGGTCTATCTATTTTAGAACAAAATCCCCGACAACGGCGCCAAAAACTTGTTATTTCTTCTTAGTGTGCTTGATTTATGTGAGTTTTGAAAATAGATTTATAGCTGCTAAATTACAGTGGCTCTAGACTATATAAACAAATAAAGAAATATCAGCACAGTTAGAAGAGAATTAGCCTGCAAGATCAGGGCCAATTGTAGCAAGTTTTAAAAGTGAGTGAAAGATCGTCCACAGAGAATTTGTCTAAAATGTAAGATAAACCTCCAGATCTGAGCTACCAGATCTGGCTTCTTATCCTATCTAGAAAACTGATAAGATGAGAGGTTTGAATTTGTCACGTTTAACTAACTAAAAACAAAGAAAAATTTAAACTAAATGATCCAGATCTGAGTTGGGGGAGCGATTGAAACAAAGATGGAGAAGTAATATCTAAATCTGATTTGGTCTTTGAAATCTAATGAGAATAACTGCAGCTCAACAGAGGTGATCCAATCTTCATCCGCTACAAGCACGGATGTAAGAGAGATAAATCTAATTCAAGGATTAGGCTTACGCTTATGGCTATGGTCCATCACTTTAATGGCCACAAACCATCCAATAGTCTTTAATCCAAATCCTCAATTCGTAACAATAAACGCTACTACAAATGTAAGAGACTAGGTTACCAACACTAATTCTTACAGATTAATGAATCAAGGGAAATTGCATGCACAACAATGAATCTAAAGGAGTCTAATGTACGAGGAGATCGAGGGAACCCTTGACATGAGTCCAATGGAGAATGCATAGTTTACAAGAACCTTTTTACAATTCATCCTCAATTTACAGAGCACGGCTTAATCTTCCTGATTTGTAGTCTTGCATGCAAACTCTCCTTTGAGTTACAGCAGCATCTCACAGCTCTCAAATGCAAGTACAAAGTAGGCTATTATAAGGATTGCAGACAGCCATGGCCGGGGAAATGGGGATTAGAAATGAAACTCAAAATCTGGATGCCCCAATTGGGCAAATGCTTATTAATTTATAGCTTTCCCCAAGTCCAAATTTCAGATGTGTATCAACCAATCGAGGTTCTCGGATCCAGATTGAGCAATGGTAGTCGAGCACGGATCGAGATCTATTTCGCCAATCAATTCCTCGATCCATTTACCAATCAGGTGAAAAAGACATCAATTCTGTTATGCATTTTGAAAGTTTATTAGAGTTTCTAGAAGTTCCCGCCAAGTTATTCCCTCTCTAGGTGCTCATGTGGGGTGAAATATTCCTTTGTTTTATGCTTAGAACCCTTTGGAATGTCCCTAGGTTTTAAAACGCATTGGGACGCATGCAACAGATTACTGAATTGCCCTTGTTAAAGCTGCGAATCTCTAGAATACCTTTTCGTAGAGCTTAAGGGCCTTTTCGCAAAGTGCTGTGACTTCTGAAGCTCTTTTCGCAATGTTCAACCTCTCTTCGAATTGTGTTTTCTCCTTTTCGCAAAGTTCAATCTTCTCTTCGAAGAGTTCAGATGCTCTTCGAAAACTAAGCCTGGAGTTTTAGTCCTTTTCACAGAGTTCCAGGTTCTTTATGAAAAGTGCAGGTTCTTTGAGAAAAGAACTCTGTAGTGCATTTCTCTGTTCGAATTGTTCCCTACTTCTCTTACAGGTCTTTGCCTCTTCCATTTAGGCCTTTCAACAGCTGATGAGGTTGTTTCTTCACTTCCTTCCTTTGGATTGACATGGATTGTCATCTTTTTGGCACTTTTAAGCTGCTTTTATGGTTAAGCCTGTCATTATTATTAGCTGCAATATAGACACTTAAAACACTTATTTAGTTCTCTCAAAGGTCTATCAAGACTTAAGTTTAGGGGTGAAAAATGGTATTTTTCACTTGTCAACACATACGACCATGCGAAGACCTCTTGGTATGACTAGAGGAAGTCTATCATACCCTTTCTCTTTGTAGGGGACAACGATGTTTCAATTTTGGTGATTCTAGGGACCTCTTCGGTGCCCAAATTGACGTCCTCTGTCTCTTCGAAGATCGGGGTAGGGCCATGCTCAAAATCGGTAAATTGCTTGAGGAGCTCATTGGGGAGCTCATCAACTTGACCTTCCTTGTCTAGACTCGTGACTCCTCCCTCTTCTCATATTTCTATAGGGAAGGGGTCGCTTCGTGTGGGACGGGTATCACGACATCATTTTCAATTTTATTGGGAATTTTAAAGGATAATATTTTTAGAATTGGTATTTTTTCTATTTTTATGGTTTTTTGCCATTTTTCGGAGGTTAGCCCTTGGCGCAATGGATCTCTATATATACAGGGTAGAGTGTCCCAGAGGCTGACCTCACTTCTTACAGGTTATTTTTTTTTGGAGAGCCGGTGCTGTATTCACAACATTTGGCGGCTCTCAGGAGTTGGGACAAAGATGCCCAGTTACTTTCCTGTGAGGCTTGGCCTTTGCCCTTTTGGTTGGAAACAGCATCGGTAGGCTCTTGCAGTTCCTCGCTCAGCATGTTTATGGAGGGATCCTCTGGGACCCTGTCCTCTATGGTTAGGATGGGACCAAAGTGGCTGGTGCTAGAGTGACAGGTGGATCGGGGACTTCTTCCTCAAATAAGGAGAGGGTGGTTAAGTCCACCTCGAGGTCTGGGGGGGTGATGTAAGGGTTGGTAGGATGGGAGGAAACAGGTTTGTGCGGGGTTACCCTTGTCTCCCCATTTAGATCAATCTTTACCACCCCGGTGCTCACAAAGGTTTGACGGATGTGGGGTCAGGCGGGAGTTTCTTCTTCCAGGTTGACTCCTCTGGCCCTGGCGGATATTGCGGCTCTTATCTTTTCCTTAGCCTCTCTGACTTCTTCTTCAAGGGGCCTATAGCCCAGGCCAAATCTGGTTTGCTGCCCCTTAGCCCTGACGGGGTCTCTTCTTCCTTGAAGGCGTGGGCCCAAACCTTTCCCTTTTTGGTGGCCCATTTGTGGAGCATGAACACTGCTGCATCCATTCCTACCCAGTTTTCGTAGGGGTTTTCTTCGGTGACTCAAGGGTAATGGCTAAAAAGTCATACTCAAATCGATGGAGATCGGTGTCCTCTGCTGTATGCGGCATGTCAAGCACTTTTTGATTCTCAATATGCAGAGCGCTCCGCTCCCTGTCTTCTCTGCTCTCACCGATGATGGTGACGATTCTTCCACCTGAGATGAATAAGAGTTTTTGGTGTAGAGTTGATGGTATTGCCCCAATCTCATGCAGCCACGGCCGGCCCAATAGTAAATTAAATGTAGACTTGATGTCCATCACCTGGAAGGGGACAGTGAAGGTTTGTGGCCCGATGATCAGGTCGAGGTCTACTTCTCCTATGATTTCTCTCTGGGTGTTGTCGAATCTCCTAGTGCTTGTTATTGATGGCCGGAAGGTGTTGGGGTTCGCATCGATTTTGATTGCCGTCCTTAGAGGGCATACGTTCAATGCTGACCTGTTATCTATTAAGACCAACGGCACCACCAGGTTCCCTACTTCCACTGTTATATTCAAGGGCTTAGAGTGGTTGTTCCCTTCGAGCGGCAGATCTACATCAGTGAATGAGATGGCATTTGGGGCCAATACTTATCCAATTATTTCTCCCACCTCGTCTAGGGTTACGTGGGCGGAAACATGTGCGTCTTTGAGTGCTCCCATTAAGGCTTAAAAGTGGAGTGGGGACGCGATTAAGAAATCCCAGACAGTGATATGGGCAGGTGTCCTCCTGAGCTGTGTTTCCAACACATGCTCTCTAGCCATTTTCTCAAAGGGGTTACCTGCGGCCTACTCTTTCTTCTTCTCTTCTCTTTTAATGGCTCTCGATGCTTTTGGCTGTGTAGAAATCCTGCCTGACCGGGTGATGAATTCGACCGTCTCTTCTCGGTTACGACCAACATTCATGTCCGTCTGCTCTTAACTTAATGGCACTTGATGCGGGTCATAGGTGGGTTTCAGGATGTGGAAGGGAGTGCATGGTGATTCTGGGGTGGATTGGGCTGGGTATGTCGGATTCTCGGGCCCAACTAGGTTGACTCCAATAGGGGGCTGAGTGGTATTGGCGGGAATTAGCAAAGTCAGATTTGAGGGTGCGGAGTGGGTTTGTGCAGGCGTTACCGGGGCGTGGTAAGACCAGTGGTGATTAGGAGCGGGTGATAAGGGGAGTGGGTGAGGGGTTGTTTATTTGGGTGGGGGTGGAGTTAGATTGGGGGTGAAATGGTGAAGGGATGGTGGGGTGTGACTGGGATGGGGTGATTGGGAAACGTCGGAGGTGCGGGTGGAGCGGGGTGAGAGGGGTATGACAGGGTAGCAGATGGAGCAGGGGGGTACTGATATGAAGGGTTTGTAACTGGGGTGGCATGGTGGGGCAATGAGGGGTTCGTGGTTGAAGCAGGGTAAATCGAGGATGACGGAGTTGTGCATGGGGGGGTGATTTGGGGATGGTGGAGTTATGCATTGCGTGAGATGATTTGGGGATGGCGGGGTAGTATGCTGGGTGGTGGGATTTGGGGGTGTGTACGAGATAGGATAATTCGTAATTCGGGGATGGCAGAGTGGTGTATTGGGGGGGAGAGATTTGGGGGTGTGTATGGGTGGGGTAGTGTGGGGATGGTGGATTTATGTATGGCGTGGGGTGATTTAGGCGTGACGGAGAGGTATATGGGGTGGCTGACGGTAGGATAGTGTATGGGATGGGGTGATTGGGAGGTGGTGTGTACTATGGGGTAAATTAGGAGTGGGGCGGATATACGTATGATTGCGGCGGGGCTGTGCCTGTTTGGATTTGATGGGCAGGAGCGAAAGTAGAAAAATACTACCCTAAATCTAGGGGCTCTTCTTGGTATGCCGGGGTGGGGAAGTAATCGGCTAAATACAGCGGCTCGATTACCCCCACAATTGGTTCGCCCTCGTTCAGCCTGGGAAATGAAAACTCTTCTTGATTACTGATGTAATCCGAGGGGTCAAACTCTTCCCCTTCCTCTTCTACGCAATGGATGTTAGGCCTGGGGCCTCCTGGATGTGGTGGTAGAGGGGCCTGATGGATGTTCTGATTCTGCCCTTGACGAAATGGTGGGGGAATAATTTTTCCTGCCTCTATTAAAATTTGGACCGCGTGCTTTAGCGAGAAGCACTGGTCCGTAGGGTGACCCGGCCCTTGGTGGAAGTTACAATGCAAGTTCGAGTCATAGTTTCTCGGGATTGGATTGGGTGGGGGGCGAGGCTGGAGTAAATTGACCAGACCCTTTTGTAGCAATACTGGCAATAAGACACTTAAAGATTATCCTAACGGTGTGAACACCCGTTCAAATCGTGCTCTCATTTGTTCCTTGGTAAATGGGGCTCTCGGTCCGTTGTTCAGCCTTGGTGCTTGCTCAAAACAGGCTGGGGGAGGTTGTACGGCCTGGAGCTGTACCTGGGGGGCATTGGTATTGGTCTGGGGGTAAACGATGTTCTATACCTCTGTGCCTAGTCTTCTTTCGATTCTTGGTTCGGCAGCTTTTCAAACCTCGGTGGCCCCGTTGGTCATGCTCCTTCCCAACCTGCCCTCTCTAACGGCGTCTTTGCAACAGTTGGCATTTCGGACCAAATCAGTAAAATTGGACTGTTGTTGATATACCAAAAATTCTGTGATGACTGGGAGATCTCCCTTGGTTATCAATTCAATCTACTCATCATTAGGAATCTGGTGGGTCACCTGGGCAGTCAATGCCCTCCACCTTTCTAAGTAGGCACTGAAAGTTTCATCATGCCTTTGCTTCAAACGGGCTAGATCCGACTTCCTTGGCTCTATGTCCATGTTATAGACATACTGTTCTTGGAATAAGTGTGTCAGATCTTTCTAAGTTTTTATCATGGATGGTTCTAGGGACGTGAACCATCTCAGTGTTGGGCCCGTTAGACTCTTTTGGAACACTTTGATGAGGAGTCGTTCATCTCTATCGTACTGACACATATCCCCACAATAAGATTTTAAGTGGGCGATGGGGTTGCAAGTGCCATTATATTTATCGAATAATGGCATCTTGAATTTCTATGGTAGGGGGACATCCGAGAACAGACACAAGTCTGAAAAGTTTGTTGAATGCAATTCTAGCCCTCCCATCTTCGTCAGCTGCTTCTGTATTCTATCCATCTATTCTCTCAGCTGCTCTAATTCTTTTGAGGCTGTAGCAGGGACTGCCTCCCCCTGATTTTATTCGGCCCTGGGTGTGAGGATGATGGGCCTGGGGGGGCCGAAGCTGACAGCTCCTCCACTGTTACGGATCTCGTCCTCCTCGTACTGTTGGTCATTGTACTGGTGAGGGGCGAGGTCTGCTATTTGGACCTGAGGGGTGATGAGTTGGACGACCTGGTGGGGCCACAAGGCTTGTAGGGGATGGGGGGGAGTGAATGGATGAGTTGTTTGTGGATGAATGATGTGCTGAACTGGGTGTATATTCTGGGGGTGATGGGGGTGTGGTTGATGTGGCGGGATGCTGTAGGCGTGGTTTTGAGGCATGGGATGGATCAGATTTTTTGTTGGAGGTGGGATGGGGGCATAAAGGGTGTAGGTGAATGAAAGGTACTGGCGAAGGGGTAAGGGGTTTGTGAACGGGCCTTGATGAGTGTGGGTGGATGGGCCTTGGGTTTGGGCTTAATGGTTTTGGAAAACTTGGGTTGATGGGCCTTGAGCCTGGGTGTGGGGGTTGGTATGGTTTTGGGCCAATGGGCCCTGTTGGGTTTGGGCTAGTGGGCCATGTGGGTATTGGGTGTGGGATGATGGGCCTTGGGCTTGGGTTTGATAGGTCTGGGTCCAAGGGCCCTAGGGACTTGGAGTTGGGCCTGGGTCTGATGGGATTGGGCCTGCGCCTGAGTCTGGTGGGTCTGTGCTTGGGCTTGGGCTTGGGCCTGGGTTTGATGGGTTTGGGCCTAGGCCCATGGGCCTTGAGGGTTTTGTGCCTGGGTCTAGGTTTGATGGGTTTGGGCTTGGGTTTGATAGGTATGGGTCCAAGGGCCCTTGGGGGCTTGAAGCTGGGCCTGGGTCTGATGGGCATAGGCCTGGGCCTGAGCCTTGTGGGTCTGGGCTTGGGCCCATGGGCCTTGAGGATTTTGGGCCTAGGTCTGGGCTTGATGGATTTAGGCCTGGGCCCATGGGCCTTGAGGGTTTTGGGCCTGGGTCTGATGGGTTTGGTGGGCTTGGGCTTGGGCCCATGGTTCTAAAGACATTTGGGCTTGGGCCTATGGATTCGTGTGGGTTTGGACCTGAGATGAGTGGGCTTGGGTCTGTTGGGCTTGGGCATGGGTCTGTTAGGCTTGGGCCTGGGCCTGGAATTGAGGTGGGGGATCTTGGATGGTATGAATGATGGGTGGTTGGGCATGGTCATGGGGGAACGGGGTATGGAGGTTTTGGAGACCTAGATGTGGGGTTTGGAATGTAGGACTCCGAGAGGTAGCCCACAGGGCATACATCATTCTCACCTCCTCCATTCAGGGCATGGATTCAGGTGTGAGATTGGAGAGTGATGGCCCATTCAAGGATGGAGGGGGTTGGGTGAAGTTGGACATGACCCAGGTATGGGGGGTATGAATGATTGTGCTTGGAGGGTGTGGATGTATGGCTAAGGAAGATGGTGAGTCACTGGTCACACCCTGGGCAAAGTTGGGCATGACCTGCGTAACTGGGGGGGTATGTTGGGATGTGGATGGGCCATGTGATGTGGAGGGCATGTGAGATGAGGTGAGTGAGATATAGGATATAGGAGGCATGGATGATGAGGTGGATGGGATGTGGGAAGTAGGCGGGGGATGGGGCTCCCGATGGGGTCTTTGGGAGTAGGGAGGTGCGGTAAGGGTGTATGGATGGGAGATGGGGATGTATGGGTTGATTGGGAAATGAGGTATTTCAGTAGAGGATGAGATTGGGGTATGTTGGGAAAATGTAAGGGCAGGGGATGGGGTGGATGCGAACACGGGTGCCCCAAATGGACCCGTGACATCGAACTGGGTTTGGGTGAAGGTGTTGGAGATCGGGTCTTCTCCTATATGGGAATGGGATGGGGATGATGGCGGGGATGTATCGCCACTCGACATGATCTTTTGACGAGTGTTGTACTGATGCCTTGGGTGAGGGTTGAACACTTTCCTAGTTCTTCCTCTACGGGTTGGGTTTGAGGTCGCCGTAGTAGCGATCGCACCGAAAGTGCGCGTATATACGGATTTTTGATTTTTCTATATATTTATTTTTTTGGATTTTTCAAATGAAAATTATCTCCCCTATTTAAATGAATGATGATCTGGCGCCCTAGAAAAATTCCCGTCTCAGGTGATATATGCACCTTTAGTAGGTCCCACGGCGGGATCCGACACACTTCGGAAGAAGCGAAAGGGAACCCTTTCGTTCTATTGAAGGTGAGGGAATCCACGCAAATGACCCGATCCCCTGGAGCAAATCAATGGGAAGTCGCCTTCTTTTGACTTGGCAGGGGCATATTGGGCGTTACAGAATGTGGGAGGCTACTGTGGGCACTAATACCACTAATCGGGGAACTTGGGTGGTGGATTAGGCCTCACATTAGGCTGCTTGAACCTAATATATACTGGGCATATGTATTATATACGCCTGACCAAAATTAAGCAGATTTGGCTGGGCGTATATATCATATACGCCTGGCTTAAATCTGGGAATTTTGGGCGATATATCATATATACCGCTTAAACTGAATTTTGGGCGATATATTATATACCGAGTATTTCTAGGATTTTGGTCAAGCGATATATATATACCGTGGGACAGCTCTGTAAGCTTGTTTTGACAGTAAACAGCAAGCCCAAAATGGGTCTTTTGGACTAGTTTTCTGGGAGGGATGCTCCCGGGGACTGCTGTGTATGTTATCGGGTCCCTCCTTTTCGCTTCCTAAGGATACACGACTGAATTCGGGTTGTCTACACTCTCAACATTGTGGGTTTTACAGCTTGATCGGAATTGGCAACCCAACCGATATACCTCCGGCGCAAAAGCCTTCTCAGGTACTGGAAGGGGCGGTTCTTTTCAGGATCATCACCACTAGGGCTGCCGCCATCGAAAGGGTAAATTATATCGTACTAAACCCCCAAAAAACTACCCGAATCATAAAATAACTTTTATTATGTCCCCGCACTGTTCGTTCACTTTTAATTACAGATTTTTAAAGGAGAGTAAATTAAAGTCCAAGTTCGGGTCGGGGATGACAAGCCCGTGCCGCCTCAACGGGTCGGCGTTCAACATTGAGATATGATGACTGAAATAAAGAGCGCACGTAGGCCCACCAAACGACTAAGGCTCATAAATGACTGAAATTTAAACGACGTGGAAAGTAGGTGCGAGCAAGCTCGCCAAACGGCTAAGGTGGCTTAAATGACAAAATTGTAAAAAATTGAAATTTAAATGCGCAAGTAGGCCCGCCAATCGGCTAAGGCACTTAAAGGATTGAATCGTAGGGGTGAGTATGTTAGTAAAAATAATAAAAATAAAGGAAAATAGCATAAAATCAGAACAAAAAAATGGCCATGATTAGTAAAAAAAAATAAAAAGAAAGGCCAACAAGAGGGGAAGCGCTAGGATGACATCCCCAGCAGAGTTGCCATCTGTGTGAGCATGGATCCTCTCGAACCCGTCGCGGCGATGCGGTCGCGGTGGAATAAAATGTAGAGTCGCCACCCGGAGATTTTGGTTATCAGGGAAACCTTTAAATCAATATTTTGAGCACTGAAGTGCTAAATATGAATCTGATTTACCGGTCTTTGCCAAAGGCTCTAGGGTAGAGGCTTCGGTTATCGATCGGGAAGGGTTTAGGCACCCGATCAAACCACACGTAGCGGTCTCTATCTATGGCCAAAATAAAAATAAATGGGCGGAGCTTCCCCTTGCCCGAAGGCAATACGGTCCTATCAAGCTTTGAGCCAAATCGAAATTTCGGCAGCGTAACGGCTTGAATCCTTGGACGGAGGAAACACCAAGAAGGTAGAGGAAGAGAGGGGTGAGCCGGAGCTCACGGGCCCTTGTTGAACCGTGAAAGACCTTCGCTTCGGCGTGCCTCCGATGGCTTTAAATGGTTTAAACAGTAGAGGAATGGGTTCTAATGCTAGGATTCGGTAGATGGGAAGGGTAGGATGGAGCTAGGGACTAAGCTTGACTAAAGAGGGGTGATCTAATGGTTGAAAATGGTTGAAAAAGATGAACTAAGCATGCTGGAATTCTGGTTGCAAAATATATATTTTCTCTCACTAGGACTCTCTCTTAAGCTTAACTTTCAATCTTAATATTTCAACCCCTTTGGGAAGAGGGGGGCCTCTCTATTTATAGAGAAGAGGTGGATTAGAGGGTTACTTAAGAGCTAATTGGTTTAGCAATTAGATAATCCTCCATCTAAGGTTTTCTAGGTTTTTAGGGTCCTAGGGATTTGGGAAACTGGTTTCAACGACAAATGATGGGGTGAGACCATGGGTGACTTAAGGGTTGCCAATAAGCTCAAAGGGGGTGCAACCAACCTTAAGACACCCACCTCAACCAAGGGGATGGTCAAAAGGTCAAACCAGATGGAGGAAATTTTAGCATTTGATGACAGTTACTGTAGCTAAGCTGGGCACATATATTACATACGCCCAGTTTATGTACAGTAATTTTCATGAAAACCAGGGGAGATTTGAGAAGATAGGTGCCCGTGTTGGTGGCTACCTATGCTGGGCGTATGTATTATATATGCTCGGCCAAATTTGGCCCAAAAATTCCAAGCGTATATAATACATACGCCTGGCCAAACTAGGACCATATTTGTCAGGCGTATGTAATACATACGCCTGAGCAAAAAGTCATGATTTTATGTGAACCCTCATTCAGCCATAACTTTCAAACCACAACTCCTAATTGGGTGATCTTTAACTTGTTGGAAAGATGGAGAAGTCCTCTTTCTAATGGTATATGGCTCATCCTCGACAATAGTATGTATAAAAATCTGTAACTCTCCTCCCATCAAATGCTTAGAAGGGTTTAAGTTGAGTCTGGGAAGGGATCCTAGGGTTTAGGGTGATCTCTAAGGGTTAGGGGAATGGTTCTAATGGGTTTTAGGTGATTCCTAAAGGTCTGGATAGATTCCCAAGGGTTTAGGGGTGCCATCGAAAGCACAGGGGTACATCTCTCTCAGAGTACAGATTGATCGGGCCTTGGGCCGAATTTGGGTGTCTACAGCACCAAATGAAACCAAGGGAACTATAGATCTAATTAAAACAATAAAATCAACATTTACATTGCATAAAACTCACTCTACAATGAAATGATCTCAGATCTGTAGTCTGTGCAGAAATTGACCCACAAATAAGACTATCAACCTTACCCAATTACAGATCAGACCTCACCCCTTTCTATGCTGAGAGAATTAGCCAACCATTGTTGAGCTAAAGGAGGGAAAATAGAATTTTGTTGCAAGCCCTAATCTCCAGAATTCAATCTCCCCGAATTACAATTGGGGATCTCATTATATAGTTTTTCCCTCTTGTTTCTCCCACCAATATTCCCTTCTAGAAGGTCCTCAAAGGTCATTAGAGTTCTGTCAGAGCACGTGGGGTTGGTTAGGGTTTCCTAAGGCATCTTCAAGATCATCGTGCTGGTCACCAAAGTGCCTCGGGTTGTGTGCAGTGGTCACTAAGCTGCAACATGTGAACAACCTACTCTTTGAGAAGTTCTTCACACAATTTCGACAGGTTGAGGAAGCTTCTCACAGATTCAAATGGAGCTTTTTGGTCCTTTCGCTAGGTTCTCAGATCTCTTCGATAGGTTTCGATAGGATGAGCCATCTCTTACGCTTCAGCATTCTCTGCCCCTTTGTCTAGAGCATTCGACAGGTTGGGAAAGCTTTTTGATAGGTTCAGCTCTGCATGCCAGCATTTCTATAGGATTGCTCTCACTCCTGTCAAAATGTTCAAGTACCTTCCGATAGGTCAGAGCTCCAGCTTCTCTCGATAGGTTCCGGCAACCATTCGATAGGTTCCCTTTACACCTCAGGCAGGCTTTCGACAGGATGATTTCTTTCTTTCTCTCAGCTGCTCGATAGGTTCTTGGATCCTATCGAACTTCTCAATCCTCACGAATTCTTCCTTTCTTTGTCTTCAGATCCTATTGAAACCCTTCCATCTGCACGAATTCCTCCATTTTTAGCCCTCAGCTCCTATCGAAGCCTTCAGATAACCTCTCGATAGGATGCTTTCTGCCTGCTTTTACTTCCTTAACGCTGCCCTAGTGTTGCCACACGCCTTAAGTGGTCATCGGTGTGTAGCCCTCTTACGTGCCATTGTTGGGTCTGCACTGTGTTGAGAGATGGACTTCTTTGTTCAGCATTTTTGAGTGATTTTCTGCACTATTCCTACCTTTTATTACTATCTATAAAATAGACTCAATAGGTGTTTATTAGTGTGCTCACAGGTCCATCAAAGGTCAAGTTAAGGGGTGAAAACTGGTATTTTTCACTACTTAACACACCCCTAAACCTAAGCTTTTCTAGTCCCTGAGCAAAGGAAAAACAAAGAAAATTAAAATGCCACTTTCGTAGGAATCACGGATGCATTTAGCATATCCAAGCCTTTTAAGCCCCTAGGTGATCCCTAGTGGAGGAGTGAAGTCTCCTGAGGGTTTTTAGTGAAGGTAGCCACAAACTTCTCCAATAAAATCAGTTAATACTTATGCAGTATGCTAAAATAGAGTTTAAGTAAATAAAATAAGTTCCACACCATGTACCTTCAATTTTAAAAGATTGTTAGCATAAAAATCATCAGTTCAAAACATGAAATTCTGCTATAATTCCTCCATCATCAATCAGTTCATGTCAAGGCCTTTCTCCTAAAAATTTATGTAGAGCTCACCATTCACTTAAGAATTCTGTTTTTATACTACCCCCATCAAATTAGATTTCAGACCCAAGTCTCACCAGGGCTGTTCACTCATAATAAAAATAGAAGGGTGCATCATTTCACACAGCTCAAGAGCAATTATAGCCCTCAAATAGGTTTGTACGCATGAGCATAGGCATTGCTTTAATTTATGAAATTTTCTAATTCTTTGCACCATAGATCAAACAAATCTTCATCTCCACATGACAGCTCAATCCATTTCAGATCAGCAAGGTCTTTTTATTGGGTGGAAATGTGGCTTATGGGTGAAATTTATAAAAGAATAAAGGGGTCAAAAGGATTCAAATTGAGAAATCAGTAAAGGTAAGGATGTGATTTACAACTCAGCCATCTTCGTCTCAGCACAATTTCATCTGCTCTCAGATTTGCAGTGATCAGTTTCTAATATTCTTTTTCAAAATATCAAATGAAATGACTTCTCTTACTCATTCTTTTTGTTTGATTTTTTTTTTCTTTTTTTTTTTAAATGAGTTGGAATGCCATAATATCACCAAATGTGCTTCCTTCTCTTTCAACCAAAATTTTAAACCCTGCTCCTCTAACATCACTTCTCATTTTTCCTGATTTCTCAGATTGAGGGTGAACTGAAATAGGTCAAAAGGTTTTGGGTTCAAATTTTCTAGTTTTCATCAAAGAATACTGGGATTTTTAAGGCTCAAATGGTGTGTATCAAGGGCAGTTCAAAGGTGGGACATTTTAAGCTCAAATTGTCCAAGGAATGGCCTTACTTCATGTCCTCACTGTCATGAATGATGTTAAGTTGTTTCAACTTGGATTTGCCTAACTTCTAGTGATCGAAACTAGATCCAATCAGTCCTTAGAGCAGAAAATTTTGCCAAGACACTCTTCAAAGAAAATTTTTCAGGCCCAAATCTCACCGGGTATGGCCTTCCATCAAATTTTTTGGGGTGTATCCTTACAGTTTTCTCTCATTTCAGGTTCACTACACATAAAAATTTTCTTGAAAATTGTTGACATTTGCTTCATGAAGACTGTTAGACTACAGCTTATTTCAGTTTTAAAAAGTTTTTAATTTCCTCTTTTTCCAAAAATATCAGGTGGGAAATCCCTTTATTTTCAAAACCCTTTTTAACATAGCTGCACTAGCATTAACTCATTTCATTGGCACACCTGCCATACCCCTAAGCCTAAACTAAATAGTGTCCTCACTGGTGGGAGCATGGAAGTACACAGAAAGGGAAAACGCAAAAAGAAATGACTATTTAATCAGCAAAAATATGTACAAAGGGTAAAACAGAAAAACTACACTATATTTATTTACATGCATCATCAGGCCAATCATATAAATCTTGCTGATTTTTCAAATCGTCCATTGATAAAGGAGTTTTGCGTTGTGGTTGGGACTTCTTGGTGGACTACTTAGGGGCCTCAGACTGGGCAGCAGATTTCATACTTTTCTTAGCAGAGGCAGCAAGAGGAATGGACCAATCATCTGAATCAGAATCAGATGGGAAGAGGGCAGTAGGATTGAGTCCAAGGGCAGCAGCAACCAGTCTTCTTTCTTCCTTGGAGAGTAGAGTGGAGGAGGTGTCATGTGGGGACCTGATCGGTGCTGAAATATGACTATATTTCACACTTTAAATCCTACATTTAGCTGTTCAATGAAAGCATCTGATGGTTGTTGTGAGGTTTTGATGTTTACAGGTGTTTCTGACAGTTAGATCGTTCAAGTGCATAAAAGAAGGAAATTAAAGGCTATAAAAGAGCGATGGACAAAAAGGTCCAAAGGAGCATTGAAAGCCATAAAGAGAATCAACTTCCATCAAGAAAGGGAAGACTTTGCATTGAAGAGTCAATCGATTGAGGCATTATTGTCAATCGATTGACAGGTGGAGTAAAATTCAACCCTGGCAAGACAATCGATTGAGACATGAAGGCGTAAGTGCCCTAAGGGAATTGAATTAAAGTCAATCGATTGAGACTTCTGTCTCAATCGATTGAGGCAATTAGGGTTAGGTGTGTTCGGCCATTATAAAAGAGAGGTTAGAGTTTTTTTTGGAAGGGGGAGAGAGTTTTTAGTTTTTGAGACAAATTTGTAATAATTAGAGACTTTTGTAGAGGGTTTTCTTAGAGTAATAAAATTGTATTGAGATTTTCCGAGAATATTTTTTTTATTTTACACCTTCTTTGCTCTTTACTTTGGGAATGGTTTTAAATGAAATTGAAGATCTTGCACCAAGGATGAGAGGCTAAAGGCTATAGATCAAGGAGGATGCGATCCCCAGATAAGTACCTATATTTTATGTTTAATGCCATAGTTTGATAATTTCATCATCAAATCGTCTTTCTCAAAGTGTAGTGATCATGTTTTTAGTGTTTTGTTCTAAAATACCATGAGATACGCTATGCTTTTCACATGATTCATACCGCATTAGGTGAGTCATTGTTTTTAGATAGGGTATGCCGTTAATGATCATGCTTAATTACTAGTCATGTTTCTCTTAGAATGATGGTGTGTTTGATGTTAATAAAATTGTGGGTTTAAAAATAGAAAAGGGTATAACTGGGTAGCAAATTCTTGATCTTGTTTTTAAAATTTGTTCTTAGATTTCTCATTACATAATTTTAGATTAATTTATTTTCTTTCTTGCAATTAGAAAAGTGTTAATTTTGGTAAAAATTAAATCGCTTTAGTACTTCCTCGGGATATTTTCTAAATCTCTAGGAAGAAGTGATTAAAATTTCAGATTTCGTGGGTTCGACATTGTTCTTGCCTTTACTAGAACAGATCTTGTACACTTGTAAGGGTTAATTTAAAATCGATCAAGTTTTTATACGGGGAAATCGCAAATTTTGAGTAAATTCCGATTAGAGATTTTTTTTTTGTTTTTATAACAGTCAATCGATTGAGACTTGTTTCTCAATCGATTGAGGTTGTGTGTTGTTGGCAATAATTGTGCCTCAATCGATTGACTCAACTCTGTCAATCGATTGACAAACTTGAAAAAAAAAAAAAAAATTTCTTTCCCTAATTTTCTTTCTTAGATTAGATTTTGTGATTTTCTTTAGGAAGTTTAGGGTTTTTAGAAGTTCTTAGTTTAGAAGTTTTTTTTTTTATTATTTTCCACTTTTAGAAATTTTAGGATTTTCTAAAAATTGATTATTCAGTTTTTTTTTTAGGAAATTTATATTTTTAGGAAATTTATATTTTTAGTTTAGAAGTTTTCTTTTAGGAAAGATTTTCTAGGTTTTTAATTTCTAATTTCTAATTTTCGAATTTAGATTTTATTTTTATTTTTCTGAATTTTAATTTTTTTTAAAAAAAAAAAAAAAAAAATTTAAAAAAAAAAAATAATAATAAAAATAAAAATAAAAAAATAAAAATAAAAATAAAAATAAAAATAAATTTCCTGAGTGGTTTTCTTTCCTTTTTCTTCTTACTTTGCTCTCTGTTCATAGCAGCATTCAATCGATTGAAGCTCCTTTCTCAATCGATTGATATTGAGCTACTTTCTGTGTGCTCTCTACTCTTTTCTCAATCGATTGACATTCCTATGTCAATCAATTGACAGAACTCTTGTGTGTTTTAATCTTTGAACCTCAATCGATTGAGAGAAGCCTCTCAATCGATTGACTGACAAAGTCTTTTTCTGATATTCTGTTTGCTTTCTGACTCTTGGAACCTCAATCGATTGAGAGCATCCCCTCAATCGATTGAATGTCATTTGTGTGAAATTTTATGCTCACAATCTATTGAGACCACTGCCTCAATCGATTGAGTCTGCTGAGGACTTATTTTGGGTTCTTCAAACCTTTGATTTTGTGGTGTGGTGTATGAGCTTTACTCGTTCTCATCACCCACATTTGCTACCGCTTAATCCGAAAATCGAACGATCTTTATGCGAGACAATCAGAGAATCCAAAGGAATCGAGATCCTCCCATCGATACCATGGCGATCAAGAGCAAGAAATGAATGAAAACAACAACCGAATGGCAACAATATAAATAATGGAAATAATGGGAACAATAATTACTATGGGGACCTAGAACACTTGAATACTATAATGATCCCGGTTTTTACGAGGATCGAGGTATCATGCATGCTCCCATTCCAGTGGAACCATTATGAATTCAAATCATGATTCAAATGCTACCAATATTCCATGGTTTGGCAAACGAAAATCCGACGCTCATCCGAACGAGTTCACTGGGTATGCAAAATATTCAGAGTCCACAATGTTATGGCATGAGATAGCAAGTTCGACTCTTTCCGCTCTCTTTAAGAGACAAGGCAAAAACTTGGTTCTATTCTTTAGAACCGCAATCTATTCGAGTGCCGAGCTACATCGCCGCCTCAAAAGTATTTTCCCATGACTAAAGCCATAGAGATGCGTCAAAAAGATCCTTTTCTTTCCCAACGACTACAGAGACATTCCATGAATGTTGGGAACGCTTTTAAGGAGTTGATCGAAGTTGCCCTAACCATCACGTTCCAAGGTGGCAACAAGTCCAAAGTTTTTACAATGGACTGATTCCTGAAGAAAGACGCATGGTTGATGCATCTTGCGGTGGATCTTGTGCCACGAAAGAGGTCGATGAGTTGTGGGCATTGTTTGAGAAATTGTATCAAACCTCGATACAAAGTGAGACACTGGGGCGAACCACTTTGGACTTAGCACCTAAATCTCATGTGTTGACCAAAGACGGATTGTATGAGGTCAACAATAATAACTCTGATCTATCAACCAAGGTTGATATGTCATTCAAACAGATGAACATGTTGTTAGTCGCAACCAAGCAAGCTAAAGTTCCCCGTCACCCCCATCAGATGCTCAATTTGTGAACACCTGTGTCATATGGCTAATGAGTGCCCAACTACCTTGACATTCCTTCCTGATGAATCAACTCTTCCAGAGCAGATAAATGTCACTCAATCTTATCAGCAGCAAGGTAGAAACGTGTACTCAAATACCTACAACCCAGAGTGGAAAAATCACCCCAACTTAGGATGGGGTGGATCAAACCAAACCGTCAGTCAACCAGCAATACCGAGCCAATCCTATGAGTGGACAACAAGCGTTTCCACAAAATTTTCAAAGAAAATTTCCGTCCACAACAAAATTTTCAGCAGAATTCTAATTTTCACCAGAATTCTAACTTTCAGCAGAATGCTCCATATTCTCATCCAAATTCTGATTTCCGGAAAAATCAGAATTTCAATCAGAATCCTAATCAATCTCATACAAGCGCTTCAAAGGATTCTCGATCCGAAGAAAAGGTGATGCAGATGCAATCTTTTCAATGATGATAATCACCAAGTCACCAATTGGCAAATCAACCGAGTCGACGAGAGGAGGGTAAGCTTCACCAACCCATCAACAATCCTCGCGACCAAGCATCATCTGATGAAGGACCATTAAATAGTCAACAGTTGAAAGCTGTTACTGTGTTGAGAAGTGGACGGGAAGTTCATAAGCAAGTGGAGATGCCTGTGGAAGCAGAGGAGGAAAGTGAAGCAGACAAAGAGCAGGAAGCAGAGAAAGAGAAAGAGTCAGCGAGAAGAGCGGAGAAAGAGAAAAGAAAAGAGAAAGAGGAAGAGAAAAGAAGAGAGAAGGGAAAAGAAAAGGTGATAGAGGATGAGTCTCCCTCAACTGTCCAACAAGGACAAGATGAAGATTCAGAAGGGGAACCCGCACCTTTTGTCCCAAAGGCACCATTTCCTCAATGCCTAACTCCTCCATCAAGAATGGGAAAGGGACCAACAAAAATGGAAGATATTTTCGAAACATTTAAGCAAGTAAAGATAAACCTTCCATTGCTTGAAACGATCAAGCAAGTGCCTGAGTATGCAAAATTTTTCAAAGATTTATGCACTCGGAAGAGAAAGGCACGTAATCATGTTTCGAGGAAAGTGTTCTTGACTAATCAAGTCAGTTCCATATTGCAATTGGAAACCCCACCAAAACTAAAAGACCACGAGTGCCTCTTGTTCCATGTGTCATTGGTGGGCAACCATTGGGAAAGCGTTATTGGATTTGGGAGCCAGCAGTTAATTTAATCCCATATTCATTGTACGAGAAACTCGGATTTGGGTGAATTGAGACCACAACGGTCACATCAAGAATCGCAGATAGATCAGAAAGACGACCGAGGGGCGTTATTGAGGATGTCTTGGTTGGAATAGATAAGTTTGTCTTTCCAGTGGATTTTGTTGTTTTGGACATGGACACACCTGTTAAGTCACTTAATCAAGTCCCCATCATCCTTGGACGTCCGTTTCTCGCTACTGTCAACGCTTGCACTAATTGTCGAACGGGAGTCATGGACGTTTCTTTTGGAAACATGAAGGTTCGATTGAATATCTTCCATGCGATGAACCATTTCCCAAACGAGGATGAGGTCGACTGTTTTTACATCGATCAGATAGATGAAGTGGTGGATGAGGCATTACCTTCAATGCTTACCAAAGAGGAATTTGAAAATGCTTTGTTGGCCATCTATGAAGAGAAAGGATCGGAAGAGAAGCAGTCCGACGAGATAGAGTCTAGCTCATCATGCCAGGATGATCACTTAGATGCGAGTGTGCTTGCGATAGAATCTTTACCTGTTGAGGTGAAGGAAGTGCTGCCTCCATCACTTGAGCAGCCACCAATTGTGGAATTGAAACAATTGCCAGAGTCCCTTAAATATGCTTTTCTGGGACCTCGTGAAACACTTCCAGTAATAATCTCATCCACGTTGTCGGCAGAACAAGAAAAAGAGTTGTTGAAGGTGCTGAAAGAGCACAAGGAAGCTATCGGTTGGACTTTCACTGATCTCAAAGGGATTGACCCATCGGTATGTATGCATAAAATACATTTGGAAGATGAGAGTAAACCTTCAAGGGAACCACAGAGGCGACTTAATCCAAACATGCAAGAAGTCGTTCTAAAAGAAGTCATTAAACTCCTTGATGCTGGAATCATCTATCCGATTTCTGATAGTGAATGGGTTAGTCCAGTCCAAATAGTTCTGAAAAAGTCCGGAATCACTGTGAAGGAAACTGCTGAAGGAGAATTGGTCCCCACTCGAGAAACTACTGGATGGCGTGTCTGCATTGACTATCGAAAATTAAACACCGCCACCAGAAAGGATCATTTTCTCCTTCCGTTCATTGATCAAATCCTTGAGAAGTTAGCTGGGCAAGAGTTTTACTGTTTTCTTGATGGGTATTCGGGATACAATCAGGTGCTTGTCTACCCAGCTGATCAAGAAAAGACAACGTTCATATGCCCTTATGGTACGTTTGCATACCGCAGGATGCCATTCGGCCTATGTAATGCCCCGGCCACATTTCAACGATGTATGTTGGCCATATTTTCAGATATGATCGACAAATTCATTGAAGTATTCATGGTCGACTTCTCGGTTTTTGGGAGAACCTTTGATTCTTGTTTGAATCATCTTTCACAAGTGCTGCAATGTTGTGTTGACTCCAAACTTGTTCTTAGCTGGGAGAAGAGCCATTTTATGGTTAAACAAGGGATTGTTCTGGGGCACATTGTTTCACAGAAAGGAATCGAGGTGGATAGAGCAAAAGTTGATCTAATTGCTAACTTGCCACCACCCAACAGTGTTCGAAAAATTCGATCATTTTTGGGTCATGCAGGATTTTATAGAAGGTTCATTAAGGATTTCAGCAAGGTGGCTAAACCATTGTGCATCTTGCTTGGCAAAGAGGTTCCTTTTGAATTTACTGAGGACTGCATGCAAGCATTTTTAAAATTGCGCGAGCTCTTATCCAATGCACCCATCATCCAGCCACCAGATTATTCTCTCCCATTCGAACTCATGTGTGATGCATCTGATTACATAATTGGAGTCCCTAGGCAGAGGGTGAATAAATTACCTCACGTAATTTATTATGCTAGCAAGTCATTAATTGATGCCCAACTCAATTACACCACCACCGAGAAAGAATTATTAGGCCGTGGTGTATGCTCGGACAAGTTTCGCTTCCTATTTGCTTGGATCGAAAATAGTGGTCTTTCGGACCATTCCGCTCGAAATATCTTCTAGCAAAGAAGGATACTAAACCGAGATTAATCCGCTTGGATCCTTCTCGCTCCAAGAGTTCAATTTCGAGATTAAGGATAAGAAGGGGTTGAGAACGTGGTCGATCATTTGTCGAGAATTCTACCAAGAATCGCAATACACGAGACCATCCGTGACACGCTTCCGGATGAACATTTGATAGCAATTGATGTAGCGTGTGCAAAGGTTCCATGGTTTGAGAACATTGTGAATTATCGTTATCGCGTAATCCCCACCGAGTGGGTAAGAATGATAAGAATCTCTTTTCTCCCAAATAAAATACTATTTTGGGATGAACCATGTCTGCTCAAATTTCGCCAGATCGATCATCCGGAGATGTGTACCAAGAGGAGCAAATGAGCGCCCTACACTTGTGTCATCTTTGGGCGTATGCCATTTCGAGGACGTAAGACCGCCAGAAAATCCTTCAAAGCGATTCTATCGGCCCTCCATCTTCGTGACGCTCAATTTTGCAAGGAATGCCGACGATGTCAACTTGGCAATATTTCAAACGGAATATGATGCCCCTTAATCCAATTTCGATTGTTGAAATTTTTGATGTTTGGGGATTGACTTTATGGGTCCTTTTCCCCATCCTTTGGGTTTTCATATATTCTAGTGGTCATTGATTATGTCTCAAATGGATAGAAGTCTGTGGCAACCCGATCGAATGATCATAAGGTTGTGGTCAAATTCCTCGAGAGAAAATGTGTTCAACCGATTCGGGATTCCAAGAGCAATCATCGATGGCGGTTCGCATTTTGTAATAGCCATTTGCCACCTTAATGAAGAAGTACGGCACACTCACAAAGTTACTCTGCACCATCCATGAGACTAGCGGTCAGGTGGAAGTGTCTAATCGGGAAATTAAGCGAATTCTAGAAAAAATGGTCCGCCCGGATAGAAAAGATTGGTCAAACCGGCTCTCAGAGGCTCTGTGGGCCTATCGGACCGCATTCAAGACTCCGATTGAAATGTCTCCGTTTTGAATTGTTTACGGGAAAGCTTGCCATCTTCCTGTCGAAGTGGAGCATAAAGCATTCTGGGCGATAAAAAGATTTAATTCTGACATGCAAGCAGCCGGGTCGCATCGCCAATTGCAATTGAATGAATTGGAGGAATTACGCTACGAAGCGTATGAGAATTCGAAGATGTCCAAAGAAAGGTACAAAAAGCTGCATGATGCGTCCATTTCTCGGAAAGACTTTCACGTTGGCCAAAAAGTTTGGTTATTCAATTCCCGACTGAAGCTCCACCCGGGAAAATTAAAATCTCGATGGGAAGGCCCATTTCAGGTAGTGTCCATTAGTGCGCATGGTGCCATTGAAATTCAGAGCCTTGTTGACAATCGCATTTGTAAAGTTAATGGGCAAAGACTCAAACCAATGTTTGAGCCGGTCCCCCAGTTTAAGATTGAGGCGATGCACCTCCGTGATCCTGAGGATTGATCACTGAAAGGTCGAGCTGTCGACATGTAAACTCAGCGCTTCCTGGGAGGCACCCCAGTTGTTTTATTTATTTTATATGTGTCTTTCCATGTTGTTGTTCTTTTTAGTTTAGTCTTATTTTTCTGAAAAAAAAAAAAAAAAAAAAAAAAAAAAAAAGGAGTCCACAGTCAATCGATTGACTGTGATTCCTCAATCGATTGACTGTGATTCCTCAATCGATTGACGGTTCTGTGTCAATCGATTGAGCTTCATCATCATTTTTCCAGTCTTTTGTCTCAATCGATTGAGAAATTGGCCTCAATCGATTGACATTTTAAGAGTTTGTGCATTTGTGTTGGAATTTGGACAGCCACCCGACAACTCTTGTCATGGCAGCTTACTTCTTGGGTTGGGCATTGACCCTTTAATGCCTTACGTTTCCAAGGACACCAACCGACGCTATTTTGTTCTCACAACTATTCCTCAATCGATTGACACCTTAGCGTCAATCGATTGACCTTCAATAGTGGAGTAATGGCAAGAGCCACATCTCCCAGGCAGTGCCACGTTGCCGCTCCACCCACGCATGACGTAAGTCCATGCATCCTCAATCGATTGAGCATTAAGCCTCAATCGATTGAGGCTCACACTATATATATAGTACTCCCCACCCGTGGAGTCCTCATTCGAAATCCAGCCAACTTGTCACGCCGCTATCTTTGCTCCTCCTTGTTTTGATCAAATGGCTGCCCTTATCCGACCACCGCGCCCGGCCAATGATCCGATGCGCATCCCTAATGAGCATTATATCGATCGCCAATTCCAAACGGAAAATTTCTTCGACTTGGTGAAATACCGGAACATCGCGGAATGCGCATGGTCGATCGAATTCATCGAGGCCCTCCGCTTGGAAATGCTGCTGACCCCACCACCCATCGACGTAGCCCCGCGCATCATTCGGCTATTCTATCAAAAGATGGTGTGGGTGCCCGAGACCCTCTCCCCAACCGGCTTGCCGTTCATCACCATCGAGATCGATAACTGGCAATATAACCTCCATGCCGCTGATCTCGCCCGTGCTTTTAATTTCTACGAGGCTCGTCCCGTGAACCACCACCTTCCTCCGGCTATCGAGCGTAGCCAAGATGATATGATCGCCGATATGTGTGGTGATGTGGGGACCGGTCCCACCACTGTTGTGTTGCCCATGGATATCCTCTTTTGGGATATCGTTATGGCCAATAACCTTCTGCCACATGGCATAAAGTCCGAGAGGACTTTGGGTTGGGTAAAGGCGCTCTACGTGGCACACACCAATACTTGGTTTGATGCGCCTGGGTTGATGCTCGCGGAGATGTACCGCTGCCATAGTGATATCGCCGGCGCCGCCGTACCCGCCAAGCGTGCTGCGATTCTCCTACACTTCCCACACTATGTGATGCACCTTCTGGATCACCTTGGCTGCCCCATCTATGACGATGAGGTGATGGGTGACATGCAATTTTACCAATATGGTGTGAATGTTTGGGTCAAGAGTATCAAGGCGATCATCCGCGTGCAATCCGCCCCGGTTGAGGATGCTCCTCCTCCTCCTCCCCGTCCAAACCCCGCACAGCGCCAACGTGGCGGTGTTAGGCGACCTCGTCCTGAAGAGGTCCCCGATTTTGATGCTGAGGCGGCTGTTGCTCGCCTCGAGGTGCGGATGGATGGGCTGAATGCACGGCTCGGTGGTGTGGATAGGCGGTCCCGATTTCAAACCGCTCTCCTTATGCGGATGGCTCGCGAGTCATTCCCGAGTCGTGCCGACCATTTCATCGACGCCGCGAGAGCGGCAATGAACGAGGAGCGGGAACCAGAAAATGAGGATGATGATGATGTCTACTGATTGTCTTGTGTTGTTTTGTTTTGGAGTTTTTCTGTTTTGTGTTTATTTTGTTTTTTGTTTGATATGTCGGATCAGTGTATGCATGCAAGCATCTATGATAACATTTTCTTTGTTTTGGCATATTTGTGGTTGGTTTCGAGCTCTCAGTCAATCGATTGAGATCTCTCTCTCAATCGATTGAGCTCCCTCATGCTCCCCTATATTTTCCTCAGTCAATCGATTGAGAATTCTGTCTCAATCGATTGACTGATGCACCTAATTTTGGGAAGTCCTGTTTTTGACCTTTATTTTTAGTATGGTTTATCAATCGATTGACATTTATGTGCCAATCGATTGAAACTTGCTTGGTCAACCAGTCAACCCATGCTGGAATAGGAAAGTTTCTCCAAATATTTGATTTGGAGATCGGATTTAATTTTCCACCAGCCCATATCTTTGACCTCTCTTGTCAATCGATTGACACCAACATGTCAATCGATTGACTGTTACTTCTTTCTAAAAATTCTTCATGCACCGACTGTCCGAAATTTCTTTCTTTCAAGTGTCCTTCTTTTAGGATCTTTTCAGCTATTTAGGGCACTTGCTAGGTCCTCCTCTTAGTCCCAATTTTCAGTATCCGTCCCCACCTTGTCGCCATGTCTTCCATCCGTCCTCGTACTCGAGCCGCAGTCCAACGGTTAATGGAGCCCGCACGCAAACGTGCCCGATACAACGCTCCACCGCCACCATTCGATTGGTCCACCCATGCCATCCTCCACCTTGATGAAGAATCTGTTTCATCCCCCGTACTCACCACCCCTACCCCACCCTTATCACCACCTCGGGCACCAATCCCACCCGTCGGCGCGGTTGGAATTTCTGAAGAAATGTGGCGCTACGCTTTTCCGAAGCCGCGGGGAGGAATTTCTACCATGGAGGACTAGAGGATTTGTTTTCGGTTTTTAGGATCTAATTTTACATGTCTTTAGGGTAGGGTTGTTTTTCTTTGTTTTCGTTGTTTCGGTTCGGTTTGTTTTTTTATTTTCGTTTTGGTTACGTTTGTTTAAGTTTTGCGTCACGATTAACTTTTGCTTTAGTTTGTAATAATTTTCTTTTTAATAAAAATTTAGTTTCGTATTTGTGTTTTTTTCTCTTTCACTTGCTCGGTTGTTTTGTCCTTTGATTGCATAGAACAAGTTTAGGGGAGGCCTTCTTCCCTTTCTCCGCATCATCACCAATGAGGACATTGGCCAGTTCAGGTTTGGGGGGGTAATTGGTTGTTTTAAAAAAAAAAAAAAAAAAAAAAAAAAAACAAATAACTTTTTAGCAGTTCTCGGATTTTTGAATGCTTATCAATCAATCGATTGAGACTACTGTCTCAATCGATCAACTGATAAACATAAAAGGGTATAGGAATTTGTGGCTCAGTCAATCGATTGAGTCCAATCTGTCAATCGATTGAGTCCAATCTGTCAATCGATTGAGAATTTGATCTTAATCGATTAACTGATGGTTGGCAAATGCTGTAATTTAATTGATTATTCATATTATTTGAGCATGAAGATTCTTCCTGAATTTCTTTAAACAATGCTATCATACTATGGTTATTTTATGAGTGCCCATAAGGTGTAGATATTGAACATTAATGATCATGAATCATGCTTAAAAATAATTGTTTTCATCACTCGCTTTCAATCTCAAAATCGGAGGATTAAGTGTGTAACATGGAATCTTAAAGATCACAAAGAAAGACTAAAACCTTGAAAGTTTTTGAAACACTTGTCCTCGTTCTTGATGAGTGCTGAAATAAATTCGGAGTATCCTTGAAATTCTTGTTCCAATTGTTAAATCTCATTCCGATTACTTTGATTTGTGATTTTATGTGTGTTATAACATTACACTAGAAATCATTGTGTACTAACTCAAGGCAAATAGGCGTATTTTACCATCATGAAAGGAAATGATCTAAGGCCATCATTGGTTCGTCTGTGCTTAAAATGTCCCACCTCATAAATTTATCCTTCTAGTACACCTTTGAGCTTATTGGAAAATTTACCTTTATACATTCTTTGTTAAGCTGCAATAACCTTTAACCCCTTACCGCTTCTGCAAATTCAGCTTGCCCTTACTTATTTCTGAGAAATTAGGAACAAGGGATGAAAATGAGTGAAAAGAGAGTAAGTGGGGATTATATGTGTTGTAGTGTGTACTGAAAAAAAAAAAAAAAAAAAAAGGGGAAAAAGGAAATTGTAAAAACAATGAACAATATGAGGTGCTTCAAAAAGAATGGTGAGAGACTAGAAAAGAAAAAGAATAGAAATACAAAATCAGAAGTTGTTTCTTTTCCAATTTCTCAGAAATTTTTGAATCCATCTTTCCTTTCTTTTCTTAACCTTAACCCGAGCCCCATTACAACCTTAGAAAAGACCTTTTTGATCCAATCATGAGTGATGAAATGCCTTGTGGAGAGTAAGTACATAATTGTCTATGGTGCTTGATATATGCATGTTTAAAATACAGATATCTTTCTTAATGAAATTTCCCTTATAATTCTTTGATACACCGTCTTTCTTTAAATTTGTGAGATTTTCTTCTAATTGTGTTGCAATTCCATCTAATAATAATAATAAAAACTCATTCATCGGGAGTGATTTCATTCTGAGTGTATACCCATGGTGAGGATTGGAGTTTAGACATGTGATCTAAAAGTTCCAGTTTAAGCTTTTCCTCTGACATAAGAACTTTGGGCAGTGATGATCTCATGACATTGAGGCATGAAATATGAACATTAGAAATGCAGGTCCAGAATGTGGCATAAATGGAATGAACATGGTTAGATGTATTCTAAAAAGATTCTTCAGGGGCATCTAATTGTTAAAGGACATGATTAATCAATTCTGAAATTCCGATAGCCTTGAAGTTTGTAGGTACCTTCACTGAAAACCTTCAGGAGACACAACTCCTCCACTAGGGATCACCTAGGGGTTTAAAGGCTTGTTGCACATGCTAAGTGCAATCGTGTTCCCTACGAAAGTGGCATTTAAATTTTTAGGATGTTAGTTTTATTTGCGTTTTATAAGTTTATCATTCTCTTTGCTCGAGGACTAGCAAAGTGTAGGTTTGGGGGTGTGATCGGTGCTGAAATATGACTATATTTCACACTTTAAATCCTACATTTAGCTATTCAATGAAAGCAACTGATGGTTGTTGTGAGGTTTTGATGTTTACAGGTGTTTCTGACAGTTAGATCGTTCAAGTGCATAAAAGAAGGAAATTAAAGGCTATAAAAGAGCGATGGACAAAAAGGTCCAAAGGAGCATTGAAAGCCATAAAGAGAATCAACTTCCATCAAGAAAGGGAAGACTTTGCATTGAAGAGTCAATCGATTGAGGCATTATTATCAATCGATTGACAGGTGGAGTAAAATTCAACCCTGGCAAGACAATCGATTGAGACATGACATTCAATCGATTGAGACATGAAGGCAGAAGTGCCCTAAGGGAATTCGAACTAAAAGTCAATCGATTGAGACTTCTGTCTCAATCGATTGAGGCAATTAGGGTTAGGTGTGTTCGGCCATTATAAAAGAGAGGTTAGAGTTTTTTTTGGAAGGGGGAGAGAGTTTTTAGTTTTTGAGACAAATTTGTAATAATTAGAGACTTTTGTAGAGGGTTTTCTTAGAGTAATAAAATTGTATTGAGATTTTCCGAGAAATTTTTTTTTATTTTACACCTTCTTTGCTCTTTACTTTGGGAATGGTTTTAAATGAAATTGAAGATCTTGCACCAAGGATGAGAGGCTAAAGGCTGTAGATCAAGGAGGATGCGATCCCCAGATAAGTACCTATATTTTATGTTTAATGCCATTGTTTGATAATTTCATCATCAAATCGTCTTTCTCAAAGTGTAGTGATCATGTTTTTAGTATTTTGTTCTAAAATACCATGAGATACGCTATGCTTTTCACATGATTCATACCGCGATTAGGTTGAGTCATTGTTTTTAGATAGGGTATGCCGGGTTAATGATCATGCTTAATTACTAGTCATGTTTCTCTTAGAATGATGGTGTGTTTGATGTTAATAAAATTGTGGGTTTAAAAATAGAAAAGGGTATAAATCTGGGGTAGCAAATTCCTTGATCTTGTTTTTAAAATTTGTTCTTAGATTTCTCATTACATAATTTTTAGATTAATTTATTTTCTTTCTTGCAATTAGAAAAAGTGTTAATTTTTGGTAAAAATTAAATCTGCCCCTTGGTACTTCCTCGGGGATATTTTCTAAATCTCTAGGAAGAAGTGATTAAAATTTCAGATTTCCCTGTGGGTTCGACACCCTTGTTCTTGCCTTACTAGAACAGATCTTGTACACTTGCAAGGGTTAATTTAAAATCGATCAGGACCTTGTGGGGGCTACCTCCTCAGACTGGGTACGTTGCTTCCCTTTTTTGTGAGCAGAAGCAGGGGATGCATTTTTCGTTGCAGTGACCTTCCTCTTTGTAAAAGTCCTCTTAGGTTTTGGAGGTGTAGGTTGTACAGGAGGAGGAACTTGGGATGGAGGAGGGAGAACAACTACAGGTTGTAGAGGAGTAGGCTGAGTGGAAGAAGGTGGACAAGGTTGGGTGGGGGTAGGATTGTCGGAGGGGCTGAAGCAAGAGGAGCTGGTTGATAAGGTTGAGAAGTCATCAAGGCAATCCTTCTCTCTGGCATTTCAATTTTTTTCCCAGCATGGAGTTGAGTGGTCTCAGCGAGTTCCTGAGTGGCCTTAATGACATCCCTGGCATTGGCTAATTGTTTTTGAAGTTTGTTAGCATCCTTCTTTTCAAACTCGGCAATACGAGTCTGAGCCTCAGCAATGAGTTTGGCCGACTGATAACGAGTGAGGATTTCCTTCCATCCTTCAGAAATGTCACGCAGCTGGATCCTCTGCTCCAATTCTAGGAGCGCAATCCTTTCCTCATAAGAGACCTCCAGGGAAACACGGAGGGCTGCCATATTACTCAAGACATCTCTACGGATGAAGGGGTTGTCCCTCATTACATACAGTAGGGTGAGGGAAGGGGGAATGTAGATGTGGGACCTGGGGATAATGGGCAAGGAAGGGGGTGGAGGAAACTAAATCCTGACAAAGCTCTGTTTGGGTGGAGGCCTCTGTGAATATAGGAGGAACTAGAGTGGGTGAATGGGTGATGGGTGACACAGCAGCTGCAGTAGCTACTACTGCTGGGGTGGAAGGAGTAAAGGATGGTGAGGAAGGATGTATGGGAAAAGGTGGAGCTGCTACCTCCACAGACTGGGTAGCTGCTGTGGGAGGTGAAACAATAGGGGAAGACGGAGGAGATAAATGGAGAGGTGAAGGAACCAGGGAGAGTGGAGAAGTGTGAGAGGGTTGGGGAGCTGGAGAGGGTGGACTAAGTGTGGACTAAATGGATTGAAGGCAGGAGCTCATGTGGGCTTGGTTGTCGGTATTGATTGTCAATTGAGTTTGAATGGACTGTAAGAGGGAGAGAATTTGGGTGAAAGTGTCAGGCAAGGTTGGGGTGGAGGGGATAGGTGTTTGGATGGGATGGAAAGGAGAAGAAGGTACATGGTTAAAATGAGGGGGAGTGGGGTGTGGGGAGTCAGGAAGTGGGGTGTACTCATGAGAAACATCCTCCACAGTTGAAGTCAAGAGGGCAGTGAACCCAGTGGTGGTGAATTGGTCCACACTCTGTGTATGTAGAAGGGATTGAGGGGGGGAGGAATCAGAAATGGGTTGGGTAATGGGTGGAGAAGACCTAGTAGGGGTGGGCTCCGAGAATGTAGGAGGTGCAAGGACTTCAGGTTGGAAGACCTGAGTGGTGGGTGAAAGTAAAACAGGTTCAGAGGTGGGTGGAAAGAGATCTATTGTAAGAGGGACAGATACAAAGGGAAAAAGCAACGTGGGTGGAGGTGTGGGTAATGGGACAGGTAGGGTAGGTGAAGGGATGGATGGTAGTATCACAGCAGGAAGGTGTGCTGCCATGGTAGTGGCCACCTCCTCAGCCTCCTCCATTCCAGTTGACTTACTCTTCTTAATTAAGGTGAGGCTGGTGGACCATTCCCGTTTCCCATACACTTTTTTGTTCAGCTTCTCCATTGGCTCATTCCTCTTGACCACATACTTCCCAGCCTTGAGCAAGCATGTGATGAGCCTGCTAAAAGGCAGTCCCCCTCCTTTAGCAAATGCTGTCATTTCAGCACTTTGTCATTGATGTCCACCATTGTCTCAAAAATCAACTGAGGTGCACTCAAAAATTGCCCTTGTGAACAGTAGTACAAGGCATCTACAATTGGGGGCCTTCTCTCCCGTAGGTGCCCAGTGACAAGCATTTTTCCTCAAAATGGTTTCAATGAATCTGAGACTGGGTTGAAGATCTCTTCTCATCAAGGATTCACTAGATCCCACAATTCCATTCGTGAGCTCCTTAGCCATTTCTTTGAATGTAACACATTTGGGTGCTCCCTCGGACTATTGGAGTCAAATTTGTATGGAACTCCCAAAGTCATCCCAATATCCTCATTTTTCATTGTGATTTGCCAATCATCAATCAAAATCTCCAGCACAGCCTCTGTCCCAGGCACCACATTCTTTTTCAAATTCTGGTACCACAAATTAACCAACCTAGGGTACACATTCTCCTTCAAGGGCGTGGGTAGCAAACCTTCCTTCTTCAAATATTTCAGTGTCCCCTAGCACTCCCCAATGTTGGCAAGTATGCCAGATCAAAGTCTGTCTTAGGGACAAGACTCAAATTATCCACAAACTCATTGGTGGTGGTTAACACAGCTGGAAGCTAAACTGTAGGTGGTCTGTCAAGGGTGGGAAAAGGGGCCTCCGCAGCTGGAGAAACCCTCTCTAAGGGTGTTTCTACCTCAGGCTCCTGAATTTCAACATCTTTTGCTTTGTTGGCCTTAGGAGCCTTCTTAGGCGTCTCCTTAGAGAGCTTCCTCTTCACAGGTGGTCTGATAGCTGGCTTCAATTTCTTAGAGGATTTGGGGGTAGAAGCGGCTGGTCTCCGGAGTAGTTTTTCTAGGGTTCTCTCCGGCTCAGCCATTTTACTCTCAGGGCTTGCTCACTCACCAACTTGTAATGAAATTCAGAGGTTAATAATTGGAACAACAACAGATTGGCGGTGGGAAGGAAACTTTCCCTGAAACTCCTAGGGTTTTACAGATATCGCAATGCACAGCTCCAATTTCTCCAAAATTAGGTGTAAAATGCTCCTCTACGCAAGCTCAATGTATTTACGAAATGGCAGGCTGACTAACTGAAGCATCTGTGAGGATTTAGTAGAGAAGGAGGGAGGCAAAAAATGAGGAAGAGAGCTAGGGTTTTGCAGAAGGTATCGAATGGGGTGGAAATGACCTATCGTCAGGTATATAAAGGGTGAAATACGATTTCGATAGGATGAAATGGACGGTTTCGATAGGCTAATGTGTTCTATCGAAAGCTTAGCAAACAAAGTTTTCAAAAGGGATGATTCGATAGGATCCCAATAGGTAGAACCATCTTTCCAATAGGTTTAAATGGAACACGATTCATCTTTTCGATAGGTTCCTGATAGGTATCTAGAACCTATCGAAATTTTCGTTTTGCCCATTTTAACCTATCGAGAAGTTGGTTTCACCTGTTGAGAAGTCTCAGTGCTTATCGAGCCCATCAAATATCCTGTCAAAATCACCATGTGACCTAACGAAGGGTGAACTCTCAGTCTCAGCACTCAGCAGGCTTGGTTGCTGTGCTGCCATACGATTTGTTTCCATTGTGGACAAGCTTCCATTATCTCAGGACAGCTGGCAATATTGAAATGATGGCCTAGTATTTATCATGGCATTTTTTTATTGCAAAAGAACATTAATCAAAACACAAAGTAAACACCTAAAACAAAAGCAAAATATGGTACAAATGATACATACTGAACTCAGGGGCTAGCTTGGAGGATCTAAAAGGTCAACGGTCTCCTCCGGCTTATCAAATTTGTCACCTTTTATGGATCTTTTCCGTAGTAGATGTCCATCCCCTAAGTGCTGCTTTGCCTTTGTAGACCAACCATTGCCCTGCAGCAGCTGATGTGAGTTTTCAGGCACAACCTCTTCTAGTATATCAATGGAAAAGTAGGCCTCATCTAGAGGGGGTTGATGGGCTGTGTTGAACACATTCAACTTTACTTTTATGTTGCCAAAGGAGACTTCCATGACTCCTGACCTGCATTGAATGTAGGCATTAGCCGTGGCTAAAAAGGGCCTGGCTAAAATCACTGGTATGGAAGAAACACATCTGGTTGGCTCCATGTCTAGCACCAAAAAGTCAGCAGGGTAAAAGAACTTGTCAACTCCCACCAGGACATCTTCAATGACCCCCACAGGCTTCCTTTCAGATCTGTCAGCCAGTTGCAAGACCACATGTGTGGGCTTCAGCTCTCCTAAGCCCACACGATATCATCAGTATATGGCGAATTAAATTCAATCGGCTCCCAGATCTAATAAGGCTTTCTCAATTTTATGATCCCCAATGATGCAGGGGATAGTGGGGACTCTAGGGTCTTGAAGTTTTGTGGGGGTTGCAATAGACAAAATTTGCTTTACCTTTTCTGCTGAAAAGACCTTCTTAGATAAATGTATCCTAGACAGTCTTTTATGGGTGCATAGCTCCTTCAAAAACTTGGCATAGGCTGGAATTTGCTTGATTGCATCAAGTAAAGGCAAGTTGATCTTCACTTGCTTAAAAGCTTCCATCATTTCCTCTATTTTGCCTTTCCCTTTGTCGAAAGGGGAAGGTGCTTGCAATGCCTTGGGAATGACAAATGTTGGACTACTCCCTCATTTGCAGCCTTAGCCAACTGGTCATCTTTCTTTTTAAATTTTTTATTTTCTTGAGAATCCTCATTCTCTTTCTTATTCACACTGGGTTGTTCCTGATTGTCCACCATTGGTGGCTCTTGTTGTGTCCTTTCAAAAACCACTTCTTTTTCTTTTTCCAAATCTCTGACAGGCTCACAGCCCACTTGATTATCCACCAGCCTTCCACTCCTCAATATAGTAACAGATTTAGCTTCCTCATGGGTGGAGAAAACTTCACCCACTATAAATTATCTCCTTAGGTTATTCGATGGTTGGCTAGGTAGCCTCCCTTCCTCTCTCTTAGTCAAAGCATTAGACAGCTGACCAAGATGGTCTTCTATCTTTTTAATGCTTTGGCTGTGAGAGTTCACAGTTTGAGATAAGGGACTCAAATTCTGTAATGAGGCCAAAACTTGTTCCTCGAAAGAGAGTGATCTCACAGCTGGAGGGGGTGCAGGTTGTTGCACATGCTGGGTCATGGGCTGCTGGAAATGAGGCTTGGGAACATAACTTTGGTGGTAGGGTTGAGCATTTTTGTAGGGCATTGGCTGTTGTGGCTGCTGCAGCTGGTTTGGGTAGGCATCTTGTCTCCACCTCATGTTGGGGTGGTTTCTCCATTGGTACCTAGCAGCAGGCTGTTGCCCATAGGACTGGGTGATAGCCACATGCTCTAGAACAAAATCTGGAAATTAGACAGCTGAGGGGCATTCCTCAAGGGAGTGAGTGGGGGACTGGCATATAGCACATGCCTCCTCCACTCTAGCAGCCATGGGTGGCTGCATTGTTCTCATGAGCTTATCAAATCTCAATGCCAAACTGTCCACTTTCCTCTCCAAATCACTATGCACATTTACCTCATACATCTTCTCTCTGGTAGTATTCCCCTTCACCATTCTAGGAGGATCTAAATCCCTAGACAAAGTCTCCCTTTGCATGGAGTTCTCACTAATGATATCAAACAACTCCCAAGCCTCCTCAACAGTTTTGTGGAGATAAGTACCACCCCAAGAGGCATCAATGTTATCCCTATTTTTGGAGTCAATCCCTTGATAGAAACTTTGAACAAGTTGCCATTCAGGGATTTGATGATGGGGACATTTCTTCAGGAGTTCTTTGAATCTCTTCCAAGATTGGTGAAAATCCTCAGTTGGATCTTGAGCAAATGAGATAATGCCCTTCCTCAATTGGCTTGTTTTGGACATGGGGAAAAATTTGGCCAAAAATTGACATTGAAGATCACTCCAGGACTGAATACTGTTGGGAGGAAGCATGGATAACTAGGTCCTGGCTCTATCCTTTAATTAAAAAGGAAAGAGTCTCATCCTGGTTGCCTCCTCCCCCAAACCTGTGATATTGAAAGTGGTGCACAGTCCTAAGAATTCATCAATGTGTTTGTATGGATCCTCTTTGGTCAGGCATGGAATGAGGGTAGCATCTGGATTATGGAAGACTTAATTTCATAATTTCCTTGAGCAGCAGGGAATTGAATGCAAAAGGGGGAATTGTAAACCCCTGGTGCATTAAATTCCATTAGAGTTCTAGGCTGTTGTTGCTCACCCATTTTGGCAAATGCAGCTGCAACAGATGTGGGTGAAATTTGTCTAGAGCTGAGAATTCTTTCAACCTCTAGATTTAATGGACAAATCTGAGGGTTCAAAGTTCTCCTTCCAAACATACACAACTCACAATCTTACTGCAGATTAGATCTTCAAACACAATAATCTGAAATAAAAATAAATAACCAATGAATTCTAAAACAAAATCAACAGATCTAACAAATTAACAGGGGTAGAGGGAAGCAAACTTAAGAGTAGCCTCTAGCACAATGTTCTTCCTTAGCAGCGGCTCCAGATCTGATGAAATGACAACAAGAACTAGAAAACAACAAGACTTACAAAAACAGTTAGTGAAAAATCAAACAAACTATCATAGATCTATGATCTAAACTAAAACAAACTTAGATCTACCAATTTAAAAACACACCTCCCCAGCAGCGGCACCAAAAATTTGTTGGTGTTCTGCCTTGCATTCAAAAAGGGGTTTAAATTCACTCAATTCAAGGCAGATTACACACACAGACCTGCAAGTATTCAGGGCCTGTTATAGCAAGTTTTAAAAGGGTAAGTAAGGGAATGTCCACAAGGAGGTGAGTTCAAAATATGATAAATCTCCATATCTGAAAAGAGATCTGGCACCCTACCTAGTAAAAGAAAGAGGAGAGATTTTAAAGGGTTGTCACTTAGCTAAACTACAAATAAAATGCAGAATTAACTGGGATCGAATCTAGAGTTCAGACCTCATAGTTGGAAGGGATTAAAAATAGAAAATGGAGAAGAAAAGCTTGGAGTTTGGACTTACTGTAATTGGATTGAGCTGATCGTGTTACAGGGGGTTCAAAGCACACCAATCTCTCAGCTGGCTACATGCACAGCTGCAGAGTAGAAGAATCTACTATAAACCAAGAGATTTGACTGATCTTAAGGATATGATCTATCCACTTCAATGGTCATAGACCATCCTATAGACTTCATCTGACCCAAAGGTTTAAGGTTGAAGAATACAAGTGAAACCAGAGATTGAATTGATCTTAAGGCTATGGTCTTTCCACTTCAATGGTCACAGACCATCCTATAGATATCCTCCAACTCAAAGGTTTCAATCATAGAATTAAAACCACTACAAATACTGCAACTACCATGTCACAGACACATGCAATTGTAGGGATATCAGATCTAGGGAGATCAAATGGTATCCAAGAGGTCTACCAGTTAAGTGGGTGAGCTGATCAACAAACTCCTCTACACAAATCTGATTGAGCACCAAATGAAACCAAGGGAACTATAGATCTAATTAAAATAATAAAATCAATATTTACATTGCATAAAACTCACTCTACAATGAAATGCTCTCAGATCTGTAGTCTGTGCAGCAATTGACCCCCAAATAACACTCTCAACCTTACCCAATTACAGATCAAACCTCACCCCTTGCTACGCTGAGAGAGTTAGCCAACCATCGTTGAGCTAAAGGAGGGAAAACAGAATTTTGTTGGAAGCCCTAATCTCCAGAATTCGATCTCCCCGAATTATAATTGGGGATCTCATTATATAGCTTTTCCATCTCGTTTCTCCCGCCAATATTCCCTTTTAGAAGGTCCTCAGAGGTTGTTAGAGTTCTGTCAGAGCATGTGGGGTTGGTTAGGGTTTCCTAGGGCATCTTCAAGATCGTCGTGTTGGTCACCAAAGTGCCTCGGGTTGCGTGGAGTAGGTCACTAAGTTGCAGCATGCGAACAACCTACTTTCTGAAAAGTTCTTCACACAATTTTGACAGGTTGAGGAAGCTTCTGACAGGTTCAAATGGAGCTTTTTGGTCCTTTCACTAGGTTCTCAGATCTCTTCGATAGGTTCTGATAGGATGAGCCTTCTCTTACACTTCAACGTTCTCTGCCCCTTTGTCTGGAGTATTCGACAGGTTGGGAAAGCTTTTCGATAGGTTCAGCTCTGCATGCCAGCATTTTGATAGGATTGCTCTCATTCCTGTCGAAATGTTTAAGTACCTTCCGATAGGTCTAAGCTCTAGCTTCTCCATCTCGATAGGTTCAAGCAACCATCCGATAGGTTCCCTTTACACCTTAGGCAGGATGATTTCTTTCTTTCTCTCAGCTGCTCGATAGGTTCTTGGATCCTATCGAACTTCTCAATCCTCACCAATTCTTCAATTCTCTGTCTTCAGATACTATCGAAACCCTTCCATTTGCACGAATTCCTCCATTTTTAGCCCTCAGCTCCTATCGAAGCCTTCAGATAACCTCTCGATAGGATGTTTTCTGCCTGCTTTCACTTCCTTAATGCTACCCTGCTGTTGCTACACACCCCAAGTGGTCATTGGTGTGCAGCCCTCTTACGTGCCATTACTGGGTCTGCACTGTGCTAAGAGATGGACTTCTTTGTGCAACATTTTTGAGTGATTTTCTACACTATTCCTGTCTTTTATTGCTATCTACAAAATAGACTCCACAGGTGTTTATTAGTATGCTCACAGGTCCATCAAAGGTCAGGTTAAGGGGTAAAAACTGGCATTTTTCACTACTTAACAGTTTACAGGACTCCCGTTGTATTACATAGATACATTCGATGATTTAGTTGATCAATTCCTGGACCAATACAAGCACTTAATCCAAGAAACGATCAGTCTTAGTGATCTAATGGTGACAAAGCAAGGACCCGATGAAGAGTTCACCGACTTCATCTCCAGATGGAGGAAACTCATTGCTAGGACCGGCACTTTGATGAAAGAGAAAGACTCGGTTGACATTATCATTGATAACACTAGAGAACCATTAAAGAGCGCGCTTGTCATAAGCGACTGTCCCGACCTTACTGCACTCTACTCTTGGGCATCCCAACTAGAGCGACACATCAAAGACGGAGACCTCACCCTATTCATAGTCACGTCGAGAGAGGGATTTTCCAGCGAATCAAAGTAAAAAAATTATAAGAAAGCCTAAAAAATCGAGCAGGTCAGCACCGTTGTCAATCAAGGACAGAACTCCAAGAATGGAAACTTCTAGTCAAGGAATTTCGAGCAGAATCAAAATCAGTAATAATATGCAAACCAAAATCAAGACGCGAATCAACAAAGATATGTGAATCAGAATCAAGGCCAGAACCAGAATCAGGGCCAATATCATAACAGAAGCCAATACCCCAATGCTTACCAGGATCAAAATATAACACAGAATTGATCGGTCCACATGCAGAGCTATAATAACGTACCCCCACCATAAAATTTCAACCAAACTAGAGGCCCCTATCAGCCGAGATGGGAACACTATCTCCCTTTACCTGATACAATCCTCAACATCTTCTATCTCCTTAACACTTAGAATCTCCTCTGATTTCCTTAGGAAAGACCCCGGTTATGGCTGACAAATCTAAACTATAGCAAGTTCTGCATATTTTATCGGTATGCGAGACATAATCTGAAAGACTACTGGGTCCTCCAGGATGTAATCTATGACATAAATGATCGAAACTAAATTGATTAGGAAATGCTCAGGAATCCTAACCCTAATAATAGTCAACCCCAATAGGGCTTAGGAATCATTAATAACTCCATGCCCAACCACAACCAAGGAACACCAGCCTAGGTCACCACCATAGATCTCCCTGGTCAACCCTCTTTTCAGCCCTCCACCTTAATCACTCGCCTCCAACCTTCCAACACTTTTTCCACCCCTGCGGGAGCTCCTCCACCCCCACACCCCTCAGCCTTAATCACCCGAATCAATCCTCTGAGCCCACCCCCTTACCCAAAATTCACTCAAATACGAGTCCACTCCTTTAGGGCCTGAAGACCATTCCTCCATAGTCACCCACCAGAACCTTTGATCCCTCCAAATCCTGAACCAATACCATTGCCGTCCGATTCAAAAACTGAGTATGAAGATCATGTTCTTCAAACTACAACCTAATTCACTGCATGGGTAGACAGTGTCACCCGAAAGACCCCAAGCCAAGAAGATGAGACAAGGACTGAGCGTTTGCTAAACACAGAAGAGATTGAATAAGAAGAACACCCAAACACATGCGAGACACTGCTCTCTCTTTCCTAAAAGAAGAAGATTACACACAGTACCTCCCACGTTAGAGCAGCACAGTACAAGTACATGCTCCATCTTCAAATTTTACTCACTTCACAGATACATCAATGTCGAGCAACACCAGGTTTGGTCAACAACCGACTTGCCCGATCCTTAAGTTGGGAACCAATTATCCACCTCTGCCTTTTCCTTGAAATAAGGAGTCCACGAACGCATAACCACCAGAGGGGAACATGAGAGGAAAAGAAGTTAACTTGCCTCCCCACCTCACATTATCCCTTCACCAATCCCCTCACCTCAACCACTCCAACCACCCATCCCCAAGGGTCATCGGCCAAGCAAAGAAGTTACACTCGAGCCAAGATAAGAATATGACCTCCTGTAGCATCTCTAAAATATCTCGGCCCAGATATTAATACTAGAACTCATCAAAAAATTGCCTGACCATCACCGACTGCTGATAAGGATGCTTGAAGACACATAAGTGGATGAGGACACAACATTATATGAGCTACATCAAATTGCCTCAATCATGGCACAACCTCTGACGCTCACTTTCATGGATGCTGACATGACTAAAGAGTCACTCCGAAAAAGTTCAGCTCCCATATATCTTACGATCATAATTAGAGGATTCTCCGTACCCCATGCATTGGTCGATATAGGAGTAGGACTAAATATTTGCCCTATCACAATGTTAAAGATGCTCGAGTACACGAAACAGAATGTTAGGCCCTCAACACTATCTCTTATAGCTTACAACGGCTCGTGTCGTTTCATCAAAGGAACTATCAAACTCCTGCTTCACCTCAAACCTGTAATAAAAGATTTCACTTTTCATGTTTTTGATTCCTCCAGTACTTACAATCTTATCTTAGGAAGAAAGTGGTTAGAGTCTATGAAGGCCGTCACATCCACATACCACCAATGCGTCAAATTCTTGTACGAGGACTCCATTGTCCATATATACACTGATGCTCCCCTCCAAGAGATGGACCCTGATTACGTGGCAAGTATTTTGACAGCCTATGATTTCATGTTGAACACAGGTCATATTCAGAAGACTCGAACCCTCGATGAGGCAACTATTGCAAAAGTCCATCCCCCTACCCCTCATAATTCTCCCCCAACATGTCAATAAAAATTAACGAGAAAAGAGTATTAAGCAATGAAAAATACCATTTTTCACCTACTAACCTAACCTTTGTTGGACCCTTGAGATGACTAATAATGTGTTTTGAGTATATTTTATAGTTAAGCAATAAATTATAAGTTTAATACAGACTTCCACTTAAAAGATCCTAAGAAGCAATGTGTTATCGAATTGGAAAGGCTTGAGACCAAGTCCAGCTATAAGGAATAAAGATTTAACCTGCCAAGAGGTTGCTGAGTGTGGAACAAATGAAGAACAGCACACCCAAGGTGTGTGCCAGCTACAAAAGAACAAGACAAAACCTATCGAGAGGTTAAGTCCAGCTATCGAGAGGTTCTAATGATCGAAAACCAAGCAGTCAAGAGGTTGAGCATGTGTATAAGAAGCTGTTGAGAGGTAGTGAGTTGAAAAGATGAACTTCTCATGAAGTTTCAGCACCTATTGAGAGGTTGGAAGTACAGACGCAGAACCTGTCGAGAGGATACTTCAAGGTACAGATGCAGTCGAGAGGTTCTAGATACTTATTGCGAGGTTCAACTGAACCTACCGAGCAGTGCAAGATAACCTATCAATAACTTACCTGAAGCAATGTTCATTCTCGCGAGGATTGAGCCAACCTGTCGAGCACTTCACTGAAGATTGGATAACCCGTCAACAACATCGTCTATAACCTGTCGAGAGGATGAGTGTAGAACTGGGTAGAACGAAGAAATAAGTCTTCAATCCTATCGACAAGTTCAAAGCAACCTCTCGAGATGTTCACCCAAGCTGTCAACAGAATCTTCATCAACCTGTCGAGATGTGTCCAAACCTATCGAAAGCTACTCTCAATCCTGTCGAGAAGTCTCAGAAGCTATCGATAGCCACTGCAACCTGTCTATGTGAATATAAAGTAGCTAGAGAACCTGTCGAGAGGTTCCTTGAACCTCTCGACATTCGATCTGGCAACTTCTTAGTGTTCTTTCTTCAACAACTGCCAACTCTAGAGTTCTGTGCATGAGTTCCAAAGCATGTCAGCAACCCTTAGGGGTATTTTTGATACTCAATTGTGCACGATGGGAAACCCTAACTGCATCACATATTCCTACCAGTTGAGAACCAATGAGAGAAGAGCTTCTAGAAGAGAAAATGGCCACATCAACAGCCTAGCATAACAGAATTATTCCCTTGTGCTCTGATTGACTAAAATGGATATGAGGATAGAGGAATATAAAAGCTTGAAGAAAATATAGAACAATCATTCAGAAATTGAGAGAATCAGAGCTTAATGTGAGACCTATTTTTCCTCCAAATTCTCCCTCCTTCCTTCTTCTCTCATTCTCTCTTTAGCCAATCATGAGTGGCTAAACTCTTTTCAGTAGTTAGGGTGAGGTCTTGAGCTATAAATTGAGAGATTCAGAGGCTTGTAAGAGACTGTATATTCCACAAATTGCAGATCTGGGCATAATAGCATTGTAAGCTTGCAATATAATTGTAGTTTTTAAAGATGATTCTAATCTATATTTCAATTTTTCGTATTTGATTTCATTGGATTGAATACTCCTGCGGATGCCAACCAGAAATGGGGAGCTGGTAGCCTGACATCTGTAGCATTTTTAATGGTTTACCTGTTCCAATCAAGACCAATAGATTGGGGTAATCTCGGGGATGAACTATATCCAGTAGAAGGGCAGATCATAAACTTAGGACTGTATCCAGTAGAAGGGCATAGCCTAACCTCGAGATTGCTTTGATCCATTGGTGGAGATTGGATTCTTATACCTCACCTTTGCCGGGAGAACCTGGGTAGTTTAATAGGTTAGAGTAATCTCGGGGATGAACTGTATCTAGCAGAAGGGCAGATCATAAACTTAGGACTGTATCCAGCAGATCCTAACCTCAGGATTACTTTGATCCATTGGTGGATTCAGGAGAACCTAGGAAGCTTGGATCCAGAAAAGAGGATTGTTGCAAATCAGTTCTCTGCATTGCCTTTGATTCCTTTGATTTTCAGTGAGAAACCAATACCCCTAGCTGCTGTTCTCCATCTTTTGATTTTTCATCTCTTCTATATCTCCCCTTATCTCTGTGTTTGATTAGATCTGGATCACTTGCATTTAACTTTTATAGTTTGTAGTAAACATGACAAAAACCCAAAACCTCTCCTCTTTCCTTCTTTAGTTTAGTTGAAATTAGGATAGAGTTCCAGATCTACTCTAGATTTGGAGATTTATCATAGTTAAATCACATTTCCCTGTGGACATACCCTTACTTACCTTTTAAAACTTGCTACACTAGTCCTGATTCTTGCAGGACTGGCTGCTCACCTTGATCCTACATTGCTGTAATTTGTGCAGTTAATTTGCTGTTTTAATCATATAATAATTGCTAAAGGTGGGCACAATAGCACATTTTTGGCGCCACTGCCGGGGATCTGTATTTTTTAAAAGTTGTAGATCAAAGTTTTCTCATTTTTAGATTTAGATTTTCTATTGACTGTTAAGTGTTTGATTAATTGCTGCTTTAGTTTTTGTTATAGTTTCACTCTGTTTCAGATATGGATCTGTGGAGCTAAGAGGAGCTCTGTATCACTTGGAAGAACAAACTATGCTTAAGTTCGGATTTCTTAACTCTATTTACATTTCTAGATCTGTAGCTTTGGAGATCTACATCATTAGTTGTGTGTTTTGTGATTGTCTTGATTAAATTTTATGCTGTGATTTTCTGCTTTGTATTTGGTTTTTGCTGTGTGTATGCTTGGGAGGAGATCTCTTAATCCTAAGATTGCTCCCTTAGATCTTGAAGTTGAAAGACTTCTTAGACCTAAGCAAACCATACACACACCTTTAGTTAATTCTGAAATTGATGCAATGGGTGAGCAACCTAAGACTTTAAAGGAATTCAATGCACCAAGGGTTTACAATTCTCCCTTTTGCATTTAATTCACTGCTGTTCAAGGGAACTATGAGATCAAGTCTTCTATCATACAGATGTTACCCTCATATCATGGCATGAGCAAAGAAGACCCATATAAGCATATTGATGAATTTTTGACACTGTGCACTACATTTAATATTGTAGGTTTTGGGGAGGAAGCAATCAGGTTGAGACTCTTTCCTTTTTCACTAGAGGATAGAGCCAGGACTTCGTTGTCAATGCTCCCACATAACAGTATTTAGTCCTGGAATGATCTTCAATGTCAGTGTTTAGTCAAGTTTTTCCCCATGTCCAAACCAAATAAGTTGAGAAAGAGCATTATCTAATTTGCTCAAGCCCCAACTGAAGATTTTCACCAAGCCTGGGAGAGATTTAAAGAACTCTTGAAGCAATATCCCCATCACCAAATTCTTGAATGGAAACTTGTCCAAAGTTTCTATCAAAGAATTGATCCTAAAAGCAGGGATATGGTTGATGCTTCTGTGGTGGTACATACGTCCACAAGACTGTAGATGAGGCTTGGGAGTTGTTTGATGTCATCAGTGAAAACTCCATGCAAAGGGAGACCTGGGCAAGAGATGTTGAGACCTCTTGATTGGTGAGAGAAAATACTACCAGAGGGAAAATATATGAGGTGAGTAGACATAATAATTTGGAGAGGAAAGTGGACAACCTGACTCAAAACTTTGATAAGCTCATGGGAGCAATATAGTCTCCATTAGCTGCCAAAGTGGAGGAGGCATGTATCATATGCCAGTTCCCCACTCACTTCCTTGAGGAATGTCCCTCAACTGCCCAATTCCCAAATTTTGTGATGAAACATGTGAATGCTGCTCAATCCTATGGACAACAGCCTACTGCTGGATATCATTGGAGAGACCACCCCAACTTAAGGTGGAGACAAGATAATTTTTAAAACCAACAGCAGCAGCCATTATAGTCCATGCCCTATAGGAATGCCCAACATACTAGCAGAATTATTTTCTAAGGCCCCAATACCAACAGCCTATGGCTCTGCCAATGGTTTAGTCTGTGCATCAAAGTGCACTAGCCCCAGTACCCTTTAAATCCCTCACATTTGAAGAGCATGTTCTAGCTTCACTGCAGAATTTGAGCCCTTTATCTCAAACTATTAACTCCCACAGTTAAAGCATCAAGAAGATAGAGGTCTACCTTGGTCAGCTATTAAATTCTTTGGCTAGGAGAGAAGAGGGGAGACTGCCCAGTCAGCCCATGAATAATCCAAAGGGGCAATACATGGTTGGTGAGATTTCTTCCCATGAGGAAGTAAAATCTATCACCATCTTGAGGAGTGGGAAGTTGGTAGGTAACAAAGTTGGTATTGAGCCTGTTGAGTCAAGTGCAAAAAATAAAGAAACAACCAATGAAAATATTCAGCAGGAGCAACATATCAAACATAAGGAAAATTTTGATGAACTTGTTTAGGCTGCAAATGGGAGGATAGTTCTCCATTTGCCATTTCCTAATGCATTGAAAATGCCTTCTCCTTTTGACAAGGGGAATGCTAAGGTTGAGGAAATGATGAAAACTTTCAAACAAGTAAATATTAACTTGTTTTTACTTGATGCCTTCAAGCAAGTTCCAGCCTATGCAAAGTTTTTGAAAGAATTGTGCACCCACAAAAGACAGTCTAGGATACACTTATCCAAGAAGGTCTTTTGTGCTAAGAAAGTGAACGAAGTGCTGTCTATTGCAACTCCAACCAGGCTTCAAGACCCTGGAGTTCTCACAATCCCCTGCATCATCAGGGATCATACCATTGAGAAGACCCTATTAGATCTGGGAGCTAGTGTAAACCTACTTCCATATTCTGTTTATGAAAAGTTCGGTCTGGGAGAATTGAAGCCCACACATGTGGTACTTCAGCTAGCAGACAGGTCTGAAAGGAAGCCTATGGGAATGATAGAGGATGCTTTAGTTGGAGTTGATAAATTCTTTTACCCAGCTAATTTTCTGGTTCTGGACATGGAGCCAAGTAAGTGCACCACCTCAATTCCTGTGATTTTGGGCAGACCTTTCTTGGCCACTGCCAATGCTTGTATTCAGTGTAGATCAGGAATAATGGAGGTGTCTTTTGGCAACATGAAGGTGAAATTAAATATTTACATTACAGCTAACCAGCCTCACTTGGACGGTGAGGATTGTTTTTCAATTGATTGTTTTGATAATCTTGTGGAAGAGACTTTTCCCAAGCTACTGTATGGTGATGATTTTTGTGCTGATTTTGATGATGTTTTTAAGAATGAGAGGAGTGAGACTGTAGAAGAGAAGGCCCTCATACCCATGGTTCATGAGGTGAAAGCCTTAAATTCTGATGAGGGGTCAGCAACAAGGTATCCTCCTTGGAAACATAATGTGTTGCCTCTTCCACCACCTTCAAAGGCACCTTTGTTGCCTTCTCTCATATGTCCACCAGAGGTAGAATTGAAACAGCTGCCTAAGACCTTGAAGTATGCTTTTTTGGGGGCAAACTAGAAATTGTCAGTGATCATTTCTTCCTCTCTCTGATGAGCAAGAGGAAGAGTTGTTCTGTGTTTTAAAACAGCATAAGAGAGCAATTGGCTAGACCATTGCTGACCTTTGGGGCATCAACCCTGCTGTATGTATACATAAAATTCATCTGGAAGAGGGTTCCAAACCCTCTAGAGAAATGTAGAGAAAATTGAATCCCCACATGTAAGAAATGGTGATGAAAGAAGTGGTCAAATTGCTAGATGTTGGAGTCATCTACCCAATTTCAAATTCTGAATGGGTGGCACCACTCAAGTGGTACCCAAGAAATCTGAAATTACTGTGATAAAAAATGATTATGGTGAGCTTGTTCCAACCAGGGAAACCATAGGTTGGAGGGTATGTATAGACTATTGGAAGCTCAATCTGAAAACTAGGAAAGACCATTTCCCTTTGCCCTTCATTGACAAAATCTTGGATAAGTTAGCAGGAAAGGCTTTTTATTATTTTTTTTATGGTTATTCAGGGTATAACCAAATCCCTGTTTACTGACAAGATCAAGAAAAGACTACGTTTACATGCCCATTTGGCACCTTTGCTTACAGAAGGATGCCATTTGGACTGTGTAATGCACCTATAACTTTTCAAAGGTGCATGTATGCTATACTTTCTTACATGATTGAGCAGTTTCTAGAGATTTTTATGGATGATTTCTCTATTTTTGAGGATAGTTTTTGCCAATGTCTACATCATCTCAGCCTTGTATTGCAGAGATGTGAGAAAACCAACTTGGTGTTGAGTTGGGAAAAGAGCCATTTCATGGTCACTCAATGCATTGTCCTTGGTCATGTGGTTTCCCACAAAGGCATTGAGGTAGATAAGGCTAAAATAGATCTGATTGCACATTTACCCCCACCAAAAGCTATGAAACAAGTCAGATTATTCTTAGGGCATGCTGGCTTCTACAGGAGATTCATCAAAGATTTCAGCAAGATCTCGAAACCTCTCTGCCACCTGTTGTGCCAAGAGGTTCCTTTTGATTTCAATAATGAATGCCTTAAGGCCTTTGAGTTGTTAAAATAATGCATAATCTCTGCACCTATCCTCCAAGCACCTGATTTTTCCATACCCTTTGAGCTAATGTGTGATGCATCAGACTTTGCAATTGGTGCAATCTTAGGACAAAGGAAGGATAAGGCCCCTTGTGTGATCGCATATGCCAGCAAAATCATGATTGATGCTTAGTTAAATTACACTACAACTGAGAAGGAACTATTGGCAATTGTCTTTGCTCTAGATAAGTTTAGGTCCTACGTGCTTGGATCCAAGATAGTAGTCTTCACAGACCACTCAGCCCTAAAATACCTTTTGTTAAAAAAGGATGCAAAACCCAGACTGATCAGATGGATCCTCCTATTATAGGAGTTTGATCTTGAGATCAAGGACAAGAAAGGGGTTGAAAATGTGGTTGCAGACCACTTGTCTAGGATCCTAGCAGAGGAATTTGATAGGCTGCTTGTTAATGATTTGTTTTCGGATGAACAACTATTTGTTATTATCACCTCTACACCTTGTTTTGCAAACATTGTGAACTATCTGGAAGTAGGTAAAATCCCCCCACATTGGAACAAAATGGACAAGGATCTATTTTTTTCACAGATCAGACATTATATGTGGGAGGATCCATACCTATTCAAACATTGTGCAGACCAGGTGGTGAGGAGATGTGTCCTTGATGAGAAATTCCACAATATACTGTGTCATGAACAAGCTTGTAGAGGCCACTTCAGTGGAAATAAGACTGCTGCTAAGGTGCTCCAATGTGGATTTTACTGGCCCACTCTCTTCAAGGATGCCTGGCTTCATTGTAAAACTTGTGAAAGATGCCAAAAGATGGGAAGTATCTCCAAAAGGAACTCCATGCCTTTACAACCCATACTTGTGATTGAGCTTTTTGACATATGGGAGATTAATTTCATGGGCCCTTTCCCTCCTTCCCATGGATACAATTATATTCTTGTGGCTGTGGACTACGTGTCCAAATGGGTTGAGGCTATAGCTACAAGAACTAATGATCACAAGGTTGTCCTCAACTTCTTGAAGCACCCTCAAAGCCATCATCAATGAAGGGGGGAGCCACTTTTGTAATAGATAGTTTGAGAATCTACTTAGAAAGGACTCTGTGACACAGAGTTGCCACCCCATATCACCCACAAACTAGTGGGCAGGGGGAGATTTCTAATAGAGAAATCAAACATATTTTGGAGAAAATGGTGAGGGTGGATAGGAAGGACTGGTTCTTGAAATTACCTGATGCTCTGTGGGCTTATAGGATTGCCTATACGACCCCCATAGGGATGTCCCCCTTCAGGCTGGTATATGGCAAGGCATGCCATTTACCAGTAGAGCTTGAGCACAGGGCATATTGGGCTGTTAAAGCATTGAATACTGACTTAACTTCTGCTGGCATATATAGGAAACTCCAGTTGTCAGAGCTAGAAGAGTTAATATTGGAGGCATATTCAAATGCTAGGATCTGCAAGGAGAAAACCAAGGCTTTCTATAATAAGCACCTGCTGAGGAAAGTGTTCACAGCTGGCAACAAGGTATGGCTGTTCAACTCTAAGTTGAAATTTTTTCCAGGAAAACTAAGATCCAGATGGGAGGGACCTTACATAGTTGAGTAGTTGAGTATGTATCCCCATCTGGAGCTGTTGAAATCAAGGACCCAACAGATGGAAGGACCATGAAAGTAAATGGTCAAAGGCTCAAACTTGTTGTTGAAAATGTGGTGGAGCCTGTGATGATCACCCACTATCATGAACCTCCATAGCATAGCTGAGTTTCAATAATATACACTATGTATACTAGTTACTAATTTTGGTTATTTCTGCTATTGTTTCCGTCTTTGATTCATTTCTGTTTGGCATTGTACATGGTTTTTGCCATGTTTGGTTGGTGCCTCATGTAGGATAATTTGTTAAAAGTGTTAAAAAGACTGAGTTGGAGTGTCAAATCTGTTGAGAAGTGAACTGGGGACTGTGTGCAAGGTTGTTTAAATTGAAAACAGCTTGTCGACAGGTTCTATGAACATCTCGATAGGTTCTGAGAGTGCCCAATTTAGTTTTCGACAGGATCTGGAGACTGTCGAGCAGTGTGAATTAATTTTCGACAAGTGTTGGAGGTGTAAAATTGGTTGTCGATAGGATCCATACAGATTTCGACAGGTTCTGCAGGCTTTGGTTGATTTCTCAACTGGTTTAAAGTACCTATCGAGAGGTTCTATGAACCTCCCAAAGTGATTTTCTGGAAGAAGGAACCTATCGAGAGGATTGAAGGATGAGCCCAAAAGTACCTGTCGAGAGGTTCTGTGAACCTCTCGAAATGTATTCATTTAAAATCATCAACCCGTTGACAGGATTGCATGGACCTCTCGAGAGGTTCAACAGTTTTTAACTCCTCGACAGGTTGTCTCAACCTATCGATGCCTTGTCCCCAATCTTGTCGATGCTCTTTTTTCCTCCTTTCCCCCAATCATTTGTCTGAGCCTTAATAGCTCCCATCTCCTTGCCTTAACTCTGATTGCTAAAAATAGACCACCATGCACTTCGCAGTACCATTCCCAATATTAAATCACCCGACATTCCACATTTCTCGAAACCAACCTATCATTTTAGCAGTTAAGCTTAGAAAGATGAGAAAATTTATTATGACGATTCATATTCCAGCAGCCACACATTTTAAATATCAGACCCTTTCCCCTCCATTGCATTCGTTCATCAATTCACCCCTCCCACAACTATGGCGGATGACAAATCCATTGAGTTGCCAATCAAATTCGACCCAGTTTGAGAAGATCCACCACCACCAAAAGAGCCTAACCCATTACAATTCCTATGGGACAAGTATGAGGAACTGCAAAGGATTCTAGCGAAGGAGGAAAAGAAAAAGAATAAGAGAAAGAAGAAGAAATAGAAGATAGACCCACCTACATCTTCTCCCCCATCCTCTTCACTCCATCCACCACCCGCTCAGCACCCTTCTCCTTAAATCCCTGTTCTCCCCCTCCCTGGCTTGCAGTTCCTCTTCCAGAAGCAGCAGGTTGAGGATATCCTGGAGCCAGGAGGACCAACCATTTTGTTTTTGACGGGATATTTTGTTAATGTGCATTTAGATTTTTCTTAGGATTTTCCCTTTTGTCCCTCTTGTATGTCATTGTTCCATTGTACAACTTTATGTGATTAATGAAATGTCTCTTTGTGATGCTTTGTATAGTTTACTTCTTGATAGTTTGGAATTGTCTGCATTTTTGTTTACTGTTTTCTTTACTTTGTATACTTCTATTTTTCTCTTGTTGCACATTTCCCTATCTTCCAAGCAGTGAGGACACTACTCCTCATAGGTTTGGGGGTGTGGCAGGTTGCCAATGAGTAGTTAATGGTAGTGCAGCAAGGATTTAACAGAAATTGAGGAAATAAAATAATTTTTCACTTGATTTTTTACATATAGAGGAACTTAAAAACTTTTTAAAACTGAAACATGCTATAGTTCTAACACATTCATGAAGCAAATATCAGGATTTTTTTATGAAATTGATGTTTAGTGAACTTGAAATGAGAGAAAACTGTGATGGAAGGCCATACCCAGTGAGATTTGGGCCTGAAAAATTTTCTTTGAAGAGTGTCTTAGCAATTTTTCTGCTCTAAGGACTGATTGAATCTACCTTTGCTCACTAGAAGTTAGGCAAATCCAAATTAAACCTTTGGACAGTTTGAGTTTAAAATTTCCCACCTCTGAACTGCCCTTGATACACATCATTTAAGCCTTGAAAAATCCCAGTGTTTCTTTAATGAAAATCAGAAATTTTGAACCCAAAACCTCTTGACCTATTTCAGTTCACCCTCAGTCTAAGAAATCAGAAAGTGGAAGGAGAAGTGACGTCAAAGGAGCAAGGTTTGACAGTTGGTGGAAAAAAGAAGAAAATACATTGAAAGGTAATTGTGTATCAGAAGTACAATGGTGGCATTCCAGCCCATACAAAGAAAAATGCAGAAAAATATAAAAAGCATACAAAGAAAAAAAGAGAAGAAAAGAAAAATAGAAAAGCAAAAAAAAAACAAGAGAGAAATCACTTCATTAGAGTTTGAAAGAAAAGAGAAAAAGCTGGCCACTTTGGCTCTAAAAATTCTAACAGAAGATGAAGATATGCTGAAATGAAGAAGGTGAAGTCATGAATCACCTCATTACCTTGATGATTTCTTAATTTTGAATTCTATTCCACCCTTTTAGTCTTTATAAACTTCACCCATAAGCCACATTACAACCCAATAAAAAGTCCTTACTGATCTAAAATTGATTGAGCTGTCATGTGGAGATGAGAGTCTGTTTAATCTATGGTGAAAAGAGTTAGAAAACTTTAGGAATTGGAGCAATGCCTATGCTCATGCTTGTAGTCCTATTTGAGGGTTGTAACTGCTCTTGAGTTGTGAGAATTGATATACCTTTCTATTTCTATTAAGAGAGACAACCTTGGTGAGTTTTGGGTTTGAAATTAAGATTGATAGGCGTACTATCCAAAACATGATTCTCAATTTGAGGGTAAGCTGTGCATTAATTTTCATACAAAATACCTTGACATGAGCTGATTGACTGTGAAGGAATTATAGCAAAATTTTAGTTTTAAACTGTCTTGTTTTTGCAGAGAATCCTGTAAAAATTGAATGAACAAGGTGTGGAATGAATTTTATATTACTCAACTTTTGTTTCAACATGCTACACTAATATTAACTGAATCATTGGAGAAGTTTGTGGGTAACTTCACTGTAAACCCTCAGGAGACTTCACTCCTCCACTAGGGATCTCATAGGGGTTTAAAAGGCTTGATGCATATGCTAAATGTATCTATGTTCCCTACAAAAGTGGCATTTTCATGTTCAATAATTGTTTTTATTTTCTCCTTTGCTCAGGGACTAGCAAAGCTTAGGTTTGTGGGTGTGTTAAGCAGTATAAAATATCATTTTTCACCTCCTAACCTGACCTTTGTTGGACCCTTGAGATGACTAATAATATGTTTTGAGTATATTTTATAGTTAAGTAATAAATTACAAGCTTAATACAGACTTCCACTTAAAAGAGCCCAAGAAGCAATGTGCTACCTAATTGGAAAGGCCTAAGACCAAGTTCAGCTACAAGGAATAAAGATTTAACCTGCCAAGAGGTTGCTGAGTGTGGAACAAATGAAGAACAACAAACCCAAGGTGTGTGCCAGTTGCGGAAGAACAAGACAGAACCTATCGAGAGGTTCTGATGATTGAAAACCAAGCAGTCGAGAGGTTGAGCATGTGTATAAGAAGCTGTCAAGAGGTACTGAGTTGAAAAGATGAACATCTTGTGAGGTTCCAACACCTATCGAGAGGTTGGAAGTATAGACGCAAACCTGTCGAGAGGAAACTTCAAGGTACAAATGAAGTCTAGAGGTTCCAGATACTTATCACGAGGTTCAACTGAACCTGTCGAGCAGTGCAAGATAACCTATCGATAACTAACCTGAAGCAACGTTCATTCTCGTGAGGATTGAGCCAACCTGTCGAGTACTTCACTGAAGATTGTATAACCTGTCGACAGGATTTTTTATAACCTAACGAGAGGAGAGTGTAGAACTGGGCTGAACGAAGAAATAAGCCTTCAATCCTATTAACACTTAAAACAACCACTCGAGATGTTCGCCCAAGCTATCGACTGGATCTTCATCAACCTATCAAGATGTGTCCAAACCAATCGAGAGCTACTCCCATTCCTGTCGAGAAGTCTCAGAAGCTATCGACAACCACTGCAACCTGTCGATGTGAATATAAAGCAGACAAAGAACCTGTCGAGAGGTTCCCTGAACCTCTCGACACTCGATCTGGCAACTTCTCAACATTCTTTCTTCAATAACTACCAACTCCAGAGTTATGTGCACAAGTTCTAAAGCACGTCAGCAACCCTTCGGGGTATTTTTAGTACTCAACTATGCATGATGGGAAACCCTAACTGCATCACATATTCCTGCCAGTTGAGAACAAATGAGAGAAGAACTTCTAGAGGAGAAATCGGCCACATCAGCAGCCCAAAATAATATAATTATTCCCTTGCGTTCTGGTTGGCTGAAACGGATCTGAGGACAGAGGAGGAGTATAAAAGCTTGAAGAAAATACATAACAACCATCCAAAAATTGAGAGAATCAGAGTTTAGTGCGAGATCCATTTTTCCTCTAAATTCTCCCTCCTCCCCTCTTCTCCCATTCTCTCTTTAGCCAATCATGAGTGGCTAAACTCTTTTCTGTAGTTAGGGTGGGGTCTTGAGCTATAAATTGAGAGATTTAGAGGCTTGTAAGAGACTGTATATTATACAGATTGCATATCTGGGCTCAATAGTATTATAAGCTTGTATTATAATTATAGTTTTTAAAGATGATTCTAATCTATATTTCACTTTTTCATATTTGATTTCCCTGGATTGGATACTCCTACGGATGACAGTCAGAAATGGGGAGCTGGTAGCCTGGCATCTGCAGCATCTGTAATGGTTTACCTGTTCTAATCAAGACCAATAGATTGAGATAATCTCAGGGATGAACTGTATCTAGAAGAAGGGTAGATCATAAACTTAGATCTGTATCCAGCAGAAGGGCAGAGCCTAACCTCGGGATTGCTTTGATCCATTGGTGGAGATTGGATTCTTATACCTCACCTCTATCGGGAGAACCTGGGTAGATCACTAGGTTGGAATAATCTCGGGGATGAACTGTATCTAGCAGAAGTCTAGATCATAAAGTTAGGACTGTATCCTAACCTCATGATTGCTTTGGTCCATTAGTGGATTCAAGGGAACCTGGGAAGCTTGGAGCCAGAAAAGAGGATTGTTGCAAATCAGTTCTCTGCATTGCCTTTGATTCCTTTGATTTTTAGTGTGAAAGCAATACCCCTAGCTGTTGTTCTCCACCTTTTGATTTTTCATGTCTTCTATATCTCCCCTTATCTCTGTGTTTGATTAGATCCGGATCACTTGCATTTAACTTTTGTAGTTTATAGTAAATGTGACAAAAACCCCAAACCTCTCCTCTTTCCTGCTTTAGTTTAGTTGAAATTAGGATAGAGTGCCAGATCTACTCTAGATCTGGAGATTTACCATAGTCAAATCACATTATCCTGTGGACATACCCTTACTTATCTTTTAAAACTTGCTACAACAGCCCTGATTCTTGTAGGACTGGGTGCTCACCTTGATCCTACATTGCTGTAATTTGTGCAGTTAATCTGTTATTTTAATCATATAATAATTGCTAAAGGTGGGCACAACAACAGAGAGGTTGGCCCAGACCTCGCCAAACTCTACGACATCAACCCAACCGCGACAAAAGGTTGGGACCTTAGATATCAGTTCGGGTACATCCTCCACACCGAACTTGATAAAAATAAGCAAGGTCGTGTAGGGCCTATCGTCCCAAGGAAAATATGTAAACACATAGGATTAGGTTACCAATCAAACAGCCCATAAGATGACTTTTTTCCCACCTCACCAAAATGGTCTCTATATGAACACTTCGTCTACGGGACCACTGAGAAAGCAGATGTACCAAGGTAGAAAGAAGTGTGCTTCACTAATTCAAAAGAAGCGGAGATCGAACGAATGGCTAAAGTATTCACTGATTTAATGAATTAAAATGACAATATCGACAAACCACTCGAGGGAGTCAAGCCATTATTTGATACTGAGGAATCTGTGAAAGAAGAGCCTCCCCACTTATGTCGCACATTGAAGACTGAAATTCAACCGATGAAGAGGACTTCCATATCGCGACCCTAGAAGATGAAGAGCAGCGGGAGTCAACAGAGGAGGACTAGCTTTCGATGACAAACGAAGAAGAAGACTATTGGAGGAACCTCACCAGACCTCCTAAGGGCAAAACATCTGAAATTGCTTGAAGAAGTTAATCTCTCTCGGAACACCAATCTAGATTCTGACAGTGAATTTGATTATTGACCTATACTCCATCACTGGCAGTGCCCCCGCGGTGCCCTTATCCAGAAACGCCATACTATAACTTGTGCGCATCTATCTTGATACCGTGAGAAAGGGCTCTCTTATGAGAAGTTCGTTGAACCACCACCGTGGAGAATGATCACATCACTCTTATTGAGTTCGAGGAAGAACTCAAACTAGATACTCCTCCATCCCCAGACATGCCACAACTCCAAATATTCTGGAAATCTCTTGAGGAAGAGTGGTAACGCCCTCTGAGCAATGACGATGACTACTGAATAGACCTCCCTGCACTCGAATTAGCAGAGCAGGCCAACCAAGGACTTCAGGCATTGTTAGATCAGGAAGACTAGTTTGATACTAGCCTTGTCTCCAGCTCAGAAGGATGGGAATGCCCTTGGGAATCTCCCTGCATTTCTCACCATTACCAGCCTTACTACCGAACATGCATATTCATCCTAACATACTATGAAGTTCAAGGGAGAGAGTTCACTACCCCTAAGGATCCCTTAGGAGGTCACCCTCGACAGGAAGAGCAGTTGCATCATAACTTAAAAGATGATAGTTCGACCAATTATGATCTCTAGAGCTTCTTCGAAGATGAGGCAATCAATGTAATAGAGGAAATCTGAACGACAGCGACGCTATCACCGACGTCGCTTATGCCAAAGATCCCATCAGATGAGGACTCTTAAAAAATAATGCCAAATTCAGGACAAGTCTACATTTCCTGAAGAATTGTCCGAACGACTCCGGCAGCCATCTTACTCCCTCAGTTAGAGGAAGCGACTCTCCTGGTGCCTCTTGAGGTGACCGACTTTGTACCATATCTACTATCGAAAATTAAAAAAATAGAAAAAGCAGAAACCCTAAAAATTTAGAAATATAAAATCCAAAAAAACTAGAAAACTTCGAAAAAGAAAGGGAACCTTTCATCTCGAATCAATTTTGCAACCAACAAGGAGACTTTTCTCTTAAGACTTCTGCCCCCTCTCCCGCGCAAAGACGTAAGGCATCTGGGCAAAACAACAAGCCAGTGATCATACCAGATGAGATACTTTGTGACTTTGAGAAAAGGATCAATAGCCTTGATCTTCACCTTACCAAAGATGTCTCAGTCATAAATTGTGCCGATGAAGGGCTACTTTTCGCCAAATCAAATTCCTAGTGTAGCAATTTTACTGTGTATGAGCTTACCGAGGATGAAGAAGGAGCACCAGTCACCTAGGAAGTGCAGGACTTCCAATGGGTCATCAAGCATTTCGACTAGCAAACTCAAGCTACCGTGAAACCTATAGAAGAAATCAACGTTGGCACTGAAGAGAAACCCAAGAAGCTACTAATTAGCGCAATGCTCAACTCTAGGGAATGTCAACAATCGTACAAGTCCTGCAAGAACACATCGACTCCTTTGCATGGTCCTATGAAGATATGCCTAGTCTAGACCCAAGTTTAGTAGAACATCATCTTGTCATGGAACCCGATGCAAATCGTGGTAAGCAGAAACTCCGAAGGATGCACCCACAAACAACCCTTCAAGTTAAAGAGGAAGTTGACAAGTTACACAAAGCCAAATTCATCTGAGTCGTCCTCTACTGCAAGTGGGTCGCCAATATAGTACCTGCCGCTAAGAAAGACAACTGAGTATGGGCTTGCATTGACTTCCAAATCCTCAACTAGGCATGCCAAAAAGATGACTTCCCACTTCCGCACATGGACACTTTAGTCGACAACACCGCTGGACATGAGATGCTATCCTTTATGGATGGTTTCTCCGGGTATAATCAGATCAAATTAGTAGAATCTGACCAAGAGAAGACTTCTTTCACCACACCATGGGGAACTTACTACTACATCGTCATGTCTTTTAGGCTCAAGAATGCAGGAGCCACGTATCAACGTGCCATGATGGCTATTTTTCATGACATGATGCATAAATGTGTAGAAGTCTATGTTGATGACATATTAGTGAAATCCCAAACGTGAGTAGGACATGCTGAAGCACTCCAACTGGTACTACAAAGTGTTGAGACGTATCAACTAAAAATGAACCCAAAGAAATGTGTCTTTGGAGTCACCTCAGAAAAATTACTCGGTTTCATAGTCAGCAAGCGACGAATCAAAGTCGACCCTGCAAAAGTCAGAGCCATCCTTGAGATGCCACCTTCCAATAATATCAAAGAATTATGAGGCCTGATAGGAAGATTGCAATTTATCAGGAAATTTATCTCCCAGCATTCAGATAGATGTGATCCTTTCTACAGACTACTTAAAGGAGGAACTGAGTACAAATGGGATGACTAGTGTCAACAAGCCTTCAACAACATCATGAAGCACCTCCTTAACCTACCAATACTATCACCACCAATCCCTGGAAGACCCCTGATTCTCTACCTCTCGGCAAACGATAAAGTAATAGGAGTAATTCTAGGACAATATGAAGAAGACGATAAGAGAGAGAAGGCTATCTACTACCTTAGTAGGACGATGGTTGAATACGAACGAAAATATACTTTAATGGAGAAAACTTGCCTCACATTGGTGTGGGCCTCAACCAAATTACGATACTACTCCGAAGCACATAAGATACTAGTACTAGCCTGAAGTGATCCTCTAAAGTACGTATTTGAAAAGCTCGCCACATTAGGAAAGATCACTCATTGGCATATGTTATTGCAGGAATTCGACATCACTTATGTCACACAAAAGTCAATCAAAGGACAAGCAATCGATGATTACCTTACAGACCTCCTACTCCATAGCAAAACGCTCGTGCACGCGGATTTCCCCGATAAAGACCTACTCACAATTCATAATGAAGAGCCTGATAAGACGTCATGGACACTTTATTTCGACGGTATTCTAAATCATAAAGGAAAAGGCATCGGGATAGTCCTGCTAACCCCAGAAGGAGTTGTCATACCTAAGGCTTTTTAACTAGGCTTCCCTGTCACTAATAATGTCACAGAATACCAATCTTACAATTAGGCGTTAAATAGTTAAAAACTATCGATGATTCCAAGCTCGTAATCTCACAGGTTATACGAGAATGGAAGGCCAAGGAAAGGAGATTGATGGCATATCTAGAAATCGCTCAATATTTGGTATAGAAATTTGAAAGAATCTCTTTCACGCAGATTTCTAGATTAGAAAACGAGCTCGCAGACTCCCTTGCCACGTTAGCCTCGGTCATCCAAATACCCATCGGACAAAGTACCAAGACCTTCTTTATCGAAAAGCTGACAGTACTTGCCCACGAGGTAGCATGGACGGTTAAGAGGGAATTATCAGTCCTCCCTGTGAGCACGAGACCAAATGAAGCAATCACTCTAAAAAATCAAGTCAAGGCAGAAATCAAAGTCGCTACATTCAGGTTTAAAAAATACCAGCAGATGATGGACAACCATGGTATTTTGACATATGGAATTTTCTGAAGCATCAACACGTTCCTCCATAGCCACGAAGATCGAATGAAAGACTATAAGGAACCGATGTGCTCGGTTCTGCATACTCGATGAAACATTATACAAAGAAGCCTTCACCAAAGGAGTACTGTTATGATGCGTCACAACCGTCGAAGGATAATACATCATCCGAGAAGCACATGCCAGTGCCTACGGCGCCCATGCTGGTAGGCAGAGACTCACCGATCAAATCATGCAACAAGGCTACTTCTGGCCAACGATGAAAAGAGACTGTCACCTCTACGTCCAATTTTGCAAGCAATGCCAAGAACGTTCTGCACTTATAAAGCTCCATCAGTTGTATTAAATACTATGACCTCACCGTGGCCGTTTTCGATGTGGGATTTTGACATCATCGGAACTTTCACAGACACAGTTGGGAACACTCACAAGCACGCGTTCATACTTACGACAGCCGAATACTAACACCAAATAGGTAGAAGCTAAGTCATATATCAGAATCACTACTTCAACACTCATGAGGTTTATCATTCGAAATATCATCACCAGATTTGGAGTACCCAAGGCATTTGTCACCAACAACGGACTACAGTTCATCGCAGAGAAGACGAAGAAGTTATATAAGAAGTTCGACATCGATCTACACCACTCATCACCGTTCTACCCTAAAGGTAATGGGCAAGCAAAAGCTATGAATAAAACACAGATTCGAATTCTGAAACACATAGTAGAGACGAGCAATGGAGTCGACTGGCCCGAACGACTATCAGAAGCACTCTGGGCCTATAAGACCTCTATTCATACGGCCACTGACCAAACTCCCTACCTCCTTACCTACGAGATGGAGGCAGTCCTATCATATGAGATACAATTACCATCCTTATGAATTCAACTCGATGATGAGCTATCGTTAGACGATAGGAGAATTACCCTACTCTCACAGCTAGAGCAGCTCAATGAAACACGTCTAAGGACAACTGATCATGCTCAGGTATATCAGAGGAGAGTGGCCTGGGCTTATGATAAAAAAGTCCTTGAATAAACCTTTAATATTGGAGACCTAGTCTTGAGGAAAATCATACCTTCCAAGAATGCCCATCCAAAAGGAAAACTAAATCCGAACTGGGAAGGCCCTTATGTTATAGCAGTCGTGTACCCTGGGAATGTATACAAACTGGGGAACCATGATGGGGAAGAACTCCCTAGCCCTTGGAGCGTCGTGTACCTTAGAAAATATTACCCTTAGCCCTGTGATCATCACATCCCATGATTAGATACTTATACTTACTGCCCCCATAGTCGCCACGACCCGTTCATTGGTCGTACGCCTTCAATTCTCAGAATATCCTCAATACCTCCAATTTATCGCTCACTTTCTTATTCGGACAATCTGATCAAAGGACTAGTGACACACCTAATCTCTTTCAAAAGCATAAGTAACACCAGATCCTCATTTTCCTTCCCTCGCCGTTGGAGGAGACGTTGGAGCAAAAGAAACAACTAAAGATGCCAGGTTCAATCAAAACTCACCATTCTTGTGCTAGCAGGATGCTTTCAAGAAATATACATATATACAAAAAGGTCGAGTGAGAGCAATACGACGAATGAACAAGTCAATGAGCTCAGGGAAGCATAAGCAGGCCATGAGAACATCTCTGATAACTTCACTAGAAATGTATAAGCAAGCTGCGAGGGCATCCCTGATGTTCCCACACTACTAGATGTCGGCATAAGGTGGCGCGAGGAGGACGAACTCCTGCTAACCATGGAATGTGAGACTTTGATGGTATGACAAAGAGCTCGATCATGGCACCCCGTATCCCCTCTAAGATAAAAGACTGTTACTCATCCCTTTTGGAAAGCATTAGGTACAAACTACTCCCCACATCACTGAGCCTTACCCTACTTTTTATTTTTTTGGAAGATAAATCGGAAGCCTTGCAGGATACTCCTAGGAATGAAATCGAAAACTGATGAATGCCGACTGATGCAATCACTTACTATATCCACCACACCCTCCCTGATAATGACCACGAGATAGGATGACCACCACCCAAAGGTAGACCTTGGTATACAATTGATATAACCGAAACGACCTCCCCTGGTTCGATGATACTACTGATGAAATTTTCTTCAAACCTAACTCACCAAATACCCATGGTTTCTTATAGGCCCAAAGTGCTTATCAAAACCCAGAGAAGCTCTATTGCACTTAGACATTGGGGCATTTTTTTTCTGAAGGAGAATCACCTTAGAAACACTGACTTGCTCATAAAGAAGATGTCGAATAACAAAGTCACTGTCGATCCTACCACGCTCCTACACTGGGGCATTTTTTTGTTTATTTCATTTTTCTTTTAGTTATTTGCTTTCCCTGTTGCATTATTTTCATTTCCAAAAAAAGAAGAAAAAGAAAAGAAAAGAAAGAAAACAAAAGAAAAAAAAAAAGAAAAGTAAAAAAGAGAGCATATATCCATTTTTCACTACCAGACCCCGGTCTGAGACACTCACCCCCCTTGACAACTAGCAAGGGGGAGAATAAAAATTAGTAACAGCCTTACTCCTCATGTGTAGAGATAAAGCAACCCTCAACCACCACCGGGCCAACTCAAGAAGCATCCAAGTCCTGATGAAAATTGACGGCGCTGAAAGCGAAAGGCAAATGCAAGAGGTAACTAAAAGAAAAAGAGCCAACACAGGTACATCTGAACTGAAAAACTATTTAAATATATATATATATATATATTTTATTTTTACATTCATCACCAGGGGCATACCCCCTGTATATACAATGAACATGCACAATGAACAAAAAATATACACATACACCCCTACTCCCTACGTTGCCACTTGGATGGTCGATCATCGCTGTCCTAATTATCATCAGCCTGAAGGTCTGCAGATTGATCCTTCGAAAACACAATCTTGACACCTAAAGTGGTCAAAACCTCTAGATGACGAGGCCCCGCTACTGAACCCCCCTCACTCGCCTGACTAGCGGACCGCCTCGATCAAGAAAGAGGAGGATACCCAGCAAGAAACTCCTGAATGATAGAATCCTCATGAACATAATTCTTGATGTGATTACGTTTGGCACGAAAAGGTTGCCTGACCGAGGAACCCATAGCCCTCGACTCTGATCCAGCAAGCTGACCAACCATCTCGTGCACTCCCCACTCACTCCTCGTCAGACGATACTGCAGCTGACCTAGGGTCGCCTGCATCTCTGCCCGTGTCATTCGACATGTCGCCTCTAATGCCTCAGTCTGAGTCCCCTATGCAACCATCATCTCGACAAGCAGGTCCTCGCGGCTCTACGTGTCCCTAAGGATCCGTCTTGCCTCAGGAGTGGCACGGGCTCGTGCCGCCTCTAGGAGCACCTCCTCAAGCTGACGAACCTACATTACCACACCGAGTCAGAGAAAGCCAATAAATATATATATGAACATTTGTAAGGAAAAATAAAAAAGAAGAGAATCATACCAGATCAATCCTCTCTCCAAGAAGGTGCTCAACCGTTGCAGCAGTCACTAGATTAATAGGTGACACGAAAGGAACAGCAAACGTGGGTGGCTACAACATGAATAAACAGATACATCAGAAAATATTATGAATAATATAATAACTACAACCGTAATAACTGAAACATACCTGAGTAGGAGTAGGGGCAGACCCCTGAAGGGGAGCCTCAGGAGCAAAGTCCGGAATAGCCTGCACAAAAGCCAAACAAACCAACACAAGATATGTCAAAACAAAATAAATGAAATAGCCTGAACTGAATTACACCAAACAAGAAACTATACCTGACTCTTGGGGCATAAAGAAGTAGCAGTCGCCTCCATCGTCTGAAAATCCTTAGCGACCTGACGCTAAAATACCACATGATATTAGTAAACTATTAAGAAAAGTGAAACAATAACACCCAACGAACTACTACAATCATACGGACGGATCAAAATATTGAAGAAACTCACCCAATGCTCTAGCTCGGCCCGAAGCTGAGCTATCGCTGGATCCTCCTGACTGGAAGAGGCAACTGAGGAAGGATTGAATGCATGAGCAGAAGCCCCCGCGGAAGAAAGCTCTACCCTCTGTAGACATCGATAAATGCACCAGAACTAATAAGAATCCATGAAATACAAACAATTAATAAACTAAGGAAGACACTTACCAATCGATCAATCTCAGATTGCAGACTGGCTTCTACCTCCAAGCCAGCCTGCTTTTGACTACTCACCAACTCGACCATCGCCGCATGAATGGCAACCTCAGCCTCCCTCTCAAACTGGCCAAAAGAAAATGAGACACAACAACTTTAACAGAACGACTGGAAAACCGAGTCAACATAATATATAAATAACTAGACCAATGAGCTAATTCACCAGGAGCTATCGAGTCTCCGCTAGCTGAACCCTCATCTCATCCTCCACTCCCCTAGCCTGAACAACCAAGGTGGCTAGGGAGCATAACATCTCCTCATCAGAACGAGGAGCGCACCCTGTCTGCTCCATCGCCCTATGAAGGGCATCTAATGCTCCCCAGACACCCGTCGTGAGATGGCCCCGCTCTAACACAACCAATCTCTCCCTCAACGCCGACGCTGACTGAGGACCGCTGACCACAAAAGAGCCACTCTCGTGGAAGGGACGTGTTAAGAGGCGCCCACCACCCAATGCCCCGAACCATCTCTCAAACTCTCAGACATCCGTCTCGTCATGCGCCCCTGTCACCCTGGTCCCCCCAGCTCTAAAGTCAGCCATCTGAAGTACCATCCGGCTCGCGAAGTCTCGACCAAGGGGACCGCTCATCCTCTTCGCCACTCTGTGGTGAATCTCCGGAGGGACTCCCTGAGCGAGTCCTAGCTGTCGTACCGCTCGAGATAGGTGGATCCTCTCCACCTTCTCAAAATAATGGACCCATATGTCCACATCAAAGAAAGCCTGACCAGACAGAATCACTGACACATCAACATCCTCCCCAGCTGTGTAGGGCCTCCAAATCACCTGTAAACCAATAGGAAAACTTATCAATAAATTCTAAAACCTGAGAAACTAAAGCACCAAACTGAGAAAATGTAACGACAATATAGACAACGCCTACCTACCTAGCATGCATATCCTCAAAAAGGCCTCATGCGGTCTGAAGATCCGAAGACCAACGACGACGCCCCAACGCCATCATCCACACATGCATTCGCAAAAATGTGAACGTAATCTCCATCGGAACCCATAGACAAAGAAAGGTAAAGTGATCATACAGCTAAAACTAGAGAGCAAGAAAAGAAATGTTGAATAGCTGCTACGACTAAAAGAGGAAAAAAAGTAAAAAAAGGAAAAAAAATTGAAGACATTTTAACACCAACTCACCTGGAGGAAGGAAAGAAAACCTTCGATCATCGCGACACCTCGCCCTCGACGATAAAGCTGCTCATAAAGATGCGCCAATGCGGCCGCACCCCAAGCATAGGTAGGGACCTGTTCCAAATCCCTGAGAAGCATAAAAAACAACCTGGTGATGCATCCCTGAGTCGAAGAGAAAAAGAGTACCGCACCAAAGAAGTGCATCAAGAATGCACAAAGCACCCTATCTATAGGCAACCCCGGCTCAACCACAAGCTCCCAACCCACCATTGCCACGCAACGCACCTCGAAAGACACCCTCAGCTCCAAATGACACCTCGGAGGGACAAAGCCACTGGCAAATGTCTCAAAGAACCAAGTGACTCAAACTACCCCTAGCCCTGATCCACTAGATCTATAAGGTACACTCAAAATCTCCTCGCTCACCCCTAGATAATCTCCAGCCATCCACCCCATAATCGGCTCACCCTTAAAACAAAAACCAGTTATGCGGACCTAGTCCTCTGGAGTCGGCAGCAATATACCAACCGGAATGAGAAGCGCTTGATGCTTCTCCCTCCACCTCTCCAGAATTGTCACAATCAGACCATGATCAACCTGAAAAGGTTCTAACTCTAGGATCAGCCCAAAGCCGAAAGACACCAACCGTGCCCGCTGAAACTCTGGCAAGGCACGATACCAAGTGTGAGACTCAGTCCATGCCGAGCTGATAGCCAGCTGCGGAGGATCCTACCGAATGAAAAACAAAAAAAATATAATAAGATTGACATGCATACCAACAATGAGAGACAAGTAGACCTAGAGCTAAAAGCAAGTAAAGTATATTAAAACACACAGTAACAGTTCTTAACAAGCACGCAAAATATGACAAGAACAACAAAACAGAAATGTGACCTATCATTAAATGCAGCCATGATGCATAAATGGGAACACAATCAATAATCGATGCAGGTTCGACATAAATTAAAAGGATTTTCAGAGCCTAATAAGTCTATGTCACAACCTAAATGCCTAGAAAAGCAAAGGAACTCTTGCTCACGGGTACCTACCTGGCCTCGAGTGAAGAAATCCTCCAGCAGGAAGGGTGGTAAGAATGAAGAATTTCGAAGTATATATAGAGTTTCTATATATATAGAGCACAAGGAAACAAAGAATCAAAGACAAAAATAGATAGCGTGGTAAGAATGAAGAATTTCAAAGTATATATAGAGTGCAGTTAAATCGTGCGCTTGGACTGACGCACTCAATAAAATTACGCACCATACTCCCCACGCATAATCCGAATTACACACTCTCCTTTGAGTGCATAAACAAATCGTCCTCTGCTCAAAATAACCCAATGCCCTGGTTGCGCAATGCAGACCAGACGCGTAATTATATCAAGCGCCTGCACCACGGCGCATAAATGCCAAAGGTCACCCGCACAGTGACCAGGTGCCGCTCCAATCTCGCGTCCTAAAACATGTGTGTAATATGTTTATGCGTAATCATACTGATGCATAATAACCCTTCGAACCCCTGAAATGCGCGCGCTCATGTTGACGTGCAATTTAGTTATGCGCCCGAGGTAAAGCGTGCAATTCCCTAGGTAGAACACAAAATGTGTGCCCAGAATAGCAGGCCCAAGGGCTAAAATGAGGAGGTTTCAAATGCCAACTACTGTCCCGAACTACACCCCCGCTAAGACCAATCTAAAAACATTCCTAACTTAGAAAACATACACTCCGAAGACCAAAAAAAATGCCCCCAACATCCCCAAAGCGAATTACTTGCTTAGACCAAACTAAACTACACCAAAAAAAATGTCCCCAACACACCCCAAAACAAGCAAAAAAATAAATAAATCAAATCAAACCAAACTCAAAGAAATATATAATAAAAAAACATCACACTCAAAACAATTAAAGTAAGCCACAAAAGTAAACCAAACCAAAAATTTACCAAATATAAGCAATCACAAATGAAATTTAAAAAAATATGATCGCTTCATAAATTAAATCATTACAAATCACACCAAGGGCATACCCTTTGAATATACAACTTAAAATAAGAAATTTAAAGTCAACACATTCAGGCAATGCCTGAATCCATATTCATTCGAGAAACGAGAGATCTCGGAGAAGCCGGAAGGGGAAGCACACCCTGAACGAATTCTGACAATAGCATCCTTTTCCCCTCCTTTTCTTCCAGAGATGTTTCTTGCCACACAATTCTTCCAATCACATGACGAAGCAACACCTTCTCAAAGCCTCGAGTTGATTGAGAAAAAAGAGTGGCCTACAGAAAGCCACCCAGGACCTGAGGGATCCACTTATGGAAGCTCACCTTGGAAAGCATAACAAGAAGGAGCAACTAATACTGAATCTGCAGAGCCTACCGTGGAAAGATAGGAGTCGGTCACAAGAACTCTGACCCTACCTTATCCTTGGGTTTTCTTTCCTCCGCTTTCAGCTCCTCTGTCTCTTCTCCCAATGGGGTGACACTTCGAGTTAGATTGATAGCACTAACCCTAGCACCACCCCGAATTCCCAATCTCGTCCATTCCCAATAATTCACGTAATAATCATAATTCTTCAGGTTCAATACTCGGGATACAAAATAGAAAGGAAGAAAAGACATTAACAAGAAAATAAAAAATTCCCCAAATTGATAATAAAAAAATGCCTCAAAACTTTTAATCCTGAGCTTGAAACAAAAATGTAAAATAAAACCCAACCCTATTAAACCCTAATATAAATTTTGTTCTCCTTCACTATAATTCAACAAGTGTCACACAACACTTAGCCCTCTAAGAGACACAAATCTACCATAGAATAGATAGACCAATAGAATTAAACCACCTAACATTCATCTAGAACATTTTAAACCAAACCTTAGAACACACCAATTTCATGATAAACATAAGACCAGGACAAAAACCTTAAATCCTTAAACATAAGACTCATTTTCTCATCATGACAATAAAATTTAACCAATCACAAAATTAAAGGAATAATGCAAAGATAATAAATAAAACAACCTTTCATTAATAATAAAATAATTTTCAACAATATGACCGGAGGCATACCTCCTGAATATACAACCCAAAACGAAAATTGGGTTCAAAACTGAGACAAAGCGAGGAGCAGATCCCGGTTCGGAACGTCCAATCGGAGGCTTCAGGTAGGATTCGTTGGGGAGTACATCCCTCCACTTGTAACTCTGACTCTTCCGCCATCTTCACCTCCTCTGTCGTCGCCTCCTCAACGCTGCCTTCACTGCTCCCTAAAAAGGAGCGATGTGAAGACCGATCTTCTCTTTCCCAATACTGCCCATTCTTAGAATAATGTCATCCCCGAGCATCACATCAAGATTAAGATCCAGTGAAATCATAAATATCGAAAGAAACGACATCGCGATTAGACGGTCAGATCGCCCAATATCACAGAAACACGAATTTTTGAGCATAAAGGATTCAAAAAAAGGTAAAACTCGGGACTAAACTAAGATATGCAAAAGAAATGAAGACTGTGCTGTTTATATAGAGTATAGATTCAATCATGCGCCAGGAAATGGGCCCGCAACTTAGTCACGAGCAGAGGAAACCACGCGCAAACCAAATCAGGCGCACCAACACGTGCGCATAATAAAACCATCGCCCGCGCAGATAGCGCGACGCTCTGGTCACGTGCCCAATATAAATCGTGCAATCCTATTACACAACCTACTTACACTGTGAAATCCCAAAGGTCGCCCGCACAGTGACCTGGTGACGTTTGAATTACATGCTTAAGACAGAGCGTGTAATCCAATCATATGCACACAGCCAAATGCGTAAACAATCCCATCAAACTACCAATCGTGCTCCTAAGCAAGCATGCAATTCGATTAGACAACTAGAACTGGGAGCGCAATACCAAACTTTAAACAGAACTTACATCCTCACTCCTTTTATCCCATCTCAGTCAAGATTCTTCTCTCGTGTCCCATTGCGTAGCCCTACAGGAAACATTGACTGCACCCCTAGTCCCATTGCGACAAGGCATACATACCTTATCATGACCCCGTTACTTTCCCTCATCCCATCACGATCCGACCGGAAAGGAAGAATCCCATCACATAACCTCGTCACGCATGTCCCATTGCGATAAGAACCATCCATGCAACTTCGTACCAGTGCTTAAACTCATTGGCCAAAATCAGCTAACCTCACCACAAATCCCATCACAAAAAAAGTAAACCTTCTAAAAATCTGGACACGTGATCAAAGACAGTCAAGTCCAGTCACGACACAACCGCGACGTAGTCTTATGTAGCCCAAGATCTACCAAAGAAAGAAACCTAGCAATCACATCTATCAACGGACAACACCCCATTGCGATATCTCACCAAGTGATCCGAACATCCCGCACACAGTAGCTATCAAACCCTGTGACTCAATTACATCACACATGTCCCATCGAGACACAGCAACTTCATCTTGTCTTACAGCCCCGACACCAACCACACCGCCCCAAAATCATCATCATTAAACCTTGCATAAATAAACCTTCTAAAAGTCCCATTGCTAACTATGCTCAACCAATGTCCCATCACGAAAGTTGAGACCCTACCTCCCAAATCCCTAGCTATGTTGCAGTTGCTAGACTCCAACAAAAGAAGAGGGACTCCTCCCACGTCCCATCGCATCTAAAACCGAAAAAATCCCACTAGGATCCAAATGCCCCTATCAAAACTACGACCTACATCCCCCAGCATCTTAACGCGGACCCCCAATGTCCCATCACGTCTATGATCTGCTACGATAAGAAGGAAGAGAAAAGACTTTCTTGCACCCCATCGCACTTGCAGCCACTAGGACTCATCCCAGCATGCAACCGTAACGGGAAAGACCACCATGTCCCATCGCAAACCACACTTCCCCAAGACATTACACCACGACAATGGCCACTAAGTCCCTGCTACAGTAGAAATGAACAAAAGAAAGAAAACCCTCTGAACGTCCGTCATGACATCACGACAACCGATCAGTCCCATCGCAAGATACATAGGTAAGCATCACCACTTCAAGTAAGTATCACCTTCTCTTTTACTCTTTATTTCTTTATATATATATAGTTAGCTATGATTAAGTTAAAATATTTTTAAAACCCATCTCTCTCGACTCACGAATCATTGTAGTCTTCTGTAGACACCCAAATTTGGCCCAAGGCCCGATCAAAACACCTTTCGAGAGAGGTGCAATTCTAAGCTTTTTGATGATATGTATGGAACCTTTAGGAACCTCCCTAGAACCCTTAAGAACCTTTCCAAACCCTTAAGAATCACTCTAGATCTCTTAGGAACCTAACTCGAACCTTTAGAAATCAATCCCGACCCTTAGAACCCGTTCTGAACCTAAACCTAACCTTATCAAGTAAACGATTAAGGAGGGGTGCACCAGAACAAGCTACATCCCTATACTATAATTGAATCTTATACCATTGATAAGTAGAGGTTGTCAGCTTTCCAACGGTCTAAGAATTACCCCAATCGGAGGTATACATCAAAAGATACCACAAACCAAGCCCGGAGGGCATAAGTATAAATTCATGTGGGCCCCCGTAATAGTTCCGCCAGTTATAATTTTGCTTGGTGCAACTATTAGTTGCGTCAGGCCAATTCTCTCAGATTTTAAGCCTGGTGCAACTATTAGTTGTGCCAAGGTTAAAGTTGGGGCCCACCCTCGCGAACCAACTTCCATGCACTATTTAAAACTGTTTTACTGTATATTTGCCTGGCGTAACTATTAGTTGTACCAGGCATATAAACAGTAATCTCTGGATTTTGCCCTAAAAATCATGATTAAGGTTTGACTTGTTGACCACCTTGACCTTTGGGTGTGTTTTGCTAGTTCTGTTGCACCCATTCCCTACCGATTTGCAACCCTTCAAGTGGCTTAAGGCCTCACCCCATCATCCACCATTGGAGGACCTTCTCACACATCTCAAGGCTCCAAAAACCTTAGGAATCCTTAGATGTGAGATTACCTAATTGCTAAACTCATTTAGCTCCTAAGTGATCTCCTAATCCACCCATTTCCTATAAATAGGGACCCCCACCCCTTGGTTTAAGGGTTGAGAATTTTTACCTAAGAGAGAAAGAGCTTAAAGTGAGAAGATCTTTCTCTCTTTGGTGCACCATTGCCCATACAAATTCCAGAATTCTAAAACCACCTTTGAGTGATATTTTCTACCTTAGATCCCTTAGTTTAGGTACATGCTATCCATTTACCTTTCCTCTCTACCTCTTAGCTAGCAAGCCTTAGAGGTTAGAACTCCTATTTCCACCATACAAGCCTTCAAGAGCTCATCAAAGCAAGCCAATGCAGGGCTCTCCTACGGTGCTACAAGGGCCCGTGGGCTTCAGCTCTCCCCTTTCTTCTCCTACCTCTTCTTTATCTCTTCCAATCCTCCCATTTGTGCCGTTATGCTGCTGAATTTTCAGTAGGAACGAAGGGACACAAATAGGATTTAAGGCCCATTTGGGCAAGAGGAAACTATTTTCTTTTCTTTTACTTTATTTTTATATTGGCCATTAGTAGAGACCGCATTAAGCAGGTTGATCGGGTGCCTAACACCTTCCTGATTGATAATCGAAGCCCCTACCTAAGAGCCTTTGGTGTGGACTGAATTCAGAGTCATATTTTTAGCACTTCGATGCTCATAAAAATGAACTAGGTTTCCCGAGACACCAAAAGCTACTGGTGGCGACTCTATATTTTTTTTGTAAGTGAGCGCATCGCCACGACGGGATCATCACAAATCCCACGGTTGCACAGATGGCGACTCTGCTAGGGAGTAGCTAGTAGAGCTTCCCCTTGAACTAGGCCTTTTTTTTATTTTCCTAACATTTTATTACTTTTTTCTTTTTTTTTGCTATTTTTTTTTCACTCACTCCTCCGATTAAGTCACTTTACTTACCCCTACTTTTACGTCATTTACGAGCCTACTTGAGCGTAGTCTTTAAATTTCTTTACTTTTCCGTCATTTTAAGTGCCTTAGCCAATCGGCGGGCCTACTTGAGCATTGCCTTTTAATTCATTTAATTTTTCATCATTTAAAGTGTCTTAGCCGTTTGGCGGGCCTACTTGTGCACTCATATCCCAACAGTAGACACCGGCCCGTAGTGGCGGCACAAGGTCATCAACCCCGGTCTTTGAACCAAAGAAAACTTCCAAAAAAGAAAAGCTTTGAAAAAAAAATTAAAATTAAACCAAGTTAGGGAGCTTAATTAATTTGCTTTTATGGGGTAGATTTTAAAAGGGTTGGGATTAGGCAAACACACAAACACCCGAGTCTTAGTATGGCGGCAGCCCCTAGTGGTGATGATCTAGAAAAGTCGTAGCCCACCTAGTATCTAAGAAGGCGCTCGCGCCAGAGGTATATCGGGTGGGTTCCCATTACGAAGCTTAAAACCCTCAGGAGCGCGTTATCGAGTTATACCAGACTCAAACCCTTTAGGTGCGGTGAGGAGAGTATCGATCACTAAAAAATAGCTCAGTTCTCGGAAGCCTAGCTTCCACAAAAACCAAAAATAGAGACTCATTTTAGGTGTTGGTGGCTGCTGTCGTTAGTTCTGGAGCATCAGTTTTTGCCTGGCGCAAGTATTAGTTACGCCAGTCCAAAAAAGTAGAATTTATAACTGGCTCAACTAATAGTTGCGCCAGCTTTAAAATCCAAGTTTTTACCTTGGCGCAACTAATAGTTGTGCTAGTGTAAAAACGTGCCCCTGCTACCTGGGCGCAGGTATTAGTTGCACCAGGTCTATTTAACACCACACCAGCCCGAATCTGTGGCCTTTTTCACCTTTCGAATCCCCCAATCAGTGTGTTTAGTGCCTTGTTTAGGCCCCGTCATTTTCGACACTCAATACGCCCCTGCCGGTCAAAAGAGGGCAACTTCTTTTTGGCTCATTCCGAGGGATCGGGTTGTTTACCTTGATTTTTGTGCCTTCAATAGATTGAAGGTTCTCCTTCGATTCTTTCGAAGTGCGTCAGAATCGTCGCCATGGGTCTTGAATTAAGGTACAAGGGCTACCCAAGAAGGGAATTCCAAGGCCTCGGGACCTTTGTTTTTCAAAACTTTTTCAAAAAGTTTAATATATATATAAATCAAAACCCAAAAAAGATAATAGTTTGTGGTGCCGGCACAACGGCGTCAGCTTGCCCTCTGCCGTCCCGTAGGGGAAGAAGGAGGAGAATTTTTAGGCCTTATCCAAGGCACCCTTACCCAACCCGTTCCCAAAGAATGTCGTGGGTAGTGGACCCGGCTTACGCCGATCGCGACTCATCCCCACCACACTCTCCAACCCATTCCCATTCGGGAGAAGTTTTTTCCACCATCCCCCTCACACCGTTACTAGCCCGTTTAGCACCCCCATTTTCCCAACCAATTCCCCCCAAACTATCCAAAGTCCAACCCCCCATTCTCCATCTTTTGCCCAAACCATACCCATGCCAAATCCAACCCATTTCCCTTCCACATCCACACAAAATCCATTCTCTTAATCCACATCCATGCCCCATTTCTTATCTTCCCCCTATAGGCCCAATCCACCCACATTCACATACACCACTTCCTCCCTATCCAAAACCCCACAAATCCCCCCATTTTTTCTAGGGCCATGCCCAATTTTTTTCAAGCATCCACCCCTAATCCTTCCACATCCTTCGCCCCACCTCAACTCTCCAATCCACCCCATACCCTACCTCTTACCATGGCCATGCCCGATCATACCAGGGCCATGCCCAATTTCCCCTCCGTCCCATCTCCACCACCCACATCCAATCCTCCCTCCATAACCATGATGGAGGAGATGTTCCAAGCCTACTCCATATGGAAGGCTTCTCAAAACACCTCCTCTCCTCCACACCCCATGTCCCTAAATCCATCTCACACCCTAGCCAATCTCCATACCTCACTCCTCAATGACCCCCATCAACTTACACCATCCAAACTCTCATTACCCACATGCCCCAAGGCCAAATTGCCCAATCTCCAACCTCCCACATACCCCAAGGCCCATTGGCCCAAACCCCCTTTTCCCACATATCCCAGGGCCCCATGACCCAATACCCCACCACCCAAACCTACCCACATGGCCCAGACCTATCAAGGCCCCTTGGGCCAAACCCATCAAGGGCCCATGGCCCAAACCCACCAAGGGCCCATGGCTCAGACCCACCAGGGGCCCATGGCCCATACCCACCAAGGCCCATTGGGCCAAACCCATCAATGGCCCATGGCCCATACCCACTAAGGGCTCATGGCCCATACCCACCAAGGCCCATTGCGCCAAACCCATCAAGGGCCCATGGCCCATACCCACTAAGGCCCATTGGCCCAAACCCATCAAGGGCCCATTGCCCAAACGTACCCAGGGCCAATGACCCAAACCTACCAAGGGCCCCTGGCCCAAACCCATCAGTGGCCCATAGTCCAAAATGACCAAGGCTTCATGGCCCAAACCCCACACTCATACCTTCCACAATACCCCCAACATTTCACCCAACCTTCACAGCCAAGTCAAACCCATGCCATACCCTAAACCCAATTTTCCCATGGCCCCACACCCCAAGGCCATCTCCAAACCTTCCCCCATACCCAATGGCCCCATCAGGCCCCACCTCTAAACCTAATTCCCATCACCCAACAAACCTTTCCTCACCCCCAACGGGCTCACCCCACCCCTACTCATGTCATTCTCGCCCAACCCGAGCAACAACAACAAGCAAATCCTGCCCTCACTGCACATTATGCCGATCAGTAGTATGATGAGGACGAGATTAGGAATAGCGGAGCCTATGCTGGGGCATTAACCAACCTTAACCCTCCTCCCATAATTTCCCACCCCTTGGTGGTCGAGAGTAAAGTCTAACTAACGGCCGAGAAAGCGGCCCCTATATCACAAGAGTCAGAGTAGCTGAAGGAACAGTTGGAAAAAATATAAAAGCAGTTGATGAAAATGGGTGGTGCCAAAATCCACGCCACGGACTTCACAGATTTAGGCTTGTTCGTTGAGGTCCCCCTACCCCTAAATTTGAAATGCTAGCCTGCAACAAATATAATGTCACGGGCAATCCTATTGCGCACTTGAAGTCCAACTGTGAGGACATGTGCCAATACGGAGGGGAGGAAAGACTACTAATAAAAGTCTTTCAAAAGAGTCTGACCGGGTCGACTTTGAGATGGTTCACATCTTTAGAACCATCCATGACAAAAATGTGGAAGGACCTGATGCACCTCTTTCAAGAACAATATGTCTACAATATAGACATTGAGCCGTGTAAGTCAGGCTTGGCCCATTTGAAACTAAACCAGAATTAGACTTCAGCGACTACTTGGGATGTTGGAGAGCACTGACAGCTCAAGTCAGAAATAGAATACCTGATGATGAGCAAATAGAGATGATCTCAAAGAATACTCTGCCAGTGATCTCAGAATTTTTGGTGTACCAGTAGCAGTCCAGCTTTGCTGATCTGGTCAGAAATGATAACCAATGTGAGGATGCCATCAGGGAGGGCCGTCTGAGTAAGAACATGCAAAGTGGACCCAGTGGGGTTAGGAGGTTTTTGGAGCAAAGGAACGATAAGAGAACAGGGGACGATGTCTAGAACATAGCCAATACTAGGCCTAATAACAATACTACCTTGCTTCAATTTCAGGCAGCCCCACTAGAACCCGTTAGGCCTGAGCAGATGCAGAGAATAGGGAATGGGCAAGGAATGCAAATGACTCCAGAGCAGAGGAGAGCCTGCTACGACCGAGTTTTCACTCCACTAGGGCAATCATTGAGTGTACTTCTGCCTTTGTTAGAGGGAAAGAGATTAGTAACTATCCATCAACCACAACCTCCTCCTCACCCGATTCCAAAGAATTATGACCTGAATACCCACTGCAATTTTCATCAGTGTCTGAGTCACCCAACTGATCACTGCTTCCCATTGAAGCACGCAATCCAGGATTTGATCAACACCGGGAAAATCATTCCCCCTGCACCTTCTCAGCATCATAATATTCACCAAGTGCCACTACCCCCACATCCTACCGGAGGAGCAGGTCCCAGACCCACCGTCGGAATGATAGAAGATGAGGAGGAGTTTGAATTTGACCCATCTGATTATATCAGTGATCGGGAGAGTTATGTAGCACCATTGCTAAGAAACATGGAAGAGAGGAACATAGGGGTAATTGAACCCCTAAATTTTTCAGAATATTTCTCTAACCCGACCTCACAAATTGAACCCTTGGATCTCAGGTCATATTTACCATCCACCACACCCATCAATTATGTACATATCAATGCATACCAACCATACACCACCACCCCCAGCAACTACCTAATGAGCCAACAGGCCCCCAATCCTATCCCCGCACCATTCAGTTATCAATGCCCCGCGCCCACCCCATTTCCCCTAGTTCAACTACTGACAAACTCCATCGCCCCCATCAATTACCTAATAAGCCATCAGGCCCCCAATCCCACACTTGCACCCGTCAGTTATCAATGGCTTGCACCCATCCCATCACCCTAAGTTCTGCCTGTGAACTCCACCACCCCGATCAATTACCTAACGGCCCATCAGACCCCCCATCTCCTGCCAGCACCCACCAGCTATCAATGGCCTACTTTTACCCCACTACCCCCGGTGCAACAACCGTTAAACTTCACCACTACCTAGCCTAATTTTGCCACCCACCCATCCACCACTGAGGTAAGCCAAGTCTTACCTACCCTCTCATAGCCACTAGTACATACACTTCAGGTGCCAGCAGCCATACCATTCTAGCTCTCAGGACCAACCTATGATCCACATCAGGTCCTGCTGAGCTATGAGCAAACCAATGCTAGCACCGACAGCAGCAGCAGGGAGGGGGCAGTAGACTTCGTTACCAGATCAGAAAGAATCTTGAAACAACCTGAGGCAACAACAACAACAACTACAACAACAACAGCACCAACACCAACACGGCCAGAGGGGAAGAAGGACAATGCAGTCCACCCGTTTGAGAAGATGAGTCAGGAGCACATTCTTGAGACTCAATTAAGAAGGATGCTAGCCCATATCACTGTCTGGGATCTTTTGATGACATCCCCACTCCATTTCCAAGCTCATTTGGGCAAATAATCAAACAGGTGATGGCACCCAATGCCATTTCATTTTCGGATGCGGATCTGCAGGAGGAGGAAAATAGTCATGCTAAATCCCTCAACATTACTGTTGAATCCGGGAACATGATAATTCCCTTAGTTCTAATTGATAATGAGTCGGCTCTCAATGTGTGCCCGTTGAGGACTGCCACCAAGATCGGCGTGGACCCCTGTATGCTAAGGCCGACAAGGACTAGCGCTCGGGGATTTGATAATACAAGAAGAGAAATAATGGGAGAGGTCGATCTGGAATTAGTAATTGGGCTCATGACCTTCTCTATACCTTTTCAAGTGATAGACATCAAATCTTCTTTTAATTTATTAATAGGATGCCTGTGGTTACATGAGGTCAGGGCGATACCTTCTACCCACCATCAAAAGCTAAAATTCATATTCGGGCAGAAGGTGATAACCATCATTGGTGAAGGGCATGATGAGAAAGACAAGGCCACTCACAGCATTGAAAATCCTAAAGTAATGGATGTGCCACATACTGAGGAAGACACTGACCTCCACAGTTTCGAGTATGAGGTATCGGTAGTAGGCCCAGAATCCCCGAGAAACATCACTTCTACAACCGGAGGCAGAATGGAAGCAGCAGTGGCCATGCTCCAGAAATGAAGCTATCAGAAAGGCAGAGGGCTTGGGCCTAGATTACAGGGCAGAAGAGAGCCAGTTATTACCAAGGGACAGAAAGTAAGATTTGGGCTAGGTTACAAGTCCACACAGGAAGAAGTCCGAGAGGCTAAAGAGAAAGCCAGGGTTGCTGCAGCTATAAGAGCTCGAGGAATCAACATAGAAGAGAAACCTCGCCCTAGGCCACACATCAGGGAATCCTTTGTCGGTGTTAGGGGTCGTAAAGATCGATCGAAATGGGGTAACCCATTTGACCCCAAACAAACCCACAACCCTAATACATCCCACCAATCCCCAGATCTCCCTTCACAGCCTGGAAATAGATTTGGCTGCATTATCCCTCTTCGAGGAACGACGGCCAGTACCTGAACAAACACCCCTTGTGGTAAACCACCACAAAATGGTATTAACATTTGAGGATATCATCTCAGATGAATTGGGGATCAATATGATGGAGGCTGACTCCAATAAGCCATATCAGTCAGCACCCTCCATCCCAACAGGTAAAGGAGCGGCCCCTCAGGTACGCAACTGGGCATCTTTGCCCCAAACCCTAGAAGCAAGGAGTCGCCTAAAGTTTGGCACCTGTTTCCCAAAAAAAAACAACCTATAAAAAGTGAGATAAGCCCTTGGTAGGCAATACCTTGTATATATAGTAACCCGCCTTGCCAAAGGTCTGTCGTCGAAGAAAACAAAAATCTCAAAAACATGAAAAAATATAAAATCCCAAAAACATTGAAAAAATCCAAAGTCCAAAAATATCTTCATTTAAAATTCTAGAAAAAGTCCCACAAAATGATGCCTTAACTGAAATACCCATCCCACATAAAATCGACCCCTTTCCTATAGAAATATAAGAAGAGGTAGGAGTTACGAGTCTGGATGAGGATAGTCCTTTGGAGGAGCTCCCCAATGAGCTCCTTGACTGGTTCATCGACTTTGAGCAAAACCCTACACCCATTGTCGAGGAAAATGAAGACGTCAATTTAGGGACTGAGGAGATCCCCGAATTACCAAAATTGAAATGTCATTATCTCTCGAAGAAAGGAAAGCATGATTGACTTCCTTCGGTCATACCAAGATATTTTTGCCTGGTCCTACGAGGACATACCTGGTCTGAACACTGATTTGGTTGAGCATGAGTTGCCTCTCTACCCTGATATGAAGTCGGTTAAGCAGAACCTGAGACGTCTTCGACCCGAGTGGATGTTGAAAGTCAAAGATGAGGTCATCAAGCAGTATGATGCAAGATTTCTCATGGTATCTAAATACCCACAGTGGTTAGCCAATATCGTGCCTGTACCGAAGAAAGATGGAAAGGTTCGCATGTAAGTCGATTTTTGCAATTTGAATAGAGCGAGCCTAAAAGACGATTTCCCATTGCTACACATCGACATCTTGGTCGATAACACTGCTAAGCTCGGGATGCTCTCTTTCATGGATGGATTTTTGGGATACAATCAGATAAAGATGGCAGAGGCTGATCACGAGAAGACAACATTCATTACCCCCTGGGGAACCTTTTCCTATCGGGTCATGCCGTTTGGGCTGAAGAATGCCGGTGCAACATACTAGAGAGCTATGACTGCGCTATTCCATGACATGATGCACCGAGAGATTGAGGTGTATGTTGACGATATGATAGCCAAGTCACCAGAGCGAAGCGATCACTTGGTAAACCTTTAGAAGCTATTTGAGAGGCTGAGAAAGTACAGGTTACATCTGAATCCACAAAAGTGTGCTTTTAGTGCTATGTTCAGAAAATTGTTAGGATTCATCGTCAGGAGGAGAGGGATCGAGGTCGACCCAGTCAAGGTCAAAGCTATCACAGAAATGCCACCGCCATCTACTAAGAAAGAGGTCAGAGGGTTCTTAGGTAGAATACAATATATCAGTCAGTTCATTGTGCAATTAACTCCGATCTGTACGCTGATCTTCAAGCTACTAAGGAAGAACTCGCCCGTTGAATGGAATGATAATTGTCAGGCAGCATTCGATAAAACCAAAAGCTACCTCCTTAACCCACCTGTGTTAGTACCACCTGAGCCAAGGAGACCACTCTTGATATATCTCTCCACGACGGAAGTCTCAATGGACCCAAGTTGTTCTACTTTTGGCCCGAATGAACCCATTGAAATACCTGTTTGAGAAGCCTGCTCTCACTGGGTGGACTGCACACTGAGAGCTCTTATTATCTGAGTTAGACATCACATACGTCACTTAGAAGTCTATTAAGGGGCAGGCACTTGCTGATCATCTTGCCGACGATCCTTTGTCAAATTATGAGCCTTTGAGAACTGAGTTCCCAGATGAAGATATCTTGTTCATGACGGAAGACGTTACTAAGGAAGCAGAAGAATCTTGGGTAATGCACTTTGATGGGGCGGCAAACGCCGAGGATCAGGGAGTTGGTTCCATTCTAGTTTCGCCGATAGGATCCCACGTACCTGTTTCTATCAAGCTCAACTTCCCTTATATTGGCTGAATATGAAGCTTTTGCCGCTATCCTACACGCGGCTCTTGATCTAAATATAACTCACCTTCGAGTGTTTGGTAATTCATAGTTAATCATATGCTAGACGAATGGTGACTGGAAGATGAAAGACAAGAAATTGATCCCCTATCATGAACACGTCGAGGATCTTATAGCTTGCTTCCAAGATGTGACATTCTCATGTGTCCGTCGAATAAGGAATCATTTTGCCGATGCACTAGCAACTTTGGCGTCAATGATAGAAATCCCATATGATGCTGAGATGAAGCCGATCATGATCGAGCAGAGAAGTGAGCCGGCCTTCTACTTATAGATTGAGGAACCTACAAAGCCTGATGATGAGCCACCTTGGTTCTCAGATATCAAAAATTTCCTTAAGACCCTAACTTTCCCTGAGGGTACGTCCAAGATGGACCGACGAACCATTCAACATCTAGCGGCAAGCTACGTCATTTGCGGGAAATGCCTTTACAAGCGATCCTACAATAATGTTTTGCTAAGGTGCCTTACAGAGGGTGAAGCGATCAGTATCATGAAGGAGATCCATGAGGGAGTATGCGGAGCCCACGTCAGTGGTCACATGCTTGCTAAGAAAATTCTACAGCAGGGATACTTTTGGACCACTATGGAATCAGATTGCTGCAAATATGTTCAGAAATGCTACAAGTGTCGGGAACACTCCAGTCTGATACACGCTCCTGCCATCGATCTACACTGCATGACCACTCCTTGGCCATTTGCAACCTGGGGCCTTGACGTCATTGGAATGATTAATCTGAAAGCATCAAATGAATATCGGTTCATCCTCATCACCATTGAATACTTCACCAAGTGGGTAGAAGTAGCATTATATGCCAACATCACGGCCAGTCACGTCGAAAAGTTTCTCAAGAACAATATTGCATGCCGATTTGGAGTACCCAAAGATATCATCACGGACAACCGTACAAATTTTACAAATAAGCGCATCTGAGCCTTCTGCGAGTAATACAAAATCAAGCACCATTGCTCATCACCTTATCGACCTCAAACTAATAGAGCCGTGGAAGCTGCGAACAAGACGGTCATCAGCATCCAAGAGAAAATGGTCATCACCTACCGAGATTAGAGCAAAATGCTGTCATTTACTTTGTGGGCCTATAAAACATTGATCCGTACCGCTACAGGGGCAACGCCGTTCTCCGTTGTGTATGGAACCGAGGTTGTCCTATCGGTTGAGGTTGAAGTACCCTCGCTCTAAATTCTCATGGAATCAGGCTTACCCAAAACAGAGAGAGAAAGATCCCGCTTCGAACAATTAAACTTATTAGACAAGAAGAGACTCCTAGCCTTGTGTCACACTCATGTTTAGCAGGGGTGAATAACACGCGCTTATAATAAACGTATCCATGGTCGAGATCTAAAGGTAGGAGACACTGTACTGAAGAAGATCTTCCTGTCTCTCCATACCGATCTGAGAGGAAAGTTTAAGCCAAACTTGGAAGGACCTTATGTCATCCGAGAATTACTACCGGGATATGCCATCCGCCTCGCCACCATGGACGGAGATCATCTTCCTGAACCCATGGATACGTCTGACGGTTCTACTCTTAGTCTATCATGATAAGGTAAGTATTGGTGAAACAGATACGTGACTGCTTAAGAACCACCCAAAAGAGGCCATCATTCCAAACACAGTAGCCAAAAAGCATCCCTAAAAATGATGATATCCTTTGCTACCCCATTTGAGCTTGGGCCTTTCTTTCAATAACCACCTTCGTAAAAAAAAAATGTGTGTACATATACAAAAAAGGGAAGTAAAGTTACTATCAAAATCCAGAAAAATTGAAAAACCAAAACCTCAAAAAGAGATTGCCTAGAATGGAGCAAAAAGAATAAAAAAAAATATAGAAGAATCATGGGGCATGTACAGTAAAAACCCTCAACGAAGAAAGTATGTTGAAAAAATTGAAGCCGTATCAAGGAAACCCTTTTAGCCTAGCATACCTTCAAATCCTAACCTAACCCATGGCAAAGCTACACCCTAAAAAAAGCCCTGTTTTAGGTTTACAAGCAGTCATAATATTTGTTAAGTCAACACAAGCCAAGTTGTGGGACAACACCAGAACCCCATCTCGCCGGCTATGACGGAATCGACATCTATATCGTGGCTTTTAAAAAAAATAAAAATAAAATAAAAAGATTAAAAATAAAATAAAAATACAAGCTCAAAGCAAGATGGACGTGGTGAAAACCCGAAAGGGCGCTACGGGTAAAAACAGCGAGTTTGTGCGGACCAGGTGAAAACCCGAAAGGGCGCTTGGGGTAAGAGAGTTGAACCCATGGACGTGGTGAAAACCCGAAAGGGTGCTACGGGTAAAAAAGGAGATGGAAAAAAAAAAGAAGAGAAGAAAAGAAAGGTTTGGACTGATTGAGAAGATTGATGTTTAAAGAGCCCTCTTGGTTACTCTCCCTGACCTCTTTTAGGGGCTGCTCATGTTAGTTTGAATCGAGTCCCGACCAAAATTATTTTCATGAAATTGCTTTGTCAAATGTATGACTCAAGGTAGGGAGAAAGGTTTGACTCGACCCAAGGGGATGGACGTTCCGGCCTTGGTAAGACTGTTGAAACTCTTTCAAAATCAACCAGTCAAAGAGGGGTTCGACCATGCTCAAAAGATGACCCAAGGTTTCACAAGGTGGTTAAGGCACCGCACAAAAAAAAAAATATATATGCATAAAACAAAAAGACCAAAAAATCTATGTAGATGTATATAATAAACCACCTTTCATTTACAAAATGCACCGCTTATACCACATCCTACAAAAATAGCCGGTGTGACGACTAGCGTGCTTTCCTTTTTACATATAAATGAAAAATAGCAAAAACATGAAGCAAACATGTATACAAAAAAATGCGTGTATCTGTAAGGGGTTTTTATGCCCCTTTTCTGTGTATCTGATTTGTGCAAAAAAGTTCTGTGTACCAAGGAGTTAGCGGCCCAGCTCGCGCTTCAATGCGCTAATCTCAGCATGAAGGTCATCTTCTCAGACATTTCGCTCAATCAGTCAGCGACCATGCAGGCTCTTATACCTCTTCCAAGAAGAGTTGACAGCTCCAAAAGCAACGCTCAATGAACCCTTCAAACGAAGGAGCTCGCTCTCTGCTATTTCTTCTCTAACCTTTTCATGTACCAAAATTTCTTGTAGGACCCTCTTCTTGTCCACAAGTAGCTCGATACGGGTTGTTAAGACCTGAAAAGTACCACTTTTCACCCCTTAACTTAATCTCTGTTGGACCCTTAATCATTTAATAAAAGTGTTTTAAGCCTGTTTTGTAGGTAATGAACAGCAGCTGCAATAAGGCCTTAATCCTGCTAAGGAGCCCACTTTTGCCCCAGAAGTCTCTCAGAAGAAGGGAAGCTGGATCCAGACAAGAACTTGACTGCATGAAGGCAAGGCACAGCAGCAACAGAGTAAGAAATGAGCCTCGCGTAGTTGCCGTAGGGTTCAAAGGATTCAGAAAGTAAGCCTCGCGCGGTCCTCGCGAGTTTCCTAAGACTTCATACAAATTGTTCGCGCTGTTCTGATGCAATTCAGTGACAGAAGGGCTTCAGAATCATGATTCGCGCAGCTCTCGAAGCTCAAGCACTTAAATGCTCGTGCAGTTTTATGCAGGTCAAGAAAGTAGCACTCAAAATCGCTCGCAGTTCACTCACATAAGCTGAGGAGAGGGAGAGAGCTCCAGGTATTTCTGCGCGCAGCTGTCACGCAGTGGCCGCGGGATGCAAAACTTCAGAAAAACCTCTCGTGCAGTTCAGAGATCAATGCACATCATGCCCTCACGAGGATCCTCGTGAAGATCCATTGAGAAATAAACTGCTCGCGCGATTCCCATGCCATTCAGAAGAAAAGTGCAATCCCACGAAGACCAGAGCAATCCAGCAAGGATTCAATGCTCTATCGCATCGCATCGCTAAGTCAGAACTAAGACAACCCGCTGACGCTAGAATTTCTTAATCTAATCTCAAAAGACCGTGCTATCATGATGATCTTGGAAACCAGATCTCATGAGGCTCTGGACTCTAACTCTCCCTCACTTCTGCAGAGGACATTCTGGGAACTTCTAACAATTAGGGCATGCACTCTAATGCTCCAATTTCCATGCACGCGCCTCGAGGCATCTAAGGAACAGTATTAGGCCACGTGGCATCATTAAAATTAGGGTTTCCTAACCCTAATGCGCCACCAAACTGACTGTTATATAAACCTAAGCCTAGTTTAGGTTTAAAAAACCCCTCTTAGAATAGAATTTTGTCTATCTTCTTCTTGCAGTAGCTGTAGATCTCTAGTAAGGTTTAGGTAGATTTCTTTTCATTTTTTTTTTCTCTCCATAGCCCAGCACTTGCTGGCTATGCCTTTGTATGCTTATTTGGTTTAGATTTAATGGAATTTCATGATTGAGTGTTTACATGTATGGGATTGAAGTTTGAGATTGAGTTGTTCTATACAAGGCTGCTGCCTTGAGATCCTCCATTGATAGGTTGTATTATGAGCAATGGAGGACTATTTTTAAAGACCTATTAAGATCCAAGTGACTTGTGTGTCTGGGCTAACATGCTCCCATACAAGCCTAGCCCCACCACAGGATCCACTAGATCTGAAATCCCCATGGGAGCCTGAGCTTGTGGCCTTGTGAACATGGTGGTGACAGCAATGTTCTTGTTCTGTTTTGGACCTCTGTGAGGAGGATAGCCTTTGGGATAGTCTGTGACCATTTAAGTGGATGGGTGCTAGCCTTAGGGTGAGGCCAATCCACAGATCCAAGACAGATTCTTCTTCTCTGCACTTGTGCTTGTAGCCCTGTGAGAGATTGTGCAGAGACAAACTCTCCTGTATTTGTATAGACCCGCCATCAGATGGCAGATCTGGTGTGGTTATAGAGATTGTAGGCTTGTGACTGGATCACTGCAGTCTTTCTATAGCAGTGGACAGCTAGACCTAAGGCTATACTCAAACTCTTGCTGGTTCTATGTGTCTAGGCTAACATGCTCCCATACAAGCCTAGCCCCACACATAGCATTTTAGAGGTTGAGGTTCCCTATGGATTTTTGTGCTTGTAGCCTGGATAAAGTAGTGCTTACAATGATAGACTTGTTCTGACCCATCTCTGGACTGTGGTTCCCCAATTGGATAGTCTGTGACCATTTAAGTGGATAGGTTATAGCCATAAAGGGATTGGATCATGGCACAGAGATGAGTTGGATTCTTTCTCCTCAGTGGTGATAATGTAGCCATTGGACAGGACTTCTATAGTAGCAGATCTGAATTTGAGTCATGAAACCCATCAGATCTGAACCTAATAGCATACTTCTCACCCCTTTTATATTTATTTTCCCACTCCATCCGTTTTCTCAACCCTTTCTATGGTTTAGACATTAAGTTACCTTAGGACTTAGAATTTAGTGACCTTAAATCTCCTTCCATTTGGGATTGCCAGATCTGTAGTCAGATCTGGAGAGCCTACTAATGATGGCTCCCTTGGAGCTTTAGATCAACTTTTCCTGTGGGACAAACTCTTACTTATCAAAACTTGCTACAACATAGATTCTTGCGATGTGCATATTTTAGGCTTGCTGCTCCGTAATCATCACTCTACCTTTCACTCATTTTTTTTTACCCCATTCTTATCACTGTCTCCAATAAAGTCAGTAGCAAGCATTAAAAATAGCAGCAACAAGTTTTTGGCATCGCTACCGGGGACTTTTGATCTAATAGAAGACTCTAGAATTTTGTATTCTTTGTTCTTTGGTAGTTGTACTTGTGAATAATTGATATTGCTGATTTACATTTGGAATTTTTCTTGCAGATCTGGACCGTAGCAGAGAAGGAGACTGGAATTGCATTGAGAGTCTAGCTACCTCTTTTTGCACTTCTCTAACCTTCAAAACATCAATTTATTTCTCCTTTGAAAATTCCATAAGCATTTGATTTGGATAGTTGTAATTTTTTCTAGTGCAATGTGCTTGCGAATAGTTGTCCCTGCTGTTGGTGTGTGTGCATGTTAGGAAGGAGATCTCTCAGTCCTACTTTAGAGCATGCTAACTCTGTGATTGAAAGGGGTAGAAGACTGAGAAGGAACAGACACACCATAGTCGAGCCCCTATTAAAATAGAGACAGCAGTTATGGGTGAAGAGTAACCTAGAACATTGAAGGAATTGAATGCTCCGGATGATTATAATTCTCCATTCAGCATTCAATTCCCAGATGTTCAGGGTAATTATGAGATCAAAACTTCCATCATCCAAATGCTTCCCTCTTTCCATGGGCTTAGCAAGGAAGACCCTTACAAGCATATTGACCAGTTCTTGGCCCTGTGTACGACATTCTCCATTGCTAGTTTGAGTCCAGAAGCCACTAGGTTAAGGCTTTTTCCTTTCTCCTTAAAGGACAGGGCCATGACCTGGTTATCTACTCTCCCAAACAATATCATCACTTCCTGGAAAGACCTCCAAACAAGATTTCTGTCTAAATTTTTCCCAGAGACCAAGATCAGCCAATTGAGGAAGGGAATACTTTCTTTTGCCCAGTCCCCAACTGAAGATTTTAACCAATGCTGGGATAGATTTAAGGAGATGCTCAAACAATGTCCCCACCACAAGATCCCTGACTGGCAGCTTGTCCAAAGCTTCTACAATGGGATTGATGAGAAGAGCAGAGACATGGTAGATGCCTCTTGTGGTGGAACATACATGCATAAAACAGCTGATGAGGCATGGGTCTTATTTGAGGTCCTAAGTAAAAATGCTTTCCAGAAGATATCCTCATCTAGAACTGTTCAAGAGCTTTCTCCTAAGCTGGGGGTGGTTGAAACTTATAAAGGAAAGATCTATGAAGTTAGAGGAAACGATGACCTGAGAATGCAGATGGCCAATCTTACTGAAAGATTTGATAAACTTTTGACTGTGGTGCAGCCTAGAATGGCTACACAAGTGATGGAGGCATGTCTGATATGCCAATCTCCACAGCATACAGTGGAAGAATGCCCATCTACAGGGCAATACCCTGAGTTTGTAATGGAATAGGCTGATGTTGCCCAATCTTTTGGACAACAACAATCTGGTGGCTACAATAAATAATCATATGAATACCAGTACCAAAATGCTGGTTACCAATGGAGAGACCACCCAAATTTGAGGTGGACGCAAGACAATTATATGTAGCCACAGTAGATGTTGGCCTTACCTCAAAGGCCATACCAGCAGTTTAACCAGGGTTATGCCCAAAGGTCAAATTTCCAACAAAATTTCAAAGAACAAAATCAATTGGTAGTTCCCCACCTCACCTCAAGTGCTTTTTTCGAGGATCGGTTTTTGGCCCAATTGCAAAGCCTTGACCCTTAAATCGTGTGACTTCTCACACAAAGCATTAAGATTGGCCAAATAGCTAATGCTCTGGCTAAGAGAGAGGAGGGCAGGTCGCCAAGCCAACCAGTAGCCAACCCCAAGGGCCAGTATTTCATCGGAGAAGGCTCCTCAAATTTTGAGGGGGCCAATGCCATCACAGCCTTAAGATCTGGCAAGCTGGTAGACAACTAGGTGGGAAAAGAATAAGGAGAGGTCTATCCTAAGAAAATATCAAGTGAGAATGATAAGGACTTTGTTAGAACACAGAGTCGAGAACTACCTGCTACCCTTCAACAAGGGAAAAATAAAGAGGTTGTAGTTGAGCCTCTGCAGGAGATAAAAATAGATAAAAGAAAAAAATAAAAGTTCAGCCATAGGCTTGCAGTTGAGGAACCAGCAGTACCTCAGCTGCCATTTCCTCAAGCTTTGAGTGGCCCTGCCCCTTTTGATAAGGGTCAGGCACAGATCGAGGAAATGATGGAGACCTTTAAGCAGGTAAAAAATAAATTTACCTCTGCTTGATGCAATCCGACAGGTCCCACCCTATGCAAAGTTTCTGAAGGACCTCTGTACTTAGAAAAGGAAGGCCAAAGGCCATTTATCCAAAAAGGTCTTTACAACTGATACAGTTAATTCTGTATTTGCTATGACAATGCCTGAGAAGTTGCAAGACTCAGGGATACCCACTATTCCCTGTATTATTGGAGACCACACGATTGGAAGGGCCCTTTTAGACCTTGGAGCCAGTGTTAACCTGCTGCCATACAGTGTATACCAGCAGCTAGGATTGGGGGAGCTGAAGCCCACCCCCTTTGTTCTATTGATGGCTGATAGGTCTGAGAGGAAGCCCATGGGAGTGGTTGAGGATATCCTAGTGGGGGTAGACAAGTTCTTCTACCCTACAGACTTCCTTATTTTGGACATGGGTTGTAACAAAAGTACATCTCCGATACCTGTTATGCTGGGCAGACCATTTTTGGCCACTGCCAATGCATGCATTCAATGCAGGTCTGAAATCATGAAGGTCACTTTCGAACATATGAAAGTTGAGCTTAATGTGTATAACAGTGTAAAGTACCCTCAGCTGGACAATGAGGAATGCTTTTCAATAGATGTATTAGAAGAAATTGTTGAAGAAGAACTGCCCACTCTGCTGGAGTGGGGCAACATTGTCACTAATTTAACTGAAGTTTGGAACTTGGTGGAGGAAGGAAGCCTAGCTTTAATGCCAGAAGACATGCCCCTAGTGAGGTCTTCTGTGGGCTTAGTGTAGCATTCCAATTGGAAACCCACATTGCTGCCCCTTCCTCCAACCAACAATACACCAATCCTGCCATCCATATAACAGGCCCCTGACCTGGAGCTCAAGAAGCTGCCAGAGACATTAAAATAAGCTTTCCTCGAGAAAGAAGAGAAACTTCTTGTAATTATCTCCTCTTATCTAACCTATGAGCAAGAGGAGGAATTGCTAACAATTTTGAGGAAGCACAAGAAAGAAATTGGTTAGACCATTGCTAATTTGGGAGGGATTGATGCATCAATCTATATGCATAGGATCCATTTAGAAGAGGGCTCAGAACCCTCCAGGGAAATGCAGAGGAAATTGAATCCTCACATGCAGGAGGTGGTCCTAAAACAAATCATTAAGTTGTTGAATGCTGGGGTAATTTACCCCATCTCTGATTCTGAATGGGTAGCACCAATCCAGGTGGTACCCAAGAAGTCTGGCATCACAGTGATCACAACCGACTCTGGAGAGTTGAGACCATCCAGGGAGACCACTGGCTGGAGAGTTTGCATCGATTATCGAAAACTCAACTCCAAGACCAGAAAAGACCGCTTCCCTCTCCCTTTTATTGATCAAATTTTGGATAAATTGGTTGGGAAAGCTTTTTACTGTTTTCTTGATGGGTACTCAGGGTACAACCAGATCCCTGTGTACCCCCTTGATCAAGAGAAAACTACTTTTACTTGTCCTTTTGGCACCTTGGCTTACAGAAGGATGCCTTTTTGACTGTGTAATGCCCCAGCCACCTTTCAGAGGTGTATGTACGCCATCTTTTTTTATATGATTGATAAATTCTTAGAAATCTTCATGGATGATTTTTCGGTATATGGGGATAGCTTTGACCAATGTCTACAACACCTCCATCAAGTCTTACAAAGATGTGAAGAGACCAATTTGGTCTTAAGTTGAGAAAAGAGCCACTTCATGGTAACATAAGGAATTGTGTTGGGCCATGTGGTCTCTAAAGATGGAATTGAGGTAGACAAGGTCAAAGTTGACCTCATTGCAAATTTGCCCCCTCCAAGAATAGTCAAGCAAATCAGATCCTTCCTTGGGCACACTGGATTCTACAGGTTTATTAAAGACTTCAGCAAAATTGCTAAACCATTGTGCCACCTGCTCTGCCAGGATGTGCCCTTTGATTTTTTTGTTGAATGTCTTGAGGCTTTTGAAAAGTTAAAAATCTGCCTCACCTCTACTCCTATACTCCAAACACCTGACTATACCTTGCCCTTCGAGTTGATGTGTGATACATCTGACTTGGAAATAGGTGTTCTCTTGGGCCAGATAAAGGATAAGCTGCCTGTGGTCGTTGCATATCTCAACAAATCACTTGCTGAAGCTCAGCTGAACTACACAACCACTGAGAAAGAGCTTCTGGCAGTGGTTTTTACAGTGGACAAGTTTAGACCTTACCTACTTGGGTCTAAAACTGTCATCTTCACTGACCACTCAACATTAAAGTACCTATTGTCCAAGAAGGATGCAAAGCCCAGATTGATTAGATGGATACTCCTATTGCAGGAGTTTGATATCGAAATCAAAGACAAGAAGGGTGTAGAAATGTGGTGGCTGACCACTTGCCCATAATTATGACCTTGCTACAAATGATGTCTTCCCGGATGAGCAACTGTTTGCCATCCACTCTTTAGTCCCCTGGTATGCACATATTGTTAATTATCTAGTTATAGGCAAGATCCCTTCCCATTGGACAAAAGTCGATAAAGACCTATTTTTCTCACAGGTCAAATTCTTTTTCTGGGAAGAACCTTGCTTGTACAAGTATTGTGCAGACCAAATCATTCGAAAATGTGTCCCCGAAAGTGATGTCTCCAGTATTCTGGCCATGTGCCATGAAAATGACTGTGGGGGTAACTTTAGTGGGAGAAAAACAGCTGACAAAGTACTGCAGTGTGGGTTCTATTGGCCTTCTCTTTTCAGAGATGCCAATACACACTGTAAGACCTGTGAAAGATGTCAGAAACTAGGAGGGCTGTCTAAACGAAATTCAATGCCTTTACAGCCCATCCTTGTTGTAGAACTGTTTGATGTGTGGGATATTGATTTTATGGGCCCCTTTCCTCCTTCAAATGGTTTTCATTTCACCTTAGTGGCAGTGGACTATGTTTCCAAATGGGTAGAAGCCATTGCCACAAGAACTAATGATAATCAGGTGGTCCTCAAGTTCATAAAGCAGAATATCTTCTCCAAATTTGGTACCCCTAGAGCCATTATTAGTGATGGGGGGAGCCATTTCTGTAACAGAAATTTCGAGAGCTTGCTCAAGAAATATTCTGTCACCCATAGGATTGCTACTCCCTACCACCCACAAACCAGTGGGCAAGTTGAAATTTCAAATAGGGAGATCAAGCATATCCTTGAGAAGACTGTGAGGACTGATAGGAAGGATTGGGCTGACAAGCTTAATGATGCACTGTGGGCTTATAGGACTGCCTATAAGACCCCCATCGGTATGTCCCCTTTCAGACTGATCTATAGCAAGGCCTGTCATCTCCCAGTGGAGTTAGAACACAGGGCCTATTGGGCCATCAAACATTTAAATCTAGATCTAACTTCTGCTGGACTTCACAGGTCGCTGCAACTGTCAAAATTGGAAGAACTAAGGATGGATGCATATGCCAATGCCAGGATCTACAAGGAAAGGTCCAAAGCTTTCTTTGACAAAGGGTTGTTGAGAAAGAGTTTCATTGCTGGTGATAAGGTTTGGTTGTTTAACTCCAAACTTAAATTTTTTCTAGGCAAATTGAAATCTAGATGGGAAGGCCCTTACATTGTCATGCATGTTTCCCCATCTGGTGTAGTGGAAATCAAGGATCTTAAGTCTGGGAGACTCTTGAAGGTGAATGGTTAGAGGCTTAAGCCTTGTTTTGAAAAACCTACCGACCTTTTGGACACCATTCACTGTCAAGGGGATCCTTCTTCAAACTGATTTCACAGGTGTGTCATTACTGTATCATATGTACTTAGTTTTTGGTTGATTTATCTTGCTTTCTTTAGTTTCTATTCTCTAGGATTTGCTAGTGGCCTTATCTGAATTTTACCCTATCTGTTTTAAACTTTTGATGCTTGGCTTGATTCTTACTGCTTTTGAATTGATAGCTTCTGTTGAATGCCTAATGTGGAAGGTCATTTTTGTTGTCATTGAGTGTATGATTGAGTTTACATGTGTCTAAAGACAGTCATAGGAGAGGGTCATGCCCAGGATTCAACCACAGCAAACATGCAAAAAGGGGCAGAACAGAGAGCACATGCTCTCTGTTTTATTCCTTACTGTCGCTAGGTCCAAAATGAAAGTTTGGGAGACTATCGCGATATTCAAAAGCTATCGCGAGGTTAAAAAGGAAGCCTGGGAGCATGTCACGCAGTTTGCATAGAAACATTCAATGCCTATCGTGAGTTTCATGTGTGCCTGACAACCTCTCGCGCGGTCCACATCGCGCTCTTCAGTAGTTCTCACGAGATTATCAGGCTGTCGCGAGGTTCACAAGGTAAACTGGGAGACTCTAGTGCAATTCAACAGAAATACTTCATTTCCTATCGCGAGATTCTAAGTCTGTTGTGAGATTCAAGAATGAACCTCTGAGCTTTTCGCGTAATCCAAAAGAAACCTAGGAGCCGCTCGCGCGATTCACATAAATTAATCTCACTCTGTCGTGCGCTCCAAGGATAACTTGAGAGATTATTGCGCAATCCAGATTTAATCCACACCTTCGCTAGGCTCATTTCCAAGCCCGCGACCAGATGTTCCAAAGCGCGTCGAGCTTCGCGATAAGTATTTCAACCCTGTGCTTTGTCCCTTCTTCATTATTTTCATCCTTCTTCCCTCTGCGAAACCCTAGCTTCTGGAGCTCTCCCCTCTCCCCCTCCAGCATCACTCCTACAGCTCATCATTCACCTCACAATTCTACAGAGTTGTTCCTAACATCACCACCATCCATTGCCCTCTGCTCAGAGATCTTGAGGTGCCCTGTGCGTCAAATCAAACCAAACCCTAGATTTCAGCCCCCGTTTCTCATACTATAGGACAGAGTTAGATATGGCTCTAAAATCTGCACAGAAGAGAAAAGGGAAGGACAAGGACCCTGCAGAGACCACCCCAAAAAGGGTCAAGACTTCGAAGTCTCCCAAAAAAGGAAAGGAAGTGGTTGAGGAGGCGGCGGTACCAACCACAAAATTCTCTACTCCTTCTGAGCTCATGGAGTCAATTCCATTGGAGCCTGAAACAGCCTTTGATGTACCATTTTTTGAAAAAGAACCTCTCTGCCCCTGCAATACAATTTCTGAGCAAAGCGGGCCTGATGCCATTGATGAGAGGAATTTTAGCACTAGCCTACCCCAGGCTAGTGCAGCTGTTTTATCAGCACATCAAGATCAAGAGGGACAATGATGGACAAGGGTGCTTGCTAGTAATGATTGACAACTTTGATATGTTAGTGGGCCCTAAGATGATCGCTGAAGTGTTGGGCATCCCAGCAGCATTCAATCCCAGCTATGGACATGGCCCCCCTCTGACTGTATCGATTGATACAATTGCACTGGCCTTAACTAGAGGATTAAAAGCCACCGGGGACTCAATCAGAAGGAGGGAACTAGAACCTGAACTACTGTTCATTGACCAAGTCCTGCGGAAGAACATATATTACTCCGGACATCAGCAAGAGAGGAGAACCCCCATTTCGGATGCTGTCTACTCCTACCACATGGGCCATGGCTTCCATGCAGCCTGGCTAATACTTGAGGCTATGAAGGACGTGGTGGAGAAGTTAGGATCCAACAAGAAGCCTCACACGCTACCCTACGCAAGAATCATCACCTTACTGTTGATCAAGGGGGGCTACACGATAGGAAGGACTGAGCAGACCACCACCCTTACCCCTACTACCTTTTCCAAGAGGTAATGGGGAATCAGTAGGAGCTTGATGGGGGGTTAGAAAAAGAAGAAAACTGAGGCTCAGGCCCTGCCCAAACAAGCAGAAGCAGCTGCATCAGGGTCTACCCCTGCTACAAAGGAGCTGCCCCCAGAGCCTACCACTTCAGTAGGCTACTGCCACCCCCCCTCTTGCATCCATCTCTCACCCCCCTCTGTTTCCATTCTCCATGCCCACTCCCCCTTCACCTGTGCTTGGTCCATGGGAGGACGCAACATCCCCTACCTTACCTCAGTACACAGCCACAATTCCTCCCTCATTTCCACCTAAGCCTGCCAACCCCCCACTCATCTCATACAAAAAATGGAAAACCACTGAGACCATTCCAACCATCTCCCAGACACCACCCTCAATCCCTTCTATCCTCATTGACCCACCCACCTTGAAGAAACCACCACCCCAGCCATATCCACTACATCCCCTCTCCCAGACATTGACTTAACCCTTAACACATCCATAGGCTTCCAAGCCTTCATCTCCACCTTCCTTGAAACCATGCCTACCTACTATACCCCTCTGCCAGACTCCCCAACTACCTCATAGCACCACTCCCCAGAACCCCACTCTCCCCCCCCTCCACTTTCCATCATGCTCCTTCCTCCCCTTTCCAATCAGTACCCTCTTCTTCACAAACCCAACCTCCTAGCTTTGACACACTAACCCTCATCCTACCCCTTATCCAAGACATATAGGCCCAATTATCCACCAATACCCAAAAACAGGACCAGATGCAGGCTGAACTCACCTCCATCTAATCCACCCTACACACCTTAACCACTCCACCCATCCCTCCACCACCCACTTCACCCCCCCTGGTCCTGTTCACTGACAAAACCACCCAAACGGACTTCCCTCCTGAATCATTACTCCCCCCCATCACCATTACCTCTTCCCCACCCATTTCCTTTACTCCCTTTCACCATTCCAATTTTCCATCCCCCATAACCCCCAACTCTTGTTGAGCCTACACCCTTCACCTTTCCCCCTATACCCTCCATCCCCCCTCTTATCCTACCCCCCACCTTCTCTACCAAATTCACCCAAAATGACCCAGCTCCATTCCCCCACAACTTGATTTCCCTACTATCATCCCCCCTCCCCGCCCAGGACCAAACACAATCTGCTCCTTCCACCTCCTATCTTCCCATTGCGCCAAAACATCATTTTTACAGTCCCCCCTACCTCACCATCCTCCACCATATGAGAGATAATGCATACCTGAGGAAGGATGTCCTAAGGGGCATGGCCAAGCTTCACCAATCAATTGAGACCCCCCTGCTGGAGCCAAGCTTTGCCTTGGACATTCATTTAATGCTCCTTCTCTTTTCCAAAGTGCTAGTATGTGTTTCTTCTTTCCCCATACAGCACACATTTATTGCCAAGTTTGAAAAGGGGCGTAATTTCAACTCCGCCGATTCATGTTCCCTCGTCCCTCTCTTTTTAAGTGGCCATCAGTCCCTTTTCATCTCATCCCTCCTCTTCTAACCATAGAAGTCCATACCTCCTCACACAAATTGCGGATGACAGCCCCTTCAGCTTTCCAATCAAAATTTTCCCCATCTGGGATGAGTATGACGAGGTCCAGCGGATCCTAGCCAATGAGAAAAAGAAAAAGAAAAAAAGAGAGAAGCAAGAGAAAAAGAAGAAGAAGAAAATGGCACCACCTGCATCTCCCCCTCCATCTTCCTCAAACCCTCCCCCGGCTACACATTGACCCCTCCCCCCCATTTTCTCTTTTCTTTTTCCATCTTTTTGTCATATTTTCTTTTTATTTCAATGAAAGTTTCTTTTACTTCTATACCTGCGCTTTGCATTCTCTGCTTTCTCTATCTTCTTGATTTATTTTTGTCCTCATCGCTGGATTCTCTTGCTTTTATCACCTCCGAACCAAAGGACACACCGCCCAAATGGTTTGGGGGTGTGACAGTCTTCCAATAGAATAGTTAATTTTAGTGCAATAATGGTGGCATAACTGAGATGAATAAAGCTAATTTCTACTAAACTTGATACAATGAGGAAACATGTAAAATTTAAATTTTTTACAGACTGTGGGAAACAGAAAAAGTTGAATTTTGACACCACCATGAAGCTAATATTAGAAAATTTTAGAGTTATGTACTCAGTGAGCCTAAGAGGAGAGGAACAGACGAAAATACAACCCATGAGTTAAATGTGATGACCATACCTAGTGAGATTTGGGCCCAGAATTTTCTTTTGAAGAGTATTTTTGGCATTATTTCTGCTCTAAAGACTGATTGAATCAGGACTTCTTCACTATAAGTTGTGCAACTCCAAATCAAAACTAATTGACAGCACTCACGAGACTAAGGAAATGATCCAAGGCCCTTATTTGGACAATTTGAGCCTAAAAATTCAACCTTTTAAAATCTGCCCTTTTACATATACCAGTTGAGCCTTAAAATCATACTCTTCTTTCACAAACACCAGAATACTTGCAACTTAACCTCATTACCTGAGTTTACCTTACCCTCACTCTGAGAATTCAGAAGGTAAAGGAGAAGGAAGAAAAGATATTAAGAATGGTCCAATATTCTGTGGAAGGTGAAGAAAAGCATCTTGTGAACAGCTGTATATCAATGGCAGTTGTGTGGCATTTCATCAAAAGAATGAATAAAGAAAATAAAAAGAGGAAAAGAAAGAGAAGTCTAGAGAACATCATCATCTGAAAAGTGAAAAGAAGAGGAGAAGCTAGCCACTTTGTCTCTGAAATAGAAAAGAAAGATGAATTTTTATTGGAATGAAGGTTGTGAAATCATGAACCACTCCTTATCTTGCTGATTTCTCAATTTGGATTCCCTTTTTACCCCTTTTATTCTGCACACCCCTCAGCCATAAGCCATATTACAACCCATTCTAAAAAGACCTTGTGGATCCAAAGTCAAATGAGCTGTCATGTGGAGATGAAGAGTTGTCCAATCTATGGTAAAAATCTTTGAAGATGTCAGAAATTAGAAGGTTGGCCTATGCTCATGCTTGCAAACCCATTTGGGGTCTGCAACTGCTCTTGAGCTGTTGAGAATGTGAACACCCTCAGGATATTAATGTTGAGAGATAGCCCAAGTGAGAATTGGGTCTGAATTTTAACCCTATTGGGATTGTATCTAACCTAAATTTTGAATCAAAGGCAAGCTGGGTACTAATTTTTATACATTGAAATTCTAATGTTAAATGAATGATGGTAAGGCAAACACATGTTAACTTTTAAGTTTTAAATGGCCTGCAACATTGCTATAATTTCCTCTAAGTGTTAAATAAATTTACTGTGGATTCTTGTGCTTGTAGCCTAGATGAAGCAGTGCTTACAATGATAGACTTGTTCTGACCCATCTCTGGACTGTGGTTCCCCAATTGGATAATCTGTGACCATTTAAGTGGACAGGTTATAGCCATAAAGGGATTGGATCATGGCACAGAGATGAGTTGGATTCTTTCTCCTCAGTGGTGATAATGTAGCCATTGGACAGGACTTCTATAGCAGCAGATCTGAAATTGAGTCATGAAACCCATCAGATCTGAACCTAATAGCATACTTCTCACCCCTTTTATAATTATTTTCCCACTCCATCCATTTTCTCAACCCTTTCTATGGTTTAGACATTAAGTTACGTTAGGATTTAGAATTTAGTGACCTTAAATCCCCTTCCATTTAGGATTTCCAGATCTGTAGTCAGATCTGGAGAGCCTACTAATGATGGCTCCCTCGGAGCTTTAGATCAACTTTCCCAGTGGGGCAAACTCTTACTTATCAAAACCTGCTACAACAGGCCCTATATCTTGTAGGACTGTGCATATTTTAGGCTTGCTGCTCCGTAATCATCACTCTACCTTTCACCCATTTTTTATTTATCCCATTCTTATCACTGTCTCCAATAAAGTCAGTAGCAAGCATTAAAAATAGCAACAACACGGGTTCGAAGTGCCATCTCCTTCTTTGGCTAGGGGCCTCCAGTATCAACGATCTCTGTCAAATTTGGACCATCAGCAACATGCCGCTCAGTCAATAGCCAGGCCTCATACTCAAGAGAAGTTCTAACCAAATCTCCCTGCTCAAAATCACACATCAGCGTCGACTAATGCGTCTCCCAAAGAGCAGCAATCTGATCTATGTCTCCAGAGGACCCCTAGAAATGATCAAATCACATAGAGGGGGTTTGGCCTCGCAAGGCACCTGCTGAGGGCAGCCAAATTGGCGTAATACCTGGAATGGGAAGTAGAAGGTACTGCCAGTCAATCCTAGGAGGGTGATGCCCTCATGGTCTCTAGAGCGAACTACTGGGAAGGTTCGGTCCAACCAAGGAAGTCTCCATGTCAGCTCAGCATCGGTCAACAAAAGTTTTAGAGCTGACACATCGCCTTGCGGAAGCAAATAGCACCTACCCAGAAAGCACTGAGTCGCCTCACCTCGAGCAATATAAAAGTGGGGCATAGGCCCCAAGACAGCAAGGTGCTCACCCAACTAGACCTGAAGCAACAAGGGACACCCCCGAAGGCCCTCCACCTTGCCCAAAGAAAATGAATCAAGGCCTCGATACAACTTGACGAGCACCAAATGCATCATGGATCGGCCCACCTCCAGCTCAGTTAAAATGTCGCAAATTGCTAAGGAGAAGCTCTCCCCCTGGTAAAAAAGAGGATTTCAGAAATGAGACCGAGTGCTAGAGCTTTCGCGTTGAAAATATTCCTAACCAACAATTTTTGAAAATTTTCATCACCAAAAAGTTCTTTGAGGAATTTTAGCGAATACCTTGTGGGCCCCCTGATGAGACTTTTCTCATACTCAAGTTTCTTCAAATCGAGAGTAAGGTGGATGGATTTGGAGTAGCCCGGCGGGGGCGTGACTCTCACAAGACCCCTGTGAAGCTTTAGGCTAGACAGATTGGATAGCTCCTCGAGGGTTGGGGTTAGCTCTCGCTTCCCAAAATGGAATATATGGTAATTCAATCCCAAAATGAAGCGGCAGCGAAAAGGAGTTCCCACCGTGGAGGAACCTCTAAAAAAGAAGGAAGGCGAGATAGCCCAAGGCGCTCCAAGTCGATGAGCTCACTCTCATTCAAGCTCCCAAACCAGGCTATTAGAAATTTAGGCCCCAGGCCCAAGGAAGGGGGCAAGTTGGCTCCAGGCCCTCCAAATAAGGGAGGGTTAGAAAGCGGGTCCATGAACGTATAAAGATCTTCTGAGAAGACAAAAATTGATGTATGGTGATGGACCCGCCTTGTAAAAGTAAGAGCAAAAAGAACCGATCAAAAGGGCCAAGACAAACAAAAAAGAAGTGATTTTTGGACTAACTCAGGTATATAAGGACCCACCACTCCCCAGGTTAAACAGGGTACAACTATTAGTTGCGCCAGTGTTTTTATCCCCTAGGTTGAGCCTGGCATAACTATTAGTTGCACCAACACATTTTGGTCCCCATTTTTGCCTGGTAGAACTACTAGTTGCACTAGTACAAATTTTTTGAGATTTCAACCTGGCACAACTAATAGTTGCGCCGCACACTATAGTCCCCCCTCTTCAGCCATCCCGAGACCCAGCTGTGGGGACTTACACCCCTTTTATTTTTTTTATACACCTCCTTTCACTAATAGTTTGGCAATTATTTTGTTTATTCATATGCAGGACTGATCCTACATCAAAGCATACACCCAAGGAGTTGCTTTATGAGAACATTTTGGGCAAGCACACCCTATAGAGAAACAGGTCCGATGCAAAGAGATCATGGCATAAAATCAAAGCAGAAATACTAAAAATATTTTCCAAAAAAAATGATCCAAAGTATCACATCAACCATCCCCTAAAATGATTAAACAAATCCAAATTGAATTCCAAAGAGTGCTGAGTTTTCAAAACAAAAGCTAAAAGCCTATTCCTTGCTCGCGCCCTTTGATTTCTTGCGACGGCAAGAGGAGCTCTAGAAGGTCCGAATGTCCCCCACCCTGGACCACGCCTGCGAGATCCTACTGAGTAAAGCACGTGACTCCTTAGCATGAGCACGCTGCAAGGCACAGTCAAAGTCAAGAGTCAGGATCAGTTAAGGGACAAATGATAATGAAATGAATGAGAGGAGTAGAGCAACAAGGTACTCACCGTCTCCACCTCCCTAAGCTTTTGAAGATGACAATGATACTCCGCATATTCCATGGCTGAATTGAAGTCCTACATTCAGAACGATATAACATCAATTATTAGGGCAATCTTAAAGCATGTGCAATAGGAGGATGAAACGGAAAGAGATTGGGCTGTCAGCAGACTTACACCTGGAACCACCTCAGGAGGAGGGACACGGGCCGCCTTAGCAGAAAGTCGTGCTTGTCGATCCACGTCCGTGCAGAGGCCCGAAAGGAAGCTGTCATCTAGGCATCGGAAGGTCCCATAGACCACGAGCAGATCGCTACCAGGGATACCAGCATGATAGGTACCCGACGGATCAGCACTCGAAGAGCCCTCACCCGAGGGACCCAAACCAGAAGGGCCAGCACCAGAGGGATCTTCCCCTGACATATCAGCTACACTCATCCCACCTTCACCATCTGAATCATCCCCTGGAGCAAACTGTGAATGAAATAAAGATCTGCTTAGAAGGAATGAAGGATTGAACTAAAGCATAAAGGGAACTAATCCAAGCTAAGAACAATTACCTGACCAAGTGGGCCATCGAACATAAGAAAATTAGCTCTAGGTACAAAGCGCGGCAAGATAAACCAGCACGGGAAGGACTCGTACCAAAGATGATAGTCCCTGGGCACATGGAGAGCATGGATGGGAAGCCCATTGTTGAAGAAGGCAGCGGTAAGCTCCTCGATACTGTCAACGGGATACCAAACATCCGTCGGAGGGTCCATAGGTATGACATAATAACCCTGGAATTGGTGCACCACTCGCTCTCCTAGATACTAGAATTTGGCCCATGCTCCATAGAAGAAAACGATACGGTGATTGTTAAATAGACGGGAAGCGCCTAAAGCTACTCGGTCCGAGAAGGGGGATGTAAGGTGTGGGTCAGGGAGGATCTACCCAAGTCAAAAAAAAAAAGAATCCAAGCAGTTAGCACATCAGTAAAAGGAGATTCCCGAGCTAAGAACAAACAAAGTTGAAAGAGAGTTTTACCTGCTCAGGAACCATCAAGTCAAGTTGGGATCTCATACCCGTCTCCAAGTGCTTTAAACCTACATCGCGGCGTCGGGCCTGATTCTAGTTGCAGAGGAGGGGATAGGTGAGCACCTCTGATAAAAGAAGCAGGCGCCCAGGGTGAAAGTGATGATATCCCCATACCTGAAAAGGGGGGATTGCACAAGAGCGGGTCAATAGCGTATATGGATCATTAAAAAAAATTGGCAAAGGAAAAGGAATGAGGAATTACCTCCAGGGCGGCCCAAAATTTAACAGCAGACTTTGAATCCCCGGTCATGACCCAAGACAAATTGTACATCAGCCATGCATACCCTGCCCCTCCCCAGTCATACCTGTGGACGTCACCCCAGTTGTCCATCACACTCAGTAGGGCTAGGCTGACTTGGCCACCGCTTGCATTGGTGAAAAGGGTCTTAGCAAGCAGGACCAAGAGAGTAATGTGGGCTAGGATGATCACCCGCTTTGGCGTGATGTAGAGCACCCTGTCTGGCTGACCCAGATCCACTAACTCATCATGTGTATAAAGTGAGGTCAGCCAAGACATCTTGACCTCAGTGCCATGTGTCTGCCCGCGAGGAGGATAGGCCCCAATCAATCGAATGATGTCCTCTCGACTCGGCACCGCGAGATCGGATATCGGTATCCCCCTATCCTGATGCCGATAATCATGGCCCAGTCAACGGGCGTCAAAGTCATCTCTACATACGACATGTGAAAGGTCATCGTCTAGGGGCAAAACCGTTCAATCAGGGCTTTCAGATAGGCAGCGTCGGCCCTTATGGCGAGGCAAGATAGAAATTCTCTAAAGCCCACTTGTGCGAAAAGGACCTTTACTATGGGAGGGACGTAGAGGTAGAATTCTTAGAAGTCAAGCCACCCGCCACGGAATACAATGTTGGGCAGGTCTTGCACCCAAGAAAATGCGCATCATATCACAGGGGCAAAGCAAAAACTGCATAATGGAAATGAATTGAACCTCTCTTTTACCTTGCCCACTATCCCAAAGTTTGAAATGTTGGTATGTTGTTGGTGAAGGAGGCCGACTCGAGCAACCTCGCCTTACATCTCGAGCCACGGGCTCGCTCTTCGATCTACCCAGATGAACCGCTCCCCCCGCGAGTCGTATACAATCTCGGGCCCCTCCTCATGGCCCTCCTCGGAAATATACTCACCCTCACCCAACATTCTGGGGCAACAAAAAATAGTCACGTCAAAGCAGATCAATGATAAAGAACCATAATATTCTATGCTACAAACGGGAGGTAAGTATGCTCACCCTTCCCCTTTCTTTTCACATATTTTTAGAAATGAGAGATACACATGCCTAAACGAAAAAAAGAGATCCCTTTTAGGTTGAAAATGCAAAAAAATCTTTTCTTCAGAAAATGACAAAAAAATAAAATTTCTCCTTCCTGTATTTGAAAATAAAGCAAGTTAGAATCAAATAATATCATTTATGTTTCTAAAGAAATAATAAAAAAGGGCCCTTCTTTTACACTTAGAAAAACAAAAAAATTCTCCCTTTATATCTAGGAGAACAAAAGCAAAAAAAGGGAGAGAAATAAATCATCATCACGCTTCTAAACAAAAAAATCTTTCTCTTCTCCTTAGGTCCCAAGTAAATAACAAACAGCCATTTCTTCGTGTTCCTAAAAACAAAAAAAAAAATTCTTTACCTTATTCACAAAAGTAAAAAAAAATTATTATTAAAATAATAATCCTTTACTTTGTTTGTCAAAATAAAAAGTAAAAACCAAAAACAAAAAAATTCTCTTCACTTTACTTTGCAAATATAAAAACAAAAACCAAAAAAATCCTTTACTTACAAAAATAAAAAAAATCAATCAACCAAAATATCAAACAAAATAAATCCTTTGCTTTATTTTAATAAAAACAAAATTAAAAATTTTCTTTGCAAAAAATATAAACCAAAAAATCCCTTTCCATATACACAAATAAAAACAACAAAAAATATATATATATTAGGCACCAATAAATCCATGAAATAACAAAATAGGGCATTGTTCATGAAGAATCATCCGCACTTCATCAATAAACATACACACCATATAAAAAACCATTAATCATAAAAAAATACAAGATCATAATCAAATCTACAAGAAAAAGCAAGAAAAATCAAAGAAAATGGGTTTTAATGGTTACGTTTAGAGAGAAAAAGGGTCTTTGATCTAGCGTGAGCCGACGATCGATCCACACAAACAAAGCAATGGCAATGGGGCACGCGTAGAGGTAATGTAAAGGAACCCTAGGAGGGGGGCGGTTTTCGGTTTCAAAGAGGAAGGAGGGGGAGAAAATTTTGAAATAAAGCCCCCCAGCCCGAACTTGGGCTGTTTAAATTCCCCCCAGCCAAGCCTGGCGCAACTAATAGTTGTGCCAGGCAAAATGTTTCCCACCTTTTGCTTGGCGCAACTAAGGCTATTTTGAGGCCCCTAGTGGCCTGGCGCAACTAATAGTTGCGCCAGGCACTTAGGCTGGGTCTTGGGCCTAGTACGGGCCAGATGGGAAGACCGGTCCCCCCACTCTTTTTGTTTGTTATGTCGCTCCCGGCAAATGCATGCGCTCCCAAGGTGGCATTTCGATCATCCTTTGACTTGCCAAGAGAGCCATGCTAAAATAAAAGTAGATCGAGATCAATGAGCACCCCGGTCCTACACAGGAAAATATAAAGAAAAATTCAAAAAAAAATCCTCACAGAGAAGCCGGAAGTATTCACAAGAAAAATCCACATAAAATAATAGCTTCAATTCCAAAAAAAATCACATAAAATAATAACTTCAAAACTCCAAAAAAATCACATAAAATAATAGTTGAAAAATTCAAAAAAATCACATAAAATGATAAAAAAATAAAAAACAGGTTTGTATTCCCTAGTGAGACGCACAAGCATAAGGCGGTAAAACGTTAATATTTTATCCGCAATACAGTTGTGTCATACTAAAGTCCTGAGTTGGAGGTTCGCCTCGAATTTTTGGATCCTACTTTAAGGAAGGAGAAACAATATCGGTCCTGGTCAAACAGTCAATGCTTCGATCGAGTCGACTCCACAGCTATATCTTTGCGATGAGCGTTCTGTTTTGGAGTCATGTGAACTGAAGTGTCTTATGCTTCAAATTCTCCATTAGAAAAGGTCAATCGTTGGTTAAGACCAACCTGTTGAGAATGAGATTACGTGTCAATCAAACTATGTGCAACCATGCATTCAGAAGGGTTCATTTCCCATTTTTATTTTTAGCAGACTTAAAACTTGTATGGGCAGCAGTATCCCTCTAAAGTATATGCCGTGCATCTGGGTATTTGTATGATAGTCGTTTGTCCTCGTAAATTATACCCAGGCGGGTTTGGGTCGGGGCTTCCATCGCCTTTGTTGTTGTTTATTGCCCCTAATGGGTGCATGATTATACATAGTTAATTGATTTTTATGATCATTGTCAGCAGAGACCAGGATTGGATGTCACTTAATGGAGATACCCCAATATTTGGATGGATCTGTTCAAGGTGATCAAAGCTGGATGCTCTAGGCCATACTAATCTAAGGCATGCTTTTGAAAACAGCACGCACTCCCAAAAAGCGTTGTGACATCTATTCACTTTGCTCGAGCAGTCATGATAAATAAACTTTGGGGTCAATGGGTTCGCCCAAAGACCTCGAACCCTACTTTCAGTAGGGGCACCTGCGAATAATCAGATGGGACCATCAAATGCCTCGTAGGATTGAACGCAAACTGTGGAGCCTTGCGTACACTTACTTCGCGCCTATCCTTGAATATGAGTCGATCGCCCGCCCTTTTTACTCACGAAGTTGTTACATTCATAATAAATTTTAAACATCAAATACCTTCAAAATCATCTCGAGAAGCGAATACCTCGGTTATGCTCAGTAATGTTGTTAAGCGCTTGGAAACCGATTACCTCGAGAAACAAATGTTTAGCCTGGCATCCCAGGGCTTTTATTTTCTCACCGTGCTACTCATTCGATGTTTGAAGTTCGTTTTGAATGCAGCAGACCCGTCAGTAATGCCTTAGGCCTCTTCGGATATCTCTTTTTCTTTGGCATTCGATCATTAGTGATCGAATACCAAAGAGGGGCATCTGTAGACACCCAAATTTGGCCCAAGGCCCAATCGAAACACCTTTCGAGAGAGGTACAATTCTGAGCTTTTTGATGACATGTATGAAACCTTTATAAACCCCCTAGAACCCTTAAAAGCCTTTCCAAACCCTTAGGAATCACCCTAGATCTCTTAGGAACTTGACCCGAACCTTTAGAAATCAATCCCGTCCCTTAGAACCCATTCGAAACCTAAACCTAACCTTATTAAGCAAATGATTGAGGAGGGGTGCACCAGAAGTATCTATGGCTCTCTACTATGATTGAATCTCATACCATTAAAAAGTAGAGATCGTCAGCTTTCCAATAGTCTAAGAATCGCCCCAATCAGAGGTATACATCAAAAGATACGGTAAACCGAGCCCGAAGGGCATAAGTGTAAATTCATGTGGGTTCCCCCTAGGTTAGTTGCGCCAGTTATAATTTTACCTGGCGTAACTATTAGTTATTCTAGGCTAATTCTCCCAGATTTTAAGCCTGGCACAACTATTAGTTGCACCAAGGTTAAAGGTGGGGCCCACCCTCGCGAACCAACTTCCAGGCACTGTTTAAAACTGTTTTACTGTATATTTGCCTGGCGTAACTATTAGTTATACCAGACATATGAACAGTAACCTCTGGATTTTACCTCAAAAATCATGATTAGGGTTTGACTTATTGACCACCTTGACCTTTGGAGTATGTTTTGCTAGTTCTATTGCACCCATTCCTTACCTATTTGCAACCCTTCGAGTGGCTTAAGGCCTCACCCCATCATCCACCATTGGAGGACCTTCTCACACATCTCAAGGCTCCAAAAACCCTAGGAATCCTTAGATGTGAGATTACCTAATTGCTAAACCCATTTAGCTCCTAAGTGATCTCCTAATCCACTCATTTCCTATAAATAGGGATCCCCACCCCTTGGTTTAAGGGTTGAAAATTTTTACCTAAGAGAGAAAAGCTTAAAGTGAGAAGATCTTTCTCCCTTTGGTGCACCATTGCCCATACAAATTCTAGAATTCTAAAACCCCCTTTGAGTGATATTTTCTACCTTAGATCCCTTAGTTTAGGTACATGCTACCCATTTACCTTCCCTCTCTACCTCTTAGCTAGCAAGCCTTAGAGGTTAGAACTCCTATTTCCACCATACAAGCCTTCAAGAGCTCATCAAAGCAAGTCAATGCAAGGCTCTCCTATGATGCTACAAGGGCCTGAGGGCCCCGGCTCTCCCCTTTCTTCTCCTATCTCTTCTTTAGCTCTTCCCATCCTCCCATTTGTGCCATTGTGCTGCCAAATTTTCGATAGGAACGGAGGGGCACAAATAAGATTTAAGGCCCATTTGGGCAAGAGGAAGCCATTTTCTTTTCTTTTACTTTATTCTTATATTGGCCATTAGTAGAGACCGTGTTAAGCGGGTTGATCGAGTGCCTAACACCTTCTCGATCGATAACCAAAGCCCCTACCCAAGAGCCTTTGGTATAGACCGGATTTAGAGTCATATTTTTAGCACTTCGGTGCTCATAAAAATGAACTAGGTTTCCCGGGACACCAAAAGCTCTGGGTGGCGGCTCTATATTTTTTTGCAAGAGAGCGCATCGCCACGACGGGATCGTCACAAATCCCACGGTTGCACATCCTCCCATAGGAGACAATCATCACTATTCATCGAGAAGGTGAGACGGAGTATCCGGCATGCCAAGTATCGTCTTGACAACCACATAAATGATCAGGTCCACAAATGCCATACCAATGGATCTGCTCAGTGACGTCTCGAAAGCCACATTTTTTGAAGATTTACCATCGAATTGACCTTAAGTTAAAATTTCTGAATTTTCAAAACCCTTACTTCTAAAACTTCCAAAAAAAAAATACAAAAAAAGGAAACCAAAATAATAATAAACAAAGAGACCTCTTACCTACCAAAATATATCTCATTCACCACTTACCCAAACTAGCCATTCCCCTGGGAAATCGAACAATGAATATATTCAACTCTAAGAACTCACAAAAGCATATTGGGAAAGGGACAGCTGATGCGCCATTGGTGTGAGCAATGACGCGCCCGGTCTAACATGACTTGCGAAAGACTTCACCATTACATGATTATATTTTTTATTATCGATCTCTAGACCTTATTTATGGACATTTATATGATGCCCCCGGTACCTCAACTGTGTCATATCCCTCTGTTTGACTGCCCCTTGCAGCAAGTCACGACACGCGGCGGGATGCCCTTTGCACCTATAGATTAGGATATGATGATTCTCCTTTCCGTTTGACTGTCACATGTAGTAGGTCGCGCTATGCGACGAGATGCCCATTACACCCGCAGAATTGGATACGTTGACTTCCCCCATCGACTGTCTATGACAGCAGGTCGTAATACGCAATGGGATCACTTGCATCCACGACATGGAATAAGCCTTTCGACAGCTACCACTGGGCCCCCAAATGCTCCATTTTATCTTGCGCTGATAGATAAGAAAGCCAAGCATGTCATGCCATCATTCCCAGTTCACATTTGCGATTTCCCAAATGAAACGAGAAGACACCTCAAACGAGGGGTGTCTACTTCTTCGACGCGTTCTTACTTCGCAAGAGCCCGTCGAAGAGGGGCATCTGTAGACACCCCCATTTTGTCCTCTCGAAATATATAAAATCATTAAGTCAACCTTTGACCTTGCCCATGACTTTTTGAAAAGGACTTACCGTCTCTGAGAGTTTTACAATCCTAATATGGGGACCATGCACTGAAACAATAGTACATGGCTTAACACAGGCTGAACAATAGCTCTGTGGCTCAGACCCCTTAACCCTAATATGGGGACCATGCACTGAAATAATAGTACATGGCTGAACACAGGCTGAAACAATAGCTTTGTGGCTCAGATCTCTTAACCCTAATATGGGGACCATATGCAGAAATAATAGTATATGGCTAAACACAGGCTGAAATAATAGCTCTGTGGCTCAGACACCCTAACCCTAGTGCAGGGACCATGCACTGAAATAATAGTACATGGCTGAACACAGGCTGAAATAATAATTTTATGGCTCAGATCCCAATGTAGGGAGACTATATACTGAAATAATAGTATATAGTCAAAATGCAGACTAAAATAATAGTCTTGCATTTCAGACCCGACCCGGACCCAAACAACCTTGAATTATCTGCCTAAAACCACGCACGTAATTCGATTGCACACCAACTCACAAACGTGCAATCAGTTCCTTTTCAGACTCAACCTCCTTTCTCTAAACCGCCTCGAGACTCGATTACGCGCTCCACGTGACACGCGCAATCCGATTGCTTGCCATATCACAGGCGTGCAATTGGTCTACTCCCGACCTAGCCTCACAATCCTTGATCGCCAAAATTCCACGATTAAGCACTTTGAATGAAGCACTTAATCAGATTGTGCACTCCAAAGTAAGCACGCAATTAGTCCTAACGTGATTAGAACTAGGGAACTCGGCTGAGCAAATTAGCCGATCGCTTACTAAGTCAGTGACCGACTCAAAGCGAATAAGCGCCGAATAACCAATGTGCAATTTAGTTAAACGCCTGAAATAGGGCGTGTAATTGAAAATTAAGTGAACCCCACAGGGGGCGTAATTAGGAAAAAAACTATAAAAAGACTTGTTTACTTAGACCCCAAAAAAGGAGGACAGAGAGTGAGCAGAGCGAACATAGAGAGCAAACATAACGACTCTGAGATTTGAGTTTCGAACCATTTGCACCCAAGCTTCGAATTTCGAGATTTCTCTCTGCAGCCCCAACCTTAGGTAAAATTTAGTTTTTAGTTTTTTATCCTAGCTTTAGTTCTTAGATTTTTCTATTTTAACTATTAGCATTAAATTTTTAGTCTTAGACCGTAGCACCCCTTTTTTTTTAGACCGTAATTTTTAATATCTGGTTCTAGCTCCCAGAATCCAAGACCAGTCCTTAATTAGACTGCCTAATCCCTAACCCTAAACCTTAATTTTATTCTGAAATCTCAATCTCTAGTCCTATTATTAATCTTTGGTTCTAATTCTTAGTTTCTAGAACCAGTCCTTAATCACACGGTCTGATTTTCTGATTTCGGTTCCGAATTCAGTCCTTAGATTTTAAATTTTAATCTTAATTACTCAATCAGAGATTTTTAAAATCCCAATTTATAGTTCAGTTCTTAATTTCTAGTTTCAAAATTTAATTCATAATTATAATCCATAATTATTAACTTTAAAAATCTAAAAAAATACTATCTTATAATTCAAAATCCAATCTGCTTTAACCTCAGCCACCTAATTTGCCCATATAGAGGGTACTCGGGAACGAGTCCAATCCTCCTTAGCATAGCGGGCCAAAACCCCTTTTTTGTATTTTTTTAGTAAAATTAGTTTATTTATTCTAATTAGAATTTTAGTGAAATTAGTTTACTTTCTTTAATCAAAATTTCAGTGAAATTAGTTCATTTGCTTTAATTAGAATTTCAATGACATTAGTTCATTTGCTTTAATTAGAATTTCAACAAAACTAGTATACTTGCTATAATTAGAATTTCAGTAAAATTAATACATTTGCTTTGCTTAGAATTTCAATACAATTAGCATACTTGCTTTAATTAGAGTTTCACTAGAATTAGCATATTGGCATTGCTAGTAGGATTAGGAGACTAATATTAATTAGACTTCTAGTAGGATTAGGAAACTTAATTAATTAGATTTCTAATAAGATTAAAAGATGGTAAATTAATTAGACTTCGAATAACATCAGAAGACCTTTTAAAATCATAATAGAATTAAGATACTTAATCATAGTAGAACTCTAATAAAGGTAGGATGCTCAAAACTAATTAGATTCCTAACTAGTCGGATTTCAAATAATATTAGAATATTTAAACCAAGTAGACTTATACTAGGATTAGGATATTAGAATAGTAGATTAATTCACCACAACAGGTTCACATAGTTAGACTCATAGTAGAACTAGGAAACTTAAACCAATTAGAATTACAACAATAATAAGAAAACCAAACCATCTAAACTTCAAGAAGAGCTAGTGCTGCTGACGTTGGTAGGCCGACGATTCAATAAAGAAGTAACCCACAACCGCTCCAAAGCGTGATCACTAACGTGTTGCAGTGTCGTTAAATATCTGCAGCTAGCGATCGCAATAAACTAGGAACCTTCCTAGAAATCCCCCTTTACATTCAACATTTAAAACACTGCATTGCGAGAGTCCGCTTAGGATAGAATTGGGCCACTGATTCCCGGGGACTGAAAGGAACCCTGAAAAAGCGCATACCAATAGTCAAGTTGCAGCATTTTGGCCTCAGTTTGACTAGGTTACAATGCTTATTTGATGTCTGATTCACACCCCTCTTACTATTGCCCTGTTGCTGTTTTGATTGTTTACGATTTTGTGCAATGAGAACATAGCACCACTTAGGTTTGTGGGTGTTGTGCCAAATGTGTGGTTCATGATCTTTAACTTTTGCATTATTTTCTTAACCACTGTTTTATATACACCCTCAATAACTATTTTGTTTAGTTTTTAAACCATCACTGTTTATTTTGTTGAAGTTTTCAAAATGTAATCGAAGATGCATAGAAATTTTTCATTTTTTATAATATCCATGCCATGATGAAACTGTTGTTGTTTAGTATAATTAATTCATTTGTGAACATTTTAGGATCGGTTTAAATTCCATGCTTAGAAAAAAATTTACACTTTTGCCATACTTAAGTCTTGAAATTAAAGGATTAGTTTAAATCTAGAATTCTTAGGAACTTAAAATTGACTAAACTCGTAAGCTTTAGAACTTTTACCTTATTCTTGGTAAGTGCTAAAATAAATTCAGAGTATCTTTGAAATTAGTACTAAATTATTTTAATCTCATATATTTTATCTTGGTGTGTTGATTATGCATTGTTCATATCATTACACTAGAAGTCATTGTGTTTGATCTCAGGGCAAATAGGCAACGTTACCACCCTGTGAGGAGATGATCGAAGGCCATCCTTGCCTCGCTTGTGTCTAATATGCCCCACCTTATACTGATTTACCTTTTAGCACCCCTTTGAGCCTTGTTGAAAATTTTTTACCTACAAAAATAAATTACTTGTTAAGTTACATTAATCACACCCCACACCAGGGCTATAAATGAGAAAACTTTACCCTTTAATCTCTAAAAAATTGGGAAAGAGGGATGTGTAAACAGCCAAATTTGGCTCAAGGCCCGATCGAGAAACATTTCGAGAGAGGCGTACCTTCGAGCTTTTGATGCCATGTATGGAATCCTTAAGAGCCCTTTCAAACCCATAAGAATCATCCTAAATCCCTTAGGAACCTTTCCGAACCCTTAAAAACCAATCCCAACCCCTAGAGCCCCTTTCGAACCCCAAACCTAAACTTCTCTAGCAATGGATGAATAGTGGTGCACTAGGACTAGCCACGGCCTTCTACTATGATTGAATATTATACCATTGAAAAGTAGAAATCGTCAGCTTTCCAACGGGCCAAGAATCACCCCAAACGGGGCTATGTACGCAAAGATATGGCAGCCCGAACCTGAGGGGCAAAACTATAATTTTGGGAAAGTCTCCTTAGGGATTTGCCGCAACTAATAGTTGCGCCAGTTCAAAGTGTGGACCCCACCTCGAGGAGCCATCTTCCCAGCACTGTGCATGCACTGCTTTATTGTGCATATGCCTGGCGCAACTAATAGTTGCACTAGGCTTATGAACAGTAGCCATTGGCTCTTGCCCTGAAATTTGTGATTAAGGTTTGACTTGTTGACCATCTTGATCTTTGGGGGGTGTTTTGATAGTCCTGTGGCACCCTTTTAGTGCCTATTTATAACCCTTAAGTGATTTGAAACACCAACCAATCATCCACCATCAAAACCACCTTCACACATTTCCAAGATCTCAAAATCCTAGGAAACCTTAGATTAGAGATTACCTAATTGCTAACTTTAATTAGCATCTAAGAAGCCTCCTAAACTACCCTTTACCTATAAATACAACCCCTCCCCCCTTGGTTTAAAGGTTGGAAAAATAAGAGAGACAGAGCTTAGAGTGAGAAGATCTTTCTCCCTTTGGTGCTATTTTTTTCACACAAATTTCAGATTTCCCAACTTTCTTCCAAGCCTTATCTTTCATCTAAAACCTTAGTTTAGGTATGTGCTACCCCTTTGCCTTCCTTCTATACCTGCTAATCATCAAGCCCTAGGATTTAGAACCCTATTTTTCATCACACAAGCCATTAAGAGCTCATCAAAGCAAGCCTACGCAAGGCTCTCCAACGGTGCAACAAGGGCCCAAGGGCTCCGGCTCTCCCCTTTCTTCTCCTATCTCTTTTAGTTCTTCTTCCATCCTCACATTGGTGCCGTTACGCCGCCGACTTTTCGGTAGGGACGGAGGGGCACAAATAGGATTTTAGGGCCCTTTGGGCAAGAAGAAGACCTTTGTGTTAGTTTCATTTTATTTTTGTTGTGGCCATTAGTAGAGACCGAGTTAAGCAGGTTGTTTGAGTACCTAACACCTTCTCAATAGATAACCGAAGCCCCTCCCCAAGAACCTTTGGTGTGGATCAGATTCAGAGTTATATTTTTAGCACTTCGGTTTTCATAAAAATGATATAGGTATCCTGGGACCCCAAAAGCTCTGGGTGGCGACTCAATATTTTTTGTTAGCGAGCGCATCGCCGCGACGGGATCGTAAAAAATTCCATGGTTGCACAGATGGCGACTCTACTGGGGATAGCTTGTAGAGCTTCCCCTTGAACTTGGCCTCTTTATTTTTTATTTTACTAAACTTTTTATTGTTATTTTTTATTTTATTTTTACTCACCCCTCTAATTAAGTCATTTTACTTACCCCTACTTTTACGTCATTTACGAGCCTTAGCCGATTGGTAGGCCTACATGCGCATTGTCTTTTAATTTTTTTTACTTTTCCATCATTTTAGTGCCTCAGCCAATCGGCGGGCCTACTTGCACATTGTCTTTTAATTTTTTTTAAATTTTCATCATTTATAGTGCCTTAGCCGATTGGCGGGCCTACTTGTGCAAGCATATTCTAACAATGGACGTCGGCCCGTAGTGGCGGCATGGGATCATCACCCCCGATCTTTGAACTAAAGAAAACTTTCATAAAAAAAAGGCTTTGAAAAAATTAAAATTGAACCAAGATAGGCAACTTAATCAATTTGTTTTTACGGGGTAGATTTTTAAAGGGTTGGTTTAGGCACACATACAACTACCCGGGTCTTAGTATGGTGGCAGCCCCTAGTGGTGATGATCCAGAAAAGTCCCAGCCCACCTAGTATCTGAGAAGGCGCTTGCGTCGGAGGTATATCGGGTGGGTCACCTATTCCTTCAAGCATAAAACCCTTGGGGAGCGCGCTAGCGAGTTATACCGGACTCAAACCCTTAGCTTCGGTGAGGAGAAAACGATTCACTAAAAAATCAGTCAATTCCCGGAAACCCAGCTTCCACAAAAAATCAGTTTGGAGACCAATTCCGAGCTAAAGTTGCTGCTGTCAAACAAACTGGAGAGCCAAATTTCTCTGGCGCAACTATTAGTTGCACCAATGCAAAATGCCCCATCAGTACACTGGCGCAACTAATAGTTGCGCCAACTTTAAATCTGGCATTTTTGACCTGGCGCATGTATTAGTTGCGCCAGTGTAGTTTTCAGCAGTTGTAGTTCGGATCTATGGCCTTTTCCACATCCCAAGTCCCCCGATTAGTGTCTCAGTGCTTCTGTTTGGGCCCCGCCATCTCCGACACCTAATACGCCCCTGCTGGTCAAAAGAAGGTAACTTCTTTTTTACTCATTTCGGGGGATCAGATTGTTCTCCTCGATTTTCATGCTTTTAGTAGATCAAAGGTCTTCCTTTGATTCTTCCAAAGCGCTTTAGAATCATCGCCGCAGGTCCTAAATTAGGGAACGAAAGCCACCCTAGAGGAGAATTCCAAGGCCTCGGAACCTTTGATTTTATAAAAAAATTAAAATAAAAAAACCTAAAAAATAGAGTTCTTTTGGTTCCGGTACAACAACATCATCTTGCCCTGATCGTCCCGTAGGGGAAGGAGGAAAGTTTTCGGGCCTTATCAAAGGCACCCATACATGACCCGATACCGAGACATGTCGTGGGTAGTGGACCCAGCTGACGCCGATCCTGATTCATCCCCGCCACAATCTCCAACCCACTCCCATTTGGGAGAAATTTTTTCCACCATCCCCCTCACCCAATCACCCTTTACAATTACCGGGTCCTTTGGTACCCCCATTTTCCCGACCACCACTTCCTAGAATATTCAAATCAACTCCCCACTCTCCATCTTTTACCCAAACCATGGCCATTTTCCATCCCATATCCATGCCAAATCCATCCCACATTCCATCCACTTCAATGCCAAACCCATTCCACATTCCGTCCACTTCCATGCCAAATCCTACACATTCCCCATCCGCATCCATGCCCCATTTCCTATCTTCCCCCTATAGGCCTGATCCACCCTTATTCACTTATACCACTTCCACCTTATCGAACCCCACACATCCCCCCATCTACCCGGGTCATGCCCATTTTTATCGGGGTCATGCCCGGCTTTCCCCAAACACCCACACTTTACCCTTCATCATCCCTAAACATTCCCAACCCATCCCCCTTTGCCAATGCCCCACTTCATCCCTCCAATATATCCCATATCCCGTCCGTTACTCGAGTCGTGCCTGATTTTACCGGGACCATGCCCCATTTACCCACCACATCCACTACACCTACATCTAATCACCCCTTAAATCCACCATCTCCATCTGACCCTCCTTCCATGACCATGATGGGGGAGATGTTCCAAGCCTACTCCATGTGGAAGGCTTCCCAAAATGCCTCCTCTCCTCCACACCCTATATCCATGAACCCATCCCATACCCTACCCAATCTCCATGCCTCACTCACCCATGACTCCCATCAAACCCCCATCATCCACACCACCCAAGCCACCATTTCCCACATGAACCAAGGCCCATTGGCCCAAATCCCTACTTTCCCCATGCCCCAAGGCCCATCGGCCCAAAACCCTACCACCCACACATACCAAGGGCCCATTGCCCAAACCATCAAGACCTAGTGGGCTAAACCCATCAAGAGCCCATTGCCTCGACCCACCAAGGGCCCATGGCCCAGACCCACCAATGGCCCATGGCCCATACCCTCCAAAGGACCATGACCCATACCCTTCAAAACCCAATGGGCCAAACCCACATACATCAAGGGCCCATGGCCCAAACCCTCCAAAGCCCAATGGGCCATGCCCATCAAAGCCTAATGGGCCAAGACCCCCCAAATCCCTTACCCTTTACCCAAACCCAACCTGACCAAGGCCTTATGGCCCAAACCTCCCAGGGCTTCATGGCCCAAGCCCCACACTCATACCTTCCATAATATCCCCAACATTTTACCCACCCCCAACCTTCACACCCAAGTCAAACCCATGCCATACTCCAAACCCAATTCTCTCATGGCCCCATACCCCAAGACCATCTCCAATCCTTCCCCCATGCCCAATAGCCTCATCAGGCCCCACCCCTAAACCAAACTACCACTCACCCCATCACCCCACAACACTTCCCTTACATTCAAGGGGCTCACCCAACCCACATCCAATCCAATCCCATCCAATCTATACACCAACATGAAAATCTCATCCTCGCTGCACCCTATGCAGATTAGTAGTATGAGGAGGACGAGATCATAAATAGTGGAGCCTATGTCGGGGCAGTGACCAATGCCAATCCTCCACCTATAATTATCCCACCCCTGGCAGCCCAAAGTGAGTCCAGGCTAATAATTGAAAAGATGGCCCCCATGTCCAAGGAGACGAAACAACTGAAAAAATAGTTGGATAAAATTCAGAAGCAATTACAAAAGATGAGTGGTGCTGAAATCCACGCTACAGACTTCATGAATTTATGCCTATTTGCTGAGGTCCCCCTACCCTCAAATTCAAAATGCCGGTGTTCGACAAGTACAATGGCACAGGCAACCCAATCGCACACCTCCAGTCCTATTGTGGGGACATGTGCCAATATGGGAGGGACGAGAGATTGCTAATAAAAGTATTTCAAAAGGGCGTGACAGGTCCGTCCCTGAGGTGGTTCACGTCCTTGGAACCATCCATGATGAAGACGTGGAAAGATCTGACCCACTTATTCTAAGAGCAATATGTCTACAACATAGATATTGAGCCTCGTAAGTCAGATCTAGGCCGATTAAAGCGGAACTCCAACAAAACCTTCAGCGATTACTTAGGGAGTTGGAGAGCACTGACAGCTCAAGTCAGAAATAAGATACCTGATGACAAGCAGATAGAAATGATCTCAAAGAATACCCTGCCAGTGATCTCAGATTTTCATGTATATCAGTAGCAGTCTAATTTTACTGACTTGGTAAGGAACGCCAACCGCTGTGAGGACGCCATCAGAGAAGGGCAGTTGAACAATAATGCATATGAGGGACCGAGTGGGGTTAGGAGGTTTACTGAACAAAAGAATGATAGGAGGATAGGGGCAGAAGTGCAGAATGTAACAAATACCCATCCCAATAACAATGTAGTCCCCTTTCAATTTAAAATAGCACAATCAGCTCCCGTCAGGACTGGGCTGATACATAGAGTAGGGAATGGGCAGGGGATGCAAATGACCCCAGAAAGAAGGGCCCGTTATGGTCGAGTGCTTACACCCTTGGGGCAGTCTTTGAGTGTACTTTTACCTTTATTAATTGAAAAGGGATTAGTAAATGTGCTCCAACCACGACCTCCTCCCAATTCAATCCCATATAATTTTGACCCCAATACTTATTACAATTTCCAGCAGGGTCTGAGTCACCCAACTAATCGCTACTTCCCGTTGAAGCATGCGATCCAGGATTTAATTGATGCTGGGAAGATCATTCCCCCTGCACCCACCTAAGCAAACCAGCATGCGAATATCCATCAAGTGCCTTTACCACCACACCCTATCGGAATAATGGGTCCCAGACCCACCATAGGGATGGTAGAGGAATTTGAAGAAGAATTGGAGTTTGATCCGTCAGACTTCTTTTGTAATCAAGAAATGTTTGTGGCACCAAGGCAGAGAAATCTAAAGAAGGATCTATTGGGGTGATTGAACCCCTAAACCTAGTAGATTACTTCCCCACCCCTCGACCATAGACTGACCCCTAGATCTTAGGGCCTATTTTTCGCCACCCACTCTCATTAACTACGTATAAATAAATGCGTATCAACCATATTCCACCACCCCCATCAATTACCCAATAAACCAACAGGCCCCTAATCCTCCACCGCCAGTAAACTATCAATGGCCTGCGCCCACCCCATTACCCCTAGTTCAACCACCTGAAAACTCCACCACCCCCGTCAAGTTCCTAATGGCCCATCAAACCCCCAATCCCCCCCCACCACCCATTAGCTACCAATGGCCTACTTTTACTCCTTTTCCCCCAGTACCACCACCCTCAAGCTTCATCACCCTCATTTGGTCCAATTTGGCCACTCAACCAGCTATTACCGAGGTAAATCGAGTGTTTCCCACACCTCTTGAGCCGGTAGTACAGGTTCCTCCGATACCTGAGTACAGGTGCCTCCAATACCGGTAGCTATACTGTTTTAGATCTCGAGGCTGACCTATTATCCTCATCAGGTCCCGCTGAGTTATAAACAAATGGATGTCAACGCTGGCAGCCACAGAGAAGGGGCAGTGGACTTTGTCACAATATTTAGAAAGATATCCAAGCAGGCAGAAGCACCAGAGTAGCACAAGCCCAACCAGAGGGGAAGAAAGATAGCGCGGTGAACCCATCCGAGAAAATGAGTCGAGAGCATATACTAGAGACTCATCTGAGAAGAATGCCTGCCCATATAACTGTATAGGACCTATTGATGATGTCCCCGCTCCATTTCTAAGCTCTAATGGGGGCATTAAAAAATGTGCATGCCTCACTACAAGTCAGCCCAGATAAAGTCGGGCAGATAATTGGTCAAGTGATGGCTCCAAATGCCATTTCATTTTCTGGCACCGACTTACCAGAGGAAGGAGGGAGCCACTCGAAGTCTTCGAATATAATAGTTGAATCTAGAAATATGGTAATCCCCTTGGTTCTAATTGGCAATGGGTCTGCATTGAATATATGTCTGTTAAGAACCGCCATAAAGATCGGGATAGACCCATGCATGTTGAGACCCACAAGAACTAGCGCCCGAGGTTTTGAGAATATCAGACGAGAGATAATGGGAGAAGTTGATATTTGGCCATTAATTGGGCCAACGACCTTCTCAATATTATTTCAAGTGGTGGATATCAAATCCTTATTTAATCTGTTACTGGGGCGCCCGTGGCTACATGAGGTCAGAGCCATACCCTCCACATTACACCAGAAACTCAAATTTACATCTAGGCACAAGATCATCACAATCATTGGGGAAGGGCACAGTGAGAAAAAGAAAGTCACCAATAGCATTGAAAATCCCAATGTGCTGGATATATCACACACCGCAGAGGACGTCAACCTCCACAATTTCGAATATGAGGTATCGACAATACTTCCAGAGCCCATTGAGGGCATCATGCCAAGAACTGGGGGTAGAATGGTAGTAGAAGTGGCCATGCTCCAAAAGTGGGGCTATCATAAAGGCAAAGAACTCAGGCCCAGACTGCAAGGCAGAAGAGAGCTGGTCACAGCCAAAGGGGCGCATAAAGTCATATTTGGACTTCGTTATAAGCCCACGGAAGAAGTGAGAGAGGCTAAGGATAAAGCCCGTGCCACAGCAGCTACAAAGGCCAGGGGGATCCACATAGAAGAGAAACCTTGGCCCAGGCCTCATATAAGAAATTCATTCATAAGCGCCAGGGTTGTAAATATTGACTGGAATGGGGAAACTTGATTAACCCCACATAAGCCTACAACACCAGTTCACCCCACCAATCCCTACATCACCCTTCCTAGCCTAGAGATAGATTTAGACATGTTGTTCCTCTTTAAGGAATGAAAAAGCATAATCGATTTCCTTCGGTCATACCAAGACATTTTTACCTGATCGTACGAGGACATGCCTGGTCTGGACAACGATTTGGTCGACCATGAGCTGCCTCTCTACCCTAATATGAAGCCAGTTAAGCAAAAAAGCTAAAACGTCTCCGACCCGAGTGATGTTGAAAGTCAAAGATGAGGTCATCAAGTAGTATGATGCAGGGTTCCTCATGGTATCCAAATACCCGTAGTGGCTAGCCAATATCGTGCCTGTGTCAAAAAAGGATGGAAAGGTCCATATGTGCATAGATTTTAGAAACTTGAGCAGGGCAAACCCGAAAGACGATTTCCCGTTACCACACATTGGCATCTTGGTCGATAACACTGCTAAGCACGGGATGTTTTATTTTATGGACGGATTCTCAGGATATAATCAGATTAAGATGGCAGAGGCGGATCGAGAGAAGACTGTGTTCATCACTCCTTAGGGAACCTTTTGCTATAGAGTCATGCCGTTTGGGCTGAAGAATGTCGGTGCTACGTACCAAAGAGCTATGACCACACTGTTTCACGACATGATGCATCGAGAAATTGAAGTGTATGTCGATGATATGATAGCCAAGTCACCAAAGCGAGGCGATCACTTGGTAAACCTCCAGAAACTATTTGAGAGGTTAAGAAAGTACAGGCTACGTCTGAATCCACAGAAGAGAGGGATTAAGGTCGACCCAGTAAAAGTCAAAGCTGTCACAAAAATGCCGCCACCGTCTACTGAGAAGGAAGTTAGAGAGTTCTTGGGCATAATACAATATATCAGTCGGTTCATTGCACAGCTAACGCCCATCTGCACGCTGATATTCAAGTTACTAAGGAAGAACTCACTCGTTGAATGGAACAATGATTGTCAGGCAGCGTTCGATAAAATCAAAAGCTGCCTCCTTAACCCACCTATGTTAGTACCACCCGAGCTAGGGAGACCACTCTTGATGTATCTCTCCACAATGGAAGTTTCAATGGGATGTGTCCTAGGGCAGCATGACAAGATGGGAAGAAGGGAGAAGGCCATCTACTATCTCAGCAAGAAGCTTACTAATTATGAAATGCGCTATTCTCATCTAGAGAAAGCATGCCTGACTCTTATATGGACTACTCAAAGGCTCCGCCATTACTTGCTATCTCAAGCCGTTTTACTTCTGGCTTGAATAGACCCATTGAAATACCTATTCGAGAAGCCGACTCTCACTGGGCGGACTGCATGGTAGCAGCTTTTATTGTCTAAGTTTGACATCACCTACATCACTCAGAAGTTGATCAAGGGGTAGGCACTCGCCGATCATATGGCCGACAATCCTTTGCCAGAATATGAACCTTTAAGAATTGAATTCCCTGATGAAGACATCCTTTTTATGACAAAGGATGATACTGAAGAAGCAGAGGATTCTTGGGTAATGCACTTTGACGGGGCAGCTAATGTCGAAGGTCATGGAGTTGGCGACATTCTAATTTCGCCAAAACGAGCCCACGTAGCAGTTTCTATCAAGCTCAACTTCCCCTGCACAAACAACATAGCCGAATATGAAGCTTGTGCCGCTGGACTACAGGCAGCTTTGGACTTAAAAGTGACTCACCTCCGGGTATTTGGCAATTCACAGCTGATCATATGCCAGACAAACAGAGATGGGAAGATGAAAGATGAGAAACTGATCCCCTACCATGAGCACCTTGAGGATCTGATAGCTTGCTTCGAGGACGTGACATTCTCATATGTCCTGGATATGGAATCATTTTCCTTATGCATTAGCCACTTTTGCGTTAATGATAGAAATCCCGAATGGTGCTGAGATGAAGCCAATAATGATCGAGCAAAGGAATGAGCCGGCCTTCTGCCTCCAGATCGAGGAAGCTACAAAGCCTGATGATGAGCTACCTTGGTTCTCAGATATCAAGAATTTCCTCGAGACACTAACTTTCCCTGAGGGTAAGTCTAAGACGGACCGACGAACCATTCAACTTGTACCAGCAAGCTATGTCATTTGCGGGGAGTGCCTTTACAAGCGATCCTATAATAACATCTTACTCAGGTGCCTTACTGAAAGTGAAGCGATCAATATTATGAAGGAGATCCATGAGGGAGTATGCGGAGCCCACGTCAGTGGTCACATGCTCGCTAAGAAAATTCTATGGTAAGGATACTTTTGGACCACTATGGAATCAGATTGCTGCAAACATGTTCAAAAATACTACAAGTGTCAGGAACACTCCAGTCTGATACACGCTCTTGCCATCGATCTACACTACATGACCACTCCTTAGCCATTGTCGTCGGAATGTTTAATCCCAAAGCATCAAATAGGCATCGGTTCATCCTTGTCGCCATTGAATACTTCACCAAGTGGGTAGAAGCAGTGTCATATGCCAACATCACGGCCAGCCACATCGAGATGTTTCTCAAGAGTAATATTGTGTGTCAATTTGGAGTACCTAAGGATATCATCACGGACAACGGCACAAACTTTGTCAATAAACGCATCCGAGCCTTCTGCGAGCAATACAGGATCAAGAACTATCACTCATCCCCCTATCAGCCTCAAACTAATGGAGCCGTGGAAGCTGTGGACAAGATGGTCATTCGCATCCTTGAGAAGATGGTCGTCACTTACCTAGATTAGAGTGAAATGTTGTCATTTGCTTTGTGGGCCTGCAAAATGTCAATCTGTACTGCTAAAGGGGGAACACCATTCTCCCTTGTGTACGAAACTAAGGTCATCCTATCAGTTGAGGATGAAGTACCCTCACTCTGAATCCTTACGGAATCCGGCTTACCCGAAGCAGAGAAAGAGAGATCTGCTTTGACCAATTGAATCTATTGAACGAGAAAAGACTCCTAGCCTTGTGTCATACTCAAGTTTACCAGGGGCGAATCGTACGTGCGTACAGGAATGTGTCCACGATCGAGATCTAAGGATAGGAGACACTGTGTTGAAGAAGATCTTTCCATCCCTCCACGCTGATCCAAGAAGGAAGTTCAAGCCGAACTGGGAGGGACCTTACGTCATCCGAAAAGTGCTACCGAGATACGCCATCCGCCTCGCCATCGTGGATGGAGATCATCTTCCTGAGCCCATCAATGCTGGATACGTTTGACAATTCTATGCTTAGTCTATCGTGACAAGGTAAGTATTGGTGAAACAAATACGTGACTGCTTAAGAATCACCCAAAAGAGGCCATCATTCCATGCACAGTAGCCAAAAAACATCCCTAAAAAAAATATGATATCCTTTGCTACCCCATTTTGAGCTTCGGCCTTTCTTTCAATGAACCCCTTCCCTGGAAAAGAAAAAGCGTGAACATATATAAAAAAAAAAAGAAAAAAAAAGAGAGGAAGTGAAGTTACCATCAAAATTTAAAAAAATAGGAAAAGCAAAACCTCAAAAAGAGTATCTATTAAGTCAACACAAGACAAGTTGTGGGATGACACCAGAACCCCATCTAGCCGTCTATGACGGAATCGACGTCTATGTCGTGGCTCTTAAAATAAAATACAAAAAATAAATAAAATAAAAATATAAGCTCAAAGCGAGATGGACGTGGTGAAAACCCGAAAGGGCACTACGGGTAAAAATAGTGAGTTTGTATGGACCAAGTGAAAACTCCAAAGGGCGCTTGGGGTAAGAAAGCTAAACCCATGGACGTGGTGAAAACCCGAAAGGGTGCCACGGGTAAAAAGAGGGCAAAAATGGGCATGACGAATCCAGCTTGAGCGTTGTGAGAAAAAAGAGTTATAAAGAAAATAATTGTTGGAATGGGTCGATAAGATTAATGTTTGAGGAGCTCTCTCGGTTACTTTCCCTAATCCCCTTTTCTAGGCAACTCATGCTAGTTCAAATCGGGCCTCGACTAGAATTATCTTCGTGAAATGGCTTCGTCAAACGTATGACCCATGGTAAGGAGAAAAGTTTAACTCAGCCCAAAGGGATTGATGCTTTAGTCTTGGTAAGGCTGCTGAAACTCCCTCAGATCCGACTACTTAAGGGGGTTTTGACCATGATCAAAAGGGGAGCCGAGATCTCATCCAGTGATAAAGGCACCACACCAAAAAAAAAAGAAGAGAAGAAGAAGCACACAAAATGAAAAAAAAGAGTCTGGATGTAATAGCTTTCCTTTTTCTACACCGCTTACATCACATCCCAAAAAATAGCCTGTGTGGTGTTTAGCGTTCCTTCTTCCCTTTTCTTTTCTACAAAAAGTAAAAAAATAAAAATATAAAGAAAATATATATACCAAAAAGATGTGTGTATCTGTAAAGGGGTTTCTTACGCCCCTTTCCTGTGTATCTAATTTGTTCAAAAAGTTATATGTGCAGGAGAGACTCAATGACCTAGCTCACACTTCAAGGCGTTAATCTCAGTCGAAAGCCATCCTCTCGGACATTCCGCTCGGTCAGCCAACGACCATGCAGGCTCTTGTACCTCTTCCGAGAAGTATCAGCGGCTCCGAGGGCAACACTTAGAGATCCTTTCAAGCGAAGGACCTCGCTCTCTGCTATCTCTGCTCTAACTTTTTCCTAAGATAAAAGCTCATGCAGGACCCTCTTCTCATCAGTCAATAGCTTAATACGGGCTCAAAGTGCCATCTCCTTCTCAAGCCAGGGGCCTCCCGTATCTACACTCTCTGACTGATCCAAATGATCAGCAGCAGGCTGCTCGGTCAATAACTAAGCCTCATAATTAGGAGAGGGCTGAACCGAATCTCCCTGCTCCATGTCACACATCAGTGTCAATTGAAGTGTCTCCCAAAGAGTAGCAATCCGGTCTATGTCCCCAAAGGACCCCCTAGAAAAGATCAAGTCACATAGAGGGGGTTTTACCTCGCAAGGCACCTGCTAAGAGCAGCCAAACTGACGTAACACCCAGAATGGGAAGTAGAAGGTGCTGTCAGTCAATCCTAAGAGGGTGATGCCCTCATGGTCTCTTGAACGAACTATGGGAAGGGTTTGGTCCAACCAAGGAACCCTCCATATCAACTCGGCATCAGCCAACCAAAACTTCAAAGCCCACTCGACATAAGCAATTGACACCTACCCGAAAAGCATCAAGCCGCCTCACCTCGGGCAATGCAAAATCGGGGCATGGGCCCCAAGATAGCAAGATGCTCGCCTAACCAGACCTGAAGCAGCAAGGGACATCCCCGAAGGCACTCCACCTTGCCCAGTATAAATGAATCAAGGCATCAATATAGTTTAGCAAGGACCAGGTGCATCACTGATCGACCCTCCACCAACTAAGTCAAGACATCGCAAAGAGCCAGGGAGAAGCTCTCTCCCCCATTGAAGAAAAGGGCTTCTGAGATGAGTCCGAGAACGAAGGCTTCCGCATTGAAAATGTTCCTAACTATCAATTTTTGAAGACTTTTGTTACCAAAAAGTTCTTTGAGGAATTTTAGCGAACACCTTGTGGGCCCCCCAACGAGACTTTTCTCATACCCAAGTTTCTTCAAGCCAAGGGTGAGTTGAACGGATTTGGAGTAGCTCGACCTCGACATGACTCTTGCAAGGCCTCTATCAAGCTTCTGGCCAGACAAATTGAATAGCTCCTCAAGGGTTACAGTTAGCTCCCGCTTCCCAAAGCAGAATACATGGACATTTGTATCCCAAAATGAAGCGACAGCGTGAAGAAGGTCCCACCGTGGAAGAACATCCTGGAAGAAGGGAAGGTGTGATAAGCCAAGCCACTCAAGCTCAACAAGTTCGCTCTCATTTAAACTCCCAAGCCAACTTTTAAGAAAATTGGGCCCCAAGCCCAAGGAGATGCGTAAATTGGTTCCGAGCCCTCCATGTAAGGGAGGGTTGGAAGGCGGGTCCATAGATGTACAAGGGACTTTTAAGAATATAAAATTCAATGTATGTTGATGGACCCGCCCCTAGGAAAGCAAGAGGAGAAAGAATCAGTCAAAAAGACCAAGTCAAATAGAAAAGAGAAGGATTTTAGACTTTCCCGGGTATACAACGACCCACAGCTCCCCAGGCCAAAACTGGCACAACTATTAGTTGCACTAGTGCATTTGTCCTAAATTATTGCCTGGCACAACTAATAGTTGCACCAGCACAAAATCACACCTCCATGCCTTCCTTTTTTGAATTTTTTGGGATTTTGGGGAGCCATTGCTGGTTTCTTAGCCTGCTGACCTGATTCACATGCTTTATGAAAACAGTTGCACCTAAGAAATTAACAGGGCACCTAACATTGAAATAATTTCACTTTTGGTGTAGGAGAAACTCCCACCAAGACATGCGGCATCAAGGGCCGCTTTTTATGAGTGATCATCGAGGATCTTCCTACGAGCAGATGGATATGTGCAAGAGAGAGATAACATTGCAAATCAAAGAGAGACACTGAGCATATCTAAGCAGAACATCATCATAAAAGTGCCATAAATATTTGTTACAAATGAAAAATCCCAATAAAGTTGTTCAAAAATGCCAAAATGTTTGAATGAAGAAACTGAAGTCTAATCCTTGTCTGCGCCCTTTGACTTCTTCCGCTGGCCAGAGGAGCCCTGGTAAGTCCGCATATCCCCCGCTCAGGACCAAGCCTGAGAAATCCTGCTAAGCATAGAATGCGACTCCTTGGCGGGTGCACGCTGCAAGTCATGGCCAAAATCAGAGATCAGGATGAATTGGGGGACAAGAACAAAAAGTGGTGGAACCAGTAGGAAAAGCAAAGCAACAGAATACTCACTGCCTCCACATCTTGAAGCACCGTAAGGTTACGATGATACGCCGCATACTCCATAGCTGAATCAAAGTTCTATATTCAGAGGGATACAATGTCAGCTACCGGGGCAATCATAAAACATATGCAAAAGGTGGCCGAAAAAAAAGAGAGACGGTTCGTCAGAGGGCTTACCCCTGGGATCACCTCAGGTGGAGGGACCTGGGCCACTTCGACAAAGATATGCACCTGCCTGTCCACATCGGCACATAGGTCCGAGAGAAAGCTATCATCAAGGCATCGAAAAGTCCCATAAACCATGGCCGAGTCACCACTAGGAGCACCCGCATGAGAGATACTCAACAAACCAGCTCCGGAGGGACCCACGCGTGGGCCGCCAAATAAAAGGAAGTTAGCGCCAAGGACGAAGCGCGGCAAGATGAATAGATATGGTAGTCACTCGTACCATATGTGATAATCTTCGGGCCCAAGAAGGGCATTGATGGGGAGCCCATTATTGAGGAAGGTTGTGGTGAGCTCCTCAACACTGCCAATAGGGCCCATGACATTAGTAGGAGGGTCCATGGGTATGGCGTGGTAGCCCTGATACTGGAGTACCACTCGCTCCCCCAGATAGTAAATCCTCGCCCATGCACCATAAAAGAGAACAACGTGGCGATTGTTGAGGAGGCGCGATAGACCTATGGCTGCCCGATCGGAAGAAGACGAAGTTCAGGTACGGATCATGGAGGATCTGTCCAAGTCAAGAGGTGACCAATCAATCAAACAAGCGGCATAACAAATCAAGGAGAATTTCTGAGTTGAAATAAATGGAGTTGAAAGGACCTCAAGCCCATCTCTAAGTGATTCAGGCTCACATCACGACACCAGGCATGGTTCCAGTTGCTAATAAGAGGGTAGGTGAACACGTCCAGATGAAGAAGTGGGTGCCCAAGATGAAAATGATGGTACCCCCATACCTGAGAAAAGCAGTGCACAGGGGAGCAAGTCAGTGGCATATAGAGATCATCCAAGTGAAACTGATAAAAGCAAAAGGTTAGGGGTTACCTCCAATGCCGCCCAAAAGCCAACGACGGATTTGGCTTCCCTGATAATGACCTGGGCTATGTCGTACGTCAACCAGCCATATCTAACCCCGCCTCAGTCATACCTATGAACGCCGACCTAATTGTCCATAATGCTCAGCAACGCTAGGCTGACTCGGTCCTCGCTAGCATTGGTAAAAAGGGTCTTACCTAGCAAAAGCAGGAGAGTGATGCGGGTCAGGATGATTGTGACAACTCAAATTTTGACACCTTGAAACTTGTGCCATCAGCACAACCCTCTAGGTCGTGCCCCATTAATCTGCACAAAACATTGGTATAACCAAGCAACAACAAATCAAGTAAAAACATGTGAACTGAAGTAAGCATGAAATAAAGGTATTCTATTCTAAAACAAAAGCTCAAAAGATAGCTCTACTTCTATGCCAACTCATAGACAGAAGAACCGACCCGAACCATCGATGACAAGCAAGATCACCCCTGATGGTTCGCCAAAAGAATATATCATTTAATTACATTTTTCCAAACGTAAGGCTTGACTTACCAAGCTGTAAAGAAAGCTCTCAAAATCCCTCTCAAAGTATGCACGGGTCCTCTTGAAGAAGTCCTCAAGAGGTGGCTCCAACTCTTCATCAGGCACGTAATTTGAACCCCCCGGATCTGTCTCCCGAAGCCTCAACTGCCGCAAGTACAGGACCTATGACATATAGTCTAAAGTGGTGAGCTACATCCTAGCTCAATAGGGAAATAACAAGTGAACATATAAGTCAAACTCTCACATATATTCTAAAACAATTTAAAAGCATGATTTATCAGATGGAATTACTGGGAAAACAATTTAAATAACTGAAAAGATGTACTAGATGTAACTGTTACTTTACATGTGTTTATTTATTCTCAACTTGCTGGTATTAGACAATGATTCGGCCTAATCACTTAAATCTTAACTTAAATATTCCCCAACTTACTATAGAGTCGGGCGCCCAATGAAATACCCTCCATCATTGTCTAATCAGACAGTTTTCATATCTGTTTCATTCTTGAATTCTACCCAGGTCCCTTTCTCATAGGCGACGAGGTTTCTAGCCTCAAACACACATCCCTGGGATGTCCAACTAGTGTGTGTATTGGCCGCCATACCGGTCACGGTTATCCTACCGAGTCAGTCATGGGTATCCCACCACGTCGGTGGGGTATTCTGTTCAAACCTTAAATATCAAAGTACAATACATATAGTTATTCACCGTGTAACAGTGTTAATTTTAGTATATTAGGCCTTATCACCTTTTCTTTCACTTTACTAATAGGTTTCATATGCATCCCTGGGATGCCACTGGTTCAACGCATCACCTAGATGCTCATTATCATATTCACGTCCCATGGGGACCTTACATATTCATTTAGTATTCACACACACACGCACTCTTAGAAATTTAATTTTTGATGCATAAATATTCATTTCTATCTCCATACATGCTTTTAAAAATTAAAATACATGTTCAAGGTGTTTCCTACCTCACGTGCTCGAATTCACCAAGCATCAAAGTCTGCGCAACTCCACATGCTTGCATTTGCTCATACCACCTATGGTACACCATAGCACAAGTAAGGCATCAATAAGGGTGCATTAAAGAAGGTACAAGACCTTCCTAGACCCTCAAAGTCAAATTCAAAAGTACACAGAAACTGTCCAAATTGATTAATCGATTCCCAAAATCGATCAATCGAAATCTCAAAATCGATTAATCGATCCCAAATCGATTAATCGAAAATCCAAACTCGATTGATCGATTTTAAAATCGATCAATCGATTTTCCCAGCTCCCCATTTTCCAGTCACTGGAAGTGTTTAGACGATTAATCGATTTCTGATCGATTAATAGATTTCTACAAATCGATTGATCGATTTTCAAATCGATCAATCGATTTCGAGCAGCTATGCCTAGAAATCCCTAAGGCCAAAATCGATTGATCGATTTTAAAAATCGATTGATCGATTTTAAAAATCGATTAATCGATTTGGTCAGCAACTCAGTCCTTTGCGAGCATTTCTTTCAGTCTTCATTCCTTTCCATTTTCCTTCATTTTTCTATCTTTATTTCATCATTTAAACCTTGATTAAATAACAACAACATGTTTATAGCAAATCTAAATAGAACTCACTTAAAATCAATCTCTTGATTGATTGAATGGTTGGGTTAATGACTAGGGCTCCAACTTCGGCTTCCACGAATTCTATGCGTCGAATCCGGCATTAATTGCTTGAATCCATCTTCACTTTGGAACCCACATTAACTCCCCATGCATTTACTCCACTTCTTACTCTCTCTCTCTTCTTAATTCCTCTACACCAACCAAAACTAAGGAGAAATAACTTCTCCTTAGCTATTAGCCCCTTTAACCCTTCCTTTGCCTTGGTGTTAATCATGTACACCCAAGACAGGTGTAGGTTATCTCCACTTAGTTACATTTTTTTTTTCAACCACACACTTACACACACATACTTATTACATCAACCTAATTTGAAACCAGAGTCATCGAGTTGACTTTCACTTGGTCAAACCTGTGACCCGTTGGGCATGCATCCCGAGGATACTATTCAACGCCCAAAATTCAAGCATGTTACAATGATCACCCGCTTAGGCGTAATATGAAGCATTCTATCCGGCTGCCCCAGATCCCCCAACTCATCAGCCGTATAGAGTGCGGATAACCAGGTCATCTTGACCTCGATGCCATGTATCTGCCCACGAGGGGGATATTCCCCTATCATTCGGATAATGTCCTCCTTGCCCAGCATTGTGAGACTAACTATCGGTATGCCCCCATCCTAACACCCGTAATCATTGCCCAATCAACGGGCATCAAGGCCATCTCAGCAACGGCATATGGAAGGTCATAGTCTCAAGGCGGAACCGCTCAATCAGCGCCTTCAAGTACGTCGCATCGGCTCTCATAGGCGAGCAGGATAAAAACTCCCCAAAGCCCACCTACGCTAATAAGAACTTCACCCCGAGGGAGACATAGAGGTAGAAATCATGAAAATCTAGCCATCCCCTACGGAATACGATAGAGGGAAGTCCTACATCCAAAGGAAAGTGCATCAGATCATGGAAATAAATCAAGGCTGCACAAAAGAGAGAAATTGAATCTGCCTCTTACCCTTCTGCTATACCAAAGTTCAAAATGTGAATATACTGTTGATGAAGGAGGCTGACTCGGGCAGCCTCACCCTGCATTTCAAGCCAGGGGCCCGCTTTCCACTCTACCCAAAAGAACCGCTCCCTCGCGGACCATAAACTATCTCGGGCCCCTCCTCATGGCCCTCCTCGGGAACATACTCATCATCATCGGACATTCTGGGGTAACAAGAAACAATTGCATCAAAGCAAATTAGGGATAAAGAACTGTTCTATGCTACGCTACAAGGGAAGGTAAGTATGCTCACCTCGTTCTGTTCATTTTCAGAAAATAAAGATGCACAAAAAAATCCCCTTTAGATTAAAAATGCAAAAAATCCCTCCTCTTTTCCAAGAATAAATAAAAGAGAAATAAAACTTTCTTTTTGTATTTAAAGATAAAGCCTGCTAAAACACAAAAAAAAAATCATCACCATCATCATTTCTTTAGGCTCCTAGAAAAAAAAAAAAATCAAAACCCAAAACAAACCAAAAAGTTCCTTCTTTTTAAAGAAAAACAAAAGTTAAAAGAAAAAAAATCCCTCTTTTATGTTTAGAAAAGCGAGAAAATCCTTCCTAAAACTCAAAATATATATATAGAGAGTTCTTCTTTTTTTATGTTTATAAAAACAAAAACAAAAAATGCCCTTCTTTTTTATAAAACCGACAAAAAAATAAATCCATGCCTTAGGTAGTTTTCAAAAAAAAACCAAAAGCCAAAATTCGTTTACCATTTCCCTATATTAATCTTCAAAAAAAGAGAAACAAAAAAAACCCCCTTTTTTCTAATTAATGTTCAAAATTGATGAAAAAGACCAAAAATCCTTGCCTTACATTCCAAATAAAAACACAAAAAAATGTATAAACCCCTTCCTTGTATGTACAAACAAAAACAACACAAAAAGAGCATCTAAAAATGCATACATATTAGGCATCAATAAAATCCATAAAAATAGGGCATCATTCACAAAAATCATTCACATCCTATAAATAGACATGCTTGTAAAGAAAATAAACCATTATTCATCAAAGAATACAAGATCATGATCATATTTGCAAGAAAAGGCAAGAAAAATCAAGAAAAATATGGTTAAAATGGTTACTTTGTGAAGAAGATAGGGTCTTAGATCTATCGCGATGCGAACGATCAATCGACACGAGCAAACGCCGGCAATGAGGCATGCGTAGAGGCAATGTAAAGGAACCCTAGGGAGGCTCTGTTTTTCGGTTTAGAGGGGGAAGATAGCAGTTTTGAAGACACATGGTGACTGCTCGAACTCGGGCTGTTTAAGTTTGCTCCCCAGCCATGCCTGGCGCAACTAATAGTTGCGCCAGGCCATTTTGGGCCTTTTTGTGGCTTGGCGCAACTAATAGTTGCACCAACCACTTAGAAACGGGTCTTGGGCTTGGTGCTGGTCGGCTGCATGACTCAGCCCACCCTCTCTTTGTTTATTCCCCCTGGCAGATGCACGCGCCTCCCAATGGCGTGTCGATCCTCATTCGACTTACTCAAGAAGCCGTGCTAAGAATAAAATGGACGAGAGTAATAGGCATCCCGATCCTACATAGAAAAATGTGAAAAAGACTAAAAAATAATAAAACAAAAAAAATCCCCACCAAAAGCCAAAAATAATAGAACATCTCACATAAATGGTAGAATAGTTCAACATAAAATAATAGTTCTAAACAAAAAAAAAAAAAAACCAAAAAATCATATAAAATGGTAACTTGAGAATACAAAAAAAATCACATAAAATAACAGCTCTAAAATAAATAAAAAAACATCACATAAAATGATAGAAAAATCACAAAAATAAAACACATAAAATAATAACACGTTTGTGTTTCCCCACAGAGTACGCACATACGTATTTTCCATGCGATAAAATGTCAATATTTTATCAGCAATGCAGCTGTGTCATATTAAAGTCGTGAGTCTAGGGTTTGCCTTGGATCTTTGGATCCTACTTCAAAGTAGGACCAACGACGTCAATTCTGATCAAACGGTTAATATTTCGATCAGGTTGACTCCACTACTAAATCTTTGCGCTGAGCGCTCCGTTTTGGATTCATGTGAACTCTAGTATCTTTAGCTTCAGATTCAAAGGAAAAGGTCAATCGTTAGTTGAGACCAACCTGTTAAGAATGAGATTACGCATCAATCAAACTATGTGCAACCATGCATCTAGAAGGGTTCATTTTCCCTTTATTTTCTATAGGCTTAAAACCTGTATCGGGAGCGGTATCCCTATAAAGTGTACACCATGTGTCTGGGTATTCGTATGATGGTTGTTTATTCCCGTAAATTGTACCCGGGCATGTCCGGGTCGAGGCTTCCATTGCCTTTGTTGCTTATCGCCCCTAATATGTGCATGATTATGCACAGTTGAATGATGTTTATGATCATTATTGGCAGAGACCAGGATGGGATGTCCCTTTTGGGAGATACCCAATGTTTGGTTGGACCTGGTCAAGGTTGTTGAAGCTAGATGCTCTAGGTCATGTAGATCTTGGGCACGTACTCCCCAAAAAGCGTTGCGACCTCTATTCACTCCACTCGGGTAGTCATGCTAAATAAACTTCAGGATCGATGGGTTCGCCCAAAGATTTTGAACCCTGCCTCAGGTAAGGGCACCTGCAAACAGTCAGATGGGGCAATCAAATTCCTCATAGGATTGGACGCAAACTGTGGAGTCTTGTGTATGTTTACTTCACACCTATCTTTGAATGTGGGTCGATCACCCCTCTTACTTGCAAAGCTGTTGTATTCAGAATGAATCTTAAACATTAAATATCTTCAAATTATCTCAAGAAGCGAATGTTTGGCCTAACATACAGGGCTATCGCAACTCGTTCCACCTCGGTTATGCCCAGTAATTTCGCTAAGCGCTTGGGGACCGATTACCTTGAGAAACAGATGTTTAGCCTGGCATACAGGGCTTTTGTTTTCTCACCATGTTACCCATCTGATGTTTGCAATTTGTTCTGAATGTAGTGGACTCGTCAGTAATGCCTTGGGCCTCTTCGGATGTCTCTTTTCTTTGGCATTCAATCATTAGTGATCGGATAACAAAGAGGGGCATCTGTAGACATCCAAATTTGGCCTAAGGCTTGATCGAGACAAATTTTGAGAGAGGCGTACATCCGAGCTTTTGATGGCATGTATGGAATCGTTAGGACCCCTTTCAAACCATTAAGAATCATCCTAAATCCCTTAGGAACCTTCTCGAACCCTTAGAAACCAATCCCAACCCCTAGAGCCCCTTTCGAACTCCAAACCTAATCTTCCCAGGCAATGGATGAAGAGTGGTATACCGAGAGTAGCCACGACCTTCTACTATGATCGAATCTCATACCATTGAAAAGTAGAAGTTGTCAACCTTCCAATGGGTCAAGAATCACCCCAATCGGGGCTGTGTACGCAAAGATATGGCGGCTCGAACCTGAGGGGCAAAACAATAATTTTGGGAAAGTCCCCTTAGGGATTTGGCGCAACTAATAGTTGTGCCAGTTCAAAGTGTGGACCCCCCCTCGAGGAGCCATCTTCACAGCACTGTGCATGCACTGTTTTACTGTGCATATGCCTGACGTAACTAATAGTTGCGCTAGGCTTATGAACAGTAGCCTCTAGTTTTTATCCCAAAACTTATGATTGGGGTTTGACTTGTTGACCATCTTGATCTTTGGGGGGGTGTTTTGATAGTCTTGTGGCAACCTTTTAGTACCTATTTACAACCCTTAGGTGATTTGAAACACCAACCAATCATCAACCATCAAAACCACCTTCACACCTTTTCAAGCTCTCAAAATCCTAGGAAACCTTAGATTAGAGAATACCTAATTGTTAACCTTAATTAGCATCTAAGAAGCCTCCTAACTTACCCTTTTCCTATAAATAGAGCCCCCCTCTCGTGGATTAAAGGTTGGAAAATTTGCTTAAGAGAGAAAGAGCTTAGAGTGAGAAGACTTTCTCCCTTTAGTGCTATTTTTTTTACACAAATTCCATATTTCCCGACTTTCTTTCAAGCCTTATCCTTTATCTAAAAACCTTAGTTTAGGTATGTGTTACCCCTTTGCCTTCCTTCTATACCTCCTAGCCATCAAGCCCTAGGATTTAGAACCCTATTTTTCATCACACAAGCCATTAAGAGCTCATCAAAGCAAGCCTACGCAAGGCTCTCAAACGGTGCAATAAGGGCCCAAGGGCTCCGGCTCTCCCTTTTCTTCTCCTATCTCTTGTAGTTCTTCTTCCATCCTCACATTTGTGTCGTTATGCCGCCGACTTTTTGGTAGGGACGGAGGGGCACAAATAGGATTTTAGGGCCCTTTGGGCAAGCAGAAGACCTTTGTGTTAGTTTCATTTTATTTTTGTTGTGGCCATTAGTAGAGATCGCGTTAAGCGGGTTGATTGGGTGCCTAACACCTTCCCAATCGATTACAGAAGCCCCTTCCCAAGAACCTTTGGTGTGGATCAGATTCAGAGTTATATTTTTATCACTTTGGTACTCATAAAAATGATATAGGTGTCCCGGGACACCAAAAGCTCTGGGTGGCGACTCTATGTTTTTGGTTAGCAAGCGCATCATCACGACGAGATCGTCAAAAATCCCACAGTTGCACAGGAAGAGAGCTAATGAGTCACATAATTTACCATTTTATCACCCTTAACTTAGTGATTTTAGACTCCAGTTTGCTACTAATAATATAATGATGTGCAGATATTAAAAATAGATAGCAGAATAAAGCCAAAGTGTTAATCTTTGCGAAAATGAACTCAAAATGTAGTAAGAAAGATGATCATACACAGATACTACCAATCATATTTGAAAGCTAGTCAAAAGAAAAATCGTATTCAAGATAGAGCGAAAGAAGAAGAAAGAAAGAAGAAATCATCTTTACGAATCTTCAAAAGATGCTTAAGACTAGAGAGATGGTCGATCGTGTTGAAGAAATTGTACTGAATGAAGAGAGAAGTCATAATCATGATTTTATATAGAAAACAAAGCTCGCAGTTGTTGATCACGTGAAGATATACACCGCAATGTACAAAATTAGAAGATCACTTAAATTAGAAGTCTGGCAACCCACGGATCTGAGAAGAATGGTGAAAGAATCCTTAGGATCTCTGCTACCGAAAAGGAGAAAAGTTCTTCATGCATCTACCATCCAGAGCAAGGAATATTAGGATTAGAAGTTTAAATTATATTAGGAATCTTTTATTTTTAGTAGTTTTTCTTTATTAGAATTCGAATAATGTAAACCGACCCCCTATGATTTATAAATAAGAGAGCTTGACATAGGAGAAAAACTTATCCAATGAATTTTCAGCATCAATTGACAACTGAGATTGGAATTCTGGAAGATCACCTTAAAGTAGATTTTATTAAGTAAAATCGCCCACAGATTTCAGAAAGCCTTGCCTGACAACCAAGACCGAAGAGTTTGAAAGATCAGATGGTTCTACTTTGCTTTCTAGTTTAGATTTATTTTATTGCAATTTCCTGCTTGGTAAACATCTAAGAGTTCTTGATTTTAATTGATGACTTAAGTTTTGAATTTGCAGATTAGTGTAACAGTTTTTAATTTCCATCTTCAATTTTCTTGAGTTTGATTGACGCTCAAATTTCTAGAAGAATGTTGATTAGTATAAATCTGTGTTGAGGAAATTTAGTTTTTGATTGACGCCCAAATTCTAGAGAACTGAGATACAGTGTAACGGTATTTTACTTTCATAAGCATCCAAGAACTGAAGGATTGTGATTGACGGCCATGATCTGGAAGGAGGAGGATTTAGATTTAATTTTCTTGCACTTAGTTTAATAACCATTCTTTTATTCATATTTCTAAACCTTTAAAGACAAATAAAAATTTTCACAAGAAATTTAGACATTCCCTGTGGGAATGATCCTATACTAGTGTTATAATTTCCATTGTGTGATTGCAATAGGTTAAGGATAAGTACAATTATAGTCACATCAAGAGCAAGAGAGGAAGTAGAAAGGAATAGAATGATGCTTGCAAGAAGCATATGACATAAATATGTTTAAAAAAGGGAGAGAAAAAGAGAGAAAGAAGAGAAAAATATATGTTCAAAAGGTAGAAAAATGAAGAAATGAAAAACATGAGGTGGTGTTAAAAAGAAAAAAAAAAGGAATGAAAAAAAGGAAGAGAGGAAAGAAAAAGAAAATTCTAGAAAATTCGAAAAAGAAAAGAGTGAGAATGAAAAAAATAAAAGGTGTTTCTTTTTCTAATTCCTCAAAGCAATTTGAATATGATTTCTCTTTATTTTATAACATTCACCTGAGCCCCATAACAACCTTGAAAAAGACTTTTGTGACCCAATCTCGGTTGGTAAATGCCTTGTGGAGAGTGATGATGTAATGATTATGGTGCCTGGTATAACGTGCTTAGGATACAATCATCATGCTTGTGAGATTATTTTTTAAGTTCTTTGATGCACCGTATTTCTTATATCATGTGAGATCTTTTTTTTCTGTTGTAATTCCATCTCACATGTGATAGGAAAAGTAAATCATTCCTCGGAGCGAATTTATTGCGAGTGTTTACCTAAGGTGAGGATTGAGTCGAGAAATAGGATCTCACGATTCACGATTTAAATTAATCCGGGGATAGAATGATTTAAGCATTGGCACATGCACACACAATACTCTGGGCATGAATGAAAGATTAGTCTAAGGATCGGAGCATTGGGTTAATTAGAATAATCAACTGTGGAAGTGACATCGCATTGATATTTGAAAATGAAACTTGCATGCTGAAATGATTACAAGTTTTGATTTTGAAACGTATATATCATATGAAAACCGATTTTGAAAACTCTGTTACCGATGGTTTTGAAAACTATTTTGAAAGTTTGTGGGTGTCTTTAGTGAAAATCATCAGGAGACACAACTCCTCCACTAGGGATCACCTAGGGGTTTATAGGCTTGTTGCATATATTAAATGTAATCATGCTCCCAACGAAAGTGACTTTTATTTTTATAGGTTAGCATATATATTATTAGATTAGTTTGCTTTTGGGTATGATTTTAAAGTTTCCTTTGCTCAAGGACAAGCAAAGTTGAGGTTTAGGGGTGTGATCAATCTTAAAAGTAGTATAAATTATCCCTGAATCTCGGCCTTGTTAGTCCTCATTTAACTACTATTGGATGCTTTTCGTTCATGTTGTGTTGCAACAGGTATAAAAGTTGGATAAATGCAAAATGAGTTAAAAGAGCAAAATTAAAAGGAAACTCGAAGCTTTGGCAAGAATCTAAGAGAGAGTAGTCGAAGGAATGCTCTCAAAGGTCATTCAGATCGATCGAAATTGCAAAATGGACCAGTCAGGATAGCGCAGTAAGCAGTAGTCCAAAGAAGAAGAAAAGAGGCTAAATGGATCGGTCGAAATACCAGTTTCGACCGGTCAAGACTCTCATCAGCTTCATAAATTTCAAATGGACCGGTCAGAACATGATCGACTGGTCGGAAATCAAATAAAGCAGAACTAGAAAATATCAACATATATTTTCGATCTGTCACAACTCGTTCGACAAGTCAGAGATTCAAGAAAATCTGAAGCCCAGGAAGAGCCTTGAACACGGAGAAAAGATCTAAAGCCCTACCGATCGAGAATCAAGTTTTGACCGGTCACAGCAGTATTTTCAAGTGAAAAATCAGGTCTAGCTGTGGATAACTTCCGACGTTTTAGATCTTCTCCAAATATCTCTTCTAAAAGCTGGATTACTCAAAGCAATGCAATTTCCTTCTGCATTCTTCTTCTTTAGAGGATTTTTAGGGATCCTTAGAGTTTCTTCCCATGTATAATTGTGCTAGGGTCATGTAATCTATAAATAAGGACCCTAGGGTTAGGTTTTAGGAGACTCACACGGCGGGCTTTTCTAGAGGGTTTCTAGTGTGAGTTTCTGTAGTTTAGGTTAGGTTTTATTCTGAAATAGAGAGAGACTGAATGTAATCATCGATCAGAGCCTGATTCAGCAATGATGAAGGTCTCTGAGTCGATGCGTGCTTAAAGCTTCAGGCTGGGATCTCTTATAAATTTCGGATAAGTATTCTAATAAATTTTTATTTTTATTTCTATTTTTGAATCTTGTTTATGGTACGAATGTATGTTCGAGGTTCTGAATATATAGAGAATGGGATAGTAACGTTGTAATCTTATTTAGAATAATCTCAGTGGCCATGTAGGGATTGGGGTTAGCCTAGATAGGATATTCACCAACGGACTAGGCCTTGTAGGGTAGTTTTTGTTGGTTCGTGCAATGATGCCTTAACAAATAGATTTCTCTAATGACGATTAGATTTCTCTTATTCATATACGATGCAATTGAGCTTGTAACCTGGAGTGGGGGTACCTAGGATTCCTTAATAGAAAGGAAATAGGGTTTATTCTATTTGAATCTAAAATCCAAGAGAGATTCTAGACTACCTTCTCCTCTCTAAAAGCCATTCGGGACATCAAGCAATACAATGTCAGTTTCCTCATGGTCTCCAAACTCCCACAGTGGTTGGCCAACATTGTCCCAATATTGAAGAAAGACGGAAAGGTTTGCATGTGCATTCAATTCAGAAATCTTAACAAATTGAGCCCGAAAGATGACATCCCCTTGCCACTGATCAGTCACATAATTTACCATTTTATTACCCTTAACTTAGTGATGCTAGGACTTAGTTTGCTACTAACAAGTTAATGATGTGCAGATATTAAAAGAGAGCCAAAGTATTAATATTCATTAAAATGAACTAAAAAAGTAGTATGAAGACGATTAAGTATAAAAGATGATTCGCTATATGTTGAAAGCTATAAAATCATACAAAAACAATTGAGCATTGATGAAGTAAAGAAAAAAGAAATCATAATTTACGATTCTCTAGAAGCGGAAGCAACACAAGAAGAAAAAAATGAGCAATCGTAAGAAAAATCATAATTGAAGAATCACCATAATAGGAAAAGCTAGAAAATCGTGATTTACGATTTTTGAAAAAAGAGAAGAAAACAAACAATCGAAATTTATGATTGTGCAAAAGAAAACTTTCCTACTGCTGAACTGCTACTGCTGATCACGTGAAGACTCCCACCGCCATGCATATAATTAGAAGTTTGGTGAATTACGGATCTGAAAAGATTGATAAAGATAAACTCCGAAGATCTTTACTGTTGTTACCAAGGAAATAAAGCCAAAGCACATCTATAGTTTGAAAGAATGGAAGAATAAAATTAGGAATTAGAGTAATATTAGGATACTTTTGCTTTAGTAGTTTCTTTTATTAGAATTAGAAGTCTTTGTAAACCGACCCCTTATGATCTATAAATAAGAGGGCCTAATATAGGAATAACCATCAAAAAAATTCTCAGCATCAATTGATGAGTGAGGTTGGATTTTCTTTTGATAAAAAAATTAAAGTAGATTTTTTTTACTTTGTAGATTAGATATCAAAGGATTCTTAAGAGCAATTGACGACTGCTATTGGGTGCTGAAGATTAGTGTAGATATCCTAGTTTATCAAAAGCAATTGATGACTGCAGCTAAGGGGCGAAAGATATATTTACTTTGCTTTCTAGTTTAGATTTTATTTATTTTATTTATATGCTTTGTAAATATCTTCAAGTTCTAATTTGAATTGATGACTCAGGTTGGAATTTGTAGATTAGCATAATGGTTTTTACTTTTCCATCTTCAATTTTTTCGAATTTGATTGATGCCCAGATTTTAGGAGAGTGTTGATTAGATTAAATTTGTGTTAAGGAATTTTAGTTTTTGATTGACGACCAAATTCAAGAAGACTACAATACGGTGTAATGGTATTGTTTATTTTTATCAATATCCGATGGTTGAAGAATGGGATTGCAGACCGCAATCTGAAGGAGGATTAGGATTTATTTTATGCACTTTAGATTAAGAACCCATTCTTTATTCTTATTTTTCTAGTAGTTTAGAACCTTAAAAGATAAATATAAACATTGAAATAAAAATATAGATAAGATAAACATTTCTTCATGGGAACGATCCTATACTAGCTCTATAATTTCCATTGTGCGCTTGCAATAGATTGAGACTGAATTAGATATACATATAAGTAACGATTATGTTTTTGGCACCGTTGTCGGGGAAGTGATTTATTTTTTTGTTTATATTTCCATTTTAAAAATAAATATTTATCTTTCTCCTTTTATATTTCTTTATATTTTCAACTTTTTTTTATCACTTCTTAATCTTTCGTAGGTTTATTCGGAGCGAGAACTCATAGACTCAACTTTCCCTGATCAGCGAAGCTCGAGGCTCAGATTTGCTCTCTCCATGCTTTCTAAAATAAAAATTATATAAAATTCCAATTCAATTTGATATGTATAATAACTGTTTTTAGCCACACTGTTGTGACTTCAGTATGGCAGAAAGAGAACAAAATATGACTAAAACCATGGGAGAATACTATGCATTGACACCTCTTACACCTCCCCCATGCATTCAAATATACCCTGCAGCTGGTAATAGGACCTTCGAAATTGTGCCCTATAAACTTCAAATTCTTCTGACTTTTTATGGGCTAATAGATGAAGATCCCTATTTGCATTTAAATAAGTTCGTGAAGGCATGTACTATTATTCAAATTAAGAACTTAACGGAAGAGTCCACTCGCTTAAGGCTATTTGCATATTCCCTTAGAGATGAAGCAAAGTAGTGGATAAACTCTTTGCCTCATAATTCGATCGCTAATTGGGAAAGAATGGAATGCATGTTTCTTATGAAATTCTTTCCAATCACTAGAACGAATAAAATTTTGCACCTTATCAAGACGTTTCTACAATATCCGGATGAATCCCTTTAAGAATGTTGGAATCGTCTTAAGGATCTTCTGCACAAGTGCCCTCACTATGGAATTGCGCATTGACAACTAGTGTTCATTTTCTATGAAGGCCTTGGAGATGCAACCCGGCATATGATTGATGTGGCCTGTGATGGTATGTTTCATAATTTAACAATAGAAGAAGCTTGGGAACTCTTTGAGACCCTTAGCGAGGAACCGGTGCAACACCACGCACCGAGTGAGTTCGACTCGAAGACTTTAACAAGTACGTTTCCTAAGGAAGGAAGACTTTACAAATTAAAGTAAATGATGAGATATTTTTCGAGACTGAAATTTTTGAAAACAAAAGTTCAACCTCTGGTGGGTATAAAATCGTACCCAACATCTCAACAAGGTGACGCTTGTGGTCCTAACCATGGCCCAACTCCATCAGTCCCCTGACTTCCTTCTATTCCTTCATACCACACAGAGGCTCAACACCACGCTGCTACTGAGGATACTTTGTTGCAAATAGCTTATAGCTGGATGCAACAGAGTTGTATCCAGACACAGTTACTTAACCACCTAGGGCAATCTATCGAGAGATTGGAAACTCAGTTTGAGCGGCTATTATCTTTAGATAGAGGAGGTAACGCACTACCTTTATATGCAGTTGGTACGTCTAGAGGATGAATATGTATGGAAGGCACATCAACTCCCACTGTTTTTAATTAATTCCCTCTAGAACCTGTCGTGCTACCGACTCACCCGTAGCAAACATTTGTAATATATGTATATAATATTAGAAAAAGAGTATTTTATAATCTATAGTATGTAAAAGTCCAGTCAATCGTAAAAATTTCTTTTAGGTCACATTCACTTAAAAGCGTATGGAGTTACGATTACAGGTGATTCATAGAGTAAAATTGTGGTGAGTACGATTTGAAGTGACAATGAGTCTCACTTTTGTCCTATAGAATTACAAACGACAATTCTAGGGAACAGACAATTCCAGTGATCGATCTTATCGATTACATTGAAATTCGAACCCATTAAAATCATAGAGAAAGCAAACACGCATCGCATTCAATCTTTCCATTTGCCAGCTACCCTAGCCTATAAGCCTACTCCTTGACATGTGAACCCTCCCCTTCCCTATAAAACCAGGCCATTCCCTTCCCAACAACTCATCTCATTTGTCTTCCATCATTCATATCTAAAACCCCATGATGAAAGAGCATAACCAGAACGATTTCGGTAAGCAACTTGATCGAATTCTCGAAATAATAAAACTGAGCTCCTGGCCACATAAAAAAAAGTAGAAGATCTGATGTGCTAGCGCCCTACTCGAGATGCTGAATCATCCACTGAAACTACCCCTTACCCTAAATATAACCCAAGTCCGAAACCATATACCGAGAACCCATCTTCCGCTACTTCCTAACCTTAATACCATCCCAACCCACACCGAATGCAAACTCCTATATAATGATGGTGGGTTAAGCCGTCCCTCGCCACCCCTCTCCATTGCTTATCTTCTTCCTTCACTTGTGCTACATTCCCTTCACATAGTCTTCGCAAGGGAGTAGTATAGGTGATGGGTGATCTGGAGATGTGTTCATTCCCCCCTCTTCAAAGGACCTCCACAGTGGGATTGCATTCTCTTCTATGGAAGGAATGTGCGGTACCCCTTTCCCTTTGTGTGGGTATGAAGATGTGACGTCTTCCTTCTCCTCAATTTCTACGATTAGCTACACTGAGGATGAAGTTGATGATTCAAGGAGATAAAAAAGGGCACAAAGAAGTGTTCTACAGCTCATGGGGGAGTGGCCCTGCCAAGGAGTGGATACTACTTTGGTAGGAAGGAATGAGAGACTCTGATTGAAGGTGGTTAAAAGTCGAGGATTGATCTTTATCGAAGATTCCTTTTTGGACGTTCTGGTCAGTGTCTTAGTTTAGTGTGTCTAGATTTTTTCTAGGTTTATCTTTTAATTAGTTTTCTTTCCAAGTTTCTGTATATATTTCGTGTATATATAAAATGTTCTTTTGATTATAATTCTTGTTTCTAATCATTTTTTTTCTCTCTTTCTCTAATGGAGCATTTTTCATTTCCATAAAGTCGAAAGTATTTTCTCCTATGTTTGGGGGGAGGATTTTTGAATATTTTTTTAGATCATAGACCCGGTAACTAAATAGCACCATTAAGGTAATAAATTTGTATCCCATGTTTCGCACAATGAGGACATTGTCCTATTTAAGTTTGGGGGGATACACTACTTTTTGTGTATATTAGTTTAAATTAGTTTAATTTTTCATTTAAAATTTATTTTATTTTACAAATTTTTTTGTAAGTTCTGTATATATTAGATTAGTTAATCATTATATGCAAATTATGATAGAAAAATAGAGAATCTTGAAAACCTTACAATCCATCATAGCAAAAATTTAACAATCAAAATAAAACAGTTGCAATTCATGTATAACACCTTTGAACACTTTATCAGATGAATGTTTGAAATTATATGATTAATCTGAACTGCAATATTTAGATTATAATTTCAAAATTATAAACCAGTGAGCTCTTGAGCTAAGATATCCTCTTTATATTCTGAGAGAGACTGCTTTTGTTTTCAAGCTTAAAATTTTTCGTGACCTTCTACTAAGAAATCTCATATTGCTGAACATAGAATCAAGATATTATATGATTATGATGATTTATTCCTTTAGAACTATCTGTTAAATATATCAAAACAAGAAGACATCCATACTAGTAAATCGTGAAATTAATCAAACGCCATCTTTTGTTAAACTAGAGCCAAAATCTCATAAAAGAATTTATCCTCTGAACCCATATTAGAAGCCTAAAATCGAATTTCTTTGTACCAAAATTTTATAAACCTTTAACCATATGTACTACCCAAAGCTTTCTACCTTCAACCCTCATAATTTCTGAGAGTTTAGAATGTAAAAGAAGGAAAGAAGAGGGAGTGAAAGGAGTATACACTTAACAGATAAGGGATTTACTAAAAAGGATATAACAAGAAGAAAAGAAAAATATGAGAAAAGAAAAGAAAATTCGTAAAAAGTTGATTTAAAAAAAAAATTGAACGAATCATAAAATATGATTCTATGAAAATGGGATTTACACTAGAAAACAGAAAAGAAAAATGGGAAGAAGTCATCAAACTTTTTGGATAGTTACTAAAATAGAAAAAAAGGAAAGAAGATAGAGAAGGAAGAACTAAATTCTTAGAAACTTTTGAACCCTATCTACCTTTCTTTGAAACCTTCTTAACCCAAAATCCCATTGCAAGCCGAAGGAAAGGGCTTTGTGATTTACGATTTACAAAAGTATGAGTCTAGTAGAGATGTATAAAATAGATACTATGAGTGAATGAAAAGTCATATGATCAAAATTGATTATCCATTCCATGAGATTTACCTTCTTAGTTGATTGCCGTTTGAAATTTATCGTACAAATCATAGTGAGAGAATCAAAAATTTTGATATCTTTTTTAGAGTATGCCAATAGTGAGAGTTTGGATGAAAATATTTTTTAAATCTGCAGTTTAATAAAATTTATGATGAATAAATTTTTCACCGACACGCACACACTCCGTCAGTATAGAATTGAAATTGTTGAGTTCTGATCAAGGATAATTACTATGATAGAAAGTAAAGGTGAAAGATTTTGAATTTTTGAAAATCATACCAAACATATGATAATTAATTTAACTAGTAGTATAGATTTTATTTCTTTCTGAAAATATTTTGAAAAATCTAAAAATATTTGAAGTTTATAGGTATCTTCATTGAATACCTTCAGGAGACTATAACCCCGCCACTAGGTATATATTAGATTAGTTAATCATTATATGCAAATTATGATAGAAAAATAGAGAATCTTGAAAACCTTACAATCCATCATAGCAAAAATTTAACAATCAAAATAAAACAGTTGCAATTCATGTATAACACCTTTGAACACTTTATCAGATGAATGTTTGAAACTATATGATTAATCTGAACTGCAATATTTAGATTATAATTTCAAAATTATAAACCAGTGAGCTCTTGAGCTAAGATATCCTCTTTATATTCTGAGAGAGACTGCTTTTGTTTTCAAGCTTAAAATTTTTCGTGACCTTCTACTAAGAAATCTCATATTGCTGAACATAGAATCAAGATATTATATGATTATGATGATTTATTCCTTTAGAACTATCTGTTAAATATATCAAAACAAGAAGACATCCATACTAGTAAATCGTGAAATTAATCAAACGCCATCTTTTGTTAAACTAGAGCCAAAAAGCCAAAATCTCATAAAAGAATTTATCCTCTGAACCCATATTAGAAGCCTAAAATCGAATTTCTTTGTACCAAAATTTTATAAACCTTTAACCATATGTACTACCCAAAGCTTTCTACCTTCAACGCTCATAATTTAGAGTTTAGAATGTAAAGAAGGAAAGAAGAGGGAGTGAAAGGAGTATACACTTAATGATAAGGGATTTACTAAAAGGATATAACAAGAAGAAAAGAAAATATGAGAAAAGAAAAGAAAATTCAGAAAAGATGATTTTAAAAATATGATTCTATGAAAATGGGATTTACACTAGAAAAGAAAAGAAAAAGGGGAAGATGTCATCAATCTTTTTGGATAGTTACTAAAATAGAAAAAAAGGAAAGAAGATAGAGAAGGAAGAACTAAATTCTTAGAAACTTTTGAACCCTATCTACCTTTCTTTGAAACCTTCTTAACCCAAAATCCCATTGCAAGCCGAAGGAAAGGGCTTTGTGATTTACGATTTACAAAAGTATGAGTCTAGTAGAGATGTATAAAATAGATACTATGAGTGAATGAAAAGTCATATGATCAAAATTGATTATCCATTCCATGAGATTTACCTTCTTAGTTGATTGCCGCTTGAAATTTATCGTACAAATCATAGTGAGAGAATCAAAAATTTTGTCATCTTTTTTAGGGTATGCCAATAGTGGGAGCTCCGATGGAAATATTTTTTAAATCTGCAGTTTAATAAAATTTATGATGAATAAATTTTTCACTGATACGCACACACTCCACGCTGTATAGAATTGAAATTGTTGAGTTCTGATCAAGGATAATTACTATGATAGAAAGTAAAGGTGAAAGATTTTGAATTTTGAAAATCATACCAAACATATGATAATTAATTTAACTAGTAGTATAGATTTTATTTCTTTCTGAAAATATTTTGAAAAATCTAAAAATATTTGAAGTTTATAGGTATCTTCATTGAATACCTTCAGGAGACTATAACTCCGCCACTAGGTATATATTAGATTAGTTAATCATTATATGCAAATTATGGTAGAAAAGTAGACAATCTTGAAAACCTTACAATCCATCATAGCAAAATTTAACAATCAAAATAAAAGTTGCAATTCATGTATAACACCTTTGAACACTTTATCGATGAATGTTTGAAACTATATGATTAATCGAATCGCAATATTTAGATTATAATTTCAAAATTATAAACCAAAGGAGCTCTTGAGCTAAGATATCCTCTTTATATTCGAGAGAGACTTTTGTTTTCAAGCTTAAAATTTTTTGACCTTCTACTAAGAAATCTCATATTCTTGAACATAGAATCAAGATATTATATGATTATGATGATTTATTCCTTTAGAACTATCTTAAATATATCAAAACAAGAAGACATCCATACTAGTAAATCGTGAAATTAATCAAACGCCATCTTTTGTTAAACTAGAGCCAAAAGCCAAAATCTCATAAAAGAATTTATCCTCTGAACCCATATTAGAAGCCTAAAATCAATTTCTTTGTACCAAAATTTTATAAACCTTTAACCATATGTACTACCCAAAGCTTTCTACCTTCAACCCTCATAATTTAGAGTTTAGAATGTAAAAGAAGGAAAGAAGGGAGTGAAAGGAGTATACACTTAATGTATAAGGGATTTACTAAAAGGATATAACAAGAAGAAAAGAAAATATGAGAAAAGAAAAGAAAATTCAGAAAAGATGATTTTAAAAAATATGATTCTATGAAAATGGGATTTACACTAGAAAACAGAAAAGAAAAATGGGAAGAAGTCATCAAACTTTTTGGATAGTTACTAAAATAGAAAAAAAGGAAAGAAGATAGAGAAGGAAGAACTAAATTCTTAGAAACTTTTGAACCCTATCTACCTTTCTTTGAAACCTTCTTAACCCAAAATCCCATTGCAAGCCGAAGGAAAGGGCTTTGTGATTTACGATTTACAAAAGTATGAGTCTAGTAGAGATGTATAAAATAGATACTATGAGTGAATGAAAAGTCATATGATCAAAATTGATTATCCATTCCATGAGATTTACCTTCTTAGTTGATTGCCGTTTGAAATTTATCGTACAAATCATAGTGAGAGAATCAAAAATTTTGATATCTTTTTTAGAGTATGCCAATAGTGAGAGTTTGGATGAAAATATTTTTTAAATCTGCAGTTTAATAAAATTTATGATGAATAAATTTTTCACTGATACGCACACACTCCACGCTGTATAGAATTGAAATTGTTGAGTTCTGATCAAGGATAATTACTATGATAGAAAGTAAAGGTGAAAGATTTTGAATTTTTGAAAATCATACCAAACATATGATAATTAATTTAACTAGTAGTATAGATTTTATTTCTTTCTGAAAATATTTTGAAAAATCTAAAAATATTTGAAGTTTATAGGTATCTTCATTGAATACCTTCAGGAGACTATAACTCCGCCACTAGGTATATATTAGATTAGTTAATCATTATATGCAAATTATGATAGAAAAATAGAGAATCTTGAAAACCTTACAATCCATCATAGCAAAAATTTAACAATCAAAATAAAACAGTTGCAATTCATGTATAACACCTTTGAACACTTTATCAGATGAATGTTTGAAACTATATGATTAATCTGAACTGCAATATTTAGATTATAATTTCAAAATTATAAACCAGTGAGCTCTTGAGCTAAGATATCCTCTTTATATTCTGAGAGAGACTGCTTTTGTTTTCAAGCTTAAAATTTTTCGTGACCTTCTACTAAGAAATCTCATATTGCTGAACATAGAATCAAGATATTATATGATTATGATGATTTATTCCTTTAGAACTATCTTAAATATATCAAAACAAGAAGACATCCATACTAGTAAATCGTGAAATTAATCAAACGCCATCTTTTGTTAAACTAGAGCCAAAAAGCCAAAATCTCATAAAAGAATTTATCCTCGAACCCATATTAGAAGCCTAAAATCGAATTTCTTTGTACCAAAATTTTATAAACCTTTAACCATATGTACTACCCAAAGCTTTCTACCTTCAACCCTCATAATTTCTGAGAGTTTAGAATGTAAAAGAAGGAAAGAAGAGGGAGTGAAAGGAGTATACACTTAATGATAAGGGATTTACTAAAAGGATATAACAAGAAGAAAAGAAAATATGAGAAAAGAAAAGAAAATTGTAAAAGATGATTTTAAAAATATGATTCTATGAAAATGGGATTTACACTAGAAACAGAAAAGAAAAATGGGAAGAAGTCATCAAACTTTTGGATAGTTACTAAAATAGAAAAAGGAAAGAAGATAGAGAAGGAAGAACTAAATTCTTAGAAACTTTTGAACCCTATCTACCTTTCTTTGAAACCTTCTTAACCCAAAATCCCATTGCAAGCCGAAGGAAAGGGCTTTGTGATTTACGATTTACAAAAGTATGAGTCTAGTAGAGATGTATAAAATAGATACTATGAGTGAATGAAAAGTCATATGATCAAAGTTGATTATCCATTCCATGAGATTTACCTTCTTAGTTGATTGCCGTTTGAAATTTATCGTACATATCATAGTGAGAGAATCAAAAATTTTGATATCTTTTTTAGAGTATGCCAATAGTGAGAGTTTGGATGAAAATATTTTTAAATCTGCTTTAATAAAATTTATGATGAATAAATTTTTCACCGACAATACACTCCACGTCATAGAATTGAAATTGTTGAGTTCTGATCAAGGATAATTACTATGATAGAAAGTAAAGGTGAAAGATTTTGAATTTTTGAAAATCATACCAAACATATGATAATTAATTTAACTAGTAGTATAGATTTTATTTCTTTCTGAAAATATTTTGAAAAATCTAAAAATATTTGAAGTTTATAGGTATCTTCATTGAATACCTCAGAGACTATAACTCCGCCTACTAGGTATATATTAGATTAGTTAATCATTATATGCAAATTATGATAGAAAAATAGAGAATCTTGAAAACCTTACAATCCATCATAGCAAAATTTAACAATCAAAATAAAACAGTTGCAATTCATGTATAACACCTTTGAACACTTTATCGATGAATGTTTGAAACTATATGATTAATCAATCGCAATATTTAGATTATAATTTCAAAATTATAAACCAAAGTGAGCTCTTGAGCTAAGATATCCTCTTTATATTCGGAGAGACCGCTTTTGTTTTCAAGCTTAAAATTTTTGACCTTCTACTAAGAAATCTCATATTCGAACATAGAATCAAGATATTATATGATTATGATGATTTATTCCTTTAGAACTATCTGTTAAATATATCAAAACAAGAAGACATCCATACTAGTAAATCGTGAAATTAATCAAACGCCATCTTTTGTTAAACTAGAGCCAAAAAGCCAAAATCTCATAAAAGAATTTATCCTCTGAACCCATATTAGAAGCCTAAAATCGAATTTCTTTGTACCAAAATTTTATAAACCTTTAACCATATGTACTACCCAAAGCTTTCTACCTTCAACCCTCATAATTTCTGAGAGTTTAGAATGTAAAAGAAGGAAAGAAGAGGGAGTGAAAGGAGTATACACTTAACAGATAAGGGATTTACTAAAAAGGATATAACAAGAAGAAAAGAAAAATATGAGAAAAGAAAAGAAAATTCGTAAAAAGATGATTTTAAAAAATATGATTCTATGAAAATGGGATTTACAATAGAAAACAGAAAAGAAAAATGGGAAGAAGTCATCAAACTTTTTGGATAGTTACTAAAATAGAAAAAAAGGAAAGAAGATAGAGAAGGAAGAACTAAATTCTTAGAAACTTTTGAACCCTATCTACCTTTCTTTGAAACCTTCTTAACCCAAAATCCCATTGCAATTGCAAGGAAAGGGCTTTGTGATTTACGATTTACAAAAGTATGAGTCTAGTAGAGATGTATAAAATAGATACTATGAGTGAATGAAAAGTCATATGATCAAAATTGATTATCCATTCCATGAGATTTACCTTCTTAGTTGATTGCCGTTTGAAATTTATCGTACAAATCATAGTGAGAGAATCAAAATTTAGATATCTTTTTAGAGTATGCCAATAGTGAGAGTTTGGATGAAAATATTTTTAAATCTGCAGTTTAATAAAATTTATGATGAATAAATTTTTCACTGATACGCACACACTCCACGCTGTATAGAATTGAAATTGTTGAGTTCTGATCAAGGATAATTACTATGATAGAAAGTAAAGGTGAAAGATTTTGAATTTTTGAAAATCATACCAAACATATGATAATTAATTTAACTAGTAGTATAGATTTTATTTCTTACTGAAAATATTTTGAAAAATCTAAAAATATTTGAAGTTTATAGGTATCTTCATTGAATACCTTCAGGAGACTATAACTCCGCCACTAGGTATATATTAGATTAGTTAATCATTATATGCAAATTATGATAGAAAAATAGAGAATCTTGAAAACCTTACAATCCATCATAGCAAAAATTTAACAATCAAAATAAAACAGTTGCAATTCATGTATAACACCTTTGAACACTTTATCAGATGAATGTTTGAAACTATATGATTAATCTGAACTGCAATATTTAGATTATAATTTCAAAATTATAAACCAGTGAGCTCTTGAGCTAAGATATCCTCTTTATATTCTGAGAGAGACTGCTTTTGTTTTCAAGCTTAAAATTTTTCGTGACCTTCTACTAAGAAATCTCATATTGCTGAACATAGAATCAAGATATTATATGATTATGATGATTTATTCCTTTAGAACTATCTGTTAAATATATCAAAACAAGAAGACATCCATACTAGTAAATCGTGAAATTAATCAAACGCCATCTTTTGTTAAACTAGAGCCAAAAACCAAAATCTCATAAAAGAATTTATCCTCTGAACCCATATTAGAAGCCTAAAATCGAATTTCTTTGTACCAAAATTTTATAAACCTTTAACCATATGTACTACCCAAAGCTTTCTACCTTCAACCCTCATAATTTCTGAGAGTTTAGAATGTAAAAGAAGGAAAGAAGAGGGAGTGAAAGGAGTATACACTTAACAGATAAGGGATTTACTAAAAAGGATATAACAAGAAGAAAAGAAAAATATGAGAAAAGAAAAGAAAATTCGTAAAAAGATGATTTTAAAAAATATGATTCTATGAAAATGGGATTTACACTAGAAAACAGAAAAGAAAAATGGGAAGAAGTCATCAAACTTTTTGGATAGTTACTAAAATAGAAAAAAAGGAAAGAAGATAGAGAAGGAAGAACTAAATTCTTAGAAACTTTTGAACCCTATCTACCTTTCTTTGAAACCTTCTTAACCCAAAATCCCATTGCAAGCCGAAGGAAAGGGCTTTGTGATTTACGATTTACAAAAGTATGAGTCTAGTAGAGATGTATAAAATAGATACTATGAGTGAATGAAAAGTCATATGATCAAAGTTGATTATCCATTCCATGAGATTTACCTTCTTAGTTGATTGCCGTTTGAAATTTATCGTACATATCATAGTGAGAGAATCAAATATTTTGATATCTTTTTTAGAGTATGCCAATAGTGAGAGTTTGGATGAAAATATTTTTTAAATCTGCAGTTTAATAAAATTTATGATGAATAAATTTTTCAATCGACACGCACACACTCCACGCTGTATAGAATTGAAATTGTTGAGTTCTGATCAAGGATAATTACTATGATAGAAAGTAAAGGTGAAAGATTTTGAATTTTTGAAAATCATACCAAACATATGATAATTAATTTAACTAGTAGTATAGATTTTATTTCTTTCTGAAAATATTTTGAAAAATCTAAAAATATTTGAAGTTTATAGGTATCTTCATTGAATACCTTCAGGAGACTATAACTCCGCCACTAGGTATATATTAGATTAGTTAATCATTATATGCAAATTATGATAGAAAAATAGAGAATCTTGAAAACCTTACAATCCATCATAGCAAAAATTTAACAATCAAAATAAAACAGTTGCAATTCATGTATAACACCTTTGAACACTTTATCAGATGAATGTTTGAAACTATATGATTAATCTGAACTGCAATATTTAGATTATAATTTCAAAATTATAAACCAGTGAGCTCTTGAGCTAAGATATCCTCTTTATATTCTGAGAGAGACTGCTTTTGTTTTCAAGCTTAAAATTTTTCGTGACCTTCTACTAAGAAATCTCATATTGCTGAACATAGAATCAAGATATTATATGATTATGATGATTTATTCCTTTAGAACTATCTGTTAAATATATCAAAACAAGAAGACATCCATACTAGTAAATCGTGAAATTAATCAAACGCCATCTTTTGTTAAACTAGAGCCAAAAAGCCAAAATCTCATAAAAGAATTTATCCTCTGAACCCATATTAGAAGCCTAAAATCGAATTTCTTTGTACCAAAATTTTATAAACCTTTAACCATATGTACTACCCAAAGCTTTCTACCTTCAACCCTCATAATTTCTGAGAGTTTAGAATGTAAAAGAAGGAAAGAAGAGGGAGTGAAAGGAGTATACACTTAATGATAAGGGATTTACTAAAAGGATATAACAAGAAGAAAAGAAAATATGAGAAAAGAAAAGAAAATTCAGAAAAGATGATTTTAAAAATATGATTCTATGAAATGGGATTTACACTAGAAAATGTAAAAGAAAAATGGGAAGAAGTCATCAAACTTTTTGGATAGTTACTAAAATAGAAAAAAAGGAAAGAAGATAGAGAAGGAAGAACTAAATTCTTAGAAACTTTTGAACCCTATCTACCTTTCTTTGAAACCTTCTTAACCCAAAATCCCATTGCAAGCCGAAGGAAAGGGCTTTGTGATTTACGATTTACAAAAGTATGAGTCTAGTAGAGATGTATAAAATAGATACTATGAGTGAATGAAAAGTCATATGATCAAAGTTGATTATCCATTCCATGAGATTTACCTTCTTAGTTGATTGCCGTTTGAAATTTATCGTATATCATAGTGAGAGAATCAAAATTTTGATATCTTTTTAGAGTATGCCAATAGTGAGAGTTTGGATGAAAATATTTTTTAAATTCAGTTTAATAAAATTTATGATGAATAAATTTTCACCGACACGCACACTCCACGTCAGATAGAATTGAAATTGTTGAGTTCGATCAAGGATAATTACTATGATAGAAAGTAAAGGTGAAAGATTTTGAATTTTTGAAAATCATACCAAACATATGATAATTAATTTAACTAGTAGTATAGATTTTATTTCTTTCAAAATATTTTGAAAAATCTAAAATATTTGAAGTTTATAGGTATCTTCATTGAATACCTTCAGGAGACTATAACTCCGCCACTAGGTATATATTAGATTAGTTAATCATTATATGCAAATTATGATAGAAAAATAGAGAATCTTGAAAACCTTACAATCCATCATAGCAAAAATTTAACAATCAAAATAAAACAGTTGCAATTCATGTATAACACCTTTGAACACTTTATCAGATGAATGTTTGAAACTATATGATTAATCTGAACTGCAATATTTAGATTATAATTTCAAAATTATAAACCGGAGCTCTTGAGCTAAGATATCCTCTTTATATTAGAGACCGCTTTTGTTTTCAAGCTTAAAATTTTCGTGACCTCCTACTAAGAAATCTCATATTGCTGAACATAGAATCAAGATATTATATGATTATGATGATTTATTCCTTTAGAACTATCTGTTAAATATATCAAAACAAGAAGACATCCATACTAGTAAATCGTGAAATTAATCAAACGCCATCTTTTGTTAAACTAGAGCCAAAAAGCCAAAATCTCATAAAAGAATTTATCCTCTGAACCCATATTAGAAGCCTAAAATCAATTTCTTTGTACCAAAATTTTATAAACCTTTAACCATATGTACTACCTAAAGCTTTCTACCTTCAACCCTCATAATTTCGAGAGTTTAGAATGTAAAGACGGAAAGAAGAGGGAGTGAAAGGAGTATACACTTAACAGATAAGGGATTTACTAAAAAGGATATAACAAGAAGAAAAGAAAAATATGAGAAAAGAAAAGAAAATTCGTAAAAAGATGATTTTAAAAAATATGATTCTATGAAAATGGGATTTACACTAGAAAAACAGTAAAAGAAAAATGGGAAGAAGTCATCAAACTTTTGGATAGTTACTAAAATAGAAAAAAAGGAAAGAAGATAGAGAAGGAAGAACTAAATTCTTAGAAACTTTTGAACCCTATCTACCTTTCTTTGAAACCTTCTTAACCCAAAATCCCATTGCAAGCCGAAGGAAAGGGCTTTGTGATTTACGATTTACAAAAGTATGAGTCTAGTAGAGATGTATAAAATAGATACTATGAGTGAATGAAAAGTCATATGATCAAAGTTGATTATCCATTCCATGAGATTTACCTTCTTAGTTGATTGCCGTTTGAAATTTATCGTATATCATAGTGAGAGAATCAAAATTTTGATATCTTTTTAGAGTATGCCAATAGTGAGAGTTTGGATGAAAATATTTTTTAAATCTGCAGTTTAATAAAATTTATGATGAATAAATTTTTCACTGATACGCACACACTCCACGCTGTATAGAATTGAAATTGTTGAGTTCTGATCAAGGATAATTACTATGATAGAAAGTAAAGGTGAAAGATTTTGAAATTTTGAAAATCATACCAAACATATGATAATTAATTTAACTAGTAGTATAGATTTTATTTCTTTCTGAAAATATTTTGAAAAATCTAAAAATATTTGAAGTTTATAGGTATCTTCATTGAATACCTTCAGGAGACTATAACTCCGCCACTAGGTATATATTAGATTAGTTAATCATTATATGCAAATTATGATAGAAAAATAGAGAATCTTGAAAACCTTACAATCCATCATAGCAAAAATTTAACAATCAAAATAAAACAGTTGCAATTCATGTATAACACCTTTGAACACTTTATCAGATGAATGTTTGAAACTATATGATTAATCGAATATTTAGATTATAATTTCAAAATTATAAACCAAAGGAGCTCTTGAGCTAAGATATCCTCTTTATATTCTGAGAGAGACTGCTTTTGTTTTCAAGCTTAAAATTTTTCGTGACCTTCTACTAAGAAATCTCATATTGCTGAACATAGAATCAAGATATTATATGATTATGATGATTTATTCCTTTAGAACTATCTTAAATATATCAAAACAAGAAGACATCCATACTAGTAAATCGTGAAATTAATCAAACGCCATCTTTTGTTAAACTAGAGCCAAAAGCCAAAATCTCATAAAAGAATTTATCCTCCGAACCCATATTAGAAGCCTAAAATCAATTTCTTTGTACCAAAATTTTATAAACCTTTAACCATATGTACTACCCAAAGCTTTCTACCTTCAACCTCATAATTTCTCGAGAGTTTAGAATGTAAAGAAGGAAAGAAGAGGGAGTGAAAGGAGTATACACTTAATGAGATAAGGGATTTACTAAAAGGATATAACAAGAAGAAAAGAAAAATATGAGAAAAGAAAAGAAAATTCAGTAAAAGATGATTTTAAAAATATGATTCTATGAAAATGGGATTTACACTAGAAAAAGAAAAAATGGGAAGAAGTCATCAAACTTTTGGATAGTTACTAAAATAGAAAAAAAAGAAGATAGAGAAGGAAGAACTAAATTCTTAGAAACTTTTGAACCCTATCTACCTTTCTTTGAAACCTTCTTAACCCAAAATCCCATTGCAAAGTCAAGGAAAGGGCTTTGTGATTTACGATTTACAAAAGTATGAGTCTAGTAGAGATGTATAAAATAGATACTATGAGTGAATGAAAAGTCATATGATCAAAGTTGATTATCCATTCCATGAGATTTACCTTCTTAGTTGATTGCCGTTTGAAATTTATCGACATATCATAGTGAGAGAATCAAAATTTTGATATCTTTTTAGAGTATGCCAATAGTGAGAGTTTGGATGAAAATATTTTTAAATCTGCTTAATAAAATTTATGATGAATAAATTTTTCACCGACACGCACACTCCACGTATAGAATTGAAATTGTTGAGTTCGATCAAGGATAATTACTATGATAGAAAGTAAAGGTGAAAGATTTTGAATTTTGAAAATCATACCAAACATATGATAATTAATTTAACTAGTAGTATAGATTTTATTTCTTTCTGAAAATATTTTGAAAAATCTAAAAATATTTGAAGTTTATAGGTATCTTCATTGAATACCTTCAGGAGACTATAACTCCGCCACTAGGTATATATTAGATTAGTTAATCATTATATGCAAATTATGATAGAAAAATAGAGAATCTTGAAAACCTTACAATCCATCATAGCAAAAATTTAACAATCAAAATAAAACGTTGCAATTCATGTATAACACCTTTGAACACTTTATCGATGAATGTTTGAAACTATATGATCAATATTTAGATTATAATTTCAAAATTATAAACCAAGGAGCTCTTGAGCTAAGATATCCTCTTTATATTCTCGAGAGACTGCTTTTGTTTTCAAGCTTAAAATTTTGCGTGACCTTCTACTAAGAAATCTCATATTGCTGAACATAGAATCAAGATATTATATGATTATGATGATTTATTCCTTTAGAACTATCTGTTAAATATATCAAAACAAGAAGACATCCATACTAGTAAATCGTGAAATTAATCAAACGCCATCTTTTGTTAAACTAGAGCCAAAAGCCAAAATCTCATAAAAGAATTTATCCTAACCCATATTAGAAGCCTAAAATCGAATTTCTTTGTACCAAAATTTTATAAACCTTTAACCATATGTACTACCCAAAGCTTTCTACCTTCAACCCTCATAATTTTAGAGTTTAGAATGTAAAAGAAGGAAAGAAGAGGAGTGAAAGGAGTATACACTTAATGATAAGGGATTTACTAAAAGGATATAACAAGAAGAAAAGAAAAATATGAGAAAAGAAAAGAAAATTCAGAAAAGATGATTTTAAAAAATATGATTCTATGAAAATGGGATTTACACTAGAAAACAGAAAAGAAAAATGGGAAGAAGTCATCAAACTTTTTGGATAGTTACTAAAATAGAAAAAAAGGAAAGAAGATAGAGAAGGAAGAACTAAATTCTTAGAAACTTTTGAACCCTATCTACCTTTCTTTGAAACCTTCTTAACCCAAAATCCCATTGCAAGCCGAAGGAAAGGGCTTTGTGATTTACGATTTACAAAAGTATGAGTCTAGTAGAGATGTATAAAATAGATACTATGAGTGAATGAAAAGTCATATGATCAAAGTTGATTATCCATTCCATGAGATTTACCTTCTTAGTTGATTGCCGTTTGAAATTTATCGTACATATCATAGTGAGAGAATCAAAAATTTTGATATCTTTTTTAGAGTATGCCAATAGTGAGAGTTTGGATGAAAATATTTTTTAAATCTGCAGTTTAATAAAATTTATGATGAATAAATTTTTCACTGATACGCACACACTCCACGCTGTATAGAATTGAAATTGTTGAGTTCTGATCAAGGATAATTACTATGATAGAAAGTAAAGGTGAAAGATTTTGAATTTTTGAAAATCATACCAAACATATGATAATTAATTTAACTAGTAGTATAGATTTTATTTCTTTCTGAAAATATTTTGAAAAATCTAAAAATATTTGAAGTTTATAGGTATCTTCATTGAATACCTTCAGGAGACTATAACTCCGCCACTAGGTATATATTAGATTAGTTAATCATTATATGCAAATTATGATAGAAAAATAGAGAATCTTGAAAACCTTACAATCCATCATAGCAAAAATTTAACAATCAAAATAAAACAGTTGCAATTCATGTATAACACCTTTGAACACTTTATCAGATGAATGTTTGAAACTATATGATTAATCTGAACTGCAATATTTAGATTATAATTTCAAAATTATAAACCAGTGAGCTCTTGAGCTAAGATATCCTCTTTATATTCTGAGAGAGACTGCTTTTGTTTTCAAGCTTAAAATTTTTCGTGACCTTCTACTAAGAAATCTCATATTGCTGAACATAGAATCAAGATATTATATGATTATGATGATTTATTCCTTTAGAACTATCTGTTAAATATATCAAAACAAGAAGACATCCATACTAGTAAATCGTGAAATTAATCAAACGCCATCTTTTGTTAAACTAGAGCCAAAAAGCCAAAATCTCATAAAAGAATTTATCCTCTGAACCCATATTAGAAGCCTAAAATCGAATTTCTTTGTACCAAAATTTTATAAACCTTTAACCATATGTACTACCCAAAGCTTTCTACCTTCAACCCTCATAATTTCTGAGAGTTTAGAATGTAAAAGAAGGAAAGAAGAGGGAGTGAAAGGAGTATACACTTAACAGATAAGGGATTTACTAAAAAGGATATAACAAGAAGAAAAGAAAAATATGAGAAAAGAAAAGAAAATTCGTAAAAGATGATTTTAAAAATATGATTCTATGAAAATGGGATTTACACTAGAAAGTAAAAGAAAATGGGAAGAAGTCATCAAACTTTTTGGATAGTTACTAAAATAGAAAAAAAGGAAAGAAGATAGAGAAGGAAGAACTAAATTCTTAGAAACTTTTGAACCCTATCTACCTTTCTTTGAAACCTTCTTAACCCAAAATCCCATTGCAAGCCGAAGGAAAGGGCTTTGTGATTTACGATTTACAAAAGTATGAGTCTAGTAGAGATGTATAAAATAGATACTATGAGTGAATGAAAAGTCATATGATCAAAGTTGATTATCCATTCCATGAGATTTACCTTCTTAGTTGATTGCCGTTTGAAATTTATCGTACATATCATAGTGAGAGAATCAAAAATTTTGATATCTTTTTTAGAGTATGCCAATAGTGAGAGTTTGGATGAAAATATTTTTTAAATCTGCAGTTTAATAAAATTTATGATGAATAAATTTTTCACTGATACGCACACACTCCACGCTGTATAGAATTGAAATTGTTGAGTTCTGATCAAGGATAATTACTATGATAGAAAGTAAAGGTGAAAGATTTTGAATTTTTGAAAATCATACCAAACATATGATAATTAATTTAACTAGTAGTATAGATTTTATTTCTTTCTGAAAATATTTTGAAAAATCTAAAAATATTTGAAGTTTATAGGTATCTTCATTGAATACCTTCAGGAGACTATAACTCCGCCACTAGGTATATATTAGATTAGTTAATCATTATATGCAAATTATGATAGAAAAATAGAGAATCTTGAAAACCTTACAATCCATCATAGCAAAAATTTAACAATCAAAATAAAACAGTTGCAATTCATGTATAACACCTTTGAACACTTTATCAGATGAATGTTTGAAACTATATGATTAATCTGAACTGCAATATTTAGATTATAATTTCAAAATTATAAACCAGTGAGCTCTTGAGCTAAGATATCCTCTTTATATTCTGAGAGAGACTGCTTTTGTTTTCAAGCTTAAAATTTTTCGTGACCTTCTACTAAGAAATCTCATATTGCTGAACATAGAATCAAGATATTATATGATTATGATGATTTATTCCTTTAGAACTATCTGTTAAATATATCAAAACAAGAAGACATCCATACTAGTAAATCGTGAAATTAATCAAACGCCATCTTTTGTTAAACTAGAGCCAAAAAGCCAAAATCTCATAAAAGAATTTATCCTCTGAACCCATATTAGAAGCCTAAAATCGAATTTCTTTGTACCAAAATTTTATAAACCTTTAACCATATGTACTACCCAAAGCTTTCTACCTTCAACCCTCATAATTTCTGAGAGTTTAGAATGTAAAAGAAGGAAGAGGGAGTGAAAGGAGTATACACTTAATGATAAGGGATTTACTAAAAGGATATAACAAGAAGAAAAGAAAATTATGAGAAAAGAAAAGAAAATTCGTAAAAAGATGATTTTAAAAAATATGATACTATGAAAATGGGATTTACACTAGAAAACAGAAAAGAAAAATGGGAAGAAGTCATCAAACTTTTTGGATAGTTACTAAAATAGAAAAGAAGGAAAGAAGATAGAGAAGGAAGAACTAAATTCTTAGAAACTTTTGAACCCTATCTACCTTTCTTTGAAACCTTCTTAACCCAAAAATCCCATTGCAAGCCGAAGGAAAGGGCTTTGTGATTTACGATTTACAAAAGTATGAGTCTAGTAGAGATGTATAAAATAGATACTATGAGTGAATGAAAAGTCATATGATCAAAGTTGATTATCCATTCCATGAGATTTACCTTCTTAGTTGATTGCCGTTTGAAATTTATCGTACATATCATAGTGAGAGAATCAAAAATTTTGATATCTTTTTTAGAGTATGCCAATAGTGAGAGTTTGGATGAAAATATTTTAAATCTGCAGTTTAATAAAATTTATGATGAATAAATTTTTCACTGATACGCACACACTCCACGCTGTATAGAATTGAAATTGTTGAGTTCTGATCAAGGATAATTACTATGATAGAAAGTAAAGGTGAAAGATTTGGAATTTATGAAAATCATACCAAACATATGATAATTAATTTAACTAGTAGTATAGATTTTATTTCTTTAAAAATATTTTGAAAAATCTAAAATATTTGAAGTTTATAGGTATCTTCATTGAATACCTTGGAGACTATAACTCCGCCACTAGGTATATATTAGATTAGTTAATCATTATATGCAAATTATGATGAAAAATAGAGAATCTTGAAAACCTTACAATCCATCATAGCAAAAATTTAACAATCAAAATAAAAATAAAGTAAATTCATGTATAACACCTTTGAACACTTTATCGATGAATGTTTGAAACTATATGATTAATCAATCTGCAATATTTAGATTATAATTTCAAAATTATAAACCAAAGGAGCTCTTGAGCTAAGATATCCTCTTTATATTCTGAGAGAGACTGCTTTTGTTTTCAAGCTTAAAATTTTTCGTGACCTTCTACTAAGAAATCTCATATTGCTGAACATAGAATCAAGATATTATATGATTATGATGATTTATTCCTTTAGAACTATCTGTTAAATATATCAAAACAAGAAGACATCCATACTAGTAAATCGTGAAATTAATCAAACGCCATCTTTTGTTAAACTAGAGCCAAAAAGCCAAAATCTCATAAAAGAATTTATCCTCTGAACCCATATTAGAAGCCTAAAATCGAATTTCTTTGTACCAAAATTTTATAAACCTTTAACCATATGTACTACCCAAAGCTTTCTACCTTCAACCCTCATAATTTCTGAGAGTTTAGAATGTAAAAGAAGGAAAGAAGAGGGAGTGAAAGGAGTATACACTTAACAGATAAGGGATTTACTAAAAAGGATATAACAAGAAGAAAAGAAAATATGAGAAAAGAAAAGAAAATTCAGAAAAGATGATTTTAAAAATATGAGTCGATGAAAATGGGATTTACACTAGAAAAGCAGAAAAGAAAATGGGAAGAAGTCATCAAACTTTTGGATAGTTACTAAAATAGAAAAAAGGAAAGAAGATAGAGAAGGAAGAACTAAATTCTTAGAAACTTTTGCACCCTATCTACCTTTCTTTGAAACCTTCTTAACCCAAAATCCCATTGCAAGCCGGAGGAAAGGGCTTTGTGATTTACGATTTACAAAAGTATGAGTCTAGTAGAGATGTATAAAATAGATACTATGAGTGAATGAAAAGTCATATGATCAAAGTTGATTATCCATTCCATGAGATTTACCTTCTTAGTTGATTGCCGTTTGAAATTTATCGTACATATCATAGTGAGAGAACCAAAATTTTGATATCTTTTAGAGTATGCCAATAGTGAGAGTTTGGATGAAAATATTTTTAAATCTGCTTTAATAAAATTTATGATGAATAAATTTTTCAACGTCTGCATTACACTCCATTTGTATAGAATTGAAATTGTTGAGTTCTGATCAAGGATAATTACTATGATAGAAAGTAAAGGTGAAAGATTTTGAATTTTTGAAAATCATACCAAACATATGATAATTAATTTAACTAGTAGTATAGATTTTATTTCTTTCTGAAAATATTTTGAAAAATCTAAAAATATTTGAAGTTTATAGGTATCTTCATTGAATACCTTCAGGAGACTATAACTCCGCCACTAGGTATATATTAGATTAGTTAATCATTATATGCAAATTATGATAGAAAAATAGAGAATCTTGAAAACCTTACAATCCATCATAGCAAAAATTTAACAATCAAAATAAAAGCTTGCAATTCATGTATAACACCTTTGAACACTTTATCGATGAATGTTTGAAACTATATGATTAACTGAATCGCAATATTTAGATTATAATTTCAAAATTATAAACCAAAGTGAGCTCTTGAGCTAAGATATCCTCTTTATATTCGAGAGAGCTTTTGTTTTCAAGCTTAAAATTTTCGTGACCTTCTACTAAGAAATCTCATATTGCTGAACATAGAATCAAGATATTATATGATTATGATGATTTATTCCTTTAGAACTATCTGTTAAATATATCAAAACAAGAAGACATCCATACTAGTAAATCGTGAAATTAATCAAACGCCATCTTTTGTTAAACTAGAGCCAAAAAGCCAAAATCTCATAAAAGAATTTATCCTCTGAACCCATATTAGAAGCCTAAAATCGAATTTCTTTGTACCAAAATTTTATAAACCTTTAACCATATGTACTACCCAAAGCTTTCTACCTTCAACCCTCATAATTTCTGAGAGTTTAGAATGTAAAAGAAGGAAAGAAGAGGGAGTGAAAGGAGTATACACTTAACAGATAAGGGATTTACTAAAAAGGATATAACAAGAAGAAAAGAAAAATATGAGAAAAGAAAAGAAAATTCGTAAAAAGATGATTTTAAAAAATATGATTCTATGAAAATGGGATTTACACTAGAAAACAGAAAAGAAAAATGGGAAGAAGTCATCAAACTTTTTGGATAGTTACTAAAATAGAAAAAAAGGAAAGAAGATAGAGAAGGAAGAACTAAATTCTTAGAAACTTTTGAACCCTATCTACCTTTCTTTGAAACCTTCTTAACCCAAAATCCCATTGCAAGCCGAAGGAAAGGGCTTTGTGATTTATTTATTTACAAAAGTATGAGTCTAGTAGAGATGTATAAAATAGATACTATGAGTGAATGAAAAGTCATATGATCAAAGTTGATTATCCATTCCATGAGATTTACCTTCTTAGTTGATTGCCGTTTGAAATTTATCGTACATATCATAGTGAGAGAATCAAAAATTTTGATATCTTTTTTAGAGTATGCCAATAGTGAGAGTTTGGATGAAAATATTTTTTAAATCTGCAGTTTAATAAAATTTATGATGAATAAATTTTTCACTGATACGCACACACTCCACGCTGTATAGAATTGAAATTGTTGAGTTCTGATCAAGGATAATTACTATGATAGAAAGTAAAGGTGAAAGATTTGGAATTTTTGAAAATCATACCAAACATATGATAATTAATTTAACTAGTAGTATAGATTTTATTTCTTTCTGAAAATATTTTGAAAAATCTAAAAATATTTGAAGTTTATAGGTATCTTCATTGAATACCTTCAGGAGACTATAACTCCGCCACTAGGGATGACCTAGGGGTTTCAAGGCTTGTTGCATCTGCTAAATGCAATCGTGTCTCCTACGAAAGTGACATTTAAATTCATAGGTTTAGATATGTTACGTTTCCTTGTTTACTAGGGACTAGTAAAACTTAAGTTTGGGGGTGTGATCAGTCACCTAATTTACTATTTTATCACTCTTAACTTAGTGATGCTAGGACTTGGTTTGCTACTAACAAGTTAACGATATTGAGATATTAAGGAAAAACAGTAAAAAAGAACAAAAGTGTTAATATTCATCAAAATGAACTAAAAAAGCAGTAAGAAGACGATTAAGTATAAAAGATAATTTGCTATATGTTGAAAGCTAGAAAATCGTAAAAAATGATTCAGCGTTGATGAAGTAAAAAAATAAGAAATTTTAATTTACGATTTTCTAAAAGTGACACAAGAAGAAAAAAAGTAAGCAATCATAAGAAAAATTGTAATTGAAGAATCGTCATAATAGGAGAAGCTAGAAAATCGTGATTTACGATTTTCTGAAAAAGAGAAGAAAATAGACAATTTTAATTTACGACTGTACAAAAGAAAAGCTTCCCTACTGTGAAACTGCTACTGTTGATGAGATGAAGACTACCACCGCCATGCACAAAATTAGAAATTTGGTGAATTACGAATCAGAGAAGATTGATGAAGATAAACTTTGAAGATCTTTGCTATTTTTACCAAGGAAATAAAGTCGAAGCACATCTACAGTTTGAAAGTAAGGAAGAATAAAATTAGGAATTATAGTTATTTTAGGATACTTTTACTTTAGTAGTTTATTTTATTAGAATTAGAAGTCTTTGTAAACTGACCCCTTATGATCTATAAATAAGAGGGCCTGGTATAGGAATAACCATCAAAGAAATTTTTAGCATCAATTGACGACTGAGGTTGGGTTTTCTTTTGATAAAAAATTAGAGTAGATTTTTATTGCTTTATAGATTAGATATCAGAGGCTTCTCAAGAGCAATTAACGACTGCTATTGAGTGCTAAAGATTAGTGTAGATATCCTAGTTTCTCAGAAGCAATTGACGACTGTAGCTGAAAGGTGAAAGATATATTTACTTTACTTTCTAGTTTGGATTTTATTTGCTCTATTTACATGCCTTGTAAACATCTTTAAGTTTTAATTTGAATTGACGACTCAGATTGAAATTTGCAGATTAGTGTAACGATTTTTACTTTCCCATCTTCAATATTCTCGAATTTGATTAACGCCCAGATTTTAGGAGATTATTGATTAGATTAAATCTGTGTTAAGGAATTTTAGTTTTGATTGACGCCCCCAAATTTTAGAAGATTGTAATATGGTGTAACGATAATATTTATTTTTATAAATATTCGATGGCTGAAGATTGAGATTGACGACTTTAATATGTAAAAAGAGGATTAGGATTTATTTTATGCACTTTAGATTAAGAACTCATTTTTTATTTATATTTCTCCAGTAGTTTAGAACCTTAAAAGATAAATATAAACTGTAAAATAGAAATATAGATAAGATAAGCATTTCTTCGTGGGAACGATCCTATACTAGCTCTACAATTTCTATTGTATGCTTGTAATAGGTTAAGACTTAATTAGATACGCAAATAAGTAGCGATCAAATTTTTGGCGCTGTTGTCGGGAAAGTGATTTATCTTTTTGTGCACTTGTAATAGGTTAGGACTTAATTAGATACACACATAAGTAGCGATCAAAATTTTGGCACCGTTGTCGGGAAAGTGATTTATCTTTTTGTGCGCTTGTAATAGGTTAAGACCAAATTAGCTATGCACATAAGTAGCGATCAAATTTGTGGTGTCGTTGTCAGGGAAGTGATTTATCTTTTTGTTTATATTTCTGTTTTAAAAATAAATATTTATCTTTCTCTTTTTATATTTCTTTATATTTTTAACTTTCTTTGATCACTTCTTAATCTTTCGCAGGTTTATTTAGAGCGACAACTCATCGTCTCAACTTTCCCTGATCCGCGAAGCTCGAGGCTTAAATTTATTCTCTCTCCCTACTTTATAAAATTAAAATTATTAAAGTTCCAATTCAAATAGATATGTATAATGAATTTTTTTAGCCACCTTGCTGTGACTTTAGTATGGCAGGAAGAGAACAAAATATGGCTAAAACCATGGGGGAATACTTTGCATTGATACCTCTTACACCTCCCCCATGCATTCAAATATACCTTGCAACCGGTAATAGGACCTTCAAAATTATGCCCAATACACTTCAAATACTTTCAACTTTTCATGGGCAAATGAATGAAGATCCTTATTTGCATTTAAATAAGTTCGTGAAGGCATGTACTATCATTCAAATTAAGAACTTAACGAAAGAGTCCACTCGATTAAGGCTGTTTGCATATTCCCTTAGAGATGAAGCAAAACAGTGGATAAACTCTTTGCCTCATAATTTGATCGCTAATTGGGAAGGATTGGCATGCATATTTCTTATGAAATTCTTTCCAATCAGTAGAACATATAAAATTTCCCACCTTATCAAGACGTTTCTATAATATTCAGATGAATCCCTTCAGGAATGTTGGAATCTTCTTAAGGATCTTCTGCACAAGTGCGCTCACCATGGAATTGCACATTGGCAACTAGTGTTCATTTTCTATGAAAGCCTTAGAGATGCAACCCGACATATGATTGATGTGACCTGTGGTGGTATGTTTTGTAATTTAACAGCAAAAGAAGCTTGTGGACTCTTGGAGCCCTTAGTGAGGAACCAGTGCAACACCACGCAGCGGGTGAGTTCGACTCGAAGACTTTAAAAAGTATGTTTCCTAAGCAAGGAAGACTTTACAAATTAATGCCAATGATGAGATGTTTTTCGAGATTGAAATTTTGGAAAATAAAAGTTCAACCTCTGGTGGGTATAAAATCATACCCAACATCTCAACAAGGGGAAGCCTGTAGTCCTAACCATGGCCCAACTCCATCAGTCACTCGATTTCTTTCTATTCCTTCTTACCACAGAGAGGCTTAACACCACGCTGTTACCGAGGATACTTTGTTGCAAATAGTTTATAGTTGGATGCAACAGAGTCGTATCCAAACACAGTTACTTAACCACCTAGGGCAATCTATCGAGAGATTGGAAACTCAGTTTGAGCAACTATTATCTTTCGATGGAGGAAGTAATGCACTACCTTTACATGCAATTGGTACGTCTAGAGGACAAATCTTTATGAGAGGCACATCAACTCTCTCTATTTTTAATTAATTCCCTCTAGAAAGATAATATATGTAAAAGCATATGAAGTCCAGTCAATTGTAATATATGTATATAATATTAGAAAAAGAGTATTCTACGATCTACGGTATGTAAAAGTCCAGTCAATCATAAAAATCTCCTTTAGGTCACAATCACTTAAAAGCATATGAAGTTATGATTGTAGGTGATTCATAGAGTCAAATTGTAGTGAATATGATTTGAAGCATCAATGAGTCTCACTTTTGTCTTATAGAATTGCAAATGATAATTCTATGGAACAGACAGTTCCAGTGATCAATCTTATCGATTACATTGGGATTCGAACCCATTAAATTCATAGAGGAACCAGACATGCATCGCATTCAATATTTCCATTTGCCAACTATCCAAGCCTATAAGCCTACACCTTGACACTTAAACCCTCCCCTTCCCTATAAAACTAGACCCTTCCCTTCCCAACAACTCATGTCTTTCGTCTTCCATCTTCCATATCTAAAACCCCATGACGGAAGAGCATAACCAGAGAGATTTTAGTAAGCAACTTGATAGAATTCTTGAAATACATAAAGTTGTGCTCCTGGCTATATAAAAGAAAGTAGAAGATCTAGTGCGCCAGCGCCCTACTCGAGATACTGAATCGTCCACTAAAACTATCCTTTACCCTAAACCTAACCTAAATCCGAAACCATATACCAAGAACCCATCTTCTCTCACTTCCTAACCTTTACACCATCATAACCCACACCGAATGCAAACTCCTATATAATGACGGTGGGTTGAGCCGTCCCTCGCCACCCTTCTGCATTGCTTATCTTCTTCCTTCGCTTGCGCAACATTCCCTTCACATAATCTTCGCAAGGGAGCAATATAGGTTACGGGTGATCTAGAGATGTGTTCATTCCCCCCTCTTCAAAGGACCTTCACAGTGGGATTGAATTCTCTTCCATGAAAGGAATGTGCAGTACCCCTTTCCCTTTGTGTGAAGATGAAGATCTGACATCTTCCTTCTCAATTTCTACGATCAGCTACACTGAGGATGAAGTTGATGAATCAAGGAGATAAAAAAGGGCACAGAGAAGTGTTCTGTAGCTCTTGCGGGATCGGCCCTACCAAGGTCTGGATATTCCTTTGGTAGGAAGGAATGAGAGACTCTGATTGAAGGTGGTTACAAGCCGAGGACCGATCTTTATCGAAGATTTCTTTTTGGACATTGCTGCCGATGTCTTAATTCAGTGTGTGTCTAGACTTTTTCTAGGTTTATCTTTTAATTAGTTTTCTTTCCAAGTTTCTGTATATATTTCGTTTACATATGAAAAGTTCGTTTGCTTATAATTCTTGTTTCTAATCTCTTTTTTTTCTCTCTTTCTCTAATGGAGCATTTTTCATTTCCATAAAGTCGAAAGTATTTTCTCCCAAGTTTGGGAGGAGGATTTTTGAATATTTTCATAGATCATAGACCCGATAACTAAACAACACCATTAAGGTAATAAATTTTTGTTCCGATTTTACACAATGAGGACATTGTCCTATTTAAGTTTGGGGGGATACGCCACTTTTTGTGTATATTAGTTTAAATTACTTTACTTTTTCGTTTAAAATTAATTTTATTTTACAATTTTTTTTTAAGTTCTGTATATATTAGAGTAGTTAATCATTGTATTCAAATTATGATAGAAAAATAGAGAATCTTGAAAACCTTACAATCCATCATAGTAAAAGTTCAACAATTAAAATAAAATAGTTGCAATTCATGTATAGCGCCTTTGAACATTGTATCAGATGAATGTTTGAAACTATATGATTAATCTGAACTGCAATATTTAGATTATAGTTTCAAAATTATAAACCAGTGAGATCTTGAGCTAATATATGCTCTTTATATTCTCAGAGAGGCTGCTTTTGTTTTCAAGCTTAAAATTTTTTCTTGAACTTCTACTGAGAAATCTCATAATGATAAACTTAGAATCAACATATTCTGTGATTTTGATGATTTATTTCTTTAAAACTATCAGCTAAATATTTCAAAATAAGAAGACATCCATACTAGTAAATCGTGAAAATGATCAAAGACCATCTTTTGTTAAACTAGAGCCAAAAAGCCAAAATCCCATAAAAGTATTTATCTTTTGAACCCATACTAGAAGCCTAAAATCGAATTTCTTTATACCAAAATTTTATAAACCTTTAACCATATGTATTACCCAAAGCTTTCTACCTTCAACCCTTATAATTTCTGAGAGTTTAGAATGTAAAAGAAGGGAAGAAGAAGGAGTGAAAAGTATATACGCTTAATAGATATGGGATCTGCTGAAAAGGGTACAACAAGAAAAAAAAAAGAGAAACGAAAAGAAAAATCATAAAAAAGACGATTTTGAAAAAATTTAGAAGAAATCGTAAAATACGATTCTATGAAAATGGGATTTACATAAGAAAATGGAAAAGAGAAATGGGAAGAAATCATCCAACTTTTGGATTCTTACTGAAATAGAAAACAATGAAAGAAGATAGAGAAGGAAGAACTAAATTCTCAGAAACTTTTGAACCCTATCTACCTTTCTTTGAAACCTTTTGAACTGAAAACCCCATTACAAGCCGAAGGAAAGGCTTTTGTGAATTACGATTTGTAAATGTATGAGTCTAGTAGAGATGTATCAAATAGATATTATGAATGAACGAAAAGTGATATGATCAGAATTGATTATCCATTCTATGAGATTTACCTTCTGCGTTGATTGTCCTGTAAAATTTATCATAAATATCATAGTGAGAGAACCAAAAATTTTAATATCTTTTTTAGAGTATGCCAATAGTGAGAGTTTGGATGAAATTTTTTTAAATCTGCAGTTTAGAAAAATCTATGATGAATAAACTTTTCACTTATACGCACAAACTCCACGCTGTATAGAATTGAAATTGCTGAGTTCTGATCAAGGATAATTACTATGATGAAAAGTAAAGGTGAAAGATTTGGAATTTTTGAAAATCATACCAAACATATGATAATTAATTTAACTAGTAGTATAGATTTTATTTCTTTCTGAAAATATTTTGAAAAATCTAAAAATATTTGAAGTTTATAGATATCTTCATTGAATACCTTCAGGAGACTATAACTCCGCCACTAGGGATGACCTAGGGGTTTCAAGGCTTGTTGCATCTGCTAAATGCAATCATGCTTCCTACGAAAGTGGCATTTAAATTCATAGTTCAGATATTTTATGCTTCCTTGTTTGCTAGGGACTAGTAAAACTTAAGTTTGGGAGTGTGATCAGTCACATAATTTACCATTTTATCACTCTTAACTTAGCGATGTTGTGACAGCCCAAACTTTCAGCCCCGAAAACCCGCACCGTCAGGTCGGTCCGTAAGACCAAACCCTGAGCACATCGAAAGGAACACTTGGCACATTCACACACAAAGCAAAAATCAAAGCAAAAATTCTAACCATACAGATAGAATCATTACATAAGAAAAAGGAATCTCCAGTTCTAATATCAAAGTGTGTTCAAAATAACGGTTCTAATTCCATGCGAGTATGTATGGACAAAAGAATCGAAAAGAACCACTAGTGATGGCAATCCATCACCGAAACATGGTTCATAAAACAATAGTTGAATTAATTACAAACATCTGAATTTATACAACAAAATGGCTGGGCATACCAAGCCGTATCCACACAAAATCTCTCAACTAAATCACTCTCTCTGCTAGAAGAACTCCTAAGGCAGAGGCTCTGACTCCTCCCTCGGTATGTACTCGGAGTCATCCAAATCAATATCTTTGGTACCGGTGTCTTCTCCTATACCTGTGACGTATAGTCGAAGGGTGAGCTTCATCCAAGCTCAGTAGAGAAAATATCCATAGCATGCATTTTTATCACATCACACATATAATCTCATGACATATCGAAATAATTGCGGGACACATGAAAATAATTGAATCAAGACGAACTGAATTATATGCATGCTGCAAGGTTTATCACATGATTTCTAAAGCTTTTCACAGCACACTCAAGAAGAACTTAAATTGATAACTTAATTCCTCCCTCGACCATATATAGCATCGAGGGCCGCAATATTATACCGATGGAATCCCCACCATCGTCGTTCATTGAACAATTCATAATGCCAAGCCCCTCTACTATGGTAACAGGGTCACTTGAGCTCACATTAACCATTTTTTGTCCACAGGTCACACATAGTTATACAGATATCCCGCCGCACCAGTCACGGATATCCCGCCGTGTCGATCATGAATATACTGCCGCGTCGGTTGGATATTCACACACAAACCTTAAATCAAAGTGCAGAGCTAAATTATAGTTTATCACCATGAATTATGATAATTTATAGCGAGGTTTAAGATTGGAGAGAAGTTCACACGCATGCATATGTCACGCACACACACATATGGATTGAGCTAAAGTTCAAGCTTACACACAGACACCTATCACACTTGAATCTGTGTACAAACCTTATGTATTTGAAACAACAAGGTGTCATGATTTTCACACACACACACAGATCACATCATAACTCATATGCTTATCATAACAAAGGTATATGCTATAGGATTTTCCCTACCTCACACGCAGTCCACATGAAGCTCTTTTCTTCACAATAGCGCCTTCACATCACATGTTCATAGTCCGGACCTAGAACACATCAGGTTATGTCTTACACATCAGAAATGACGAAGTAGAAGAGGTCTCGAAAGTCCTCTCTCACAAAACTGACAAATGCCAGAATCAGGTAAAATCGATCGATCGAATCCCAATCCGATTAATCGGTTTCGAATATCAATTGATCGAAATACATTTCGATCGATTGGTTTCCTTCACTATATACAATTCTTGGTATGCAAAACTTATTTCACACTTGATCGATCGGTTCCAAAACTGATCTATTTATTTCAAAAATCGATCGATTATAAAATCGATCGATCGGTTTACTTAGAAACCAATCTCACTTCACATTTTCAACCTGTCGAGTTTGCACAACATCCCTTGAACAGAATCAAACTACACGAGAGCCTCGCAAGCTGAACTCAGAGCCTGTCGAGGCACAATTCGATCGATCAAATTTACATTCGATCGATCAGATTCCCCTTTTTGAACCACACTTCCCTGTTATATATATATATATATATATATATATATATATATATATGTTTCCTGTCAAAATTGATCGATCGATTCTCATTTTGATTGATCGATTTTGACAGATGATCGATTTTGACAGATTCTTAGCCACTTGAGCTTTTCTTCTCAGGTTTTATTTCTCTCAAAACCCAACACATTTATTACGACTTTCTAAGGCATTTAATGCCTATATCACACCACACACTCACGCATTTAATTCAAATCCTTTAGAGTATTAATTAATCCACTAGAACTCATAAAAACACATGATTCCAAATAAAAAATCATTACCTTAAACTCAAATCATTTCACTTCAATGGTCCAAACCTTTAAATCCTTCACTCTCCTTTTCCACTCATCAAAGGGTTTTGCAAATCGATCACCTCACGATCGATTCTACACACACACTAGAGATCTTTTCCTCTCTTCTCCTTTTTCTCTCTTCTCCACAACCCAAATTTCAAGCATAAGGTAAGAAACAAAATTTCTCATCTAAGGTTTGCTTTTATACTTAAGCTTTTAGTTTGGGTGTTAAGCTAACACACCATACATTGGCGTACCTCCTCTCATCCAATGGTTATCTTATCTTAAATTTTCATTTCTATTTCACTTGTCAGTCAATTTTCATTGTCTCGACTGTGTGTCCAGTCGGTCATGCATCCCGAGTCATATGGTTCAAAAGTCAAAATTTTCTGGTTGTTACATTCTCCCCTCCTTGGGAATTTTTGTCCTCGAAAATTTCTTAAGGTTCCATGTTTTGATAGTAGGTCATTACAAAATAACTAATGGACAAAATGGTTCCCCCTTTAAGAGAACCCAATCCTTTAACAAGGTCTTACTAATTCATATATATATATATATATATATATATATATATTATAAAAATTCCTAGTCAAACCTAGGTCACGCCACATTTCTAGTATATCTAACTACTAACATTCACTATTTAATCACCCATGTGTTTCAAAAGAGTTGATTTGACTATGCTATTGTACCTGCACGAAATCTATATCTACTAACGATATCCATGCATTACTAACATTCACAGCCACAACAAACTTGAAACATGAATATCTAACAAAATGTTGAGAGCGCACTATATATCCACTAGCCAAAAAGGAAAATTAGATCATATGTCTACAAAACCAAAAAGAAATTTAAAGGTCTACTAAGACCAAATAGTTCATACAAAATATTTTAAATGAAACCCAAAACTCCCAAAATGTAACCAAAAATCCCCCTTCATCTCAAGGATCCTGTGTGTGCAACCGTGGGATTCGAGACGATCCCGTCGCAACGATGTGCTCTCTTATGAAAAATATAGAGTCGCCACCTGGAGCTTTTGGTGTCCCGGGAATCCTAGATCATTTTTATAAGCACCAAAGTGTCATAATATGAGTCTGAATTCAGTCTACGCCAAAGGCTCTTAGGTAGGGGCTTCGGTTATCGATTGGAAAGGTATTAGGCACCCAATCAACCTGCTTAATGCGGTCTATACTAATGGCCAAAACAAAAATAATATAAAAGAAATGCAAAAGGCTTCCTCTTGCCCAAATGGGTCTTAAAATCCTATTTATGCCCCTCCGTTCCTACCGAAATTTCGATGATGTAACGACACAAATGGGAAGATGGAGGAATAATCGAGAAGGTAGAGGAATAGAGGAGAGAGCAGGAGCTCTCAGGCCCTTATTGCACCATTGTGGAGCCTTGTGTTGGCTTGCTTCAGTGAGATTTTGAAAGTTTATATGGTATGGAATGAGGTTCTAACTCCTAAGGCTTGATGGCTAAGAGGTAGAGAGGGAAAGCTAGGGGATAACACACCTCTAACCTAGAGCTTATGGATGAAATGTTAAGGTCTAAAAGAGTTTTTAGAGTTCTGGAATATGTATGGGAATACACTCAAAGATGATAGCTGAGAAAAGCCTAATAGAATACCTTGGTAGTGCTTACCATGGTGACTCATTGTTGCTGATCATCATTGACCAAAGTCTAGCAGATGAATGAAGTTAGCTGAGAAAGGAGGAGACTGTGACAACAGCAAGTGCAGTGCAGCAGAGTGTCAAGAAACAGACCTCTCAGAGTTGAGGAGCCTCCTCGTGAAGCTAAAGATGTAGTGGAAGAAGCTCTCGCACAGATAGGCTGTGCAGTCAAGAGGAGAGTTGTAAAGATATCATGAAGATCTCACAGTATAAAACCTTTAGAATTCGTGGTCGCGAAGCTCTCGCAGAGATCAAGCCTCAAAGCAGCCGTGAGAGGAACACAGGGAGCCCATATGCATAAAGAATAAAAAGTCACCTCGTGGAGTTCTCACGTGGCCCTGAAAGAGAGACGACCAGAATTTCCCTCGCGTAGATCTCGCACACTCTGGAGCCTTACAAGTTACTACATGAGCACAGGAGCCCACCTGCACGAGTACTTAGCGAGAGAGAGCTCCTGAAGCTCTACTGTGCGAAACACCCTGGCTCTCCAGATTATCTTCGCGACAGCACTACGACGTGAAGTAACTGTGCGATTCACTAAAGGTTTACTACACAAATGAGCCCTTCCCATCAGCCAAAGGCAACTCCACGAAAGCGAAGTAACTGCGCGAGTAAACTAAAACAACTGCCAGCCCCGGGAAGCGAGGGCTCTCCACTTCTCAATTTTAACTCAGGGACATTTTGGGAATTTCCGAAGGCTAGGGCACACTTCCTAAGGCACGGATGTAAAAGCGTACATCTCGAGGCATTCAAGGAATATGACAGTGTCATGTCTGCTGAAAAAATTAGGGTTAATTTCTTTAAAGCCAAGGCCGTTTTGACAGAGTATATAAGCTATACTTAGAGTTTATTATTTTCATCTTTCCTTCATCCTCTGCCGGCTGAGAACTTTAGCAGGCTAGGATTAGGGTTTGATAATCTTTTTTTCTTATTTTTCTTCTCTCTTAGCCTAGCACTTGCTGGCTAACCCCCTTGTAAGTAGCTAGGTTTAGTTTCATTTCAGTTTGTAATAGGTTTTTGGTATACATTGGGATTCGGATGAGCAGTTGTATACAGGCTACAGCCTGGAGACAATTCATTATAAGTTTTGTGTTAATCAATAGATTGCCGTTTTAATGCTTAATTGAATCTAAAGATCTTATGGTTTCTTTAGATGTCTATAGGATTATGTATTTGAGACTAGCCCATTCAGTTTCTAGTATATCTATTGCTTACTATCTGATTTCCCTTGGTTTGATAGCCCCATGGAAAGTAATGTTGGATCTGTAGTGAGATCCAGGGAGCTCGGAGGCCTGTGGACCATGGTGGTTACAGCAGTTTTCATATTCTTTCTCAGGCCTCTATGGGATGGACAGACCAATGGGATACCCTATGACCATTCAAGTGGACAGAGTATAGCCCTAAGGTTATGTCCATCCACATATTTGAGAAGGATTCTTTTCCCCTGCATATGAGCTTTTAGAGCCTTATGAGGAGGTTTGTACAGGAACTGGCTCCCCTCTGTTTTACCTAGCCGACATCAGATGTTAGATCTAATCTCTTTGTAGTAATTATAGCTTGAGACTGAGTCATTGCAGGCCGTTTGTAGCAATGACTAGCTGAATTTAAAGCCTTATTCAACCTGTTGTATGGTCCTTTTTGTGGGCACTAGTGAGCAGTTAGCCTTAGCAAAGCACTTAGGATCTTATGGGTTGGAATACCTATGGATGTCAGCCACGTCTGTGCACAGATCTGGGAAGCTTGTAGCACTGGCATTATATAGTGCTATAATAGTATTCATGGCTAGAGCTGATCCAGTGGCTGTGGAAATGATCGACCCACTCTTTTAGATTAGACTAGCAAATTTCTGGTTTAACTTATGAGAATTGACTGACTCTATCGGATACCCTGTGACCATTGGAGTGGACAGAGTATAGCCCTAAGAGCGCCCCAAATGGCATGGGTTAAACTGGGAGCTTATACCTTGTTTAGGCTTTTAATAGCTTCTCAGCAAGGAGAACTGCAGAGACAGACTAAATCTGAGTTACATTACTGTATCATTAACTCTAGCTCAACTTGCTTACTTCTCATAATTTTTATATTTTATTTTGGCACACACTACCACCATCTTCTTTTTAACCCTTTCTTTAGGATAGGACTACATTTTATTTCTCTACTTTTAGGATTAATTTAGTGTAGTCATGACACCCAACTCTCTTTCTTTAGGATTGTCAGATCTGTAGCCAGATCTGGAGGCCTACTATTATAGCCTATTTTGGGTTCTAGATCAATTTCTCTATGGAACAAACTCTTACTTATCAAAACTTGCTACAATGGATCATGTATCTTGCAGGACTGTATTTTTTTCAAACTTGTTGTGCTGAACCATCTCTAATTCCCTACTCTTGATTTATTCTCTCTACTGTTCTTAATAAAATAGCAGCAAGAGTCTCGAAAGAAATCCAACAAGTTTTTGGCACCACTACCGGGGATATTGACCTTTTTAGTAGACATGAGTTGTACTATAACTTAGACTAACAAATTCTTTGTAGTTGTGTTTAATCTAGAATTCAAGTACTAGTGATTCTTTGTGGAATTTTGCAGAAATGGATAGCAGAAGAAGGGAAAAGCTAAAGTTACAGCTGGAGTGTAGCTAGCTCTGTTTGCACTTTCTTTCCCCTAAATCTCATGCCATTTATGTTGAATCCCTTGTTATTTTATTTAGTATAAATTTGTGTAGTTATTACTTTTTTTCCATTTTTGTTTAAAATTCTTTTTGTGTGCTTGTAAGCATTTTCATTACTGTTGGTGAGTGTATGCTCGGTAGAAGGTCCTTAAACCCTGACTTGGAACCCCCAAATCTGAAGGTAGAAAGGATCCTTAGACCTAGACACACCATGCAAAGTCTTGTTATTGAGACTGAACCAGCTACCATGACTGAGAGGCAGAGGACATTAAAAGGATACAATGCACCTAGAGAGTACACCTCTCCCTTTTGCATTCAGTTTCCCTCTGTTGAAGGAAACAATGAAATTAAATCCTCCACCATCAGTATGTTGCCTTCATTTTATGAGTTGAGTAAAGAAGATCCCTACAAGCATATCAACCAGTTTTTAGCACTTTACACTACCTTCAACATTGCTGGCTTGGAGCCTGAGGCCACTAAACTGAAGCTTTTTCCTTTTTCATTAAAGGATAAAGCCAACACATGGCTATCAAAGATCCCAGCCAACAGCATACAGTCATGGAGTGACTTTCAAACCAAGTTCCTGACAAAAAAATTTCCCATGAACAAAACAAGCCAGATGAGGATAAATATTATGTCATTCACTCAGTCCTCAACTGAGAGCTTTAATGAAGCTTGAGAAAGATTCCAGGAGATGTTAAAACAATGCCCCCACCACCAAATCCCAATGTGGCAGCTTGTTCAAGTATTTTATCAAGGAATTAATGCCAAGAGTAGGGATATGGTGGATGCTTCCTGTGGTGGTAGTTACCTCCACAAGAGAGCTGAGGAAGCTTAGGAGTTGTTTGACATAATAGGGGAAAATTCCATGTAGCAGGAGTCTCTGTCACGCAATGGCAGTCAGATTCTAGCTAAAATGGTGAAAGAGGCCACCCCTAGAAGTGAAATATATGAAATGAAGGTGCAAGGTGATCTGGAGAGGAAGGTGGACAACCTGAGCTTGAAGTTTGATAAATTAATGAATGTGATGCAACCTCGGATGGTTACACAGGCGGAGGAAGCATGTCTATTATGCCAATCCTCCACACATTCTATTCATGATTGTCCATCTGCCAACCAATTTTTGTATTTTATTTTGGAGCATGCCAATGCTGCTCAAACTTTTGGGCAGCAGCCTGCTGGGTATTCTTGGAAGAACCACCCAAATCTGAGGTGGAGATAAGACTCATATCCTCAACCCCAGCAGCAGCAAATGGTAGCTCCTTACAAGCCCCAGCACCAGGTTAATCAAGGTTATCCACCAAGGTAAAATTTCCTGTTACCTGTCCCACAGTCTAACCAATTGGTCCTACCCCCACAACAGCCCAGATCCTTTTCATTTGAAGAGCAGATGCTGGCTTCAATGCAGAACTTGAGGAGCTTGGTGTAAATTGTCAATTCTCATGGACAGAGCATCCCAAAGATTGAGGATTAGATGTGACAGATTTGTATTTCTCTGAACATGAGGGAGAAAAAAAAATTGCCCAGTCAGCCCCTAGCCAATTTAAAAGGGAAGCTCTTGCTTGGAGAAACACCCTTTACCCATGAGGATGCTGATGCCATAACTACCCTTAGGAGTGGCAGGGTGGTTGATAATTTAGTGGGCAGTAAATAGGAAGACGTCACAGAAAATGAAACTGAAAATGAAAGAATTGTTAGTGTCAAAGAGCTGAGGCTTGTGTCCCCTATTGTGGATCAGCTAGGGCAAAATAATAGGGTTGATGTTGAGCCCCAACATAAAGAAATAAATGAAGATAAAAGAAAAAAAATATATGACCATGATGGCAGTAGGCATGTAGTAGTGACACCAGCAGTCCCACAGCCGCCATTTTCTCAAGCTCTAGCTGCCTATCCCCTCTTGATAAAGGGAATGCTCAGATGGAGGAAATGCTAGAGACTTTCAAGCAGGTTTGGATCAACTTGTCCCTGCTTGATGCCATAAAGCAAGTCCCTGCCTATGCTAAATTTTTAAAGGACCTCTGCACTCAAAAGAGGAAAGCTAGGGTGCAATTGTCTAAAAGAGCTTTTACTGTTGAGCATGTTGAGTTAGTTCTGTCCATCACCACACTTGAAAAATTACAAGACCAAGGGGTACCTACTAGCTCCTGCATAATCGGAAACCACACCATTGGGAAAGCCCTCTTGGATTTAGGGGCTAGTGTAAACTTACTCCCTTATTCAGTGTATGAAGACCTAGGTTTGGGGGAGCTTAAACCTACATCAGTTGTGCTCCAACTAGCTGACAGGTTTGAGAGGAGACCTGTGGTAGAGGATGTCTTTGTTGGGGTGGACAAATTCTATTATCCAGCTGATTTTCTTGTTTTAGACATGGACCCTTGCAAAAGTAAAACCCCAATTCTTGTTATCCTTGGTAGACCATTCTTGGCTATTGCAAATGCTTGCATATAATGCAGGTCAAGGGTAATGGAGGTAGCCTTTGGGAACATGAAGGCCCATTTATATGTGTACCATGCTGCTACAGTGCCTCAGATTGACATTGAGTACTGCTGTGTAGTAGATGTACTAGATAGCCTGATAGAAGAAGAATTATCCAATCTGCTAGATTGGGATAATCTGACTGAAAGCCTGGAAAGTGTTTGGAGTCTGTTTAAGAGGGAGGCCCAAATTCCCATGACAGAAGACGGCATAAACACTGAGTCTTCTGTGAGCCTAGTGCAACACATATTGCTGCCCGTTCCTCAGGCCACTAAGGCACCTCTGTTGCCTTCAATTGAATGTCCTCCTGAGCTGGAGCTGAAGCAGCTCCCAGCCACATTAAAATATGCCTTCTTGGGGCAAGATAACAAGCTTCTGGTGATTATCTCCTCTCTCACTTGTGCGCAGGAGGAGGAATTACTGAATGCCCTTATGAAGCACAAGAAAGTAATTGATTGCTTCGCACCTAGTAAGGCACAAGAGCAAAATGTTATTGTAGGATCACTTGTAAAGGCATTTCCCACAAATGACGTAGCTTGTCGTATTAAGCAGTGAAAAATACCATTTTCACCTCTTAACCTGACCTTTGGTGGACCCTTGAGCTAACTAATAAGGTGTTTTAAGTGTGTTTTATAGATAAGCAATAAATTGCAGTTTAGTGTAGATATTCAATTAAAAGAGCCCAAGAAGCATTGTGCTACCCAATTTGAAAGGCCTGAGACCAAGTCTAGCTACAAGGAATAAAGGTTGAACCTACCAAGAGGTTGCTGAGTGTTGAACAAATGAGGAACAACACATTAAAGATGTGTGCTAGTTGTGGAAGCACAAAGCAGAGCTGTCGAGAGGTTTTGAGGGCAAGGAATGAATCAATCGAGAGGTTGAACATGTGTATAAGAAGCTGTCGAGAGGTACATAGTTGAAAAGAAGATCTCAAGAGGTTTCAGCACCTCTCGAGAGGTTGAAAGTACAGACGTGGATCCTGTTGAGAGGATACTTCAAGGTATAAGGGAAGTCGAGAGGTTTTAGTACATCTCGAGAGGTTGAAGTTGAACCTGTCGAGAAGTCCAAATAGCCTGTTGACAACTCATCTGAAGCTAAGCAACGCTCATCCTCGCGAGGTTCAAGCAACCTGTCTAAAGCTCAAACAGGAACTTCACAAGATATCAATAGGATGTTCTATAACCTGTTGAGAGGATGAATGAGAACATTCCCCAATCCTATTGATGAGTGAAGCAGATCCTATCAAAAGCTACTCCCAGTCCTATCGAGATGCTACCAAACCTGTCGACTAGCTACTTCAATTCTGTCGAGAAGTCTACGAAGCTGTTGAAAGCCCATGCAACCTATCGATGTGAATATAAAGCAGACAAAGAACTTGTCAAGAGGTTCCCTGAACCTCTCGACAATCGAACTGACAACTTCTCAACTTTCTTTCTTCAGCAACTGCCAACTCCAGAGTTTTGTGCACGAGTTCCAAAGCATATCAGTGACCATTGGGGGTGTTTTTGATACTCAACTATGCACGATTGGAAACCCTAGCTGTATCACCTATTCCCGCCAGTTGAGAACCAATAAGAGAAGAGCTTCTAGAAGAGAAATCGGCCACATCAGCAGCCTAGCATAACATAATTATTCCCTTGTTCTCTGATTGGCTGAAATGGATCTGAGGACAAAGGAGGAGAGTATAAATGCTTGAAGAAAATATAAAATAACCATCCAAAATTTGAGAGAACCAGAGCTTAGCATGAGATCCATTTTTCCCTCCAAATTCTCCCTCCTTCCTTCTTCTCCCATTCTCTCTTTAGCCAATCATGAGCGGCTAAACTCCTTTCGTAGTTAGAGTGAGGTCTTGAGCTGTAAATGAAGAGATTCAGAGGCTTGTAAGAGACTGTATATTTCATAGATTGCAGATTTGGGCACAATAGTATTGTAAGCTTGCAATATAATTGTGGTTTTTAAAGATGATTCTAATATATATTTCATTTTTTCGTATTTGATTTTCCTGGATTGGATACTCCTGTGAATGTTAGCAAAAAATGAGGAGCTGGTAGCCTGGCATCTGCAGCATTTGCAATGGTTTATCTGTTCCAATCAAGATCAATAAATTGGGGTAATCTTGGGGATGAACTATATCCAGTAGAAGGGTAGATCGTAAACTTATGACTGTATCTAGTAGAAGGGCAGAGCCTAACCTCAGGATTGCTTTGATCCATTGGTGGAGATTGGATTCTTATACCTCACCTCTGTCAGGAGAACCTGGGTAGATCAATAGGTTAGAGTAATCTCAAGGATGAACTGTATCTAGTAGAAGGGCAGATCCTAAACTTAGGACTGTATCCAGTAGTTAATTCTTTGTAACAGATATCGGTTCTTTATATTTAATGTATTTAATTGATGATAGTCGATGCACATTCCCATCGACCCGTCCTTCTTCACAAATAGGACCGGTGCTCCCCACGGAGACACACTAGGTCTTATGAATCCCTTATCTAGAAGCTCTTGGAGTGGTTCAATTAATTCCTTCAACTCAGTCAGAGCCATTTGATATGGTGCTTTAGAGAGTAGCTCCGCACCTAGTGTTAAGTCAATTGCGAACTCTACTTCCCTATCAAGTGGTATCCCTAGTAACTCATCTGGGAACACGTCGTCAAACTCGCATACCACCGGAATGTCGGCTATAACATACTTCTCTTTTTGCTCTTGTAGAAAAGCAAGATACCCACTGCATTCGCTCTTCATTAAACGTTATGCTCGAATTATGAATATAAATGGTACGATAGTCGATCGCATACCAAAGAATTGAATGATCTCTCTCCCTTAGGTTGAAATGTGACTATTTTTCTTTGGCAGTCCACACTTGCATTGTTAGTGGACAACCAATCCATGCCAAGGATCAAGTTGAATCCTTGCATATCAAACAGAACTAGGCCAACTGTCGTGTCATGAACAGTATAGTCCCTGACCACAACAACTATCGACCTGCACACCATCTCGGTGATCACGGACTTCCCCGTGGGAAGTGACACTGCTAAGATGAATTCTAACGGTTCTGGAACAACCTTCATCTTCCATGCAAATTGAGAGGTCACAAATGAGTGGGTAAACCCTGAGTCTACCAACACTCGAGTATCATAACAATAACAGTCACCTTCCTTGTATAATTGTATGGTACCTAAGCATCATATGTGAATCTATTTAGATGTGCACCACATATCAAATAGTTTGAAAGTTACAATAAAAGAATAATACATGGATGTTATATTACCCTATCATGCATTATTCACCTTCTTCTTCTAAAATTTATCGAATTAGATTGATCTTGTATTCAAGGGCATTCCTTGGATCACTTCATTTGTATGTTAGGTGTCCCTAGCAGTTGCTGCATACACACGGCCCTGAATTGTAGGTCACATGATTCTCATCGGTCGTAGGGTAGCAGTTGTGGCCGCCTTCTCCTTCCTCAACATAGGGCAGTCCTTGATCATGTGGCCATCTTTCCACATTTAAAGCATCCACCCGTACCCCGTCTGCACTCCATCATTTTATGTGCCTTGCCACACAGGGCACAAGTCTCTGCTGGAGTAGACGATGCAACCTTTGACAATCGTTGGGTGATTGATACCCCAGTGGTAGAAGTAGGACTCTCTTGACGAAAAGGTCTCCCTTGAGTAAGCATAGGTGGTCTCGTATAATTTGCTTGGGTAGGTGGTCTCGGGAGTGATGCTGTAAACCTCAGCTTTTTATTCACCGATTCAAAATTTCCTTGTCTCCCTTGAACTACCTTTCCCTTATTCTGCTGATCATGTCTTTGATACATCTTCGATGTATCCCTCTCGGCTACTATGGCTTTTCCCATAATCGCTCCATAAGTTTCTAACTCAAACATGGATACTCCATCCGTGATGCTTGGTCTTAACCCACGCTCAAACTTGTTGGCCTTAATCTTTTCTGTGGCCACATATTTCGGTGTGAACCTTAAGAGTCTAGCGAACTCCGTACCGTATTCCCGTACGGTCATTGCTCCTTGTTCCAAGGTCATAAACCTTGATGCCATTTGATCTCTAATCTGCCTCGAAAAATACTCCTTGTTAAATATCTCGACAAATTCATTCCATGTCCATGGCTCATTTGGCCTCTCTTGTTCTCTTCTCATTAAGACTGCCTTCCACCACGGATTGGTGTCTCCCTCCAACTGGAATGAGGCCCAACTCACCTTTTCCTCCTTGGTACATGTCAATCTCAATAGTAGTTTCTCTATTTGGTTTAGCCACTTTTCCGCCTCTAACGGATCTGTTTGACCATAAAAACTAGGAGGTTTTAATCTCCTAAACTCTACAAATCCGGATGGTTGAGGTGGCACAGGAGGTGGTGTCGGAGGCTATTGTTGATGGTTATTGGCATTATTCGCTGCCAACAACGCAGTCTGCTGAGCCATGGCATTAGCCACAGCTTCCATCGCTTGAGTCATCCGTTGTCTGTCCTCTCGATCTTGTTCCTTCTCTCGATTTCTTTCCTAATTATCTTGCTCCGGTGCACTTGTTTCCGAAACCACCCTATTACCGATTAGAACTCTATTTGAAGCACTGAGAAACTCGTCTCCACTTCACAAATTCCACCTACGGCTACCTCTTCGCCATCCTCGACCTCTATTAGACATACGTTCTGCAAACATGAAACCAAAGTTTCATTAGCAGACGGTCCCTACATTCTGACACAATATCTCAAATGTGTATTACGTGTTGAGAATATCAGAAATTTCTAATGCTTAACTTTTATACTAAATGTGACAACCTAGATTTTTGGCTCCATAAACTCGCGTCGTTAGGTCGGTTCGTAAGACCGAACCCCAAATGCATTAAACGGAACACTTGGTACATCCACATACAAAGCGAAAAATAAAGCAAAAATTCTAACCATGGAGATAGAATCATCACATAAGCAAAAGGAATCTCCAGTTTTAATATCAAAGTGTGCTCAAAATAATAGTTCTAATTCCATGCCAGTACGCATGGACAAAAGAACCGAAAAGAACCATCGATGATGGCTATCCATCACCGAAACATGGTTCACAAAATAATAGTTCAATTAATTACAATTATCTAAATTGATAAAACAAAATGGCTGGGTGTACCAAGCCGTATCCACACAACATCTCTCACCTAAATCACTCTCTGCTGGAAGAACTCCTCAGGCGGAGGCTCTGACTCCTCCCCCTATTTGTACTCGGAGTCCTTCAAATCAATATCTTCTGTACCGGTGTCTTCACCTGTACCTATGATGTATAGTCGAAGGGTGAGCTTCATCCAAGCTCAATAGAGAAAATATCTATAGCATGCATTTTTATCACATCACACATATAATCTCATGACATCGAAATAATTGCAGGACACATATGAAAATAACAAAATCAAGACGAACTGAATTACATGCATGCTGCAAAGTTTATCACATGATTTCTAAAGCTTTTCACAACACACTTAAGAACTTAAATTGATAACTTAATTCCTCCCTCGAGCATATAGCATCGAGAGCCGCAATATTATACTGATGGAATACCCACCATCGTCATTCAGTGAGCAATTCACAATGCCAAGCCCCTGAGCTATGTTAACAGGGTCACTTGAGCTCACATTGATCATTTTCGGTCCACAAGTCACACATAGTTGTACGGATATCCCGTCGTACCGGTTACGGATATCCCGTCGCATCGGTCACAGATATACCGCTGCGTCGGTTGGGTATTCACACACAAACCTTAAATCAAAGTGCAAAGCAAAATTATAGTTTATCACCGTGAGTTGTGGTAATTTATAGCTAGGTTTAGGATTGAAGAGAAGTTCACATGCACACTTATGTCATGCACACACACATACGGATTGAGCTGAAGTTCAAGCTTACACACACACACCTATCACACTTAAATCTGTGTACAAAGCTCATGTATTTGAAATAACAAAGTGTCATGATTTTCACACACACACACAGATCACATCATAACTCATATGCTTATCATAACAAAGGTACATGCCAAAGGATTTTCCCTACCTCACACGTAGTCCACACGAAGCTATTTTCTTCACAGTAGCGCCTTCACATCACATGTTCATAGTCCTGACCTAGAACACATCAAGTCATGTCTTACACATCAGAAATGATGAAGTAAAAGAGGTTTCGAAAGTCCTCTCTCACAAAACTGACAAATGCCAAAATCTTACAAAATCGATCGATCGAATCCCAATCCGATCGATCAGTTTCAAATATCGATCAATTGAAATACATTTCGATCGGTTGGTTTCCTTCACAAATATACAATTCTCTGTTTGTATAACTTATTTCACACTCGATCGTTCAATTCTAAAACCGATCGATTGGTTTTTGAGTAAATCGATCGGTTTCACAAATCGATCAATCGGTTTACTCAAAAACCAATCTCGCTTCTCATTTTCCACCTGTCGAGTTTGTACAGCATCCACTCGAACAAAATCAAACCACGTGAGAGCCTCGCGAGCTGAACTCAGAGCCTTCCGAGGCACAATTCGATCAATAGAATTCCCCTTTCTGAACCAGACTTCTCTGTTCTATATATATATATATATATGTATATATATATATATATATGTTTCCTGTCAAAATTGATCTATCGATTCTCATTTCAATCGATCAGTTTTGATAGATTCTCAGCCCCTTGAGCTTTTCTTCTCAAGTTTGGTTTCACTCAAAACCCAACACATTTATTAGGACTTTCTAGGGCATTTTATGTCTAAATCACACCACACACTCATGCATTTAATTCAAATCCTTTAGAGTATTAATTACTCCACTACAACTCATAAATATATATGATTCCAAATCATAAATCCTTATCTTAAACTCAAATCATTTCACTTCAATGGTCCATACCTTTAAATCCTTCGCTCTCCTTTTCCACTCGTTAAAGGGTTTTGCAAATTGATCACCTCACGATCGATTCTACACACACACAAGAGATCTTTCTTTCTCTCTTCTCCTTTTTCTCTCTTTTCCACAACCCAGATTTCAAGCACAAGGTAAGAAACGAAATTGCTCATCTAAGGTTTGCTTCTATACTTAAGCTTTTAGTTTGGGTGTTGAGCTAACATACCATACGTTGGCGTACCTCCTCTCATCCAACGGTTATCTTAGCTTCAATTTTCATTTCTATTTCACTTGTCACATCAATTTCCATTGTCTCGACTGTGTGTCCAGTCGGGCATGCATCCCGAGTCATATGGTTTGAAAGTCAAAATTTTTTGGTTGTTACAGATGCTAGGACTTAGTTTGCTACTAACAAGTTAACGGTGTGTAGATATTAAGGAAAAACAGTAAAAGAGAGCCAAAGTGTTAATATTCATCAAAATGAACTAAAAAATTAGTAAGAAGACGATTAAGTATAAAAGACGATTCGCTATATGTTGAAAGCTAGAAAATCGTAAAAAAATGATTCAATGTTGATGAAGTAAAGAAATAAGAAATCATAATTTACGATTCTCTAGAAGTGAAAACAACACAAGAAGAGAAAAAGCGAGTAATCGTAAGAAAAATTGTAATTGAAGATTCGTCATAATAGGAGAAGCTAGAAAATCGTTATTTACGATTTTCAAAATAAGAGAAGAACATAGACAATTGTAATTTACGATTGTGCAAAAGAAAAGCTTCCCTAGTGCTGAACTGCTACTGCTAATCACGTGAAGACTACCACCGCCATGCACTGAATTAGAAGTTTGGTAAATTACGGATCTGAGAAGCTTGATGAAGATAAACTTCGAAGATCTTTGTCACTGTTACCAAGGAAATAAAACCGAAGCACATCTACAATTTGACATTACTTATGTCACCCAAAAATTGATCAAGCGACAAGCACTAGCTGATCATCTTGTCAAGAATCCCTTATCAGATTATGAACCCATAGAACCGAGTTCCTCGATGAGAACATCTTGTTCATGACAGAGGATGACACAAAAGAGGCGGAAGAATCCTGAGTAATGCACTTTGATTGGGAATTGAATGTTAAAGGTCAAGGAGTCGGTGCCATTATAATCTCGCCAAAAGGGTCTCACATACCAGTCTCCATTAAGCTCAATTTTCCCTGCACCAACAACATGGCCGAATATGAAGCCTGTGTAGCCAGCCTACAAGCAGCTCTAAACTTAAATGTGACTCCCCTTAACATGTTTGGCGACTCATAGCTGATCATATGCCAGACTAACAAAGATTGGAAAATAAAGGATGAGAAGTTAGTCTCGTACCACGAGCACCTTGAAGATCTAATCGCGTGCTTCGATGATGTTACTTTCTCCTATCCTACGAGTGAGAAATCAATTTGCTGATGCACTGGCAACCTTGGCATCAATAGTCGAAATTCTTTATAGCGTTGAGATGAAGCCAATCATGATTAGACAGAGAAACAAGCCGGCCTTCTGCCTCTAGATCGAATGATCAGCAAAGTCAGATGATGAACTCTCATGGTTCTAAGATATGAAGAGCTTCCTCGAGACACAAGCATTCCCTGAAGGCACCTCCAAGACAGACAGGCGAACTATCCAACGCCTAGCTTTGAATTACGTCATCTGTGGCGAGTGCCCCTATAGGCAGTCACATAACAGTATCTTGCTTTGATGCCTAATTGAGAGCGAATCAGCAAATGTCATGAAAGAAATTCATGAAGGAGTAGGTGGGCTCCATGTCAATAGACACATGCTCACTAAAAAGATCCTACTGTAAGGGTATTTCTGGACCACCATGAGAATTGACTGCTGTAAGCACGTTCAAAAGTGCTATAAATACTAGGAACACACTAGTTTTATACATGCTCCTTCTATAGATCTCCACAGCATGACCACTCCATGGCCCTTCCCCACATGGGGACTCGACATTGTCGGAAAGGTTAACCTAAAAGCTTCTAACGGACACCAGTTCATCCTTGTTGCTATCGAGTACTTCACCAAATGGGTAGAGGCAACATCCTACACGAACAACACGGCTAGTAATATCAAGAAATTCATCAAGAATAATATCATTTGTCGATTTAGCATGCCCAATGACATCATCACGGATAACGATACTAACTTTGCGAACAAGTGCATTAGAGCCCTATGCGAGCAGTACAAGATCAAACATCATCGTGAGCAGTACAACATCGTCGAAGCTTCCAACAAAACAGTCATCCGCATCTTTGAGAAGATGGTCATCACATACCGAGACTGGAGTGAAATGTTACCCTTCATATTTTGGGCCTATTGAACGTCGATCTGTATGGCTATAGGGGTAGCACCGTTTTCCCTTGTGTATGGAACCAAAGCTATGCTGTCAATTGAAATCGAAGTACCCTCCCTCCGTATCCTCATCGAATTCGATCTGTCAGAGGCCGAAAGAGAGAAAGCCTATTTCAAACGACAGAACTTAATTGATGAAGAGGCTTCAAGCTTTCTGTCGCACCCAGGTCTATCATTGGAGAATCGCGCTTGCTTATAACAAACGTGTTCACGTTCGAAAATTAAAAGTGGATAACATGGTACTCAAGAAGATCTTCTCTTCTCTCCACCTAGATACTCGAGGGAAATTCAAGCCTAACTGGAAAGGGCCCTATGCCATTAGAGAGGTGCTCCCTGGATACGCGGTCTGTCTCACCATAATGAATGGAGATCATTTTCCGGAGCCAATCAACACTAGATACATGCGACAATTCTACTCCTAATGTCTCACGGTAAGGTAAATATTGATAAAAATGGATACATGACTGCTTAAGGACCCCTTAAAAGAGGCCATCATTTCAAAAACCAAGTAGCGAAAAAGCGTCCTTGAATGCTCATACCCTTTGCTACCCAGGTTGAGCAGATAGCCTTTCTTTCATAAGCCCCTCCCAGAAAAAGAAAAAAATTGTACATACCAAAAAAGAAAAACTCCGAAAGAAAGAAGCAAAAGAGTTATCATTAAAATCTAAAAAAAATAGATAAAGCAAAATTCCAAAAAGAGGATGTATGAAAAAAAAGAAAAAAAAATAGAAAATGAAAAAGAGAGAAAAATCTTGGGTCATGTATAGCAAAAATCTCAAAGGAAGAAGTGTATTACAACAGCGGGAACCCAATCAAAAGAACCTTTCAAACCTGAAATTTCAAAATGCCCAACCTATCCCTTTCAACCCATGCCCACGATTCACCCCTGAAGAAAGCCCTCTTTAAGGTCTACAAGCAGTCATGATATCTGTTGAGTCAGCACAAGCCGAGCTGAGAGACATCAATAGAAACTTCATCTAGCTGGCTATGACGGAATCGACGTCCCTATCTTTTGATCTTTGAAAAAAAGGAGAAAAAAAAGGAAGAAAAAGAATTTTACGAGCTCAAAGAAAAAAGGACGTGGTGAAAACCTGCAAGGGCGTCATGGATAAAAAGAGCGAGCTTGTGGGACCAGGCGAAAACTTGAAAAGGTGTCTGGGATTAAAAAAGCATATACCCATGGACGTAGTGAAAATACGAAAGGGCGCTATGGGTAAAAAGAGGGCGATAACGGGGTATGGCAAAAACTCATCTCGGACGCTGTGAGCAAAAAGGCTAAAAGAATAGAAAGAAAAGAAAGAAAATATTAACAGTTACCCCTTTGGTTATATTTTCGGGCAATCTGGTCTCCTTTTGGGGTCACTTATGTTAACTCAAAGCGGGTCCTGATCAGGTAGATCCTCAAAACTACACCGTCGAACGCATAACTAGGGTTAAAGATAAAAGGTTTAACTCAATCCAAAAGGATGGATGTTCCAACCTTAGTAAAACTCTAAACTCCACTCAGGCCCAACCACATTAACGGGTTCGACTATTCTCAAAATGGGTCCAGTTATCTTCTCTCACGACTAAGGCATCATACAAAAAAAAATAGAAAAATGCATATACTAAAAAAGAGTTCTTTTTTTAATTTCATTTCTATACGTTGCTTGTGCCACATCTCAAAAAGATAATCTGTGTGGCGCTGTGTTCTCAACCTTTACATTTTTGAAAAAGAAATAAAAATAACAAAAAATACATGTATAAACCAAAAAAAATATGTCAGGGGATTTTATACCCCTTCCTTGTGGTATTTAATCTATGGTAAAAGTTTGTGCAGGACCAGGTCATCGGCCCAACTCACACACCAAGTCACGAATCTTCTCAAGCAAGGCATCCTCACGAGCATTTCTGTCACTCATCCACCGACCATGGAGTCCCTTGTAATGCTTCCTGAAAGCATCAATAGAGCCGAGAACCACACTCAAGACTCCTTCCAAACGAAGGGCCTCACATTCCGAAGCATCGGCTCTCGCTTGATCTTTCTCTAGGCACTCCTGTAATACCTGCTTCTCATCTACAAGGAGTTCTATCTGAGTTAGAAGCGTCGCTTCCTTTTTCGGCCAGGGTCCTTCTGAGCTGCTGCTCTCTATCAGGTAAAATCATCGCATGGAGGACATCACAGATGATAACCAGACCTCATACTCTGGAGAAGTCAAAAAAACATTTCCCTGCTCCAGGTCACACATATGCGTCCACTGATGTGTTTCCCAGAGCACCACTATCTTCTCCAGATCCCCTAAAGACCCTCGAGTGAAAATAAACTGCACAAGGGAGGTCTCGCCACGCAGGGCACATGCTGGGCATAGCAAAATTGGCGCAACACCCGCGAGGGGAAGTGATGAGTACTACCAGTCAGTCCCAGAAGTGTGATGCTCTCATGATCCCTAGATCGCACTATAGGGAAGGTCTCAACAAGCCATGGAAGCCTCCACACAAGCTCAGTCTCGAGCACCCATAGGCGCATCTTGCGTGCATTCTTTTGAGGCATCCTGGAGCATCAGCCCAAAAAGCATCGAGCAGCCTCTCCTCACACCACATAAAAGTGAGGCATGAGTCCGAGAATGGCAAGATGTTCACCAAGCCAGATTTGAAGAAGGATCGGGCATCCACGGAAGTTCTCCACTTTTCCCGAGGTGAAGGCATCAAGTCCTCGATAGAACTCGGCCAATACAAAATGAACAATAGAGCAGCCCATTTTGCTATTTTCTAGCCCTATATCAATACCATTCAATCTAGTCACTTAGGGTCATCCGATCAAACCAAATTTTTGTAACACATCAATCTCAACTTATCATTTCAGATAATATAAATTCAAACTAATCTATTTTAGCCATTAGATTAATATTCCTACATGCCTTTCAGACAATTTCACTAAGATCTAGTTGTTAGCAAGTAGCAAAGTGTGAGCAACCTATTCAATCAATCACCATTCGTTCTTTATAAATCATGGAATTTTTCTAATAATTTACAGAGTATATCAGTGAGGAGATATAATAATATATATTGCATTTTAAATACAAATTTACTTAAAATATAATCAAAACAATCTTCTACTATTACTAGCACATGCAATCTTTTATCATCCATCAAATATAATCAAAATAATGAGCATATTATTTCAAAATCTGAAATTTCATCATGAATCTAATTAATCTGAACCATGAAAACATATACTAACATTCTTACAATTTTCACATCAAAAATCAAGTCTTTCCAAGTCTACATCTTTGAAAACCGCCTAAGTCAAAAGAAAGAAAGATCTAAAACCATTAGATTTTTGTCAATAATCAAGATATAAAGAAAGCTTTTTCAAAAGCTCTGGGATCATATGGCCATTTGATGTATGATCAAGGGTTGAGGAGTCATGCTAAGCCATCACATAGCACATGCACTCAACTCTAGCCCTTTTTACATCAATTGATGGGAGCATGACCATCTAATTTCCATTATATGTGGTGAGATGGTTGTGTGTGATCATTTTGATCACACTCACACAAATATCTTTCACCAGCAATCTATACTAATTTACCCTCTTATTTAAAATATTTTCAAAATCTCTAAGAAAATGGTACAAAATAGCATTTTTTGTGAAAGATCTTAGGCTAGCTTTGAACATAGTCCTAGCCTTGTCAATTTAGACCATTGGATGTCCATGCAATGTCATCAAGATCACATGCACAGTCATTCCAACACACACGTGCATTCCAGGTCCAATATCTCACAGAAAATTCAAAGAAAAGCCAAAATCAATCTAAAATTTCCTACATTTCTCTACACTAAACCCTACAATACAAAAATAACTAAATCTTTACCTTCTATACTCTTCAAGCTTGCTGGTTTGTGCGTGTTTGAAGGGTGAGAAGGGCTTGGGTGGGACTGGTTTCACACAATGTTGGACTAGAGAGGATGAAGAATTCAATGGTGGTGACGCATTCTAGTTTCAATGGCTAGATGAGAGAGGGTTGAAGGTCTAAGGAGGTGCTCTAATGGAGGTTTGAAGAAGGAAGAAGGAAGAGCTAAGAGAGAGAGGATGGTCGTCGAATTTGCAAAAGGAAGGCTTTTCGCCTTTCTTTGGGAAACAAGCTTGCCGCAAGTTTCCTCTTCCCCAAACCCCATTCACTCTCTGCTCTCTTCTATTCTATGCGGATGGGAGAGTGGGGCCACAAAAGCCCACTGTCCACCCTTAGTTTGGTTCTCATCTTGGCTTTCAACTTATTTGGTGCCCTCAATTTATGTGAAAGGTTCATTTGAAAGATCTTGTGGTGCATGGCTTTGAAGCTCATCTCTCACCATAGATTTCTCAAATGCAAATCCAAGGGTGAGAGATATGGTCAAAGCATTCAATGGCCAAGATTTGTTAGAACTTTAATTAAATTTAATTTCTAAAATTTTAATTAACAGAAATTTGTTGGAGTGGCCCTCCTAGTTAATTCTTATTCACCAAGAATGCCACATGTCCATGCAAAGCCTATACACTTAAATTCAAGTGTTAGCTATGTGGCTTTCATTGGATTTTAGAGTCCAAGTTTGACCTTGTTTATGGACCACTATTTTGGTGATCACTGAGACCTACACCATTGATGATGATCTCAGCATCATTACCTTGGCTCAGAATCTCGGGTCAAGATCATGCACATGTCAATTCGGGTTCTCATTGTGCGGCTTAAGATGGTGTGTGTGGCCTTTGAATTGCTACCACACCCATGGATTTAATGTTTATGCTCTATGGGTGTCACTAGAAGTAGCCTCTTTTCATCAGGCCTTAAGTGGGTGCTCCATAGTTTTTGACGAAGCCTCAAGCTGTCTCTTGATGCAATCATTTTTTGTCCGGTCTCAGTCAATTAGTTGACTGATGAGGGGTGGTTGTTACAACTAATTCTGTTCACAAAGATACAGGCAACATCCAAAAGCCTTGGGATGCGTGAAAGTCAGCTTTTAATGAGATTCGCTCGTGGAGAGCCACTACACAACCTACATAGCTTTATGATGCGTGTGAGCACAAACTTTGAAAAAAAAAATACATGACAGACAAAACCTCTAAGCGGAAAAGGACTAGCTACACAATGCAACCTATTATTATATCCATTGATTTTGACCACCACCACCATAACAAAATACAACAATAACACTAATCAGGATGATGTTGACTAATATATATATATATATATATATATATATATATATATATATATATATATATATATATAGATAGACAGTATTATATTAAGGACAGATTTTATGGAGAGAAAGTGTAGGCGGCTGATGTGGCGCAACACAATTGGTTGCAAGTGCAGTGGGACTCAATTAATTCAGGTCGGTGCAGCCAATCACGTCGTGCCACATCAGCCGCTTGCTCTTTATCCTCAACAAATCTATCCTTAGTTTATAAGTTTCATATATATATATATATATATAAAATATGAAAATATGTGGGTACTCTTATGGAGTATGCAAGATAGGTACTCAAAGATCATATATCACTACAAAAAATACAGGATACACCGACGGTTGAAATTAAGGTGCCGTCGGTGTAGGGGAAGATTTGGGCCAGCCCACGACGGCCAACCCGGCCACTCCACTTAACACCCACGACCCACTCATTCGGGCGCCACTATATAAGTCCATTTCTGTCCTTCTCCCTCCGCACGAACTCCCTTCTCCCAAACTCAAACCCTTCACCCTTTAACAAACTCCCCTCATTCCCGCTCAAACCCTAAATCCCTCTCGCTCAAATCTCTCTCTGTAACGTCCCGAAAAATTTGAACCTTGAATGGTGCACCTCGGAAAGTGTGCCTGACTGGTCGCTTGTTGGACTGGGCCAAAGTTGACTTGGTTGATTTATGTGGATAACTTAAGTTAGATAGGTTATGTGTGAAAAGTAGAGTGTGTGTGTAATAAGACATTGATTGGGTCATATATACCTACTTAGGTATGTATGCTTTATAGCCAAGATATGGGAAGGGGTTATAAAGAAAGGTGAGAACTTATTCCCATTTAGCTTGGTGGTTGAGAAATTCAGAAGGAAATAAATGAGAAGAGTGAGAGTGTGATTATGTATGGGCATATAATGTGTATGATTAGGTGTGGATCAGAAAGGATTTGCTAATTTAGGTCTTCGCACCGTAGTGAGATCGGGGATCTCGTGTTTGTAAAACCCTTGTGGGAATGAAAGCTTGGGATCAAGAAATCTAATCGACTTGGGAGGTAAGCCTATTTGTTCAAGTGAAATTGTAGTGGTATATTGTGAATCTAGCATATGATGGATGATAAATGATTAAGAATAGAGTAAAGAAGTTGATGAGGGTGAGTTCTAGATGTTGGAACTCGACCTATTCTGAAAATGGGCAAAACTGATCGAACGAAGTTAGTGATCGTTTGATCGATTTTGCCAATGAAGAAAGAGCTGTAGTGTTGTGTTTCTAAAGAAATCGTTTGAACGATTTAAAAATCGTTCGATCAATTTAGAAAACCGTTCGAACAAAATTATTGATCATTCGATCGGTTTTGCCAAAGGGTGAAAGTAGGTGTAAAGGATTTCTGAGGAAATCGATCGAATGAAATAAAATCATTCGATCGATTTTGAGAATTTGTTCGAGTAATTTAAAATCGTTCGATCGATTTGGCAAACCGTTCGATCTATTTAAAAATCGTTCGAGCGGTTTGGGCTGATTTAGGCTTTTGTTGGGTTTTTCTTTATGAACTGTTATGGACTGTAATTAGGCTTCCAAACTCCATGTTTTACACAAATTGTGACACGTTGCTTGTGTTTTGGCCATACCTAGGTTGAGCTAGACCTCAGGTTGTTAAGGCTAGCTCGGATTGAGGAATTCATGGTTTAAATTACGTGTGAGGTAGGGAAATCTCTGAACATGTATACTTAATTACGAAAGCATGTATGTAGTGATGTGATATCTATGCACGTGTGTTTAAAGCATAGTTATGTGCATGTGTTCGAAATGGAATTAATCATGTGAATTTAATATGTGTGTGCGGTGTACACTAAGTAAGAAATCAGTAAGTAAATGAGGTGATGTTATTCACTGAAAAGTATCACCTTTTACCTCTTAACCTAGCCTTTGCTAGACCTTGAAGCTCACTAATAATCATTAGTTATGTGTGTTTTGTAGTTAGCAATAAACTGTGCAGTTTAATACAAAATCCATACTTATTGGTCCAAAGAAGAGAAAGAAAACATGCAAAGATGATAGCTAAGCCAAAGCCAAATGGAACGCCCTGGTATGCTCACCATGGTAACTCATTTACTGGTCATCACTGACAAAAAGTCTAGTAGATGAAAGAAGTTAGCTGAGAATGGAGGAAGCTGCAACAACAATAAGTGCAATGCATCAGAGGATCAAAAGACTCACCTCGCAGAGTTGAGGAGCTCCCTTGTGGAGCTAAAGATACAGTGGAAGTTGCCCTCGCGTAGATAGGACGTGCAGTCAAGACGAGAGCAATAAAGAAATCATGAAGATCTCGCATCTTAAAACCCTCAGGATCTGTGCTCGCGAAGTTCTCACCGAGATCGAGCCTTAAAGCAGCCGCGCGCAGAACATAGCGAGTCTATATGAATAAAGAACAAATTGACACCTCGCGGAGTTCTCGCGAAACCTTAGAAGAGAGAGACGCCCATAATTTTTCTCGCGCAGCTCTCGTGCACTCTGAAGCCTAACCAGTTACTACATGAGTGCAGGAGCCTACCTGCACAAGGTTCCAGCGAGAGAGAACTTCTGAAGCTCTACTGTGCGAGAAATCTAGGTGTTCCAAATTACCTCTGCGACAGCATTGAAGTGTAAAGAAGCTGCGCGATCAACTGAGAATCTACTGCGAGAATGAACAATCCTCCTAAGCCAAATGCTCTTCCGCGAAGGCTCTAGCACTGCACAAGTGAATTAATGCAGATGCCAACCCCGCGAAGCTCGGGCTCTTCTCTTCTCAGTTTTAACTCAAGGACCTTTTGGGAATTTCCCAAGGTCAGGGCACACTTCTCGAGGAGCAGATTTTGAGACACAGATTTCAAGGTATTCAAGGGTTGTAACAGTGCCACGTCTGCTGAAAAAATTAGGGTTAATCTCTATTGAGCCAAGGCCTTATGGACAGAGCATATAAGCTGTACTTAGAGTTTAGTATTTTCATCTTTCCTTCATCCTCTGTCGGCTGAGAGCTCCAGCAGGCTAGAGTTAGGGTTTGATCATCTTTTTTTCTTATTTTTCCTCTCTCTTAGCCCAGCATTTTCTAGCTAATCCTTTTGTAAGCAGCTAGGTTTAATTTTATTTTAGTTTTGTAATAGTCTTTGTATACATTGGGATATTTTGGATGAGCAGTTGTGTACAGGCTGCAACCTTGAGACAGTTCATTGTAAATTTTACTTTTATCAATGGATTATTGTTTTAATGACTAATTAAATCTACAGATCTTATGATCTCCTTTGATGTCTATAGGGTTCATGCTTTGGGATTAGCCCATTCAGTTTCTAGTAGATATATTATTTACCATCTTATTTCCCTTAGTTTAATAGACCCAGGGATAGCAAACTGGATCTGTAGTCAGATCTAGAGAGCTCGTAATCATGGGACTCCATGGTGGCAGTAGCAGTTTACACGTTCTTTCTCAGATCTCTATGATATGGACAGACCTATCAGATATCTTGTGACCATTTGAGTGGACAGAGTATAACCCTAAGGTGGTGTCCCTACCCATAACCAATGGCGGATGACAAACCCTTCAAGTTATCGATTAAATTTGAACTAGTTTGGGGGGATCCACCACCACCACCGGAGCCTGACCCACTACAATTCCTCTGGGATGAGTACGAGGAGGTCCAAAGGATCTTAGCCAAGGAGGAAAAAAAAAAAACAAGCGAAAGAAGAAGAAACAGAAGATAGAACCACCTACATCTTCTCCCCCATCTCCTTCAACCCCTCCACCACCTGCTCAGCCTCCTCCTTGATCCCTGCTCTCCTCCCCTCTCCTGGCTTGCAGTTCATCTTCCACAAGCAAGCAGGTTAAGGATATCCCAGAGCCAGGAGGGAGAACCATTTTATTTTTGAAAGGATGTTTTGCTAATGTGTATTTAGAATTTTCTTAGGTTTATACCTTTTATGTACTTAGTTAGGATCTCTTTGCAACACTTTGTGGTAATCTTTTTGCATCTCAATAGAATTTCTTTTTGTAAATGTGTTGTTTAGTTCACTGTCTTTCTTTATTTTGGTTTGTTTATTTGTTTTTTGTTGTGTGTTGTTTGTTTTTCTTTCCTGATATTTCTTTTCTTTTAATACCTCTGTTTTGAGCCTGCTGCACATTCACATCTATCGTTGAATCAATGAGGACACTGCTCCTCATAGGTTTAGGGGTGTGGCAAGGTTTACCAATTAAATAGTTAATCTAAGTACAGCAGAATCCAGTGAGTAAGAGAGAAATAGAGCCATGCTCACTTAAGAATCATAAAAAATGATAAATTTAATTAAAAAATTTTACAGACCTTTAGGCATTACAAGCTTTTAAATTTTAACTTTTTCATGATGTGAACACCAAGAAAACTCACTTGTATTAGTACTTAGTGAATTATTAAAGAGAGAAAAAGGTAAGGACATGCCTAAGAGTTCATTGGAAGACCATAACTACTGAGATTTGGGCCTATAAAATTTTTTTTCCTTCCTTTGAGGAGTGACTGAGGTAATTCTTTTAGCTTTATGTACTGGCTGAGTCAATGCCCTCACTAGAAGTTAGGTACCTCCAAGTTGAAACAACTAACAGCACTCATGACACCTACGAAAGGATCAAGGCCTTCTCTTGGATAGTTTGAGCTTAAACAGACCAAATACTAATCAACTGCCCTTGTGCACACGCCTTTTGAGCCTTAATTTCTAATTTTTTTAGAAATACACCTTAGTACTTGTACCTGAACCTATAGACTTGATTCAAACCTACCCTCACTTTGAGAATTCAGAAGGTAAAGGAGAAGGAGCTGAAGATGGACAAGATAGGGTCAACATTGGGTGAATGGAGAAGAGAATCCTAAAGCTTAGTAGTGTAGCAGCTGAGGAAAGAGGTGGTAAGTCAGAAAAATAAAAACAAAAAGAAAATGCATCTAAAAGAAAGAAAAACAATAATGAAGAAGAATAAAAGAGGAGTCAAGAGGAAAAGTTCATTGGAAAAATCAAAAACAAGAAGAGAAGCTAGCCACTTCAAGTCGACGAATTTTAATGAAAATGAAAGGTGGAGAACCAAAGACGGTGAAGTCATGAATCACCTCCTTCACCTACTGATTCCTCAATTTTGAATCCCTTTTCAACCTTCCATTCTTTATAACCTATCTCATAAGCCTAATCCTTCAACATCCTTTGCCCCACCTCAACTCTCCAATCCACCCCATACCCTACCTCCTACCATGGCCATGCCCGATCATACTAGGGCCATGCCCAATTTCCCCTCCATCCCATCTCCACCACCCACATCCGATCCTCCCTCCATGACCATGATGGAGGGGATGTTCCAAGCCTACTCCATATGGAAGGCTTCTCAAAACACCTCCCCTCCTCCACACCCAATGTCCCTAAACCCATCTCATACCCTAGCCAATCTCCATGCCTTACTCCTAAATGACCCCCATCAACCCCCCATAATCCACACTATCCAAACTCCCATTACCCACATGCCCCAGGGCCCCATGGCCCAACCTTCCACTACTCATACACCCCAAGGCCAAATGGTCCAATCTCCAACCTTTCACATACCCCAAGGCCCATTGGCCCAAACCCCCTTTTCCCACATATCCCAGGGCCCCAGGGTCCCATGACCCAATACCCCACCACCCAAACCTACCCAGGGCCCATGGCCCAGACCTATCAAGGCCCCTTGGGCCAGACCCATCAAGGGCCCATGGCCAGACCCACCAAGGGCCCATGGCCCATACCCACCAAGGTCCATTGGGCCAAACCCATCAAGGGCCCATCTCCCAAACCCACCAAGGCCCATTGGCCCAAACCTACCCAGGCCCATTGGCCCAAACCCATCAAGGGCCCATGGCCCAGACCTACCCAGGGCCCATGGCCCAAACCTACCAAGGACCCCTGACCCAAACCCATCAGTGGCCCATAGCCCAAAATGACCAAGGCTTCATGGCCCAAACCTAAACCCCACAATCATACCTTCCACAATACCCCCAACATTTCACCCAACCTTCACAGCCAGGTCAAACCCATGCCATACCTCAAATCCAATTTTCTCATGGCCCCACACCCCAAAGCAATTTCCAAACCTTCCCCCATACCCAATGGCCCCATCAGGCCCCAACTCTAACCCAAAATCCCATCACCCAACAAACCTTTCAGAAGAGTCTGATCGGGCCGGCTTTGAGATGGTTCATCGATCCACATTTCTTCATGCCGAGCTGAGCTGTTACCTAGTTCTAATCCAACAGGCTGGATTAGAGAGAGAAGGGGGAAGAAAAAAAAGAAAAAAAAATCAAAAACTAAACCTAAATAAGCTAAGGAGAACTCAGGCTATTCCTTTGTCCCTACTTTCCTTGCTGAAGAAAAACAGCAGAATAGATGGGTATTTATAGGTATGCAGTGATCCATGTGCTTTGAGTTGCAGCCAATCAAAAGAGAGGATTTCAGTTTAAGCTTAATCCCTGTTTAAGAGTTTCAACCAATCAGAGAAGAGATAGGGATCTGATTTTGTTTGTGCCCAGCTGAAGCTAATTGGTTCCCGCCAAAAATTTGTTCACACCCATGTGGAGAAATTTGTGTGCATTGAAGTTCCAAATCTGCCCTTGCCACCTAAAAATACCCAACTGCACACCTCAAGTGGTTGCACCCAACTATTGAGAATGCCCCAGAGAAATCATTCTATTTGGTTGCCCCAAAATACCCCTGCTGTAATTATTTTCAATTATTTCTAAACAACCCAATGTACTTCTGCTATTTGTCACCAAAACAGCCCTCAGCTACAAGTTGTTGGGAATTCAAAGGTGGGGCTGTTACTATCTAGTCAACAGGATTGGTGAAGATGCTACTATTCAAAGCTGTCGTGAGATTTGGGAGTAGCTGCATGCAGAAGTCGAGGTGTTGAAGCTGGACTACAGATCTGTTCGATAGGTTGCATTGGGAGGTCTTTATCTTCTCAACAGGTTTGAATGGGAGATGGAGCACAAGGCGGCTGTTGAGAGGATTGAGGAAAAAAATTGTAGCAAGGTGTCGATAGGTTCCAGCATTCAAAGGTCGACAATTTGCTGATTGGGCATGGTCGACAGGTTGAGGAGCTCTTCATCTGCTCGATAGGTTTGAGGGGTTGGAGCTGCTACTGCTCGAGAGGTGCAAGGGAGTGTAAGTCATGATGGCTAGGTGAGCTGCAGTTTGGAGATGTTGATAGCTTCAAGGCTTAAGTAATCGACAGGTTCAAGGGGGCTGAAGGTGTAGGTTTTGACAGGTTTCTGGGGAGATTAAATGCACCTCGAGAGGATTGGTGTGTGCATGGAGCTCATCTGCTCGACAGGTCCAAGGATACAACTGCCAAAGAGCTGAAGCTGTCGACAGCTTGCATAAATAGTTGGTGCACTCGAGAGGTTAGGCACCTCCTCCAATGGTTGACAGGATTGAAAGCTTTGGAGTTCTAATCCACCAGTTGGATAGGATCTTGATTGCACATCGGCAGGTTAGAAGGAGGCTGCAGCTTGGGCATCTCGACAGATTTAGATATTTATGTGGTCAACAGGCTCTATGGTCTTATTTGCGGCTGAAGATCAAGAGGATGATGGGTTGCAGCCATCTGTTCCTGAGGTTGCATAGGAGTTTTCTGCTCTTCGATAGGTGCAAGCTGGTTGAAGGCTACAACTTTGTAGCATTCGATAGGTTGAAGGTGCAACATGCATGAACCATTCGACAGGTTTGAATTCCAATTATAAGTGCAGCTCGATAGGTCCTCCTTCAATCTTGAACAAGTCGCTAGATTCATGGATTGAATCATTCGATAGGCTCTATTGATGCATTGAGGGATTGCTCGATAGGATCTTCATGACCTATCGACAGGATGGGCCTTTGTTGCTGCTACCAATACAACACTTCTCGATAGGATCTATTTTCAATTCTTACACCAATCGATAGGTCAAAACAACCAGCTACTCGACAGGTTTAAGATGGGGACTTGAAGTGCTCACATGCTGAAGCCATTTTGCTCGGTGTGCACCAAGCTGAAGCTCTTTTATTCTTGATAGTTTGGAACTTGAAAGTGCTGGGGCTTGGGTTCTTTGTTCTGCTATTTACTCCAACAACAACAGCTCTCTTTCAGATCATGGGCTTCATCTATGTCAGCTCCAATGAATGGCTCTATTTCTGATCTTTGTGGCACTTATTAACTGGATTTCTGCACTATGCTACAATTTCTTCCTTAAACTGCAAAACAAGCTAAAAGTGACTATAAATAGCTCTAAGGCTTAGCAAAAGCCAGGTTTAAAAGTGTAGAAAGTGGCAAAAATCAGTGCTTAATAGGATGCCATCAGAGAGGGTCATTTGAGTAAGAACATGCCAAGTGGACCCAGTGGGGTTAGGAGGTTTTTGGAGCAAAGGAACAATAAGAGAATAGGGGGCGATGTCCAGAACATAGCCAATACCAGGCCTAATAACAATACTACCTCGTTTCAATTTCAGGCAGCCCCACTAGCACCTATTAGGCCTGAGCAGATGCAGAGAATAGGAAATGGGCAAGGAATGCAAATGACTCCGTAGCAGAGGAGAGCCCGCTACGACTGAGTTTTCATGCCACTAGGGCAATCATTAAGTGTACTTCTGCCTTTGTTAGTGGAAAAGAGATTAGTCACTATCCGTCAACCGCAACCTCCTACTCACCCGATCCCAAAGAACACTGACCCGAATACCCACTATAATTTTCATCAGGGTCCGAGACACCCAACTGATCGCTGCTTCCCATTGAAGCACGCAATCCAGTATTTGATTGATGCCGAGAAAATCATTCCCCCTACACCCTCTCAGCATGCTAATATTCACCAAGTGCCACTACCCCCACATCCTACCGGAGGAGCAGGTCCCAGACCCACCGTCGGAATGATAGAAGATGAGGAGGAGTCTGAATTTGACCCATTCGATTATATCAGTGATCGAGAGAATTATGTAGCACCATTGTCAAGAAGCATGGAAGAGAGGAACATAGGGGTAATCGAACCCCTAAATTTGTCATAATATTTCCCCAACCCGACCTCGCAAAGTGAACCCTTGGATCTCAGGGCATACTTTCCAACGACCACACCCGTCAATTATATACATATCAATACATACCAACCATATACCACCACCTCCAGCAAATACTCGATGAACCAACAGGCCCCCAATCCTACACCTGCACCCTTCAATTATCAATGGCCCGCGCCCACCCCATTTCCCCCAGTTCAACTACCATTAAACTCCACCGCCCCCATCAATTACCCAATAAGCCATCAGGCCCCCAATCCCACACTCGTACTCGTTAGTTATCAATGGCCTGCACCCATCCCATCACCCTAAGTATTGCCTATGAACTCCACCACCCCGATCAATTACCTAACGGCCCATCAGACCCCCATCTCCCGCCAGCGTCCACCAGCTATAAATGGCCTACTTTTACCTCCTTTCCTCCAATGCCACCACCCCTATCTGGCCTAATTTTTCCACCCAAAGCGTTACCACCGAAATAAATTAGGTGTTGCCCACACCTCTTGAGCCGACAGTACAAGTACCTCAAGTATCGGTAGCCATATCTTTCCAGCTCTCGAGACCAACCTATGACCCTCATCAGGTCCCGCTAAGCTACGAGCAAATGAATGTCAATACCGACAGCAGCAATAGAGAAGGGGCAGTGGACTTTGTCACACGGTCTGGGAGGTTATTGAAGCGACCGAAGCATCGGAATAAACAGCTTAATCGGAGGGAAGAAAGAGGCTTGAACCCCAAATGAGTCGGGAACATATACTAGAGACTCAACTGAGAAGAATGTCTGCCCATATAACCGTTTGGGATCTGTTGATGACGTCCCCACTCCATTTTCAAGCATTAATGGGGGCATTAAAAAATGCGCATGTATCACTCCAAGGTAGCCCAGATGAAGTCGGGCAGATAATTGGGCAAGTGATGGCTCCGAATGCCATTTCATTCTCTGATGCTGATTTACCGGAAGGGTGTAGCCACTCCAAGTCATTAAATATAACCGTTGGGTCTGAAAATATGGTCATTCCCTTAGTTTTAATTGATAATGGGTCCACATTGAACATATACCCGTTAAGAACCGCCACTAAGATCAGGGTCGATTCGTGCATGCTGAGGCCCACCAGAACCAACGCAAGAGGGTTTGACAATACCAAAAGAGAAATAATGGGAGAAGTTGATCTTGAGCTGTTGATAGGGCCAATGACCTTTTCCATCTTGTTTTAAGTCATGGATATCAAATCTTCATTTAATCTATTGTTGGGATGCCTGTGGTTGCACGAGGTCGGAGCCATACCTTCCACTTTGCACCAGAAACTCAAGTTTGTGTTTGGGCACAAAATTATTACAATCATTGGTGAGGGGCATAGCGAGAAAGAAAAAGTTGCCAATAGCGTCGAAAAACCCAATGTGTTGGATATACCGCACACCGCTGAGGATGTCGACCTCCACAATTTTGAATATGAGGTGTCAGCGATACTCCCAGAGCCCATTGAGGGCATTATGCCTAAAATAGGAGGCGGTATGGTAGCGGCAGTGGCTATGCTCCAAAAGTGGGGCTATCAGAAAGGCTGAGGGCTCGGGCCTAGATTATAAGGCAGAAGAGAGCCAGTTGTTACTAAGAGACAGAAGATCAAATTCGGGCTAGGATACAAGCCCACAGAGGAAGAGGTCCGAGAGGCCAAAGAGAAAGCCAGGGTTGCCACAGCAGTAAGAGCTCAAGGAATCAACATAGAAGAGAAACCTCGGCCTAGGCCGCACATCAAGGAATCCTTCATCAACGCAGGGGTCGTAAAGATCGACCGAAATGGGGTAACCCATTTGACCCCACACAAACCCATAGCCCCAATACATCCCACCAATCCCCAGATCTCCCTTCCTAGCTTAGAGATAGATTTGGCCGCATTGTCCCTTTTCGAGGAACGACGGCCAGTACCTGAATAAACTCCTCCTATGGTAAATCACTGTTGAGAACTGGAAAATAACATTTTTCACCCCTTAATCTGGGCCTTGATAGACCCTTGAGAGAACTAAATAAGTGTTTTAAGTGTTTGTTTTACAGCTAACAATAAAGGCAGGCTTAACCTTGAAAGTAGCTCAAAAGTGCCAAAAAGATGACATTCCATGTCAATCCAAAGGAAGAAGAAGAAGAAACAACCTCACTAGCTGTTGAAAGGTCCGAATTGAAGAGGCAAAGACGTGGTCTCAACCCAGAAAAGAAGTATGGAGCAATTCGAACAGAAAAATGCACTACAGAGTACTTTTCGCAAAGAACCTGAACTGTTCGCAAAGAACCTGAAACTCTGCGAAAAGAACAAAAACTCCAGGCTTAGCTTTCGAAGAGCATCTGAACTCTTCGAAGAGATGATTTACCTTTTTGAAAAGAAGAAAACTCAATTCGAACAGAACCAGAACCTTGCGAAAAGAGCTTCAGGAGTTACAACACCTTGCGAAAAGCCCCCTAAACTTTGCGAAAAGGTATTCTGGAGGTTCTCAGCTTTTGCAAGAGCAATTTAGTAATCTGTTTCACGCATCCCAATGCATTTAAAAACCTAGGGACATTCCAGAGGATTCTAAGCGTCAAGCGAAGGCATATTCCACCCCACGTGAGCACCCAGAGATGAAATAACTTGGCGAGAACTTCTAGAAACTCTAACAGATTGCATAACAGAATTGATGCCTTTTTCACTTGATTGGCTGAACCAGATCGAGGAATTCTGATTGGCCAGAACAGATCTGGATCCTCGTGCTCGACCACCATTGGTCAATACAAATCTGAGCACCTCTGATTGGTTGATACACATCTGAGCTGGACTTGGGGAAAACTATAAATAGACGAACCATTTGCCCAATTGGGGTATCCAGATTTTGAGTTTCATTCCTATTCCCCCATTTCCAAACCAGATAGTTTGTCTGAAATCCCTGTAATAGCCTCACTTTTACTTGCAATTGAGAGCTGTGAGATACTTCTGTAATTCAAAAGAGAGTTGTATTCAAGACTACAAATCTGAGAGCTGTTTAAGCTGTGCTCTGTAATTGTAATGATGAATTTGAAAAGGTTGCTGTAAACCGTACATTCTCAATTGGACTCATGTTAAGGGTTCCCTCTGATCTCCTTATTGCATTAGACTCCTTTAGATTTACTGTTGTTCATGCAATTTCCCTTGATTTATTAATCCTGTGAGAATTAGTATTTGTAACCTAATCTCTCACGACATTTGTAGTGATGCTTTCTGTTCTAAATTAAGGCTTTGGATTTAAGACTATTGGATGGTCTGTGGCCATTGAAGTGGACAGACCATAGCCATAAGCCTAAACCTAATCCTTGAGTTAGATTTATTTCTCTTACATCTGTGCTTGTAGCCAGATGAAGATTGAATCATTTCTCAGTTGATTTGTAGTCTTTCTCATTGTATTTCAAGGACCAAATCAAAGTTAGATATTACTTCTCCATTTTTCATAAGTTTACCTCAAAATTCCCCCAACTTGGATCTGGATCATTTAGTTTAACTTTTACTTTTATCATTTAGTTAATGTGACAAATTCAACCTCCCATCTTATGTGCTTTCTAGATAAGATTAGAGGCCAGATCTGGTAGCTCAGATCTGGAGGTTTATCTTACATTTTAGACAAATGCTCTGTGGACGATCTTTTACTCACTTACATTTAAAACTTGCTACAATTGGCCCTGATCTTGCAGGCTAATTCACTTCTCTCTGTGCTGATATTTCTTTACTCTTTTTTTGTTCCAGATTCATTATAACTTAGCAGTTGCAAACCTGTTTTCAAAATACAAATAAATCAAGCACACTTAGAAGCAACAACAAGTTTTTGGCGCCGTTGCCGGGGAATTTGTTCTAAAATAGGTAGACCTATGTTTTTACTTTTATTTTTATATCATTACTAAACTATTCTATTGTTTATACCTGTGCAGTTATTCATGTCCAATTTTTGAAGAAGGGAAACTACTTAAAAAGAAATTCTGAAGGTTTGCTATGAATAATCAGATTTTTGTTCTGAGTTGTATGTTTGGTAGGAGGACTCTCAGCCCTGAGATTGTCCCACTGAATTTAGAAGTTGAAAGGCTACTACGAACCAAACAAACAACACAGAATTTTGCTACTATGGGTGAAGAACCTCGACTTTTGAGGGACTACTTTGCACCTGGTGCTTATAATTCTCCCTTTTGCATTCAATTTCCTACTGTTGAAGGAAATTATGAGATAAAATCATCAACTATCCAAATGCTTCCTTCCTTCCATGGGTTGAGTAAGGAAGATCCATACAAACATGTGGATGAATTCTTGACTCTTTGCACCACATTCAACATAGCTGGACTTGGTCCAGAAGCAACCAAGCTTAGGCTCTTTCGTTTTTCATTAAAGGATAAAGCTAGAGCATGGTTATCTATGTTAGCACCAAATAGTATCACTTCTTGGAATGATTTGCAATGTCAATTTTTAGCCAAATATTTCCCAATGTCTAAAACAAGTCAATTGAGACAAAGTATCATTTCCTTCTCACAAAACTCAACTGAAACTTTCCATGAAGCATGGGAACGATTTAAGGAACTTTTAAGGCAATGTCCTCATCATCAAATTCCCAGATGGCAGCTAGTTCAAAGCTTCTATCAAGGAATTGATAAAAAAGACAAAAATATGGTGGATGCCTCCTGTGGAGGCACTTACTTGCAAAAAACAGTTGAGGAGGTTTGGGACTTGTTTGAAGTAATTGGTGAAAACTCAACTCAACAGGAATCTCTGTCAAGAGATATTGAAAATCCTGCTAGGTTGAACAATCACCAACCCACCAAAGGGAAGATTTATGAGGTGAATGAGTTGGAAAGAAAGATGGACAATTTAAGCACAAAGTTTGATAGATTGATGGACTCACTTAAAAATCCAAATGTTGCAAGAGTAGAGGAGGCATGTCTGATATGCCAGTCCCCTACTTATTCAATTGACCAATGTCCTGCTGCACCACAGTTCCCAAATTTAATGGTGGAACAAGCTCATGCTGCTTAATCATTTGGACAGATGCAGTCAAATGAATATCCATGGAGAGGACACCCCAATTTGAGGTGGAACCAAGGGAATTATCAATCCCAACAGCAGCAACAACCAAAGAACCAAATGCCTTTCAAAGCGCACCTTATCGGTAATTTTCTGCCAAACCAAATTTTCAGCAGCCCATTCCACAACAACTTGTGCAGCAATCTGCCCCAGTTCAAACCCCTTCCAGGTCCCCTTCTTTTGAAGATCAAGTCCTAAATTCACTCCAGAATTTAGGATCTTTAACTCAAACTGTGAATCTTCACAGCCAAAGCATAAAGAAGATTGAAGAAACATTCGGACAGCTTTCAAATACTTTGGAAAAAAGAGAGGAAGGAAAATTACCCAGCCAACCTTTGAACAATCCCAAAGGACAGTTCATGGTTGGGGAAGCTTCCAATTCACATGAAGAAGTGAAAACTGCCACCACTTTGAGAAGTGGAAGAATTATAAATAACAAAGTGGGTACTGAAGAAGAAAAAAATAAGGAAAACGATAAAGATATGCAGCAAGAGCAACATTATGATAGCAGTGGGGGTACTGATAGACCTCAGAAAAATCAAAAAAATGAAAAACAAAAAATTCAAAAAGTTTCTGAAAATGCTTCCAAAGTCAGAGATGAAGAATTAGTTCCTCATTTACCATTTCCTCATGCAATGAAATCTGTATCTCCTTTTGATAAAGGGAATACAAAAATAGATGAAATGATGGAGACTTTTAAGCAAGTCAAGATAAATCTACCTTTGCTTGAGGCAATTAAACAAATTCCAACATATGCAAAATTTTTGAAAGATGTTTGCACTCACAAAAGACAGTCTAGGATACAGTTGTCCAAGAAGGTCTTTGCTGTAGAAAGAATTAATCAGGTGTTATCCATTGCCACACCTCCTAAACTTCAAGATCCTGGAATCCCCAGAATCCCTTGCATTATTGGGGAACATACCATTGAAAAGGCTTTATTAGATCTGGGTGCTAGTGTCAATCTACTTCCATATTCTGTATATGAGAAACTAGGTTTGGGAGAATTAAAACCCACTCATGTGGTGTTACAACTAGCAGACAGATCTGAAAGGAAGCCAGTTGGAATGATTGAAGATGTATTGGTAGGAGTAGATAAATTTTTCTATCCTGCTGATTTTCTAGTTTTGGACATGGAACCAACCAAAAGCAAAACTTCCATCCCTGTCATTTTGGGAAGACCATTCCTCTGCCACAAGAAATGCTTGCATCCAATGCAGGTCTGGTATTATGGAAGTCTCTTTTGGAAATATGAAGGTAAAATTAAATGTTTATAATGCAGTCACACAGCCTCAATTCAGCTATGAAGAATGTTTTCATGTTGATCTATTGGATGAACTTGTAGAAGGGACTTTACAATAGTTTCTGCAGTGTGAAGATTTCACCACAGATGTTAAAGATGCTTGGGGAAATTCTGAAGAAAAAACAGTTTGTATCTCAAGTTCTGAGGAAATAAATGTTGTGCAAGAAACACATAATCAATCAGCAAGTTTCTCTTCTTGGAAACCTGCTACTCTTCCTCTTCCACAAACAGCTAAGGTACCTTTGTTACCTTCTTTTCTCAGCCCACCTGATTTAGAACTAAAACAGCTGCCATAAAATTTGAAATATGTATTTTTAGGAAATCATAAATCATTGCCTGCAATTATTTCTTCCTCCCTCACAAAGGAGCAAGAGGAAGAGCTGTTGGTTGTTTTGAAAGAACATAGAAGCGCAATTGGATGGACTATTGCTGATTTGGGAGGAATCAATCCAGCTGTTTGCATGCACAAAATCCATTTGGAAGAAAATGCAAAGCCTTCTAGGGAAATGCAAAGGAGGCTGAACCCTCACATGCAAGAAGTGGTCATGAAAGAGGTTGTTAAGTTGTTGGATGCAGGGGTCATTTACCCCATTTCAGATTCAGCTTGGGAGGCACCTACACAGGTGGTACCTAAGAAATCTGGGATCACTGTTGTAACCGTAGACTCTGGTGAGCTGATGTCAACCAGACAAACAACTGGGTGGAGAGTCTGTATTGATTACAGAAAATTAAATGCAATGACCAGAAAAGACCATTTCCCCCTCCCATTCATTGATCAGATTTTAGATAAGCTATCAGGAAAAGCTTATTACTGTTTTCTTGATGGTTACTCTGGGTACAACCAGATTCCTGTGTACCCACAAGATCAGGAAAAGACCACATTCACTTGCCCTTTTGGCACTTTTGCCTATAGGAGAATGCCTTTTGGTCTTTGTAATGCTCCTGCTACCTTTCAAAGATGCATGTATTCCATTTTTTCATATATGATTGACCAATTTATGGAGATTTTTATGGATGATTTTTCAATCTATGGAGAGTTTTTCCCAGTGTTTACATCATCTCAAATTGATATTACAGAGATGTGAAGAAACCAATCTAGTTCTGAGCTGGGAAAAGAGCCATTTCATGGTCACCCAAGGCATTGTCCTTGGCCATGTTGTTTCTCACAAGGGCATTGAGGTGGACAGAGCAAAAATTGATTTAATTGCACATTTACCACCTCCCAAAACTATTAAACAAATCAGAAGTTTTCTGGGACATGCTGGATTTTACAGAAGGTTCATCAAGGACTTCAGTAAAATAACCAAACCTCTTTGTCATTTGCTGTGTCAAGATGTCCCTTTTGTTTTCAATAATGAATGCATGAAGGCTTTTGAATTCCTAAAAAACTGTTTGATTTCAGCTCCAATATTGCGCTCTCAGATTATTCATTACCTTTTGAACGATGTGTGATGCATCGATTATGCTTTAGGGAGTCATGTCCTTGGACAGAGAAAAGAAAAGCTGCCTCATGTCATAGCTTATGCCAGTAGATCAATGATTGATGCACAGCTCAATTACACAACAACTGAGAAGGAGCTGTTGGCAATTGTTTTTGCTTTAGAAAAATTCAGGTCCTATGTCTTGGGTTCACAAATAGTGGTGTTCACTGACCACTCTGCTTTGAAATACCTTCTGTCTAAGAAGGACACCAAACCAAGATTAATCAGGTGGATTCTCCTATTACAGGAATTTGATTTACAGATCAAAGATAAAAAGGGGGTGGAGAATGTGGTGGCTGATCACCTGTCTAGAATTTTAACTGTTGATATTGATAGGTTGCCTATCAATGAATCTTTCCCTGATGAGCAACTTTTTGCCATTAGTATACACACTCCTTGGTTTGCAAACATAGTCAACTTTTTGGCTACTGGAAGAATTCCTCAATATTGGAATAAAATGGATAAAGATCTTTTCTTCGCAAAGGTTAAACATTTCATCTGGGAAGATCCTCATCTGTTCAAGAGTTGTGGAGACCAAATAATAAGAAAATGTGTCCCTGACCAAGAATTTCATAGAATACTTTCTATGTGCCATGAACAGGCTTGTGGAGGGCATTTTAGTGGAAACAAAACTGCTGCAAAGGTTTTACAGTGCGGATTTTATTGGCCTACACTTTTCAAAGATGCTCTGCAGCATTGTAAGTCTTGCCAAAACTGTCAAAAATTTGGTAGCATTTCCAAGAGAAACTCAATGCCTTTACAGCCTATTTTGGTAGTTGAGTTGTTTGATGTTTGGGGGATAGACTTCATGGGTCCTTTTCCTCCTTCCAATGGGAATAATTTCATTTTAGTAGTTGTGGATTATGTATCCAAATGGATTGAAGCCACAGCCACTAAAACTAATGATCACAAAGTGGTTCTTAAATTTCTTAAGGATCACATTTTTTCCAGGTTTGGTTTTCCCAGAGCCATTATAAGTGATGGGGGAAGCCATTTTTGTAATAAACATTTTGAAACTTTATTGAAAAAATACTCTGTGACTCATAGAGTAGCCACTCCATATCATCCACAAACCAGTGGACAAGTGGAGATTTCCAATAGAGAAATCAAACATATTTTGGAAAAGACTGTCAAGAAGGACAGAAAGGATTGGTCCTTTAAGTTGAATGATGCATTATGGGCATACAGGACAGCTTATAAAACCCCAATTGGTATGTCCCCATTCAGTTTGGTCTATGGCAAAGCATGCCATTTACCAGTAGAGTTAGAATATAAAGCTTTTTGGGCCATTAAAACAGTGAACATGAATCTAACTACTGTTGGTAATGACAGGAAACTGCAACTTGCTGAGTTGGAGGAGCTGAGAATGGATGCATACACAAATTCAAGATTGTACAAAGAGAAAGTCAAAACTTTCCATGATAAAAATTTATTGAGAAAAGAGTTCACAGCTGGCTCTAAGGTATGGTTATTTAACTCAAAACTCAAGTTTTTCCAGAAAGCGAGATCCAGATGGGAAGGGCCATACATCATTATTCGATGACCCTTGATCCAAGTAATGGAAGAATCCTAAAAGTAAATGGTCGAGGCTCAAACCATGCATTGAAAATACCGAGCCTCTGTCTTTGCCCATCTGTCATCACGAACCTCCAAAAATCTGATGGTGGATAACTGTACATTATGTTTTTATTTCATAGTTTTTGCTTAGTTTCTTTGTTTTTGTTTTTATTCATGATTTGTCTCTTTTCGCATAGTTTAAATATGCTCCAAGTTAAGTCGCAAAGTAATAATTCTCGTTTCACAAAGTTCAATTTACTTTTCACATAGACTCTGGATTTGTAACGAACTGCTCGAAAGCAAGGATTTGCTTTTCGAATAGTTGGTTCTGAAGCTTGTTCTTTTCGAAAAGATGTTTCTGAAGCCATTAACTTTTCGAATGGTACTGATGCCATTCGCAGTTGTCAAGAGGTCTATTTTGGAACTTTTCAAAAACTTATAAAGAACTTTGCGAAATTAACACTGAGTATATTTAAACTCTTTCGAAGTAGGGGTTTCATATTCGAAGGCTTTCTAAAGAGCGACCTATTCCACGGAAACCCTATTTCGTTCTTTCCTTGCGCAATTTGAGAAGCTTACTACATTTTTCTTCACCTTTGTTCGATCATTTGGGTTTTCAGAGAAGGATTTTAGCTTCTAGTTTGGGGGATTTCTGCAAGCAAACAACTCGTTCAATTAAAAACCCTAGATCTCGGTATTTCTCTGCACATTCTCTCTATTTATCATTTGAAAAATTTCAATTTGTGTCAGTATCTGTTGTGGACATTTTCATACATCAATTTCGAATGGGAAAAGCAGAGAAATCATTGGCTGCCATGTTCCCAAAATCCTCTGCTAAGAAAGTTACCAAACCTACCCCAAAGGGAAAAGCCAAAACTTCAGCCAAAAGAAAACTATCTATGGATAAAGCGGATAGGGTGGAGAAAGGGAAGAAAGTGAACATGAGGAACCCATCTCTGCGCTAGTCCCGAGCCCGAGCTCCTCCTCCTCTGCCTATACATTTGGTAACGCAAATCCATTCATTGAAGCTCGGGTTAATTCTCGAGTGATTGTGGACTAAACTTTTTTCACAACAAACCGGAGTGCTGTTATCTTTAAGATACATAAGGGATGCCGCACTAAGCAATATCTTACCCTTTGCCAGAGAAAATTTACCCATGAATGGTGAAGTTATGGTACCAAAACCTAATCAAGGTCAACAAAGTGATCTTGATGTCCCTACAGTTATCTTTATTGATGATTGCGATCTTACGGTCACATTTGAAGACATAGGGAATGCTTTGGGGATACCCTTCCAATTTGATCTGGTCTATTGCTGCCCTAAATGCCTCCTTTAGAGAAATGGCTGCACATTTGACCCAAGGAATTGTGGGCACTGGACAGTCCATCATGAGGAGAGACCTAGCCCCCCAATTTCTATTGATGGACTCCATTTTGAGGGGAAGTTTTTATGTTACCGAGCACAGCCAAGAGAGGAGAACACCAATTTTGGAGGCGCTCTTTCACTTTTCTAAGGGGCAGTTTTTCAATGCCCCTATGTTAATTTTTAAAGCCATGACTGATATTAGTGCCAAGTTGAAAAAGGAGCAGAAATTAGCTGGCCTCCCATTTGGTAGATTGATCGCAACCCTCCTCAGAGCCAAGTTTGACATTGATAATGAGGAGCCATTTGAAGTCATTGCTCCTCACAATTTTAGGAAAAAGGCTTAGACTACAAGCCAAGCCATGCTGAGACGAATGAGAGAAGAAGATGAACCTGCACCTGCTCCTGCAGCAGGTAATGAACCTGCACCTGAACCTGCCCCTGCAGTTCCCTTAGAACCAGTTTTGGCAGAACCTGTGGTGACCAACTCTTTACATGCAACACTTCTCGAAGCAGCTCTGCCAGACCCTGTGGTGACCAGCTCTTTAGCTGCACCCATTGTTGAAGAAACTTTCCTTCCCATGGTGACCAGCTCTTCAGCTGCACCAATTTTTGAGGAAGTTGGCCTTTCACCCTCCTCCCCTATTCCAGCCCCTGCCACTTCACCTATCCCAGCTGTCCCTTCCCCCATACCCTCCATTATTCCAATTATAGATTCCCCCTCTACACCAACCACTCCAACCATACTCACCCCACCAATCTCTCCCACCAATGACCATGTTTTAGCTGCAAACTGTACTGCCCCATCTCCCCATACTCCTCTGCTCCAAAGCCCCTCAAATTCACCTGCTCATTCAGCCCACACACCTGAAGTATCCCATACACCTGACCCTGAGCCTTTCACTACAGAGGCTTATTCTTCCTTAATGGGATCTATTTTTGAAACCATGGGGCTTGAACCTATCCCTATACCTGACCCTCATCATTTCACTCACTTACCTACCTCTCCTTTACTGACCATTGCACCCCACCCTCCACTTGATTGTACCAATCCACCTATGCCCACCTCTCCCCCACGCCTCTAGTACCCAAACTTGCCTACCTCCAATCCATCCAAGCCTAACTCCAAATCAACACAGAAAACCAGTCTGTGACCAATGACCTGCTCCAAACCTTAGCCTCCACATCACACACAACCACCATTACCCCTTTACCTACTGTTGATTCCCATGCTACCCAAACTGAACCAGAGGTAGTATTACTTGATCTGCCCACCCCCACCACTACTACCCATGCAACCCAAACTGAACCTGAAGTCCCTCTGGTTGCATCCCCTTCACCACTCCCCACTTTCTCTGAGCAAGCCACTCAGACCGACCCTGAAGTCCTCCTTTTGGACACTTCTTCCCCCCCTCCCATAGCTGGGATACCTTTGGTCCCCTACCATTCCATTCCCCTACCCCGATTTGCCTCCCTCAGACGAGCCATGGAAGAAAATCCCTATATCTGCAGAGATGCTCTAAAAGGGTTAGCTGATTTACAAGCCTACATTCGAACCCCTTATGAAAACCAGATTCGGAAGTTGGAGTTATTTATGAAATTTGAGAGAGAGAAAATGAAGGACTTGCTGGGTTAAACCTTTCAGATGGTTAAGAGTGAGCAGCACAAGGTGACCATGTTACAAGTACAGCTTGACCAGGAAAAACTAAAGACCATTAGACTTGGAAAGTACATTGGCCTCACCAAAAAGATAAAATCAGAAGAATACACTGAGCTGCAAAACACTATCCAGGAGAAAGCTCAATCAAGTTCGGACTCCAATACTGATTCTAGTTCTGATTCTGACAGTGACTCAAGTTCTGAGCCAATTGAACCAACTTATGATACGGATTTTGACCCCAGTTATTAGATCACATTGTACTTATCTGTGTTATGAGTTTGTAATATAACATTCTATTTCTTCTTGTGTAATTTCTGTGCATTTCTGTCTGTCTTCTTGGCATCATAATGTTTTGTTTTTCTTTCTTGCTTATATCGCTTTCTCTCGTGGACCGTGGACCCCGCCTCCTTTGGTTTGGGGTATGGCGGTATGCCAATAAAATAAGTAAGTTAATGCTTGGTGCGACTTATGATTAGAACTTTTGAAAATGAAGTAATTTCACACTGTTGTTTTGAAAAATGAGGAAGTTAAAACTTTTAAAATTAATTTCTCGTAATTCTAATACTTTCATGAAATGAATGTCAAAATTTCAAAAGAAAATTGATGTTTCAAAGAACCTAAAAGAGATAAAACAAGGATGATATACCTCAGAATTTGATAGAAAACCACACCCAGTGAGATTTGGACCGCAAACGTATTCTTTGGAGGTATGAATTGGCATTTTTTTACGCTCTAGGGACTTTGTTTAAACACTTGTTATCACTAGAAGTTACATATATCCAAGTTGAAATTGTTTGACAATCATGATATCATGATATTAAAGACATGATGTAGGGCCTTCTTTTGGACGATTTGAACTTCAAAAGCCCCACCTTTTAAAAGCGCCTTGATACACACCATTTGAGCTTTATAAATCAAAGATTTCTTTGAAACCTCATCAACCTCATTTAGCCTAACCTCACTCAGAATTGAGGCAAAGGAAAGAAAAGTCAAGAAAGGTGAGTTGGGTAATAGTTTGGTAAAAGAAAAAGAAAAATAATTAAAGGCAACGATGTATCAGCAGAAGAAATGGGGCATTCCAGTCAATGTTGATTTGAGAAAATTGGGAGAAGTCATTTCATTGGAAGTTTGAAAAAGAAAGAGAAAAAGATGGCCACTTTGCCTCTGAAAATTCAAAGAAGAAGATGAAATTGTGCTGAAATAAAGAAGGTGTCCATACCACCTCCTTACCTTGACTGACTTCTAAAATTTTGAACTCCACTCCAACCCTTTTATTCTTGATAAATTTCACCCATAAGCCACATTACAACCCAAGTTAAAGTCCTTACTGATCAAAGATGGATTGAGCTGTCACATAGAGATAAGGATTTGTGTAATCTATGGTGAAAAGAGCAGTGAATTCAGAACTAAAAAGCAATGCCTATGCTCCTGCTTATAGTCCTATTTGAGGGCTGTAACTGCTCTTGAGCTGTGTGAAATACTACAACCCTCTTACTTGCATGTTGAGTGAAAACCTGGTGAGAATTGGGTTTGAAATCGACTTATTTAGGGTAACATCAAAGCTGGATTCACAAATAGAAGGCAAGCTGTTCATTAATTTTTCTTGTAAATAACTTTTTGACACAAATTGAGTGAATGGTAAAAGGAATTACAGCAGAATTTTAGTTTTGAACTGATGTTTTCTTGAAAATCTTCTTATTGACTGGCGATGCAGGTGTGAATAATCTAATTGGATGAAAGTTTGCTTTAACAGAACTGCATTAATCTTAACTGATTTATTGAAGAAGTTTGTGGGTACCTTCACTGAAAACCCTTAGGAGACTTCACTCCTCCACTAGGGATCACCTAAGGGTTTAAAAGGCTTGTTGCATATGCTAAATGCAACTGTGCTCCCTACAAAAATGGCTTTTCATTCTATTTTTAAATTTTGTCTTTGCTCAGGGACTAGCAAAGTTTAGGTTTAGGGGTGTGTTGAGAACTGGAAAATACCATTTTTCACCCCTTAATCTGGGCCTTGATAGACCCTTGAGAGAACTAAATAAGTGTTTTAAGTGTTTGTTTTACAGCTAACAATAAAGGCAGGCTTAACCTTGAAAGTAGCTCAAAAGTGCCAAAAAGATGACATTCCATGTCAATCCAAAGGAAGAAGAAGAAGAAACAACCTCACTAGTTGTTGAAAGGTCTGAATTGAAGAGGCAAAGACGTGGTCTCAACCCAGAAAAGAAGTATGGAGCAATTGAGCGAAAAAATGCACTCTGAGTACTTTTCAGAAAGAACTGAAGCTCGCAAAGAACGAAACTTCTGCGAAAGAACAAAAACTCCAAGCTTAGCTTTCGAAGAGCATCTGAACTCTTCGAAGAGATGATTTACCTTTTCGAAAAGAAGAAAACTCAATTCGAACAGAACCAGAACCTTGCGAAAAGAGCTTCAGGAGTTACAACACCTTGCGAAAAGCCCCCTAAACTTTGCGAAAAGGTATTCTGGAGGTTCTCAGCTTTTGCAAGGGCAATTCAGTAATCTGTTTCATGCGTCCCAATGCATTTAAAAACCTAGGGACATTCCAGAGGATTCTAAGCATAAAGCGAAGGTATATTCCACCCCACGTGAGCACCCAGAGATGAAATAACTTGGCGAGAACTTCTAGAAACTCTAACAGATTGCATAACAGAATTGATGCCTTTTTCACCTGATTGGCTGAACCAGATCGAGGAATTCTGATTGGCCAGAACAGATCTGGATCCTCGTGCTCGACCACCATTGGTCAATACAGATCTGAGCACCTCTGATTGGTTGATACACATCTGAGCTGGACTTGGGGAAAACTATAAATAGACGAACCATTTGCCCAATTGGGGTATCCAGATTTTGAGTTTCATTCCTATTCCCCCATTTCCAAACCAGATAGTTTTATGCGAAATCCCTGTAATAGCCTCACTTTTACTTGCAATTGAGAGCTGTGAGATACTTCTGTAATTCAAAAGAGAGTTGTATTCAAGACTACAAATCTGAGAGCTGTTTAAGCTGTGCTTTGTAATTGTAATGATAAATTTGAAAAAGTTGCTGTAAACTGTACATTCTCAATTGGACTCATGTTAAGGGTTCCCTCTGATCTCCTTATTGCATTAGACTCCTTTAGATTTACTGTTGTTCATGAATTTCCCTTGATTCATTAATCCTGTGAGAATTAGTGTTTGTAACCTAATCTCTCACGGCATTTGTAGTGATGCTTTCTGTTCTAAATTAAGGCTTTGGATTTAAGACTATTGGATGGTCTGTGGCCATTGAAGTGGACAGACCATAGCCATAAGCCTAAACCTAATCCTTGAGTTAGATTTATTTCTCTTACATCTGTGCTTGTAGCCAGATGAAGATTGAATCATTTCTCAGTTGATTTACAGTCTTTCTCATTGTATTTCAAGGACCAAATCAAAGTTAGATATTACTTCTCCATTTTTCATAAGTTTACCTCAAAATTCCCCCAACTCGGATCTGGATCATTTAGTTTAACTTTTACTTTTATCATTTAGTTAATGTGACAAATTCAACCTCCCATCTTATGTGCTTTCTAGATAAGATAAGAGGTCAGATTTGGTAGCTCAGATCTGGAGGTTTATCTTTCATTTTAGACAAATTCTCTGTGGACGATCTTTTACTCACATTTAAAACTTGCTACAATTGGCCCTGATCTTGCAGGCTAATTCACTTCTCTCTGTGCTGATATTTCTTTACTCTTGTTTTGTTCCATATTCATTATAACTTAGCAGTTGCAAACCTGTTTTCAAAATACAAATAAATCAAGCACACTTAGAAGCAACAACAATCACCACAAAATTTAGTTAACGTTTGAGGACATCATCTTAGACAAAATGGGGATCAACATGATGGAAGCTGACTCCAATGAGCCATATCAGTCAGCACCCTCCATCCTAATAGGTAAAGGAGCGGCCCCTCAGGTACGCAATTGGATATCTTTATCCCAAACCCTAGAAGCAGGGAGTGGCCTAACATTTGACACTTATTTTCCAAAATAAATAACCTATAAAAAGTCAGATAAGCCCATGGCTGGCAATACCTTGTATATATAGCAACCCGCTTTACCAAGGGTCTGTCTTCGAAGAAAACAAAAATCTCGAAAACATGAAAAAAATACAAAATCTCAAAAACATGGAAAACATAAAAAATCCTAAAAACATTAAAAAAATATAAAACCCAAAAATATTATCTTTTAAAATTCCAGAAAAAGTCCCATAAAAGGATGCCTTAATCAAAATACCCGTCCCATGTAAAATCGACCCCTTTCCTGTAGATATACAAGAAGAGGTAGGAGTTACGGGTCTGGACGAGGATAGTCCTTTGGAGGAGCTCCCCAATAAGCTCCTTGACCGGTTTGCTGACTTTGAGCATGGCCCTACTCCCATTGTCGAGGAAACTGATGATGTCAATTTAGGGACTGAGGAGATTCCCAAAATGACCAAAATTGGAACGTCGTTGTCTCCTGAAGAAAGGAAAAGCATGATCGACTTCCTTCGGTCATACAAAGACATTTTTGCCTGGTTATACGAGGACATGCCTGGTCTGGACACCGACTTGGTCGAGCATGAGTTGCCTCTCTACCCTGATGTGAAGCTGGTTAAGCAGAAGTTGAGATGTCTCCAACCCGAGTGGATGCTGAAAATCAAAGATGAAGTCATCAAGCAGTATGATGCGAGGTTTTTAATGGTATCCAAATACCCGTAGTGGCTAGCCAATATCATGTTTGTACCAATGAAAGATGGAAAGGTCCGCATGTGTATTGATTTTCGCAATTTGAACAGGGCAAGCCCGAAGGATGATTTCCCATTGCCACACTTCGACATCTTGGTCAATAACACTGCAAGCATGGGATGCTTTCCTTCATGGATGGATTCTTAGGATTCAACTAGATAAAGATGGCAGAGGTTGATCGAGAAAAGACAACATTCATTACTCCGTGGGGAACCTTTTGCTATCGAGTCATGCCATTTGGGCTAAAGAATGCTGGTACAACATACTAAAGAGCTATGACTGCACTGTTTCACGACATGATGCACTGAGAAATTGAAATATATGTCGATGATATGATAGCCAAGTCACCGGAGCGAAGCGATCACTTGGTAAACCATCAGAAGCTGTTTGAGAGGCTGAGAAAGTACAGGTTTACAAAGCGAAGCGATCAATTGGTAAACCTTCAGAAGTGCGCTTTTGGTGCTATGTTCGAGAAATTGTTAGGATTCATTGTTAGCAGGAGAGGAATCGAGGTCGACCCAGTCAAGCTTAAAGCCATCACAGAAATGCCGCCACCGTCTATCGAGAAAGAAGTTAGAGGGTTCTTAGGCAGAATACAATATATCAGTCGGTTCATTATGGAACTAACTCTAATCTTCAGGCCGATCTTCAAACTACTAAGGAAGAACTCGCCCGTTGAATGAAATGATGATTGCCATGTAGTGTTCGATAAAATCAAAAGCTACCTCCTTAACCCACATGTATTGATACCACCCGAGCTAGGGAGACCACTCTTGATGTATTTCTCCATGATAGAAATCTCGATGGGATGTCTTAGGGCAGCATGACGAGACAGGAAGAAGAGAACATGCCATTTACTATCTAAGCAAGAAGTTTACTGATTATGAAACGCGCTATTCTCATCTGGAGAAAGCATGCTTGGCTCTTGTTTGGGCTACTCAGAGACTGCCATTACTTGCCATCTTAGGCCATTCTACTCTTAGCCTGAATGGATCCATTGAAATACCTATTCGAGAAGCTGGCCCTCACTGGATGGATCATGCACTGACATCTTTTATTATCTGAGTTCGACATCATGTACGCCACTCAGAAGTCGACTAAGGGGCAGGCACTCGCCGATCATCTTGTCGACAATCCTTTGCCAGATTATGAACCTTTAAGGACCGAGTTCCCAGATGAAGATATCTTATTCATGACAAAAGATGATATTGAAGAGGTAGAAGAGTCATGGGTAATGCACTTTGACGGGGCAGCAAATGCCGAGGGCCATGGAGTTGGCGCCATTCTGATTTCGCCTAAAGGATCCCATGTACCCGTCTCTATCAAGCTCAACTTCTCTTGCACTAACAATATGGCAGAGTATGAAGCTTATGCCGCTGGTCTACAGGTAGCTCTCGATCTGAATGTAACTCACCTCCGAGTGTTTGGCGATTCATAGTTAATCATATGCTAGACGAATGGTGACTAGAAGACGAAAGATGAGAAACTGATCCCTTACCATTAGCACCTCAAGGATCTGATAGCTTGCTTTTAAGACGTGACATTCTCATATGTCCCCCAAATAAGAAATCGTGTCGCTGATGCACTAGCGACATTAGCATCAATGATAGAAATCCCATATGGTGCTGATATGAAGCCAATCATGATCGAGCAGAGGAATGAGCCAGCCTTCTGCCTACAGATAGAGGAACCTACAAAGCCTGATGATGAGCCACCTTGGTTCTCAGATATCAAGAATTTCCTCGAGACCCTAACTTTTCCTGAAGGTACATCCAAGACAGACCGACAAACCATCCAGCGTCTAACACCAGGCTATGTCATTTGTGGAGAATGCCTTTACAAGCGGTCGTACAATAACATCTTACTCAGGTGCCTTACTAAAAGTGAAACGATCAATATCATGAAGGAGATCCATGAAGGACTATGCGGAGCCCATGTCAGCGGTCACATGCTTGCTAAGAAAATTTTACAGCGGGGATACTTTTGGACCACTATGGAATCAAATTGCTACAAACATGTTCATAAATGCTACAAGTGTCAGGAACACTCCAGTCTGATACATGCTCTTGCCATTCATCTACACTGCATGACCACTCCTTGGCCATTTGCTACATGGGGCCTTGACGTCGTCGAAATGATTAATCCGAAAGCATCAAATGGACATCGATTCATCCTCGTCGCCATTGAATACTTCACCAAATGGGTAGAAGCGGCGTCATATGCCAACATCATGGCCAGCCACGTCGAGAAGTTCCTCAAGAGTAATATTATGTGCCGATTTAGAGTACCCAAAGATATCATCATAGACAATGGCACCAATTTTGCGAATAAGTGCATTCGAGCTTTCTTTGAGCAATACAAGATCAAGCACCATCGCTCGTCCCCTTATCGGCCTTAAACTAATGGAGCCGTGGAAGGTGCTAACAAGACGGTCGTCCGCATCCTTGAGAAAATGGTCGTCGCTTATCGAGATTAGAGCAAAATGCTGTCGTTTGCTTTGTGGGCCTACAGAACGTCAATCCGTACTGCTACAGGGGCAACACCATTCTCCCTTATGTATGGAACCAAGTCCGTCCTACCGGTAGAGGTGGAAGTGCCCTCGCTCCGAATCCTCATGGAATCAGGCTTACTCGAAGCAGAGAGAGAAAGATCACGCTTTAAACAATTGACTTATTGGACGAGAAGAGACTCCTAGCCTTGTGTCATACTCAGGTTTACCAGGGATGAATCACACGCGCTTACAATAAACGTGTCCGCAGTCGAGATCTAAAGGTAGGAGACACTGTGCTGAAGAAGATCTTCCCATCCCTCCATGCCGATCCGAGAGGAAAGTTCAAGCAGAACTGGGAGGGACCTTACGTCATTCGTGAAGTGCTGCCGGGATATGCCATCTGCCTCGCCACCATGGATGGAGATTATGCTCCTGAGCCCATCAATGCTGGATATATCCGACGATTCTACTCTTAGTCTACTGCGATAAGGTAAGTAGTGATGAAATAAATGCGTGACTGCTTAAGAACCACCCAAAAGAGGCCATCATTTCAAGCACAATTGCCAAAGAAAACTTCCCTAAAAAAGATGATATCCTTTGCTACCCCATTTTGAGCCTAAGCCTTTCTTTCAATGAACCACTTTCCTGGAAAAGAAAAAGTGTGTACATATAAAAAAAAAAAGAGAAAAAAGGAGATGAAGTAAAGTTACTATCAAAATCCAAAAAAATAAAAAAAGTAAAACCTCAAAAAGAGATTGCCTGAAATGGAGCAAAAAGAATAAAAAAAATGTAGAAAGAATCACGGGGCATGTACAGTAAAAACCTCCAAATAAAAAAGTATGTTGAGAAAATTGATCCGTATCAAGGAAACCCTTTTAGCCCAGCATACCTTCAAATCCTAACCTAACCCATGGTCAAGCTACACCCTAAAGAAAGCCCTCTTTTAGGTTCACAAGCAGTTATAATATCTGTTAAGTCAACACGAGCCGAGTTGTGAGACAACACCAGAATCCCATCTAGCCGGCTATGACGGAATTGACGTCTATGTCGTGGCTTTTGATAAATGAAAAAATGAAAAAAAAAAAGATAAAATAAAAATATAAGTTCAAAGCAAGATGGATGTGGTGAAAACTCTAAAGGGCGCTACGGGTAAAAACAACCAGTTTGTGCGGACAAGGTGAAAACTTGAAAGGGCGCTTGGGGTAAGAGAGCTAAACCCATGGACGTAGTGAAAACCTAAAGGGGCGCCACGGGTAAAAAAGGAGATAAATAAAAAGAAAAAAAAGAAAAAAAGAAAAAGAAGAAGGGTTTGAAGTGATTGATTAATGTTTAAGAAGCCCTCCTGGTTACTCTCTTTGATACCATTTTTCGACTAGGCCGCTCATGCTAGTTCGAATCGGGTCTCGACCAGAATTGTCTTTGTGAAACTGCTTTGTCAAGCGAATGACCCAAGGTAAGGAGAAAGGTTTGACTCAATCCGAAGGGATTGACGTTCCAGTCTTGGTAAAGCTGTGGAAACTCACCCAAGATCCGACTACTTAAGAGGTGTTCGCCCATGCTCAAAAGAGGACCCGGGGTTTCACAAGGTGATTAAGGCACTGCACAAAAAAAATATATATATGCATAAAATAAAAAGACCAAAAAGTCTATGTAGATGTATATAATAAACTACCTTTTATTTACAAAATGCACCACTTACACCACATCCCAAAAAATAGCCGGTGTGATGACTAGCGTGTTTTCCTTTTTTTACAAATAAAAACATAAAGAAAATATGTATACCAAAATGTGTGTATCTGTAAAGGGGTTTTTATGCCCCTTTTCTGTGTATCTGATCTGTACAAAAAGTTTTGTGTGTAGGAAGGAGTTAGCGACCCAACCACACTTCAATGCGCTAATCTCAGCATGAAGGTCATCTTCTCGGACATTCCGCTCAGTCAGCCAGCGACCATGCAGGCTCTTATACCTCTTTCGAGAAGAGTCAATGGCTTCAAAAGCGACGCTCAGTGATCCCTTCAAATTGAGGACCTCGCTCTCTGCTGTTTCTGCTCTAACCTTTTCATATGCTAAAAGTTCTTGCAGGACCCTCTTCTCATCCACCAGTAGCTCGATGCGGGCTCGGAGTGCCGTCTCTTTCCTTGGCCAGGGGCCTCTAGTGTCCATAATCTCTGATGAATCTAGACCATCAACAGCAGGCCACTCAATCAACAGCCGGGCCTCGTACTCAGGAGAAGCCTGAACTGAATCTCCCTACTTGATATCACACATCAGCGTCGACTGACGCGTCTCCCAAAGAGCAGCAATCCGATCTATGTCTCTAGAGGATCCCCTATAAAAGATCAAATCACATAAAGGGGGTCTGGCCTCACAAGGCACCTGCTGAGGGCAGCCGAACTGACGTAATACTCAGAATGGGAAGTAAAAGGTGCTGCCAGTCAATCCTAGGAGGGTGATGCCCTCATGGTCTCTAGAGCGAACTACTGGGAAGGTCTGGTCCAACCATGGAAGCCTCCATGTCAGATCTGCATCGGTCAACCAAAGTTTCAGAGCTGACACAATTCCCTGTGGAAGCAAATGGCACCTACCCAGAAAGCACTGAGCCGCCTCACCTCGGGCAATATAAAAGCGGGGCACAAGCCCCAAGATAGCGAGGTGCTCACCCAACCAGACCTGAAGCAACAAGGGGCACCCCAGAAGGCCCTCCACCTTGCCCAAAGCAAATGAATTAAGGTCTCGATACAGCTCGGAGAGCACCAAATGCATCATGGATCGGCCCGCCTCTAGCTCCGTCAAAATGTCATAAATTACCAACGAGAAGCTCTCCCACCAGTAAAGAAGAGGAATTCAGAGATGAGACCGAGTGCTAGAGCTTTCACGTTGAAAATATTCCTAACCAACAATCTTCGGAGACTTTCGTCACCGAAAAGTTCTTTGAGGAATTTTAGCGAACACCTTGTGGGCCCCCCAATGAGACCTTTCTCATACTTGAGTTTCTTCAAATCGAGAGTAAGGTGAATGGATTTGGAGTAGCCCGGCCGAGGCATGACTCTTGCAAGGCCCCTGTGAAGCTTCAGGCCAGACAAATTGGATAGCTCCTCAAGGGTTGGGGTTAGCTCCCGGTTCCTAAAACGAAATACATGGGAATTCACATCCCAAAATGAAGTGGCTGCGAAAAGGAGTTCCCACTGTGGAGGAACCTCTAGAAAGGAAGGAAGGCGAGATAGCATAAGGTGCTCCAACTCGGTGAGCTCACTCTCATTCAAGCTCCCAAACCAGGCTGTTAGAAGTTTGGGCCCCAAGCCCAAGGAAGGGGGTAAATTGGCTCCAGGCCCTCCACGTAAGGGAGGGTTAGAAAGCGGGTCCATGAACATACAAAGATCTTTTGAGAAGATAAAAATCGATGTATAGTGATGGACCTGCCTTGGAAAAGCAAGAATAAAAAGAACCGATCAAAAGGGCCAAGACAAATAAAAAGAAGTGATTTTTGGACTAACTCGGGTATATAAGGACCCACTGGTCCCCAGGTTAAACAGGGTACAACTATTAGTTGTGCTAGTGTTTTTCTCCCCCAAGTTGAGCCTGGCGCAACTATTAGTTGCGCTAGCACATTTTGGTCCCCATTTATGCCTGGCGCAACTAATAGTCGTGCCAGTACATATTTTCTGGGATTTCAACCTAGCGCAACTAATAGTTGCGCCACACTACAGTCCCCCCTCTTCAGCCATCCCGGGACCCAGCTGTGGGGACTTACACCCCTTTTGTTTTTTCACACACCTCCTTTCATTAATAGTTTGGCAATTATTTTGTTTATTCATATGCAAGATTGATCCTACATCAAAGCATATGCGCAAGGAGTTGCTTTCTGAGAACATTTTGGGCAAACACATCCTGCAGAGAAACATGTCCAATACAAAGAGATCATGGCATAAAATCAAAGCAGAAATTCTAAAAATATTTTCCAAAAATAATGATCCAAAGTATCACATCAACCATCCCCAAAATAATTAAACAAGTTGAATTCCAAAGAGTATTGAATTTTCAAAACAAAAACTAAAAGCCTATTCCTTGCTCGCGCCCTTTGATTTCTTGCGATGGCGAGAAGAGCTCTGGAAAGTCCGAATGTCCCCCACCCTGGACCACGCCTGCGAGATCCTACTGAGTAAAGAACGCGACTCCTTAGCATGAGCACGCTGCAAGGCACAGTCAAAGTCAAGAGTCAGGATCAGTTAAGGGATAAATGATAATGAAATGAATGAGAGGAGTAGGGCAGCAAGGTACTCACCGTCTCCACCTCCCTAAGCTCTGTAAGATGATGATGGTACTCCGCATATTCCATGGCCAAGTTGAAATCTTACGGTCAGAATAATATAACATCAATTACCAGGGCAATCTTCAAGCATGTACAATACGAGGCTGAAACGGAAAGAGATTGGGCCGTCAGCAGACTTACCCCTGGAAACTCCTCAGGAGGAAGCACACAGGCCGCCTCAGCAGAAAGCCGCACTTGTCGATCCACATCCGCACAGAGGCATGAAAGGAAGCTGTCATCCAGGTGCCGGAAGGTCCCATAGACCATGGGTGGATCGCGACTAGGGATACTAGCATGAGAGGTACTTGACGAACTAGCACCCGAGGAGCCCTCGCCCGAGGGACCCACACAAGAAGGGCCAACACCGGAGGGATCTTCCCCTGACATATCAACTCCACCCGTCCCGCCTTCACCATCCGAATCATCCCCTGGAGCAAACTGTGAACAAAATAAAGATCTGCTTAGAAGGAATGAAGGACCGAACTAAAGCATAAAGGGAACTAATCCAAGCTAAGAAGAATTACTTGGCCAAGAGGGCTGCCGAATGTAAGAAAATTGGCGCTAGGTATAAAGCGCGGCAAGATAAATCAATACGACAGGCACTCGTACCAAAGATGATAGTCCCGGGGCACATGGAGAGCATGGAAAAGGCAAAGGAATGAGGAATAACCTCCAGGGTGGCCCAAAATTCAATAGCAGACTTTGAATCCCCGGTCGTAACCCGAGACAAATTGTACATCAGCCATGCATACCCTGCCCCTCCCCAGTCATACCTGTGAATGTCACCCCAGTTGTCCATCACACTCAACAGGGCTATGCTGGCTCGACCATCGCTCGCATTGGTGAAAAGGGTCTTACCAAGCAGGACCAAGAGAGTAATGCAGGCTAGGACGATCGCCCTCTCGGGCGTGATGTAGAGCACCCTGTCTGGCTGACCCAAATCCACTAACTCATCAGGTGTATAAAGTGAGGTCAACCAAGACATCTTGACCTCGGCGCCATGTGTCGAGGAGGATAGGCCCCAATCAATCGAATGATGTCCTCTCGACTCGGCACTGCGCGATCGAATATAGGTATCCCCCCTATCCTGATGCCGATAATCATGGCCCAGTCGATGGGTGTCAAAGTCATCTCTGCATACGGCATGTGAAAGATCATCGTCTCAGGGCAAAACCGTTCAATTAGGGCTTTCATATAGGCAGCGTCGGTCCTCATGGTGGGGCAAGATAGAAATTCTCTGAAGCCCACCTATGCCAGAAGGACCTTTACCAAGGGAGGGACGTAGAGGTAGAACTCGTGAAAGTCGAGCCACCCCCCACGGAACACAATGTTGGGCAGGTCCTGCACCCAAGAAAATATGCATCAGACCACAGAGGCGAAGAAAAAATTGCATAATAGAAATAAATTGAACCTCTCTTTTACATTGCCTGGTATCCCGAAATTTAAAATGTGGGTATGCTGTTGGTGAAGGAGGCCCACCCGGGCGGCCTTGCCCTGCATCTCGAGCCATGGGTCCACTGTCCTATCTACCCAGATGAACTGCTCCCCCCGCGGGCCGTACACTATCTCAGGCCCCTCCTCGTGGCCCTCCTCAGGAATATGCTCACCCTCGCCTGACATGCTGGGGCAACAAAAGGCAACCACATTAGAATAGATCAGTGGTAAAGGACGGTTTTTGTGCTACATACCAAGGGAAGGTGAGTATGCTCACCCTCTCGCTGTTCATGGTCAGAAAGTAAAGATGCACTCATACATAGGCAAAAGAAAGAAAAAATCCCCTCCTTTCTATCTTAGAATGAAAAAGAAAAAAATAACAATAATAAAAATAATAATAAAATAAACCCCACTTTCTTTTATGTTTAAAACATAAAAGCCATTTAAAAAAAAATAAAAAAAATATATATCATCAAAACCAAAGGGCCCTTCCTTTATGCCAAAAAAGGGGGGGTTTTAGAAAAAAACAAACAAAAAAAAATCCTTTTCTTCATGGTTCATAAAATCAAAAACAAAAGAAGCAAACAAAAAAAACAAATTTCCAAAAAAAAAAAAAAAATTCCCTCCCTTTATGTCCATAAAATTGAAAAAAAAAATTCCTCTTTTACAAAAAAAACTAAAACCAAAAAATATATATAAATCAATACCTTAGTTTTCAAACAATAAAATTTTTAGAGGCAAAATCCTTTTCCTTAATTAAGTATGAGAAAGAAACTCGAAATTTTTTTTCCCTTGATTAGTTTTCAATATATATAGGAACCAAAAATCGTTTCTTTATTAACCTTTCAAAAAGAAACAAAAAAAAAAAAAAAAAAAAAACAACAACAACAAAAAAACAAACAAAATCTTTCCCTTTTCCTAAATAGTATCCTTGCTTGGTATTCAAGATAAAAACAAAGAAAAATAATAAATAAAACCCCTTTTCTAAGCGCCAATAAAAACATAAACAAAAATTATTATTGTTCACAAATATTAATAAAGCCCATAAAACCACAAAAAAGCGGCATTATTCAGGAAAAACCATTCACACATCATCAATCAACGCTTACAATGGAATAAACTATTTTTCATCTAGGAATGCAAGATCATGATCATATTTGCAAGAAAAAGCAAAAAAAATCAAAGAAAATAGGTGTTAAAGGGTTACCTCTTAGAAGAAAGAAGGGACTTTGATCTAGCGTGAGCCAATGATCGATCCACACAAGCAAAGCAACGGCAATGAGGCACACATTGAGGTAATGTAAAGGAACCCTAGGAGGGGGGCAGTTTTCGGTTTCAAAGAGGAAGGAGGGGGAGAAAAATTCGAAATAAAGCCCCCCTGCCTAAACTCGGGCTGTTTAAATTCCCCCCAGCCAAGCCTGGCGCAACTAATAGTTGCGCCAGGCAAAATGTTTCCCACCTTTTGCTTGGCGCAACTATTAGTTGCGTCAAGCTATTTTGAGGCCCCTAGTGGCCTAGCGTAACTAATAGTTGCACCAGGCACTTAGGCCGGGTCTTGGGCCTAGTACGGGCCAAAGGGGAAGACCGGCCCCCCCACTCTTTTTGTTTGTTCTGTCACTCCCGGCAGATGCACTCTCAAGGCGGCGTTTCGATCATCCTTCGACTTGCCAAGAGAGCCGTGCTAAAATAAAAGCGGATCGAGATCAATGAGCACCCTGGTCCTACACAGGAAAATATAAAGAAAAATCCAAAAAAAAATCACCACAGAGAAGCTGGAAGTATTCACAAGAAAAATCCACATAAAATAATAGCTTCAAAAATCCCAAAAAAAATCACATAAAATAATAGTTGAAAATTTCAAAAATCACATAAAATGATAGAAAAATCAAAAATAGGTTTGTATTCCCAAGAGAGACGCACAAGTATAGGGCGGTAAAACGTCAATATTTTATCCGCAATGCAGTTGTGCCATACTAAAGTCCTGAGTCGGAGGTTCGCCTCGGATTTTTAGATCCTACTTTAAGGAAGGAGCAAACAGTGTCGGTCCCGGTCAAACAGTCAATGTTTCGATTGAGTTGACTCCACAACTAAATCTTTGCGACGAGCATTCTATTTTGGATTCATGTGAACTTCAGTGTCTAAACTTCAGATTCTCCATTAGAAAAGGTCAATCGTTGGTTGAGACCAACCTGTTGAGAATGAGATTACGTGTCAATCAAACTATGTGCAACTATGCATTCAAAAGGGTTCATTTTCCTTTTTATTTTCTGTAGGCCTAAAACTTATATGGGCAGTGGTATCCCTGTAAAGTGTATGCCATGTGTCTGGGTATCCGTATGATGATCGTTTGTCCCCGTAAATTATACCTGAGCGGGTCCGGGTCGGGGCTTCCATCGCCTTTGTTGTTGCTTATTTCTACTGATGGGTGCATGATTATACATAGTTAATTGATATTTATGATCATTGTCAGCAGAGACCAGGATTGAATGTCCCTTCATGGAGATACCCCAATATTTGGTTTGATCTGTTCAAGGTAATCAAAGCTGAATGCTCTAGGCCATGTTAATCTAAGGCATGCCTTCAAAAATTACACGCACTCCCAAAAAGCGTTGTGACATCTATTCACTTCACTCGGGCAGTCATGCTAAATAAACATCGGGGTCGATGGGTTCGCCCAAAGATCTCGAACCCTGTTTTCAGCAGGGGCACCCGCGAATAGTCAGATGGGACCATCAAATTTCTCGTAGGATTGAACACAAACTGTGGAGCCTTGCATATGCTTGCTTCGTGCCTATCTTTGAATGTGAGTCGATCCCCCCTTTTTTTACTCACAGAGCTGTTGCATTCAGAATGAATTTTAAAACATCGGTTACCTTCAAAATCATCCCGAGAAGTGAATATCTTTCCTGACTATAGGGAGTTCGCAACCCATTCCACCTCGGTTATGCCCAGTAATGTCGCTAAGCGCTTGGGAACCGATTACCTCGAGAAACGAATGTTTAGCCTGGCTTCCCAAGGCTTTTATTTTCTCATCGTGGTACTGATTTGATGTTTGAAGTTCGTTCTGAATGCAGTGGACCCATCAGTAATGCCTTGGGCCTCTTCGGATGTCTCTTTTTCTTTAGCATTCGAACATTAGTGATCAGATACTGAAGAGGGGCATCTGTAGACACCCAAATTTGGCTTAAGGCTCGACCGAAACACCTTTCGAGAGAGGTATAATTCTGAGCTTTTGATGACATGTATGGAACCTTTAGGAACCCCCCTAGAACCCTTAGGAACCTTTCCAAACCCTTAGGAATCACCCTAGATCCCTTAGGAATCTTACTCGAACCTTTAGAAATCAATCTCGACCCCTAGAACCCGTTCTGAACCTAAACCTAACCTTATCAAGCAAATTGTTGAGGAGGGGTGCACCAGAACCAACTACGGCCCTCTACTGTGATTGAATATCATATCATTAAAAAGTAGAGGTCATCAGCTTTCCAGCGATCTAAGAATCACCCCAATCGGAGGTATACATCAAAAGATATGGCAACCCGAGCCCAGAGGGCATAAGTGTAAATTCATGTGGGCCCCCCTAGGGATTTGGCATAACTAATAGTTGCGCCAGTTATAATTTTTCTTGACACAACTATTAGTTGCGCCTGGTGCAACAATTAGTTATGCCAAGTTTAAAGGTGGGGCCCACCCTGGCGAACCAACTTTCAGGCACTGTTTAAAACTATTTTACTGTACATTTGCTTGGCGCAACTATTAGTTGCGCCAGGCATATGAACAGTAACCTCTGGATTTTACCCCAAAAATTGTGATTGGGGTTTGACTTGTTGACCACCTTGACCTTTGGGTTGTGTTTTGCTAGTTCTGTTGCACCCGTTCCCTACCTATTTGCAATCCTTCAAGTGGCTTAAGGCCTCACCCCATCATCCACCATTGGAGGACCTTCTCACACATCTCAAGGCTCTAAAAATCCTAGGAATCCTTAGATGTGAGATTACCTAATTGCTAAACCCATTTAGCTCTTAAGTGGTCTCCTAATCCACCATTTCCTATAAATAGAGCCCTTAGTTTAAGGGTTGAGAATTTTGGCCTAAGAGAGAAAGAGCTTAAAGTGAGAAGATCTTTCACCCTTTTGTGCACACTTCCCATACAAAATCCAGAATTTCAAAACCTCCTTTGAGTGATATTTTTCACCTTAGATCCCTTAGTTTAGGTATATGCTACCCATTTACCTTCCCTCTCTACTTCCTAGCTAGCAAGTCTTAGAGGTTAGAACCCCTCTTTCCACCATACAAGCCTTCAAGAGCTCATCAAAGCAAGCCATGCAAGGCTCTCCTACGGTGCTATAAGGGCCCGAGGGCTCTACCTCTCCCCTTCCTTCTCCTATCTCTTTCTAGCTCCCTCCATCCTTCCATTTGTGCTATTACGCCGCTGACTTTTCGGTAGGGATGGAGGGGCACAAATAGGATTCTAAGCCCTCTTTGGCCAAAGGAAGCTATTTTCTTTTCTTTTACTTTATTTTATTTTTGGCCATTAGTAGAGACTGCTTTAAGCAGGTTGATCGGGTGCCTAACACCTTCCCGATCGATAACCGAAGCCCCTACCCAAGAGCCTTTGGTGTGGACCAGAATCAGAGTCATATTTTTAGCACTTCGATGCTCATAAAAATGAACTAGGTTTTCTGAGACACCGAAAGCTCTAGGTGGCGACTCTATATTTTTGCAAGCAAGCGCATCGCCGTGACGGGATTGTAAAAAATCTCACGGTTGCACAGGGACCTGCACCCCAACCTCAGATTCATGAATGGGGTGTTAAGGAAGAATGCTTATTGCTGTGGTCATGTGCAAGAGAGGAGGTACCCCATAGCTGATGCCCTCTTCTCATTTCACAGGAATCATTACTTGGATACAGCCAAGTTGATTTTTGAGGGGATTAATGACCTATATGAAAAGGTAAAAATCAAGAAGAAACCTCATGCTCTTCTCTACTACAGGTTTATTACTATATCACTAAAGTTTGGGAAATACCCCATTCAAAGGGAGGAAGAGACAGTGACCCTGAACCCTAAAAAGAGTGGAAAGAAATAGTGGAGAATCAGTGGTACAATGATGGAGAAGAAGAAAAAGCAGAGGGATGAGTTACTGAGAGAAGCAACCCCCACCATTTAAGATGCAGTAGCAGCTACTGCTGCTACTGCTGATGCTGCTACATCCTCCACCTCACATGTGCCAGCCAGCACAACGATTACCTCCCCAGCCATTCCCTCTACCTTCATGCTAGCCCCAACTCCCTTAACACCACCTTTACCTACACCCATTGCCACACCACCTCCACTCTCAACACAGACCTCACAGCCCCACAGAAGTCCACTACCCTTACCTAAGCCTATATCACCAATCACCATAGCCATAGCCACCTCAATGTCACCACCAACCACCATAGCCACTGTAACCCTACCCATTTTTGCACCCTTACCTATTTTTCATACCCACACTAGCCCACCTGTCAAGACCCCATACCAGAAGAAAAGAAAAGCTACCAAAAGCCCCACTGAACCCCATCCCACCTATATGTCCCAAACCATTCCAATCCCTGAAATCACAACCATTCCAGACCCCATACCCACACCCTATGAACCTGAAACCATACCTTTGAAGCCCCACATTATTCCACTGAGACTTCCCCACCCTTTGTACCTATCACATGCGAACCCCTAGACCAATCCATTCCATTATCCCATGCCCGTGACCCATTTACAGGAGAGGAATTTTCCACTATGATTTCCACTATCCTAGGAGACATCAACCTGAAGTATACCCCTCTCTCAGATTTACCTCACCACCTTCCACACTTCACCCCTCCACATCAGACACCACCACAGGCCACTACCTTCACTCATAGACCGACTTCCCCCTTTCAACCAGTTTCACCTATCCAATCCACCGCCGCCACCGGAGCTTGACCCACTACAATTCCTCTTGGATGAGTACGAGGAGGTCTAAAGGATCTTGGCCAAGGAGGAAAAGAAAAGGCAAAAGCAAAAGAAGAAGAAACAGAAGATAGATACACCTACATCTTCTCCCCCATCCCCTTCAATCCCTCCACCACCTGCTCAGCCTCCTTCTCCTTGATCCCTATTCTTCCCCCATCTACTGGCTTGCAGTTCCTCTTCCACATGCAACAGGTTGAGGATATCCCGGAGCAAGGAGGGAGAATCTTTTATTTTTGAAAGGATGTTTTGCTAATGTGTCTAAATTTTTCTTAGATTTATACTTTTTATGTACTTAGTTAGGATCTCTTTGTAACACCTTGCGATAATATTTTTGCATCTCAATAGAATTTCTTTTTGTAAATGTGTTATTTCGTTCACTGTCTTTCTTTATTTTCATTTGTTTATTTGTTGTTTGTTGTGTGTTATATGTTTTTATTTCCTACTGTTTCTTTTCTTTTAATACCTCTGTTTTGAGTCAACTACACATCCATAGCTACCTTTGAATTAGTGAGGACACTGCTCCTCATAGGTTTGGGGGTGTAGCAAGGTTTGCCAATGAAATAGTTAACCTAAGTGTAGCAGAATCAAGTGAGTAAGAAATAGAGCCATGCTCACTTAAGAATCATAAAAAATGATAAATTTAAAAATTTTGCAGACCTTTAGGCATTAGAAGCTTTCAAATTTAAACTTTTCCATGATGTGAATACCAAAAAAACTCACTTGTATGAGTACTTAGTGAATCATTAAAGAGAGAAAAAGGTAAGGACATGCCTAAGAGTTCAATGGAAGACCATAACTAGTGAGATTTGGGCCTATAAATTTTTTTTCCTTCCTTTGAGGAGTGACTGAGGCAATTATTTTAGCTCTAAGTACTGGCTGAGTCGATGCCCTCACTAGAAGTTAGGCACCTCCAAGTTAAAATAACTGACAGTACTCATGACACCTAGGAAAGGATCAAGGCCTTCTCTTGGATAGTTTGAGCTTAAACTGACCAAACCCTAATCAATTGCCCATGTGCACACCCCTTTTGAGCCTTAACTTCTAATTTTCTTCAAAATATCCCTGAGTACTTGTACTTGAACTTATGGACCTGATTCAAACCTACCTTCACTCTAAGAATCCAGAAAGTAAAGGAGAAGGAGCTGCAGATGGATAAGATAGGGTTAACATTGGGTGAATGGAGAAGAGATACCTAAAACTTTGTAGTGTAGCAGCTAAGGAAAGAGGTGGCAAGTTAGAAAAATAAAAAGAAAAATGTATCTAAAAGAAAGAAAAATAATAATAAAGAGGAATAAGAGAGGAGTCAAGAGGAAAAGTTCATTGGAAAAATCGAAAACAAGAGGAGAAGCTGGCCACTTAAGTTTGAAGAATTTTAAAGAAAATGAAAGGTGCTGAACTAAAGAAGGCGAAGCCATGAATCACCGCTTTCACCTACTGATTTCTCAATTTTGAATCCCTTTTCAACCTTCCATTCTTTATAACCTATCCCACAAGCCACATTACAACCCAGTCATATGACCCTGCGATCCAAAGTTAAATGAGCTGTCATGTAGAGACAAAGAGCTGTCCAATCTATGGTGAGGATTAGCCAATGATGCCAGAACTTAGGTGCTTTGCCTATGCTCATGCTTACAGACCCATTTAGGGCCTGTAACTACTCTTGAGCTTGAGAGAAAATAAAAACCCTCAAAGTTCCTTGTGAGAGCCTGCCCTGGTGAGCATTGAGTCTGATGTTGAATGTATTGGGCATGGCCTATAACTTAATTTTTGAATTAATGATGAGCTCAGTACTGACCTACATGTGATGTTTTCCCTTGTGAGATAATTGGAAATGAAGTGCATCTATGTAAAAGTTGTGATGATTAAATGCCTGTGCATATCATATATTCAAATTCCTCATATTTTTGTTAAATCAAAGGTGAACTGATGCTCTGTTTCTTGACAGCTGACTTGATAATTTTGTACTTTTGTTAACTGTTTTATTAAGAAGTTTGTGGGTATCTTCACTGAAAACTGTCAGGAGACTTCACTCCTCCACTAGGGATCACCTAGGGGTTTAAAAGGCTTGATGCATAAGCATCTGTGTTCCCTATAACAGTGGCATTTAAATTCTTAGAGTAGCTATTTTAATTTCTCCTTTGCTCAGGGACTAGCAAAAATTAGGTTTGGGGGTGTGTTATTCACTGAAAAGTATCACTTTTCACCTCTTAACATATCCTTTGCTGGACCTTGAAGCTCACTAATAATCATTTGTTAAGTGTGTTTTGTAGTTAGTAATAAACTGTATAGCTTAATACAAAATCCCTGCTTATTGGTCCAAAGAAGCGAAAGAAAACATGCAAAGATGTCAGCTAAGTCAAAGCCTAATGGAACACCTTGGTATGCTCACCATGGTGACTCATTTGCTGGTTATTATTGACCAAAAGTCTAGCAGATGAAAGAAGTTAGCTGAGAATGGAGGAAGCTGCAGTAGCAGCAAGTGCAATGCATCAGAGGATCAAAAGTCTCACCTAGCAGAGTTGAGGAGCTCCCTCGCGGGGCTAAGGATGCAGTAGAAGCTACCCTCGCGCAGATAAGACGCACAGTCAAGAGGTTAGCAATAAACAAATCGCGAAGATCTTGCATCTTAAAATCCTTAGGATCTATGCTCGCGAAGCTCTCGCAAAGATCGAGCCTTAAAGCAGTCGCCCGTAGAACATAGCGAGTCCCTATGAATAAAGAACAAATTGTCACCTAGCGGAGTTCTCACAAAGCCCTAGAAGAGAGAGACACCCAAAATTTTCCTCGCATAGCTCTCGCGCACTTTGAAGCCTAACCAATTACTACGCGAGCGCAAGAGCCTACCTGCGCGAGTATCCAGTGAGAGAGAACTTTTGAAGCTCAACTGGGTGAGAAATCCAGGCATTCCAAATCACCTCTGTGATAGCATTGCAGAGTAAAGCAGCTGTGCGATCAACTGAGAATCGAGTGAATAATCCTCCTAAGCCAAATGCTCCTCCATGAAGGCTCTGCCACTGCACGAGTGAATTAATGCAGATGCTAGCCCCGCGAAGCTCAAGCTCTCCACTTCTCAGTTTTAACTTAAGGACCTTGAGGCGCACATCTCAAGGCATTCAAGGGTTGTAATAGTGCCATGTCTACTAGAAAAATTAAGGTTAATCTCTTTTGAGCCAAGGCCTTATGGACAGAGTATATAAGCTATATTTAAAGTTTAGTATTTTCATCTTCCCTTCATCCTCTGTCGGCTGAGAGCTCCTGCAGGCTAGGGTTAGGGTTTGATCATCTCTTTTTCTTATTTTTCTTTTCTCTTAGCCCAGCATTGGTTGGCTAATCCTTTTATAAGTAGCTAGGTTTAGTGTTATTTTAGTTTTGTAATAAGCTTTGTATACATTGGGATCTTTTGGATGAGCAGTTGTGTACAGGCTGTAGCCTTGAGACAGTTCATTGTAAGTTTTGCTTTTATCAATAGATTTTTGTTTTAATGACTAATTAAATCTACAGATCTTATGGTTTCCTTAGATGTGTATAGGATCCATACTTTGAACATTCAGTTTCTAGTAGATCTATTGTTTACCATCTGATTTCCCTTGGTTTAATAGACCCATGGATAGCAAGCTAGATCTGTAGCCAGATCTGGAGAGCTCGTAGCCTTGGGACTCCATGGTGGCAGCAACAGTTTATATGTTCTTTCTTAGATCCTTGTAGTATGGACAGACCTATCGGATACCTTATGACCGTTTTAGTGGATAGAGTATAACCCTAAGGTGGTGTCTAGCCACATGTCTGAGAAGAATTCTTCTCCTCTGCACATGAGCTTCTAGAGCCTTGTGAGGAGGTTTGTGTAGGAACTGGCTCCCCTCAATTTTACTTGACCGATATCAGATGTTAGATCTGATTTCTCTGTAGTAATTATAGCTTGAGGCTGAGTCATTGCAGGCCTTTTGTAGCAATGACCAGCTGAATCTAAATCCTTATTCAACCTGTTGCTGGTCCTTTATATGGGCACATTGAGCCGTTGGCTTTGGAAAAGCACTTAGAACTTTATGGGTTGGAATACCTATGAATGTCAGCCAGATTTGTGCGCATATCTGGGGAGCTTGTAGCACTGGTATTACATAGTGTCTGTAATAATATTCATGGTCTGATTTGGTCCATTGGTTGGGAAAATGATCAATCCACTCATTTGGATTAGGTTAGCATTTCTAGTTTAATCAATGGGATTTGACAGACTCTATCGGATACTCTGTGACCATTTGAGTGGACATAGTATAGCCCTAAGAGCACCCCAAATGGCATGGGTTAAATTTGATTCTTCTACCTTGTTGAGGTTATTGATAGCATCTCAGCAAGGATCACTGCAAAGACAGTCTAAATCTGAGTTACATTACTGCATTAACTCCAGCCTAACCTTCTTAATTCCCATCATTTTTATATTTTATTTTGGCACACACCATCATCATGTTCTTCTTAACCCCTTTCTTTAGGATAGGGCTGCACTTTATTTCTCTTTTGTTAGGGTTAATTTAGTGTAGTCGTGATACCCAACTCTCTTTGTTTAGGATTGTCAAATATGTAGCCAGATCTGGAGGCCTACTATTATAGCCCATTTTAGGTTAGATCAATTTCTCTGTGGGACAAACTCTTATAAAAACTTGCTAGAATAGCCTTGGATCTTACAGGCTTAGGATATTTTAGGATTGTTGTCTTCACCATATAACTTTTATCCTCTATTTTACTTTGATTTTAATTTTCTTCCAACACTATATAATAAATCAGCACATCCTCTGACAGACCGAACAACACAACAATAGGTGACATCCCAGGGATGTATGGGTGATGTGGGCATCTAGGTGACACATATGAGTAAGTGACATCCCAGGGATGTAATGTCAAATGTGAAGATCTATGTGATGTGAAAGTGTGTGAATGAGACTTGAACAAACCTTGAATATTATATTTAGCACAATTACACAGTGAATAACTATATATAGTTGCATAATTTATTTAAGGTTTATAGAATACCCCACCGACGCGGCGGTATACCCGCGACTAAGTCGACAGAATATCCGTGACCGGTATGGCTGGATATCCGTACATCAGTTGACATCTTAGGGATGTGTATGAGTTATGTGCCCCATCGCCTATGTGAAAGGGACTTGGGTTACATTACATGAAAAATAGTCTGATTGAACGACAATGGAGGGTATTCCATTGGGGCTCGATGCTATATTGCTCAGGGATTATTTAAGTTATTTGATTTAAGTTTATGACAGAAGTCTTGATGACATATGAGAACAAGTTAAACAAAACATAAAATGTGTAGTGTGAAAAGATAAGATGTATCATGTGCAATTCAGTTCATGATTTTAGTAATTCAAATGCTTTCAAACTGTTTTCTAACTGCTTTATATTGATGAAATCATGCTTTGATTATGTCATGAAATATGTGTGAGTAAGATAGCTTTACTTGTTCAGAAATCTTTCCCTATTGAGCTAGGATGTAGCTCACCCTTTTTTACTATACGTCACAGGTTCTGCGATAGCAGCTACTTCTAGAGACATTGATCCCGAGGATACGGATTACATTCTTGTGGAGGAGTCGGAGCCCCCTCTTGAAGAGTTCTTTTAGAAGACCCTTTGCATCCTTTGATAGTTATTTTTGAGAGAGTGATTGTACGGCTTGGCATGTCCAGCCTTATTTTTGAATAATATAATTATATGAGATATCCTTTTGGAGAACCATCTGGGGTGACTGTTGATCTGTCACCGATGGTTCGAATTGGTTCTTTTGCTCATGCAGTGGCATGGGATTAGAACTATCTTTTGGGTTGCATATTTTTTATATTATCTTATATAATTGGAGATTTAATTCAGCGTCATTTTCTTTTGTACATGCTTTACTTTGTGTTATGTGGATATACCAAGTGTTTAGCATATGTATATGGGGCACGACCTCGAGGGTTGTGTCGATGGCACGAGTTTTGCGGTGTCAAAATTTGACCTGTCACAGTTGGTATCAAAATATTTTCTTTTAAAATTTTTGAAAAGTCTCGACTTTTGTCAGAGTATAGGGATCTTCTGCTAATGAAACTTTGGTTTCATGTTGCAGTACATAATGTCTTCTAGAGGAAGGGGTCGACCTAGAGGTAGCCATAGTAGAAATTTGCGAAGTGAGGATGAATTTCACGAGGGGTCTAGTAAAGACCGAAGGAACCCTCACAATGGGGGAGATAAGAGAGGTGACACAATGGATTGGATGGTGTTGGCCATGGAAGTTGTAGCAATAGCAATGGCCCAACAGATGCAACATACCGCATTATTAGTCGAGCATACCTCACTATTGGCGGCCAATAATGCCAATCATCAGTAGCCACCACCACCACCTCCTCCAGCATTGTTGCTCTCATCTTTCGTCAATTTTAGGAGATCGATACCTCCTAGTTTCTATGGGCAGACAGATCCGTTAGAAGCTGAGAAATGGTTGAATCTCATGGAGAAGCTTCTGGATAGACTTCATAGTATAGAGGATGAGAAGGTAGGCTGGGCTTCCTTCCAGCTTGAGGGTGATTACGATCCCTGGTGGAAATTGGTATTGAGAAAAAGACAAAGTGAGGACCCTCACCGTCTATGGACCTAGGCAGAATTTGTTAGGGAGTTCAATAGGGAATACTTCCCCAAGCAGGTGAGAGTTCAGACAAAAAGAGATTTTGCGAATCTAGAGTAGGGAAGCATGATCGTGCGTGAGTACGGTGTTGAGTTCACGCGCTTGTCACGATTTACACTTGAGTTAGTGGCCATTGAATTAATGAAGGCCAGTAAGTTTGAGGAAGGTCTGAGGCTAAGCGTCTGAGATAGAGTTTCTATATTTGAACTTGAAAACTATGCGAACGTGATGGGAAAAGCGATTATGACCGAAAGGGAGATCAATAATATGTATAAAAGAAGGGATCAGCAAGACAAAGGTAGAGCAATTCAAGAAAGAGTGGGTGAGTATGACTCGGGGAATAAAAAGCTAAGATTTACGGCACCAGCTCAAGTTCCTAGACAACTTGCCTGCACGAGTTATCCCAAGCCACCTATATCTACCTTGGCAAGGCCTATCCAATACGAGAGCCCTACTACCACCATCAGAGTATCAGTTACTCAAGGTTTCTCATGGGTAGCTTCTTCTACACCAAACGAGACATGTGCCAAGTGTGACAAGTCTCACAAAACGGCAGATTGTAGATGAGGTACTCCGAGGTGCTACAAGTGTGGGAAGATAGGCCACATGATTTGAGATTGTCCTGAAATGAACATAGGGAGAATGACTTCTGCTTCCATCCCAAGATTGATACAAGCAAAGAAGTCGGTCGTGCAAGGAAGAGCCTATGCAGTCACGACTCAAGACAGAACACCAATGATGTCATATAAGGTGAGATTTTATTTGAAATGATTGATACGTTGCATTGAATGCATTAAAATTTAAATTTTTGATAGCGAAGGTGTGTCTACATAGAGTATCTATATAGAAATTGTCGATCTAGTTGATTGCATGTCTTGATATGATGCATGAGTAGGCTGCTAAAATTCATGTTCTTTATAGGTACTTTACAAATGTATGGGAAGGAAAGTGATGTACCATATATGACTAGAGTGTTGATAGACCCATTCATTTATTACTCCTGGATTTACTAAGAAGATGAAGGTCAACCCTGAGATGTTGGATTTTGTCTTGGCCATATCTATTCCGACTGGAGAATCGATTAATAAGACTTGGTCCATAGATCGGTCATAGTAGCCATCAGAGATAGGGACGACTATGAATTGGCAGCAAAATTAGTCTTATTGGATATGCAAGGATTCGATGTAATTCTTGGCATGGACTGGTTGTCAGCTCATCATGCAATGGTCAATTGTAGGAATAAGGTTGTTATCTTTAGACTGAACATGAGGAGATCATTTCGATTCTTTGGGATGAGAGCGAAGTTTGTGCCATTTGTGTCCGCCATCAGAGCTGAGCGCTTGATCAAACATGAATGCAATGGTTATTTGGCATTTTTGAAGGAAGACAAGGAAGGGAAGAACGTTATTTCTGAGATTGCAGTTGCGTGAGAGTTTATAGATGTCTTTCCGAAAGAATTGCCAGGGTTACCTCCTGATAGAGAGGTGGAGCTCACGATCAACTTAGCACCTGGAACGGAGCTTGTTTCCAAAGCACCCTACCGAATGGCCCCTACTGAGTTGATGGAATTGAAAGAGCAGTTACAAGAGCTATTAGATAAGGGGTTTGTAAAACTGAGTGTGTCTCCTTGGGGAGCACCAGTCTTGTTTGTAAAGAAGAAAGATGGGTTGATGCGACTATGCATCGACTACCGTCAGCTAAACAAACTGACCATCAAGAATCGATATCCCTTGCCTAGAATTAATGAATTATTTGATCAGTTGCAAGGAGCGAGATATTTTTTCAAGATCGTTCTGAGATCTGGATACCATCAGCTAAGAGTCAAGGTAGAGGACATCCAAAAGACGACATTCAGGATGCAGTACGGACACTACGAGTTTTTAGTGATGCCGTTTAGTTTGATGAATGCACCGGCGTCATTTATGGACTTGATGAATCGGGTGTTTAAACCACACTTGGACACTTGGGTCGTAGTATTCATCGACGACATTTTGATATATTCAAAGTCAAAGAAGGAGCATGAAGAACATTTAAGAATCACTCTACAAACTCTACGTGAACACCAACTGTATGCCAAGCTCAGTAAGTGCGAGTTTTAACTGGAGAAAGTCAAATTTTTGAGACATGCCGTCTCAAAGGATGGTGTCATTGTGGATCTGGCTAAGATAGAGGCAATGGTACAATGGGAACAACCAAAGATGGTAACTGATATTCGTAGTTTCCTTGGTTGAGCTGGATACTATCGATGTTTTGTGGAGGGATTTTTGAAAATATTTGGACCGCTTATGAGGCTCACAAGGAAGGACGTGAGATTTGAGTGGACTGAACCGTGTGAGAAGAGTTTCCAAGAACTCAAGAACAGACTCACTTCAGCACCAGTGCTAGCGATTCCTTCAGAAAGTAGAGGGTTTGTGGTATACAGCGATGCTTCACATATTAGTTTACGCTGCGTGCTCAACCAGAACAAGAAAGTGATTGCTTATGAGGCAGCTGAAAGATCATGAGAAGAAATACCTGACACATGACCTAGAACTAGCAGCGGTCATATTTGTATTAAAAATTTGGAGACATTATTTATATGGTGAGACCTTTGAGAACTTCACCGACCATAAGAGCCTTAGGTACCTATTCACACAAAAGGAATTAAATATGAGGCAGCGAAGGTAGATGGAGTTTCTCAAGGACTATGATTGCTTTATACAATATCACCCTAGCAAGGCTAATGTAGTAGCGGATGCCTTGAACCATAACAGTTCGCCTCAGTTAGCTAGCCTTGTGATGGGGATACACAGGTGGAAATTGTTTGAAGATCTTTCATTATATGATGTAAAGATCGAGGTGCAAGCTTCAGGGGCTTTCTTAGCCAGCATTACAATGAGACCGATGATCTTTGAGCATGTTCATGAGTTACAAATGAAAGAAGATGATTCTTTGCTATTCAGGGGACTAGATCGGATTTCTCTATGAAAGAAGATGATTCTTTGCTATTCAGGGGACGCCTTTGTATTCTAGTTGATGTTGATCTGCAGCAAACTGTTTAGATGAGGCTCACAAATTTAGATATGTGATTCACCCTGGTAGTACCAAGATGTATCAAGATATGAGGAAGAGTTACTGGTGGAGAAGTCTGAAATGGGATATAGCCGAGTATGTGTCAAGGTGTTTGACATGTCAGCAGGTGAAAGTAGACCATAGACACCCTGCGAGGTTGTTGCAACCTCTACCCATACCAGAGTGGAAATGGGAATGAATCTCGATGGATTTCATTGTGGGACTGCCACAGACAACAAGGAGGTACAATGCCATTTGAGTGGTCGTTGATTGACTAACCAAGTTAGCTCACTTCTTGCCCTACAACACGATGTACACGGCAGGAAGACTTTCGGATTTGTATATGAAGGAGATTGTATGTTTGCACGGGATTCCCAGTAGTATCGTCTCTGTTCGTGACCCGTTGCATACTTCTAAATTTTGGCAGAAGTTTCAAGAAGGCATGGGTAGTCGAATGGACTTTAGTTCGATGTTCCATCCGCAGATCGATGGACAAACGGAGTGGGTAAATTAGATAATAGAAGATATGTTCAGAGCATGTATGCTTGAATTACAAGGATCATGAGATCAACATCTACCATTGATCGAATTTACATACAATAATAGCTTTCAAGCGAGCATTAGAATGGTGCCGTATGAAGCTCTATATGGAAGGCGGTGTAGATCGCCTGTCAATTGGGAAGAGACCGGTCAAAAGTTTATATTGGGTTTGAAATTACTTGAAGATAACGCCATCATTGTTCGTATGATAAGAGAGAGACTTAAATCGGCTCAGAGCAGGCAGAAGAGTTATGCCGATATCAAAAGAACGAGCGTAGACTTTGCCGTTGGCGATCATGTGTTTGTAAAAATATCACCCATGAAGGGCGTTATGTGATTTGGGAAGAGGGGAAAGCTAAGTCCCAATTACCTTGGACCCTTTAAAGTTTTGGGTCGAGTCGGTGAGGTAGCCTATCGAATTGGATTACCTCCTTTATTTGATCGGGTACATAACGTGTTCCATGTCTCCATGCTCCGAAAGTATGTAAAGGATCCTACACACGTCTTGGGAGATCAGTCGATCGAGATGCATAAAAAGACATGACTATGATAGAAGAAGCGACTCAAATTTTGGATCGAAAAGAGAAAATTTTATGCATGAAGGTTATCCCTTTAGTGCTTGTCAAGTGGGGGAATCATCCGGCCGAAGATGCGACTTGGGAGCGCGAGGTCGAAATGAAGGCGCTATACCCCCATTTGTTTGAGAAACATTAAGTGACAACTGCGATGTGTAGAGAAAATTTCAGAATTTTCTTGTAATTCATAGTATGACCACTTAAATTTGACGTGATGGGTGTAGAACTAAACTAATATGTATTAAGATATAGCGAGAAATTCGATGCATGGTTGTAGATAAGCTACTGCCTAAATTATTGATTTCGTGGATATGCATTGATGTATGAATTGGGCATACAAGTGATGTCAAAAAATTTGAAATTTCAGGTACAATTAAAAGCTGTTATCAACAGAGTGTGAAGGCATGCAAATGCAACCTAAAATTTGTTTTTGGGGAAATCGTTCGATCGAATTTCAGTTAGGTGAAATCTGTATAGTTGCCAGAAATCATTCGATCGATTTGAAAATCTTTCAAACGAAATCCTAGGCTAGTGAGATCAAAATTGACTGGAAAATAAACTTTGGGAAATCATTTGATCGGAATTAGTATTCGATCGAACGAAATTTCAGGGGCAGCATTTATTGTTCGTAAATCAATCGAACGATTTAAAATTGTTCGATCGATTTCGAAGACTATATATATGGCATGCAATTTTTTTTGCCATTCACAATCAAATTTTTTTAAAATCTGTTTTCTTTCTCTTGGGGAAGTTCTAGGGTTTGCTATTGGGTATTTGGCATCGACGATTTTTGGCATTTCCAAGCTTGAATCTTCGCAAGATCACCTCCTAACATTAAGAGGTAAATACTAACCTCTCTCAAGTCTTAGAAATTTGAAATTTGTGTTCCATACCCTAGGATTAGTAAATTGGGGCAAAATCCTTGCCCTATTTCTCAGAAATTTTGTGGTGTGTTTGCGATGACTCCTAAGACTCTCCAAACTATGGCAAGCACCGCTCCTAAGAAAACCCCGACACAAGGGGGTTCCTCATCACAACCACCACCGAAGAAACCCACCGCATAGACGGGTTCTTCATCGCGACCACCTACATAGACCCAACCACCACTGCGATGTGAACAGCCCAATGAGTGGTGGGCGGATAAGGATTTTGAGCTCGAGTGGTTCATCGCCCCGAAGACTTTTGCAAAGCGTGAGGAGACGCTTTGGGCCTTTAACTATCTTTCCATGGTAGGTTTGACCAGGATACTCCGACTGTGTAAGGAGAATTTCTACCCTCATATTATGAGGTTGTTTGACCAGAATATGGAAGTGATCACTGACCCAACTGTCCTTAGAACTGGAATCAACAATAGGCACTACGCGTTCACGTATGACGATGTGGTCGGCGCCTTGGAATGTTTTCATACTTATAACCACGAAGACATTGCATTGGCAGAGCCTTTTCCAACCTCTTTGGACTACAAATATGTAGCGGCTGAGATGACCCATGGTAGGGTAGGATCCGGTCATGCAATTAAACAAGTAGACTTGCCACGCAAGCTGTGGATGCTCGATACCATCATCCAATGCAATTTGTATCCGTTGAGGCATAAAACAGAACGGGTAGGTGAAGTCCAAATGGCGCTATTTTTGGCTTTCAGTGGTCGATGGTTAGCGCGCCATGTGTGGCTATTGAGGGAATGAAATATGCATGGAAGAAGATGCTAGAGGGTGCTGCTAAGAAACCAGTGGAGGATATGCCCTATGCTCATCTCATCTCGCTCATGGTTGAGAACTATGCTTGCGATGAGATGTACACCCTTTCAAAGAATGAACCAAAGCTGTCAGGAAATGTGCAACCATACACTATGGGTGATTAGAACTGGACGTAGGTGAAATTGATCAAGAAACCGTATGTGAAATTGATCAAGAAACCAGCAGTAGAGGCCCAAACATAGCTTGAACCACAAGCCTAAGATCAGCCACCTCATGATACTCCCATTACGGACGAGACGACTGCTAATTTTCCACTTCAGTAGCATGCTCGGCATCGTACGCAGACCCATGCTGCTACGCTGACCATTGCTGACCTCTATGCGCTCATGGAAGCAAACACACGGCAAATGGCTAAGAACAACCACCTACTCAACCACCGGTTGAACTACTATGATGCATTGCACGCCGAGGAGATGCGCTTTAACGCATGGTGGCAGCGCAAGTGTAGACGCCCAAATTTGGCCCAAGGCTCGATCGAAACACATTTTGAGGGAGGTGCACCTTCGAGCTTTTGATGGCATGTAGGGAACCCTAAGGAACCCTTCCAAAACCTTAGGAACCATCCCAAAACCTTATGAATCACCTTAGATCCCTAAGGAATCACCTTAGATCCCGTAGGAGCTTTTCAGAACCTTTAGGAACCCATCCCGACCCTTAGAACCCATTTTGAACCTAAACCTAGCTTTCCTGAGCAATGGATAAAGAGTAGTGCACCGAGACTAGCTGTCACCTTCTACTATGATCGAATCTCATACCATTGAAAAGTAAAAGTCTTCAAATTTCCAACGGGCCAAGAATTACCCCAATTGGAGCTATATATACAAAGATATCGCATTCCGAACCCGAAGGGTAGAATGGTAAATTCATGCCACACCCCTTAGGGATTTGGTGTAACTAATAGTTGCGCTAGCTATAGGTGGGTCCCCCCGTGGGCAGTCGACTTCCCAAAGCTACTGTGCATCACTGTTTTACTGTGCATATGCTTGGTGCAACTAATAGTTTTGCCAGGCATATGAACAATAACTCAGAGTTTTTGCCTCGAATTTTGTGATTGGGGTTTGAATTGTTGACCATCTTGATCTTTGGTATGTGTTTTGCTAGTTCTGTGGCACCCATTTACTATGTGCAACTCCTTAAGTGGTTTAAAGCCTCACCCTAGCATCCACCATTGAAGCACCTCTTCACATTTCTCAAGGCTCCAAAAATCCTAGGAAACCTTAAATGGCCCATTACCTAATTGCTAATCCCAATTAGCCTCTAAGCACCCTCCTAACCTCTCTTTTTCCTATAAATAGAGAGGCACCCCCCCTTGCAAATGGCTTGAAAAAATTTGCAATTAAGAGATTAAGGAATCCCTTCTCTCTCTCTCCTCTAGTACACCATTCCCATACAAATTCCATAACTCTAAAAATCCCTCTAGACCTTAGCATTTCATCCATAAGCTCTAGGTTAGAGGTGTGTTACCCCCTAGCCTTCCCTCTCTACCTCTTAGCCATCAAGCCTTAGGAGTTAGAACCTCATTTCTCATCATAGAAGCCTTTAAAAGCTTACCGAAGCAAGCTGACGAAAGGCTCCACAGCAGTGTAATAAGGGCCCGAGAGCTCCAGCTCTCCCCTTTATTCCTCTACCTTCTTGTTTATTCCTCCATCCTCCTATTTGTTTCGTTAGGCCATCGAATTTTTGGTAGGAACGGAGGGGTACAAATAGGATTTTAAGACTCATTTGGGCAAGAGGAAGCCTTTTTTTTTTTTTTCCTTTATTTTATTTTTGGCCATAACTAGAGACTGTATTAAGCAGGCTGATTGGGTGCCTAACATCTTTCCAATAGATAACCGAAGCCCCTACCCAAGAGCCTTTGGCGTAGACCGAATTCAAAGTCATATTTATGGCACTTATAAAAATAATCTAGGTTTTCTAGGACACCAAAAGCTCCGGGTGACAACTCTAAATATTTATTAGAGAGCGCATCGTCGCAACGGGATCGTCGAAAATCCCACGGTTGCACAGATGGCGACTCTGCTGGGGAGTTGCTAGTAGAGCTTCCCCTTGAACTTAGCCTCTTTATTTTTTATTTTACTAACCTTTTATTGCTATTTTTTATTTTATTTATTTTATTTTTTTACTCACCCCTCCGATTATGTCATTTTACTTAACCCTACTTTACGTCATATATGAGCCTTAGCCGATTGGCGGGCCTACTTGCGCACCGCATTCAATTTCTTTATGATTCCATCATTTTAAGCACCTTAGCCGATCGGTGGGTCTACTTGTGCATTGTCATTTAATTTCTTTACATTTTTGTCATTTAAAGTGTCTTAGCCATTTGGCGGGCCTACGTGCGCACTTACGTTTCCGCAATCATATTACAACTAGTGAACGCCGGCCCGTAGAGGCAACACAAGATCATCACCCCCGGTCTTTGAACTTAATAAAATTCCCTTAAAAAAGTAAAAAATAAAATTAAACCAACATAGGGGATTTAAAATAATTTTTGCAGGGTAGATTTTCAAAGGGTTGGGTTATTTAGGCATACATACAACCACCCGAGTCTTAGTACAACGGCAGCCCCTAGTGGTGATGATTCGGAAAAGTCCTAGCCCACCTAGTACCTAAGAAAAGTGCTTGCACTTGAGGTATATTGGGTGGGTAACCTTCTCATTCCAAGCTTAAAACTCGGAAAAAAGAGAGTGATAGTGAACCCAATTTAGCCTCTAAACCCCTAGGGTCGGTGAGAAAAGAGACGTATCATCAAATCAGTCAGTCCCTGGAAGCCTAGCTTCCACCAAAAGCAAGTTTGGAGACCCATTTTGAACTAAGGTTGTTGCTGTCATAGAAATTGGAGAACCATTTTGCTTTGGTGCAAGTATTAGTTATGCTAATGCAAAAGATCCCAAAAGTACATTGGCGCATCTATGAGTGGCGCCGGCTTTAATCTGGGACCTTTTGCTCTGGCGCCACTATTAGTTGTGCCAGGTTGGTTTTGAGCAACCTCAGTTTGAATCTATGGCCTATTTCACATCCCGGACTCCCCAATCAGTGTGTTTAGTGTCTCTGTTTAGGCCCCACAATTTTTGATACCCAATACGCCCTCGTCGGTCAAAAGAAGGTGACTTTTTTTTATCCGTTTCGGGGGATCAAGTTGTTTGTATTCATTTCCATGCCTTCAATAGATCAAGAGGTTTCCCTTTGATTCTTTCGAAGTGCTTCAAAACCGTTGCCGCGAGACCTATTTTGGGTACGAAAGCCACCCGAGAAGGGAATTTAAAAATGGCCCCGAAATTCTCATTTCTTTTCACTTACAAAAATCCAAAATATTAAAATTAAAATATTAAAAATAGAGTCTTGATTTGTGCCAACACAATGGCATCATCATACCCTTCGTCATCCCATTGGGAAAGAAGGAGGAAGCTTTACGGGCCCCACTCGAGGCACCCGTACCAAACTCGATACCGAGACATATCGTGGGCTGGAGACTCGGCTTATGCCTATTCCGACTCATCCCCACCTCATTCTCCAACCCATTCCCATACCGAAAAAGCCTTCACTTCCACCCCCTTTGCCTAATTAACCCTCACCATAATCAGCCCTTTCGGTGCCCCTATTTTCCCTCCCACCACTTCCCAAAATCCAAATTTCCTATCATTTTCCTAAACCATGCCTTCATCCATGGCCATCTCCAACCCATCTCACCTCCCTTCTACACCCGCTCAAAATCCATCCACTACCCTAACCAACATGCTCTATTTCTCATCGGCCCAACCCAATCCACCGACATCCATCTATACCACATCCAATACCCCACACATCCCTCCATTTACCCAAGTCATGCCCATCTTTTCTGAAGCCATAGCCAATTTTCCTCCCTCATTCTCCACTTTCATGCCCCATACATCTTTCCCATACATGCCAAATCCATCCACACATGCCCCGCCTCATTTCTCCAATCCACCCTATATCCCACCCCTCACCCGGGCCATGCCTAATTCTACCAGGGCCATGCCCAATTTTTCCTCCTCACTCACCCCATCCATACCCTTCCAACCATCAAATAACCCATCCCCATCCAATCCTCCTTCCATGGCCATGATGGAGGAAATGTTCCAAACATATAACAAATGGAAGGCCTCCCAACACATCCCCTCTCATCCACACCACACACCCATGGATCCATCCCATACCCTGGCAAGCCTCCATGCCTCATACCCCCATGACCCCCATGAACCCCCCATCATCCACACCACCCAAACCCCCACTACCTATATATCCCAAGGCCCAATGGCCCAAAACCCCATTCCCCACATGTCCCAAGGGCCCATGGACCAGACCCACCAAGGGCCCATGGCCTAGATCCACCAAGGGCTCATAGCCTAGACCCACCAAGGCCCACTAGGCCAGACTCATCAAGGGCCCATGGGCCATACCCATCAAGGGCCAATGGGCCATACCCACCACGGCCCATGGGGCCAGACCCATCAAGGGCCCATGGACTAGACCCATTAAGGCCCATTACCCCGACCCATCAAGGCCTATTGGGCTAAATCCATCAAGGGCCCATGGACAAAACCCATCAAGGGCCCATGGCCCAAACCCATCAATGGCCCATGGGCCAAACCTATAATGACCAAGGCTTTGTGGCCCAACCCTCCCAAGGCTTCATGGCCCAAACCCAAGCCTAGCAAAACCTTGGAACCTCACATCCATACCCTTCACAATTCCTCTAAAGTTTCACCGCTACCTCATACCCAGCTCAAACCCATGCCATACATCAATCCCAACTTACCCATATCCCTACAACCCAAAGTCTGCTTCAAACCTTCCCCCATGCTCAATGGTTTCATTAGGCCCCACTCCAAAATCAAATTTCCACTCATCCCATCATCCAACAAACTTCCCCCCACCCCCAATGGACTCACCCGACCCCCACTCATGCCATGCCTATCCAGTCCATACAACACCAGTAAGAGAATCCCTCCCTCACTGCACACTATGTCAACCAATAATATAAAGAGGACGAGATTAGGAACAGTGGAGCCTATGCTGGGGCACTAACCAACCTTAATCCTCCTCCTATCATTTTCCACTCCCTGGTAGCCTAAAGTGAAGTCCAACCAACTTTCGAGAAAGTGGCCCCCATATCCATGGAGTCAAAGAAGTTTGACAAATACAGAAGCAGTTGTTGAAAATGGGTGGTGCTGAAATCTACGCCACGGGCTTCACAGATTTGTGTCTGTTTGCTGAGGTCCCCTTACCTCCAAAATTTAAAATGTCATCCTTTGACAAGTACAATGGCACCGAAAATCCTATTGCACACCTTAAGTCCTACTGTGGGGACATGTTCCAGTATAGAGGGGATGAAAGACTACTAATAAAAGTCTTTCAGAAGAGTTTGACCAGTCTGACCTTAAGATGGTTCACATCTTTGGAACCATCTATGATTAAAACATGGAAGGACTTAACGTATTTTTTCCACGAACAATATGTCTATCACATAGACATCGAACCGCGTAAGTCTGACTTGGCCCGATTAAAGCAGAACCCAAATGAGACTTTCAGTGATTATCTGGGGCATTGGAGAGCACTGGCAGCTCAGGTTAGGAACAGAATACTTGATGATGTAAAAATTGAAATGATCTCCAAGAGTACCCTGCCAGTAATCTCAGACTTCTTGGTGTACCAGTAGCAGTCCTGCTTCGTTTATCTGGTAAGGAACACTAATCGCTGTAAGGACGCTATCAAGGAAGGTCGTCTAAACAAGAACATATCGAGTGGAGCCAGTGGGGTTAGGAGATTTTCATAATAGATGAACGATAAGAGAGCCGGGGCCAACGTCCAGAATGTTGCCAATACCAGGCCCAATAATAATATAACCCCATTCAAATTTCAAGCAGCACAGCCAGCACCAGTCAGAACTGAGCAGATGCATAGAGCAGGGAATGGGCAAGGAATGTAGATGACTCTGGAGTAGAGGAGAGCCCACAATGATGGAGTGTTTACACCCCTGGGGCAATCATTAATTGTACTTTTACCTTTACTAATAGAAAAGGGATTAGTAACTATTAGTCAACCGCAACCTCCTCCTCAGCCGATCCCTAAGAATTATGACCCTAATACTCACTACAACTTTCATCAGGGTCCGGGTCACCCGACTGATCGCTGCTTCCCATTGAAGCACGTGATCTAAGATTTGATCGATGCAAGAAAAATCATTCCATTGACATCTTCTCAAGTGAACCAGCATGTAAATATCCACTAGGTGCCATTATCCCCACATCCTATCGAAGGAGGAGGTCCCAGACCCACAATCAGAATGATAAAATGTGAGGAGGAGTTCGAGTTTGACCCATCAGACTACATCAGTGATCGGGAGAGCTATATAGCACCATTACTGAGAAACTGTGAAGAAAGGAATATTGGGGTGATTGAACCCCTAACTTGTCAGATTATTATCCAAGCCCAGCGCCACGAGTTAAGCCCTTAGATCTTAGGGCCTATTTTCCATCACCCACTCCTATCAATTATGTGCATATAAATGCATATCAACCACATACCACCACCCCCGTAAATTACCCGATAGCCCATCATGCCCTCAACCCTCCGCTAGCACCTATCAACTACCAATGGCCTACCCTATCCCTTTTTCCCCGACACCACCACTCACCAGCTTCACTACCCCCGTCTGGCCCAATTTTGCCACCCAACCAGCTATCACCGAAGTAAACCAAGTGTTACCCACACCTCTGGAGCCCACAGTGCAAGAGCATCTGATACTAGTGGTCATGCCATTTCAGATTATGGGACCAACCTATAATTCACATTAGGTCCCTCTGAGTTATGAGCAAACATATATCAACATTGGCAGCAACAAAGAAGGGGCAATGGATTTTATGACTCGATTCAAGAAGATTTTGAAGCAGCCCGAAGCACCAACAGCAGCAGCACAGACCCAGCCGGAGGGAAAGAAGGACAGCCCAGGGAATCCTTTTGAGAAAATGAGTTGAGAAAACATACTGGAGACCCGGCTACGAAGGATGTCAGCTCACATCACTGTGTGGGATCTATTAATGATGTCCCCACTCCATTTTCAAGCATTAATGGGGGCGTTAAAGAATGAGCATGTGTCACTTCAAGTTAGTCTGGATGAAGTCGGGTAGATAATTGGTCAAGTGATGGCCCCGAATGCTATTTCATTTTCGGATGCTGATTTATCGGAGGAAGGAGGTAGTCACTCAAAGTCTTTGAATATAATTGTTGAGTTTGGAAATATGGTAATCCCCTTGGTTTTAATCGATAATGGGTCTGCATTGAACATATGCCCACTGAGAACCGCCACAAAGATCGGGGTAGATCCATGCATGTTGAGACCCACGAGAACCAGTGCCCGATGTTTTGACAATACCAGAAGAGAGATAATGGGAGAAGTTGACCTTGAGCTGTTGATTGGGCCAATGACCTTCTCCATATTATTTCAGGTGATGGACATTAGATCCTCATTTAATCAATTACTGGGGTGCCCCTGGTTGTATGAGATCGGAGCAATACCTTCAACGCTGCACCAAAAGTTCAAGTTTGCATCTGGGCATAAGATTATCACCATTATTGGTGAAGGGCACAGTGAGAAAGAAAAGGCCACCAACAGTGTTAAAAAACCTAATGTGCTAGATGTGCCACACACCGCAGAGGATGTCGACCTGCACAGTTTCGAATATGAGGTGTCGACGATACTCCCGGAGCCCATCGATAGCATCATTCTAAGAACTGGAGGTGGAATGGTAGTAGCGTTGGCCATGCTCCAAAAGTGGCGCTATAAAAAAGGAAGAGGGCTAAGGCCCAGATTGCAAGGTAGAAAAGAGCCCATCACAGTAAAGGGCGGTCAAAAAGTTAAGTTTGGGCTATATTACAAGCTCATGGAAGAAGAGGTGTGGGTGGATAAGGAGAAAGCCTGTGCAATGACAATTGTAAAAGCTAGGGTCATCCAAATAGAGGAGAAACCCCGTCCTAGGCCTCACATCAGAAGTTCTTTCGTAAGCGCTGGGGTTGTAAAAATTGACCGGAATGGGGTAACTCGATTAACCCCACACAAGCCTACAGCACCAATTCACCCCACCAATCCCCACATTTCCCTTCCCAGCCTCGAGATAGACTTGGCCGCGTTATCCCTCTTTGAGGAGCGATGGCCTGTACCTGAACCAACTCCCCCTGTGGTGAATCACCACAAAATTGTGTTAACATTTGAATTTATCATCTTAGATGAAATGGGGATCAACATGATGGAGGCTGACTCTGAAGAGTCGTATCAATTAGCACCCTCCATCCAAACAGGTAAAGGAGCAGCCTCTCAGGTACGTAACTGGGCATCTTTGTCCTAAACCCTGGAAGCGTGGAGTGGCCTAACATTTGGCACTTGTTTCCCAAAAAAAAACAACCTATACAAAGTGAGATAAGCCCTTGGCAGGCAATACCTTGTATATACATAGACTCGTGCTGCCAAGGGTCTGTTTTTGAAGAAAATAAAACTTTTAAAAACATTGAAAAGTTACAAACTCCAAAAATATTGTCATTTAAATTTCTAAATAAAATCCCACAAAAGATGCCTTAATCGAAGAACCCGTCCCACGTAAAATCAACCCCTTTCCTATAGAAATACAAGAAGAGGTAGGAGTTACAAGTCTGGACGAGGATGTCCCATTGGAGGAGCTCCCCAATGAGCTCCTCGATCGGTTTACCGAATTTGAGCATGGCCCTACCCACATTGTCAAAGAAATTGAGGACGTTAATCTGGGGACTAAGGAGATTCCTTGAATTACGAAAATCGAAACATCGCTACCTCTCAAAGAAAGAAAAAGCATGATCGACTTCCTTAGGTCATTCCAAGACATTTTTGCCTGGTCGTACGAGGGCATGCCTGGTCTGAACACTGATTTGGTCGAGCATGAGTTTCCTCTCTACCCTGATATGAAGCCGATTAAGCAGAAGCTGAGACGACTCTGACCCGAGTGGATGTTGAAAGTCAAAAACAAGGTCATCAAGCAGTATGATGTAGGGTTTCTCATGGTATCTAAGTACCCGCAGTGGCTAGCAAATATTGTGCCTGTACCAAAGAAGGATGGACAAGTCTGCATGTGCATTGATTTTAGAAACTTGAACAAGGCAAGCCCGAAAGACGATTTCCCATTGCCACACATCGACATCTTGGTCGATAACACTGCTAAACATGGGATGCTTTCTTTTATGGATGGATTCTCAGGATACAATCAGATTAAGATGGCAGAGGTAGATTGAGAGAAGACGACATTTATCACTCCTTGGGGAACCTTTTACTGCAAAGTCATGCCGTTTGGGCTGAAGAATGCCGGTGCAACATACCAGAGAGCTATGATTGTGCTATTTCATGACATGATGCATCGAGAAATTGAAGTATATGTCAATGATATGATAGCCAAGTCACCAGAGTGAAGCGATCACTTAGTAAACCTCTAAAAGCTGTTTGAGAGGTTGAGAAAGTACAGGTTATGTCTGAATCCATAGAAATGCACATTCGGTGCTATGTCCAGGAAATTGTTGGGATTCATCGTTAACAAGAGAGGGATCGAGGTTGACCTAGTCAAAGTTAAAGCCATCACCAAAATGCCGCCACCATCTATCGAGAAAGAGGTTAGGGGGTTCTTGGGCAGAATACAATATATCAGTCGGTTCATTATACAGCTAACTCCAATTTGCACATCGATCTTCAAGCTGCGAAGGAAGAATTAGCCCGTTGAATGGAATGATGATTATCAGGCAACATTTGATAAAATCAAAAGCTACCGCTTTAACCCACCTATTTTAGTAGTGCCACCTGAGCCGGGGAGACCACTCTTGATGTATCTCTTCACGACGAAAGTTTTGATGGGATGTGTCTTAGGACAGCATGACAAAATAGGAAGAAGAGAGCAGGCCATATACTATCTGAGTAAGAAGTTTACTAATTATAAGACGCACTATTCTCATTTGGAGAAAGCATGTCTGGCACTTGTATGAGCTACTCAGAGGCTTTGCCATTATTTGCTATCCCAAGCCATTACACTTTTGGTCCGAATGGACCCGTTGAAATACCGGTTTAAGAAGTCAGCTCTTACTAGATGAATCGCACGATGATAACTTGTATTGTCTGAGTTTGACATTACGTATGTCACTCAGAAGTGGATCAAGGGGTAGGCACTCGCCGATCATCTTGCCGACAATCTTTTGCCAGATTATGAACCCATGAGAAGTGAGTTCCCCAATGAGGGCATCTTATTTATGACGGAAGACGATATAGAAGAAGCAAAAGAATCATGGGTAATACACTTCGACAGAGCAACAAATGCCGAGGGTCAGGGAGTTGGCACCATTCTGATTTTTCTGAAAGGATCACATATACTAGTCTCTATCAAGCTCAACTTCCCTTGCACTAACATGGCCGAGTACGAAGCTTGTGTCGCTGGTTTGCAGGCGGCTCTCAATCGAAACGTAACTCACCTCTGAGTATTTGGTGATTCCCAGTTGATCATATGCCAGACGAATAGAGATTGGAAGATAAAAGACGAGAAACTGATCCCCTACCATGAGCACCTCGAGGATCTGATAGCTTGCTTCCAAGACGTGACATTCTCATATATCCCCTGAATAAGGAATTACTTCGCTGACGCACTAGCAACGTTGGCATCAATGATAGAAATCTCGTATGGTGCTGAGATGAAGCCGATCATGATCGAGTAAAGGAATGAGCCCGCCTTCTGCCTCCAAATTGAGGAACCTACAAAGCCTGATGATGAGCCACCTTAGTTCTTAGATATCAAGAATTTTCTCGAGACACTTTCCCTGAGGGTACGTCTAAGACGGAGCGACAAACCATTCAACGTTTAGAGACAGGCTATGTCATTTGTGGGGAATGCCTTTACAAATGCTCCTATAATAAAATCTTGCTCAAGTGCCTTACAAAAAGTGAAGCAATCAATATCATGAAAGATATCCACGAGGGAGTATGTGGTGCCCACGTCAGCAGCCACATACTCACTAAGAAAATTCTACGACATGGATACTTTTGGACCACCATGGAGTCGGATTGCTGCAAACATGTTTAGAAATGCTACAAGTGTCAGGAACACTCCAGTCTGATACACGCTCCTGCCAATGATCTACACTACATGACTACTCCTTGGCCATTTGGTACTTGGGGCCTTGACATCGTCAAAATGATTAATCTGAAAGCATCAAACGGACATCAGTTAATCCTCGTCGCCATTGAATACTTTACCAAGTGGGTAGAAGTGACGTCATATGCCAACATCATGGCCAGTCACGTCGAGAAGTTTCTCGAAAATAATATTATGTGCAGATTTGGAGTACCCAAGGATATTATCATGGATAATGGCACAAACTTTGTGAATAAGCGCATCCGAGTTTTCTATGAGTAATACAAGATCAAGCACCATCGCTCATCCCCTTATCAGCCTTAAACTAATGGAGCCGTAGAAGCTACGAACAAGGCGATCATCCTCATTCTAGAGAAGATGGTCGTCACTTACTGAGATTGGAGTAAAATGCTACTATTTGCTTTATGGGCCTACAGAACATCAATCCGTACCGCTATAGGGGCAACACCATTCTCCCTTGTGTATGGAACCAAGGTCATCCTACCGATAGAGGTTGAAGTACCCTTGCTCTGAATCCTCATGGAATCAGGCTTATCAGAAGCAGAGAGAGATCTCACTTTGAACAATTAAATCTACTGGATGAGAAGAGACTCCTAGCCTTGTGTCATACTCAAGTTTATCAGGGGTGAATCACACGCGCTTATAATAAACTTGTCCGCGGTTGAGATCTAAAGGTAGGAGACACTGTGCTGAAGAAGATCTTCCCATCCCTCCATGCCGATCCAAGAGGGAAGTTCAAGTCGAATTGGGAAGGACCTTATGTCATCTGAGAAGTGCTGTCGGGATGCGCCATCCTCCTCGCCATAATGGACGGAGATCATCTTCCTGAGCCCATCAATGTTGGATACGTCCGACGGTTCTACTCTTAGTCTATCGTGATAAGGTAAGTATTGGTGAAACCGATACCTGACTATTTAAGAGCCACCCAAAAGAGGCCATCATTCCAAGCATAGTAGCTAAAAAGCATCCTTGAAAATGATGATATCCTTTGCTACCCCATTTGACTCTGGGCCTTTCTTTCAATAAATCCCTTCCCCAAAAAAAAAATGTGTGTACATATACAAAAAACGGGGAAGTAAAGTTACCATCAAAATCTAAAAAAATTGAAAAAGCAAAACCTTAAAAAGAGATTGCCTAAAATAAGATAAAGGAAAAAGAAAAAAAAAAGAAGAATCATGGGGCTTGTACAGTAAAATCCCCCAAGGAAGAGAGTATGTTGTGAAAAACTGAAGCCATATCAAGGAAATCTTGTTAGCCCAGCACACCTTCAAATCCTAACCTAACCCATGGCCAAGCTACACCTTGAAGAAAGCCCTCCTTTTAGGTTCACAAGCAGTCATAATATCTATTAAATCAACACGAGCCGAGTTGAGAGGCGACACCAAAACCCCATCCAGCCGGCTATGACAGAATAAACGTCTATTGCATGGTTTTTGAGAAAAAAATGATGAAAGAAGTAGAGAGAAAAAATAAAAATAAAAATACAAGCTCAAAGTAAGATGAACGTAGTGAAAACTCGAAAGGGTACTACGGGTAAAAATAGTGAGTTTGTGCGAACCAGGTGAAAACTCGAAAGGGTGCTTGGGGTACGAAAGCTAAGCCCATGGATGTGGTGAAAACCCGAGAGGGCGCCACGGGTAAAAAGAGGGCAAAAATGGGCACAACGAACCCACCTTGGGCATTGTGAGTAAAAGGATTGAAGAATTAAAACGAATAGTCAAAAAAGAAAGGTTTGAATTGATTGATAAAATTAATGTTTGAGAGGCCCTTTTGGTTGCTCTCCCTGATCCCCTTCTTCCGGCTGGGCCACTTATGATAGTTTAAATCGGGCCCCGACCAGAATTGTCTTTGTGAAACTATGTTGTCAAACGTATGACCCAAGGTAAGGAGAAAGGCTTGAATCGATCCAAAGGGATTGACATTCGAGTATTGGTCAAGATGATGAAACTCACCCAGACCCGACCACTTAAAAGGGGGTTCGACCATGCTAAAAGAGGGACCCGAGGTCTCACCCGGTGATCAAGGAACCACGCCCAAAAAAAAACACACACAAAATTAAAAAAAAATAAAAAGAAAAGTCTTCGTAAATATAATAGATTTTCCTTTCCCATTTACAACTGTACTGCTTACACCACATCCCTAAAAGTAGTCGGTGTGATGTTTAACTTTCTTTCTTTCTTTTTATAAAAGCAAAAAAAACAAAAACATAAAGAAAAATATGTATACCAAAAAGTGTGTATCTGTAAAGGGGTTTCTTACGCCCCTTTTCTATGTATCTGATCTGTGTAAAAAGTTATATGTGCAGGAAGGAATAAACGGCCCATCTCGCTCTTCAAGGCACTAATCTTAGCGTGAAAACTATCCTCCTGAACATTTCGCTCGGTCAACCAATGACCATGCAGGATCTTGTACCTCTTCCGAGAAGCATCAGTGGCTCCAAGGGCAACACTCAAAGATCCTTTCAGACGAAGGACCTCACTCTCTACTATCCCTGCTCTAACTTTCTCTTGTGCTAAAATCTCATGCAGGACCCTCGTCTCAACGGTCAAGAACTCAATACGAGCTCAGAGTGCTGTCTCCTTCTTCGGCCAGGGACCTCCCACATCAACACTCTCTGGCTGATCCAGATGATCAGCAGCAGGCTGCTCAGCCAATAGCCAAGCCTCGTACTCAGGGAAAGACTGAACTGAATCTCCTTGCTCCATATCACACATCAGCATTGACTAACGTGTCTCCCAAAGAGCAGCAATTCGATCCACGTCCCTAGAGGACCCCTTAGAAAAGATCAAGTCACATAGAGGGGGTTTTACCTCGCAAGGCACTAGCTGAGAGCAGTCGAACTAACACACCACCCAAAATGGGAAAAATAGAAGGTGCTGCTAGTCAATCCTAGGAGGGTGATGCCCTCAGGATCTCTGGAATGAACTATTGGGAAGGTCCGATCCAACCAAGGAAGCCTCCATATCAGCTCGTCGTCGATCAACTAAAGCTTCAAAGTTGACTAATCGCCCCGCAAAAGCAAGTGACGCCTACCCCAAAAGCATCGAGCTGCCTCACCTCGAGCAATGTAAAAGCATGGCATGAGTCCTAAGATAGTGAAATGCTCACCCAACCAGACCTGAAGCAACAAAGGACATCCCCTGAGGCTCTCCACCTTGCCCAGAGAAAATGCATCAAGGCATCGATATAATTCGGCAAGGACCAAGTGCATCATTGATTGGCCCTCTACCAACTCGATCAAAACGTCACAAAGTGCCAGAGAGAAGCTCTCTCCCCCTGTAAAGGAAAGAACTTTCGAAAGAAGACTGAGAGCAAAGGCTTTCACGTTGAAGATATTCCTAACCGGCAATTTTTGAAGACTTTTATCTCCAAAAACTTCTTTGAGGAATTTGATCGAACACCTTGTGGGCCCCCCAACGAAACTTTTCTCGTACTCAAATTTCTTCAAACCAAGGGTAAGTGAACGGATTTGAAGTAGCCTGACTTGTGCATGACTCTTGCGAGGCCCCTGTAAAGCTTCAAGCCGGACAAGTTGGATAACTCCTCAAGAGTGGGAGTTAGCTCTTGCTTCCCAAAATGGAACACATGAGCATTTGTATCCCAAAAAGAGGCTACCGCATGAAGTAGGTCCCACTGTGGAGGAACCTCAAGAAAGAGGGGAAGACTTGATAGTTCGAGCCACTCAAGTTCGACGAGGTCACTCTCATTCACGCTCCCATGCCAACTTTTGAGAAAATTGAGCCCCAAGCCCAAAGAAAGGGGTAAATTGGTTCCAAGCCCTCCATGTAAGGGAGGATTGGAAAGCAGGTCCATAGACGTACAAAGATCATTTAAGAATAAAAAATTCAATATATGTTGATTGACCCGTCCTTAGGAAAGCAAGGAGAGAAAAAATCAATAAAAAAGGCCAAGTAAAAAAGAAAGGAAGAATTTGGACTGTCTCGGGCATATAAGGCCCCATAGCTCCCCAGGCCAAAACTGGCACCACTATTAGTTGCGCTAGTGCAAATTGCCCCCAGTTTAAGCCTGGCGCAACTAATAGTTGTGCCAACGCAAATCCCCCCCCTCCATGCCATTTTTCTAAGTTTTTTTGGGGATTTTTGTTGGCCTTTGTTGGCCCACTTTGCCAATTAGCATGTTCACCTATTTTATGCTTCAAAGAAATAATCACAAACATAAAAGGCGCTTAACACTAAAAAGATTTGACCTTTTGTGCAGGAGAAACCCGCACCAAGGCATGTGACCTGGAGGGCCACTTTTATGAGCAATTGTTAAAACCATTCTGCAAACAGTCAGATACATGCAAGGGAGAGACAACATATAAAGAAAACCACTAAGCATATCCAAACAGAAAATCATCCAAAAGTGCGACAAATATCTATTACAAACTTTCCAATAAAATTATCCCAAAATGTTTAAAATTGATCAAAATGCAGAAACATAGGGCCTAATCCTTGTTGGCGCCCTTTGACTTCTTCCGCCGATGAGAGGAGCTCTGAAAGGTTCGAATATCTCCCACTCGAGACCACGCCTACGAAATCCTGTTGAGCAAAGATCGCGACTGCATGGCACGTGTGCACTGTAAGTCAAAATCAAAGATCTGGATTAATTGAAGAACCAAAGATAGTGAACAGAGAAAAAGCAGAGTAGCAGAATAGTAACCGCCTCCACTTCCCGGAGCTCTGCGATGTTATGGTGATACGTCGCGTACTCCATAGCCGAGTCAAAGTTCTTCATTCAGAGGAATAGGAGTTCAGTTACCGGGGCAATTACAAGACACATGCATTTACAAAAGAAACCAAGACAAAGGAAGAATAGTCGTTAGAGGGCTTGCCCATAGAATCACCTTAGGAGGAGGGACCCGGGCCGCCTCAACAGAGATGCGCGCCTGCTCATCCACATTAGCACACAAGTCTGAGAGAAAGCTATCGTCAAGGCATCAAAAAGTCCCATAGCCCATAAGTGGACAACCACCAAGGGCCCCCGCATGAGAGGTACCCGACGGGCCAGCTCCTGAAGAACCCTCACTCAAGGGACACGCACATGAAGGGCCAGCACCTAAAGGACCTGCCCCAGAAGTATCAGGGGTACCCGCCGCAGCCCCGCCTTCATTATCCGAGTCATCCCCTTGAGCAAACTGTGAACAAAATAGAAATATACTTAGTAGGAACAAAGGCCGAATTAAAACAGAAAGGGGACTAATCTAAAAAAGGGAAAGGAGAATCACTTGAGCATGTGGTCTGTCGAAATCAAGGAAGGTGGTACTAGGGACAAAGCGCAACAGGATGAACCGATACGGCAGGCACTTGTACCATATATGATAATCCTCGGGCACGAGAAGGGCATTGATAGGGAACCCATTATGGAGGAAGGCCGCAGTGAGCTCCTCAATGCTACCAGCGGGATCTAAAACATCTATGGGCGGGTCCATGGGTATGGCATGATAGCCCTAGTACTGGTGCACCACCTGCTCCCCTAGATAGTAGGCCCTAGCCCATGCCCCATAGAAGAAAACAACACGGCAGTTGTTGAATAGGCATGATGGACCTATGGCTACCCTGTCCCAGAAAATGGTGGTGAGGTACGGGTCGTGGAGGATCTGTCCAAGTCAAGAGGTGGCCAATCAATCAGACATGTAGCATAATAAATCAGGGAGAATTTTCGAACTTGAATAAATAAAATTGAAAAGGGCATTACCTGCTCAGGGACCATCAGGTCGAGTTGGGACCTTAGGCCCATCTCTAAGTGCTTTATGCCCATGTCGCGGTGCCTGGCTTGGTTCCTGTTGCTGAGGAGGGGATAGGTATATGCATCTAAGTGGAGAAGCGGGCGCCCAAGATGAAAGTGATGGTACCCCCATACCTGAGAGGAGCAGTGCACCAAAAGAACATATCAGTAGCGTAAAAGATCATTCAAGTAAAACTGACGAAAGCAAAAGAGTTAGGGATTACCTCCAATGCCGCCTAAAAGCCGACAATAAATTTGGCCTCCCCGATGGATCCTCGGGCCACGCCATACATCAACCACGTGTATCCGACCTCGCCCCTGTCGCACCTATGGATGTCGAGCCAGCTGTCCATAATGCTCAACAATGCCAAGCTGACTCGATCGTCGCTTGCGTTCGTAAAGAGGGTCTTGCCCAAAAGAAGCAAGACAGTGATACGGGCTAGGATGATCACCCGCTTGGGCGTAATGTAAATCTCCCTATCTGGCTGGCCCAGATCTACCAACTCATTGGCCGTATAGAGCCTAGATAACCAGGTCATCTTGACCTCGGTGCCATACAGCTACCCACGAGGGGGATAGTCCCCTATCAATCTCACAATGTCCTCTCTGCTGAACATAGTGAGACTGGCTATTGGTATGCCCCCCACCCTGATGTCAGTAATCATCGCCGAATCTACGGGCGTCAGCGCCATCTCAGCATAGGGCATGTGGAAGGTCATAGTCTCAGGGCGGAACCACTCTATCAATGCCTTCAGGTACGCAGCATCAGCCCTCATAGGGGGGCAAGACAGGAACTCCCCAAAGCCCACCTGCCCCAGCAAAAACTTCACCACAGCGGGAACATAGCAGTAGAAATCATGAAAACCCAACCACCCCCCACGGAATACAATAGGGGTCAGGTCCTGCGTAAAAAAAAAGAAGAAAAATGCATCAGATCTTGGAAATAAAGAAAAGCTGCAAAAAGAAAGGAAGAACTGAACCTATCTTTTACCTTGCCCGCTATGTCGAAATTTGAGATGTGAATATACTGTTGGTGGAGAAGGCCAACTCGGGTGGCCTCACCCTGCATCTAGAGCCAGAGACCTGCCCTGTGATCTACCGTAAAAAATTGCTCCCCCCGCAGGCCATAAACTACCTCTTGGCCCTCCTCAGGCACATATTCTTCATCGTCGAGCATTTTGGGGCAACAGGAAACAATTGCTTCAGAGCAGATCAGTGATAAAGAACTATTTTTATGCTACACGCCAAGGGAAGGTAAGTATGCTCACCCTCTTTATGTTCATTTTCATAAAATAAAGATACACGCATACACAAGCAAAAAAAATCCTTTTAGATTGAAAATGTAAAAAAATCCCGCCTTTTTTTACTTCAAAAGTAAATAAAAATAAGACAAATGTCCCTTTTACTATGTTTAAAAATAAAGCAAGATAAACAAAAAAAAAAAAAAAAAAAACATCATCATTTCTTTATGCTTCAAAAATCAAAACCAAAGAAAAAGTCCTTTTATGATTAGGAAAGCAAAAACAAAGAATCCTTGCTTTATGTTCCTAAAAATTAAAAAAAACCAAAAAAAAAGAAGAGAAACCTCATCTTTTTAGGTCCTTCTTTAAACAAAAACAAAAAAGAATCACTTCTTATGCCCCTAAAATCAAAACCCAAAAATCCCTTTCTTTTATGCTTGTAAAAATCAAAAATAAAAAAAGAAGAGCCTTTCTTTTATAAAAAAAAAAACAACAAACACAGAAAAAACCCTAAGTTTATGCCCATAGAATAAAAAAAAAACCAACACAAAAATAATAAAAATGCCTTAGTTTTCAAAACGAATAAAATCTCTTGTTTTCTTAATTTCAAGAGAAGTCAAAAATCATTTTGCTTAATTAAATTTCAAACAATAAACAAAAAATTCCTTTCTTTCAAATTTAGTGTTCAAAAAATAAAAGACCAAAAATCCAATACTTCATATGCAAAATAAAAACAAAAAACAAACAAAAAACAAACAAAAAACAACAAAAATAAAGTTTATTCTATATACACAAATAAAAATAACAAAAAATATATACATTAGGCACCAATAAATTCCATAAAATAACAAAAATAGGCACCATTTATGAAAAATTGCCAACATATCATCAATAAACAAGCATACAATGAAGATAAACCATTATTCATCAAAGAATGCAAGATCATAGCAATATTTACAAGAAAAAAGTAAGAAAAATAAAGAAAGATGGGTTTTTAATGGTTACCTTGTGAAGAAGAAGGGGTCTCTGATCTAGCGTGATTCAGATGATCAAATGGCACGAGTGAATGTTGGCAATGGGGCACTCGTAGAAGCAATGTAAAGGAACCCTAAGGAGGCCGATTTTCGGTTTTGAAGAGAGGGAGAATTTTGTTTTTCGAAAATATGCCCTGCTGCCTGAACTCGGGCTGTTTAAATTGGCTCCCCAGTCGGGCTTGGCGCAACTAATAGTTGCGCTGGCAATTTTGGGGCCTCTTTTGGCTTGGCGCAACTAATAGTTGCACCAGCCACTCACGGGCCGGGTCTTTGGGCCTGGTGCGGGTCAGATACATAATCCGGTATCCCCTCTCTTTGTTTTGTTTCCCACGGCAGATGCACGCGCCCCCAAACGGTGTGACGATCCTTATTCGACTTACCCGGGAAGTCATGCTAAGAATAAAATGAACCAAGAGCAATAGGTGTCCCGATCCTACATAGAAAAATATGAAAAAGTCCAAAAAATGATAAAAAAAAATTCCCACAGAAAAAACAAAAAATAATAGAATAACTCACATAAAATGATAGAATAATTCACATAAAATAATAGTTCTAAAAAACCAGAAAAATCCCATAAAATAATAGCTTTAAAAAAATCAAAAAATCCCATAAAATAAAAACTTGAAACTCTAAAAATCAACAAAAATGATAAAGAAAATCCCAAAAATAATTCGTATAAAATAATAGAAGTAATAAGTAATAAAATCGCATGAAATGATAACTTAAAAAAAAAAAAAAAATCATCAAAAAATCACATAAAAGGATAAACTCAAAAATCTAAAAATCACATAAAATGATAAAAATAAAAAATGTCAAAAATTCCCCACATAAAATAACAAAGATATATGTTTTGAAAAGACAACATACACTCCCAAAAAGCATTGTGACATCCATTCACCCAATTTTGGCCGGATTTATTCTGTGTCATTTGAGGTTGGATACTCTGGGTCATGATGATCCAGGGCATGTTGGAAAAATAGCTCACACTCTCAAAAAGCATTGTGATCTCTGTTCATTCCGTTCTCTCCGCTCGAGTAGTCATGCTAAATAAACTTTGGGATCAGTGAATTCGCCCAAAGACCTCGAACTCTGCTTCAAGCAGGGACACCCACGACCAGTCAAATGAGGCGAACTATGCCTCATACGATTGGACGCACACACGTGTTCCAATGAGGTTAAATGTCAATATTTTATCGACAATGCAGCTGTGCTATATCAATATCCTAAGTTTAGAGGAGCGCCTTGGATTTTTGGATCCTACTTCAAAGTAGGAGCAACAATGTCAATCCCGGTCAAACAGTCAATGTTTCAACCGAGTCGACTCTACTGCTAAATCTTTGCGATGAGCGCTCAGTTGGCAGATTCATATGAATGTGAGTGTCTAACTTGAGATTCATTACGAGCTACTTCAGAGGTGTGAACTCTTGGTCTGTGCTGTCCGGGCGTGCGCCCTACGGGGTTTGAGATTCGGGTAACTCCGTTATGAAAAAGGTCAATCGTTGGTTGAAACCAACCTATTGAAAATGAAACTACAAGTCAATCAAATTATATGTAAACATACATGCAGAAGGGTTCATTCCCCTTATTTCTGCAAGCTTAAAACTTGTATTGGCACGGTATCCCTGTAGAGTATACGTCCTGTGTCTGGGTATCCGTAGGATGGCCGTTTGTTCTCATAAATTGTATGATCTGGGTCGAGACTTCCATCGCCTTTGTTGCTTATCGCCCCTAATGGGTGCATATTTATGCATAGTTAATTTATTTGTAAGATCATTATCAGTAGAAACCAAGATTGGATGTCTCCTTTGGTGAGCACCCAATTTTTAGCTAGATTGGTTTTGTGTCATTTGAGGTTGGATACTCTGGGGTTGATCGAGGCACGCTGGAAAAATAGCACACACTCCCAAAAAGCGTTGTGACCTCAATTCGTTCCATTCGGGTAGTCATGCTAAATAAACTTTGAGATCAATGGGTTCACCCAAAGACCTAGAACCTGCTTCAAGCAGGGGCACCCGTGACTAGTCAGATGAGGCGGTTAATGCCTCATATGATTGGACACAAACTGTAGAGCCTTGCGTACTTGTGTTGCGCCTATCTTTGAATGTGGGTCGATCACCCTCCTTACTTATGAAATTGTTGTACTCAGAATGAATCTTGAACATCAAACTCCTTCAGAACATCTCGAGAAGTGATCATTTTTCTCAGCTATTGGGCTTTCGCAACTCATTTTTCACCTCGATTGTGCCCAGCAATGTCGCTAAGTGCTTGGGGATCGATTACCTTGAGAAACAACCATTTTTCCTGACCTACAGGGTTTTCATTTTCTTACTATGTTACTCATCTGATGTTTGAAGTTTGTCCTGAATGCAGTGAACCCGTCAGTAATGCCTTGGGCCTCTTCGGATGTCTCTTTTCTTTGGCATTCGATCATTGGTGATCAGATACCAAAGAGGGGCATCTGTAGACACCCAAATTTGGTCCAAGGCTGGATCGAAACACATTTTGAGGAAGGCACGCCTTTGAGCTTTTGATGGCATGTATGGAACCTTAGGAACCTTTCAAAATCTTAATAGTCATCCCAAACCCTTAGGAATCACCCTAGCTCCCTTAGGAACCTTTCAGAACCTTTAGGAACCCATCCCAACCCTTAGAACCCATTTCAAACCTAAACCTAGCTTTCTCGAGCAATGGATAAAGAGTGGTGCATTGGGACTAGCTGTGACCTTCTACTATGATCAGATATCATACCATTTAAAAGTAGAAGTCTTCAGCTTTCTAATGGGCTAAGAATCACCCCAATCGGAGTTATATACGCAAAGATATCACATTTCGAACTTGAAGGGCAGAATGGTAAATTCATGTGACCCCCTTAGGGATTTGGTGCAACTAATAGTTGCACCAAGCCGTTTCTCTCCAAAAATGCCTTGGAGAAACTAATAGTTACGCCAGCTATAGGTGGGTCCCCACGCTGGCAGTCGACCTCCCAAATCTACTGTGCATCACTATTTTATTGTGCATATGCTTGACGTAACTAATAGTTGCGCCAGGCATATGAATAGTAACTCAGGGTTTTTGCCTTGAATTTCATGATTGGGGTTTGACTTGTTGACCATCTTGACCTTTGGGGTGTGTTTTGCTAGTTTTGTTGCACCCATTTACTATCTATGTGCAAACTCCTTAAGTGATTTAAAGGCTCACCCTATCATCCACCATTGGAGCACCTCTTCACATTTTTTAAGGCTCTAAAAACTCGAGGAAACCTTAGATGGCCCATTACCTAATTGCTAATCCCAATTAGCCTTTAAGCACCCTCCTAACCTCTCTTTTTCCTATAAATAGAGAGGCACCCTCCTAACCTCTCTTTTTCCTATAAATAGAGAGGCACCCCCACTTGCAAATGGCTTGAAAAAATTTATAATTAAGAGATTAAGGAATCCCTTCTCTCTCTGTCACTCCTCTAGTGCACCATTCCCATACAAATTCTAGAACTCTAAAAATCCCTTTAGACCTTAGCATTTCATCCATAAGCTCTAGGTTAGAGGTGTATTACCCCCTAGCCTTCCCTCTCTACCTCTTAGCCATCAAGCCTTAGGAGTTAGAACCGCATTTCTCATCATACAAGCCTTCAAAAGCTCACCGAAGCAAGCCAATGCAAGGCTCCACAATGGTGCAATAAGGGCCCGAGAGCTCCGACTCTCCCCTCTATTCCTCTACCTGCTCAGTTATTCCTCCATATTCCCATTTGTTCCGTTACACCGTCGAATTTTTGGTAGGAATTGAGGGGCACAAATAAGATTTTAAGACCCATTTGGGCAAGAGGAAGCCTTTTCTCTTTTTTTTTTTTACTTTATTTTATTTTTGGCCATAAGTAGAGACCGCGTTAAGTGGGTTGATTGGGTGCCTAACATCTTCCCAATCGATAACCGAAGCCCCTACCCAAGAGCCTTTGGTGTAGACTGGATTCAAAGTCATATTTGTGGGACTTTGGTGCTTATAAAAATAATCTAGGTTTTCCAGGACACAAAAAGCTTCAGGTGGAGACTCTAAATACTTATTAGAGAGCGCATCATCGCGACGGGATCATCGAAAATCCCACGATTGCACAGCAAGCATGGTTCCCGGATGCGTCGAGTTTAGGTGCGGGGGACCGTGGTGATGACGGCGATCAGCCCGGTGGCGGGGCGACTTGAGGGGTGTTAAGGAGTTTAAATTTTTTTGAATGGTCATATGTAACTGTTTGGATAATTGTAAATATTTAAAATAGGTACCGAGGACATGTGTCCGTTCAGACAATCGTGGCACGGTTGCCACACAATCTGTAATTATCTTTTTGGTTGTGCTCTCTATAATTTCCTGTTTTGCAATATAGGCCATGGTTTTGATGTGCCTTAGTTTGGTTTGGGTGTTCTCTATATTTTAGTGATCGTAGTATTTTTGAATTATATGAGCTTTGTGAATGACTTGTTGTTGTTGAAATTGCAAGTATCCTTTGTTTGAATGGATTGCTTTTATGGTTACATTAGGATTGTGCAGGATATACTATAGTGGTGGTTAACATGGTTAGCATATTGTGGAAATGTGGGTATACAATACAATTTTTCAATAAATATGATTTGATTTTATGCAGGATGTGTGGTTGTGTTTACATCCAGGACATGTTGTCCTATGTGTGTGGGTTTCCCACCCCGGGGGGGAGGCCCTTGAGTACAATTTTCAGGGATGAAAATTCCAAACTTGGGGAGAATGTAACGTCCTGAAAAATTTGAACCTTGAATAGTGCACCTCGTGAAGTGTGTCCGACTGGTCGCTTGTTGGACCGGGTCAAAGTTGACTTGGTTGATTTATGTGGTTAACTTAAGTTAGATAGGTTATGTGTGAAAAGTGGAGTGTGTGTGTAATAAGAGTGAGATTGATTGGGTCATATATACCTACTTAGGTATGTATACTTTACACCCAAGATATGGGAAGGGGTTATAAAGAAAGGTGAAAAATTATTCCCATTTAGCTTGGAGGTTGAAAATTTTTGAAGGAAATAAATGAGAAGAGTGAGAGTGTGATAATGTATAAGCATTTAATGTGTATGATTAGGAGTGGATCAGAAAGGATTTGCTAATTTAGGGCTTCACATCGAAGTGAGAACAAGGATCTCGAGTTTGTGAAACCCTTGTGGGAATGAAAGCTTGGGATCAAGAAATCCGATTGACTTGGGAGGTAAGCCTATTTGTTCAAGTGAAATTGTAATGGTATATTATGAATCTAGCAGATGATGGGTGATAAATTATTAAGAATAGGTTAAAGATATTGATGAGTATGAGTTCTAGATGTTGGAACTTGACCTATTCTGAAATTGGGCAAAACCGATCGAACGAAATTAGTGATCGTTCGATCGATTTTGACAATGAAGAAAGAATGGTAGTGCTGTGTTTCTAAAGAAATCATTCGAACATTTTAAAAGTTGTTCGATTGATTTGGAAAACTGTTCGAACGAAATTAGTGATCGTTCGATCGGTTTTGCCAAAGGGTGAAAGTAGGTGTAAAGGATTTATGAGGAAATCGATCAAACGAAATAAAACCGTTTGATTGAATTTGAGAATTTGTTCGACTGATTTAAAATTGTTCGATCGATTTGGCAAATCGTTCTATCTGTTTGGGCTGATTTAGGCTTTTGTTGGGTTTTTCTTTGTGAACTGTTATGGACTGTAATTAGGCTTCCAAACTCTATGTTTTACACCAATTGTGACACGTTGCTTGTGTTTTGGCCATACCTAGGTTGAGCCGGACCTTAGGGTGGTTAAGGCTAGCTCGGATTGAGGAATCCATGGTTTAAATTATGTGTGAGGTAGGGAAATCTCTGAACATGTACACTTGATTATGAAAGCATGTATGTAGTGATGTGATATGTATGCATGCGTGTTTAAAGCATAGTTATGTGCATGTGTTCGAAATGGAATTAACCATGTGAATTTAAGATGTGTGTGCCTGTGTGTACACTAAGTAAGAAACCAGTAAGTAAATGAGGCGACATCCCAGGGATGTATGGGTGATGTGGGCATCCAGGTGATGCATATGAGTAAGTGACATCACAGGGACGTAATGTCAAATGTGAATATCCATGTGATATGAAAATGTGTGAATGAGACTTGAACAAACCTTGAATATTATATTTAGCACAATTATAGGGTGAATAACTATATGTATTTGCACAATTGATTTAAGGTTTGTGACTCGGCGGTGGATATCGTGACAATATCTGGATGTAGGATATCCATACATCAGTTGACATCCCAGAGATGTATATGAGTTATGTGTCCCGTCGCCTATGTGAAAGAGACTTGGGTTACGTTACATGACAAATAGTTTGATTGGACGACAATGGAGGGTATTCCATCGGGGCTCGATGCTATTGCTCGGGAATTATTTGAGTTAATTGATTTGAGTTTGTGACACAAGTCTTGATGAGATACGAGAATAAGTTAAACAAAACATAAGATGTGTAGTGTGAAAGGATAAGATGTATCATGTGCAATTCAGTTGATGCTTTTAGTAATTAAAATACTTTCAAATTGTTTTCTAACTGCTTTATATTTTAAGCTAGGATGTAGCTCTCCCTTTTTTACTATACGTCACAGGTTCTGAGATAGTGAATGCTTCTGGAGACATTGATCCCAAGGATACGGATTACATTCCTATGGAGGAGTCGGAGCCCCCTCCTGAGGAGTTCTTTTAGAAGACCCTCTACGCCCTTTGATAGTTAATTTTGAGAGAGTGATTGTACGGATTGGCAAGTCCAACCTTATTTTTGGATAATGTAATTATATGAGATATTCTTTTGGCAAACCATTTGGGGTGGCCATTGATCTGTCACCGATGGTTCAGGTTGGTTCTTTTGCTCATGCAGTGGCATGGGACTAAAACTATCTTTTGGGTTGCATGTTTTTGATATTATCTTATAGAACTGGAGATTTAATTCAGCGTTAGTTTCTTTTGTACATGCTTTACTTCATGTTATGTGGATATACCAAGTGTTCCGCATATGTATATGGGGCACGACCTCGAAGGTCGTGCCGATGGCATGGGTTTCGGGGTGTCAAAATCCAGGCTGTCACACTCTCGCTCAAACACTAAATCTCTCTCTCCTTTTCACTTCTCCACCAATGAGAGTAAGAAATCCTAATTAGCTTCATCGCTATTTGAAGCATCAGAATCACTCGCGCCCGAAGAATCAGATTCAATCGACGCCGAAGCATCAGAATCAACAACAAAAATCAATAGAGGCGGTGGGATCTTTCGTTTCATCTTCTTCATTTGCCATCGAAGATGAAGCTCTTATCTAGATCTAGAATAGTTTCAAATAGTAAGTATCTTATTTATTTATTTTCGATGTTGATTTTTACTCCTTTTTTCCTCTTATTTTTTCGATGTTTATTTATTCCTTGTTGCTTTCCAATACCCAGCTTCAGTAGCCCTGTTTGTTCTTAATCCAGTTGGCTATTTTCTATCTCTTACATAGAAAAAATACCATTCCTTTTCTCCCATTTTTTCTTTCCCTTCATAGCAGAAAATAAAAAAAAATTATAAGAACGTAGAGTTTATTTGAGCAACAAAAAATCTATAGTTTTGGATAAAGAAAACAAGAAGAAGATTTGAAGACTCATTACACAGTAAATCCCAAGGTTCAGGCTTGTTCAAATCCACGTCTCCGATTGCTATTGTAGTGAAGCTACTATCAAGAACCTTCTTTGAGAGGTAGTGAGAGATGAGCTCTTCATTAGTTGGGTGACATCTAAAACCAGGAGGCAAATCAATATGGTCTTCTCCTTCCATTGTTTGAAACATTAAATTTAGGTACTCTTTTCTTTTGAAACCAAGCCTAAGGAAGGTTACAATATAATTAGAGAAGACTCTAATTTTTCAATAGAAGTAACAGAGAAACAACCTTTTTTCTAGGGCTAAATTTCTTTCAGCACCCTCTTATGGTTTTGACTATTAAGCTCTACTTTTCATACACAGATTGTGATAGCCTGAATTTTTGCACCAGGAAACTCGTGCCATCAGGACCACCCATAAGGCGATCCCTGAAAGAACTGAACACTTGGTACATCCACACAGAAAGCGAAAACAGGCATATATTCTAACTAAGCAGATAGTCATCATAAGGAATTAAATCTCCAATTCTATATAATGACAACGTCAGAACATGACAAAAGACGGTTCTAATCCCATGCAATCAAATGGACAAAAGAACCAAAGTGAACCACCAATGACAACTGACCGTCACCCAAACATAGTTCACAAAATAATATCGTACGACATAATTACATAAGTTGTAACAAAAATTGGTTGGACGTACCAAGACTTATAATCAATTGAAGAAGAGTCTACGAGTGGAAGAGCAAGGACCACCTGCACCTAATGTTGCACCTGATGCTCCTCAAGATTAAGAGCAACCTACACGTGATGCATGACCGGCCTATAGTATGTATATAGAGCAACCTACACATGATAGGATCGATCCCACGAAGAAGTGAATTATTTTGTAAATTTGTATTTTTATTTATACCTATATTCTTATTTCAAAACCTTCTATTTATTTTTAAGATCTAAACTATTGGACAAATATGAATAAAGAATAGTTTTTATACTAAGTTGCAGAAAATAAATCTAAATCCTCCTCTTCAGATTGAGGTCATCAATCCCAATCTTCAGCCATCGGATATTTATAAAAATAAAAAGTACCGTTACACCGTATTACAGTCTTCTAGAATTTGGGCATCAATCAAAAACTAAAATTCCTTAACACAGATTTAATCTAATCAATAATTTCCTAAAATCTCGGCATTAATCAAATTCTAGAAAATTGAAGATGGAAAAGTAAAAACCGTTACACTAATCTGCAAATCTCAACCTGAGTCGTCAATTCAAATTAAAACATGAAAATATTTATAAAGCATGTAAATAAAGCAAATAAAATGTAAACTAGAAAGCAAAGTAACTATATCTTTCACCCCTCAGCTGCAGTCGTCAATTGCTTTTGAGAAATTAGGATATCTACACTAATCTTTATCACCAATAGCAGTCGTCAATTACTCTTGAGAAACCTCTGATATGTAATCTACTCTAACTATTTTACACTACTGATCGAAAGAAAATCAAACCTCAGTTGTCAATTGATGCTAAAATTCTTCGATCATTATTCCTATGCCGAGCCCTCTTATTTATAGATTATAAGGGGTCGATTTATAAAGACTTCTAATTCTAATAAAAGAAACTATCAAAAGAATTCTAATATGACTCTAATTCCTAATTTTATTCTTCCTTGCTTTCAATTGTAGATGGTGCTTCTGGATTGTTCTCCTTTATTTCAGCATCCAAGATTTCCTAAGAGCTTATCTTCATCAATCTTCTCAAACCCGTGATTCACCAAACTTCTAATTTCAGAGATCTTCTAATTCAGTGCTTGGCGGTGATAATTTTCATTCATATGGTCAGCAACAACAGATGTAGCAGTGGGAAAAGCTTACACAAATGTAAATTACGATTGTTCTTCTTTTTACTAGAAAATCGTAAATCACGATTTCTCCTTTTCACACAGTTTTCTCTCTGGACGATTTCCTATAATGAACGATTACTTTTCTTTTATCGCTTTTTACTCCGCTATTGCTTTATGAAGAATCGTCTTTTGCAGAATCGTAAATTATGATTTCTTAATTTTCACTTTCTTTTCTTCTTCAGCTATAGCTCACAATCGTAAAGTCCGATTTCTTGACTTTCAACAGCGACGAATCATCTTCTCTTTGCTCAATCGTCTTTTTACTGCTTTTCAAGTTTATTTTGATGAATATTAACACTTTGGCTCTCTTTTACTATTTTTTCTTAATATTTGCACATCGTTAACTTGTTAGTAGCAAACTAAGTCCTAGCATCACTAAGTTAAGGGTGATAAAATGGTAAATTCTGTGACTGATCAATGCACTAGAGCAGGATTAGCTAGCAGATGCAGCTCCACCTCAACAGTGTGCTTAGATTCGTGTGCCCCCACCACCTCAGCGACTACATGCGGCTATGATTGATGATGTTTTGGCCCTCATGGCTGAGAACACCCGTCAGATGACAGAGAATAATAGTCTGTTTAGCCAACATTTGGACTATCACGAGGCTTTGATAGCTGAGACAATGCGCTTCATGTACCCATCAGACTATCTACAGCGCATGGTAGCGACACAAGCCTATATTCCTGAGGCATTGAGTTCTGGAGTAGGCGAACCTAACAAGGAGGATGAGCAACCGAGTGATACAAAGGATTGAGTAGAGACTATAAGGGTATTATTTTTGGAGTATATAAATGATGTTTTTGAAATTATACGTAATTAATTCAGGGAAAATTGTATCTAAGCCTTGAAACTATTGTGGCATGTATGCCACCTATGAATGTGTACATTTTGGATGTTGATAATTTTGTTTTTTGCATATGAATGGAAATGTCTATTTTGGATTGTATGCAATTGTGAATGGGTTTTCATGCAGGGAATAGGCATGTCTTGGATGTGTGTGACTGCATGTGAATAGATAAGCCTTGAATGTGTGTGGTTAGGTGTGTGTGGATATTGTCTTTACTATGTGTGAATAGGTTCGTTGACGTAAACTTTTGGTTCATGTTTTGCGGCTGAGTTCCTTAGGTTCATTTTCGAGGATGAAAATTCCTAAGGAGGGGAGAATGTGATGTCCGAAAAAAATTAGACTTTTGAACAGTCCATCCTGGTATGTGTGCCCGACTGGTCACACACCTGATAATATAAAAATATTAAAGTGAGTTAAAGTTAGATTAAGTTTTGAGTGAGAAAGAATAATGTTAGTAATGATATGGGCCACTAGATGGAGTGTCATACATCGGTATGGTGTATCGACTTAACACCAAATACTAAACCTTCAAGTATAAAGGTTAAATGAATAAGAGCATTCATTTCTCTTGTTTTGGTTGTTGAGAATTTGTTGAGAAGAGAGAAAGAAGGTGAGCTCTAGATTTAGTGTGTGTGGTGTGCAAGATTGAAGCTGTGCGTGAAGTGTGGATTGAGGATCGAAGAGAATCCCCAGATTTCAACCTTAAAACCCTCACTTGGACATGAGTTCGTGGATCGAGGAATCGATCAATTAAAGGTGAGAAAAATTATGTTAAGTTGTGATTTATAGCTAAGTTAATCTTTATTTAGCATGTGGGTGAAAAATTTGAAGAAAAGAAGTTAAAATTGAAGAAAAATAAGTTTGAAAGTTGACACTCGTGAATATGAGAAATTTGATAAAACCGATCGATCGAAATAAGTATTCGATCAATAATTTTGTCAGAGCAGAAATATGAAGGTTTCTGGAGAAACCGATTGATTGAAATGAAATTCGATCAATCGATTTGTGAAATCGATTGATCGGTTTGAACACTTGATCGATCAATTTGACCAAACAGTGAGCGTGTTAAAGGTTTTCTAAAGAAATCGATCTATCGAAATGGAATTCGATTGATCAATTAGAAATTTGATCGATCGATTTGAGAACCAATCAATCGGATTGTGGCACCAGATATAAATGGTTTTCTGATGAAACTAACTAATCGATATGAATTTCGATCAATCGATTTTAGAAACCGATCGATCGATCGATTTGGTCAGATTCAGAGGTTTTTTAGTTTTTAGTAAAGAGAACTGTGTGAGACTTTAGGCCTTCCTGTTTCTTGTCATTTATGACTTATGGGAGGTGAATTTGTGTGTTTTAGGAATGAGCATGAGCATGTGTGAGAGGAGCTAGCTCAGAATAAGAAGCCCGCGTTATAGCTTTGCTTTGAGGTAGGGAAAACTCAATAACATGTGCATTTGATTACAACTAACATGAATTTTGAGATATGATAAAAATATGTGTGATTTGCAAATCTTGTCATTTATTTAGCATGAATTTCATTCATGGTCTTAAATATGAAAAGTGTGTGTGTATGTGCACTCAGAGGAAACTATGTGTGTGCATGTGTGTGTGACATCAGATTTGTGTGTGTGTGTGTGAAATCAGTTTTGTGTGTGTGACATCAGAAAGATGTGAATAAGTGTGTGTGTAAGCTTTGAGATTTAAACTTCAAACCTAGTATAAATTACCACAATTCATGGTGAAAAACTATAAGTTAAATTCTACACTTTGATTTAAGAATTCATGTTGAACGAACCTTTGTGCTCCGGTCCAGCGGGATATCCGTTCTTTAATTATCATTCGGCTGTAATACTTCGTTCGACACAAGTCACCTCATTTGAAGGGGCTTGCGCATTATATAAATTATTTATTGAACGACGATGATTGGGGTTCCTATCGGTATATGTGTGGCTCTCGATGCTATATATGCTTGAGATTATATTTAAGTAATTGATTTAAGTTTCTGTGTTATAAGAGCAAGTTTTAGAAACCATGATTAGTGTGTCTTGAAATATGCATAAGATATTCATTTTGTGTCAATTTAAATACTTTTAAATTGTGATTCTTAGCAAGAAAAGTGTGTTTTGAATTATGTCATGAGATATATGTGTGATGTGAAAATATGCATGTTAGTTATGTTTCCCTATTGAGCTTAGACTGTTAGCTCATCTCTCGACTATGTGTCATAGGTACAGGTATTGAGGCGGGGACTGAGGACGTAGATCCTGAGGACCCAAAGTACATGCCCGAGGAGGAGACTGAGCCCCCTCCTGACGAGTACTTTTAGTGGACTAGACACTGTGTACTTTAAGACAGTTTTTGTAAGGCTTGGTACGTCCAACCGTTATAAGATAAAATTGATGTAATATTGTGATATGGTATTCTTTTTGCAAACCATCTGTGGGTGACTATGTTTTGTCATTAATGGTTTGGTTTGGTTCCTTTTCTCATGCGATCGGCATGGGATTAGAACCGTCTTTTGTTATACATTTTGTTTTGTCACTATATAGAAATGGAGATTTATTTCTTTATGATGACTCAATTTGCTTAGTTAGAATGCATACTTTGTTTTCTGCTTTGTGTGTGGATGGGCCAAGTGTTCGGTGTGTTCCGAGATCGGTCTTTTTGACCATCCGACGGCACGGGTTTTCGGGTGCGAAAATCCAAGCTGTCACACAGATCAACCAAAAGAGCCTCTTATTTTGAAATCAAACTTGAGGAATCTCTCTAAAGTTCAAATGGGTGTCCTAAGTCCTACCCACTAAGCTCTAATTTTCAGTATATTTATGGTAACCAACTCTTTCCCACCTATGATGTCAAAGCCAACCCCATTCTATGATGTGCTTATCACCATCCATCTCATCTCTAAAAGATAGGTACTATACTTGCCCATTAGTTGAGATCTTCTGTCACAGCCCGGATTTTCGGCCCCGAAAACCCGTGCCGTCAGGTCGGTCCGTAAGACTGAATCCCGAATGCATCGAACGGAATACTTGGCACATCCACACACAAAGCGAAAAAAAAGCAGAAATTCTAACCATGCAGATAGAATCATCACATAAGCAAAAGGAATCTCCAATTCTAATATCAAAGTGTGCTCAAAATAACAACTCTAATTCCATGCAAGTACGCATGGACAAAAGAACCGAAAAGAACCTCCGGTGATGGCCGTCCATCACCGAAACGTAGTTCATAAAACAATAGTGGAAATTATTCCAAGTATCTAAATTTATACAACAAAATGGCTGGACTCCTCAGGCGGAGGCTCTGACTCCTCCCCCAGTATGTACTCGAAGTCCTCCAAATCAATATCTTTTGCACCGCTGTCATCACCTGTACCTATGATGTATAGTCGAAGGGTGAGCTTCATCCAAGCTCAATAGAGAAAATATCCATAATATGCATTTTCATCACAACACACATATATCTCATGACAAAACCGAAATAATTGGAGAGCACATGAAGAGGCATTTAAATCAAAGCGAACGAATCATATGCAAAATTCTAACGTATCACATGGTTTCCAAAGCTTTCAATCTCATATAAAGAAAACTTAAATTGATAACTTAACTAATCTCTCGAGCATATATAGCATCTATAGCCACAATATACCAATGGGAATTCCCAACATTGTCTTTCAATGAACTATTTCACAATGCCAAGCCCCTGAGCTACGTTAACAGGGTCACTTGAACTCATATTGACCATTTTGGTCCATAATGTATGGATATCCTGCCGTACCGATCACACAAACTTGTACGTATATCTCGCTATACTAGTCACGGATATCCGCCGCGTCGGTCACGAATATACTGCCACATCGGTTAGATATTCATACACAACCTTAAATCAAAGTGCAGAGCTTACTTATAGTTTTATCACCTTGAATTGTGGCAATTTATAGTTAAGTTTAAGATTGAAGAGAAGTTCACACACACACATATACAGATCGAGCGGAAGTTCATGCTCTCTCACACACACACACACACACACTTATCACACTTGAATCTGTGAACAAAGCTCATGCATTTGAAACAACAAGGTTGCATAATTTTCACACACACACAGATCACATCATAACTCATATGCTTATCGTAACAAAGGTACATGTTATAGGATTTTCCCTTCCTCATACGCAGTCCACACAATGTTCTTTTCTTCACAATAGCGCCTTCACATCACATGTTCATAATATGAACCTAGAACACATCAAGTCATGTCTTACACATCAGAAATGAGGAAGCAGAAGAGGTCTCGAAAGTCCTCTTTCACAAAACTGACAAATATCAGAATCTGGTAAAATCGATCGATCGAATCCCAATCCGATCGATGGGTTTCAAATATTGATCGATCGAAATACATTTCCATTGGTCGATTTCCTTCACAAATATACAATTCTCTGTTTCTATAACTTATGTCACACTCGATCGATCGGTTCCAAAATCAATCGATCGATTATAAAATTGATCGATTAGTTTACTCAGAAGCCATCTCACTTCACCCTTTCAACCTGGCGAGCCTACAGGTGAACTTGTCGAGTTTGCACCGCATCTACTTGAACATAAATCAAACCAAGCGAGAACCTCTCGAGTTGAGCTCAGAGCCTGTCGATGCACAATTTGATCGATCGGTATCCCCTTTCTAAAACCACACTTGTCTTTTCTATATATATATATATATGTTTCCTGTCAAAATTGATCGATCTATTCTCATTTCGATTGATCAGTTTCGATAGATTCTCAGCCCCTCGAGCTTTTCTTCTCAGGTTTTGTTTCTCTCAAAACCCAACACATTTATTACGACTTTCTAGGACATTTAGTGCCCAAATCACGTCACATGCTCACGCATTTAATTCAAATCCTTTAGAATATTTATTATCCCATCAAACCCATTTATTGCTCTCTTTTGACGACATTGATTTCTAATCACCCACCTTAAACAGACCTGATTTAACCCATAAATTCTCACCCTGGAAATCAGAGCTCCTAATCCCCAATAGTCCACATCTCTAGCTCCTTGACTCCTCCTTTCTCACATCAAGGTTTTACAAACCTATCTTCTCACGATCGATTCCACATACACTAAAGTTCTTTCCTCTCTTCCCTTTTCTCTCTTCTCCACAAACCAGATTTCAAGTACAAGGTAAGAAACGGAATTTCTCATCTAAGCTTTGCTTTTATACTTATGTTTTAGTTTGGGTGTTAAGCTAATACACCATACGTTGGTGAACCTCCTCTCATCCAATGGTTATCTTATCTTAAATTTTCATTTCTATTTCACTTGTCACATCAATTTCTATTGTCTCGAATTGTGTGTCTGGTCGGGGCACACATCCCGAGTCATATGGTTTGAAAGTCAAAATTTTTTGGTTGTTATATTCTCCCCTCCTTGGGAATTTTCGTCTGCGAAAATTATTTAAGGTTCTACGCTTTGATAGTAGGTCGTTACAAAACAACTAGTAGCTAAAATGGTTCTCCCTTTTAAAGAGCCCAATCCTTTAACAAGGTCTTACTAACTCATATGTTTTATAAAAATTCCTAGTCAAACATAGGTCACGTCACATTTCCAGCACATCTAACTACTAACATTCACTATTTAATCACACGTGCTTCACAAGAGTCGATTTGACATAGCTATCGTACCTACATGAAATCTATATCTACTAACGATATCCATGCATTGCTAACATTAACAACCACACAAAACTTGAAACATAAATATCTAACATGGTGTTGAAATCAAACTATATATATCCCCAAGCCAAAAAGGAAATTAAACCATATGTCTACAAAGGCAAAATAATATATATAAAGCTCTACCAAGACCTAATAGTTCATACAAAACAATTTTCTTTTCTTTAACTTTAACACTCCCAAACTTCATTAAAATTGGCCTCTCGTCTCAAGGATCCTGTGGTTCATCAGAAGGTCCTACCTGCTCCTCTTCAGCTGCTCCAGGACCCCTCGTACCAGAACTGGACGCATCAGGAATGAAGGCATGCGCCATAGCCATGCGCTGTAAATAGTCGGCTGGATACTTGAATTACATAGTCTCACCCCACATTGCGTCATAGTAGTCCAATCGCCGACTAAGCTGACGGTGGTTTTCATCCATTCGTTGCACGCACTCATCTATCCATCGAGTGTTCTCAGTCATAAGGGCAATAAGATCATCCATCGTAGCAACCCGGGATGCTTGCACATGCGGTGGTACTGCCTTTGGTGGCTGCTGCGCTAGTGGCACTGGCTGCTCTGGTCCTTGAGTCGCAGCTAGTGCTGGCTCCAACCCTCTGACTTGCACTCTTAACTAAGTGATTATATGTCTTCTTACAGTCCTTGAATGAATAAATTTTCTTGTTATCCTTCAAACGTGGTTCTGTCTCAGGGATCTCATATTCTTCTCCTCCTTCATAATCTTCAATCATCACCGAAATTAGGCAAGCATAAGGTATCTCATCCTTAGGGCTTGCTCCTCCCTCTAACATTTTATTTCTCGAATACATAATCCCATCATGAACTAGCTCTAAGGCATCAAACCATCTACCGATAAATGCCAAATACAGAGCCTGCTACAAAAGTTTCACTCTCTCAGTCTTGTGTCTCATCGGGTATAGATTTGTCTTGAAAATAGTATCCAACATCCACATGTCATGGGGCAAATCAACCCTCTTAATCACTTGACCAGACCTGTGTCGTCCCTGGGTTATCCTCGCACACACTTCATGGAACTCTACTTCTTCTGGGTAGGGTTCTTGCAACTCTATATTATCACTGTACCTAGGGTAACACTCTAGGGCATCACTAATACTGGAAAAACTGAACTTGTATTCCGAGTTATCAATTTTGCTATAAATCACATTTTCTTCATCCCCTTCGTACATGTTTTAATAAAATAACCTCACTAACCTAGGGGAATAATAATCTCCTAAAGGCTTGAGCAAATTGTTAAGTCCGGCCTTTTCAATATAGTCCAAAGCCCACCTACTCAAAGGTGTCTCTTTGAAAAATATGGGGTCGAAGGTCCGTTCCAACATAAAACCCTTGGCTGCCCACCATTCATTGTTTTTTCTAATGTCGATTGATGTGAAGAACCCGAAGGTGTCGCGGGTTGCTTCGAAGTCGATGGCTTAGCAGGTTGTTTCCCTTTTGGTGACATTAAATCTCTTAAAAATTGAAAACTAGGGTTTGGGTGTAAAGAAATGGTAAAAAACTTGAAAGAAAGATGTGATTTTACCTTCCAAAGTGATTCGGTAGAAATCTCGTGAAGATTTATACCCCAAAGGTTGAAGATCAAGGCATGAAATCAATGGGTAGAAAGCCCTCAAGCACACAGTAACAGTGTCCTCAAAAGAAACCTTTGAAATTTTTGAGCAAATGAGAAGTTAAAACCTGATTTCCTTATATAGTACCAAAATTGATCGATCAATTCTGAAATCGATCGATCGGTTTGCATATTAAATGATCCTGTCGAGTTCAAAATTGAACCTCGAGAGATAATTTCGATCGATTGGTTTTGTGGCTCGATCGATCGATTTTCACGTTCTGAAGCCCATTGGCCAATTGATCCTGTTGACATTCACTGAACTGCTCGACATAAATCGATCGATCGATTTAAAATTTGATCGATCAGTTTTGTCAAAAACCCTTAATCTGCTTTATAATTCTTCTACAAGTTATTTTAGTGCATTTACGTTCCCAAAATGCATACCTTTCACTGGTGAGATCTTGACATACACATAGCTTTCCACGCTTCCCAAAATGCATACCTTTCACTGGTGACATCTTGACATACACATAGTCTCCAACTTGGAAATCGACACTTGTCATCTTGATGTCGACATAGCTCTTTTGTCTGCTCTGAGCTGTCTTGATTCTATCATGAATTAGACGAACGACGTCGGCATTGTTCTCAATAATTTTTAGACCCAATATAGACTTTTCACCAGTCTCTTCCCAATTTATCAGTGATCTACATCGCCGTCCATAAAGAACTTCGTAAGGTGCCATAGTACCGATACTTGCCTGAAAACTATTATTATATACAAATTCGATCAACGGCAAGTGTTGATCCTATGATCCTCCAAAATCGAGCATACACACTCTGAGCATGTCTTCTATGATTTGATTTACCCTTTTTGTTTGTCCATTTGTTTGAGGGTGAAATGCTGAGCTAAAATCCAACCTTGTACCCATTCCTTCTTGAAACTTTTGCCAAAATTGTGAGGTATATAGTGTGTCACGATATGAAAGATTGCTCATCGGAATACCATGTAGTCGAATAATTTCTCTCATGTATAAGTCTGCCAACTTACTCGCTGTATATGTAGTGTTATAGGGAAAAAAGTGTGCTGACTTGGTCAGTCTATCAACCACAACCCAAATAGCGTTATGTTGTTTATCTGTCCGTGGTAATCCAAAAATGAAATCCATGGAGATTGACTCTCATTTCCATTCTGGTATCGGCAAGGGTTGCAATAGGCCTGCTGGATGCCTATGATCCACTTTCACTTGTTGACATACCTGACACTTTGAAACATATTCAGCCACATCTTTCTTCAACCTTCACCACCAGAAGTGTTTCTTCAAGTCTTGGTACATTTTCGTACTATAGGATGAATAGCATATTTTGATTTGTGTGCCTCATCTAAAATAGTTTGCCGGAGGTCGACATCTATTGGTATACACAAATGTCCTCTAAACATTAGCAATCATCCTCTCTTATGGAGAAGTCTGAATTGGTTCCCTCTATCATCCCTTGCCTGATCTTTACTAACTCCGTGTCTTTCATCTGGAGTTCATACACTTGATCAAAGATCATCGGTCGAATCAAAATATTTGCTAATAAAGCACATGAATCTTGTACTTCGATCTTCTTATCATACAGAGAAAGATCCTCCAATAATTTCCATCTATGAATCCCCATAATCAGGCTAGATAATTGAGCTGAACTTTTCTAACTCAAAGCATCTGCTATGACATTAGCCTTGCCTGGGTGACATTGAATTGAGTAATCGTAATCCTTCTAGAACTCAATCTATCTTTGTTGCCTCATATTTAACTCTTTTTGTGTGAATAGATACTTGAGACTTTTATGATCTGTAATGATTTCAAACATTTCTCATGATCTTTCAGTTGTTTAGACCTATAAGCAATGACCTTCTGGTGTTGGTTCAACACATCCCAACCCACTGTAAGAAGCATCACTATAAACGACAAACCCTCCACGGCCGGATGGAATAGCTAAGACTGGCGCAAAAGTTAAGTCTCTTCTTCAAATATTGGAAACTCTTTTCACATTCTTCAGTCCGCTCAAACTTGCTGTCTTTTCTTATGAGTTTGGTGAGTGGCCCTGAGATCCTGGAAAATCCATCTACAAACCTTCTGTAATAACCTGCTAGACCAAGGAAACTTCGAACTTTAGTTTCCGTCGTCGGTTGCTTCCAATCCACCACTACCTCAATCTTCGCTGGGTCTACTGTGACACCCGCCTTAGACACAATGTGTCCTAGAAAACTCACTTGTTTCAGCTAGAATTCACACTTGTTGAGCTTTGCATAAAGTTTGTATTTACGTAACATTTTTAGGGCTATTCTTAAATGCTTCTCGTGCTCTTCCTTGGACTTAGAATAAACTAGGATATCATCCACAAATATTACCACACATGTATCGAAATGTGGTTTAAATACCCTATCATGAGGTCCATGAATGAAGTTGGTGCATCGGTCAGTCCGAATGGCATTACTAAGAACTCGTAATGCCCATATCTGGTCCTAAACACGTCTTCTAAATATCTTCCATTTTGACCTTCAATTGGTGATAACCCGATCTCAAATCGATCTTAGAAAAGAATGTTGCACCTTGTAACTGATCAAAGAGGTCATCAACTCTTGGTAACGAGTATCGGTTCTTTATAGTCAACTTATTTAATTGGCGATAGTCGATGCACAATCTCATCGAACCTTCCTTCTTATTCACAAATAGGATCGGTGCTCCCCACGGAGACACACTAGGTCTTATGAATCCTTTAACTAGAAGCTCTTGGCGTTGTTCCTTTAATTCCTTCAACTCAACTAGAGCCATTCGATATGGAGCTTTAGAAACTACCTCCGTACCTGGTGCTAAGTCAATTACAAACTCTACTTCCCTATCAGGTGGCATTCCTGGTAGCTCATCTGGGAACACGTCTTCAAACTCGCATACCATCGGAATGTCAGCTATGACATACTTCTCCTCTTTTTGCTCTTGTAAAAAAGTAAGATACCCACTACATCTGCTCTTCATCAAACATTCTGCTCGAATTACAGATATAAATGGTATGATAGTCGATCGCATACCAAAGAATCTGAACGATCTCTCTCCCTTAGGTCGAAACGTGACTATTTTTCTTCGGCAGTCCACACTTGCATTGTGAGTGGACAACCAATCCATTCCAAGGATCACATCAAATATGTGTATATCAAACAGAACTAGGTCAATTGCCGTCTCATGATCAATATAGTCCCTAACCGCAACAACTATCAACCTACACACCATCTCGGTGTTCATGAACTTTCCTGTCGAAAGTGACACTGCCAAGATGAACTCTAACAGTTCTGGAACAACTTTCATCTTCTGTGCAAATTGAGGGGTCACAAATGAGTGGGTAGACCCTGGGTCTACCAACACTCGCGCATCATAACAATAATCATCACCCTCCTTGTATAATTGTAAGGTACCTAAGCATCATATGTGAATCTATTTAGATGTGCACCACATATCAAATAGTTCTAAACTTACAATAAAAAGAATAGTACTTGGGCATTATATTACCCTATCCTGCATTATACACCTTCTTCTTCTAAAACATATCAAATTAGATTGATACCATATTCAAGGGCATACCTTGGATTACTTCATTTGTATGTTGGGCATCCCGAGCAGTGGCTGCATACACACGGCCCTAAATTGTAGGCCACATGGTTCTTATCGGCTATGGTGTAGCAGTTGTGGTCGTCTTCTCCTTCCTCAACATTGGGTAGTCCTTGATCATGTGGCCCATCTTTCCACATTTAAAGCATCTGCCCGTACCCCGTCTACACTCCATTATTTTATGTGCCTTGCCACATGGGGCACAAGTCTCTGCTGGAGTAGACGATGCAACCTTTGACAATCTCTGGGTGACTGATACCCCAGTGGTAGAAGTCGAACTCTCTTGACAAAAAGGTCTCCCTTGAGTAAGCATAGGTGGCCTCGTATAATTTGCTTAGGTATGTGGTCTCGGGAGTGGTACCGTAAACCTCGGCTTTTTATTCGTCGATTCAAATTTCCTTTTCTCCCTTGAGCTACCTTTCACCAATTCTGCTGATCATGTCTTTCATACATCTCCGATATATCTCTCTCGGCTACTATAGCCTTCCCCATAACTACTCCATAAGTTTCTAATTCAAACATGGATACTCTATCCCTGATGCTTAGTCTTAACCCACGCTCAAACTTGTTGGACTTCATCTTTTCTGTGGCCACATATTCCGGTGCCAACCTTGAGTGTCTAATGAACTTCGTACCATATTCCCGTACGGTCATTCCTCCTTGTTCCAAGGTCATAAACCTTGATGCTTTTTTATCTCTAATCTACCTCGAAAAATACTTCTTGTTAAATATCTCCACAAATTTCATGTCCATGGCTCGTTTGGCCTCTCTTGTTCTCATTAAGACCGCCTTCCACCACGGATCAGTGTCTCCCTCTAACTGCAATGAGACCCAACTCACCTTTTCCTCCTCAGTACATGTCAATCTCAATAGTAGTTTCTCTATCTGGTTCAGCCACTTTTTCGCCTCTAGCTGATCTATTTGACCATAAAAGCTAGGAGGTTTCAATCTCCTTAAACTCCACAAATCCGGATGGTTGAGGTGGCACAGGAGGTGGTGTCGGAGGCTGCTGTTGATGGTTATTGGCATTGTTCGCTGCCAACAACGCAGTGTACTAAGCCATGGCATTCGCCATAGCTTCCATGGCTTGAGCCATTCGTTGTTTGTCCTCTCGATCTTGTTCCCTCTCTTGATTTCATTCTTGATTCTCTAGCTCTGGTACACTTGTTTTCGGAATTACCCTATTACCGAATAGAACTCTATTCGAACTTGTGGGGATCTCATCTCTACTCCTTAAATTCCACATATGACCACCTCTTGGTTGTCCTCTACCTCTATTTGACATACGTTCTACAAACATGAAACCAAAGTTTTATTAGCAGACAGTCCCTATACTCTGACACAATATCTCCAACGTGTATTACGTGTTGAGAAAATCATAAATTTCTAATGCTTAGCTCTAATACCAACTGTCATAGCCCGGATATTTGGCCCCGAAAACTCGCGCCGTCGGGTCAGTCCGTAAGATCAAACCTCGAATGCATCGAACGGAACACATGGCACATCCACACACAAAGCGGAAAATAAAGCAAAAATTCTAACCATGCAGATATAATCATCACATAAGCAAAAGGAATCTCCAGTTCTAATATCAAAGTGTGCTAAAAAAATGGTTCTAATTCCATGTGAGTATGCATGAACAAAAGAACCGAAAAGAACCACCGGTGATGGCCATCCATCACTAAAACATGGTTCACAAAACAATAGTGGAAATAATTACAAGTACCTAAATTTATACAACAAAATGGTTGGACGTACCAAGTGGTATCCACATAAAATCTCTCAACTAAATCACTCTCTCTGCTGGAAGAACTCCTTAGGCAGAGGATTTGACTCCTCCCCCGATATGTACTCAGAGTCCTCCAAATCAATATCTTCTGTACTGGTGTTTTCACCTGTACTTGTGACATATAGTCGAAGGGTGAGCTTCATCCATGCTCAATAGAGAAAATATCCATAGCATGTATTTTCATCACAACACACATATATCTCATGACAAAATCGAAATAATTGAAGAGCACATGAAGAGGCATTTAAATCAAGGCAAGCAAATCATATGAAAAATTCTAACGTATCACATGGTTTCCAAAGCTTTTCACATCTCACACAAAGAAAACTTAAATTTATAACTTAACTAATCTCTCGAGCATATATAGCATCGAGAGCCACAATATACCTATGGGAGCATATATAACTTCAATGAACTATTTCACAATGTCAAGCCCCTGAGCTGCATTAATAGGGTCACTTGAGCTCACATTGACCATTTTGGTCCACAATCTACGGTTATCTTGTCGTACCGGTCACACAAAGTTGTACGGATATCTCGTCGTACCGATCACGGATATCCCGTCGCATCAATCACGGATATACCGCTGCGACGGTTGGGTATTCGCACACAACCTTAGATCAAAATGTAGAGCTAACTTATAGTTTATCACCATAAATTGTGGTAATTTATAGCTAAGTTTAGGATTGAAGAGAAGTTCACATGCACACATATGTCACACACACACACATACGGATAGAGCTAAAGTTCACGCTTACATACATACACTCTTATCACACTTGAATCTGTGTACAAAGCTCATGTATTTGAAACAACAAGGTGTCATGATTTTCACACACTCACAGAGATCTCTTCATAACTCATATGCTTATCGTAACAAAGGTACATGCTATAGGATTTTCCTTACCTCACACACAATCCACACGAAGTTCTTTTCTTCATAATAGCGCCTTCACATCACATGTTCATAGTCTAAACCTAGAACACATCAAGTCATGTCTTAAACATCAGAAATGATGAAGCAGAAAAGGTCTCGAAAGTCCTCTTTTACAAACTGATAAATGCCAAAATCTGGCAAAATTGATCGATCGAATCCAAATCCGATTGATCAGTTTCAACTATTGATCGACGATCGGTTTCCTCCACAAATATACAATTCTCTATTTGTATAACTTATTTCACACTCGATCGGTCGGTTCCAAAATTGATTGATCGATTTCACAAATCGATCGATCAGTTATAAAAGCGATCGATCGATTTACTCAGAAACCATCTCACTTCACACTTCAACCTGGAGAGCCTATAGGTGAACCTGTCGAGTTTCCAGGTGAACCTGTCGAGTTTGCACCACATCTACTCGAAGATAAATCAAAGCAAGCGAGAACCTCTCGAGCTGAGCTCAGAGCCTCTCGAGGCACAATTCGATCGATTGGTTTCCCCTTTCTGAAACCACACTTCTCTGTTCTATATATATATGTGTTTCCTGTCAAAATCGATCGGTCGATTCTCATTTTGATCGATCAGGTTTGACAGATTCTCAGCTCCTCGAACTTTTCTTCTCAGGTTTTGTTTCTCTTAAAACCCAACACATTTATTATGACTTTCTAGGGCATTTAGTGCCCAAATCACACCACACACTCACGCATTTAATTCAAATCCTTTAGAGAGTTTATTATCCCAATCAAACCCATTTATTGGTCTCTTTTGAGGGCATTGATTTCTATTCACCCACCATAAACACACCTGATTTAACCCATAAATTCTCACCTTGGAAATCAGTGCTCCTACTCCCCAATAGTCCACATCTTTAGCTACTTGACTCCTCCTTTCTCACACATCAAGGTTTTACAAACCTATCTTCTCATGATTGATTCCACATACACTAAAGTTCTTTCCTCTCTTCCCTTTTCTTTGTTCTCCACAAACCAGATTTCAAGTACAAGGTAAGAAACGAAATTTCTCATCTAAGCTTTGCTTTTATACTTAAGTTTTAGTTTGTGTGTTAAGCTAATACACCATACGTTGGCGTACCTCCTCTCATCCAATGGTTATCTTATCTTAAATTTTTATTTCTATTTCACTTGTCACATCAATTTCTATTATCTCGAATTGTGTGTCCGATCGGGCATGCATCCCTAGTCATATGGTTTGAAAGACAAAATTTTCTTGTTGTTACATCGTCAAATTGCACATACATCAATTTTTAACTGTTCGATTAACCGCATACATATAGATGTATGTACAAAAGTGTTGTCAGCCCAAAGCAATGCATCATAGGTACAAGTCCAACGGTAAGCCTCCGTACCATCTACCTTTCCCAGACAGTGCCATAAGTGGGAGCATTGTGCACTGAGTACGACTTTTTTCTATACGATAAGTAGATGTATGAGCAATAATTAAAATAAAAAGTACATTGATGATTGTTGCCAGAAGTTTATGGACTGATTCCACAAAAAGGACATGGGGTGAACAAAATTTATCTTGTATTGTTGTTGTTATTTATTTTTTACTTTTCGATTGTGTATGATCCAAAAATTGAAATTGCAGCAAATAATTTTACCTTTTTGATGAACGATTTTGAGACAAAACAATATGTATATATAAATATATATATATATATATATATATATAAGTTATGTGTTATATGATCCATCCAATAGGTTGCTGGCAAGAGATGGGGCACCATCATCTTTCGATGTGCTAATTAGCACCATACTATATTTCCTCACATTATTTTTATCTCTGCTCTCATAGGTCTATTGTGAGTTTCTTTTTCTTTCTTATATTATATGACAGGGACTAGAAGTTTTGTGGATTTCTTTGTCTGAGGTTGGCTGAATAGTTCCTCGATTTCATCATATTTCTGAAACTTATGTACTAGTCTTAGGTAACAGCAATGTTAAAGCCCAAACTGATTAGATCTAATGAAAAAAAAAAAGCCCAGCTAAGCTAAGAACCCCCCTCCACTCCATGTTTGTATAAGAAATACTAGCATAAGCTGTTGGTACTACTCTACTTCACGATATCCTTGTCAAGTTGCATGATAGATATCAATACTAGCTTGAGGGGGAGTATTAGGATATGTGTTTAACATTATTATGATGTGCTAGTGATAATATTGGGTGCGTGCATTGTATGGGTAATTTTGTCATCATTAGTAAAAGCTGGTATTTTCTTTTTCTTCTCTCTCTCTCTCTCCCACACATATCTACCATCTCTTCTTTAACCCTAACCATGAATTTACATCAATAAGCCTTGACATATCTCCTCAAAATTCAAGTATGTTGTCCAAAAAAAATGTTTCCACTCTAGATAGAGAAAGACCATGTTGTACCATAGAAATGGTAGATAACAATCACTTATAGTTCTTGGTTAGATACCTGAAAAATAATTAGTTTTAAAATGTCATATACATATCTTTTGTAAGTCTTCACATTTTCTCTCGTCCGCAATACATTGTCTAACTCATGACTCCCTAATAGATCCAATGATGCCTCCCCCTCCTTAAGATTCCTTTTAGACGCAATACCTCACACGACTCCCTCCACCCTTTCTCCCAAATATAGCATTGTTGGGATTGTTCATTTTCAAATGAAAGATTTTGTGTTGTATATGGACTAGGTGATAATTGGTCTGATGGGCCCTTATTGCATTATATTTTGTTGATTCTTATAATTAACTGATTTTCTGGCAGGCACAAGACAAGGCTACATATTGGGCAATTTGAGTAAGTTATCCAATATGGAAGAAGCTTCACATTGTTCGTCTTTTGCTCCATTTATTACTCAATGAGTAGCTTTACAAAGTTTATTCTAAATGTGTATTACATGTTCATAAGGCCAATCGACTGTTGCATTGGATCAACTCTTTATAAAGCTCCTTCGGAGTGTGTGTGTGTGTGTCTGTGGACAAGGGGTAGCTACCTTAGATGTGTAGCGTTTGATGGCTATAGAGTTTGGGAAGACTGTGAGTGAAGTGCATCCAAGCCTACATGAGGCGGGTCGTGGATAATCTACAAACATCAATAATCATACATTATATGGTCTAGCTCAAGCTATCTTTAAGTTAAAGATGGAGAAAAAAGATCGAATTCGCAAGGTAATGAGGTTCCTCAGTTCTGGCTTACTTTTCTCCTTATTATGTAAGTTAATTCCCTTTTTGAAGCTATAGTTAGAAGATATTGTGGCATCTTTGTTTGAGTTATGGAACTTGATGGATTCACCTGAAGAAGAGAAGCCGTTTTGGAAGAGTGACCCGCATCCTTGGATTCCCAGAGCATGACGTTAAAGATTCTAGAGTTCTTTCACTAGAAATAATTGAGCAATTACTATGGTTGGGTCTCACTTTAGTGTTTTTTTAGTATCTAAAATATGTTTACTTAGGCCTTAATTATGCTTGACAGGTTGCGGCGGAGGTTGAGAGACTAACTAAATTAAAAGCCAGTTGAATGAAAGAAATGGTCATGAAAAAAAGGTCTGAGTTGGAAGAACTATGCAAAAGAGCACACATTGAACCTGATATGAGCACAACTCCTGACAAGTCCAATGCATTGATAGATTCTAGTGTGGTTCTTGTTGTTATTCATTCAACTGAAATATGATGCTAGAGTCATGCAATACCCCTATCTAACTCTGCATTCTCTAATCTTTCAGGTATTGTGGATCCTTCTGAACTTCTGGCTAATATTGAAGCACAGATAGTGAAAGAAAAAGAAGAATGTATGAGTAGGAAAGAAATAATGGACAAGATAGAAAAATGAACTGCTGCTTGTGAAGAAGAAAATTGGCTTGACGATTATAACCAAGTAAGCTGCGTCATCCATTTATTTATGTCCTCATCACCTGCAATTGAAATAGATGACAAGCTGTTGTGGTCATTTTTTTAACATGGTTCATGATTATATATGTTTTCGAGTCATTATTCTTATCTTTGGCGATTACACCTCCAATGTTAGATCATTATTTATTTTTTGTATCATGATATATATGTGTCTCTCTTAGGCAGTGCATTTTTCTGTCTACTACTTGCTATCTTTTGGTTTTTTGTATCACTCATTGATTTCGTGTTTCTAGAATTTTAGGACTTTTATGCTCTTCAGATGGTTTATGATGCCATTAAATTTGTGGTATGAGTGTTTCTTCTTTGTAGTAGTCGTTACTTATTCATCATCATAATTGTTGCAGGAAGCAACGTGACAAGGGTCAATTTATATTGTCAAAGAAAAATTTGAAGGATACTAAAAAGCGGGGTTCTAATAAGAATTCTCCCAAACCAGAGATTCTGTAAGCTCTAATCATATTCTAGGAATGCATTTTATATCTTGGACAGTATCACTTTTAACTATGTTGGATTATTTGCATTTTGGCAAATAATGATTCTAACATTTGTGGATGGGCTCATTTTGTTCAAATATAAAGTTAAAAAGGTTAACGACATTCAGGGTTGCTTTGCTCATTATCAGATTTTCTGGAGTTAGATGGTTTGCTTGGTAATTGAATGGTTTAAATTTTTTGTTAAATGTATTGTTGATAATTGTGGCTTTTTTCTAATTTTATCAGTAAACTTGCTTTTATCCTTATCCAAGTGTTATGGATGAAGTATTGAACCAGTAATATCCCAAAAATTTGGACCTTGGAACAGTATGTCTCGATGTGCATGCCCAAATGGTCACACACCGGATAAGATAAAACATTAAAAATATTAATGTGAGTTAGTTGAACTAGTTAGTGGATGAGAAAGAAAAGATTAAAGTGCGTATGAACGATTGTTGAGGTAGCATACACCAAAGTGCAATGTATGTGCTTAACACTTGTGTTAGAGACTTTAAGTATAAAAGACAAGATGCTAAGAGAAATAAAATTACTTGCTTAGGTTGTTGTGGAGTTATTAAGAGAGAGAGAGAAGGGAAGAAGCTTTGAATGCATATGATCATGCGTACGGGGAGTTAAGGCCATTCGTGAGATTTCGGAATTCGGATCGCGAAGAATTCAAAACTCCAATCATGATACCTAGCTTGAGCTGAGCACATGAATCAAGAAGATTGATCAACAAAAAGGTAAGAATTATGATTAAGCTGTGTTTTTCATGTGTTAGGAATTTAGGTAGTATGTGGTGTGGAAATTCGAAGAATTGGGAGTTTGTTTCAAGGAAAATGAGTTAAAGTAGTTAAAACTTGCGAATGCGTAGAGTTTGACAAAACCGTTCGATCGAAATAAGTGACCGTTCGATCGGTTTTGTCAGAGAAAGGAAGTGTGTGAGCTTTTGAGGAAATCGTTCGATCGAAATTAATTCTGATCGAACGAATTGAGGACACCGATCGCGCGTTTCGGAGCCGATCGATCAGAATGTGGCACCCGAGTAAGGTTTGTTTCTCTATAAACCATTTGATCATTTTGGAACCGATCGATCGATCGGTTTGGACAGATCCAGGATTTTATTTTGAATTTCTTTGTCGACTTTGGGGAAATTTTATACCTTTTTGTTTTACGTCAGTTATGACGTAGGGACTTTGAATTTGTATAGGTTAGGTATGAGAATGATTGAGCGAAGAAGCTAGCTCAGATTAGGAAGAGTTCGTTTGGACTTCGTGTGAGGTAGGGAAAACTCCTTAACATGTATATCTGATTTTAACTAGCATGTGCGTAATGATATGATAAGAGTGTGCGTGTGTTTTGGGACTTTTTCTGTGTAGTAACATATTTTTTTTTTTCGTTCATCGCTTTAATATGCGAACTTCGTAAGCATGAGCACTAAGAAGAAAGATATGTGTGGGTGTGTGTGTGCCATGAGGAGTGTGTGCATGACACCAAAAGGATCTAATTCTGTGAATGTGACATCAAAAGGATGTGTATAAATATGTGTGTGAACTCTTTGAGAACTTCAAACTATTATAATTATCACAAACTCACGGTAAATAACTATAAGTTAATTTTGCACTCTGATTTAAGGTTATGTGGATACCTAATCGACACGGCAAGATATATGTGACTGACACGGCGGGATATCTGTGACCGGTATGACAGGATATCCGTACAAGTTGTGCTCCAGTATGGCGGGATATCCATTCTTTGGTTTCCAATTTATGGAAACACTTTGTACGACACAAGTCTCCTAGTTCGAAGGAGCATGGGCACTTTTATGCAAAAAGGGTTCATGTGAACGACGATGGAGGATATTCCCATCGAGGCTCGATACTATACATGCTCGAGGGACTATTTAAGTGATCAAATTTAAGTTCTTCCTTTGCAAATGGTTTAAGTATGTGAAGCAAGAACAAGATTTGAAATTACGTTAAGTGTGGTTTTGAAACATGTATCAGTTATTCGTTTTGTCCATGTCTATGCTTTCCAGTTTTGATTTTCATTAAGGAATATATGCTTTGAATCATGTCATGAAAGATATGTGAGATGTGAAAGATATGAATGCTAGTACTTTTCCCTATTGAGCTATGATGTAGCTCACCCTTCGACTATACGTCACAGGTTCCGAGGTTGCTGCGGGTACAAAGGATCTAGATTTAGAGGACCCTTTGTACGTGCCTTTGGAGGAGACCGAGCTCCCTCATGAGGATTTCTTTTAGCGGATATAGCTGTGCTTATTTTGAGATTTTATGTGTAAGGCTTGGTACGTTCAGCCATTGTTAAGATAGAATTGATGTAATATTATGATACGATATTTATTTTGCGAACCATCCTTGGGTGACGATTGTCTGTCATTGATGGTTCGGTTTGGATCTTTTGCTCATGCGATTGGCATGGGATTAGAACCGTATTTTGAGATAATTTTATTTAGTTTGTCATTATATAGAAATGAAGATTTATTTTCCTTATGATGACTCTATCTGTTTAGTTAGACTTTATACTTTGTTTCCACTTTGCGTGTGGATGTGTCAAGTGTTCCATTTGCATAAGGGGATCGGTCCTAATGATTGATATGACGGTGTGAGTTTTCGAGTACAGAAATCCGGGCTGTCACCAAACCATGCAGTATCCCTTTCCTTTTTTATTAATAGTTTTTTTATATCTGTAAATGCCATTAAGAGACAAAAATTACAGCGGATTAAAAAGAGTAGTGCGAGATGCCTAACCAGAAAAAGAAATAAAAAATATGAAAAGTAAAAAGTGAAAGCAAAAATAGAAATAAGCTCTTAGTGCATATTGTAGCCCCACACCCCAGCTCCAACCAGGAAAAGTGGAAACGAGGGGGATGGGGGTGGGGGTGGAGGGCACTGAGGAGGATGAAACTCCTCCAATCTCTCATCATCTCTACCATCAAAGCAACAACACTTGTAGTTTAATCTAAGCACCACAAAAATAGAAACTCCAATATAAGACTCTTAAATATTGCTATAGTGAAGACATATTGTCGAGAATCCTTAAAACTCGTGAGTGATTGGTACAAAAGGGAGTGCTTAGAGTGATTTTGAAATTACCAATGATGCCTTCATATACATGGATTAGGCAAAATTGTGTCACGTATTGTGCAATATTGATATTAATTATCTACTTCACTCACCTTCCACTGATCAGTTCCTGTTTCAGAATGTTTGGGTTGATGAGGGCCTTAAATACCATTTGAGCGTCACCATGATTTCCTAACACAACTTTCCAATGTCAAATGGAGATCGAAACAAAGGCCTTAGAAACATAAAATACCTAATATCAACTTTCCTAACACAACTTTCCAATGTACTCCCTCGCGGTGTGAAACCTTATTATCCCAAAAATCGTCCTTGCATGCATCGCCCATGCTTGTAGTTGTGACTCAACCTTATATTTCACTAAGAACTGGTGGCGTAAGATTATTTCTTTTGTCAGAGTAAGCCAAATGTCACGCCTTATTGAGCTCTACATCACCGAGAACTAAAACACCACACATTCTGTTCAGCAAAGAAATAGGCCAATCAGCACTCCAAATAAGCATCTCTATATCCGATCGTTGCTATCATACTATTTCTGTTTCTTCTTATGTAAGCTGGGATTGAACCTGCGACCTAAAGGTTGAAATACTGGCAACCAGCTAGTTGAGCTGAAGGCCCAACTCCATCCCTGTTATCATATGCCCATACCAATGTAGCCCTAAAGTATAAAGAAGAACAACTTACTTCTTGATGCTAGTTCATTACTGAACTAAAGTAGGCACGAAAATTGCTCTCATTTGTAAATCTGAGCCGCCAGATTTATACACTCTAAATAAAAAATAGAAGCATTTTGCTTCAAGAAAAGACCATCAATCTACCCAAGCATGAGTTTAAGGCCATGGCTTTTATAAAGGCCTTGATCAAGTCTAGTATTGGTGAAATGAGGAGTTCCCTTCTTTCCTTTTAACCATTTCACCACTTAAGTCTAGAATGTCCATTCCTAACTTTCTGATTTTTCAGGACATCGGGTATTATGATGAGTGTACCATCACATTGTCAGTTTTTATTCCCTTGCCATTGGTCCAAAAAAATGGCCCACATCATGTCTAAATGTGAGTTTAAGGCTACTTTTTGGGATTTGTGCCATATGGAGTATCAGGGAACTCTTTTTAGTAGAAGCAGGGTCTGAAGTTGTAATTGGCTTCTAACTTTCATAATTTTTTTTTGTTAGTGTGCATTGCGGTTTTGTTGGAAAAACAATATAATTTATGTCACAATTATCACCTAGCTAATGGAATATGTTAATCTAAAACAGTATGGATCTTGCCAGGATGATAATAGTGATGTTGTGGCTTCTGACAAAGAGACGGTAATAGGTATTGCAAATGGATTGGCTTGGCGGGTGGGCATGAGGGCGGTTATCGCTCTTTTGTCGGAGTATGTTGTGGTAACCATCGAGGTTTAATGTTGTGATCTTTGTACTTAAATCACTTCAACACCCTGACAACCCCTTTTATTGCCTACCATAGAAAAGAAAAAACTTCTCTGACTTATCATCACATTCTTTTTTTCCTTCATCAGTAGCCAGTAGTCAAACTAATTGCAGTTTTTAATATGGGGTCTAACGTCTAAGATTTTCTGGTTTGATTGTGGATACTATAGGTTGTTAAAGAAGATGAGTCGGAAGAATTTCTTCAGTTGCTGAGTTGTATTTAATATTTTCCGAATCGATGTAAGATTCTGAGACCCGACAAGCTCAATCACCTTACGATTTCTTCAATTCAGAAATCACACATCAGATTTCTTTGGCATATTCTAAGAGCTTCGTCTGATAAGAGCAGCATGTTGCTCAAAAGATGTGGCAAGCGACCCACCATTAAGAAGTTGCCATTGTGGTAAGCATGATGTGTATTTAATGTCACACTTCTCTGTCAGTTATTGATCCTCAATAACTTGCAATAGATTTGAAGTTCTCAATGTTCTAGGACATGTGGCACCATGCAAGGTGCATGCTTTTCCCAATAAATACATTGGAGAACAAACTTTTCTTTGTTGATCTTTCATGCAATTAAAATTTATCCTTTGTCTATTTATAATATGTATTTTTCCATGATTACTCTGCATTCTTAACAATGTTTGAACTCGTCTTAGAACATTCTAATCTCTGTGGTCAACAGAATCTGCCCGAGCCGACAAGGTCGAAAATTTCTATTGAGATCCAGAAGTTGGTTAGTGAATGGCCCTCGGAAGTGATTAAACAGAAAAGAAAGGAAGACTGGAAGGTAATTCCAACATTATGTTCTAAGTTTGCAATCTCAAAAACATGGTTTATTGCTTCTGTACAATTTTATCAAGGCTTCTTTGTACAAATTGACTCGATTTTGTACAGTTTGATTTCTAGTTTTGGTGTAGAAAAATGTGGCAGGTATGAATATAAATCCGAGTCGATAGATGTTTCTTGTCCGTAGAAAGAGGCGTGCCTTTGGAGGACATGATTCATTGGCTTCTTAAAAGGCTACCTTTGAGTAAGTTATCCTATCATGTTTTGCTAATTGTTCATTTTCAAATGGCAGATTTTGAAATATATCTATTGGGATTGTTCATTTTCAAATGACAGATTTTGTGTTGTATATGGACTAGGTTATAATTGGTCTGATGGGCCCATATTGCATTATATTTTGTTGATTCTTATAATTAACTAATTTTTTGGCAGGCACAAGAGAAGGCTACATATTGGGAAATTTGAGTAAGTTATCCAATATGGAAGAAGCTTTACATTGTTTGCCTTTTGCCCCATTTGTTACTCAATGAGTAGTTTTACAAAGTTTATTCCAAATTGTGTATTACATGTTCATCAAGCCAATTGACTGCTGCATTGGATCAACTCTTTATAAAGCTCCTTCGGAGTGTGTGTGTGTGTGTGTGTGTGTGTGTGTGTATAAGGGGTAGCTGCCTTAGACGTGTAGCGTTTGATGGCTAGAGTGTTTGGGAAGACTGTGAGTGAAGTGCATCCAAGCCTACATGAGGTGGGTCGTGGACAATCTACAAACATCAGCGATCATAAATTAGATTATCTAGCTCAAGCTATCTTTAAGTTAAAGATGGAGAAAAAAGATCGAATTCGCAAGGTAATGAGTTTCCTCAGTTCTAGCTTACTTTGCTCCTTGTTATGTAAGTTAAATCCCTTTTAGAAACTGTAGTTAAAAGATATTGTGGCATCTTTGTTTGAGTTATGGAACTTGATGGATTCACCTAAAGAAGAGAGAAGTCGTTATGGAAGAGTGACCCACATCCTTGGATTCCTAGAGCACGATATTAAAGATTCTAGAGTTCTTTCACTAGAAATAATTGAGCAAGTACTATGGTTGCTCTCACTTGACTGTTTTTCTAGTATCTAAAATATGTTTACTATGGCCTCAATTATGTGTGACAGGCTCGCGCGAAGGTCAAGAGACTGACTAAATTAAAAGCCAGCCAAATGAAAGACAAACTTGATCTATTTTAGTGATCGAGATTTCAAGTCTAAAAAATGATTTTTTTTTTCATTTTCTAAAGATTATCTAAGCAACACAACTTCACTCCACATGAACCATGGAGCTGATCGATATTGTGTATGTTCCCTTAGCAACTGATCTATGGATTATGTTCCACTTGACACCCAAATGACTATAGTGCAAGGTTCAACCCTACGTCGCTAACCCACGATCTCTGCGTCATATATATCTACGTACATATATATATATAGAGAGAGAGAGTGAGAGAGAGAGGGTCGAGGTTATGCGCCAAGGCATAGAGTTATCTTTGTGCCTATTGATATGGGCGCGACACGTAATGCCTTTTTTGTGAAGTGATGGGTGGTATGGGGCCCACTTTACTAACTAGGGTTACACTTTTAAAATATTTTAAAAGTTAAATACCCTTTTAGCCGTCATTCTTGACTTTTTTAAAGTCTCTTTCTTTTCTCTAAAAAGTGTCTTTCCTTTTTCTTTCTTCTCTATATTTTCTAAGAAAGTGTCATACTTACTTTTTCAGATATATTTTACTCAAAAAATATGGCCGCTCGTTGGCGAAACGCTAACACCTTGGCAGCGAAGTGCAGTGTGATGTGATCATGACCATGGTGCATAGAGATGTACATTTAACTAGCTAGGTTGAGCCAAAGGCAAGCTTGAGAAATAGAGTTGTGAAGGCGTGACCGAGGTACTAAGGTATTTCAAAGGTAGAATTTGGTGGGTGAACTCTTGGGTGAAGACACGTGGTGTCGAGGTACTAGAGCGAGTTGTGGTGATAAATGCTGGGTGCATAGCATATTGATGGATAGCGTTAGCCTCGTGAAGTATGAGTGTGTTTCTTGTCCGTAGGCACGGATAAGACCAAGTTGAACTAGCGAAGAGGTGACAAACGCCGAGGCTAGGTATTTGTTGAGACTTTGCATGGGGTGAAGATGGAGGTCGAGGAACTGATATAGGTCTTGGTATCAGCATGGGCGCTGACACTACCAGATTGGAGGAGTTGGCTTGGTCATTCCCTTGAGATATGGCATCAACGAGGACGTTGACCTTATGGAGTGGGAGAGAATGTGTCGATCTCATTAATCTGGGTACCAGTAGGAAGGCATGGCAGCCTTGGAGCTGAGTGTTTGCATAGCAAAAAGGATGGCGCGCCTTCAAGCTAGTTGTGTGACGTGTGAGCGCAGAGGTATGAGGCCTTGGGCGCATGTGTGCTCCTCATATTATGGCGTGGATGGCTATTCGAGCTAGGTGAGGATTTAGTGTGGTGACTGGACGCGCGCGGGGCATGGAAGCTGGTCTCAAGGGCGTGGTTGGTATTGCATGAGTTTCATGTGCCACGAACAGAGGTCGTGTGCCATGGTGGTATGTCAAACCAATACCTTTCATGTGCTCTTGTTGTTTGGCTCAAGGTGGTGTTTAGACCATACTTGGGGGAGGTGAGCTGCTGAGCTACTTCCCTACATATGGGGTCTCGTGGCGCTAGAGGGTGCATGATGGTCCCCTAGGTCTGAAAGGGGGGGCCTACGAGGTCGTTGCGATGATGTTGTGTGTCACCCAAGGTGAGGTTGCCATATGGCCTCGGGCTACATGTCACGGGGCATATGGGTCAGCTATGAGGGAGGTACTCGTAGGCTACGTGGGACATTGTGGTGCACATTAGCTGAGGGCCAAATGCTGATATGTGTTAGTTGCATGGGCCACACACGATGGTGCGCTTGGTTCAGTATATCGGTGATGCATGTATGGAATGAGACAACATGAAGAGTTGCATGCTACTATCGCGGGCGAGGAGCTAGTGCAAGGCATAGGGTGAAGTTGGGCAGCCCAAGCGAGGCACTAAGGTGTTGACATGCATGTCGCAAGGAGACATGATGTGTTGATATGGTTGGCCTCGCAGTAGCGGTAGCGAGGCACTGCACGGGCGTGATAGCCGGTGTCGGGTTGTGCCCCCATGACAGTTGGTATCAAAGCCAAGTTTGATCTAGAAGGAACAATGAGAGACACCTGGATACCATGACAGTTGGTATCAGAGCCAAATCATTCTGAATGGGACTACGTTGTCTAGTTAGGGCGATGAGGTGCACTCTGATTTCATGACAGCTAGGATTACTTGTGTGTAGTTGAGTTACACGTCTGCGATTGAGATGTGGTTGGGATGCACTCTGTTATGATGAGTTTCAGAGCTTGGTCACACACTAAGAGATATTACTGATGGGATATGCTGTTGTAGAAATATGATGATGCTCGATGCTTGTTGGTCATGAGGGCCACACATTGAGGTAGCAGGTCGGTTCTAGATGGATGAACGCTTGTGACTTCCGACAAGAGACTGTTGGTACGTGCTTTTTTTGGGTCTCTTTCGAGTCTCGAAATAAGTGGCCCAATTCGGTTCGAGTGGACTCTGGCTAAGGTGGTGGATATTAAATTATTAAATATTAAATGTTGAAAGGAAAAGGTGAATATTAAATGAAAAATACCTAGGTTGATGCGATCGCTAACTGCCAATGTTTATCGACGCTGCAACATGTCACTAATCATCTTTTACGGGGTGTGGGTTAACTCCTTTGCTGAACATCAGTCGGCCGACTCCAACAGCTATAGTCTTTCTAGTTTAAATTTCTAATTATGCTTTAAGTTTATTTCCTTATCCTACCCTAGGTTTGAATGATTACAAGTTTCTTAGTAATACTCTAACTCTAACTAGCTAAGTGTCCTACTACTACTCTGATTCTAATTAGTTTAATCTCCTAATAGTACTCTAATTCTAATTGATTTAGTCTCCTAATAGTACTCTAATTCTAATTAATTTGGTTTCCTGATGTTACTCTAACTAAGAAAAAAAGGAGTTATGGCTCGTTATGCTAAGGAGGATCGGCCCCGTTCCTGAGTACCCTTCGTAAGCTCCCTTGGGAAAATTGGTTGGCTAAGGGTTATTATAAAAGTATTATGGATTAAAAAACTGAATTTGGATTTAAAAATTAAGGATTTGAGGATCAAAATTATGAGTTTAAAGATATGCTTAGGAAACCAATTCCGCACAAGTGAGGTTGTACTTAATTGAATTCCATGCAATGGAGTATGTGCTTGATTCAATTTGAGTTCACTTCCTTATTCTAGTATCCTAGGAAACCAATTCTGCGCAATGGTGTAGCCACAGAATCGAGAGTTCAGGCGGTCTGGGAAGTTATAGGCCAGGTTGGATTGGGAACCAATTCCACGTATCTAGTGACGCATGGGATTGAATTTCGCACAGTGGCTTATGCGCGAGATTCAGGTCCCGGGGTAGTTTGGGGAATAGAATCCCAGTCCAATCTGGACTTATTCCGCGTGTTGGCTCACACGTGGAATCGATTCCTCGCAAGTGTATCAGTGCGAGATCGGGGTCATTGGGCGGTGTATGAAAGGCATGCCCTAGTCCAAGTGGCACTAATTTCGCACAACTGTGTTTGCTTGGAATTAGATTAAGCACATATTGTACAGTGCAAAATCTAGGTCTTAAGTGGTCCGTGGGAAGAGTGAACCTGGTCCAAGTGGGACTAATTTTGCACATGTGGCCATATGTGGAATCATTTTCGTGTAAGTTTATCTGCACAGAATTTAGGAATTTCCCTGGCCGAGTTAGGTCTGAGCTGCAGAGCTATTGTTTCAGCCTAGGTCTCAACCATATACTATTATTTTAGTAATGGCCCCCATATTTAGGGTTTTAAGGTCTTCAGAGAAGGTCAGTCCTTTTTCGGAGCTCAGTCACAAGGTCAAAGATTGATGTAACATGATTGTACACTTCGAGAGGGCAAAATTGGGGTGTCTACAGATTCCCTTCTTTGGTGCATCCTTGCGGAGTAAGGATCCGTCGAAGTAGACACCCCTCTTCCAACGTATCTTTTGGTTTCCTTGGGAAATCACTAGTGTGAGTCGAGGAGCTGACATGAAATGCTTGGCTTTCTTATCTATCAGCGCAAGCTAATGAAGAGTATTTGAGGTCCCAGTGGTAGTTGTCGAGAGGTATATCCTCATCTGTAGGTGCAAGTAGCATCCCACTGCATATCATGACCTATTGTAAGGGGCAGTCAAACAGAGGGACATTGACACAATCGAGGTGCCAGGGGGTGTCATACGAACGTCCAGAGACAAGGTCAAGTGACCGAATAATATGATGTACTATGGTGTAATGGCGAAGGCTTTCGCAGATGGCGCATCATGGTCCCTTTCTAGTGGACATTTGTGGTTTCTTAGAGTTTAGCATATTCAGTATTCGATTTTCTAGGTGAATTAATGGATTGGAGTGATGAAAAGTGAATTTTGATAGATGGCTATCATTTGTTTATTTTTTCTTAAGTTTGGGATTTTTAACTTACGATCAATTCTGTGGTAAAATGGAGGAAAACATGGCTTCTGAGACGACGCTGAGCAGATCCTCTAGAATGGGATTTGTGGACCTGATCATTTATATGGTTATTAAGATGACACTTGGTATGTCGGATACTCTGTCTAATCTTCTAGTAAATACTGACGATTGTCTCTTATGGGAGGACTACAACAATTCGCGAGTCGAGAGGGACAAGTTTTGAAAACACTTGACTTAATATTAGCTAACTATACTTTATAAGGAATATTGAGTAGAAAGAAGAGGGGTGATACTTATTGTTGTCGCTCCGGATGTGCTGATTTATTATGTGGTGTTGGAAGAGAATTAAAATCAAAGTGAAACAGAAGATAAAGATATGGTGAAAAAAATAATCCTAAAACATTCTAGACCTACAAGATATAAGGCCTATTGTAGCAAGTTTTGATAAGTAAGAGTTTGTCCCACAGAGAAATTGATCTAGAACCCAAAATGGGTTGTAATAGTAGGCCTCCAGATCTGGCTACAGATTTGATAATCCTAAAGAAAGGGAGTTGGGTGTCACGACTATACTAAATTAACCCTAACAACAGAGAAATAAAGTGCAACCCTATCCTAATGAAAGGGTTAAGAAGAAGATGGTGATGGTGTGTGCCAAAATAAAATATAAAAAAGATGGAAAGTAAGCAGGTTAAGCTAGAGTTAATGCAGTAACATAACTCAAATTTAGACTGTCTCTGCAGTGGTCCTTACTGAGATGATATTAATAACCTCAACAAGGTAGAAGAATCCAATTTAACTCATGCCATTTGGGGTGTTCTTAGGGCTATAATCTATCCACTCAAATGGTCACAGAGTATCCGATAGAGTCTGTCAAATCTCATTGATTAAATCAGAAATTCTAACCTAATCCAAAGGAGTGGATTGATCATTTCCCCAACCAATGGACCAGATTAGGCCATGAATATTATTGCAGACACTATGTAACGCCAATGCTACAAGCTCCCTAGATCTGCGCACAAATCTGGCTGACATCCATAGGTATTCCAACCCATAAAGTCCTAAGTGCTTTGCCAAGGCCAATGGCTCACTGTTCCCATACAAAGGACCAGTAATAGGTTGAATAAGGATTTAGATTCAACTGGTCATTGCTATAAAAGCCTGCAATGACTCAGCCTCAAGCTGTAACATCTGATATCGGTCAAATATAACAGAGGGGAGCCAGTTCCTGCACAAACTTCCTCACAAGGCTCTAGAAGCTCATGTGTAGAGGAGAAGAATCCTTCTCAGACATGTGGCTGGACACCACCTTAGGGTTATACTCTGTCCACTCAAATGGTCACAGGGTATCCGATAGGTCTGTCCATACCACAAAGATCTGAGAGAGAACATATAAACTGCTGCTGCCACCATGAAGTCCCAAGGCTACAACCTCTCCAGATTTGGCTACAGATCCGGCTTGCTATCCATGGGTCTATTAAACCAAGGGAAATCAGATGGTAAACAATAAATCTACTAGAAATGAAATGGGCTAGTCCCAAAGCATGGATCCTATAGAAATCTAAGGAAACCATAAGATCTATAGATTCAATTAATCATTAAACCAACAATCTATTGATAAAAGCAAAACTTACAATGAACTATCTCAAGGCTGTAGCCTGTACACAGCTGCTCATCTAGAAGATCCCAATGTATATAAGGCCGATTACAAAACTGAAATAAAACTAAACCTAGCTGCTTACAAAAGGATTAGCCAGCCAATGATGGGCTAAGAGAGAAGAAAAATAAGAAAAAGAGATCATCAAACCCTAACCCTAGCCTACTGAAACTCTCAGCCGACAGAGGATAAGGAAAGATGAAAATACTAAACTCTAAGTACAGCTTATATATTTTGTCCATAAGGCCTTGGCTCAAAAGAGATTAACCCTAATTTTTTCTAGCAGACATGGCACTATTACAACTCTTGAATGCCTTAAGATGTGCGCTTCAAAATCCATGCCTTGAGTAGTGTTCCCTAGCCTTGGGAAATTCCTAAAAGGTCCTTGAGTTAGGGTTGATAAGTGGAGAGCCCGAGTTTCGCGGGACTGTCATCTGTAATAATTCACTCGCACAATGGCAAAGCCTTCATGGAGAAGCATTTGGCTTGGGAGGATTGTTCACTCGCACGGTAGATTCTCACTTGATCGCACAACTGCTTTACGTTGCAATGCTGTCGCTGAGGATATTTGGGAACGCTTGGATTTCTCGCACAGTAGAGCTTTAGAAGTTCTCTCTCGCTGGATATTCGCGTAGTTAAGCTCCCGCACTCGCATAGTAACTGGTTAGGCTTCATAGTGCACGAGAGCTGCACGAGGAAAATTCTGAGCGTCTCTCTCTTTCAGGGCTTCGCGAGAACTCCATGAGGTGACAAATTATTCTTAATGCATATGGACTCTCTATGTTCTGCGCGGCTGCTTTAAGGCTCGATCTCCGCGAGAGCTTTGCGAGCACAAATTTTGAGGGCTTTAAGATGCGAGATCTTCGTGATGTCTTTACTACTCTCCTCTTGACTACGCGTCATATCTGCGCGAGGGCAGCTTTCATTGCATCCTTAGCTCCGTGAGGGAGCTCCTCGCCTCTGCGAGGTGAGTCTTTTGATTCTATGATGCATTGCACTTGCTGCTATTGCAGCTTCCTCCATTCTCAGCTAACTTCTTTCATCTGCTAGACTTTTGGTCAATGATGACCAGCAAATGAGTCACCATGGTGAGCACTACCAGGGTGCTCCATTAGGCTTTAGCTCAGCTGTCATCTTTGCATGTTTTCTTTCTCTTCTTTGGACCAATAAGCAGGGATTTTGTATTTAGCTGCACAGTTTATTACTAACTACAAAACACACTTCACAAATGATTATTAGTGAGCTTAAGGTCTAGCGAAGGCTAGATTAAGAGCTAAAAAGTGGTACTTTTTAGTGAATAACACCCCCCCAAACCTAATCTGTGCTAGTCCCTGAGCAAAGGAATAATTAAAACAATTACTATAAGAATTTAAATACCACTTTTGTAGGGAATACAGATGCATTTAGCTTATGCATCAAGCCGTTTAAACCCCTAGATGATCCCTAGTGGAGTAGTAAAGTCTCCTGAGGGTTTTCAGTGAAGATACCCACAAACTTCTCAATTAAATAGTTAGCAAAAGTATAAAATTATCAAGTTAGTTGTCAAGAAATAGAGCATCAGTTCACCTTTGATTCAATAAAATTGTAAGGAATTTAAACATATGATATACACAGACATTTAATCATCACAACCTTTACATAGATGCACATCATTTCCAATTAGCTCACAACAAGGGAAAACATCACATGTAGGTCAGTACTGAGCTTATCATTAATTCAAAGATTAGGTTATAGGTCATGCCCAACACATTCAACATCATACCCAATGCTCACCAGGGCAGGCTCTCACAAGTAACTTTGAGGGTTTTCATTTCCTCTCAAGCTCAAGAGCAGTTACAGGCTCCAAATGGGTCTGTAAGCATGAGCATAAGTAAAGCACCTAAGTTCTGGCATCATTGGCTAATCCTTACCATAGATTGGATAACACTTTATCTTTGCATGACAACTCATTCAACTTTGGATCACTGGGTCTTTTGACTGGGTTATCATGTGGCTTATAGGATAGTTTATAAAGAATGGAAGGTTGAAAAGGGATTCAAAATTGAGAAATCAGTAGGTGAAGGAGGTGATTCATGACTTCACCTTCTTTAGTTTAGCACCTTTCATTTTCTTTAAAATTCTTTAGACTTGAAGTGGTCAACTTCTCCTCTTATTTTTAATTTTTTTCAATGAACTTTTCCTCTTGACTCCTCTCTTATTCCTCTTCATTATTATTTTTCTTTCTTTTAGATGCATTTTTCTTTTTGTTTTTCTTTTTATTTTTCTGACTTGTCACCTCTTTCCTCAGCTGCTACATTGTTAAGCTTTAGGTATCTCTTCTCTATTCACCCAATGTTGACCCTATCTTGCCCATCTTCAACTTTTTCTCCTTTACCTTCTGAGTTCTCAGAGTGAGAGTAGGTTAGAATCGGGTCTATAGGTTCAGGTACAAGTACTCAGGTGTATTTTGAAGGAAATTAGAAATTAAGGCTCAAAAGGTGTGTGCACAAGGGTAGTTGATTAGGGTTTGGTCTGTTTAAGCTCAAACTGTCCAAGAGAAGGCCTTGATCCTTTCCTAGGTGTCATGAGTGCTGCTAGCTATTTCAACTTGGAGGTGCCTAACTTCTAGTGAGGGCATAGACTCAGCCAGTCCTTAGAGCTAAAAGAATTGCCTCAGTCACTCATCAAAGGAAGGAATTTTTTTTTTTGTAAGCCCAAATCTCACTAGTTATGGTCTTCCATTGAATTCTTAGGCATGTCCTTATCTTTTTCTCTCTTTAATGATTCACTAAGTACTTATATAAGTGAGTTTTCTTGGTGTTCACATCATGGAAATGCTAAAATTTAAAAGCTTGTAATGCCTGACAAAAAGGTCTGCAAAATTTTTAATTAAATTTCTCATTTTTTTATGATTCTTAAGTGAACATGGCTCCATTTCTATCTTACTCATTTGATTCTGCTACACTTAGGTTAACTATTTCATTGGTAGGTCCTGCCACACCCCCAAACCTATAAGGAGTAGTGTCCTCACTATTTCAAGGGTAGATGTCGATGTACAGTAGGCTCACAATAGAGGTATTAAAAGAAAAGAAATATCAGTAAAGAAAAACAGACAACACACAACAAACAACAAATAAACAAACAAAAATAAAGACAATAAAGGAAACAACTTATAACAAAAAGAAATTCTATTATAACAGCAAAACTATGTACAAAGTAAGGGAAAGTAAACTACAAAATTATACACTACTTCCTAACTAAATACATGTGCAAAAATTAAGTCATCTAATCATCTGTTGGTTCCTTCTTAATTTTGATTCCTTTGTCTTTATCTTTCTTAACAGCAGCAGCTTCTTGAGAAGGTCCAGCTGTAGTGGAAGGTACTCCCCCAGTTAATAGAGCAAGCTGCCTTTCCAGGATTTCAGACTTTTGTTCAGGTGTTTTAATGCCTGGGAGAGCTAAAAAAGTGGGCTCGCGCAGCTGATTGAAGCCTTTAAAGCCCGCGAGAAAGCAGTATTCTCAACCTTTAGTCTTTTACTCAGTGCTGCACATGGGTTGGTTCATCCATGCTTTTGTGCACCTGACCACAAAGTTTCAGTACCAAACCTCTCACATGTACTTTATTTCAACATGATAATTAAGTACCCATTATCAATATCAATTCATCAGAATTGCAAACTAGTTTTTCAGATCAAGTTCATGGAAATTATGAAGACAGCACCTCAACCATTCATCACAAACATACACAACAAATTCAAATGACAAAAATGCACATGTATTCAATACAAAATTTAATACAAAATTCAAAAACAGATAAAGCAACACAAACAAAACAATATCACACTTATATCCGAAATTGACAGATTTTGAAACAACACACATTAAAACGAACTTTTCAATCATATGGTATACTTATTACCAATCTTTGGATCACTGAGTACTAGCTTCCTCATGAGTGGAGGATGAATCTCCAATCATATACTGCCCTTTTGGATTTGTCAGGGGTTGACTAGGCAATTTTACTTCCTCCCTTCTGTTCAAAGCATTGCAAATTTGACCTAACTAGTCCTCAATCCTTTTAATGCTCTGTCCATGAGAATTAACAGTCTGTACTAGGTTCCCCAAATTTTGCATTAAAGCCAGCATCTGCTCTTCAAATGAAGAGGATCTGCGCTGTTGTGGGGGCATGGCCAACTGGTTAGACTGGGGGGCAGGTAGCAGAAAACTTTGCCTTGGTGGGTACCCTTGGATAAACTGGTGTTGGGGTCTGTAAGGAGCTACCACTTGCTACTGCTGGGATTGAGGATATGAATCTTGTCTCCACCTCAGGTTTGGGTGGTTCCTCCAAGAATACCCAGCAAGCTGCTACCCAAACGTTTGAGCAGCATTGGTATACTCCATAACTAAATCAGAAAACTGGTTGACAGATGGACAATCATGAATAGAATATGTGGGAGATTGGCATATCAGACATGCTTCCTCCACCTGTACAACCATTTGGGGCTACATCACATTTATTAATTTATCAAATTTTAAGGACAAATTGTCCACCTTCCTCTCCAAATCAACTGGCACCTTAACTTCATATATTCCACCTCTAGGGGTGGCCTCTTTCACCATCTTAGTTGAGGTTTGGCTGTCATTGCATTGCAGGGACTCCTGCTGCATGAAATTTTCTCCTATTATGTCAAACAGCTCCCAAGCTTCCTCAGCTATCTTGTGGAGGTAGCTACCACCACAGGAAGCATCCACCATATCCCTACTCTTGGGATTAATTCCTTGGTAGAATACTTGCACTAGTTGCCACATTAGAATTTGGTGGTGGGGCCATTATTTTAACATCTTCTGAAATCTTTCCCAAGCTTCATAAAAATCCTCAATTGAGGACTGAGTAAATGATAGAATACTTGTCCTCATCTGACTGGTTTTGTTCATTGGAAAGAATTTGGCCAGGAATTTGGTTTGAAAGTCACTCCATGACTATATGTTGTTGGCTGGGAGCTTTAATAGCCATGTGCTGACTTTGTCCTTTACTGAAAAAGGAAAAAGCCTCAGTTTAGTGGCCTCAGGTCCCAAGCCAGTAGTATTGAAAGTAGTGCAAAGTGCCAAAAATTGGTCGATATGCTTGTAGGGATCTTATTTACTAAGCCCATGAAAAGAAGGCAGCATATTAATGGTGGAGGATTTAATTTCATAATTCCCCTCAACAGAGGGGAATTGAATGTAGAAGGGAGAGGTATACTCCCCAGGTGCATTGTACTCCTTTAATGTTCTTGGCCTCTCAGCCATGATAGCTGGTTCAGTTTCAACAGCAGGGCCTTATGTGGTGCGTCTAGGTCTAAGGATCCTTTCAACCTCTAGATTTGGAGGTTCTAACTCAGGGTTTAAGGACCTTCTACCATGCATATACTCACACCCATAGTAAATAAAGAGAATGCTCACAAGCATACAAAAAAAAAAAAAAAAATTCAAACAAAAATTAACAACTACATAGATTTACACTAAACAAATAAAAGAAAATTAAACATAAATGGACTGAGATTTAGGGGAAAGAAAATACAAATAGAGCTAGCTACACTCCAGCTGCAACTCTAGCTTTTCCCTTCTTCTGCTGTCCATTTCTGCAAAATTCTAAAAAATATTAGTAGTACTTTATTCTAGATTAGGCACAACTACAAAGAATTTGGAAGTTTAAATTATAGTATAACTCAGGTCTACTGAAAAGATCAATATCCCCGGCAGCGGCGCCAAAAACTTGTTGTCGCTCCGGATGTGCTGATTTATTATGTAGTGTTGGAAGAGAATTAAAATCAAAGTGAAACTGAGGATAAAGATATGGTGAAAGCAGCAATCTTAAAACATCCTAGACCTACACGATACAAGGCCTATTATAGCAAGTTTTGATAAGTAAGAGTTTGTCCCACAGAGAAATTGATCTAGAACCCAAAATGGGCTGTAATAGTAGACCTCCAGATTTGGCTATAGATCTGACAATCTTAAAGAAAGAGAGTTGGCTGTCATGACTACACTAAATTAACCCTAACAATAGAGAAATAAAGTGCAGCCCTATCCTAAAGAAAAGGTTAAGAAGAAGATGGTGATGATGTGTGCCAAAATAAAATATTAAAAAGATGGGAAGTAAGCAGGTTAAGCTAGAGTTAATGCAGTAATGTAACTCAGATTTAGACTATCTCTACAGTGGTCCTTGCTGAGATGTTATTAATAACCTCAATAAGGTAGAAGAATCCAATTTAACCCATGCCATTTGTGGTGCTCTTAGGGCTATACTCTTTCCACTCAAATGGTCACAGAGTATCCGATAGAGTCTGTCAAATCCCATTGATTAAACCAAAAATGCTAACCTAATCCAAAGGAGTGAACTGATCATTTCCCCCACCAATAGACCAGATCAGGCCATGAATATTATTGCAGACACTATGTAACACCAGTGCTACAAGCTCCCCAGATCTGTACACAGATCTGGCTGACATCCATAGGTATTCTAACCTATAAAGTCCTAAGTGCTTTGCCAAGGCCAATAGCTCACTGTGCCCACACAAAGGACCAACAACAGGTTGAATAAGAATTTAGATTCAGCTGGTCATTGCTATAAAAGGCCTATAATGGCTCAGCCTCAAGCTGCAATTACTACAGAGAAATCAGATCTAACATTTGATATCAGTCAAGTAAAACAGAGGGAGCCAGTTCCTACACAAACCTCCTCACAAGGTTCTAGAAGCTTATGTGCAGAGGAGAAGAATCCTTCTCAGACATGTGGCTGGACACCACCTGGGGGTTATACTCTGTCCACTCAAATGGTCACAGGGTATCCAATAAGTCTATCCATACCACAGAGATCTAAGAAAGAACATGTAAACTGCTGCTGCCACCATGGAGTCCCAGGGCTACGAGTTCTCCAAATATGGCTACAGATCCGGCTTGCTATCTATGGGTCAATTAAATCAAGTGAAATTAGATGATAAATAATAGATCTACTAGAAACTAAATGGGCTAGACCCAAAGCATGGATCCTATAGATATCTAAGGAAACCACAAGTTCTATAGATTCAATTAGTCATTAAAACAACAATCCATTGATAAAAGCAAAACTTACAATGAACTGTCTGAAGGTTGCAGCTTTTACATAGCTGCTCATCCAAAAGACCCCAATGTTTATAAGGCCTATTACAAAATTGAAATAATACTAAACCTAGCTGCTTACAAAAGGATTAGCTAGCCAATGCTGGGCTAAGAGAGGAGAAAAATAAGAAAAAGAGATGATCAAACCCTAACGTTAGCCTGCTGGAACTGTCAACCGATAGAGGATGAAGGAAAGATGAAAATACTAAACTCTAAGTACAACTTATATACTCTCTCCATAAGGCCTTGGCTCAAAAGAGATTAACCCTAATTTTTTCCAGCAGTCGTGGCACTGTTATAACCCTTGAATGCCTTGAGATGTGCACCTTAAAATTTAGGCCTCGAGAAGTGTGCCTTAGCCTTGGGAAATTCCCAAAAGGTCCTGGAGTTAGGGTTGAGAAGTGGAGAGCCCGAGAATTGCAGGACTGGCATATGCATTAATTCCCTCGCGCAATGGTAGAGCCTTTGTGGAGAAGCATTTAGCTTAGGTGGATTGTTCACTCGTGCGATAGATTCTCACTTGATCGTGCAGCTGCTTTGCACTGTATTATTGTCGTGGAGGAGATTTAGGAATGCCTGAATTTCTCACATAGTAGAGCTTTAGAAGTTCTCTCTGGCTGGATACTCGCGCAGTTAAGCTCTTGCACTCGCGTAGTCACTAGTTAGGCTTTAGAGTGCGCAAGAGCTGTGCAAGGAAAATTTTGGGCATCTCTCTCTTCCAGGGCTTCACGAGAACTTCGTGAGGTGACAAATTGTTCTTAATGCATATGGACTCGCTATGTTCTATGCGCGACTGCTTTAAGGCTCGATCTCCGCGAGAGCTTCGCGAGCACAAATTCTAAGGATTTTAAGACACGAGATCTTCATGATGTCTTTACTGCTCTCCTCTTGATTATGCGTCCTATCTGTGCAAGGGTAGCTTTCACTGCATCCTTAGCTCCGCAGGGAGCTCCTCAACTCTGTGAGGTGAGTCTTTTGATTCTATGATGCATTGCACTTGCTGCTATTGCACTTCCTCCATTCTCAGCTAACTTCTTTCATCTGCTAGACTTTTGGTCAATGATGACCAGCAAATGAGTCACCATGGGGAGCACTACTAGGGTGTTCCATTAGGCTTTAGCTCAGCTGCCATCTTTGCATGTTTTCTTTCTCTTCTTTGGACCAATAAGCAAGGATGTTGTATTTAGCTGCATAGTTTATTACTAACTACAAAGCACACTTAACAAATGATTATTAGTGAGCTTCAAGGTCTAGCAAAGGCTAGGTTAAGAGGTAAAAAGTGGTACTTTTCAGTGAATAACACATACCTGATTTGTTACATGATGGGATGTCCAGATCGCCTGATGAGATATGTGTGATGGGACTAGATATTTGTTGGGTGTGATGGGACGTCGGAGATATTTCTCTCTTCTTATGTTGGCGAGCGTGTGTTTTTGTTGTGATGGAGTTTAATGACTATTGTGTGATGGGACATTTGGGGGGTTGGGCTCGTTACTTTTTACGGTGGGACATTGGTTGAGCCTCCCCTCCTGGTTGTGTGCCGTGGAGGGTTGCGACGGGACTTGGTGGTTATGCGATAGGGCATTTCAGTTGATGATTCTTTGACTATTTTGACGTCGCGATGGGACAATGATGGTGTATTTCTTTCTTTGGTAGATTTTGGTGGTAGGTTGGGGTCATTTTGAATGGCATCTTGAGATCGTGACGGGACTTGCCTGTGGCTTTGGTGCTGTGGTGGGGCTTTAGCATCACGATGGGAGATGAGGGCGTGCCTGATTTAGGCCAACATACTTAGATGTTGGGATATCGTTGGTTATATGTGCATTCTGTCGCGATGAGACATGTTATTGTGGGGATGTGTGATGGGATATCAGCGGCTCTTTCCCTCTGTTGTCGGTGTGTGGGGTTACGCAATGGAAAAAGGGAGAGTGATTCTGATCGTGGTGGGACAAATAGCGTGGAATGATTTATCTTGTGGCTACTTTGTAATCATTAAAGTGTCATTGTCATTATTTTTCACTTTCGTGTCGTGATGGGACATTTATTATTTATTGTTATTATTATTATTATTACTATCATTTTTTTGGTTCTAGTAGTTTGATTGTGATAGGGCATTGGGAGGTGTGTTATTGCGATGGGATTATGAGGGGTGATTTTTTTTATTTTTTTTTATGATTTACCACAGCGGCGTGAGTGGCGGGTGTAATAACCCGACAAATCACGCTAAAACTATGACCTCGGGATCCGTGCCCGATCGGTCATAGGATTGACCAAACGGAAGTCCAATAGTTAGCATGAGGTGTGATGAACGGATGAGATGTGATAAACTTAATGTCTATGTGGTGTGTGTTGTAAATGTGAAGTCGCATATACCTACCGCGGTATATGTGCTCAACACACAAGTGAGAAAAGAGGATAAAAGGGTTTAATAACCCTAGAGGTGTATTTTGGTTGTTGAAGGAGAGTAAAGAAGAGAGAGAGAGAGAGAGAAAAGTAAGAGAGGAGTTATTGCAGCTAATTGGAGGGGGGATTCAAGAGATAAAAGCCGGATTCAACGCAATTTGGATCTGTTAGAGCCAAAGCTGGAAACCCTAGCCTTCAAACTATTTGATTGAAATCAACTTGAGATCTATTCAAGGTAAGATTTTTGTAAATAAAATGCATAGATTATAGGGGTTAAGTTGTGGCTGAATGTGGGTTAAAATCATAGGATAATGGCTTAGAAAAATAAAGGAAAAAGTATGGAAAAAGATTGGGAAGAACAGCTCGAAAGGGGCTGAATCTGACAATTTCGATTAATCGAAATTGGGTTTCGATTAATCGAAATTGGCCAGGAAGTTGAAAGGTCAGAGGACCCCGATTTCGATTAATCGAATTTGATTTCGATTAATCGACTTTGGATTTCGATTAATCGATTTGGGAATCGATTAATCGACTGGGAACCTCCAGTGGACCCCAGGGGTTGGAGGAAATGACTTAAGGAAAAATCGACTAATCGAAATGGGATTTCGATTAATCGATTTTAGTTTTCGATTAATCGATTTGGAATCGATTAATCAACTTGTGAAACTCGACTGTTCGAACTGAGAGTGGACTTTGCGAAAAGAAGGATTTCGATTAATCGAAATTGGATTCGATTAATCGAATGAAAACTCGACTGTTCGAACTGTGGGTCGACTTTGCGAAAAGAAGAATTTCGATTAATCGAAATTGGATTCGATTAATCGAATGAAAGAATTTCGATTAATCGAAATTACTTCGATTAATCGATATTGACCTTCGATTAATCGATTTTGGAAATCGATTAATCGAATCAGATTCGATTAATCGATTTTGGAGTTCGATTAATCGACTGACATAAATTATGTTGACTTTTGGGTTTGACTTTAAGATTCTTGGAGGGTCTTATACCTTCTTTATTGCATCCTTTGTGATGTGTTTCACCTGTTATGTGGTACCATAGGTGGTACGTGTGGACTAGTGCACAAGGAGCCACGTGGGACCTTGATGCATTGATCAAATGAAGACTTGAGGTAGGGAACACCTTGAACATGTACTTTATTTTACAAGAGCATGTATGTAGTGATATAGAACTCAATTAAATGTTTATTTCTTAAGAATTTGTGAAAAGTGTGTGTGTGTGACACCCATAAGAGTAATCATAATGAGCCATCCCTAGGGGATGAAGAAGTAAAGAGATAAGAGCATCTGGTGTGATGCAAGTAAATGGATACATCCCAGGGATGTATCCAAGGATTGAATCATGTTTGATAGGGCCTAACTGATATAAGATAGCACATTTACACGGTGAATAACTATATGTAAGGCACCGATATTTTTGTTATTTGAGGTTTGATAGGGTACCCCACCGACGTGGCGGGATATCCACGACTGACACGGCAGGATATCCGTGACCGATACGGCGGCGAAACCGTAGGCCAGTGCAGAGGCTTATCCGTACATAGTAAGCACACCCCAGGGGTGTTGATTGAGACAAGTGAAACCCCGCCACCAATCCCCAGGGGAAAGGGGCTTGGGTACTATTTGTATTCCCAGGGAATACGGTTAAAACTGTCTATATAGATGACGATGATGGGTATCTCATCGGGGCTCGATGCTATATTGCTCGGGGATTACTTAAGTTTTTAAGTTTTGCTTTAGGCCTTCTCAGCATCATTCATGAGTAAATGAAAATATAAGTAGTCAACAGTAAAACGAAATGCTTTTAATTTGTTTCATTAACAACTGCATAGATACATCATGCATGGCATATCATGGAATACATGTGAGTTATAATTTATATGTTCAATCGTGTTTGTTCCCTATTGAGCTAGGATGTAGCTCACCCTATAGACTATACGTCGCAGGTCCACTATTAGCAGCTGCCGAGGCTTTAGGAGGCGATCCCGTGAGTCGGACCTTACCTCCAGAGGACTTCTTCTAGAGGACTCCGTTGTGCCACTTTGAGGGATTTTGGAGAGAGTTTTTGTACGGCTTGGTATGTCAAGCCTTGATTCTGTTTAAACCATGTATATACATATAGATGGGATTATTCTTTTGGGGCGAACCATCCGTGATGATTGCTATCATCGATGGTTCGGATCGGTTCTCCATTCATGTAGAGGCATGAGGGTAGAACTGTCTTTTGGAGAGTTAATTAATATAGATTCAATTTCCGCAAATTTCGTTTATAATTTTATTACAATGCTTGATATACCAGTGTTCCGTGCTTAGCTAAGGGGCACGGTCAAGATGATCGTGTTGATGGCACGGGTTTCGGGGTGCCGAAATCCAGGCTGTCACAGTTGGTATCAAAGCTATTCTCTTTTAGCAATTCTGACAAGGGTTCTTTCGTCAAAACATAGGGGCTTCTGCTAACGAAACTTTAGTTTCAAATGCAGCCGCAAATGTCATCTAGAGGAAGAGGCCGACCAAGGGGAGGCCAGCAGAGGAGTCTACGTAGTGGAGATGATTACATCTCTCCTACTAATAGAGTGCCTTTAGGAGGTACTGAGGCCCCAGGGGGCAGTAGTAGTAGACAACGGGATGAAGAAGATCGAGATCATCAAGATCAAGATTTAAGAGAACAAGAAAGATTGAGAGAAAGACAAGAGGACAGAGAAGAGCGACAAAGGATGATGCACACTATGGAGACTATGGCAGCTGCCATGGCACAACAAGCCGCATCCTTTGCAGCTCATGCGTCAAGAGAACAGCAGCCACCTACACCACCTGTAGGACCTGCGTTGCCTGTGCCCTCATCTTTTACAGAGTTTAGGAGGATGAGACCTCCTTCATTTTCTGGGCAGGCAGACACAATGGCCGCTGAGAATTGGTTAATGGAGATGGAGAAAGTCTTTAGCGTGCTAACTTGCACGGAAGATGAGAGTGTAAGATGGGCAGCTTACATGTTGGATGGGGAGGCTGGGCCTTGGTGGAAGTCCGTGATACGGACTCGGGCTCAGGAGACCCCAGAGTTGCCTTGGACTTGGGAGGAGTTTGTTGAGGAGTTCAACAAACAATATTTTCCAGAAGTGGTGAGGAACCAATTAGAGATACAATTTTTGCAGTTAGTACAAGGGAGAATGACAGTGAGAGAGAATGGGGTAGAGTTTCTCGACTTGCCCGTTTTTTGCTCGGATGCGTCGCATCTTGAGTGATGAAGTCCAAGAGGTTTCAAAGAAGGTTTGAAGCACGAAGTTAGGAGGCGTAGCTCCATTTCAGCTGAGGACCTATGAAGAGGTCATGAGTAAAGCACTGGTAGTTGAAGAGGAGAATACAAATAGATATAGACAGAGGGAGCAGCAGAGAGGAGGAAATGAACAAGGAAGATCGGGGCACTACGAACCGGTGAACAAAAAGCCGAGGTTCATGGCCCAGAATCAGAGACCACAATTCCAAGGGGGTTTCGGAAGACCGGCGCAACAGCAACAACAATACCAACAGAGGTTTCCATTACTTGCATCGGGGAGACCTATTCGCTATGAGAGCCCTGCCATGTCTACTGGCGCCACTATCACACAGGGTTCTCGTACTGTTTCTTCCGCACCTCGGGAGACTTGCGCAAAGTGTGGCAAGCCTCATAGGACGGTGGACTGTAGATCGGGAACTAGGGGCTGTTTTCGATGTGGCAAGGTGGGCCACTTGATCAAGGATTGCCCCGAGACGGATAAGAGAAAGACGGTTTGATTCTGACCCACCAATTCAAACAAGGAAACCGATCGTTCAGGGGAGAGCCTATGCAGTCACTGCTCAGGAAGCAGGGAACGTGCATGACGTCATCCAAGGTGAGACTTTTTTTAAAAATTAAAGAAAATTTCCATTTCATTAAAATCTTAGATAGAGAGGGAGCATGCATTAGAAATTATATAGATTCTTTTCTCAATACAAAAAGCTGTATGTGAATTAAGAGTGTAAATTGATGTGTAAATTATTGTATGTATGTATACTATAGGTACTCTAAATATATATGAAAAAGGATGTTTCGGTGGATATGACGCTCGAGTGTTGATAGACCCCGGGTCTACCCACTCATTCGTTACTCCACGTTTCGCTAAGAAGATGAAGATTGTTCCAGAGACGTTGGATTTCGTCCTATCTGTGTCTATTTCGACTGGAGAGTTAGTAGACACGGAGTTAGCTTGCAAATCCATCATTGTAGCAGTTCGAGACTTAGAGGTGCATGAATTGGAAGCAAAGTTGATCTTTATTAGACATGCAAGGGTTTGATGTGATCCTTGGCATGGGATGGTTGGCGCATTGACAGCAAATCGATTGCAAGAACAAGGTAGTTATTTTCGGACCCAACACAAGAAGATCATTTCGGTTTCAAGGAGTGAGGTCGTCATACATGCCTTGATCTCGTGATGAGGGTCGAGAAAATGATTAGAAAGGGTTGCAGTGGATACTTAGCTTTCTTAAAGGAGGACAAGGAAGAAAAGAATGTCATTTCTGAGATAGCAGTTGTGCGAGACTTCGCTGACATGTTTCCAGAGGAATTGCCTGGATTACCTCCAGAAAGAGAAGTAGAATTCGCCATTGACTTAGCACCAGGAACGGAGCCTATTTCGAAAGCACCTTATAGAATGGCTCCCGCTGAGTTAAAGGAGTTGAAGGAACAACTACAAGAGCTTATGGACAAGGGGTTTGTTAGACCGAGTGTATCTCCATGGGGAGCACCGGTCTTGTTTGTAAAGAAGAAGGATGGTTCAATGCGGCTATGCATTGACTATCGACAATTGAACAAACTCACTGTGAAGAACCGCTACCCTTTGCCTAGAATAGACGATCTATTCGACCAACTGCAAGGAGCAAGGTATTTTTCCAAGATCGACCTGAGATCTGGGTATCATCAGTTGAGAGTCAAAGCTGAGGACATTCAAAAGACTGCTTTCCGGACACGGTATGGACACTATGAATTCCTTGTGATACCGTTTGGATTAACAAATGCTCCGGCGTCGTTTATGGATCTGATGAATCGAGTGTTTAAACCACACTTGGACTCCTGCGTCGTAGTGTTTGTTGATGATATACTGATATACTCCAAATCCAAGACGGAACACGAAGAACATTTGAGGATTGCTCTATAGACGCTACGTGAACACCAATTGTACGCCAAGCTCAGCAAGTGTGAGTTTTGGTTGGAAGAAGTTAGCTTTTTGGGACATGTTGTCTCAAAGCATGGTGTCACGGTGGATCCAGCAAAGATAGAAGTAGTAGTTAAATGGGGGCAACCAAAGACAGTGACCGATGTCCGAAGTTTTATGGGCTTAGCAGGCTATTATCGACGTTTCGTTGAGGGGTTTTCAAAGATATCGGGACCTCTCACAAAGCTGACACGAAAAGATTCAAGGTTTGAGTGGAGTGAGGCATGCGAGAAGAGTTTTCAAGAACTCAAAACGAGACTCACTTGGCTCCAGATAGCGATTCCTTGAGCGATGGAGGATACGCCGTGTCATGACGCATCATACAATGGCCTTGGTTGTGTGCTCAACCAAAGACAAGAAGGTGATAGCTTACGGATCAAGACATTTGAAAGAACACGAGAAAAATTACCCGACTCATGACTTGAACCGGCAAAAGATTTTTAAGATTTGGAGACATTACTTGTATGGGAGACTTTTGAAATTTTCACCGATCATAAGAGCCTCCGATATCTCTTTACACGAAGAGCTCAACATGAGACGGTAGCAGTGGATGGAATTCCTCAAGGATTATGATTGTTCCATACAATACCATGGCAAGCGAATGTAAGCCGATGCATTGAGTCGAAAAGGTTCATTTCGGTTAGCTTCTTTGATTTTGGGTATGCGATGGAAATTATTGGAAGACACTCTATGATGCGAACATTGAGTCAAAGGACACACGGATCCTTTTTGGCTAACATATCGGTAAAAGCCCGGTGATATTTGAGCATATCCACGACCTCTGAGATGAAAGATCCCGCATTAACAAAGCTTCATCAAGACCTCAGTGAAGGCATTAGGTCGGACTTCTCAGTAACAGAAGATGGTTCCTTATTGTTTAACGGCCGTCTATGCATTCCGGACAATGCCGATCTAAGGACGATTCTTGATGAGGCCCATAAGTCAAATTATGCTATCCACCTGGTAGCACCAAAATGTACCAAGATTTGAAAAAGAACTCTTTGGTGGAAGGATCAAACAAGGCGTGGCGCGATGTTTGACTTGTCAGCAAGTGAAGGTTGAGCATAGACATCCTGTTTGGACTATTGCAACCTTTACCAATACCGTAATGGAAGTGGGAATCGATCTCAATGGATTTCATTATTGGATTACCCGTCTTGCCAAGAGACACAATGCCTATTTGGGTGTCGTTGTAGACCGATTGACCAAATCGGAGACTTTTTACCATACAATACTACGATACTGGCAGAAGATGGCGACTTATACATGAAGGAGATTGTAAGATTACATGGTATTCCAAGCAGCATAGTTTCAGATCGTGATCCACTATATACGTCCAAGTTTTGGAAGAAATTTCAAGAAGGATTGGGAACACGACTAGACTTTAGTTCAGCTTTTCATCCTCAAACTGATGGGCAGACAGAGCGAGTGAACCAAGTAATAGAAGACATGCTCAGGGCTTGCATGCTTGATATGCAAGGATACTGGGATGAGTATCTACCGATGCTCGAGTTCGCATATAACAACAGTTTCCAAACGAGCATTGGCATGGCACCGTATGAAGCTATCAGATGACGACGTCACCTCTAAATTGGGAGGAAACGGGTGAGAAGTTTGTGTTAGGACCAAAACTACTTGAAGATAACGCTACCGTCGTTCAAATTATCAGAGAAAGGTTGAAGACAGCACAGAGTAGACAGAAAAGTTACTCCGACATGAAGCGGACTAGTGTCGACTATAAGGTGGGCGAGCACGTGTTTGTGAAAGTATCACCTATGAAAGGTGTAATGAGATTTGGCAAGAGAGGGAAATTAAGTCCACGTTATGTTGGACCATTTGAAATTTTAGGACGAGTAGGTGAAGTTGCATATCGCATTGGTTTACCACCGCTGTTTGATCGAGTACATAATGTTTTCCACATATCGATGCTCAGGAAGTACGTGAATGATCCATCTCATGTATTAGGAAAGCAACCTATAGAGATGTGTGAGGACATGAGCATGATAGAGGAACCAGTGGAAATCTTGGATCGAAAAGAACAAGTACTGCGCACTAAAGTGATTCCCTTAGTGCTTGTTCGGTGGAACAACCATCCTAAAGAAGAGGCTACTTGGGAACGAGAGGCCGATGTGAAAGAACAATATCCAGCCTTGTTTCCAACGACGTGAGAATTCAATGTAAACCACGAACGTGTTCGTAGAATCTCCACGATCCTTGTAATTCGATGAAAATTTTGCTCAATTGTATGATTGAAGGAATATTTTCCTTCTTGTGTATATATGACCAAGTATATGTATTTTTATGGAACCATGAACCACTTGATGTCATAAACTATCAAAAGAAATCAAAGAAACAAAGAGATTGAAATTCTGTAGAAATTGGGCAAAACCGATTAATCAAATTTCAAATCGATTAATCGATTTGGAATCTCGATTAATCGATTTTGTTCGATTAGTCGACTGGCATGTGCCAGTGACTGGAAATTCAAAGGAGAGTTAGAATATACATAGAAAACCAATTTCGATTGATCGAATTGGAATCTCGATTAATCGATTTAGAATCGACTAATCGATTTTGAAATTTCGATTAATCGAATTATATTTCGACTAATCGATTTACTAAAGGGACTTACGAGAATTTGAAATCAAATGGACGATTTCGATTAATCGAAGTAGATTTCGATTAATCGATTTCGAAAATTCGATTAATTGAAATGGATTCGATTAATCGAATAATTTAAGAAATTCTGGAAAAATTAGAAGTTACAGCACGATTTCGATTAATCGATTTTGGAATTTCGATTAATCGAAAAGGATTTCGATTAATCGACTGGCTCGCGCCAGTGAGCTCAAAAATTGAAAATTTTAAACAGATACGATTTCGATTAATCGAAATGGTTTCGATTAATCGAATTTGACTTTCGATTAATCGATTTGGGAAATCGATTAATCGATTTTACGCGGCTTAACTTAGTTTTGAATCTCGATTAATCGATTCTGAATTTTGATTAATCGAGCCGAGACCTATATATAAAGATTTGGGGATTTCATTCCCCATTCGAAATTATTTTTGCTTGAGATTTTTGGGCGTTTCACCTTCTTCCTCTTCTCCGACAATCCGGTGCCCTAGGGTTTCCTTTTTCCGGCGGTTTTCGTCTCGCATCGCCATCAAAACCTACGGTAAACCCTAATTTCGCACTTTTTCCTTCAATTTAAATTAGAAAAACCCTAGTTTTCTCAAAATGCCGCCCAAAACCCGTCTATCTTCAAAGAAGGCGACTTCTAAGTTGCCGATTAGGCGTAAGAACGCCGCACCACCACCACCTACCCCATCGCCGGTGAGGACTCCATCACCGTCGGAATCGGAGACCACCTCCGGTTCGACGAGCGACGCCTGAAGTCTTCCCTGAATCCACCCCCATGCCACCACCACCCACCAATGTCGAACAACCAAATGAATGGTGGACGGCAAAGACCTTCGAGGTCGAATACATCATCGACCCTACTCTATTCACAAATCCCGATTTACCGGGCGAGACCCAATGGGCTCGAAATTACCTCACCAACGCCGGACTCGGCAACCTTCTCAAACCAATTCGGGGTTCTTACTACCCTAGATTGGTTAGACTCTTTTACCAAGGGCTAACCGATGGCCCTACCGATGATTGCATCATAACCAAGATTGAGGGTCGCTCTACCACGATCACTCGTCACATCCACGAGGTACTCGAGTGTTACCTCGATTTCACCCCGGAGACCACTCTTTTCCCACCCTTCGAGGAGGAACCCCGTTTTGAGGAGGTCATGACCCGCATGACCAATGGGAAGAAGGGGTCGGGCTCCTCCATTAAGAGGGTTGACCTTCCACCTTACATGTGGATGCTTGATTCCATAATCAAGTGCAACCTCTACCCGATGCGCCACGACACGCGTGGACAAAGTGCAACATGCACTTTACGCGCCTTTGTGGCCGGTGGTTCGACGCCATGATGGTCATCCTAGAGGATGAAATACATCAAGGGAAGTTGATGAAGGCAACATGAGGCCCAAAGAAGATGCCCTATGCTCGCTCATATCGAGCATGTTGGAGTGATACTCGAGCCATCCTACATCTCACCTCACGAGGTGAGGGCTACGGATCGCGTGAAGCCGTTTCCAAAGTCTTCATGGTCCCGTAGCTACAACCTTCTTAAGCGGACCCTACCAGCTCCGGGTCCCGCTCCGCCCAGCCCCCGTGCATGCCAGCACCGCCACCACCCCCACCTGGCCGGACCCACCCGTGGGTGGCACACCTATTCCCAGAGCCATCCGTGGAGAGGGTTCCTCCACACCACAGCCTCACCGACACCACACCTCCGCGCGCGACACCCACCTCTCATCCCTACGCCCTGGCACCCACCCGTCCTACCATCGAGGAGGTGTTGGCTCGCATGGAGGCCAACAATGAGAGGATGAACCAGGAGGATAGATTTCCTCCTATTCCACACCTCGCCACATCTACCCTACCGACTACCGCGCTACCTCGCCCGGGGAGGAGGGTGGGCCGGGCCTTCCGCCTTCCATCGAGGACCCGTCTTCCATCCCACCACAGACGCGGCTCCTTCCACATCCACATCTGCTCCGCCGACAGAGACGCCACAGCCACAGCCGACCGCTCAGCCAGCACAGTCACCACCACCGCAGCCACAGCCAGCTCCAGCAGACCCACCAGCCACTGTAGCACCGGACCAGCCTGGCGAGGGGACTGCATGAGTCTTTTTTTTTATTTTTATATCAGTCATGTATTGTGTATATGTATATCTTGTATGCCACTTTATTGGCACTGTGTAAAACTTTTGATATTAATGGAAAAGCTAAATTTTTTTTATGTTAATTGTTTGCATTCGTCAAAAATTTGAGTTCCATGCATGTGATTGTGTCTACTTAAATACGTCTGAGTCAACTGGACCACCTCCCCTGAGAGTGTGGGGGGAAGCGAGACAGAAACCCAGACAGACACACCTTGGGTTATTTTCGAGGACGAAAATTCCTAAGGTGGGGAGGATGTAATAACTCGAAAAATCATGCTAAAACTATGACCTCGGGATCCGTACCCGATCGGTCATAGGATTGACCAAACGGAAGTCTAATAGTTAGCATGAGGTGTGATGAACGGATGAGATGTGATAAACTTAATGTCTATGTGGTGTGTGTTGTAAATGTGAAGTCGCATATACCTACCGCGGTATATGTGCTCAACACACAAGTGAGAAAAGAGGATAAAAGGGTTTAATAACCCTAGAGGTGTATTTTGGTTGTTGAAGGAGAGTAAAGAAGAGAGAGAGAGAGAGAAAATTAAGAGAGGAGTTATTGCAACTAATTGGAGGGGGGATTCAAGAGATAAAAGCCGGATTCAACGCGATTTGGATCTGTTAGAGCCAAAGCTGGAAACCCTAGCCTTCCAACTATTTGATTGAAATCAACTTGAGATCTATTCAAGGTAATATTTTTGTAAATAAAATGCATAGATTATAGGGGTTAAGTTGTGGTTGAATGTGGGTTAAAATCATAAGATAATGGCTTAGAAAAATAGAGGAAAAAGTATGGAAAAAGATTGGGAAGAACAGCTCGAAAGGGGCTGAATCTGACAATTTCGATTAATCGAAATTGGGTTTCGATTAATCGAAATTGGCCAGGAAGTTGAAAGGTCAGATGACCCCGATTTCGATTAATCGAATTTGATTTCGATTAATCGACTTTGGATTTTGATTAATCGATTTGGGAATCGATTAATCGACTGGGAACCTCCAGTGGACCCCAGGGGTTGCAGGAAATGACTTAAGGAAAAATTGACTAATCGAAATGGGATTTCGATTAATCGATTTTAGTTTTCGATTAATCGATTTGGAATCGATTAATCAACTTGTGAAACTCATCGCTCGAATCGAGAGTGGACTTTTGAAGAAGGATTTCGATTAATCGAAATTGGATTCGATTAATCGAATGAAAACTCGACTGTTCGAACTGTGGGTCGACTTTGCGAAAAGAAGAATTTCGATTAATCGAAATTGGATTCGATTAATCGAATGAAAGTTCGACTGTTCGAACTGAGAATCGACTTTGCGAAAAGGAGAATTTCGATTAATCGAAATTACTTCGATTAATCGATATTGACCTTCGATTAATCGATTTTGGAAATCGATTAATCAAATCAGATTCGATTAATCAATTTTGGAGTTCGATTAATCGACTGACATAAATTATGTTGACTTTTGGGTTTGACTTTAAGATTCTTGGAGGGTCTTATACCTTCTTTATTGCATCCTTTGTGATGTGTTTCACCTGTTATGTGGTACCATAGGTGGTACGTGTGGACTAGTGCACAAGGAGCCACGTGGGACCTTGATGCATTGATCAAATGAAGACTTGAGGTAGGGAACACCTTGAACATGTACTTTATTTTACAAGAGCATGTATGTAGTGATATAGAACTCAATTAAATGTTTAGTTCTTAAGAATTTGTGAAAAGTGTGTGTGTGACACCCATAAGAGTAATCATAATGAGCCATCCCCAGGGGATGAAGAAGTAAAGAGATAAGAGCATCTGGTGTGATGCAAGTAAATGGATACATCCCAGGGATGTATCCAAGGATTGAATCATGTTTGATAGGGCCTAACTGATATAAGATAGCACATTTACACGGTGAATAACTATATGTAAGGCACCGATATTTTTGTTATTTGAGGTTTGATAGGGTACCCCACCGACGTGGCGGGATATCCACGACTGACACGGCAGGATATCCGTGACCGATACGGCGGCGAAACCGTAGGCCAGTGCGGAGGCTTATCCGTACATAGTAAGCACACCCCAGGGGTGTTGATTGAGACAAGTGAAACCCCGCCACCAATCCCTAGGGGAAAGGAGCTTGGGTACTATTTGTTTTCCCAGGGAATACGGTTAAAACTGTCTATATAGATGACGATGATGGGTATCTCATCGGGGCTCGATGCTATATTGCTCGGGGATTACTTAAGTTTTTAAGTTTTGCTTTAGGCCTTCTCAGCATCATTCATGAGTAAATGAAAATATAAGTAATCAACAGTAAAACGAAATGCTTTTAATCTGTTTCATTAACAACTGCATAGATACATCATGCATGGCATATCATGGAATATATGTGAGTTATAGTTTATATGTTCAATCGTGTTTGTTCCCTATTGAGCTAGGATGTAGCTCACCCTATAGACTATACGTCGCAGGTCCACTATTAGCAGCTGCCGAGGCTTCAGGAGACGCTGATCCCGGCGAGTCGGACCTTGCGGCCGGTGACGAGTTGGAGCCACCTCCAGAGGACTTCTTCTAGAGGACTCCGTTGTGCCACTTTGAGAGATTTTGGAGAGAGTTTTTGTACGGCTTGGTATGTCAAGCCTTGATTCTGTTTAAACCATGTATATACATATAGATGGGATTATTCTTTTGGGGCGAACCATCCGTGATGATTGCTATCATCGATGGTTCGGATCGGTTCTCCATTCATGTAGAGGCATGAGGGTAGAACTGTCTTTTGGAGAGTTAATTAATATAGATTCAATTTCCACAAATTTCATTTATTATTTTATTACAATGCTTGATATACCAGTGTTCCGTGCTTAGCTAAGGGGCACGGTCAAGATGATCGTGCTGATGGCACGGGTTTCGGGGTGCCGAAATCCGGGCTGTCACAGCGGGAGTCGGGGAGTGATTTGGTCAGGATGGGACTGCAGGGAGCAATTTTCCATTGGAATTTATTATTGGTATTTTATTTTTGATTTTTGTTATTATTGTTAAATTTTATTTTATTTATTTTCTCATTTTAAGTGCATATTTCACGCTATTATTTACTAATGTTTTGTTATGATGACTTATTATCTTAGGTTGATGAGGTTAATTTTGCCATGATGAAGGAATCTCATGTGTTTGTTTGGTTTGAAGTTTGTTTTTTTTGTTTTGGTCTGTTCTTTTGTGGATGTGACACTGGTTGGAAATGTGTGATTTTATATTTTTAGATAAGTGTGTTGGGTGTTTTAATACCATTGGCTTATCTATTTTACCCTGGATTTGTTTTTCTTTTAGGGGATAAGTGTTTCATGCCTATTGGTTTACCTCCATTTCCCATGGATTATGCTTTGTTTGAAGGGCTAGGTGTCTTGCTCAGATTTAATTAGATGGGGTGTTTGTGAGGGTGGCACTTGTCACATTATGGCTAAGGGGTCTTTGCCCATAAATAGGTATCTAGGGGTTTTTTTTTATTCTTATGTTAATTTTAGTGGATTTGTAATTTTGTTTTTTGGAATTTGGTACTTTTTAATGTCTTTTCTTCCATTTTATTATGTTTCTCGGATATTGCATCCTAAAGTGATTTGTCATGGTGATTTGCTCATTGTGGTATCGGGGTTGTTGGGATATGGGGTGGTGTTAAGGCTTATAAGAGATGGTTTGAGGATCTTCGTGGCTGGCTTTTTACCCAGTTCCCCTTTCAAGGGAAAGAGTTCCTTCAGTATTGGTGGGCCTAATTCCATCAGAGCTTTGAGGGAGAGAGTGGCAGAGCTGGAACGTGGTCAGTTGAGCTTGATAATTTGTGGGGCATTGGAGGCCATACATCTTGCATAGGAGTGGATGGGGAGTGCCCCCCGTCCTGATGAGGATATGATGAGGTCACTGGCAGCCTCTATTGCTGATGTCAGAGCCGTGGAGAATGGTTGGAGGGGTCAACTGGAGGAAACCCGCAGTGTTCTAGTGAGTATAGTTTATCTTTTTTATTGTATTGGGTTTTACTTGTCTTGTTTCGGTGAATTAATGTATTCGTATATCTCTCAGGCATTGAGAGGATGAGGTGCCTTGCCAAGCACAGCTGATTGGGCTGCTTCAGGGTTAGCAGCAGGCTAGTCGTGAGGTGCCAGCTTGTGCTCTAAGATTGATAGACTGGTGAGTGTTGTGTGGATTTCATTAATCATTAGCGTTGATGGTTTTGTTGTTTCTGAGGTATTTGTTATTTGTTATATTTGCAGAGGGCAGAGCTTTCCACTGCTGGGGTATCTACTCCAACTTTTGATCGACCTTTAGTGGCCTCCTCGAGTCAGGAGGACCCAGTGATCGCTCAGCTCCCTGTTGAGTTCGAGCGTTGGGTGAGTCTTATCTTCTTAAGCTATTTTGTCTTATCATATCCAATTATTTAGGTGTTTGATATTGGGTTGTGTGCAATTGTGAGATTTGTGACGATCCCGTCACGACGATGCGACATCAAATAAAATATTTAGAGTCGCTACCCAGAGCTTTTGGTGTCCCGAAAAACCTAAATCAATTTTATAAGCACCGAAGTGCCACAAATATGACTCTAAATCAGGTCTACGACATAGGCTCTTGGGTAGGGGTTTCGGTTATCAATTGGGAAGGTGTTAGGCACCCAATCAACCCGCTTAATGTGATCTCTACTTATGGCCAAAATAAAAATAATATAAAAGAAAAGAAAAAGGCTTCCTCTTGTCCAAAGGTTCTTAAAATCCTATTTGTGCCCCTCCGTTCCTACCGAAAATTCGGCGGTATAATGGCATAAATGAGAGGATAGAGGAATAACTGAGAAGGTAGAGGAATAGAGGGGAGAGCCGGAGCTCTCAGGCCCTTGTTGAATCGCTGTGGAGTCTTGTATTGGCTTGCTTTGGTGAGCTTTTGAAGCTTGTATGTTAAGAAATGGTGTTCTAACTCCTAGGGCTTGATAGCTTAGAGGTAAAGAGGGAAGGCTAGGGGGTAACACACACCTAACCTAGAGCTTTTGGGTGAAATTCTAAGGTCTAAAGGAAGTTTTAAAGTACTGGAATTTGTATGGGAGTGGTGCACTAGAGGAGAGAGAGAAGGGATGTCTTAATCTCTTAATTGCAAATTTCTTTAAGCCTTTGTAAAGGGAGGGGTGCCTCTCTATTTATAGGAAAAAGAGAGGTTAGGAGGGTGTTTACAAGCTAATTTTGGATTAGCAATTAGGTAATCTAGCCATCTAAGGTTTCCTAGGGTTTTTGAATCCTTGAAAAGTGTGAGAAGATGCTCCAATGTTGGATGATAGGGTGGGGCTTTAAACCACTTAAAGGGTTGCACATAGATAGTAAATAGGTGCAACAGAACTAGCAAAACACACCCCAAAGGCCGAGATGGTCAACAAGTCAAACCCCATTCTCAAAATTTAAGGCAAAACCCAGGGTTACTATTCATATGCCTGGTTGCGCCAAGCATATGTACAGTAATACAGTGGAGCTACAGTGTCTGGAAGTTGGCTGCCAGTGGGGTGAGGTCCACCTTATGACTGGCACAACTATTAGTTGGAATAGTTGCGCCAAATCCCTAGGGGGTCAGCTAATTTTACCATTCTGCCCCTACACTTCGGAATGCGATATCTTCTTGTGTACAGCTCCGATTGGGGTGATTCTTGGCCTGTTGGAAAGCTGAAGACTTTTACTTTTAAATGGTATAAGATTTGATTAGAAGAAGGTCACAACTAGTCCCGATGCACCACTCTTCATCCATTGCTCGGGAAAGCTAGGTTTAGGTCTGGAATGGGTTCTAAGGGTCGGGATGGGTTTCTACGGGTTCAGGAAGGTTCTTAGGGTGATTCCTAAGGGTTCAGAAAGGTTTCTAAGGGTTCCATACATGCCATCAAAAGCTCAGAGATGTGCCTCTCTTGAAATGTGTCTCGATCGGGCCTTGGGCCAAATTTGGGTGTCTACAGATGCCCTTCTTTAGTATCTGATTACTAATGATTGAATGCCAAAGAAAAGAGACATCTGAAGATGTCCAAGGCACTACTGACGGGTCTGCTGCATTTAGAATAAACTTCAAACATCAGATGAGTAACATGGTGAAAAAAATAAAAGCCCTGTATGTTGGAAAAAAAGGTTGCCTCTCAAGATAATCGATTCCCATGTGCTTAGCTACATTACTGGGCATAACCGAGGTAGAAAATGAGTTGCGAAAGCCCAACAGTTGGGAAAAATGGTCGCTTCTCAATAAGCCCAAGTTGAGCAGCTAGCTACGCAATTGGTGGAATGAGAGAGCAGCCAGTTACAGCCACAACTTGTGAGTAACCCGAGAGGACAAGTTTTTGTGGGAGATACATCGATTCCCCCAGAACAGATCCAAACTATTCAACCTTTAAGAAGTGGTGAGACTGTTGATAACATGGTGGAGATGCCTACGTTAGTAGTCATCCCCGAGACCAAGGATAGTGAGTCTAAAATTAAAGCAAATGTTTCCCCACCAGAGAAACTAAAAACAATAAAAATTAAAAATAGACCTCAAAAAATTAATAAAGATAGTATGCCCAATATTGTGACTGAAGTTTCATATATACCGAGGTTACCTTTTCCTAACTCTTTTGGTGCACCGATAATTTTTTACAAAAACCCAAAAAATTAGAGGAGAGCACATATTTTATTCATATCTCCCCTCTTAATTCTCAAACGAGGATATGGAACCCTAAAATTTTTCTTTCCAGTCAAAGAAAGACCAGTGATCATTATATCACTGGCAGACCTTGAGTATGTCTGATATACTCATGGGCACTGTCGAGCTACCAACTCATCCATAGCAAAATCTTGTAAAATATGTAAAGTAACTTTTTTTATTTTGCTTTAGTTAATTTTTTTTCCCCAGCAAGTATGTTATGATCTAAATCATGGTAAAACACGATCGATCATAAGATAATTCCTGTTGTACAGCGTTATGTTCTCGAGTGATTGTATGGATTTACTACATTCTGAACCTTACCAGTACAAAAATTTTGAAATTAAAATTTTTACTGTGTCCCCTGTTTGGCAAGATGAGGATATTGTCCTATATAAGTTTGGGGGGATACAAAACTTATGTGTATAATAGTTAGTTTATTAGTTTGTTCAATAATTAGTTTGTTTAATTTGATTTGCATTTTGCATAAAAAAATTTCTTTTAGTTATTAGTAGAATAAGTTAATCATTATATGCGAATTTATGATAAGAAAAAAATTAGGAATCTATAAAACTTAACAATCCATCATAGTATTAGTTCAACAATCAAAATAGAACAGTTGCAATTCATGTTTAGCATCTTCAAAACACTGTATCAGAACGAATGTTTGAAACTAAACGATTGATCAAAACTGCAATATTTTAGATTATAGTTTCAAAATTATAAATCAGTGAGCTTTTGAGCTAATATTTCCTCTTTTATTCTGAGAGAGACTATTTCTATTTAAGCTAATTTTTTCTTGAACTTCTACTATTTGTAAGCAAAATCTATATTATTGAACTTAGAATTAAAATTTTTTGTTAATGTGATAATTTGTTTCTTTAAAATTATCTATTAAATGTATCAACGCAATAAGACATCCATGCTAGTAAAGTCATAAAGATGATTTAAGGCCATCTTTTGTTTAAACCAGAGCGAAAAAGTCAAAATCCCAAAAAATATTTACCCTTTGAACCTATATTAGAAGCCTAAACCTAATTACTTTGTACTAAGATTTTATACACCCTTAAACATATGTACTACCCAAATATTTCAACCTTTAACCTGTACAATTTTCTGAGAGTTTAGAATGAAAAAGAAGGGAAGAAGAGGGAGTGAAAGGAGTATGAATCAATAGATAAGGGATCTGCCAAAAAATGGTGCAATTGAAAAACAAATACAATAGAAAAATATGGAAAAAGAAAATAATAATAATAAAAAAATGATTTAAAAAAAGAAAAAGAGAAAAAATGGGATTTACATAAGAAAAGAAAAATGGGAAAAATTTATCAACACCAGGATACTTACTGAAATAGAAATAGAAAGAAGAAGAATAGGAAAAAGAAGAGCTAAATTCTCAAAACTTTTGAAACCTTTTTACCTTTTCTTTGAAAATCTTCTGAAACCCAAAGCCTCATTATGAGCCAAAGGAAAGAACTTTTTGATTTGCGATTTGCACAAATATGAGTCTAGTAGAGATATATGAAATAAATATTATGAATAAATAAAAAAATCAGATGAACAAAATTGATTATCCATTCCATGAGATTTATCTTTTTAGTCAAGCATTCTTGGAAAATTTATTATATATACATATTGTGAAAACTCAAAATTTTGATTTTTTTTTTTAGAGTATGCGAATAGTGATAGTTTGGATGAAAATATTTTCTAAATCTGCAATTTAGATAAATCTATGATGAATAAACTTTTCATTGATATACAGACACTCCACGCTATATATAATTGAAATTGTTGAGTTCTAATCAAGGATAATTACAATGATCGAGAGTAAATGTGAAGGATTTGAAATTTTTGAAAATCAAAACAAACATATGATGATTAATTAGTAGTGTAGATTTATGAAAATATATTTTAAAAAATCCAAAAATATTTAAAGTTTGTAGGTAACTTCACTGAAAACCTTTAGGAGACTATAACTCCTCCCCTAGGGATCACCTAGGGGTTTAAAGGCTTGTTGCATCTGCTAAATGCAATCGTGCTCCCTACGAAAGTGGCATTTAAATTCTGAGTTTAGGATAGTTTATTTTTTCTTGTTCGTTAGGGACTAGCAAAGTTTATGTTTTGGGGTGTGATCAGTCACAGAATTTACCATTTTATCACTCTTAACTTAGTGATGCTAGGACTTAGTTTGCTACTAATAAGATATTGATGTGCAAATATTAAAGAAAAATAGTAAAAAGAGTCAAAGTGTAAATATTCATCAAAATAAACTCAAAAGGTAATAACAAGACAATTGAGCGTAAGAAAACGATTCGCCACCTACTGAAAGCTGAGAAATTATATTTTACGATTGAGCGCTAATACTGAAGCCAAAGAAGAGAAATATGAGAAATCATAATTTACGATTCTTCAAAAAATTATTCTTCAGATAGCGATAAAAGAGTGAAAGGCGATACAGAAGAAAGCGATCGTTCATTATAGAGAATTGTCCATTATGAAAGTCATGGGAGCTGAAGAAAGAGAAAATCGTGATTTATGATTTTCTAAAGAAAAAGAACAATCATAATTTACGAATCTATGAATAGAAGCTTTCCCCCTACTGCTGCTGCTAATCACGTGAGTGATGACTATCATCGTTATGAACAAATTAGTAGTCACGGATCTGGGAGATTGATGAAGATAGACTCCTAAGATCTCTATTGCTACTATCAAGGAAAGAAATCCAAAACACATTAATCGTTGAAAGCAAGGAAGAATAAAATTAGAATTAGAAGTCTTTGTAAGCTGACTACTTATGATCTATAAATAAGAGAGCCCGATATAGGAATAAGGGATCGAAGAATTTTAGCATCAATTGACAACTGAGGTTGGATTCTCTTTTGATCAGTAATGTAGAATAGTTAGAGTGGATTAGATATCAGAGGTTTCCCAAGAGCAATTGATGACTGTTATTGAGTGTTGAAGATTAGTGTAGATATCCTAGTTTCTCAGAAGCAATTGACGACTGCAGCTGAAGGGTGAAAGATATATTTACTTTGCTTTCTAGTTTAGATTTTATTTGCTTTATTTATATGCTTTGGAAACATCTTCAAGTTTTCATCTCCATCCCTGGGATGCCCCATACTTCTGTTGCACCCCTCTTTGATTGAACTACATGATTTTTCGTCCCCTGGGGACCTCAAGATTTTCACGTTGTAACACACACACACACCCTTATCATGAGGGTTCACGAAATATGTGACTATTTAAATAGATTATACTACGCATATGAGTTCACGGGATAATGCACATGTTTCAAGAATATTCCCTACCTCGACGAATCTCAAGGCACGCCTGCTCGTAGGGGGTTATAATGCATCAACCTACATTTCAAAAATAGGTTTAGAACAATCACTAGCATTATTGGGGTGTATGACCCCCAAGTTCCTTGTATTCGAAAAACTAAGATCCGGGTGGTCACGGACCTCGAGCGGCCACTTGACCTCGCTCGAGCGGTCACTTGACCTCGGCGGTCTCTTGACCTCGCCGAGCGGTTAAATTGAGGTCGCTTCGGCGAGTTAAATCGAGCCATCGGAGTATTATCAGGACCCTCGCCGAGCGAGCTTCCTTTAGTTTTAGGGACCGCCGAGCGAGCCTGTAGTTATATTTTCTTCTGTTCAACCTCGCTCGAGCGAGCCTTTTAGACCGCTCGAGCAAGGAACGATGATTTTGTTCCTCGATCGGATTGAGAACATGCTTCCTTCCTTCATTTTACCTTAATCTCATAAAAAGAAACATTCAGCCAACATTCTTCCTACTATTTAAAACATTCCTAGGCATCTATCATGTCTTTAACGCACTCTAACGATGAGTCACGACAAGTTCGATTTCTGATTCAAAAATCTACTAGGCTAACAGGCCTCTAAGGTTCTTCTTCCAGTCTCTTCCTCTAATCTCCTTTGCTGACTTGAGTCCCAACGAACCCTAGTTCTCTACTAGGCTCTTCTCTTCTTTCTCTCTATATTCTCCTTCTCTCTATTTAGGTTAGAATAGAATTACGTAAGGGTTCCTCTCTCTCTCTTTCACTTTTATATCTAAAAGTTAGGGATATACTAGTGTGTTTCCCACGTACACACTTAGTGTCTTTGGTTCGTTTTGGTCTCCTTGTGAAACACATATACCTATGTGTAATGCATGCCGTGCACTCATCTAAAAAATCTGAGGTTGTGACAATCACCCCAACTTATAAGATTTTTGTCCTCGAAAATCGATATTATTCTCTTAAACAGGTACCACTTCTGTCATACGACTCGCATATCCAAAACAGTAATTAAACGGTTGTCGCATTTCGCAGCAACAAGCGTTGGCCATGCCAACAAATTTTCGCATAAATGACAGGGTCATTATCGTTATACTCATTCCATATATATTTATCATTCACAAAAAAAACAACTTTGTGACAATCATGTCACGATAGTTTGAAAAGATTTTGACCAAGAACCCACCTCCTTACAAATGCCTCAAAATATTACATGTAATGTGTTCAAAATTTACGTTACTATCTAGTCCTCATCCTCCTCGTAGTCGTCGTCGTCGTCCTCGCCATCCCCATCCTCATCGTCCACCGTGACGGCTGTGGTACCCGCGGTGGCACTCCTTATAGTCGGGCCGGAGCTTGACGCTCCAAAAATAGCATCCCTCATCGCACCGACGCGCTGCATGTAAGACTGTGGGTATGCCTGGCCCATGAGGTCGATAAGTAGCGCCTCCTGGAACCTCTGATGCAACCTGATCTCCGCCTTCAAGGATCTCCCGCATCATGCCCGTGTCGGTAGTGGGTATGGGCGGTGGAACTGAGGTAGAGGGAGTGGTCGGTCCTACCGGTGCCTGATGGGTGGTTGATCGGGAGACCTGACGGTCTCTCTTCTTGTTGACGCTGGTTTGGTTTTGCTCTTAAGGTTTGGGCTCCAGTCTTGGGCAAGGTACGGGACGACGTTATCAGTGAGGAACAAGTCGTCCTCCCAGATGTTAAATCCTCCCTTCGCATTCCGTGAGTCTAAGAGTTGGGAAATCAACCGCATACGATGTCGATTGATGGGTGGAGGGACAGCACCCCTTACATTTCTTTTGTAGGCATGCGCCATGCCTTTTATGATGACCATAGGTGCGTTGATCCACCTATTATGAAATGCGGTCTGTAGGGCCTGCAGAAATGCATCTCGGCGTTCTTGATCATGGCCGGTTGGGTGTAGATTCTTTTTAAAGATAATATCTAAAAGCCACATACGCGGCGGTAGTTGTGATCGGGTAATAGATTGTCCCGAGGCGGACATGCCGCCAGTGATGTCGGAGATGATTGTTGGGAAATCTACGTTCCCAGAAAAAGGTGGTAGGATGAGTGGGCTAGGGGTGTAGATGTGGGGACATTTCATGATCGAGGAAATGTCGGCACATCTGAAGATTAGCTCATTACCATCGATTGTAACGAGTATAGCGTCTTCGTCGACGTTCCAGTTTAGGGTTTGGTAAAACAATTTCACTAGCCTCGGGTAATACCGATCCCCGAATGGCGTAAGCAGGGTCTTGAGATGGTTGTTAGTGAGAAAGTCCGACGTCCTTTGGGTGGGACGCCGGATCCTCAAACATGAGGGATGTATATCCCATTCGCTTCAAAAGTCTTGGCTCCCACCAATCATCCAATGTGATTGGAGTGGAGGCGGTTTGATGATGGTTGGGAGGTTTGTGGCGCTTTGTTGCGCGCCGGTATGCACGAATCGCCATCCGTTTCTTAGGTTGGGGGTTTGGGCTCAAGCCATCTAGTATATAAAAGGTTTAGAAGGAAAAGAAAGATTTAGGATAGGTAGATTTTACCTAGGAGAGTAGTCTTGACGGATCGGATTGTCCAAATCCGGAATCGGTCGAAAAATATTGAAACCGCTGCTAACCTTTCGTCTCCTCTCCTTTCGCTTGAAGATGAACAGGCGTCTTGCCCTCCGCCATATATATAGTTCCGCCTCGCCGGCGGTCATTAGTTCTCGCCGAAGCGAGAATAAATAGTTTTATTACATACTATAGCCTCGCTCGAGCGGTTATAATGCGTCGCTCGAGCGGTAAAAATGTCTCGCTCGCGCGGTCACAATGCCTCGCTCTAGCGGTCGAAATGCCTCACTCGAGCGAGAGGAAGTGTGATTTTATGTAGTTCGCTCGAGCGAACATAAGTGGTCGCGCGAGTGAGACCAGAAACATTTCTCTGGTACCATTTTGCTCCATCACTAGTTTCATTAGATAAGAGTTCAACGGTAAAGTGGTTCAATCATTGTTTGTAGTCAATATATCTTTAAAAGAAAAAATATATATATATATAGCCTTCATAGTACCCGCAATCACATATTCTCAAAAGAATAAAACCATTCAGTTGGCAATTTCGAACAAATTGGGACATTGTTCTCTAACATCCGCCTCACGTTCCCATGTTGCCTCTTCGGCCGGATAGTTCTTCCATCGGACAAGCACTAAGGGAATAACTTTTGTTCGCAACACCTGTTCCTTTCGATCTAAAATTTCTACCGGCTCTTCAATCATGGTCATATCTTCATGCATTTCGAATGATTGACCGCTCAGCACGTGATCAGGGTCATTCAGATATTTCCTGAGCATCGACACGTGGAATACATTGTGTACCTGATCAAACAATGGTGGCAAACCAATGCGGTAGGCTACTTCTCCCACTCGACCCAAAACTTCAAATGGTCCAAGATAGCGGGGACTTAGTTTCCCTCTCTTCCCAAATCTCATCACTCCCTTCATCGGTGATACTTTCACGAACACATGTTCACCCACTTTAAAGTCTACACTGTCCGCTTGATGTCGGATAGCTTTTACATGCGCTTTGAGCCACCTTTAGTCTTTCCCAGATCATGTGAACAATAGCAGCGTTATCTTCAAGTAGCTCAGGTCCCAAAACAAATTTCTCGCCGATTTCCTCCCAATTGATTGGCGACTTACATCGTTTTCCGTACAAGGCTTCATACGGTGCCATTCCAATGCTCGTCTGAAAACTATTATTATAAGCGAACTCAATCAATGGTAGATGTTGATCCCATGACCCTTGCAATTCTAACATACATGCCCTAAGCATGTCTTCAATGACTTGGTTGACCCTCTAAGTCTGTCCGTCTGTTTGTGGGTGAAACGCCGTACTAAAATCTAACCTAGTTCCCATTCCTTCTTGGAATTTCCTCCAAAACTTTGATGTATATAACGGGTCCCGGTCTGAAACGATGCTACTTGGAATCCCATGTAAACGGATGATCTCTTTCATATAGAGTTCTGCTAATCTTCCCGCCGTGTACATCGTATTGTATGGCAAGAAGTGTGTCGACTTAGTCAACCGATCGACTACCACCCAAATGGCGTTATGCCTCCTTGCGATTCTATGAAATCCAATGAGATAGATTCCCATATCTATTCCGGTATGGGTAAAGGTTGTAATAGGTCTGCGGGATGTCAATGAACGATTTTCACATGTTGGCACGTCATACATCGTGACACGACGCCACATCTTGTTTCAAACCTCTCCACCGAATTCTTTTTCGTGTCCCGATACATCTTCGTGCTTCCCGTGGATAGCATAGCTTGACTTGTGAGATTCATCAAGAATCGCTCACGCAATTCGGCATTGTCCTAATGCAAAGTCGCCTTTGAATATTAAGGAACCGTCTTCCTTGATTGAAAACTCGAGATGTAATACCTTGATTACATTTTGATGTATCTTTGTTAGAATCGGGTCTTTCATCTGTAATTCTCGTATATGTTCGAATATCACTGGTTTCACTGATATGTTGGCGAAGAAGGCTCCTGTGGCTTGTGGTTGTATGTCTGGCGTCGGCCACTACGTTAGCTTTGCCTGGATGGTACTGTATGGAACAGTCGTAATCTTTGAGGAATTCCATCCACCTACGCTGCCTCATATTCAGCCTCTTCGTAAACAGGTATCTGAGGCTCTTATGGTCAGTGAAAATTTCAAATGTTTCTCCGTATAAATAATGCCGCCATATCTTTAATGCGAATATGACTGCTGCTAGTTCCAAATCGTGTGTTGGGTAGTTCTTTTCGTGCTCTTTCAACTGTCTGGAGCCATCTTTTATATTGATTTAGTACACAACCCAACCCGTTATACGAAGCATCACTATAAACTGCGAATCCTCCACTGCCCGATGGAATGGCTAAAACTAGAGCTGAGGTGAGTCTCTTCTTGAGTTCTTGAAAACTCTTCTCACACGCCTCACTCCACTCAAATCTTGAGTCCTTTCTTGTAAGCCTCGTAAGAGGTCCTGATATCTTTGAAAATCCTTCTACGAAGCGTCGATAATAACCTGCCAGTCCAAGGAAACTTCGGATGTCTGTCACGGTTTTTGGTTGTTCCCAGTTCACTACTGCCTCGATCTTAGCGGGATCTACAGTGACACCATGCTTGGAGACGACATGCCCCAAAAAGCTAACCTCTTCTAGCCAAAACTCACATTTGCTGAGTTTGGCGTACAGTTGGTGTTCACGCAAGGTTCGTAGAGCGACACGTAAGTGTTCTTCATGCTCTGTTTTCGATTTTGAGTAGATTAGGATGCCATCAACAAACACTACAACGCAGGAGTCTAGGTGGGGTTTAAACACTCGATTCATCAAGTCAATAAACGACGCCGGTGCATTCGTCAGTCCGAATGGCATCACTAAAAATTCATAGTGTCCATACCGTGTTCTGAAAGCCGTTTTCTGAATGTCCTCGGCCCTAACTCTTAACTGATGGTAACCAGATCTTAGGTCGATCTTGGAAAAATGTTTTGCTCCCTGCAACTGGTCGAATAAGTCATCTATTCTTGGCAACGGATATCGATTCTTCACCGTGACTTTGTTCAATTGGCGGTAGTCGATGCACAACCGCATCGACCCATCTTTCTTTTTCACGAATAACACTGGTGCTCCCCATGGAGACACACTTGGTCGTATGAATCCCTTGTCCATGAGCTCTTGCAATTGTTCTTTCAACTCTTTCAACTCTGCAGGGGCCATCCTATAGGGTGCCTTTGAAACAGGTTCCGTTCCTGGTGCTAAGTCTATCGCAAATTCTACTTCTCTTTCTGGAGGTAATCCTGGCAATTCTTCTGGAAATACATCTGGGAATTCTCGCACCACTGCTATCTCGGAGATAATATTCTTTTCTTCTTTATCTTCTTTCAAGAATGCCAAATAACCGCTACACCCCTTTCTGATTAAACGTTCTGCTCTGACTGCAGATATGAGTGGTACCTGAGTCGATCTCTCCCCTTGAAATCGAAACGATCTCCTCGTGTTAGGACAGAAAACAACAACTTTATCCTTGCAATCCATCGCTATGCAGTTGATGGGACAGCCAATCCATGCCAAGGATTACATCGAATCCTTGCATGTCCAACCATATTAGATTTGCGTCTAATTCGTGGACAACGTGATCCCGAATACTTACTACTATCCATTTGCAGACTAACTCTGTGTCCACTAATTCTCCTGTTGGGATGGACACTGATAACACAAAGTCCAGCGCCTCCGGAACAATCTTCATCTTCTTTACAAATCTAGGGGTGATGAAGGAGTGGGTAGACCCTGGGTCTATCAACACTCGTGCGTCATGTGCTACGTAGCACCCTTTCTCATAGATTTGTAACGTACCTATAAAGCATACATATACGTACTTAACATATACTATAGAAAAAATTTTCCCCTTTTTTTTTTTTTTTTCTAATGTTCAACAACGGTTGTATATATATTTATCCTAATGGAAGCCCATTCTCTTTTTAGAATTGTATTGCAACCGAAATTCTTTATTTAAAAGAGATCTCACCTTGGATGATGTCGTGTACACTCCACCTTCTGGGCGGTCACAGGCTCTCCCTCAAATAACAGCTTCGAGATTGAATAGGTTGTGGCATGGTTAGTTGGGTCTTTTCTTTAACGCCTCGGGCAATCTCTAATCATGGGGCCTATCTTGCCGCTTGCAAACACTGCATTCCCTGCCTACACTCCGTTGTTTTGTGGGACTTGCCACACTTAGCACAAATTTCCCTTGGTGATGAAGTAGCAGCTCTCGAAAAACCTTGTGTAGTTGTAGCCCTGCTGGAAATAGCAGGACCTTGATACCTCATCGGTCTCCCTGATGCCAACAACGGATAACTTTGATGAGTAGCTTGTTGTGCAGCTCTCCCATACCCTGTCTGGCACGATTGTCTCTGATTCGGTGCCAGAAACCTCGATTTCTTATATACCGATTCATAACTCCCCGTCCTGCTTGGATCAATGCTTTCTCTACCTTGTTGTTCCCTCTGACGGCATCGGTTATTGTTTTCTTCTTCGACTACCAATGCCTTACTCATTACTTCTCCATAGGTTTTCAGCTGGAAGGGCGCAACCCCTCCTCGGATGTCCGACCTTAAGCCCTGTTGGAACCTCTTCGCTTTCATCACGTCTGAAATTACGTAGTCTGGGGCGAAGCGAGCCAGTCTCATGAATTCCACTCCATACTCTCTCACGGTCATCCTTCCCTGCGCTAGTTGTAAAAATTGGGTCTCCATCTGATTCCTCACAACTTCAGGAAAGTATTGTTTATTGAATTCTTCTATGAATTCGTCCCAAGTCCACGGCATATTTGGAGTTTCTTGCGCTCTTGTTCGCGAAACGGATTTCCACCAAGGTCCAGCTTCTCCATCTAACATATATGCCGCCCAACGGACGCTCTCATCCTCCGTGCATGTCAGTACGCTAAACACCTTCTCCATTTCCCCCAACCAGTTTTCGGCGGCCATTGTGTCTGCCTGTCCTGAAAAGTTTGGAGGTCTCATTCTTCTGAACTCGGTGAATCTTTGAGGCCATCGAGGTGTAATTCCCCTTTGGAGGGGTAGGTGTTCGTTGTGGTTACTGCTGTATCTTGCGCCAAGGATGTCTTGCTTGTTGTGCCATGGCAGTTGCCATGGTCTCCATTGTGTGCATCATTCTCTGACGCTCTTCCCTTTCTTCATTTCTCTCTCTCACCCTATCTTGTTCCCTCTGATTTCGATCCTGTCTATCTAGATCTTGCTCCTCTGCTTGAGTTTGGTTTCCTCCCTGGCCACTGCTCTCGGGAATCTCCCTGTTTCCCAATGGCACTCTGTTTGTAGGTGAGACTAACCCATCTCTACTGCGCAAATTCCTATCATGACCACCCCTGGGTCGGCCTCTCCCTCTAGGAAACATAACGGTCTGCATGAGAATCCATAATCTCGTTAGTAGAAGTCCCTATATTCTGACGATATGACAGTCAGAACCTGGAAAGAAAAAGGCTCTGATACCAAATCAGTGACGGGATTTCAAACCCCAAAATCATGCCATCAAGACGACCTTCAAGGCCGTGCCACAGGTCCGTATGTACAATCCAAAACTGTAAATGAAGCACTCATAGCTACAAAAGAAAACTCAACAAAATAATCAAGGTGTCGCAAGGCAGTCCTTGTCCCATGCCATTTCATGGACATAAGAACTTACCCAAATGTTTAGTAATAACAGTTCATCCTAGGCGTTCTATCAAGGAATGGAAATGAAAACATTCGAAATAAAGAGGCTTGATATACCAAGCCATACATAGCACTCTCTCAACTCACTCTCAAAGTATGCAGCGGGTTTCCTAGAAGAATTCCTCAGGAGGAGGTTCTGACTCTTCTGTGGGCACGAAAACCGAAGCCCTTGGATCAGCTTCTTTCGAAGTCTCTGCTGCCGCTAGTCCTGGACCTGCGATGTATAGTCTAAGGGGGGTGAGCTACATCCTAGCTCCGTAGGGAAAACAAAAAGAACATATAGATCAACCTTCACACATATGCCAGTAATTTAACAAGCATAGAATTATAAAGTAATCACTTATGGACAACAATTTGAATAACAGGAAATAATCCAATGATTTTGATCGTTACTTAGCATGGTTTCGTTAAATCTCCTTATTAGTTTAGTTGTGAATTTGGCCTAATCACTTAAATCTTAACTTAAGTAGTCCTCGAGCAATATAGCATCGAGCGCCGATGGAATACCCGCCATCTTCGTCTAACTAGACAGTTGTTATATGTATTCCAGGAATGCCGACCCCTTTTCTCATAGGTATGGGTCTATTCTCAATCTACATCCACGATGTGTTATAAATGTACGGATTGGTCACGTCATTGCAGTCACGGATATCTGCCCGCCGAGTCGGCTGGGTATCGTGGGGTATTCTAATCAACCTTAAATAATAAAAATATCAATGTGCTTTACATATAGTTATTCACCATGATTGTGCTAATTATATTACATTAGGCCTTATCACATTACTTTCGTTTCTCTGTTAGTTTTCATCTCCATCCCTGGGATGCCCCATACTTCTGTTGCACCCCTCTTTGATTGAACTACATGATTTTTCGTCCCCTGGGGACCTCAAGATTTTCACGTTGTAACACACACACACACCCTTATCATGAGGGTTCACGAAATATGTGACTATTTAAATAGATTATACTACGCATATGAGTTCACGGGATAATGCACATGTTTCAAGAATCTTCCCTACCTCGAATCTCAAGGCACGCCGTCAGAGGGTTATAATGCATCAACCTACATTTCAAAAATAGGTTTAAAACAATCACTAGCATTATTGGGGTGTATGACCCCCAAGTTCCTTGTATTCGAAAAACTAAGATCCGGGTGGTCACCAGACCTCGCTCGAGCGGCCACTTGACCTCGCTCGAGCGGTCACTTGACCTCGCTCGAGCGGTCTCTTGACCTCGCTCGAGCGGTTAAATCGAGGTCGTTCGAGCGGTTAAATCGAGGTCGCTCGAGCGGTTAAATCGAGCCATCGAAGTATTACTGTGGACCCTCGCTCGAGCGAGCTTCCCTTTAGTTTTGGGGACCGCTCGAGCGAGCCCAGAGTTATATTTTCCTCTGTTCATCCTCGCTCGAGCGAGCCTTTTAGACCGCTCGAGCGAGGAACGATGATTTTGTTCCTCGATCGGATCGAGAACATGCTTCCTTCCTTCATTTTACCTTAATCTCATAAAAAGAAACATTCAGCCAACATTCTTCCTACTATTTAAAACATTCCTAGGCATCTATCATGTCTTTAACGTACCTCTGACGATGAGTCACGCACAAGTTCGATTTACGATTCGAAAATCTACTAGGCTAACAGGCCTCTAAGGTTCTTCTTCCAGTCTCTTCCTCTAATCTCCTTTGCTGACTTGAGTCCCAACGAACCCTAGTTCTCTACTAGGCTCTTCTCTTCTTTCTCTCTATATTCTCCTTCTCTCTATTTAGGTTAGAATAGAATTACGTAAGGGTTCCTCTCTCTCTCTTTCACTTTTATATCTATAAGTTAGGGATATACTAGTGTGTTTCCCACGTACACACTTAGTGTCTTTGGTTCGTTTTGGTCTCCTTGTGAAACACATATACCTATGTGTAATGCATGCCGTGCACTCATCTCAAAAATCTGAGGTTGTGACATATACATACTATGAGCTGGTCAGCCGCCTCCTCCGCCTGTGCCAGTTACGAATTTAGTAACCATGGCAACAGTTGAGTGTCTTCTTCAGGAGAGAGCCCATCTGGTACCTCCTCTTCTTCTTTCCTAGTGCTCTCATCGTTTGTCATCATTTTTTTTTAGTTATAGTTATATGTATTTTTTTTACGCAGGCTCGTCAGCTCAAGGAGTCTCGCTTAGAGGTTGTACGTGTCTGCTCTTACCCTGAGGCAAGACGCCATGCGCTTACAAGTGATCCAGAGCAAGATCGTGTGGATGTGCTTACGAACTTGATTATCTGCTGTGATACCCATGTGGCTGAGCTAGGCGCTGCTCGATGGGTAGTGCTGGTTGATATGCAGGCGACGATAGACCTCCTATGGTACTGGGTAGCAAGGAGTGTGTGGGATGGTCGATCATCTCACCCAGTCGGAGTCAGTGGTTACTGGCTCTTTAGCTGGCCAACCTTGTCGTATGACCCGCGAGCATGTCAGGGATTACATTCATAAGGATTCCATTATCCAGGATATCCTTGTTGAGGGTCCTTCATGTTTGCGGTCTAGGCAGGTCATCAGTCAGACGAGTGAGGGAGGTTCCGTTGTCGGGCCCTCCCCTGCCAGGGCATTCCCACTTACTCCGGGGGCTGGGATAGAGATTTCGGTAGATTAGAAACCTGGTCCTCGAGTTGATGATACCAAGGAAAGCAGCGAGCGGCCATCCCAGAGACAGTAGAGGGAGTAGGAAATTGTGTTCATTGTATATACAGGGAGTATGCCCTCGGTGACTTATGTAAAGAAAATTAATATATATATAGATTTTTTTTTTTTTTTGGTTCAGGCATACCTCTTGATGCATTTCCTTTATTTTTCGATGCTTTAGTTGTCTGCTTAGGTGCCATTGTCTATTATTGGGACTTGGGTGCTCCTCGGGTTGGCCCAATAATAGTTGAAGGTCACTTATATCTGCACATGGAAACAAAGTTTATCAATAATTTTATTTTCCCCCTTGCTATTTATCAAGGGGGGAGGTATCTCAAATTAGGGTCTGGTAATGAAAGAAGGATCGTTGTATCATTTTTTTTGTCTACTATTTTTCATTAGAAGGAGAAAATATAATAGAATAGGGAAAGCAAAAATATTGAAAAGAACTAAAAAATGCCCTAGTGTAGGAGCCTGATGGGATAGGTAGTGTAATTTATTTGACAGTCTTCCTTGAGCAATGACTATTGTGATATGAACAAGCAGGGGGGCGTGAGGTGAATCCTTCTCGAAATAAAAAAAATGCCCCAGTGTCGAGTAGCAATGGAACTCTCCTAGGTGAGTACGTAGAGTGATGAGTATGTTTAAGGAGTCAGTCTCGAAGAAAATTCATTGATGATACTTTTCCGTATCGTGAAGAGAGCATTTGGTTATATCAATCATGTGCTGGGTTCTACCTTTGGCAGTGGCTATCATATCACATAGTCATTATTCATAAGTTTTTAGTTTTATTCCCGAGGATATTCTCATAAAGGTTCTACCTCACGGTCCGAGAGTAAAATTAAGGGTGAAAGAGGGGTAAGGCTCAGTGATGTCGGGACAATTTTCTACTCAACTTTAAAAGATGTAGGTAACAGTTCCTTTCTCGGGTGGTATGCGGCGCAATGATTGAGCTCTTTGTCATGTTTTGATACCATCAAAGTCTCATATTTTGTGGTTAGCAGGGGTTTGTCCTCCTCTCGCCACCTTACGACAATATCTAGTAGTGTAGAGGCACCAGGGAGACCCTCGCAGTTTACTTATACTCTCCGGGTAGGGCTACCGGGAATGACCTCATAGGTTGCTTATGCTTCCCTTGGCTAATTGACTTGTTCACTGATCATATTGCTCTCGCTCAAAGTATGCTTCTGTTATCTCTCTATTTTGATCTCTCACTTTTGTCTCTCTTGAAGCATGTATGTATATATATATATTGAAAACAGCCTGCTAACTCAAAAATAGTGAGTTTTGATTGATCCTAACATCTTTATTTTTTATACTCTAACATCTACTCCAATGGCAGGGAAGGGGCGAGATCAGGTGTTACTTGTGCTTTTAGAAAGATTAGGTATTCTACTAGTCCTTTCGATCAAATCGCCCGAGTAAGGTGGGCAATGAGTTAGAAGATTTTGATAGATATTCTTAAGAATAATGACGTACGACTGGCGAATAACTCGTGATGACTACGAGGATGGCATAAGTATTTCCATCCATCTACGGGATATGACAATCATGGTGCTTAAGGATAGTATTTTCTAAGACACATGGTGTTCCACAGGTTAGGAAGTTCCTCCCCCTCTTGGTTTGCCAGCTTGTATACATTTCCAGGGTACGTGGCTGTTATAACATAAGGTCCTTCCCTATTCGGCTTCAGTTTTCCTTTGGGATGAGCATGCTTAGAACACATGATTTTCTTCAAGGCCAACTCTCCATTTCAAATGTTCACTCAAGGACTTTCTTTTCATAGGCTCTGGCCACTCTCCTTTGGTATACTTGTGCATGAGCAGTTGCCCTTAGACGTGTCTCATCAAGTTGTTCTAGCTAGGTGAGTAGAGCAACCTTCCTCTCGTCTATGGATAACTGATCATCAAGTTGGACACGCAGGGATGGTATTTGTATTTCGTATGATAAGAATGCCTCCATCCCATAGGTGAGGAGATAAGGAGTCTGGCTAGTGGCCGTGCGAATAGAAGTTCTGTAAGCCCAGAGTGCTTCAGGTAGTCGAACGGGCCAGTCGACTCCATTGCTTTTCTCCACTGTTTGTTTTAGGATTCGAATCACCATTTTGTTTATGGCCTTCGCTTACCCATTTCCTTGGGGATAGAATGGTGATGAATGGTGTAGATCGATGTTGTATATCATGCACTGTTTCTTCATCTTTTCAGTGATGAATTGTGGTCCGTTGTCTGTGACAAACATTCTGAGGACTCTAAACCTTGTGATAATGTTCTGAACGATAAACTTTATGAGCATTGTAGCGGTAATTCTGGCATACGACTTGGCTTCTACCCACTTAGTTTAGTATTCGATCGTAGTGAGGATGAACGTGTGCTTGTGAGTGTTCCCCACTATGTCTGTGAAGGGTCTGATAATGTAAAAGGCCCACATCGAGAATGGCCATGGCGTGGTTATGGGGTTTAGTGCAGCTAATGGGGCTTTAATGATCACGACGTGTTCTTGACACTGCTTCCAGCATCGAACATATACGTGGCAATCTCTTGTCATCATTGGCTAGTAGTAACCTTATCGTATGATTTGGTCCACGAGTCTCTGTCTACTAGCATTGCTGTCGCAGGCGCTGGCGTGTGCTTCTCGAATAATGTGCTGTCCTTCGACCGTCGTAACACATCATAGTAATACTCCTTTAGTGAAGGCTTCTTTGTATAGTATCTCACCCAGGATGCAGAACCTGGTGCATCGATTTCTTATAGTCTTATGTTCAATCTTTGTAGCATAAGGAGGGGCGTGTCAGTATTTCTTTATGGTCTTCAGGAGTACAGGTAATTTCGGCTTCTCCCTCCATGCCACTTCATGTGCTGGCATGGTCAATTTTTTATGAAGAAAGACTTGGTACTTTGTCCGATCGGTATCTGTATGACTTAAGCTAGCGTGGCGAGAGAGTCTGTTAGCTCGTTCTCTAATCTCAAGATATGTGTAAAGGAGATCCTCTCGAACTTCTTTATCAGGAACTGAGCTGTTTCTAGGTATGCCATTAATCTTCTCTCTTTGGTCTTTCACTCTCCAATGACTTGTGATATCACCAGCTTACAGTCGTCGATTGTCTTCAACTGTTTGACACCTAGTCGGAGTGTTGCTCGTAGTCCGGTAATGAAGGCTTCATATTTCGCGACATTGTTGGTGACTGGAAAGTCAAGTTGAAAGGCTTTCAGTATAACAACTCCTTCGAGACTTAGTACTATTCTGATGCCTTTCCCCTTGTGATTGAGAGCTCCGTCGAAGTATAAGGTCCATGAGGTCTTTTCGAACTCTTCATTGTGAATCGAGAGTAAGTCTTCATCGGGAAAGCTTGTGTGTACTAATCAGTCACACAATATACCATTTTATTACCCTTAACTTAGTGATGCTAGAACTTATTTTGCTACTAATAAGTTACTGATATGCAGATATTAAAGAAAAATAGTAAAAGGGAACCAAAATATTAATATGCGTCAAAATGAACTCATAAAGCAATAAAAAAATGATTGAGCAAAAAAGACAATTCACCGCCGACTATGATGAAAAATTGTGTTTTACGATTTTGCGAAACGATGCACAAGAAAATAGAAATCGTAATTTACGATTCTCCACAGAAGTCGTTCAAGAGTGAAGTACAATATAACAGAAAGCGATGAATCGTAATAAATAATCGTTCTATAGGAAGCAATATAGAAAAGAAATAGAAAATCATGATTTACAATTTTACAGAAAAGTAGCTTTCTAAAGCTTCTGATCACGTGAGATTAACTCCACCATGCATATACTTAGAAGAATTCTTGACTTAGAAGTCTGGCCAATCATGGATCTAAGAAGATTGATGAAGAAGACTTTTAATGGACTCTTCTGCTGAAATAAAGGAGGAAATCCAGAAGTACATCAACTGATTGAAAGCAAGGAAAGATAAGATTAGAAGTAGAGTTATATTAGGATAGTTTTGTTTCTTTTAATAGAATTAGAAGTTTTGTAAACCGACCCCTTATAATCTATACATACGAGGGCTTGGTATAGGAATAATCATCGAAGAAATTCTTAGCATCAATTGACGCCTGAGGTTAGGTTTTCTTTCGATTATTAGAATAGTTTAGTTTAGATATCCAAGGTTCCTCGATCAAAATTGATGACTAGGATTGAGAGCTGAAAGATTAGAGTAGATATCTATAGTTTCTTAGAAGCAATTGACGACTACAGCTGAGGGGCAAAAGATATAATTTTATTGCTTTCTAGTTTAGATTTATTTTATTACAAATTCCTGCTTTATAAACATCTTCAAGTTTTAATTTGAATTGACGACTCAGGTTGAGATTTACAAATTAGTGTAATGGTTTTTATTTTCCATCTTTGATTTTCTAGAGTTTGATTGATGCCCAAATTTCTGGTAGATTAAATATTAATATAAATCTATATTGAATGGTGCTAGTTTTTTATTGACAACCCAATTGTAGAAGACTGAAATATAGTGTAACAGTATTTTCAATTTGTAAACATCCGATAGTTGAAGATTATCATTGACGACCATAATCTGAAGGAGGATTTAGGATTTATTTTCGGCAAAAATTATATTAAGAAACCATTCTTTATTCATATTTCTCAAGTAGTTTAAGAACTTAAAGATAAGTATAAGTTTTCAGAAAATTAATATATATATATATATATATATACAAATATATAATAAACATATCCTTGTGGGAACGATCCTATGCTATGCTATAATTTCCATTGTGCGTTTGCAATAGGTTAAGACTTAATTAAATACACATATAAGTAGCGATCAAGTTTTTGGTGCCGTTGCTGAGGATAACATTTGATTATATATATACATTAGTTTAAGAAAATAAGTATTTATCTTTCTTTTCTTATATTTCTTATTATTTTTAATTTTCTTTGATCACTTCTTAATCTTTTGCAGGTTTATTCGAAGTGACGAATCAGAGTTTCAACTTCCCCTAATCAACAAAGCTAGCAGCCCAGATTTGTTTCTCTCTCTGCCTTCTACAATAAAAATTAAATAAAGTTAAAAACACAAAAACATAGTTTTTCTTTTTGTATGCATCACACTCGATCTCGAAGCCTAGATTTCTTCGAGTGTGATCCAGAAATTGAAAGGACTCTTACGTAATTTAGCAGCAAATCCAATTGCCACAAGAGAACCCTTAATTATGGTTGACGATCATTCAATTCAAGCACATTTCAGCCCTGCTGCTCTAACTGCACCCTCCTATATAGTTATACCAAAGGTTACAGCTAGACAAAAGTATGAAATCAAGCTTAATACACTTCAAGCTGTACCTGCTTTTCATGGGCTTAATAGAGAAGATCCCTATCAACACTTAAGGGATTTCATAGAACTTTGCACAATGTTACAACTATCGGTAGATACTAAGGAATCAGTTAAGTTAAGGTTGTTCCCTTTCTCTCTCAAGGATAAAGAGAAAGCATGGCTGACTTCACTACCTACCAGGAGTATAACCAATTGGGAGGAACTGCAATCTAAATTTTTAAACGAGTACTTCTCAAGTGGTAGAACTAACCAAATTTAGCAAGCAATTCAAGATTTCAGGTAGCAGCCTGGAGAATTATTTCACGAAAGCGGGAAGTGCATGAAGGACTTATTGAGGAAGTGTCCTTATCACGATGTGCCGAATTGGTCGATAGCACAAAGTCTATCAAGGGTTGGGTGAGACTAACCAGTCTACAGTCCGATGCCGTAAGTGGAGGAGCCTTTATGGCTCAAAATGGTCAGCAGTTCTAAAACTTATTCGAGAAATTGGTCGATAACTCAAAGCAGAAATAGGCTCTGCTTAGATCTGATCCTGATATCACTCGTTATACCTCGCTTGCGAGGGGTGGACTTTACGATATCAGCAAAGATAAAGTAAAGAAAGAGGACGATATGAGTGCAAAGGTTTTGGATCTTGAACAACAAATTGCGACACTATTGGCTACCAAATTGAGCACTCTAGACTGACTTATAGCAAACTGTTCTAATTGCCAGACTCAGACTTATACCAGAAACCCAGCTGCGCCATCATACCAGGAGGAAGTGGAAAATGAGCAAGTAATTGCCTTTCAAAGGGGAGACTATGGAAACATGTATAATCCAGCATGGAGGAACCACCCTGGATTTAACTATGGTTTCACATGAGGAGCACAACTAGCACCATTAGTTGCGCAACCTCGATTTCCCCATACCTAAGTTTTCCACCAAAGACCTCAAATGCCTACTACACAACCTTAATTTGAACCACAAAGCAATGCACCTGATGCCACAATTGTTTAAATCCTCCAAATTTATAGCAATAGTCACATCAGCACTCGAAAGATTTATATCAGCTTGCTCAATTCTCTCAAGTGCTCAATTCACATACTCAATCCATTACGAAGCTGGAAAGCCAGATAGGCCAGCTAGCTTCCCAAGTGGCGAAAAGAGAGAGTGGCCAATTGCCAACGCAGCCAGTCAACAATCCTAGAGGACAAGTGTTCTTGAGGGAGACATCTGCTCCCCATAACCAAAACTGAGATCCTCAAGGAATCGTCAAGCTACCGACTCATTCATAGCACCAATTGTAAATAATGTAAACTATGTCTTTTTCTAGTTTAGGTATTATACTACGACCCAAATCGTTGAAAAATGAGAGATCGTAATATAACTCCTAGTGTATATTATAGCGAATAATCGTATAGATTTATGATTGATCATTGTTATAGTCATGTCTATCAGTGAAAGCGTAATGATTACAATTCGTTGATATGAGGGTTCATACGTACTACTGCTGAGAGCTAGAATCAATCGACGATTCTAGGTTAAAATCAGAGCGACGACCGGTTCAACATGTCGTCACTGAAATAGGGGCAGCATATTCACAAAAATGAAACGTCGGCTCCATTTTCGAACTCTCAAGCTTTCCCCTCCTGCCTTCCCTCTCTTATTCAACAAGTTCTTAATACTAATCGCTTTCTTATTCAATCCAACCATTTTACTTTCTTATACACCCCTTGCTTCCCCTGTTCTATTTCAGAAACCCTGCGTGCCTTCCATTTCACATCTACAAATTAGGGTTTCAATTATCAAGAGGCAAGATGACGATTTTAACGATCAAATGAAACGGTTTCTGTAAAAAAAAATTATTCAATACATGAAATCCATGGATAATTGATGGTGTTTTCATTAACTCTTGCAAGAAAGGAGTTGTAGCATGGCTAACGAAACGAGCAAGCAAGAGAGGGAGGAAGAAAAAAGAGGTAACAATTTCAATAACTCTTCAATTATTAATTGTATCACATGGTTTGCTACCTCAAAGCTAAATCAAATACAACAAAGCCACCCAAGAAGAAATCCAAATCTTTTGAGGTAGTTATCAGAGAACTATATAAAGAAACACTTGAGACCGACTCTGTGTCTACTCTTAAAAAGGGCATGAAGTTAGATAGAGGCAAAAAACCAGCGTCTTCTGCCACGATAGTAGATCGGCTCCCTACCTCAATGAAACACCATATTTTAGGAGTCGAAATTGCGGTACACATTGACTCTTTGGAAAAATTAGAAATTAGTGGAGAAGCCATCAAGTATTTTAAGGATGTCGGGCTGCAATAGTTCTTAGAACCAGGAGTCACACCAGTCTATCCCAAATTGGTGAGGCAATTTTATAAAAATATGACCAAAAGTAGTTAGGAACCATCCCCAATCCTCTCCACTAGTATCAATGGACTACCGATCCAAATTACAAAGGAAATGGTCGCCAGGGTAATGCAAGAACCCTTGGAAATACCACAAGTATCCCAGGACAACCTAGAGGCCAACATTTTGAGGATGCCATCCAATACTCTTCCTGATTTTATCCAAATGGCAACAAAGCGGTTAGGAAAACCTCCACGGGGTAGGTCCTTTTTCCTTCGAAAAGATTTGGAAGCAAGGAGTTTATTACTTCACTTCTTAGACGTTTTAATTCATAAGACTATTCACCCTACGGGTCACAAAACGCAAAGAAGGGCACTTTTTGCAAGAGCAATGTACTTAATGGTGAATCACTATTGATTTGATGTGCCTTCTTACCTTTTTAGAGTAATCACCACCTGAGGGAGAAATTAAGTCAAGTAAAATATCAAATGAAGAAGTTGGCTTTGCCCTTTGGAGGTCTTATTACAAACTTGTTGATGAATGTGGGATACAATATAGATCCCAAAGAGAAGGCTCTTCCTAGAACAGAGGAGAGCCTTACTGCCAAGACCTATAGGAGAACTCTAAGTGCTACAGACAAATAGAAAGTTCCTATTTCAGCACGCACAAAGAGTGTCCCCTCTAGGCCTGAGGGTCGAGAAGAGGCTGCTATGGAACAGTTAGCAGAGATTATAGCAGCAGAGGAAGTAGTTATGGATGTGGGAGTACGTACTTCTACTCAAACTCAAGAGAGAGCAGAGATTAGCTCTCCAATACTTGATAGAATAGCCGAGAAAGAGCTCCCAATTATAGACCAAGCTAGTCTGTATGACCCCGCTCTGGACTCACCAATAGGGTCTGCTATGCCCCCTTCAACTGAGGCAAACACACTGCCTACTATTACTAAAGAAGAGCCTGTGAGCCCAAACATTGAAATAGCAGAAGAAATGCAGATTGCTGAAATGGTCACTTCTAGCCATGTCCCTACACCAATAGAGCCTGTTGCTAAACCTACAATTTTAACCTCTACAGAGCAGACTCTCATAGTTCAAGCAGCAAATGCAATGCCATGCTCTGAATTACCAAGAGGGGATTTCACAGAGTTGTTAAATAGAGAAAAAGTGTTGGTATGCACATTTCCTCGGTTCCTCTCAGTCCCCGAAAGAAGTGGTCCAATTCAATCCAAGTGGACTCTAGGAAAGGTGATGAATGGTAAGTTAAAAGATATTAAATTATAGAAATAAAAGATAAATTCTAAGGGAAAAATACCTGGTTCGTTGTGATCGCCTGTTAAGCACTAAAAAATACCATTTTTCACCTCTTAACTTAGCCTTTACTACACCTTCGAGCCATCTAATAAACCTCTTTTAAGTGTGTTTATAGTTAGGAATAACTTTGCAGCTTAGTAAAATAGTCCACACATTTGGAGGCCAAGGAAAAGAGTTTTAAAGCCAAGAGTTGAAGCAGATGCAAGAACAGAGGATACATCCTGGTGATATATACCTTGGTGATCATTTTGGTAGCCCAAGTGTGCACTATAAGTCAAGCAGATGAAAGAAGAGTGGACCCATGCAGAGGAGGCTGTTGCAACAGTCTGTGTAAACATTAGCTATGCATAGAGGAATTCTCGCACGGCTGAAAGCAAACTCGCATAGCCCGTGCGCAGCCCACTCACACAGCTCTCGCGTTAGCTCTCACTTAGCTCAAACCCGCAACAGTGAAAGAGCTCACACAGTGCACTTAGAGCTCGCACACAATGCGGGCAGCTCAAGAGGAGAGAGAGTCCTAAAAGATTTTCTCGTGCAGATCTCGTGAAGATCCCTTGCACCTCCAAGATAGAGCCAGCCACGTGAGATGTGCATCCCATCCTGGCGATCAACTCTGTGCAGCTCAAAGCTCATCCTCGCAATAACCTGGCGAGACGTAATGTAGCCCAAAGAGAGCCTCGTGACTTGAGCCATCTGGAGAACCACCTGCGCGAGCTATGTCACTCAATGCAAAAGGGACCTCGCGAAGCTCATTCAACTAAAAGATCAACCACACGATAGCTTCGCGAGAGGCCAAATTATAGCACTCATCCATGCGAAGCTCGGGATCCCCACTTCTCAGTACATACCCAAGGACACTTTGGGGATTTCCCCACTTCTAGGGCACACATCCTGAGGTTCTCATCGATTTCACACATCTCGAGGCATCCAAGCTCACCATGCGGCCACATTTTCAAGTAAAAATTAGGGTTTTCTATTCTGTGTTCCTATTGGCTAAGGCAATGAGAGTCTTAGTATTTAAGTTGTAAAGTTTTAGCAGAAAATCATCTCATCTTTAACCTAAATTGGCTGTGAGCTCGAGAGTGCTTAGGTCATTGGGGTTAGGATTAGATCATCCATTTTTCTTTTCTTCTTCCTTAGATCCACATTTGCTGGCTAAGATCTTCTGTAAGTAGTTAGTTTTATTTCAGTTTGTAATGGGTATTGTCTGAGCACTGGGGGCTGATTTGGGATTCTACACTGGATGTTGCCTTGAGGGCAGATCATTGTAAGTTTCTTGTGTTCAATGAAATGCTATTTTTAAAGCTCCATTAAATTTGTTTTGTTCTGTGTTTTTTATGGATTCTTATGGGTTTGATGCTCCCATGGTTGTTGAGCTTGTAGCCCTGTAAACCTTGGTGGCAGCAGCAATCATCTTATTTTATCTCAGCCATCTGTGAGGAAGATAACCTCTATGATAGCCTGTAACCATTCATGTGGACAGACTATAGCCCTAAGTCTAGTCTAAATACAGATCTGAGATAGATTCTTCCTCTCTGCACTTGAGCTTGTAGCCAAGTGAGAGATAGTGCAGATCCAAACTCCCCTTTGTGTTGCAATGCCATTATTAGATTTTATATATGATATTCTGTAGAGATTACAGACTTGTGAGCTTGGTCATTACAGGCCTTTTATAGCAATGACCAGCTGAGTCTAAGTCCCCATTCAACCTCTGATTCTTAGTGGTTTCCACTAGATTTTCAAGGGTGTTTATTCTTATGAATGCATGAGCTTGTAGCCTTGCAAACATAGTGTCTGCAATGGTATGCATGTTCTAATTTGATTCATTGGTTAGAGGAAATCTCTAGGAAAGTCTGTGACCATTTAAGTGGACAGATTATAGCCTTAGGATCAATCCATTCCGTTGGATTAGGTTAGTTTTTTGAGTTTAACCCATGTGAATTGATCATCTCCCTTGGATAGTCTGTGACCATTTAAGTGGACAGATTATAGCCTTAAGAGAGTAGTTAATTCACAGGGGTTATTTTGGATCCCTCTACCTTGCAGATGAGTTTGTAGGCATATGAAGGAATACTGCAGAATCAGCTCTAGATCTGAGTTGCACAACTGACTTAATCTTAGCTGCATACTTCGCATCATTTTACCTTTATTTTACCATACCATCAACACCTTCTTTGAAACCCTTTCTTTAGTATAGGACTGCATTTCATTTCTTAGTACAATTTTAGTTTTAACACCCCTAAACACTCCCTTTCTTTAGGATTGCCAGATCTATAGCCAGATCTGGAGGCCAACTAAATAACCCTTTCTGGGTTGAAGATTGGTTTTCCCTGTTGGATAAACTCTTATTTACTTTTAAAAGTTGCTATAATAGGCCCTGGATCTTATAAGACTGTGGTATTTTTAGACTGTTATTTTCATGTCTTTCCATTCCACTTGTTAAGACCTGAAAAGTACCACTTTTCACCCCTTAACTTAACCTTTGATTAGACCCTTAGCCATCTAATAAGTTCTTGTTAAGTGTTTTATATAGGTAATATTCAGCAGTGAAATAAGGCCAGGAATCCTGCTAAGGAGCCTGTTTTGGCACTAAAAGTCCCTCAGAAGGATGGACTCTGAATCCAGACCTGAAATGAGCCTCGCGCAGCTGACCCAAGCTGTAGAGGATTCAGGAGAAATATGCCTCGCGCAGTCCAACTGAGCTTCCCAAGACTTTACAACAACTTCTCGCGCAGTTGAGTGACTGAAGAGCTTCAAAAGCACAAACTCGCGCAGCTCTCACGAAGCTCAAGAGTAGAACACATCGCACAGTCTCGCGTAGTTCAAAGCAGACCTCTCTCAACCTCACGCAATTCGCTCAGAACGGCTGAGGAGAGAGAGCTTAAGAAGACGCTTCGCGTAGCTATCGTGCAGTATCCGTGGGATGTAAATATCAGAAGAAAACTCCTCGCGCAGTTCTCATGCTATTCAAGAAGAAAGCATCCTCGCGAAGACAGAGCCATCCTCGTGAAGATCAATTAAGACATGGAACCTCGCGCAGTTCAAAACTCATTAAAGCCTCGCGAGGAAACTCGTGAAGTCCATTGAAGAGAAGTGCTTGTGCAGTTCTCGCACTATTCAAATCCATCCTCGCAAAGATCAACCCAGCGAATGCGCAGCTACCTCGTGACTGCTTGAACTCTAACTCCGTGACATCTGAGGCTTTGATGTCTACTCAACCTCGCGAAGCCCAATCTAGCGAGAGCGCAATTCTCTACCACGCGACTGCCTGAAGAGCAAACCAAGGCAACCTCGCGACAGTTGAAGCTTCAATGTCAAACCATCCTCGCGAAGAGCAAGAGCTACCACGCGACAAGTCTGAGAAATAATAGCTACCTAGCGAAGTTTTGAACTTCAACTTCCATCGCTTCAGCAGAGGACTTTTTGGAAATTTCCAGCGATTAGGGCACACACTCCCACGCTTAAATCTCTGTGTACGTGCCCCGAGGCATCTAAGGATCATTATTAGGCCACGTGGCATCGTTAAAATTAGGGTTTCCTAACCCTAATGTGCCGCCACACCACTGCTATATAAACCCATACTTATCTTGGAAAATATCTGGGAACAAATCTTAGAACACGTCTCATCTCTTGGAGATTTGATCTGAGATCATTTTTCTTTTCTTTTGTTGCTGTAAGTAGTTTTCTTTTTCCTTCCCTCCATAGTCCAGCACTTGATGGCTATATCTTTGTATGCATTTTGAACTAGTTTAATGGAAGTTTTGTAATAGGATCTTTAGTTTGTGGGATTTGTGTTTGAATGTGATCTGCTCTGTGCAAGGCTGCTGCCTTGTGATCCGCCATTGCTTTAGCTGTGATTCAAAGCAATGGAGGACTGATTCTAAGGGCCACTCAGATCCAAGTGACCTATGTGTTTGGGCTATCATGGTCATATACAGCCTTAGCCTCACCATAGGATCCACTAGATCTGAAATCCCCATGGGAGCTTGAGATGGTAGCCTTGTGACCATGGTGGTGGCAGCGATATTCTTGTTTTATCTTGGGCTCCGTGAGGAGGATATCCTCTGGGATAGTCTGTGACCATTCAAGTGGACAGGTTATAACCTTAGGGTGATTCTAATCCACCGATCCAAGATGGATCCTTATTCTCTGCACCTGAGCTTGTATTAGCCTGGTCAGAGATTGTACAGAGGCAGACTCTCCTATATTTGTATAGATTCGCTATCAGATGTTAGATCTGATCTGGTTATAGAGATTGTAGGCTTGTGACTGGACCATTGTAGCCTCACTCAAGCAATGGACAGCTAGATCGAAGGTTGTACTCAATCTCTTGCTGGTTCTACGTGTCTAGGCTATCATGGTCCTATACAGCCTTAGCCCCACACATAGCGCTTTAGAGGTTGAGGTTCCCTATGGATTCTTGAGCTGGTAGCCTGGATGAAATAGTGCCTACAATGATTAACTTGTTTTAACCCATCCTAGATTGTGGTTCCCCTATGGGATAGTCTGTGACCATTTGAGTGGACAGGTTATAACCTTAAGGGATTGAATCATGGCAGATAAATGGGTTGGATCCTTTCTCCTCAGTGGTGATAACGTAGCCATTGGACAAGATTTCTATAACATCAGATCTGAATCTGAGTTACAAAACTCCTCTGATCTAGGCTCAATAACATACTTCTCATCCTTTTATATTTATTTTCCACACTCCATCCATCCTCTCAACCCTTTCTGTAGTTTAGACATTAGGCTACCTTAGGATCTGTAAACTAAGTGACCTTAAACTCCCTTCCCTTAAGGACTACTAGATCTGTAGTCAGATCTGGAGGGACTACTAGAGATGGCTCCCTTGGAGCTGTAGATCATCTTTCCTTGTGGGACAAACTCTTACTTATCAAAACTTGCCACAATGGACCCTGTATCTTGCAGGTCTAGGACTTCTCAGTTGTGCTAATTTCATCCTCTGTTTTATTTTGATTTTAAATTTCTTTTACCACAAACAAATAAAGAAAGCACAGCTGGGGTAGCAACAAGTTTTTAGCGCCGTTGCCGGGGAAAGTTGATCTATTAGTAGACCCTAAGTTTTTGTAGTTTTATTATTCTTTGGTAGTTAAGAATAATTGATACTGCTGATGTATTTGTGAATTTTTTGCAGATCTAGACAGCAGCAGTGAAGGACAATTGGACTGCAATTGGAGCTTAGCTACCTCTATTTGCAAACTCTCTAACTTTTAAAACTCTGTCTATCTTTCTTAAAAATGCTCTAGCAGTATCTAGGATAGTTGTAAATGTATTCTTTAAATAGCTGTAAACTAGTTAGATAAATTTGTTAATTGTAAAGTTATTCATTTGCAATGTGCCTGCAAGAAGCTCTCCTTGTTGTTGGCGTGCTTGTATGCTAGGGAGGAGATCTCTCAGCCCTACTTTATAGCCTCTTAACCCTGAGTTAGAAAGGGGAAGGAGACTTAGAAGAGACAGGCTCACCACAGGAGAGCCCCCAAGTGAATCTGTGATAGCAAATATGGGTGAAGAACAACCCAGAACTCTCAAGGAGTTGAATGCTCTAGATGACTATAACTCCCCTTTTAGCATTCAATTCCCTGATGTTCAGGGGAATTATGAAATAAAAACTTCAATCATCCAGATGCTGCCCTCTTTCCATGGGTTTAGCAAGGAGGACCCTTACAAGCATATTGTCCAGTTCTTGGCCTTGTGCACCACTTTTAATATCACTGGTTTGGGACCTGAGGCTACTAGGCTCAGATTCTTTCCCTTCTCTCTGAAGGATAGGGCCAGTACCTGGTTGACCACTCTTCCCAACAATAGCATTGCTTCATGGAAAGACCTGCAGACCAAGTTCCTGACCAAGTTCTTCCCTGAGACCAAAACTAGCCAGTTGAGGAAGGCAATTCTTGCTTTTGCCCAAGCCCCAACTGAGGATTTTAATCAAGCCTGGGATAGGTTTAAGGAAATGCTCAAACAATGCCCCCACCACAAGATCTGAGACTGGCAGCTTGTTCAAAGCTTCTACAAGGGGATTGATGAAAAAAGTAGAGATATGGTTGATGCCTCTTGTGGTGGCACTTACATGCACAAAACTGCTGATGAGGCATGGGAATTGTTTGAGGTGATTAGTGAAAATGCTTTTCAAAAGCTATCCTTGGAAAGAACTAGTCAGGAGTCTGAGTCAAAAGTGGGGCCTGCTGCATTGACAAGAGGAAAAGTTTGTGAGGTGTCTAGGAACAATGACCTGCAGCTGCAGATGGCAAACCTCTCTATGAAGTTTTACAAATTACTGACTGTGATGTAACCCAGAGGGGCTACTCATGTGGCGGAGGCATGTCTGATATGCCAGTCCCCACAGCACACAGTTGAGGAGTGCCCATTTGCAGGGCAATATCCTGAATTGGTTTTGGAACATGCTGCTGTTGCTCAATCTTTCGGCCAGCAACAATCTGGAGGCTACAACAGACAACCATATGGTTACCAGCACCAAAAATGCTGGTTACCAATGGAGAGACCACCGAAATCTGAGGTGGAGGCAAGACAATTATATGCAGCCCCAGCAGATGTTGGCTGTACCTCAAAGGCCACAACAGCAGTTCAATCAAGGGTATGCCCTTAGGTCTAACTTCCAGCACCATCAGCAGCCCCATCAGCAATAAAATCAGTTGGTCGTACCCCACTCTCAGCTAAGAAATGCTTCCTTCGAGGACCAGGTCTTGACTTCATTACAAAACCTGGGATCCTTGGCTCAGACTGTGGACTCTCATGGTCAGAGTCTCCAGAAAATGGAAGAACAGATAAGGCAATTTTCAAATGCCTTGGCTAGGAGAGATGAAGGGAGGTTGCCCTACCAGCCAGTTGCTAACCCCAAGGGTCAATTTTTAATTGAAGAAGCTTCCTCAAGTTTTGAGGGAACCAATGCTGTTACTACCCTAAGGTCTGGCAGGCTGATAGACAACCAAGTGGGTAACAGACCAGTAGAGGTCATTTCCACAGATGATGAAAATGATCATGATAGTGATGTTGTTGGAACACAAAGCCAAGAATTGCCTGCCACCCTGCAACAGGAGAAAAATAAAGAGGCTGTAGTTGAGCCTCAGCAGGAGGAAAAACATGAAAAAAGGAAAAAATAGAAGTGTAGTTATGGGCTAGCAGTTGAGGGACCAGTAGTACCTCAGCTGCCATTTCCTCAAGCTTTGGATGGTCCTGTCCCTTTTGATAAAGGGAATGCCCAGATGGAGGAAATGATGGAGACCTTCAGGCAGGTGAAAATCAATTTGCCCCTGCTTGAGGCAATTAAACAGGTCCCAGCCTATGCAAAGTTCCTGAAAGACCTCTGCACCCAAAAGAGAAAAGCTAGAGGCCATATGTCCAAAAAGGTCTTTGCAACTGATACAGTGAATTCTGTATTTAACATATCAATGCCTGAGAAGTTGCAAGATCCAGGGATACCCACTATTCCCTGCGTAATTGGAGACCATATAATTGGAAAAGCCCTTTTAGACCTTGGAGCCAGTGTTAACCTGTTGCCATACAATGCATATCTGCAGCTAGGTTTGGGGGAGCTAAAAGCTAAGCCCATTGTGCTAATGATGGATGATAGGTCTGAGAGGAGACCTCTGGAAATGGTTGAGGATGTCTTAGTGGGGGTGGATAAGTTTTTCTACCCTGCTGACTTCTTAGTTTTGGACATGGGCTGCAGCAATAGCCCAAATCCCATACCTGTTATATTGGGCTGGCCTTTCTTGGCCACTGCCAATGCATGCATTCAATGCAGGTCTGGAGTAATGGAGGTAACTTTCGGACATATGAAAGTTGAGCTAAATGTGTACAACAATGTAAAGTACCCTCAGATGGACAATGAGGAGAGCTTTAGGATGTACTAGAGAAATTAGAAGAAGAATTGACTCTGTGAGTGGGGCAACATTGTCAGGAATTTAGTTAAAATTTGGGACATGGTGGAGGAAAAGAGCCCAGATGTGATACCAAAAGACATGATCACATTGAAGTCTTCTGTGGGCTCAGTGCAGCATTCCAGTTGGAAACCTACATTGCTGCCTCTTCCTCCAACCTCCAATGCACCAATTTTTCCATCCACCCAACAAGCCCCTGATCTGGAACTCAAGAAGCTCCCAGAAACATTAAAATATGCCTTCCTTGAGAAAGGAGATAAGCTTCCTGTAATCATCTCTTCCTCTCTTACCAATGAGCAGGAAGAGGAGTTACTAACAGTTTTGAGGAAGCACAAAAAGGCAATTGGTTGTACCATTGCAGATCTAGGAGGAATAGATGTATCAATCTGCATGCACAGGATCCATCTTGAGGAGGAATCACTACCCTTCAGGGAGATGCAGAGGAAGTTAAATCCTCACATGCAGGAAGTGGTCCTCAGGGAGATCATCAAATTGCTGGATGCAGGGGTGATTTACCCCATCTCTGATTCTAATTGGGTGGCACCTATCCAAGTGGTGCCTAAGAAATCTGACATAACAGTGATTAAAACTAAAACTGGAGAGTTGAGAACAGCCAGGGAGACCACTGGCTAGAGAGTGTGCATTGATTATAGGAAGCTCAACTCTAAGACCAGAAAGGACCACTTCCCTCTCCCCTTCATTGATCAAATTTTAGACAAATTGGCTGGAAAAGCTTTTTACTGTTTTCTTGATGGGTACTCAGGGTACAACCAGATCCCTGTGCATCCTCAAGACCAAGCGAAAACCACCTTCACCTGTCCTTTTAGTGCCTTTGCTTACAGAAGGATGCCTTTTGAACTGTGTAATGCGCTAGCCACTTTTCAGAGGTGTATGTATGCCATATTCTCTGATATGATTGACAAGTTTTTAGAGATTTTTATGGATGATTTTTCTGTCTATGGGGACAGTTTTGGCCAGTGTCTACAACACCTCAGCCTAGTTTTGTAAAGATGTGAGGAGACCAATCTGGTCTTAAGCTGAGAAAAGAGCCACTTCATGGTAACACAAGGCATTGTGTTGGGCCATGTAGTCTCTAAAGAAGGGCTTGAGGTAGACAAGGCTAAAGTTGACCTCATTCTTGTCTCCAAAAATAGTCAAACAAATCAGATCTTTCCTTGGGCATGCAGGATTTTACAGGAGGTTCATTAAGGACTTCAGTAAAATTGCTAAGCCATTGTGCCACCTGCTCTACCAGGATGTGCCCTTTGACTTTTCTGCTGAATGTCTTAAGGCTTTTGAAACATTGAAATTATGCCTCACCTCTACCCCTGTACTCCAAACACCAGACTATACCCTGCCTTTTGAGCTGATGTGTGATGCATCAGACTTGGCAATAGGTGCTGTTTTGGGCCAAAGAAAGGATAAGCTGCCTGTGGTCATTGCTTATGTCAAGAATCACTTCAAGCTCACCGGTGAACTATACCTGGCGAGAAGAGCTTGGTTTATCTTTGTTGACAAATTTAGAGCCTATCTACTAGGATCTAAAACTATAATCTTCACTGACCATTCAGCATTGAATTACCTATTGTCCAAGAAAGATGCTAAGCCTAGGCTGATTAGATGGATACTCCTGCTGCAGGAGTTTGACATTGAAATCAAAGACAAAAAGGGTGTGGAGAATGTGGTGGCTGACCACTTGTCCAGAATTGTCTTGGAGAAATGCCTTGATGGTCCTACAAATGATGCCTTCTCGAATGAGCAATTATTTGCCATCCAATCCTTGGTCCCTTGGTTTGCACACATTGTCAATTATCCAGTTATAGGAAAGATTTCTGCCCACTGGACCAAAATGGACAAAGACCTATTTTTCTCGAAGGTTAAATATTTTTTCTGGGAGGAACCTTGCCTATACAAGTACTGTGCAGACCAAATCATCCGAAGATGTGTTCCCGAAAGTGATGTCCCTAGTATTCTGGCTATGTGCCATGAAAATGCCTGTGGAGGCCACTTTAGTCGGAGAAAAACAGCTGACAAGGTCCTGCAGTGTGGGTTTTACTGGCCTTCTTTATTCAAAGATGCATATACACACTGCAAGGCATGTGCGAGATGTCAAAAATCAGGCGGGCTGTCCAAAATAAATTCAATGCCTTTGCAGCCCATCCTTGTTGTAGAACTGTTTAATGTATGGGGTATAGACTTCATGGGGCCCTTTCCTCCTTCTAATGGTTATCAGTTCATCTTAGTGGCTGTGGACTATGTTTCCAAATGGGTAGAAGCCATTGCCACAAGAACCAATGACAACCAAGTGGTCCTCAAATTTGTGAGGCAGCACATTTTCTCCAGATTTGGAACCCCTAGAGCTATTATCAGTGATGGGGGTAGCCATTTATGCAACAAAAATTTTGAGAGCAATTTCGAGAGCTTGCTCAAGAAATATTCTGTGACCCATAGGATTACTACTCCCTACCACCTACAGACAAGTGGGCAAGTTGAAATTTTGAATAGGGAGATTAAGCACATCCTTGAGAAAATAGTAAGTACTGACAGGAGAGATTGGGCCGATAAACTGAATGATGCACTATGGGCTTATAGGACTGCCTATAAGACTCCCATTGGAATGTCCCCATTCAGACTGGTCTATGGCAAGGCTTGCCATCTCCCAGTAGAGTTAGAACACAAGTCCTATTGGGCTATTAAGAATTTAAATATGAACCTAACTTCTGTTGGTCATCACAGGTCATTGCAGTTGTCTGAATTGGATGAGCTGAGGATGGATGCTTACACCAATGCCAGAATTTACAAGGAACGGTCCAAAGCTTTCTTTGACAAGGGCTTGCTGAGAAAAAGCCTCATACCTGGTGGTAAGGTTTGGTTATTCAACTCCAAACTAAAATTCTTTCCTGGTAAATTAAAATCCAGATGGGAAGGTCCCTATGTTGTCTTAAATGTTTCCCCATCTGGTGTTGTGGAAGTCAAGGATCCCAAATCTGGGAGGACCTTCAAAGTGAATGGTCAGAGGCTTAAGCCTTGTATCGAAAAACCTGCTGACCCTATGAACACTATTCATTTTCATGGGACCCCTACATCTACCTGACCCACAGTTGTGTCCATGTTGTATTATACTACTTTTGTTTCTTCAATATTTTTTAGGAAATTGTAGTGTTTATGTGGAGTCTGAATATGTTGAGCTTGATAGAGTTTATGTGGGACTGGTATGATTTCTTCTTCTTCTTCTGCGAATTGCTGATTTTTGAATTGAATGCATATTGTTTGAATATTTTTGATGAGTATGTTGCACTACCTGTATTGCCCCTGTTTGGTACTAAGCCCTCGCGCATTCCAAATTGAGATTTGGGAAGCTCTCACGCAATTCACATAGAACATTTATTTCGCTGTCGCGAGCTTCAACAAATGCTGCAAAGTCTCTCGCGCACTTCAAGCTCTAACACCCATCATCGCGAGATTCAGTTATCTCGTGATCCCCTTGCCCAGCTGCGCGAGTCAAATGCATTTGTCATTTCCCACGCTGATTGCTGGGACTTGTCGTTTCCCAACTCACTCTCAATTAATTGTGGTGACTTGAATGTTATTCCACTGTTTCATCTTCCACCATCCTCATCTTTAAATACACAGGGAGCCCCTTTCATATTCATCTCATCCTTTCTCCTCTCACCCTAGTGGTCCTTCCCTAGTCCTAACAATGGCAGATGACAAGCCTAATGCGCTGCCTAATAAGTTTTACCCAATGTGGTTGGAACTGCCCCCACCTAAAGAGCCTGATCCCCTACAACCCCTCTGGGATGAATCCGAGGAGGTTCAGCAGATCCTGGCTAAGGAGGAGGAGGAAAAGCTCCAGCCACAGAAAAAAAGCAAAAGATAGAACCATCCCCTGCCCCCTCCACTCAACCCCTTCCACCACCTTATCACCCCCCCATCCTTGATCCCTCTCTCCTCCCTTCTTTCTTTTTGTAATTTTCTTTTTAGCCTTAATGAAAATTTCTTATTCTGATTATTCTGTCCAGTTCTCTGTTCTTGGTTGTTTTCTTTCTTGCTGTTTCCTTTTATTATTCCCTTAATAAATCTGCTGCACAGACACCTTTGAACCAGTGAGGATACTGCTCCTCATAGGTTTGGGGGTGTGGCAGGCAGACCCTGCCAATGGAATAGTTAACCTAAGTGCAGCAGAGTCATGTGAGTAATATGCAAATGGATCTATGTTCACTTAAGAATCATGATAAATAAGAAATTTAAAATTTCTGCAAACTTTAGACATTATAAACTTTTAATATTTCACATTTCCATGACGAGATCTCCAAGGAAACTCACTTGTATCAGCACTTAGTGAATCATTAGAGAGAGAAAAAGGTTAGGACATACTTAAGAGTTTAAAGGAAGACCATAACCAGTGAGAATTGGGCCTATAAAATTTTTTTCCATCCTTTGAGGAGTGACTAAGGCAATTTCTTCTAGTTCTAAGGATCGAAGTCACTAGAAGTTAGGCAACTCCAAGTTGAAACAACTGGCAGCACTCATGAGACTTAGGAAAGGATCAAGGCCTTCTCTTGGACAGTTTGAGCCTAAATAGACCAACCTTAAGAAACTGCCCTTGTCCATACCCCCTTTGAGCTTTAAATCCTAAATTTCTTCAAAATACACCTGAGTACTTGTACCTGAACCTATGAACCTGATTCAGTCTACCCTCACTCTGAGAATTCAGAAGGTAAAGGAGAAAGAGTTGAAGATGGACTAGCTATGGTCAACATTAGGTGAATGGAGAAGAAGTATCTCAAAATTCTGGCAGTATGGTAACTGAGAACATGGTGGCATTTCAGAAAAGCAAAAACAAAAATAAAAAGAAGAAAATTCCATAAAAAAGAAACAAAAATAATAATGAAGAGGAGTATGAGAGGAGTCAAGAGGAACTTTCTTTTGGAAAATCAAAATCAAGAAGAGAAACTGATCACTTCAAATCTGAAAATCTCAAAGAAGAAGAAAGGAGCTAAAATCAAGAAGGTGAAGTCATGAATCACCTCCTTCACCTACTGATTTCTCAATTTTGAACCCCTTTTCAACCTTCCATTCTTTTTAACCCACTCCATAAGCCACATTCCAGCCCAGTTAAAAGCCCTTGTGATCTAAAGATGAATGAGCTGTCATGTGGAGATAAAGAGTTATCCAATCTCTGGTGAGGATCTATCAATGATGTCAGCACTTAAGAACTCTGCCTATGCTCATGCTTACAGACCCATTTGGGGGATGTAACTGCTCTTGAGCCTGAGAGAAAATGAACCCCTCAACAAGAGCCTTATGAGAGTATGCCTTGGAAAGTTTTTGGGTCTGATCTTGAATGCATTAGGTATGACCTATAACCTAATTTTTGATCTGATGATGAGCTCAGTGCTGGCACACACTTGTTTTACGGATGTAAGATTGGAAATGCTGTGCATTCATGAGAAGTTTATGCTATTTAAATTACTGTGCAACCAATGGATTAAATTTCTTTTATGTTTACTGATTCAAGAGTAAACTTAGTCTGCTCCTTGACTGCTCACTTGATGATATTGCACTTTTATTAATTGTTTCATTGAGAAGTTTGTGGGTGTCTTCACTGAAAACCCTCAGGAGACTTCACTCCTCCACTAGGGATCACCTAGGGGTTTAAAAGGCTTGGTACATATGCTAAATGTATTCGTGCTCCCTACGAAAGTGGCATTTAATTTTTGTAGTAGATTTAATGTAGCTTTACTAAGGGACTAGCAAAGATTAGGTTTGGGGGTGTGTTAAGACCTGAAAAGTGCCACTTTTCACCCCTTAACTTAACCTTTGATTAGACCCTTAGCCATCTAATAAGTTTTTGTTAAGTGTTTTATGTAGGTAATAATCAGCAGTGAAATAAGGCTAGGAATCCTGCTAAGAAGCCTGTTTTGGCACTAGAAGTCCCTCAGAACGATGGACTCTGAATCCAGACCTGAAATGAGCCTCGCGTAGTTGACCCAAGCTTTAGAGGATTCAAGAGAAATATGCCTCGCGCAGTCCAACTGAGCTTCCCAAAACTTTACAACAACTTCTCGCGTAGTTGAGTGACTGAAGAGCTTCAGAAGTACAAACTCGTGAAGCTCAAGAGTAGAACACATCGTGTAGTCTCGTGTAGTTCAAAGCAGACCTCTCTCAACCTCGCACAATTCGCTCATAACGGCTGAGGAGAGGGAGCTCCAGAAGACGCTTCGCGCAGCTGTCGCGCAGTAGCCGCGGGATGTAAATATCAAGAAGAAAACTCCTCGCATAGTTCTCGCGCTATTCAAGAAGAAAGCATCCTCGCGAAGACAGAGCCATCTTCGCGAAGATCAATTAAGACATGGAACCTCGCACAGTTCAGAACTCATTAAAGCCTCGTGAGGAAAATTGTGAAGTCCATTGAAGAGAAGTGCTTGTGCAGCTCTCGCACTATTCAAATCCATCCTCGCGAAGATCAACCCAGTGAATGCGCAGCTACCTCGTGACTGCTTGAACTCTAACTCCGTGACATCTGAGGCTTTGATGTCTACTCAACCTCGCGAAGCCCAATCCAGCGAGAGCGCAATTCTCTACCGCGCGACTGCCTGAAGAGCAAACCAAGGCAACCTCGCAACGGTTGAAGCTTCAATGTCAAACCATCCTCGCAAAGAGCAAGAGCTACCACGCGACAAGTCTGGGAAATAATAGCTACCTAGCAAAGCTCTGAACTTCAACTTCCATCGCTTCAGCAGAGGACTTTCTGGGAATTTTTAGCGATTAGGGCATGCACTCCCATGCTTAAATCTCTGTGCACGTGCCCCGAGGCATCCAAGGATCACTATTAGGCCACGTGGCATCGTTAAAATTAGGGTTTTGTAACCCTAATGCGCCGCCACACCACTGCTATATAAACCCATACTTATCTTGGAAAATATCTGGGAACAAATCTTGGAACACGTCTCATCTCTTGGAGATTTGATCTGAGATTATTTTTCATTTCTTTTGTAGCTATAAGTAGTTTTCTTTTTCCTTCCCTCCATAGTCCAGCACTTGCTGGCTATGTCTTTGTATGCATTTTGAACTAGTTTAATGGAAGTTTTGTAATAGGATCTTTAGTTTGTGGGATTTGTGTTTGAATGTGATCTGCTCTGTGTAAGGCTGCTGCCTTGTGATCCGCCATTGCTTTGGCTATGATTCAAAGCAATGGAGGACTGATTCTAAGGGCCACTTAGATCCAAGTGACCTGTGTGTTTGGGCTATCATGGTCATATACAGCCTTAGCCCCACCACAGGACCCACTAGATCTGAAATCCCCATGGGAGCTTGAGCTGGTAGCCTTGTGACCATGGTGGTGGCAGTGATATTCTTGTTTTGGCTTGGGCTCCGTGAGGAGGATAGCCTCTGGGATAGTCTGTGACCATTCAAGTGGATAGGTTATAGCCTTAGGGTGATTCTAATCCACCGATCCAAGATGGATCCTTCTTCTCTGCACCTGAGCTTGTATTAGCCTGGTGGGAGATTGTACAGAGGCAGAATCCCCTATATTTGTATAGATTCGCTATCAGATGTTAGATCTTATCTGGTTATAGAGATTATAGGCTTGTGACTGGACCGTTATAGCCTCACTCAAGCAATGAACAGCTAGATCGAAGGTTGTACTCAATCTCTTGCTGGTTTTATGTGTCTGGGCTATCATGGTTCTATACAGCCTTAGCCCCACACATAGAGCTTTGGAGGTTGAGGTTCCCTATGGATTCTTGAGCTGGTAGCCTGGATAAAATAGTGCCTACAATGATTAACTTGTTTTGATCCATCCCTGGATTGTGGTTCCCCTATGGGATAGTCTGTGACCATTTGAGTGGACAGGTTATAACCTTAAGGGATTGAATCATGGCAGAGAGATGGGTTGGATTCTTTCTCCTCAGTGGTGGTAACGTAGCCATTGGACAGGATTTCTATAACATCAGATCTGAATCTGAGTTACAAAACTCCTCTGATCTAGGCTCAATAACATACTTCTCACCCTTTTATATTTATTTTCCACACTCCATCCATCCTCTCAACCCTTTCTGTAGTTTAGACATTTGGCTACCTTAGGATCTGTAAACTAAGTGACCTTAAACTCCCTTCCCTTAAGGACTGCCAGATCTGTAGTCAGATCTGGAGGAACTACTAGAGATGGCTCGCTTGGAGCTGTAGATCGTCTTTCCCTATGGGACAAACTCTTACTTATCAAAACTTGCCACAATGGACTCTATATCTTGCAGGTCTAGGACTTCTCAGTTGTGCTAATTTCATCCCCTATTTTATTTTGATTTTAAATTTCTTTTACCACAAATAAATAAATAAAGCACAGGTGGGGTAGCAATACCCCTTTACTTTGATTAATTTTTACCACTGCATTTTCTAATAAAAATAACAGCACCTGAACAAAAAACTAACAAGTTTTTGGCGTCGCTGCCAGGGATCTTGATCTAATTAGTAGACCTGAGTGTATTTTTTTTTAGTGTACTATATTCATTTGTAGCAGTGCCTGTTCTTGAATAAAAGTACTACTGATTTTGTATTAGCTTTTGCAGATCTGGACAGCAGCAGAAGGGAAAAGCTAGGAATGCAGCTGAAGCTTTGCTACCTTTAGTTTGCATTTCTTTCCCCCTAATTCTCAATTCCATTTTTGTTGTATTTATTTTCAGTAGCTCAGTAGTACTTGTTAATAGTTTTATTTGGTTATAAATTCTTTAAGTGTGTTGTCTGTGTTGTTCTTTACTTGCTGCTGTGTGTGCATGCTGGGTAGGAGGTCCCTTCACCCTGACTTAGAACCTCCAAATCCTGAGATAGAGAGGGCCCATAGACCTAGGAACACCACACAAGCCCCTACTGTAGATACTAAGCCAGTAGTAGAGATGAGTGTGCAACATAGAACATTGAAGGAATTAAATGCACCAGGGGTATATAACTCTCCTTTTTGCATTGCTTTCCCTACTATTCAAGGTAACTATGAGATTAAATCATCCATCATTCAACTGCTACCATCATTTCATGGGCTGAGTAAAGAAGACCCATATAAGCACATCGATGAGTCCTTGGCTTTGTGCACTACATTCAACATTGCTGGCTTGGGAGAGGAAGCCACCAAACTGAGTCTCTTTCCTTTTTCATTAAAGGACAGAGCCAGAACTTGGCTTTCCATGCTCCCAGCATACAGCATACAGTCATAGAATGATCTCCACAACCAATTTTTAGCTAAATTTTTCCCAATGTAAAAAACTAGCCAGTTGAGGAAGAGCATAATTTCCTTTGCTCAATTTCCAACTGAGGACTTCCATCAAGATTGGGAAAGGTTTAAGGAGCTTTTCAAATAATGTCCCCACCACCAAATTCCTGAGTGACGGCTTTCCAGAGATTCTACCAAGGAATTGATCCCAAGAATAGGGATATGGTGGATGCCTCATGTGGGGATACTTACCTCCACAAGACTGTTGATGAGGCTTGGGAGCTTTTTGATGTTATAAGTGAAAATTCCATACAGCAAGAGTCTCTGTCCCAAAATGACATTGAGATTCCTGTTAAAGTGGGGAAAGAGGTCAGCTCTAAAGGAAGGATGTATGAAGTAAGTGTGCCCAGTGATTTGGAGAGGATGGTGGACAGCCTGAGCCTAAAATTTGATAATTTAATGAGTGGGTTGTAGCCTAGACTGACTGCACATGTGGAAGAGGCATGTCTGATATGCCAGTCTCTCACACATTCACTTGAGGAATGTCCATCAACCAGACAATATCCTGAATTGGTCATGGAACATGCCAATGCTGCCCATATGACTAGGCAGCAACCTGATGGGTATCAATGGAGAAACCAATTTGAGGTGGAGATAAAACACATATAAGCAACCCCAGCAGCAACAGTTGGGATTACCTTAGAGTCCACAGCCACAGTTTCAGCAAGGCTATGCACTAAGACAGACCTTCCAACAATCAGCCCCATAGCCTAACTAAATAGCACTGCCACCACATTAGCCTAGAGCCCCCTCCTTTGAAGAACAGGTTTTGTAATCACTGTAAAACTTTAGTTCTCAATCACAGACTGTGAACCCTCACAGTCAAAGCATAAAAAAGATAGAGGACCAGCTAGGCCAAATTTCAAATTCATTGGCCGAAAGAGAGGAGGGCAGGCTGCCTAGTCAACCCCTAGCCAACCCTAAGGGTTAATTTATGATTGGTGACGACTCCTCAACTCATGAGGAGGCTAAGGTAGCCACTACCCTAAGGAGTGGTAGGGTGGTTGACAATCAAGTTGGCAGGGAGGCAAAGGAGAAAAATGAGAGTGACAGAGAGAGGAATGTGAATGTGGAAGAGGAGAAGAACTCATCTCCTGTTGTTGAGCAGCGGGTGGAAAATAATGGGGTTGTTGTTGAGCCCCAATGAGAAGAAATAAATGAAGAAAAAAGAAAAAAATAAAAATTTGATCATGTTATAGCTAGGCATGCAGCTGAGGTACCAGTAGTACCACAACTGCCATTTCCTCATGCATTAAAATGCCCTTTCCCTTTTGATGAGGGGCAAGCTAAAATGGAGGAAATGATAGAGACCTTCAAGCAAGTTAAGATCAATTTACCTCTGCTTGATGCCATCAACCATGTCCCAGCTTGTGTAAAGTTTCTCAAAGTCCTTTGTACCCAACATAGGAAGTCTAGGGTTCATTTATCCAAAAAAGTTTTTGCAATTGAGAATGCCCAGTCTGTGTTGTCTATCTCCACACCAGCAAAATTATAGGATCCAGGGGTACCTACTATCCCCTGCATCATTGGGGAACATACCATAGACAGATCCCTTCTAGACTTGGGAGTCAGTGTCAACCTACTGCCATACTCAGTGTATGAATAGCTAGGATTGGGGGAACTAAAACCAACATATGTTGTGCTTCAGTTGGCTGACAGGTCTGAGAGAAGGCCTATGGGAATGGTAGAAGATGTCCTGGTTGGATTAGACAAATTCTTTTATCCTACTGATTTTCTTATTTTGGACATGGAACCTTGAAAAAGTAGCACCTCCATTCTTGTCATTTTGGGCAGGCAATTTTTTACCACAACCAATGCCTGTATATAATGCAGATCAGAAAAAATGGAGGTGACCTTTGGGAGCATGAAGGTCAAATTAAATGTGTACAATGCTGTCAAGCAGCCTCAACTGGATAATGAGGGCTGCTTTGCAATAGATGTACTAGATGACCTTGTGGAGGAAAATTATCCAATCTGCTCGATTGGGATATAATTGGTGAAGAGTTTGAACATATTTGGACTAAGGCTCATGAGGAGGAGGCCCGACTTTACCTGGTTGAAGACAGCAACACATCAAAGTCTTGAAGGGGCCTAGTGCAGTATTCCACATGAATTGCAGCTAGCTGAACTAGAGGAGTTGAGACTGGAGGCCTATGCAAATGCAAGGATTTACAAGGAGAAAGCCAAAGCTTTCTTTGACTAAAGCCTGTTGAGAAGGGACTTTGAGGCTGGTGCCAAGGTATGGCTATTCAACTCTAAACTAAAATTCTTCCCAGATAAGTTAAGATCCAGATGGGATGGCCCCTTTGATGTAACTCATGCATCCCCATTTGGGGCTATGGAAACCTTGGACCCCACCTTTGGGAAGATCATGAAAGTAAATGGTCAGAGGCTTAAACTGTGTGTAGAAAAATCTGTGGAGCCAGCTGAGACCATCTTCCTTAAAGAACCTCCCACTGATTAGTGATCCACAACCTTGTAACTTGTGTACCATAGCTAGTTTATTTTGTGTGTTTTTAAAATTTTGTCATTTGCTATTTTTGGTTTGTTTTTTATGTGCTGATTTAGTTTAGGTGATTTTGTAAGTGTCTAGAAAATATGAATCTAGGTTGAGTCTTCAGCGAGGGATTGAGCCATCTGTATGTGTGATTTGAGTATAAGATGGACTGTGCAATGTAGAGTTTAAACTGAGTGACTGCTATGATTTGTGCTGTGAATATATGTGTGCATGAATTAGGCAACGGGCAAGAGTCTCACAGCTGTGAAATGGTTGAAATATGACGGAAATATGGTGCTAGTGCACCATGGCAGGGTGCATGACTATTTAAATGCATATGCCAGTGGGCTGGCACTGAGAACCAGTGGATTTGGCCTTCTCGCGTGGCTAATTGAACCCTGAGAGCTGCAATTCAGGCAGACATGAGGTGATCGCGAGGCTCTGATGTGCAAATTTTATCTTCGCGAGAGCCTCGTGAGCATACTGCCTGAAGGATGAACAGTAATGAGCCTCGTGAGACCCATTCTCATCAAATATACCTCTCGCAAAGCTCATTTTCAACTGTACGACAAATGTTTTCCAGGGTTATTTCTGCTCACGAGGCTCAATTCTTTCAATCCCATCCTCGCGATAACCATGCAAGAGCCTCACGAAGCATGAGTTTCGTTCATTTAAACTCCGCGAGTGCTTCTTCTTCATTCCATCTCTCTCTGCCCTAGCTTCCAGCGTAAACCATAGGCTTGTCACTTCCACTCTTTCACCTTCACTACCCATTTTGCCCCTGCTCTTACACCCTACTCCTGTCACTTTTCTCTACGTCACCTCCTGAGCATTTTGTACCTCATAAAAAGCATATTGATTCACTGTGCATGTTCTGAGCTAAAACCCTAGCTTTCAGAGGGTAAGTACTTTATTTTTACAGCTGTGAGTTCAATTTGAATTTCCTCTGGTAGACTATTTGATTTTAGGGGAGGAATTTATGTGGAGACACCTCAGTGGAGTTGTAGGTAGCTAGGGTTTGTGTTCCCAGCCCTAGAGCCTTAGGATTTTGAAATGACTGATAAAACTCCATATTGTGGGAAACCATAAAGATTTATCGAACCCCCTTCATTCATCAATCCACGCAGCCATAAGGAAATCATTGAGGATTGCTGAGGCATCCACTGTGGAGGGAACTGATGCCCATGCCCCCCAATCTGAGAATCCCAAAAGGAAAAATGCACCCAAAAAGAGGGCTAGGGCTATTACTGATCAGCCTCATAAGGCTAAGAAGCAAAAGAAGGGCAAGGAGGTTGTCCCTGAAGTTAATCCCCTGACGACCCCTACTAATTTTATGGCTGCCATTAAATTGGAGCCTGAGACTTCCTTTGATAAGGTATTTTTTTAGAAGGAGCCCTTGACTGCCCCATCTATAGAATTTCAGACCAAGGCCTCATTGTTACCTCTGCTCAGGCCCCCATTGGAGTTAGCCTTTCCTAGGTTAGTCCAACTATTTTGTCATAACATTAGGGTCAGGAAAGATAAGGATGAAAACCCTGTGTTGCTGATCCGAGTAGATGACTTCGAAATGTTAGTGGATCCATCTATGATAGCCCAAGTCCTAGGGATACCAGCTGCATACAACCCTAAGTGTACTTTGGGTGCTCCCTTGACTTCCTCAATCACTACGATTGCTAAGAAAATAACACAAGGGAAGAAGGCCTTAGGAGAAGAGACATAGAGCCTGGCATGGATCATTTTCTAATAAAGAACATCTATGTGACTGGGCACCAACAGGAGAGAAGGGCACCCATAGCTGATGCCCTCTTTAACTTCTCTCAGGGACGTTACTTTGAAGCTGCCTAGCTGGTCTTTGATGGAATAATGGACATCCATCTCAAGGTACAAAAGAAGTAGAAGCCTCATGCACTGCCATACAGCAGGCTCATCACATCACCACTCAAAAGAGGGGGCTACTAGTGGCAGATGGGAGAGGAGACAGAGACATTATCACCTATTCAGTTTGGAAAGAAACTTTTGGGGATTAGTCTGACTATGGTGAAGAAGAATAAAGAGAAGAATAAAGAGGCAGCCCTCACCGTCCAAGAAGTTACAACTGCTACTACTGTAGCTGCTGCTGCCAGCTCTGCTGCTCCTGCTATTCTTACTGCTAGACCTCCTGGTGCCAGCTCAACCATCCCACACACCAGATTACTCACCCCTATCCCTGTGCCACCACCCACTCAACCCACCATTCCCTTCCCTACATCTTCCACAATCATGAAATTCGAGGTAAAAACCCTGAGTTACTATTCATATGCCTGGCACAACTATTAGTTGTGCCAAGCATATGCACAGTAAAATAGTGATGCATAGTAGCTTTGGGAAGTCGACTGCCTGCGGGGGCCCACCTATAGTTGGCGCAACTATTAGTTACACCAAATTCACCTATAGTTGGCACAACTATTAGTTGCACCAAATCCATAAGGGGGTAGCATGAATTTACCATTTTGCCCTTCGGGTTTGAAATGCGATATCTTTGCGCACACAGCTTCGATTGGAGTGATTCTTGGCCCGTTGGAAAGTTGAAGACTTATACTTTTCAATGGTATAAGATTTACTTATAGTAGAAGGTCACAGCTAGTCCCAATGCATCACTCTTTATCCATTGCTCGGGAAAGCTAGGTTTAGGTCCGAAATGGATTCTAAGGGTCGGGATGGGTTCCTAAAGGTTCGAGAAGGTTCCTAAGGGATCTAGGGTGATTCCTGAGGGTTTAGAATGGCTCTTAAGATTTCAGAAGGGTTCCTAAGGGTTCCATACATGCCATCAAAAGCTCAGAGGTGCGCCTCCCTCGAAATATGTTTCAATCAAGCCTTGGGCTAAATTTGGGTGTCTACAGATGCCCCTCTTTGGTATCCGATCACTAATGATCGAATGCTAAAAAAAAGAGACACCTGAAGATGCCCAAGGCATTACTAATGGGTCTGCTACATTCAGGACGAACTTCAAACATCGGATGAGTAATATGGTGAGAAAATAAAAGCCCTGTATGTCAGGAAAAATGATCATTTCTCAAGGTAATATGTCCCCAAGCGCTTAGCGACATTACTGAACATAATTGAGGTGGAAAATGAGTTACGAAAGCCCAATAGCTGGGAAAAATGATCGCTTCTCAAAATGTTCTGAAGAAGTTTGACGTTCAAGATTCATTCTGAGTATAACAGCTTCGTAAGTACGGAGGGTGATCGACCCATATTCAAAGATAGGCGCAACGCAAGTATGCAAGGCTCCACAATTTGTGTCCAATCATATGAGGCATTGATCGCCTCATCTGATTGGTCACAGGTGCCCCTGCTTGAAGCAGGGTTCGAGGTCTTTGGGCGAACTCATTGATCCCAAAGTTTATTTAGCACGACTACCTGAATGGAATGAACGGAGGTCACAACACTTTTTGAGAGTGTGAGCTATTTTTCCAACGTGCCCTGGATCATCATGACCCAAAGTATCCAACCTCAAATGACACAGAATAGATCCGACCAAAATTGGGTGAACGGATGTCACAATGCTTTTTGGGAGTGTATGTTGTCTTTTCAAAACATATATCTTTGTTATTTTATGTAGGGAATTTTTGACATTTTTTGTTTTTATCATTTTATGTGATTTTTAGATTTTTGAGTTTATCATTTTATGTGATTTTTTTATGATTAATTTTTATTTTTAAGTTATCATTTCATGTGATTTTATTACTTTATTACTTCTATTATTTTATGTGAATTATTTTTTAGGATTTTCTTTATCTTTTTTGTTGATTTTTAGATTTTCAAGTTTTCATTTTATGGGATTTTTTGGTTTGTTAAAGCTATTATTTTATGGGATTTTTTCAGTTTTTTAGAACTATTATTTTATGTGAATTATTCTATAATTTTATGTGAGTTATTCTATTCATTTTCGCTTTTTCTATAGGGATTTGTTTTTCATTATTTTTTAGACTTTTTTTACATTTTTCTATGTAGGATCGGGACATATTGCTCTCAGTCTATTTTATTCTTAGCACGGCTTCTCAGGTAAGTCGAATGAGGATTGTCACACCGTTTGGGGGCGCGTGCATTTGCTGGGAAAAACAAAATAGAGAGAGGGAATACCGGGTTATGTATCTGACCCTCACCAAGCTTGACTAGGGAGCTAATTTAAATAGCCCGAGTTTGAGTAGCATGGCATATTTTCGAAAAAAAATTTCTCCCTCTCTTCAAAATTGAAAATCGGCCTCCTTAGGGTTCCTTTACATTGCTTCTATGCGTGCCCCATTGTCGGCATTCACTCACGCCGTTTAATCGTCCAAATCATGCTAGATCAAAGACCCCTTCTTCTTCACAAGGTAACCATTAAAAAGTCATCTTTCTTGATTTTTCTTGCCTTTTTCTTGTAAATATTGCTATGATCTTGCATTCTTTGATGAATAATGGTTTATCTTTATTATATGCTTGTTTATTGATGATATGTTGGCAATTTTCATGAATGGTGACCTATTTTTGTTATTTTATGGAATTTATTGGTGCCTAATGTATATATTTTTTGTTGTTTTTATTTGTGTATATAGAATGAACTTTATTTTTTTTTGTGTATATAGAATGGACTTTATTTTTGTTGTTTTTTGTTTTTATTTTGCATATAAATTATTGGATTTTTGATCTTTTATTTTTTGAACACTAAATGAGAACGAAAAGGGATTTTTGATTTCTTTTTTGAAATTTAATTAAGGAAAATGATTTTTGACTTCTCTTGAAATTAAGAAAACAAGAGATTTTATTTGTTTTGAAAACTAAGGCATTTTTATTATTTTTGTGTTGGTTTTTTTTTTTGATTCTATGGGCATAAACTAAGGGTTTTTTTTTAGTCTTTGTTGTTTTTTTTTTTTATAAAAGAAAAGCTCTTCTTTCTTGGTTTTTGATTTTTAGGAACATAAAAGAATGGGATTCTTGGGTTTTGATTTTAGGGGCATAAGAAAGTGACTCTTTTTTTTTTTGTTTAAAGAAGGACCTAAAAAGACAAGGTTTCTCTTCTCTTAATTTTTGGTTTTTTTTTGTTTTTAGGAACATAAAGCAAGGATTCTTTGTTTTTTATTTCCTAATCATAAAAGGACTTTTTATTTGGTTTTGATTTTTGAAGCATAAAGAAATGATGATATTTATTTTTTAGTTTGTTTTATCTTGCTTTATTTTTAGACATAGTAAAAGGGACATTTGTCTCATTTTTATTTACTTTTGAAGATAAAAAAGGCGGGATTTTTTTGTATTTTCAATCTAAAAGGGATTTTTTTTGCTTGTGTATGCGTGTATCTTTATTTTCTGAAAATGAACAGAAAGAGGGTTGGCATACTTACCTTCCCTTGGCGTGTAATATAAAAATAGTCTTTTGTCACTGATCTGCTCTGATGCGATTGTTTCCTGTTGCCCCAAAATGTCCGACGACGAAGACTAGGTGCCTGAGGAGGGCCAAGAGGTGGGGGCTTGAGGTAGTTTCTAGCCCGCGGGGGGAGCAGTTTTTTACGGTAAATCGCAAGGCAGGTCCCTGGCTCTAGATGCAAGGTGAGGCCACCCGAGTTGGCCTTCTCCACCAATTGTAGATTCACATCTCAAATTTTGGCATAGCGGGCAAGGTAGTTCTTCCTTTCTTTGTGGAGCTTTTTTTTATTTCCAAGATCTGATGCATTTTTATTTTCTTTTTTGATGCAGGACCTGCCCCCTATTGTATTCCGCGGGGGGTGGTTGGATTTTCATGATTTCTACCGCTATGTTCACCTTGTGGTGAAGTTTTTGCTAGGGCAGGTGGGCTTTGGGGAGTTCCTGTCTTACCCCCCTATGAGGACCAATGCCGCGTACCTAAAGGCATTGATAGAGCAGTTCCGCCTTGAGACTAGGACCTTCCACATGCCCTATGCTGAGATGGTGCTAACGCTTGTAGATTGGGCGATGATTACTAGCATCTAGGTGGGGGGCATACCGATAGCCAGTCTCAGTGTGCTAAGCAAAGAGGACATCATTCGATTGATAAGTGCATATCTCGATCGTGGGCAAATGCATGGCACCGAGGTTAAGATGGGGTGGCTATCCGGGCTCTATACAACTGATGAGTTGGTGGATCTGGGCGAGCCAGATAGGGTACTTTACATTATGCCTGAGCGGGCGATCATCCTGGCCCGCATCACTATTCTGCTCCTGTTGGGTAAGACCCTCTGTACCAATGCGAGCGGCAGTCAAGTCAGCCTAGCATTGCTAAGTATTATGGATAACTGGCTCAACGTCCATAGGTACGACTGGGGTGGGGTCGGGTACACGTGGTTGATGTATGGCGTGGCCCGACCATCCATCGAGGAGGCTAAATCAATTGTTGGCTTCTGGGCAGCAGTGGAGGTAATCCCTAACTCTTTTACTTTTGTCAGTTTTACTTGAATGGTCTTTTATGCTGCTAACTTGTTCTTTTGTGCACTGCTCCTCTCAGGTATGGGGGTACCATCACTTTCATCCTGGGCGCCCGCTTCTCCATTTTGATGGATATACCTACCCCCTCCTCAGCAACTGGAACCAAGCCCAGGGCCGCAATGTGGGCATGAAGCACCTAGAGATGGGCCTGAGGTCCCAACTCGACCTGATGGCCCCTGAGTAGGTAACGCCCTTTTCAATTTTGTTTATTCCAGTTTGGAAATTCTCCCTGATTTATTATGCTGCATGTCATATTGATTGGCCACCTCTTGACTTGGACAGATCCTCCACGACCAGTACCTCACCTCCATTTTTGGAGATCGGGCAACCGTAGGTCCATCACACCTATTCAACAACCAACGCGTTGTTTTCTTTTACGAGGTGTGGGCCAGGGCCTACTATCTAGGAGAGCAGGTGGTGCACCAGTACCAGGGCTATCATGCCATAACCATGGACCCGCCTACAGATGTTTTGGATCCCGCTGGTAACATTGAGGAGATCACTGTGGCCTTACTCCATAATGAGTTCCCTATCAAAGTCCTTCTCATGCCCGGGGATTATCATATATGGTATGAGTGCCTGCCATATCGGTTCATCCTGCCGCACTTCGTCCCTAATGCCAACTTCCTCGCTTTTGATGGCCCGCATACTTAGGTAATCCTCCTTTCCCCTTTTTTAGATTAGTCTCCTTTCTGTCTTAATTTAGTTTTTATTTCTACTGAGAGGATTTCTATTTTGTTCACAGTTTGCTCAAGGGGATGACTTCGATAATGAAGGCGGGGCGGCGGCGGGTACTACTGATACTATCCTTCAGGTGTGTGTCCCTCGGGTGAGGGTTCTTCAGGAGCTGGCCCGTCGGGTACTTCTCATGCGAGGGCCCTTGGTGGTGGTCCACAGGTGGTCTATGGGACTTTTCGATGCCTTGATGATAGCTTTCTCTCATTCCTGTGTGCTGATGTCGATAAGCAGGCGCGCATCTCTGCTGAAGCAGCCTGGGTCCCTCCTCCTGAGGTGATTCCACGAGTAAGCCCTCTTATGACCACTCTTCCTTTGTCTCGGCTTCTTTTGTAAATGCATGTGTCTTGTAGTTACCGTGGTAACTGACATCCTATCCCTCATAATGCAGAACTTTGACTCGGCTATGGAGTATGCGGTGAGTATTCTATTGTTCCGCTTTTCTCATCATCATTTGTTCCTCAATTGATCCTGATTTCCGATTTTGATTTTGACTTATAGCGCGCACGTGCCAAGGAGTCGCGATCTTTGCTCAACAGGATTTCGCAGGCGTGGTCCTGTGTAGGAGACATGCGAACCTTCCAAAGCTCCTCACATTGGCGGAAGAAGTCGAAGGGCGCCAACAAGGATTAGGCCCTAGTTTCTGCATTTTGAATAATTCAAACATTTAACACATTTTTGGGATAATTTTGGGGGGCCCACAAGGTGTTCGATCAAATTTCTCAAAGAAATTTTCGGTGACGAAAGTCTTCGAAAATTGCTTGTTAGGAATATCTTCAACACAAAAGCCTTTGCTCTCAGTCTTGTGTCAGAAGTTTTTTTCTTTATCGAGGGAGAGAGCTTCTCTCTGGCTCTCTATGACATTTTGACCGAGTTGGTAGAGGGCCAATCAGTGATGCAATTGGTCCTTACCGAACTATACTGATGCCTTGATGCATTTGCTATGGGCAAGGTGGAGAGCCTCAAGGGATGTCCTTTGTTGCTTCAAGTCTAGTTGGGTGAGCATATCACTATCTTGGGACCCATGCCACATATTTACATTGCTCGAGGTGAGGTGGCTCGATGCTTTTTGGGTAGGCGTCACTTGCTTTCGCGTGGCGATTCATCAGCTTTGAAGCTTTGCTTGACCGATGCCGAGCTGATATGGAGGCTTCCTTGGTTGGACCGGACCTTCCCAATAGTTCATTCCAAAGATCATGAGGGCATCACCCTCCTAGGATTGACTGGCAGCACCTTCTATTTCCCATTTCAAGTGTTGCGTCAGTTCAACTGCTCTTAGTAGGTGCCTTGTGAGGAAAAACCTCCTCTATGTGACTTGATCTTTTCTAGGGGGTCCTCTTGGGATGTGGATCGGATTGCTGGTCTTTGGGAGACGCATCAGTCAATGCTGATGTGTGATATAGAGCAAGGAGATTCAGTTAAGTCTTTCCCTAAGTATGAGGCTTGGCTATTAGCTGAGCAGCCTGTTGCTGATCATCTGGATCAGGTAGAGAGTATTGACATGGGAGGCCCTTGGTCGAAGAAGGAGACGATGCTTCGAGCCCGTATTGAGTGATTTACCGATGAGACGATGGTCCTGCACGAGCTTTTAGCACAAGAGAAAGTTAGAGTAGGGATAGCAGAGAGCGAGGTCCTTCATCTGAAAGGATCTTTGAGTGTTTCCCTTGGAGCCACTAATGCTTCTCAGAAGAGGTACAAGAGCCTGCATGGTCGTTAGTTGACTGAGTGGAATGTCTGGGAGGATAGTTTTTGCATTGGATTAGTGCCTTGAAGTGCGAGCTTCAAGGCACTAATAACTTTTTGCACAGATCAGATACACAGAAAAGAGGTGTAAGAAACCCCTTTATAGATACACACTTTTTGGTATACATATTTTCTTTATGTATTTATTTTTTTTGCTTTTGTAAAAAAGAATGAAAGAAAGAAAGAAAGCTAGACATCACACAGACTATTTTTTGGGATGTGGTGTAAGCGGTGCATTTATAAATGAAAAAGGAAAATCAATTATATTTACAGACTTTTTTTGTTCCTTTTGTTTTGTGTATTTTTTTGGGTGTGGTGCCTTAACCACTGGGTGAGATCTCAGGTTCTCTTTTGAGCATGGTCGAACCCCCTTTTAAATGGTCAGGTCTGAGAGAGTTTCAGCATCTTTACCAAGACTGGAGCGTCAACCCTTTGGGTTGAGTCAAACCTTTCAGCTTACCTTGAGTCATACATTTGATGAAGCCGCTTAATAAAGACAATTCCAGTCGGGGCCCGATTTGAACTAACATGAATGACCCAGAAAAAGGGTATCAGGGAGAGTTATCATGAGGGCTCCTCCAACATCAAAATCAGTTTAAACCTTTCTCTTAATTTTTTCTTTTAAAACTCTTTTACTCACAACGCCCAAGGTGGGTTCGTCGTGCCTGTTTTTGCCCTCTTTTTACCCGTGGCACCCTTTCGGGTTTTCACCACGTCCATGGGTTTAGCTCTCTTACCCCAAGTGCCCTTTCGGATTTCACCTGGTCTACACAAACTCGCTGTTTTTACCTATAGTGCCCTTTCGAGTTTTCACCATGCTCATCTTGCTTTTGAGTTTGTATTTTTTTTTTCTTTTTTTTTCTTTTTCAAAAGCCATGACATAGACGTCGATTCTGTCATAGCCGGCCGGATGGGGTTCCGGTGTCGTCTCACAACTCGGCTTGTGTTGACTTAACAGATACTATAACTGCTTATGAACCTAAAAAGAAGGCTTTCTTCGGGCTGTAGCTTGGCCATGGGTTAGGTTAGGATTTGAAGGTATGCTGGGCTAAAAAGGGTTTCCTTGATACGGCTTCAATTTTTCACAACATACTTCCTTGAGGGATTTTTTGTACACGCCCCATGATTCTTTTATTTTTTTCTTTTTTCCTTTATCTTATTTCAGGCAATCTCTTTTTGAGGTTTTGCTTTTCTGATTTTTTTGGATTTTGATGGTAACTTTACTTCCCTTTTGTATATGTACATACATTTTTTTTTTGGGAAGGGGTTTATTGAAAGAAAGGTCTGGGCTAAAATAGGGTAGCAAGGGATATCATCATTTTTAGGGATGCTTTTGGCTACTATACTTAGAATGATGTCCTCTCTTGGGTTGTTCTTAAGCAGTTATGTATCTATTTCACTAATACTTACCTTATCGCAATAGACTAAGCGTAGAACTGTCGGACTTATCCAGCATTGATGGGCTCAGGAAGATGATCTCCATCCATGCTGGCGAGGCGGATGGCGTAGCTCGATAGCACTTCTCGAACGACGTAAGGTACTTCCCAATTCGGCTTAAACTTCCCTCTCGGATTGGCATGGAGGGATGGGAAGATCTTCTTCAGCTTAATGTCTCCTATCTTCAGATCTTAATCGCAGACACATTTATTGTAAGCGGGTGCAATTCGCCCCTGGTAAACTTGAGTATGACATAAGGCTAGGAGTCTCTTCTCATCCAATAGATTTAATTGTTCAAAGCGAGATCTCTCTCTCTGCTTCAGGTAAGCCTGATTCTATGAGGATTCACAGCGAGGGTACTTCAATCTCTACTAGTAGGATGACCTCAGTTCCATAGACAAGGGAGAATGGTGTTGCCCCTGTAGCGATACGGATGGATGTTCTATAGGCCACAAAGCAAATGGCAGCATTTCGCTCCAATCTCGATAAGTGATGACCATTTTATCAAGGATGCGAATGACCATCTTGTTTGTAGCTTCTATGGCTCTGTTGGTTTGAGACCGATAAGGTGACAAGCAATGGTGCTTGATCTTGTATTACTCGCAGAAGGCTCGGATAAGCTTATTCGCAAAGTTTGTGTCATTTTTCGTGATAATATCTTTGGGTACTCCAAATCGGCACACAATATTATTTTTGAGAAACTTTTTGATGTGACTAGCCGTGATGTTGGCATATGACGTTGCTTCTACCCACTTGGTGAAGTATTCAATGGCAACGAGGATGAACTAATATCCATTTGATGCTTTCAGATTAATCATTCCGACAATGTCAAGGCCGCAGGTAACAAATGGCCAAGGAGTGGTCATGTAGTGACGATCGATGGTAGGAGCGTGTATCAGACTGGAGTGTTCCTGACATTTGTAATATTTCTGAACATGTTTACAGCAATCTGATTCCATAGTGGTCCAAAAGTATCCCTGTCATAGAATTTTCTTAGCAAGCATGTGACCACTGATGTGGGCACCGCATACTCCCTCGTGAATCTCCTTCATGATATTGATCGTTTCACTCTTAGTAAGTCACCTGAGTAAAATGTTGTTATACAATCACTTATAGAAGCATTCTCCACAAATGACATAGTCTACCGCTAAACGTTGAATGGTTCGTCAGTCCGTCTTGGACGTACCCTCAGGGAAGGTTAGTGTCTCGAGGAAATTCTTGATATCTGAGAACCAAGGTGGCTCATCATCAGGCATTAAGGTTTCCTCAATCTGGAGGCAGAAGGCCGGCTCATTCCTTTGCTCGATCATGATCGGCTTCATCTCAACACCATACAAGATTTCTATCATTGATGCCAACGTTGCTAGTGTGTCGGCAAAGCAATTCCTTATTTAGGAGACATATGAGAATGTCACGTCTTGGAAGGAAGCTATCAAATCCTCGAGGTGGTCATGGTAAGGGATTAGTTTCTCATCTTTTGTTTTCCAATCTCCATTCATCTGGCATATGTTCAACTGTGAATTGCTGAATATTCGGAGGTGAGTTACGTTCAGATCGAGAGTCGCCTGTAAACTAGCGACATAAGCTTCGTACTCGGCCATGTTGTTAGTGCAAGAAAAGTTAAGCTTGATGGAGATTGGTATATGGGATCTTTTCGGTGAAATCAGAATGGCACCAACTCCCTGACCCTCGACATTGGCTACCCCATCAAAGGGCATTACCCAAGATTCCTCTGCTTCCTCAGTATCGTCCTTCGTCATAAATAGGATGTCCTCATCAGGGAACTCAGTTCTCAAGGGTTCATAATCTGGCAAAGGATTGTCTGCAAGATGATTAGCGAGTGCTTGTCCCTTTATCGACTTCTGAGTGACGTATGTGATGTCAAACTCTGACAATAAAAGCTGCCATTGTGCGGTTCATCTAGTAAGAGCCGGCTTCTCGAAAAGGTACTTCAACAGGTACATTCGGGCCAAAAGTAGAACAGCTTGGGATAGCAAGTAATGGTAGAGCCTCTGAGTAGCCCATACAAGAGCCATGCATGCTTTCTCCAGATGAGAATAGCGTGTCTCATAATAAGTTAACTTCTTGCTCAGATAGTAAATGGCCTGCTCTCTTCTTCCCGTCTCGTCATGCTGCCCTAAGATACATCCCATCGAGACTTCCGTTGTGGAAAGATACATCAGGAGTGGTCTCCCCTACCCAGATGGTACCAAAATAGGTGCGTTAAGGAGGTAGCTTTTGATTTTATCGATTACTACCTGACAATCATCATTCCATTCAACGGGAAAATTCTTCCTTAATAGCTTAAAGATCGGCGTGCAGATTGGAGTTAGTGTGTAATGAACCGACTGATATATTGTATTCTGCCTAAGAACCCCCTAACCTCTTTCTCGATAGATGGTGGTGGCATTTCTGTGATAGCTTTAACTTTGACTGGGTCAACCTCGATCCCTCTCCTGCTAATGATGAATCCCAACAATTTCTCGGACATAGCACCGAATGCGCACTTCTGTGGATTTAGACGTAACCGATACTTTCTCAACCTCTCAAACAGCTTTTGAAGGTTTACCAGATGATCGCTTCATTTCGGTGACTTGGCTATCATATCATCGACATACACTTCAATTTCTCGGTGTATCATGTCATGAAATAGCGCGGCCATAGCTCTCTGGTATATTGTACCGGCATTCTTTAGCCTAAACGACATGACTATAGTAAAAGGTTCCCCAAGGAGTGATGAATGCAGTATTCTCTCGATCTGTCTCTATCATCTTAATCTGATTGTATCCTGAGAATCCATCCATAAAAAAAAGCATCCCGTGCTTAGCAGTATTATCAACCAAGATGTTTTTTTGTGGTAAAGGGAAATTGTCCTTCGGGCTTGCCTTATTTAAATTGCAAAAATTATTACACATACGGACCTTTCCATCCTTCTTCAGCACAGGCACAATATTGGCTAGCCACTATGGGTACTTAGATACCATGAGGAACCCCGCATCATACTACTTCATGACCTCATCTTTGACTTTAACATCCACTCGGGTTAGAGACGTCTCAGCTTTTGCTTAACCAGCTTCATATCAGGAGAGAGAGGCAACTCATGCTCAACCAAATCAGTGTTCAGACCAGGCATGTCCTATACAACCAACCAAAAATGTCTTGATATGATTGAAGGAAAGTCGATCATGCTTTTTCTTTCTTCGAGAGATAGAGACGTTCTGATCTTGGTAATTAGGGGAATCTCCTCAGTCCCCAAATTAATGTCCTCAGTTTCTTTGACAATGGGGGTAGGGCCATGCTCAAATTTGGCAAAAGAGGTGGAAGTGAAGGCTTCTTCGGCGTGGGAATGGGTTAGAGAATGTGGCGGGGATGAGTCGGGATTGGCATAAGCCGGGTCCAAGGCCCACGACATATCTCGATATCGGGTTGGGTACGGGTGCCTCTAATGGGGCCTGTAAAGCTTCCTCCTTCTCCCACGGGATGACAGAGGGTACGATGATGCCATTGTGCCATCACCAATCAAGACTCTATTTTTTATTTTTTATTTTAATTTTTTTTAGATTTTTGTAAGTGAAAACAAATGAGGATTTCAGGGCCTTTTTGAATTCCTTTTTCGGGTGGATCTCGTACCCTAAATAGGTCCCACGAAAAGGTTCCAAAGTGCTTTGAAAGAATCAAAGGGAAACCCCTTGATCTATTGAAGGCATGAAAACCAATATAAATAACCTGATCCCCCAAAACAAATTGAAAAGAAGTCACCTTCTTTTGATCGGCGAGGGCTTATTGGGTGTCGAAAATTGCAGGGCCTAAACAGAGGCACTAAACACACTGATCGGAGAGTCCGAGGGGTGAAATAGGCCACAAATTCGGACTGAGGCTGCTCAGAACCACACTGGCACAACTATTAGTGGCGCCAGAGCAAAAGTTCCAGTTTTAAAGCTGGCGCAACTAATAGTTGCGCCAGTGTCCTTTTGGAACATTTTGCATTGGCACAACTATTACTTGCGCCAAACTAAAATGGTTCTCCAGTTTCTCTGATAGTTGCAACCTGAGTTCGAAATGGGTCTCCAAACTGGCTTTTGGTGGAAGCTGGGCTTCCGGGGACTGACTGTTTATACGATTCGCTCTCTTTCTCACCAAACCTAAGGGTTTAAGGCCAAATTGGGTTCACTATTGCTCACTTTTTCTCGGGTTTTAAGCTTGGAATGAGAAGGTTACCTACCTGATATACCTCAATGCAAGCACTTTTCTTAGGTACTAGGTGGGTTGGGACTTTTTCGAATCATCACCACTAGGGGCTGCTACCGTACTAAGACCCGGGTGGTTGTATGTGTGGCTAAATAACCCAACCCTTTAAAATCTACCTCGTAAAAAAATAAGTTAAAATCTCCTTTGTTGGTTCAATTTTATTTTTCACTTTTATTAAAATTTTCTTAAGTTTAAAGACCAGGGGTGATGATCCCGTGCCCCTCTACGGGCCGGCATTCACTATTTGTAATATGATTGCAGAAACGTAAGTGCGCACGTAGGCCCGCCAAATGGCTATGGCACTTTAAATGACATAAAAGTAAAGGAATTTAAATGCAAAGCGCAAGTAGGCCCGCCAATTGGCTAAGGCACTTAAAATGACGGAAATGTAAAGAAAATTAAAGACTATGCGCAAGTAGGCCCGCCGATCGGCTAAGGATCGTAAATGATGTAAAAGTAGGGGTAAGTAAAATGACGTAATCGGAGGGGTGAGTAAAAAAAATAGTAAAAAAAAAAAAAAAAATGGCAATAAAATATTAGTAAAATAAAAAATAAAGAGGCTAAGTTCTAGGAGAAGCTCTACTAGCTACTCCCCAGCAGAGTCGCCATCAATGCAACCGTGGGATTTGAGATGATCCCGTTGCAATGTTGCGCTCTCTAATAAAATATTTACAGTCACCACCCGGAGCTTTTGGTGTCCCAAGAAACCTAGATAATTTTTATAAGCACTAAAGTGCCACAAATATGACTCTAAATCCAATCTACGCCAAAGGCTCTTGAGTAAGGGTTTCGATTATCTATTGGGAAGGTGTTAGGCACCCAATCAACCCGCTTAATATAGTCTCTACTAATGGCCAAAATAAAAATAATATAAAAGAAATGAAAAAAGCTACCTCTTGCCCAAATGGGTCTTAAATCCTATTTGTGCTCCTCTGTTCCTACCAAAAATTCAGCTGCTAACGGCACAAATGAGAGGATGGAGGAATAATTGAGAAGGTAGAGGAGTAGAGGGGAGAGCCGGAGCTCTCGGGTCCTTGTTGCACCCGTGTAGAGCCTTGCGTTGGCTTGCTTTGGTGAGATTTTGAAGGCTTGTATGATGAGAAATGAGGTTCTAACTCCTATGGCTTGATAGCTAAGAGGTAGAGAGGGAAGGATAGGGGATAGCACACCTCTAACCTAGAGCTTTTGGGTGAAATGCTAAGGTTTAAAGGGTTTTTTAAAGTTATGGAATTTGTATGGGAATGGTGCACTAGAGGAGAGAGAGAGAGAGAGAAGAGATTCCTTAATCTCTTAATTGCAAATTTTTTCATGCCATTTGCAAGGGGGGGTGCCTCTTTATTTATAGGAAAATGAGAGGTTAGGAGGGTGCTTAGAGGCTAATTGGGATTAGCAATTAGGTAATGGGCCATCTAAGGTTTCCTAGGGTTTTTGGAGCCTTGAAAAATGTGAAGAGTTACTCCAATGGTGGATGATAGGGTGAGGCTTTAAATCACTTAAGGAGTTGTACATAGTTAGTAAATGGGTGCAACAGAACAAACAAAATACACCTTAAAGGTCAAGATGGTCAATAAGTCAAACCCTAATCATAAAATTTGAGGTAAAAACCTTGAGTTGACTGCCTGTGAGGGGCCCACCTATAGCTGGCACAACTATTAGTTATGCCAAATTCACCTATAGCTGGCGCAACTATTAGTTGCACCAAATCCCTAAGGGGGTCACATGAATTTACCATTCAGCCATTCGGGTTCGAAATGTGATATCTTTGCGTATACAGCTTCGATTGGAGTGATTCTTGGCTCGTTGGAAAGATGAAGACTTTTACCTTTCAATGGTATGAGATTTGATTGTATTAAAAGGTCACAGCTAGTCTTGGTGTACCACTCTTTATCCATTGCTCGAGAAAGCTAGGTTTAGGTCCGGAATGGGTTCTAAGGGTCGGGATGGGTTCCTAAAGGTTCGATAAGGTTCTTAAGGGATCTAGGGTGATTCCTAAGGGAACTAGAGTGATTCTTAAGGGTTTAGGATGGCTCCTAAGGTTTCGAAAGGGTTCTTAAGGGTTCCATACACGCCATCAAAAGCTCGGAGGTGCACCTCCCTCGAAATGTGTTTCGATCAGGCCTTGGACAAAATTTGGGTGTCTACACCACCATTACTACCTCAGGCCTTACCACATTACTCATCCCTATCCCTATGCCTGCACCCAGCCAACCCACCTTCCCTTTCACTCTACCCACTCTACCCATTACTAGGAAATACCCTAAGAAAAAATCCTCTACACAACCCACAACAGTCACTGAACCTCCCCAACCCATTACCCTACCAGACCCTACTACTTTACTTTAACCCATTCAAAACCAAGATCACCCAACCCCTACAGCTGTCCCCACACCAGGCCCTCTTCCAACCTTACTAGCCACTGACATTAATCAACCCACTACCTCTACACCCATTGAACTTGACACCTTCGACCCCTTTGACCATTCTATTCACTTTTCCCCTTCCCATGACCTAGACCCATACACCACTGAGGGATACTCAACCCTGATGGACTCCATCATTGGAGAGATTAGGTATGAGTTCACACCTCTCCCTGACTCCCCATAGCCTACCAATTTCACCCCTGACCCACCTTCCCCACCACCAACCCAATTCCACCATGCCCCAACCTCACCTTTCCAGCCCATCCTAACCACTCCACCCATAATCCCAGCCATTCCAGATCCATTACCTCAGATACTCTCCCTCCTTACCTCACTACAAACCTAACTTCTTGTTAATATCCAAAACCAGTCCACTCTCCAAACTAGCCTACAATCCATCCATTCAACCCTACAATCTTTTACCCCTTCAACCCAGCCAGCTTCATCTTCACCCATACCTATACCTACCCCCCCTCCTTCACCCCAGCCTTCATTTTCAGTACCTATAACCACAGCTGCCACCTAAATAGATCCTCATATTGAGGACCTGACCATGGTCCCTGTTCCCCCTAGCTCACCTCACCCACTATCTTCTGTGATGACAGCAGCAGCTGCCACTCAGACTAACATTAACCATGTGTAGTTGTTCCTTACCCAACCCTCCATGGCCTCTACCTCCACACAAACTGATTTTAAAGTAGTGGACCTACCCCTTCTTTTCTCAACCTTCACCTCTACCCACACCCAGACTGAGCCCACTGAGGAGGAGCTGGTACCGACTCTTCCACATCCATCATCTGTCCCATCACCATCATCCATTGTCCTAGCTTCTTCAAATACCATGCCCCCATTTTCCACCCTCAGAAGAGACATAGAAGATAACCCCTATATCAGGAGGGATGTGATCAGAGGAATGATTGAGATCAACACTACATCAAGCAGCCATTCCCAGCTGAGATTATCCAGTTACAGCTGAACCACGAGTGGAGAAGAGGAACTGAGAATAATTATTGTTGAAAACCCTCAACCTATATGAAGAGTAGATGAAGAAATCAAAAATGTTGGGAAGACTAATAGAGACACTCCAAAAATCCCTCTCAGTAGCGCACCCAACCTCATCAGCTAGGATGTCCATCAATGAGCCTACCATGCAATAGGGCAGCACCAAGCCATAGAAGTCAACTACCAAGAGGACAAAGGCTAGTGCTACCAAAACTGAAAAAGTGAAGAAGGAAAATTTGAAGGAGTATGAGAAAATAGTAGAAAAATATGGATGGGAACCAGTTACTCTATCAAGCTCAGATTCTGATTAGGTTTTAGTGTGTCAGTTGTAATTAGGTTTTAGTTTCTGGTTTTACACATGTACAAATTTCATTTGTAGCGTCTTGTATACTATTCTTATGAATGTAAATTTCTCTTTTGTGTCATTTCCTTGCAGTAATTTTACTTGTCTGTTTTTCTGCATGTTATTTTGCTATTTTGTGTGTGATGATTTAGGATTGTACCCTGCTGCCCCTGTAAGCTTACTCTTTGAAACAGTGAGGAAAATGTTCCTCATAGGTTTGGGGGTTTGGCAGGGTAAGCCAATGGGATAGTTAACTTAAGTGCAGTAGTATTAAGTGAGTAAGAAATAAATAGAGTGAAGTTCACCTAAGAAATTTTTTAAATGAGGAAACTTAAACTGATGCAAAGTTGTTAACACTAAAATCATTTAAAAAATTCAATATTGCCATGAGGTGAACATCAAGATTTTTTTTTTCAGTACTTAGTGAACTAGTGAGGAGAGAAAAAGGTGAGGACATGCCCAAGAATTCAATTGAAGACCATACCTAGTGAGATTTGGGCCTAAAAAAAATCTCTCTTCTTAAAGAGTGTCTTTGGAAAATCTTTTCTACTCGAAGGACTGGCTGATACAACCCCTTTTCACTAGAAGTTAGGCACCTCCAAATTGAAACTTTTGATAGCATGCATAACAGTAAGGAGATTATCAAAGCCTTCATTTGGATAGTTTGAGCCTAAGAGTACCAACCCATTGAACTGCCCTTTTGCATACACTTTTTGAGCCTTCAAATCAATTTTTCCTCAAGATACACCAGAGTACCTACACCTCAACCTGTAGACCTGATTCAACCTTACCCTCACTCTAAGAATTCATAAGGTAAAAGAGAAGGAGATGAAAGTGAGCAAGCTGAGTGCAACATTTGGTGAATGGAAAAGAGAAGCAATATATGAACAGAAGTGTAGTGTTAGTCACTGGTTTTTGCCACTTTCTCTCCCTTAAACCTGGCCTTTGCTATGACTTAGAGTAATTAATAACTAATTTTAATGTGTTTTTGTAGCTAAGCAATAATATATAGCCATCCATGAAATAGGTGCCAAGAGGAGGAATTAGAACCATTAAAAGCTGAGATAGCTGATACTGTTGGAGTAAACAGCAGAAAGAGTCTTCAACACAACACCTTCAGTAGTTGCATTCAATCATGTGATTCAGCACATTCAACTGTGTGCACACTAGCTGCACATTTCAGTAATGCACACTAGACAGCTGCGCCACATCTGCACATTAAAGCACAAGAGCTACACACATAAATAGCTCCAACACCATTTCAAGTTGTGTGCACACTAAAGCACAAGAGCTACAGCAGAATGGAACTTGAGCAATGCAGCAAGGCCACTCCTATAACCTGCCGATTAGATTGTGGATGCAAGAAGAGAACTTGTCGAGTGTTAGGTTGCTAAAGAGAAGAACCATTCGAGTGGCTCCTAGCTGGGAACCCAATCTCTCGAATGGACTGTTGAAGTTTGCATTCAAACCTCTCAAGTGGTATAAAATGCAGCTAAAATATCAGCCTGTCGACCAGCAATCCTTAAACCCCTCGAGCTGATTGCACATCTCCAACCTGTCGAAGTGGTGTAAGAAATGCAAAGGTTTGATCCTCTCGAAGGGTTCAATGCTGAATCCAAACAACCTCTCGAGCTTCAGCTGCAGCACTTTAATATTCAACCTGTCGAATGCACCTCAGCAACAACCTCTTGAGTTTCTCTCTCAAACCTCTTGAGTTTCCATCAGCAGCTTTAGTAAACCTATCAAGTAGATGCCTTCATAAAGCTATCAATCTGTCGAGCACTAGCTACTGAAATCAATGGATACTTGAACCTGTCGAGTGGTGCTTCACTTCAAGTCAAACCTGTCGAGTTCATCCCTTCAACCTGTTGAAAAGACTACTAAAGCTGCAGTTCTGAAGCTATTCTCTAAACCTGTCAAGCTCTATCTCCAGCAGCTCTCAATCTGCTCGAGATCCTTCAGAAACCCCTCAAGTTTGCTTCAGTTGTGCTCCTTTAATCTTCAGTAGCACCTTTAAAGCTCAAACTCCAACAATAGCCAGTGAATTATGGGAGCTATCTTAGGTTCCAATAGCAATCATCAGTGGTCTGCAGGGGCATTTTTGAGAACTCCAAAGCACATGAGACAGCAATCCATGTGCAAACTATTTCCTAACCAAATAGAGCATTCCTTGGCTGAAATCAAGCCATTGTAGCTGAGCATAACTGAAAATGGATTCTTCTCTCTGATTGGCTCAAATACCAATCACTTGGATTAGCATAAACCAGATTATTTCTTCCTCTTTGATTGGTCAAAAATAAAAGCACAGGGATTGATGCATATGTATAAATACCAAACTGAGTTTTGTAGCTTGTCAACAAGGGAGCAAGGAATAACCTCACTATCCTTAGCTTAATTTAGATCTAGTTTTAAGCTTTCTTTTCCCACTTTTTCCCCCTCTTTTCTCTCCCTAATCTAGCCTCTTGGATTAGTTCTTGGTAGTAGCAAGGGTGAGGTTTGATTTGTAAAGTGAGAGGTGTGAGAGCTTTGTAAGAGAACTGGATGATGCAGAGACTGCAGATCTGAGAACAATTTATTGTAAGCTGTTTTGAATCAATGAATTATTGGTTTTAAAGATCTTTGAATCTATAGGTATTTTGATTTCCATTAGATTTTCATAGATTTTATGCTCTTAGGAATGCCAGTTCATTTAATCTATAAATCGTTTGATTTCCATCAGACTTTCCTAGGTTTTATGCTCCTGTGGATGCCTAAGCTTGTAGCCTTGCATCCACAGCATCTGTAGTGGTTCTCTTGTTCTAATTGAACCCTTTGGATTGAATAAAATCCCTAGGATGATCTATGACTATTGAAGAGGGCAGATCATAGCCTTAAGATCAATTCAACCCTTTGGTCTAAATTGGATTATTTTACCTTGCACTTGTGCTTGTAGCTTGGCATCCATAGTGTCTGTAATAGTTTTCTTGTTTCAACTCTAGGCCTGTGATTAGATGAAATCCCTGAGATAATCTGTGACCATTTAAGTGGATAGATTATACCTCTAAAATCCATTCAAGTCCCTGGTTTAGAATTGAATTATTCTCCCTTTCTCTTGTGCTTGTATCCAAGTGAAGGCCAGTTGCAGATCCATTGTTCTAAATCTGATTTACAGTAAGAACAATCCCTAGCTGTCTATTTCTCACCATTTTGCATTTTATTTTACCATACACCTTCATCCCTTTTCAGACCTATATTTTATTTCTGTTTTGTAGTTTAAATCTAGTTTAGTTGTCACACTCGAAAAACTCTCTTTCTTTCCCTGTTTTCTTAGAATAGACTAGAATAGCCAAACCTGTAGCAGATCTAGGGACCTACTAGATTTTAGGTCACTACTCCCTATGGGACAAACTCTTACTTTTAAAACTTACTAAAACAGCCCTGGTTTCTTGCAAGCTGTGCTTTGTGCTTTAATTCATTTCCATTTCACCTTTTATTTTCTGTCGATTTTAATCATCCATTTTATAATAAAATTATGTAATCACAAAGTAACCAACATGTAGCAGTGGTTCAGTTGTGGCATTTCATGAAAATAAAAATAAAAAGGAAAGAGAAGTCAAGAGGATACCTTAATCTAAAAATTGGAAAGAAGAAGAGAAGCTGGCCACTTTGAATCTGAAAAATGTCAATAAAGATGAAGTATACTAAATTCAAGAAGGTCAAGTCATGAATCACCTCCTACACTGGCTGATTTCTCAGTTTTTGAACCCCATTTTTCCTTTCCATTCTTTAGAAACTTTAACCATAAGCCACATTGCAACCCATGTAAAAGACCTTGTTGATCCAAAGTGAAGTGAGTTGTCATGTAGAGATGAGGAGCTGTGTGATATATGGTGAAAAGAAGTAGATGATCCCAAAAATTAGGAGCAAATGCCTATGCTCATGCTTGCAGAGCCATTTGGGGTCTGTAACTACTCTTAAGCTTGTGTGAAATGAAACACCCTTTAAATTCATGTGTGAGAGGAAACCCTGGTGAGCATTGGGTCTGAGATTGAACTTATTGGGTATTGTTTGAACCTAATTTTTAAATCATTGGTAAGCTTAGTACTGGTTTGCACACTAGGTTTCTTGAGGACAGCTGATTGGTTCGATGAATATGCATGCATGATTTAGGTGTTAACTGTTGGCATTCAATGTCTTGAAAACTCCTCAAATTTGAAAGATCAGAAGGTGACAGATACTCTATTTGTTGAAAACTGATTTGATCATGCTTACACTTGTGTTAACTATTTTATTGAGAAGTTTGTGGGTGTCTTCACTGGAAACCCTCAGGAGACTTCACACCTCCACTAGGGATCACCTAGGAGTTTAAAAGGCTTGATGCATAAGCTAAATGCATTCCTGCTCCCTATGAAAGTGGCATTTAAATTTTTAGAGAAGTTGTTTAAATTTTGCTTTGCTTGAGGACTAGCAAAGATTACGTTTGGGGGTGTGTTAAGCACTAAAACATATCAATTTTCACCTCTTAACCTAGCCTTTACTATACCTTGGAGCCATCTAATAAACCACTTTTGAGTGTGTTTATAGTTAGGAATAACTTTGCAGCTTAGTACAACAGTGTACTCATTTGGAGACCAAAGAAGAGAGTTTTTAACCCAAGCCTTGAAGCATATTCAAGAACAGAGGATACACCCTAGTGGTATATACCTTGGTGATCATTTTGGTAGCCCAAGTGTGCACTAGAAGTCAAGCAGATGAAAAAAGAGTGGACCCATGGAGAGGAGACTGTTGCAGCAGTCTATGCACAGCAACAGCTATGCATAGAGGAATTCTCGTGCAGCTGAAAGCAAACTTGTGCAACCCACGCACAACCCAATTGGTCTAAACAGCTCCCTCACGTAGCTCTCGATTTCCCCACTTCTAGGTCACCATGGGGCCACATCTTCAAGCAAAAATTAGGGTTTTCTCTTCTGTATTCCTATTGGCCAAGGCAATGAGAGAGTTAGTATTTAAGTTGTAATGTTTTAGCAGAAAATCATCTCATCTTTAACCTAAATTGGCTGTGAGCTCGAGAGTGCTTAAGTCATTGGGGTTAGGATTAGATCATCCATTTTTCTGTTCTTCTTCCTTAGATCAGCATTTGCTGGCAAAGATCTCCTGTAAGTAGTTAGTTTTATTTTTGTTTGTAATGGGTGTTGTGTGAGCACTGGGGGCTGATTTGGGATTCTGCACTGGCTGTTGCCTTGAGGGCAGATCATTTTAAGTTCCTTATGTTCAATGAAATTCTATTTTTAAAGCTCTATTAATTCTATCTTGTTTTGTGTTTTTCATGGATTCTTATGGGCTTGATGCTCCCATGGTTGCTGGAGCTTGTAGCCCTGTAAACCATGGTGGCAGTAGTAATTATCTTGTTCTATCTTACCCATCTGTGAGGAAGATAACCTATGTGATAGCCTGTGACCATTCAAGTGGACAAACTATATAGCCCTAAGGCTGGTCTAAATCACAGATCTAAGATAGATTCTTTCTCTCTGCACTTGAGCTTGTAGCCAAGTGAGAGACAGTGCAGATCCAAACTCCCCTTTGTGTTGCAATGCCATTATTAGATTTTAGATATGATATTCTGTAGAGATTATAGACTTGTGAGCTTGGTCATTGCAGGCCTTTTGTAGCAATGACCAGCTGAGTCTAAGTCCCCATTCCACCTCTGATTCTCTGTGATTTCCATTAGATTTTCAAGGGTTGTTTGCTCCTATGAATGTATGAGCTTGTAGCCTTGCAAACATAGTGTCTGCAATGGTATTCATGTTCTGATTTGATTCATTGGTTGGAGAAAATCTCTAGGATAATCTGTGACCATTTAAGTGGACAAATTATAGCCTTAGGATCAATCCATTCTCTTAGATTAGGTTAGTTTTCTGAGTTTAACCCATGTGAATTGATCATCTCTCTAGGATAGTCTGTGACCATTTAAGTGGACAGATTATAGCCTTAAGAGAGTAGTTAATTCACAGGAATTGATCTAGATCCCTCTACCTTGTAGGTGAGCTTGTAGCCATCTGATGGAATACTGCAGAATCAACTCTAGATCTGAGTTGCACAACTGATTTAATCTTAGCTGCATACTTTTCATCATTTTATCTTTATTTTACCCTTTCTTTATTATAGGACTGCATTTCATTTCTTACTATAGTTTTAGTTGTGACACCCCTAAACACTCCCTTTCTTTAGGATTGTCATATCTATAGCCAAATCTGGAGGCTTACTAAATAACTCTTTCTGGGTTCTAGATCGATTTTTTCTATGGGACAAACTCTTACTTTTAAAACTTGCTACAGCAGGCCCTGGATCTTATAGGACTGTGGTATTGTTAGAGTACTTTGTTCATGTCTTTCCATTCCCCTTTACTTTGATTAATTTTTACCACTGTGTTTTCTAATAAAAATAACAGCACCTGAACAAAAAACTAACATCGCCAGCTACAAATATTTATCGACGCTGCAACACTTCACTGATCACGCCTTTCGGGGTGTGGGTTCGACTTCTTTATTGAATTGTTGGCCTGCCGATGTCAGTAGCACTAGGTCACCTAGTAGTTTAGTTTATTTAGCTTTCCTAATCCTGCTCTATGTCTGATTGCTTAGTTTTCTTAATCCTATCAGGAGTCCAATTAATCTAATTTTCTAACTATTCTAGGAGTTTAATTAAACTAGTCTCCTGATTCTACTAGGGTTCTAATTGATCTAAAAGTGTTAATCTTACTAGGAGTCTAACTAACTTAAGAATCCTAATCTTATTAGAAGTCTAATTGGTATTAGTCTCTTAATTCTACTAAGAATCAAATTATCCTGAGTTTCCTACTTCCATTAAAAGTCTAATTAGTTCAAGTATCCTAATTCTATTGGAACTCTAATTAACTTAGGTATCCTAATTCTATTAGTACTCTAATTAACTTAGGTGTCTTAATTTTGTTAAAACTCTAATTAACTTAAATATCCTATTTTTACTAAAAGTCTAATTAACTTGAATATCCTGATTCTATTGGAAGTCTAATTAACTTAGATATCCTAAGCCTATTAGAAATCTAATTATTTTAAGTATCCTACTTATGTTAGAAATCTAATTATTTTAAGTCTCCTACTCCTACTAGAAATCTAAAAAAAAGGTTTGGCCCGCTATGCTAAGGAGGATCAGCCCTGTTCTCGAGTACCCTCCGTAGGCTCCCTTGGACAAATCAGTTGGTAAAGTCTTTTAGATTAAAAAAAACTAATTTTAATTAAGGTCTTTTGAAGATCCAGATTAAGACTGAAAGATCATAAACTAGAAGAGATTAAAAACTAGAACTTGAAAATATGACTACGGTCTAGAATAATTAGAGACTAAAACCTGGTTCTAAAGATTAATAACCAAAAACTTAGAGACTAAAAATTAAGAATTGGTTCTAGGAATTAAGACCTATAACCAGAGATAAAGGAAATAAGAATTTGAATTGAAAAGTTAAGAGTTGAAATGGATGATCTAGGAATTAAGAGATTAAGAACTAGAGTTTAGAACTATTACTAAAAACTGGAATCAAAATTTTAGGACTAAAAGCTAAGGACTGGTTCTAAGAACCAGATATTAAAAACTAAAATTTAACAACTAAAGCCTAAGATCTAAAGCTAAAAATTAAGCACTAAAAAAAATTCTAGAACTTAAGAACTAGAACCTAGAACTAGAAATAAAATTAGAAACTAGCACTAAGAAATTACTTGAAGCTAAGCGCCGAAGAGAATCTCAAAATCCCTTAGTTTGGAAGAGAGGAACTAAAACATTTGATTGCTAGATCTCTTGTTGGTGTGGGGTAGGGTGTCTATTTATAGGTTTTCAGGTAATTGCGCGCCCTGTGGGAGGTGCGGAATTAGCCGGTCAAATCTAATTACACGCCCCTTCTAGTGCGCTTAATTGGATTATGCGCCTTATCCCAGACGCTTAATATCTCTGAGTCAGTGATCGACTCAATGAGTGACCGACTGACTGGCTCAGCCAGGTGTCCAAGTTCTAATCTAATTAGAACTAATTGCGCCCCCTATATGGAGCGGGCAATTCAATTAAGCACCAGATTAGGTGCTCTTAATCAAGGAATTCAAGCGATCTAGGGAACTAGAGGTCAGTCTTATTTGGGAACCAATTGGGCGTGGGTTAAGGGATGCGCAATCAATTGTGTGCACTGGATATCACGCGCAACCAAGTCTGAAGGTTGTTTCTAGAAGGTTAAGGACCAGTCCAAGTGGGACCAATTGCGTGCTAGTGATGGAGGGTGTAATCTGATTGTGCATCCTGAGAAGGACGCGAAATCAACTCCTAAGCAAGCCCACAGGGAGAAATAGCCTGGTCCGAATGGGATCAATTGCATGCCAGCTATGGGGTGTACAATAGAATTGTGCACACTTGTGTGGGCGCATAATTCGGGGCTTTCCTTGGGTTAAGTCGGGTCCGAACCACAAGGCCATTGTTTCAGCCTGTGCTTCGACTATATATTATTATTTTAGTATATAGTCCCGATAATAGGGTTTTAAGAATCTAATAGAAGGTGAGTCCTTTCTCAAAGAGATGGGCAAGGTCAAAAGTTGACCGCATAGGTTCGTATACTCTGAGAGGGCAAAATTAGGGTGTCTACAGATGCCCCTCTTTGACGCGTTCTTGCGAAGTAAGAATTCATCAAAGAAGTAGACACCCCTCTTTCGAGGGTGCCTTTTTGTTTCTTTTAGGAAATCACAAATGTGGTATGGGGATGCTGATATGAAATGCTTGGATTTCTTATCTATCAGCACAAGCTAAAATGGGGCATTTTGGGGCCCAGTGGTAGCTATCGAAGGGCATTTCCACTACCGCGGATGCAAGGGGCATCCCATCTCGTATCGTGACCTACTACGAGTGATAGTCAGATGGGGGAAAATTGGCATATCCTGATCCATTGGTGCAAAGGGCATCCTACCACATATCACAACTTGCTGCAAGGGGCAGTCAAATGGTAGGAAAGTCAGCATATCCTAGCCTGCAAGTGCAAGGGGCAATCAAACAAGGGGATATTCGAAACAATCGAGGTGCCAGGGGGCGTCATACGATTATCCAAAGACAAGGTCAAGTGATCCAATAATAAGATGTAATATCATGTAATGGCGAAGCTTTCTCAAGTCATGTCAGCCCGAGCGTGTCATTGCTCACACCAATGGTGCGTCAAGCGTCTCTTTCCAGTGGACATTTATGATTTCTCATAGTTGAGTATGCTCAATGTTAAGTTTCCCAGGTTAGAGAACGGATTGGAGTGATGAGAGGTGAATTTTTTATAGATAGTAGAGTTTATTTATTGCTATTTTTTTGTTTATTTTTCTCTTTTTTTTGGAAAATTTGGGGATTTTAACTTAAGATCAATTCGGTGGCAAAACGGCAGAAAATGTGGCTTTCGAGACGTCGCTGAGCACATCCACTGGAGAAGGATTTGTGGACCCGACCGTTCATGTGGTTATCAAGAAGACACTTGGTATGTCAGATGCTTTGTCTAGCCTTCTCAACGAATACTGATGATTGTCTCTTATGGGAGGACTACAATGATTCGCGAGTCGAGAGAGACGGGTTTTGAAAAACCTATGACTTAATATTATCTAACTATATTTTATAAGAAATATTGAGTAGGAGAAGAGGTGTTTTACTTACCTGATTTTTTATCGGTGGGAGGCTTTTGCTTGCGGTGGGGCTGGCCGGCTATTGCATGGTCGTGTCGTGATGAGACTACGGGTGGCTCCTGCTTCTGGTTTGAGTAGCCTTTACTTGGTGTGTAAGGTTACCTGATAAGGCGGGAGTGTTTGGGGGGTGGAATCGTTGGAAGGACTCAGGCTCTCTATGGAAGCATGTGAAATCACACAACCACCCACATCATTCGTATCAATGGGCCTTGTTGCCTTCAGGCTGCTGAGGTTTCGTGTGAATTTTTCCACATGAACTCAAAGCCTTCTTGTTGGTGTTTATACACTTTTAAGTTGACCTCCTATGCCGCTTCATATTCAAGTGGGAGTGTTGTGAGGGGACATGTTGGAGGGGTGTGGTTTGCAATGGGGAATCAGAGGGTCTATTCTCCCCCTCCGCTGATTGTTGTAGTGGGGCTGATGGTTGCCAGTGTAACGAGACGTCCAGAGTTCCTAATGAAATGTTCATGATGAGCCTTGATAGTTGATGGGTGCGATGGGATGTCAGATAAATTTCTCCTCTTTCATTGGTAGTCATCTGTTTTTACTGTGGTGGAGTTTGGCGACTGCTATGTGATGGGGCATTCAAGAGTGACTACAATGGGATGTGTTGTTGTCATGGTATGACATTTGGAGGATGGTTCGACTCTTTTCTTTTCACGATGGGATATTGGTTGAGCCTTCCCTTTTGCTTGCTATGCGGAGTCACGCGATGGAATTTCGAGGAGGGGTAATTGGCGATGCGACATTGGCGGCCCTCCCCTCTTGGTGAGTCTTGGTTATATGGGGAAATCGGGTTGCAGTTGTGTCGCGACGGGACATGAGTGCACGATGGTGTGTTGGCATGATGAATCCTTGGCTATTTTAACTTCGTAATGATATGACGATGACGTCTTGAGGCTATGACGAGACTGGCCCTTTAACTTTGGTGATGGGATTTTTGAGTGGCTCATTTTTTGGCTTTTCACGATGGGACATTAATTGAGCCTTCCTTTGATCATGTGGTGTGTGATGTCACGTGGTGGGGTCTTAGCGTCATGATGGGATGTGTTATTGCAGGAATGTATGAAGTTATGTGATGGGACAAGAGAGTTATTCGGATCATGACGGGACGGGTAGCGTGATTGGCTACTTTTTCGTTGCTAATTCTCGCTTTGTGTTACGAGGGGACTCTATTTTTAGCAATGGGGTAATGAGCGATGATTTTTTGGTTGTCGGCTCGTTCTGTGTAGCGAATGTTGATGAGACTCGACGGGATAACTTTGATCGCGATGGGATGTGTTATTTGTGGTAGCATCTAAAAGGGGGTGATTTGGTTATGATTGGACTGTGGGGAACATTATATTTGAGATCATGTGATGGGACTTCAGGGAATAATTTCGATCTCGATGAAGGCATTAATCTGTAGTAGGTTGTCAGGGGGATGACTTAGCTGTGATAATGTTCCCTTTTTTGTATTTTGTGTCTCTCATGATTTCACTTAGTTTAGTTTTATCTTTGTGGATTTATTTGGGTATTTATTAGACTTATTTTTTATTAGATTTATTCATATGTTTATTTGGTTTTATTAGATTTATTTGGGCATTTATTTTGATTTTATTATATTTTTTGGGGCATTTATTTTGATTTTATTTGTTTTATTTAGTTTTATTCAACTTTATTTGGAGAGTTTAAGGTTTTATTTGAGAATCTTAAGGTTGTAGATGTGTTAGAATTTCATTTTAAGGAGTTTTGAGGAATTTTTTGCATTTGTTTAGTTTTGTCTTGTTTTAATTTGAGGTTTAGTTTTGAGTTTAGTTTCTAGAACTCTAGAGGGATGTTAGATGTTTTAATCCTATTGGTTTATCTAACTTGTTTTGGATTTGTGTTTTTTGAGGGGTAAGTGTTGTGTGATTATTGGCTTATTTAGGCTTACAAAGGAATATGGTTCTTTTAAGGGGCATGTGTATGGTTTGGATTTAATTAGATGGAGGATGCTTAGAAATGTGGCACTTGTCACATTGTAGTGAGGGGAACTTTTTTTATAAATAAGTGTTTAGGGGCTTTTGTTTTATTTTGAACTTTGTTTATAATTTTTGGACTTGTAGAATTTTAACATATTTTGATGTCTTTTCTTCCTTTTCATTTTGTATCCCGGGTGTTATGCCCAAAGAGATTTATAATTATTTATTATATTTCTATTTTATTTTGTTTTTTTTATTATTTTTTTTAGGATGAGAGGTATTGGAAATTCGGGTGGTGCTGGATTGATGATGTTGATCTGACCCGAAGTGCCACCCTATTGGTGGAAGAGATGGAAGAGCTAAAGGTTGGTGGAAGGAAAGAAAAGGAAAGAGTTGTGCCAGAGTTCACGTGACCGATGCTAGTTCTTCTTGGTAGGCTCTGGGGGTTGACCTCTTATAAGCCTTACCTTGGGGGATATCTGTGATGACTCTTCGTGGGTGTTTGCATCGACTCCTGGGTGTCTTTCTATGAGTCACTCTTTCTTTGCTGCCAACTCGGGGCTCTGTGATGCCGATGCTTGGTCGTGTAACTTGAAAGTTTGCATCATAAGCAGTATCTCAGGGGAATTAGGGAGTGAAGATGAGATTTTTATTAGAATTCGTTCAAGGTGTGCTCCCTCCCCATACTTTTCGATCGTCTTCCCCTTTTTTATGTATTATTATTTGGGCGACCTCCCCCGAGTGTTCATGGGCTCAGGTGTCCTTGGTTGTTTGTCCTAAATTCAAATTCGTCCTTCGTTTCAGATGGTGTATTCAGTGGGTATGCCCCCGGTATAATTTGTAATAATTTTGTTATATTTATGAGAAGAACTTTTATTTATAATTACTTGGATTATGGTCAATTTTGATTCAACTTAGTTAATTTAACTTAGTTTGCTTTATTTTTTTGAGTGCATTTTTAATTCAGTTGAAAAAATTTGGGATCTAAAGTGTTTGTTATTGATTAAGGGTCAAGTTTCGACGGGCTTTAAGGTATGTAAGTGTTTAAAAGGCGGCGAGCCTTTGGATGTTTAAGTGCGTAGGGCGGTATTTTCTAATTTTTGGAGTGCATGGACATAGGCGTATAAGTTCTTGGCTGTAGGAGTGGTTTTAGATGTGGCTAAGTGTAGGAATCCATCCCTGGCTGGTGCAGCTGGGCACACATTTTTTTTTTGGTCATGTCTAGGGAATTGCGCGCAGGTCACAGGGTGCATAATTCAATTACGCACTTGATCGGGTGCGCATGAGTAAGGAGACTAGTGGTGGAACTCCACGCATCAATGTGTGCCCGTAATTAGAACGTCACCCAGTCATTGTGCGGGTGACCTTCCAAATTGTGCGCCTATTTATTGGCGCGGAATCTAATTTTGGGCGGGCGACGGTTGGATTGTGCGCTCTAGAGGCCGCGCGCGATTCAAATTATGTGCTAGTAAGCTAGCGCAGAAATAAATTGTGCGCCGATTCCAGGGCCCGCGATTTACTGTTGGTTTAGTTTTAGGTGCTGTTATTTTTATTAGAATGAGATGGTAAAAATCAGAATAAAAAGGTGGAATGAAAGGGATGAAAACAACACTCTAAAAATACCACAGTCCTGCAAGATCCAGGGCCTGTTGTAGCAAGTTTTAAAAGTAAGTAAGAATTTGTCCCATAGAGAAACTTTATCTAGAACCCAAAAGGTTATTTAGTAGGCCTCCAGATCTGGCTACAGATATTGCAATCCTAAATGAAGGGAGTGTGTTGCGACCTCAGTGTGCTTTCTTTATTTGTTGGTGGTAAAAGCAATTTAAAATCAAAGTAAAACAGGGAATAGAATCAACACAACTGAGAAATCCTAGACCTGCAAGATGCAGGGTCCATTGTAGCAAGTTTTGATAAGTAAGAGTTTGCCCCACAGAGAAAAGATGATCTACAGCTCCAAGGGAGCCATCTCTAGTAGTCCCTCCAGATCTGACTACAGATCTGGCAATCCTAAAAGGAAGGGAGTTTATGGTCACTTATTCTAAATATCCTAAGGTACCCTAATGAATTAACTACAGAAAGGGTTGAGAAGATGGATGGAGTGTGGGAAAATAAATATAAAAGGATGAGAAGTATGCTATTGGGTTCAGATCTGCTGGAATTTATGACTCAGATCCAGGTCTGCTGTTATAGAAATCCTGTCCAATGGCTACATTATCACCAAAGAGGAGAAAGAATCCAACTCATCCCTGTGCCATGATCCAATCCCTTAAGGTTATAACCTGTCCACTTAAATGGTCACAGACTATCCCATAGGGGAACCACAATCTAGAGATGGGTCAAAACAAGTTAATCATTGTAGGCACTACTTCATTCAGGCTACAAGCTCAGGAATCCATAGGGAACCTCAACCTCTAAAGCACTATGTGTGGGGCTAAGGCTGTATAGGACCATGATAGCCCAGACACATAGAACCAGCAAGGGATTGAGTACAACCTTAGATCTAGCTATCCATTGCTTGTGTGGGACTACAATGGTCCAGTCACAAGCCTACAATCTCCATAACCAGATCAGATCTAACATCTGATGGCGGGTCTATACAAATATAGGAGAGTCTACCTCTGTACAATCTCCCACAAGGCTACAAGCACATGTGCAGAGAAGAAGAATCCATCTTGGATCCTACGGATTGGCTTCACCTTCAGGCTATAGCCTGTCCACTTGAATGGTCACAGACTATCCCAGAGGCTATCCTCCTCATAGAGTTCAAAATAGAACAGTAATATTGCTGCCACCACCATGGTCACAAGGCTACCAGCTCAGGCTTCCATGGGGATTTCAGATCTAGTGGATCCTGTGGTGGGGCTAAGGCTGTATCGGACCATGATAACCCAGACACACAGGTCACTTGGATCTGAATGGATCCTTAGAATCAGTCCTCCATTGCTTTGAATCACAGCCAAAGCAATGGCGGATCACAAGGCAGCAACCTTGAACAGAGCAGCTCACAAACACACTAATCCTATAAAAGTACAACACCCAATCACAAACTCCATTAATCTAATCTCAATAAACATACATAGGCATGGCCAGCAAGTGCTGGGCCATGGAGAGAAGAAAAAGAAAAAGGAAAACTACTTATAACTACAGAAGAACAGAAAAGAAAACGATCTCAGATCTCTTATCAGTGATAAGGTCTCCGCTCTCAAGTCTCTCTAAAAAAATTCCCCCTAAACCTAAACCAGGCTTAGGTTTATATAGCAGTGGGTGTGGCGGCGCATTAGGGTTAGGAAACCTTAATTTTAGCGATTCCACATGGCCTATTAATGATCCTTGGATGCCTCGGGGTGCATGCACGGAGATTCGAGCATGGGAGTGCGTGCCCTAATCCTTGGAAATTCATAGAAAGTCCCTAGCTGAAGCGATGGAAGGTGGAGTTCAGAGGTTCGCCAGGTTGCAGTCGATTCCCAGACTTGTCGCATAGTAGCACTAACTTCGCGAGGATGAGTTAGCATTAAAACATCAGACGTCACGGGGTTGTAGCTTCTTGATGCTTTGAGCAGTCGCGAGATAGATAGTTAAGCTCTCGCTGGATTGGGCTTCGCGCAGTTGGATTGCTACTTGTGAATAGCGTGGGAACTGCGCGAGCATTCCATTTCACAATAGATCTTTGGGAGGTTAACTCTGGCTTCGCGAGGTGGAGAACTATGCGAGAAGTTCACTTCTTAATGGAACTTCAGGATCCTCGCGAGGTTTTGATAGTTTCGACTACGCGAGGTTCTCTTGACATTTGCATCCCATGCCACATCGGCTGTACCGGCGAGGCAGGATTCTGAAGCTAGTCTATCACTCAACTACGCGAGAAGTTGTTGTGAAGTATTGGGAATTCGCGAGGACTACGCGAAGCATATTTTTCTGAATCCTCTAAAGCTTTGGGAAGCTGCGCGAGGCTCTTCTCAGTTCTGGATTCAGTTCTCATTCTTCTGAGGGACTTTTGGGGTCAAAACAGGCTCCTTAGCAGGATTTATGGCCTTATTGCACTGCTGTTTATTACCTACAAAAATAGCTTAACAAATATTTATTAAAGGGCTAAGGGTCTAATCAAAGGCTAAGTTAATGGATGAAAAGTGGTACTTTTCAGGTCTTAACACACCCCCAAACATAATCTTTGCTAGTCCCTTAGCAAAGCTACATTAAATCAAGTACAGAAATTAAATGCCACTTTCGTAGGGAGCATGGATACATTTAGCATATGTACCAAGCCTTTTAAACCCCTAGGTGATCCCTAGTGGAGGAGTGAAGTCTCCTGAGGGTTTTCAAAGAAGACACCCACACACTTCTCAATGAGACAGTTAACAAAAGTGCATTATTATCAAGTGAGCAGTCAAGAAACAGAGTTAGTTCACCCTTGAATCAGTAAAAATCTAAGAAATTCAAACACATTGGTTGCACAGAAATTTAAACAGTATAAGCTTCTCATGAAAGCACAGCATTTCCAATCAGTGTACACCAGAGATACTACACAGGTGTGTCAACATTGAGCTCAGCACTAGATCAAAAATTAGGTTGTAGATCATACTTAATGCATTCAATATCAGACCCAAAACTCTCCAGCGCATACTCTCATAAAGAACTGTTGAGGGTTTCATTGTCTCTTAAGCTCAAGAGCAGTTACATCCCCCAAATGGGTCTGTAAGCATGAGCATAGGCATAGCTCTGAAGTTCTGGCATCATTGACAGATCCTCACCATAGATTGGATAACTCTTTATCTCCACATAACAGCTCACTCAACTTTGGATCACAAGGGCTTTTAACTGGGTTGTAATTGGGCTTATGGTATGGGTTATAAATAGAATGGAAGGTTGAAAAGGGATTCAAAATTGAGAATTCAGTAGGTAAAGGAGGTGATTCATGACTTCACCTTCTTTAATTCAGCTCCTTTCATCTTCTTTGAGGTTTTCAGATTTGAAGTGATCAGTTTCTCTTCTTGATTTCGATTTTCCCAATGAAAGTTCCCTCTTGACTCCTCTCTTACTCTCCTCTTCATTATTGTTTTTGTTTCTTTTTTATGCATTTTTCTTCTTTTTATTTTGTTTTTGCTTTTCTAAAATGCCACCATTTTCTCAGTTACCATACTGCCAGAATTTGAGGTACTTCTTCATTCACCTAATGTTGGCCATAGCTAGTCCATCTTCAACTCTTGTTCCTTTACCTTCTGAATTCTCAGAGTGAGGGCAAGGTTAAATCAGATACATAGGTTCAGGTGCAAGTACTCAGGTGTATTTTTGAAGAAAATTAGGATTTAAGGCTCAAAGGGGGTATGGACAAGGGCAATTGCTTAGGGTTTGTCTGTTTAGGCTCAAACTGTCCAAAAGAAGGCCTTGATCCTTTCCTAAGTCTCATGAATGCTATCAGTTGTTTCAATTTGGAGTTGCCTAACTTCTAGTGAGCACAGTGACTCAGCCAGTCCTTAGAGCTAGAAGAAATTGCCTTAGTCACTCCTTAAAGAAAATTTTTTTGTATAGGCCCAAATCTCACTGGTTATGGTCTTCCTTTGAATTCTTCAGTATGTCCTTACCTTTTTCTCTCTCTAATGATTCACTAAGTGCTGATACCAGTGAGTTTCCTTAGTGATCTCAGTATGGAAATGTGAAGTTTTAAAAGTTTGTAATGCCTAAAGTCTAGAAAAAATTTTAAATTTCATTATTGTTCTGATTCTCCAGTGAACATGATTCCATTTCAATATTACTCATCTCCTAGATTCTCGCATAGGTTAACTATTCATTGGCGGGATGCACACACCAAACCTATGAGGGCAGTGTCCTCCTGGTTCAAGGTGGAGTGTCTGACAAATTTATGGCGAAGAAAAATAGCAAGAATGAAAACAACTAAAAACAAAGAACTTTACAGAATAACAGGAAAAGAAAATTTCATTAAAACTAAAAGATTACAAAAAGAAAACTCCTAAGAAGAAAGGAGAGAGGGGTCAAGGATGTGGAGGCTGAGAAGGTGGTGGAAGGGGTTGAGTGGAGGGGGCAGAGGATGGGGATGGTTCTATCTTTCGCTGTTTCTTCTTTGGTTGGTGCTTGTCCTTCTCCTCCTTAGCCAAGATCCGCTGAACCTCCTCATATTCATCCCAGAGGAATTGTAGGGGGTCCGGCTCTTTAGGTGGGGGCGGTTCCAACCACATCGGATAAAATTTGTTGGGCAGAGCATTAGGCTTGTCATCTGCCATTGTTAGGACTAGGGAAGGACCGCTAGGGTGAGAGGAGAAAGGATGAGATGAATATGAAAGGGACTCCCTGTGTATTTAAAGACGAGGATGGTGGAAGATGAATCGGTGTAATAACATCTAAGTTGCCGCAATTAATTGAGAGTGAGTTGGGAAGTGAAAAGTTACAACAATCAGTGTGGGAAATGATAAATGCATGTGGCTCGCGCAGCTGGGCAAGGGGATCGCAAGATAGAAACGGAATCACGTGATGATGGATGTTGCAGCTGGCAGTGTGCGAGAGGCTCTGCAGCATTTGTTGAAGCTCGCGATGGCGTAATAAATACTCATTGTGAATTGCGCGAGAGCTTCCCAAATCTCAATTTGAAATGCACGAGGGCTTAGTACCAAGTAAGGAGTAATTCATGCAGTGCAGCAGACTCATCAAAAATATTCAAACAGTATGCATTCAATTCAAAAATCAGCAAATCGCAGAAGAAGAAGTAATCATACCAACCCCACATATACTCTATCAAACCCAGCAGACTGAGACCCCATCGAGACACTACAATTTCCTAAAAACTTTTAAAGAAACGAAAGTAGTATAGTACAACATGGACACAACTGAGGGTCAGGTAGATGAAGGGGTCCCTTGAAAATGAATAGGGTTCATAGGGTCGACTGGTTTTTCGAAACAAGGCTTAAGCCTCTGACCATTCACTTTCAAGGTCCTCCCAGATTCGGGATCCTTGACTTCCACAGCACCAGATGGGGACACATTTAAGACAATATAGGGACCTTCCCATCGGGATTTTAGTTTGCTAGGAAAGAATTTTAGTTTGGAGTTAACTAACCAAACCTTTCCACCAGGTACAAAGCTTTTTCTCAGTAAGCCCTTATCAAAGAAAGCTTTGGACCGTTCCTTGTAGATCCTGGCATTGGCATAGGCATCCATCCTCAGCTCGTCCAATTCAGATAGCTGCAGGGACCTGTGATGAACAGCAAAAGTTAGGTTCATATTTAAGTTTTTAATGGCCCAATAGGCCTTGTGTTCTAACTCTACTGGGAGATGGCAAGCCTTGCCATAGACCAGTCTAAATGGGGACATTCCAATGGGAGTCTTATGGGCAGTCCTATAAGCCAACAGTGCATCATTGAGCTTATCAACCCAATCTCTCCTGTCAGTCCTTACTGTTTTCTCAAGGATGTGCTTGATCTCCCTATTGGAAATTTCAACTTGCCCACTTGTCTGTGGGTGGTAGGGAGTAGCAATCCTATGGGTCACAAAATATTTCTTGAGCAATCTTTCAAAATTCCTGTTGCAGAAATGGCTACCCCCATCACTGATAATAGCTCTAGGGGTTCCAAATCTTGAGAAAGTATTCTGCCTTACAAATTTGAGGACCACCTAGTTGTCATTGGTTTTTGTGTCAATGGATTCTACCCATTTAGAAACATAATCCACTGCCACTAAGATGAAATGGTAACCATTAGAAGGAGGAAAAGGGCCCATGAAGTCTATACCCCATACATCAAACAGTTCTACAACAAGGATGGGCTGCAAAGGCATTGAATTTCTTTTGGACAGCCCTCCTAATTGTTGACATCTCTCACATGCCTTGCAGTGTGTATATGCATCTTTGAATAAAGAAGGCCAGTAAAACCCACACTGCAGGACCTTGTCAGCTATTTTTCTTCCACTAAAGTGGCCTCCACAGGCATTTTCATGGCACATGGCCAGAATACTGGGGACTTCACTTTCGGGAACACATATTCGGATGATTTGGTCTACACAGTACTTGTATAGGCAAGGTTCCTCCCAAAAAAAATATTTGACCTGTGAGAAAAACAAGTCTTTGTCAATTTTGGTCCAGTGGGCAGGAATCTTTCCTATAACAAGATAATTCACAATGTGTGCAAACCAGGGGACCAAGGATTGGATTGCAAATAATTGCTCATCCGGGAAGGCATCATTTGTAGGACCATCAAGACACTTTTCCAACACAATTCTAGACAAGTGGTCAGCCACCACATTTTCCACACCCTTTTTGTCCTTGATTTCGATGTCAAACTCCTGTAGTAGGAGTATCCATCTAATCAGCCTGGGCTTAGCATCTTTCTTGGACAATAGGTACTTCAATGCTGAGTGGTCAATGAAGATTATAGTTTTAGATCCCAGCAGGTAGGATCTAAACTTGTTAACAGTATACACCACTGTCAGAAGCTCTTTATCAGTTGTGGTATAATTCAACTGAGCTTCAGCAAGTGATTTGCTGACATAAGCAATGACCACAGGCAGCTTATCCTTTCTTTGGCCCAAGACAGCACCTATTGCCAAATCTGATGCATCACACATTAATTCAAAGGGCAGGGTATAGTCTGGTGTCTGGAGTACAGGGGCAGAGGTAAGGCAAACTTTCAAAGTCTTAAAAGCCTTTAGACATTCATCCGAGAAGCCGAAAGGCACATCCTGGCAGAGCAGGTGGCACAATGGCTTAGCAAGTTTGCTGAAGTCCTTAATGAACCTCCTGTAGAATCCTGCATGCCCAAGGAAAGATCTGATACTATTTTGGAGGCATTGGCAATGAGGTCAACTTTGGCCTTGTCTATCGCAAGCCCTTCTTTAGAGACTACATGGCCCAACATAATGCCTTGTGTTACCATGAAGTGGCTCTTTTCCCAGCTTAAGACCAGATTGGTCTCCTCACATCTTTGCAAAACTAGGTTGAGGTGATGTTGACACTGGCCAAAACTATCCCCGTAGACAGAAAAATCATCCATAAAAATCTCCAAAAACTTGTCAATCATATCAGAGAATATGGCATACATACACCTCAGAAAAGTGGCTGGTGCATTACACAGCCCAAAAGTCATCCTTCTGTAAGCAAAGGTGCCAAAAGGACAAGTAAAGGTGGTTTTCTCTTGGTCTTGAGGATGCACAGGGATCTGGTTGTACCCTGAGTACCCATCAAGAAAAGCAAGAAAAGCTTTTCCAAATTAATTTGTCCAAAATTTGATTAATGAAGGGGAGAGGGAAGTGGTCCTTTCTGGTCTTAGAGTTGAGCTTTCTATAATCAATGTAAACTCTCCAGCCAGTGGTCTCCCTGGCTGGTCTCAACTCTCCAGATTTGGTTTTAATAACTGTTATGTCAGATTTCTTGGGCACCACTTGGATAGGTGCCACCCAGTTAGAATCAGAGTTGGGGTAAATCACCCATGCATCTAGCAATTTAATGATCTCCTTGAGGACCACTTCTTGCATGTGAGGATTTAACTTCCTCTACATTTCCCTGGAGGGTAGTGATCCCTCCTCAAGATGAATCCTGTGCATGCAGATTGATGCATCTATTCCTCCCAGATCTGCAATGGTCCAACCAATTGCCCTTTTGTGCTTCCTCAAAACTGTTAGTAATTCATCTTCCTACTCATTGGTAAGAGAGGAGGAGATAATCACAGGAAGCTTATCACCTTTCTCAAGGAAGGCATATTTTAATGTTTCTGGAAGCTTCTTGAGTTCCAGATCAGGGGCTTGTTGGGTGGATGGCAAAATTGGTGCATTGGTGGTTGGAGGAAGAGGCAGCAATGTAGGTTTCCAAATGGAATGTTGCACTGAGCCCACAGAAGACTTCAATGTGGTCATGTCTTTTGTTATCACACCTGGGCTTTCTCCCTCCACCATATCCCAGACTTTAACTAAATTCCTGACAGTGTTGCTCCACTCCAGCAGAGTGGGCAATTATTCATCCACAATTTCTTATAGTACATCCACTGCAAAGCTCTCGTCATTGTCCACTTGAGGGTACTTTGCACTGTTGTACACATTCAGCTCAACTTTCATATGTCTGAAAGTTACCTCCATAACTCCAGACCTGCACTGAATGCATGCATTGGCAGTGGCCAAGAATGTCCTGCCCAAGATAACAGGTATGGGATTAGTACCTTTGCTGCAGCCCATGTCCAAAACTAGGAAGTCAGCATGGTAAAAGAATTTTTCTACCCCTACAAAGATATCCTCAATCATTCTCATAGGCCTCCTCTCAGATCTATCAGCCATCATTAGCACAATGGGGGTAGGTTTTAGCTCCCCCAAACCTAGCTGCAGATATACACTGTATGGCAGCAGGTTAACACTAGCTCCAAGGTCTAATAGGGCCTTCCCGATTGTATAGTCTCTAATTATGCAGGGAATAGTGGGTATCCCTGGATCTTGCAACTTCTCAGGCATTGATATGTTAAATACAAGATTCACTGTATCAATTGTAAAGACTTTTTTGGACACATGGCCTCGAGCTTTTCTCTTTTGGGTACAGAGGTCTTTCAGGAACTTTGCATAGGCTGGGACCTATTTTATTGCCTCAAGCAGGGGCAAATTGATTTTCACCTGCCTGAAGGTCTCCAACATTTCCTCCATCTGGGCATTCCCTTTCTCAAAAGGGACAAGACCACCCAAAGCTTGAGGAAATGGCAGCTGAGGTACTGCTAGTTCCTCAGCTACTAGCCCATGACTAAACTTTTATTTTTTTCTTTTTTCTTGTTTTTCTTCCTGCTGAGGCTCAACTACAGCCTCTTTATTTTTCTCCTGCAGCAGGGTGGAAGGAAATTCTAGGCTCTGTGTTCCAACAACATCCCCATCACACTCATTCGAATAATCTATGGAAATGACCTTTGCTGGTCTGTTACCCACCGGGTTGTCTATCAGCCTGCCAGACCTTAGGGTAGTGATAGCATTGGTTCCCTCAAAACTTGAGGAAGCTTCTTCAATTAAAAACTCACCCTTAGGGTTAGCAACTGGCTGGCAGGGCAACCTCCCTTCATCTCTCTTAGCCAAGGCATTTGAAATTTTGCTTATTTGCTCTTCCATTTCATGGATGCTCTGACTGTGAGACCATCCAGTCTGAGCCAAGGACCCCAGGTTTTGCAATGAAGTCAAGACCTGGTCCTCGAAGGAAGCATTTCTTGGCTGAGGTTGGGGTAAGACAAATTAATTTTATTACTGATGGGGCTGCTATTGGTGTTGGAAATTAGACCTAGGGGCATATCCCTGATTGAACTGCTGCTGTGGCCTTTGGGGTAAGGCCAACATTTGCTGGGGCTGCATATAATTTTCTTGCCTCCACCTTGTTGAATTCTAAGTGTGCATGATTTATTTGTGTTTTGAAAACAGATTTGCAACTGCAAGTTATAATGAATCTAGAACATTAAAAAGAGTAAAGAAATATCAGCATAGAGAGAAGTGAATCAGCCTGCAAGATCAGGGCCAATTGTAGCAAGTTTTAAATGTAAGTGAGTAAAAGATCGTCCACAGAGAATTTGTTTAAAATGCAAGATAAACCTCCAGATCTGAGCTACCAGATCTGGCCTCTTATCCTATCTAGAAAGCACATAAGATGGGAGGTTGAATTTGTCACATTAACTAAATGATAAAAGTAAAAGTTAACTAAATGATCCAGATCTGAGTTGGGGGAATTTTGATGTAAACTTATAAAAATGGAGAAATAATATCTAACTTTGATTTGGTCCTTGAAATACAATGAGAATGACTGCAGATCAACTGAGAGATGATCCAATCTTCATTTGGCTACAAGCACAGATGTAAGAGAAATAAATCTAACTCAAGGATTTGATTTAGGCTTATGGCTATGGTCTGTCCACTTTAATGGCCACAGACCATCCAATAGTCTTTAATCTAAATCCTTAATTTAGAACAAGAAACATCACTACAAATGCCGTGAGAGATTAGGTTACAGATACTAATTCTCACAGGATTAATGAATCAAGGGAAATTGCATGAAAAACAGTAAATCTAAAGGAGTCTAATGCAATAGGAGATCAGAGGGAACCCTTAACATGAGTCCAATTGAGAATGTACGGTTTACAGCAACCTTTTCAAATTCACCTTTACAATTACAGAGCACAGCTTAAACAGCTCTCAGATTTGTAGTCTTGAATACAACTCGCTTTTGAATTACAGAGGTATCTCACAGCTCTCAATTGCAAGTAAAAGTGAGGCTATTACAGGGATTTCAGACAAACTATCTGGTTTGGAAATGGGGGAATAGGAATGAAACTCAAAATCTGGATGCCCAAATTGGGCAAATGGTTCGTCTATTTATAGTTTTCCCTAAGCCTAACTCAGATGTGTATCAACCAATCAGAAGTGCTCAGTTCTGTATCAACCAATGGTAGTCGAGCACAAGGATCCAGATCTGTTCTGGCCAATCAGAATTGCTCGATCTGGTTTAGCCAATCAGGCGACATAAGCATCAATTCATTATGCATTTTGAAAGTCAGTTAGAGTTTCTAGAAGTTCCCGCCAGTTATTTCATCTCTGGGTGCACACATGGGGCGGAATATGCCTTCGCTTTGTGCTTAGAAACTTCTGGAATGTCCCTAGGTTTTTAAATGCATTGGGACGCTGCGTGAAAAAGATTACCAATTACCCTTGCAAAAGCTGGGGATCTCCAGAATACCATTTCGCATAGTTTAGGGCTTTTCGCGAGTCAGAACTCCTCAAGCTCTTTTCGCAACGCTCGTGTTACATGCTCAAAGGAGTTCTCTTCTTTTCGAAAAGGTCAATCATCTCTTCGAAGAGTTCAGGTTCTCTTCGAAAACTAAGGGGGGAGTTTTTAGTTCTTTTCGCAGAGTTCAGGTTCTTTTCGAAAAGCACTCTGTAGTGCATTTTTCTGTTCGAATTGCTCCACACTTCTTTTTTGGGTTGAGACTAGGTCTTTGCCTCTTCAGTTCGGACCTTTTAACAGCTAGTGAGGTTGTCCCTTCTCTTTTTTCCTTTGGATCGACATGGATTATCATCTTTTTGGCACTTTTAAGCTGCTTTCATGGTTAAGCCTGTCTTTATTGTTAGCTGAAACACAAGCACTTAGAACACTTATTTAGTTCTCTCAAAGGTCTATCAAGACTCAGGTTGAGGGGTGAAAAATGGTATTTTTCAGTTCTCAACACACCCCCAAACCTAAGCTTTGCTAGTCCCTGAGCAAAGACAAAATTAAAAACAAAGTAAAAAGCCACTTTTGTAGGGAGCACAGTTGCATTTAGCATATGCAACAAGCCTTTTAAACCCCTAGGGAATCCCTAGTGAAGGAGTGAAGTCTCCTGAGGGTTTTCAGTGAAGATACCCACAAACTTCTTCAATAAATCAGTTAAGATCACTGCAGCTCAACATAAAGAAACTTTCATCTAATCTGATTATTCACACCGCATCACTATGTTGTAAGAAGATTTTCAAGAAAAACATCGCTCAAAACTAAAATTCTGTCAGAATTCCTTCATACTATTCAAATAATTTGTGTCCAAAGTTATTTACAAGAAAATTAATGAACACTTGCCTTCTATTTAAGAATCCAGCTTTGATGTTACCCCAATGAGTTGATTTCAAACCCAACTCTCCAGGATTTTCACTCAACATGCAAGTAAGAGGGTTGTACTATTTCACACGGCTCAAGAGCAGTCATACAGCCCTCAAATAGGACTGTAAGCATGAGCATAGGCATTGCTTTTTAGTTCTGAATTTACTGCTCTTTTCACCATAGATTACACAAATTCTTTTCTCCATGTGACAGGTCAATCCATCATTGATCAGTAAGGACTTTACTGGGGTTGTAATGTGGCTTATGGGTGAAATTTATCAAGAATAAAGGGGTGGAATGGTGTTCAAAATTGAGAAGTCAGTCAAGGTAAGGAGGTGATACACAAACCTTCTTTAATTCAGCATATTTTCATCTTCTTCTTTGAATTTACAGAGCCAAAGTGGCCATCTTTTCTCTTTCTTTTTCAAACTTCCAATGAAATGCCTTCTCTCTTTTTCTTCTCCCTTATTTTTTTTCTTTTTTTCAAATTAGCATTGACTGGAATGCCACATTTCTTCTGCTGATACATCATTGCCTTCAATTATTATTCTTCTTTTGTTGTCAAACTGTTACTCAATTCTCCTTTCTTCAGCTTCCTTCCCTTTATCTTCTTACTTCTCAGAGTGAGGGTTAGGCTAAATGAAGTTGATGAGGTTATTTGATGAGGTTTCAAAGAAATCTTAGATTTGTAAAGCTCAAATGGTGTGTATCAAGGGCAGTTTCAAAAGGTGGGGCTTTGTAAGGTTCAAACTGTCCAAAAGGAGGCCTTACATCATGTCTTTAATATCACGATTGCTGTCAAATTATTTCAATTTGGATATGTGTAACTTCTAGTGAAAGTAAGCAGGTTCAATCAGTCCCAAAAGCAAAAAACATTGCCAATTCATACCACCAAAGAATACATTTCAGGCCCAAACCTCACTGGGTGTGGTTTTTTATCAAATTCCTGAGGTATATCATCACTGTTTTCCCTCTTTTTAGGTTTACTAAAACATCAATTTTCTTTTGAAAATTTCCTGACATTCACTTCATGAAAGTATTAGAATTACACTAGAAATTAATTTCAAAAAGTTTTTAACTTCTTCATTTTTTTCAAAACAGCAGGTGTGAAATTACTTTATTTTCAAAAATTCCACTGATCATAAGTTGTATTGATGTTAACTCAATTATTGATTATTGACATTTCTGCCACACCCCCAAACCTAAGGGGAGCAGGGTCCACACTGGTCCAAAGCAAAGAAAAGAACAATCAGAAAAAAAAAATCATAATGACAAGAAGAAAGAACAGAAATGCATAGTAATTTCACAAGAAAAACCAGAAGTTTATATTACAAACTCATAACACAGATAAGTACAAAGTGCTTTAATAACTGGGGTCAAAATCTGTATCATAAGTTGGTTCAATGGGATCGGAACTGGAGTCACTGTTAGAGTCAGAACTAGAATCAGTATTAGAAGCTGAACTTGATTTAACCTTCTCCTGGATTGTGTTTTGCAGCTCAGTGTATTCCTCTGATTTGATCTTTTTGGTGAGGCCAATGTACTTTCCAAGTCTAGTGGTCTTCAGTTTTTCCTGGTCAAGCTGTGCTTGCAACATGGTCACCTTGTGCTGCTCACTCCGAACCATCTGAAAAGTTTGACCTAGCAGGTCCTTCATTTTCTCTCTCAAATTTCATGAATAATTCCAATTTCCGAATCTGGTTTTCATAAGGGGTTCTAATGTAGGCTTGTAAATCAGCTAACCCCTTGAGAACATCTCTACAGATATATAGATTTTCTTCCATGGCTCTTCTGAGGGTGGAAAATCTAGGAAGGGGAATGGAATGGTAGGGGACCAAAGGTATCCCAGCTGTGGGAGTGGGAGAAGAAGTGTCTAGAAGGATGACTTCAGGGTCGGTCTGAGTGGCTTGATCAGAGAAAGTGACGAGTGGTGAAGGAGACTCAACCAGAGGTACTTCAGGTTCAGTTTGGGTAGCATGGGCAGTAGTGGTGGGGGTGGGCAGATCAACCAATACTACCTCTGGTTCAGTTTGGGTAGCATGGGCATCAACAGTAGGTACAGTGGTAATGGTAGTTGTGTGGGATGTGGAGGCTAAGGTTTGGAGAAGGTCATTGGTCACAGACTGGTTTTCTGTGTTGATCTGTAGTTGGGCTTGGATGGATTGGAGGAAGGCAAGTATTTCGTTAATAGATTCAAGTGTGGGGGAGGTATGCATAGCAGGGATTGGTAAAACTGAAGTGGATGGTGGAGGTGCAATGGGTGAAATGGCTGTAAAGGGAGAAGTAGGTAAGTGAGTGAAATGATGAGGGTCAGGTATAGGGACAGGTTCAAGCCCCACGTTTTCAAAAATAGATCCCATTAATGAGGAATAAGCCTCTGTAGTGAAAGGCTCAGGTTCTGGTGTATGGGATACTTTAGGTGTGTGGGCTGAATGAGCAGGTGAACTTGAGAGGCTTTGGAGCAGAGGAGTACAAGGAGATTGGGCAATAAAATTTGTAGCCAAAACTTGGGCATTGGTGGGAGAAATTGGTGGTGTGAGTATGGTTGGAGTGGTTGGTGTAGAGGGGGAATCTGTAATTGGGATAATGGTGGGTATGGGAGATGGGACAGCTAAGATAGGTGAAGTAGCAGGAGCTGGACTAGGTGAGGAGGGTAAAAGGCCAACTTCCTCAAGAATTGGTGCAGCTGAAGAGCTGGTCACCATGGGAAGGATAGCTTCTTCAAGAATGGGTGCAGCTAAAGGGCTGGTCACCATAGGGTCTGCCAAAGCTCCTTCAAGAATGGGTGCAGCTAAAGAGCTGGTCACCTCAGGATCTGGCAAAGCCGGCTCTAAGGGAGCTGCAGGGGCAGGTTCATTAACACAAGTAGATGCAGTTCAAGAGTAAATTGCGTGTGTTCACCTTCCTCTCTCAGTCTTTTCAGCATGGCTTGGCTTGTAGTCCAAGCCTTTTTCCCAAAATTGTGAGGAGCTATGACTTCAAATGGCTCCTGGTCATCAATGTCAAACTTAGCTCTTAGGAGGGCTGTGATCAGTCTACCAAATGGGAGTCCAGCTAATTTCTGCTCCTTTTTCAACTTGGCACTAATATCAGCCATGGCTTCAAAAATTAACATAGGGGCATTGAAAAACTGCCCCTTAGAAAAATGAAAGAGAGCCTCTAAAATTGGTGTTCTCCTTTCTTGGCTATGCCCGGTGACATAAAAACTTCCCCTCAAAATTGAATCCATCAATAAAAATTGAGGTGCTAGGTCTCTCCTCATTATGGACTGTCCAGTGCCAACGATCCCTTGGGTTAAATGTGCAGCCATTTCTCTAAAGGAGGCTGCTTCTGGTGCAGCCAATGGACCAGAAGGATCAAATTGGAAAGGTATCCCCAAAGCATTCCCAATGTCTTCATATGTGACAGTTAGATCGCAATCATCAATAAAGATAACCAGGGTAGGGACATCAAAGATCTTTTTCAAAGGACTTTTACTGTGTTTTGGTACCATAACTTCACCATTCATGATAAATTTTCTCCCAAGAGGGTAAGTATATTGCTTAGTGAGGCATCTTTCATGTATCTTAAAGATAGCAGACAGTCCGGTTTGTTGACGAAAAAAGTTTCGTCCACAATAAGCTCAGGAATTAGCTTCTGAGCTTCAATGAATGGATTTGGCAGTACCAAATGCATAGGCAGAGGAGGAAGCTCAGGCTCAGGACTAGCAGCTGCAGGGATGGGTTCCTCATGTCTCACTTTCTTCCCTTTCTCAATCCTATCCACTTTATCCATTGATAGTTTTCTTTTGGCTGAAGTTTTGGTTTTTCCTTTTGGGGTAGGTTTGCTAACTTTCTTAGCAGAAGATTTTGGGAACATGGCAGCCAATGATTTTTCAGCTTTTCCCATTCTAAATTTGTGTATGAAAACGCCCACAACAAATGCTGACACAAAATCAAAATTTTCAAATGATAAATAGAGGGAATGCACAGAAAAATATCGAGATCTAGGGTTTTTTGATTGAACGTGTTGCTTGCTTGCTGAAATCCCCCAGACCAGAAGCTAAAATCCTTCTCTGAAAGCTCAAATGATCGAACAAAGGAGAAGAAAAGTGTGGCTGAATTCTAGAATCACGCAAGGGAAGAAAGAAATAGGGTTTTTGTGGAACAGGACGTTCTCAGAAAGCTTTCGAATATGAAACCCTTACTTCGAAAGGGTTTAAATATGCTCAAAGTTAATTTCGCAAAGTCCTTTTTAAGTTTTCAAAAAGTTCCAAAACAGACCTTTTTACAACTGAGAATGGCATCAGTACCATTCGAAAAGCTAATAGCTTCAGAAACATCTTTTCGAAAAGAACATGGCTTCAGAAACAACTATTCGAAAAGAAAATGGCTTCAGAAACAACTTCGAAAAGCAAATCCTTGCTTTCGAGCAGTTCGTTACAAATCCAGATTCTTTTCGAAAAGTAAATTGAACTTTGCAAAAAGACAATTTTTACTTTACGACTTAACTTTTCACATATTTAAACCATGCGAAAAGAGAACAAACATGACTAAAAACAGAGAAAAAGAAAACTAAGCAAAACTATGAAATAAAAACATATTGTACAGTAGTATACCATCAGATTTGGGGAGGCTCTTGATGATAGATGGGTAGCACAGGCTCCTGGGTATTTTCAATGCATGGTTTGAGCCTCTGACCATTTACTTTCAAGATTCTTCCATTACTTGGATCTAAGATGTCAACAGCTCCAGAAGGAGCTGCATGAATGACAGTATATGGCCCTTCCCATCTGGATCTCAGCTTTCCAGTAAAAAACTTAAGTTTTGAGTTAAATAACTATACCTTAGAGCTAGCTGTGAACTCTTTCCTTAACAAATTTTTATCATGGAAGGCTTTGACTTTCTCTTTGTAAACTCTTGAATTTGTGTATGCATCCATTCTCAGCTCCTCCAACTCAGCAAGTTGCAATTTCCTGTGATTACCAGCAGTAGTTAGATCCATGTTCAATGTTTTAATGGCCCAAAAGGCTTTATATTCTAACTCCACTGGTAAATGGCATGCTTTGCCATAGACCAACCTGAATGGGGACATGCCAATTGGGGTTTTATAGGCTGTCCTATATGCCCATAATGCATCATTCAGCTTATAGGACCAATCCTTTCTATCCTTCTTCACAGTCTTTTCCAGTATATGTTTGATTTCTCTATTGGAAATCTCCACTTGTCCACTGGTTTGTGGATGATATGGAGTAGCTACTCTATGAGTCCCAGAGTATTTTTTCAATAAAGTTTCAAAATGTTTATTACAAAATTGGCTTCCCCCATCACTGATAATAGCTCTGCGAAAACCAAACCTGGAAAAAATGTGATCCTTTAGAAATTTAAGAACCACTCTGTGATCATTGGTTTTAGTGGCTGTGGCTTCAACCCATTTGGATACATAATCCACAGCTACTAAAATGAAATTACACCCATTGGAAGGAGGAAAGGGGCCCATGAAGTCTATCCCCCAAACATCAAACAACTCAACTACCAAAATAGGCTGTAAAGGCATTGAGTTTCTCTTGGAAATGCTGCCCAATTTACGGCGATTACGGCAAGACTTACGTCTTGAGCATCTTTGAAAAGTGTAGGCCAATAAAATCCACACTGCAAAACCTTTGCAGCAGTTTTGTTTCCACTAAAATGACCTCCACAGGCCTGTTCATGACACATAGAAAGTATTCTATGAAATTCTTGGTCAGGGACACATCTTCTTATTATTTGGTCTGCACAACTCTTAAACAGATAAGGATCTTCCCAGATGAAATGTTTAACCTTTGAGAAGAAAAGATCTTTATCCATTTTATTCCAATGTTGAGGAATTCTTCCAGTAGCCAAAAAGTTGACTATGTTTGCAAACCAAGGAGTGTGTACACTAATAGCAAAAAGTTGCTCATCAGGGAAAGATTCATTGATAGGCAGCCTATCAATCTCAGCAGTTAAAATTCTAGACAGGTGATCAGCCACCACATTCTCCACACCTTTTTTATCTTTGATCTGTAAATCAAATTCCTGTAATAGGAGAATCCACCTGATTAATCTTGGTTTGGTGTCCTTCTTAGACAGAAGGTATTTCAAGGCAGAGTGGTCAGTGAACACCACTATTTGTGAACCCAAGACATATGACCTGAATTTCTCTAAAGCAAAAACAATTGCCAGCAGCTCCTTCTCAGTTGTTGTGTAATTGAGCTGTGCATCAATCATTGATCTACTGGCATAAGCTATGACATGAGGCAGCTTTTCCTTTCTCTGTCCAAGGACAGCTCCCAAAGCGTAATCTGATGCATCACACATCAGTTCAAAGGGTAGTGAATAATCTGGAGACTGCAATATTGGAGCTGAAATCAAACAGTTTTTTAAGATTTCAAATGCCTTCATGCATTCATTATTGAAAACAAAAGGGACATCTTGGCATAATAAATGACAAAGAGGCCTGGTTATTTTACTGAAGTCCTTAATGAATCTTCTGTAAAATCCAGCATGTCCTAGAAAACTTCTGATATGTTTAACAGTTTTGGGAGGTGGTAAATGTGCAATTAAATCAATTTTTGCTCTGTCCATCTCAATGCCTTTGTGGGAAACAACATGGCCAAGGACAATGCCTTGGGTGACCATGAAATGGCTCTTCTCCCAGCTCAAAACTGTCTCCGTAGATTGAAAAATCATCCATAAAAATCTCCATAAATTGGTCAATCATATCAGAGAAAATGGAATACATGCATCTTTGAAAGGTAGCAGGAGCATTACAAAGACCAAAAGGCATTCTCCTATAGGCAAAAGTGCCAAAAGGGCAAGTGAATGTGGTCTTTTCCTGATCTTGTGGGTACACAGGAATCTGGTTGTAACCAGAGTAACCATCAAGAAAACAGTAATAAGCTTTTCCTGCTAGCTTATCTAAAATCTGATCAATGAATGGGAGAGGGAAATGGTCTTTTCTGGTCATTGAATTTAATTTTCTGTAATCAATACAGACCCTCCACCCAATTGTTTGTTTGGTTGACATAAGCTCACCAGAATATGAGGTTACAACAGTGATCCCAGATTTCTTAGGTACCACCTGTGTAGGTGCCACCCAAGCTGAATCTGAAATGGGGTAAATGACCCCTACATCCAACAACTTAACAACCTCTTTCATGACCACTTCTTGCATATGAGGGTTCAACCTTCTTTGCATTTCCCTAGAAGGCTTTGCATCTTCTTCCAAATGGATTTTATGCATGCAAATAGCTGGAATGATTCCTCCCAAATCAGCAATAGTCCAGCCAATTACCCTTCTATGTTCTTTCAAAACAATCAGCAGCTCTTCCTCCTGCTCCTTAGTGAGGGAGGAAGAAATAATCGCAGGCAATGATTTATGATCTCCTAAAAACACATATTTCAAATTTTCTGGCAGCTGCTTCAGTTCTAAATCAGGTGGGCTGAGAAAAGAAGGTAACAAAGGTACCTTAGCTGTTTGTGGAAGGGGAAGAGTAACGGGTTTCCAAGAAGAGAAACTTGTTGATTGATTATGAGTTCCTTGCACAACATTTACTTCCTCAGACTTTGAGGTACAAATTGTTTCTCCCTCGGAATTTCCCCAAGCATCTTTTGCATCTGTGGTGAAATCTTCACACTGCAGAAACTGTTGTAAAGTCCCTTCTACCAGTTCATCCAATAGATCAATATGAAAACATTCCTCAGAGCTGAATTGAGGCTGTGTGACTGCATTATAAACATTTAATTTTACCTTCATGTTTCCAAAAGAGACTTCCATAATACCAGACCTGCATTGAATGCAAGCATTTGCTGTAGCCAGGAATGGTCTTCCCAAAATGACAGGGATGGAAGTTTTACTTTTGGTAGGTTCCATGTCCAAAACTAGAAAATCAGCAGGATAGAAAAATTTATCTACTCCCACCAATACATCTTCAATCATCCCAACTGGCTTCCTTTCAGATCTGTCTACTAGTTGTAACACCACATGAGTGGGTTTTAATTCTCCCAAACCTAATTTCTCATATACAGAATATGGAAGTAGGTTGACACTAGCACCCAAATCTAATAAATCCATTTCAATGGTATGTTCCCCAATAATGCAAGGGATTGTGGGGATTCCAGGATCTTGAAGTTTAGGAGGTGTGGCAATAGACAACACCTGGTTAACTCTTTCCACAACAAAGACCTTCTTGGATAACTGTATCCTAGACTGTCTTTTGTGAATGCAAACATCTTTCAAAAATTTTGCATATGTTGGAATTTGTTTGATTGCCTCAAGCAAAAGTAGATTTATCTTGACTTGCTTGAAAGTCTCCATCATTTCATCTATTTTTGTGTTCCCTTTATAAAAAGGGGATACAGATTTCATTGCATGAGGAAATGGCAAATGAGGAACTAGTCCTTCATCTACAGCTTTAGAAGCATTATCAGAATCTTTTTGAATTTTTTGTTTTTCATTTGTTTGATTTTTCTGAGGTACATCAGCACCCCCACTGCTATCATTATGCTGCTCTTACTGCATATCTTTATTATTTTCCTCATTTTTTTCTTCTTCAGTACCCACTTTGTTATTTATAATTCTTCCACTTCTCAAAGTTGTGACAGTTTTTACTTCTTCATGTGAAATAGAAGCTTCTCCAACCATGAACTGTCCTTTGGGATTGTTCAAAGGTTGGCTGGGTAACTTTCCTTCCTCTCTTTTGGCCAAAGTATTTGAAAGCTGTCCCAATGTTTCTTCAATCTTCTTTATACTCTGGCTGTGAAAGTTCACAGTCTGAGTTAAAGATCCTAAATTCTGGAGTGAATTTAGGACTTGATCTTCAAAAGAAGGGGACCTGAAAGGGATTTGAACTCTGGCAGATTGCTGCACGGGTTGTTTTGGAATGGGCTGCTGAAAAATTAGCTTGGCATAAAAATTCTGCTGATAAGGCTATGCAGTTTTGAAAGGCGCATTTGGTTCTTTGGTTGCTGCTGCTGTTGTGATTGATAATTCCCTTGGCTCCACCTCAAATTGGGGTGCCCTCTCCATGGATATTCATTTGACTGCATCTGTCTAAATGATTGGGCAACATGAGCTTGTTCCACCACTAAATCTAGGAACTGTGGTGCAACAGGACATTGGTCAATTGAATGAGTAGGGGACTGGCATATCAGACATGCCTCCTCTACTCTTGCAACCATTGGATTTTTAAGTGAGTCCATCAATCTATCTAACTTTGTGGTTAAATTGTTCATCTTTCTTTCCAACTCATTCACCTCATAAATCTTTCCTTTGGTGGTTTGCTGATTGTTCAACCTAGCAGGATTTTCAATATCTCTTGACAGAGATTCCTGTTGAGTTGAGTTTTCACCAATTACTTCAAATAAGTCCCAAACCTCCTCAACTGTTTTTTGCAAGTAAGTGCCTCCACAGGAGGCATCCACCATATTTTTGCCTTTTTGATCAATTCCTTGATAGAAGCTTTGAACCAGCTGCCATCTGGGAATTTGATGATGAGGACATTGCCTTAAAAGTTCCTTAAATCTTTCCCATGCTTCATGGAAAGTTTCAGTTGAGTTTTGTGAGAAGGAAATGATACTTTGTCTCAATTGGCTTGTTTTAGACATTGGGAAGTATTTGGCTAAAAATTGACACTGCAAATCATTCCAAGAAGTGATACTATTTGGTGCTAACATAGACTACCATGCTCTAGCTTTGTCCTTTAATGAAAAAGGAAAGAGCCTAAGCTTGGTTGCCTCTTGACCAAGTCCAGCTATGTTGAATGTGGTGCAAAGAGCCAAGAATTCATCCACATGTTTGTATGGATCTTCCTTACTCAACCCATGGAAGGAAGGAAGCATTTGGATGGTCGATGATTTGATCTCATAATTTCCTTCAACAGTAGGAAATTGAATGCAAAAGGGAGAATTATAAGCACCAGGTGCAAAGTAATCCCTCAAAAGTCGAGGTTCTTCACCCATTGTAGCAGAATTATGTGTTGTTTGTTTGGTTCGTAATAGCCTTTCAATTTCTAAATTCAGTGGGACAATCTCAGGGCTGAGAGTCCTCCTACCAAACATACAACTCAGAACAAAAAATCAGATTATTCACAGCAAACCTTCATAATTCCTTTTTAAGTAGTTTCCCTCCTTCAAAAAGTGGATATGAATACTGCACAGGTATAAACAATAGAATAGTTTAGTACTGATATAAAAATAAAAATGAAAACTTAGGTCTACCTATTTTAGAACAAATTCCCCGACAGCGGCGCCAAAAACTTGTTGTTGAATTCTAAGTGTGCATGATTTATTTGTGTTTTGAAAACAGATTTGCAACTGCTAAGTTATAATGAATCTAGAACATTAAAAAGAGTAAAGAAATATCAGCACAGAGAGAAGTGAATCAGCCTGCAAAATCAGGGCCAATTGTAGCAAGTTTTAAATATAAGTGAGTAAAAGATCGTCCACAGAGAATTTGTTTAAAATGCAAGATAAACCTCCAGATCTGAGCTACCAGATCTAGCCTCTTATCCTATCTAGAAAGCACATAAGATGGGAGGTTGAATTTGTCACATTAACTAAATGATAAAAGTAAAAGTTAACTAAATGATCCAGATCTGAGTTGGGGGAATTTTGATGTAAACTTATAAAAATGGAGAAATAATATCTAACTTTGATTTGGTCCTTGAAATATAATGAGAATGACTGCAGATCAACTGAGAGATGATCCAATCTTCATCTGGCTACAAGCACAGATGTAAGAGAAATAAATCTAACTCAAGGATTTGATTTAGGCTTATGGCTATGGTCTGTCCACTTTAATGGCCACAGACCATCCAATAGTCTTTAATCTAAATCCTTAATTTAGAACAAGAAACATCACTACAAATGCCGTGAGAGATTAGGTTACAAACACTAATTCTCACAGGATTAATGAATCAAGGGAAATTGCATGAAAAACAGTAAATCTAAAGGAGTCTAATGCAACAAGGATATCAAAGGGAACCCTTACCATGAGTCCAATTGAGAATGTACGGTTTACAACAACCTTTTCAAATTCACCATTACAATTATAGAGCACAGCTTAAACAGCTCTCAGATTTGTAGTCTTGAATACAACTCCCTTTTGAATTACAGAGGTATCTCACAGCTCTCAATTGCAAGTAAAAGTGAGGCTATTACATGGATTTCAGACAAACTATCTGGTTTGGAAATGGGGGAATAGGAATGAAACATAAAATTGTGGATGCCCAAATTGGGCAAATGGTTCGTCTATTTATAGTTTTCCCTAAGTCCAGCTCAGATGTGTATCAACCAATCAGAAGTGCTCAGATCTGTATCAGCCAATGGTAGTCGAGCACAAGGATCCAAATCTGTTCTGGCCAATCAGAATTGCTCGATCTGGTTCAGCCAATCAGGCGACATAAGCATCAATTCTGTTATGCATTTTGAAAGTCTGTTAGAGTTTCTAGAAGTTCCCGCCAAGTTATTTCATCTCTGGGTGCTCACATGGGGTGGAATATGCCTTCGCTTCATGCTTAGAATCTTCTGGAATGTCCCTAAGTTTTTAAATGCATTGGGACGCGTGAAAAAGATTACTGAATTACCCTTGCAAAAGCTAGGAATCTCCAGAATACCATTTCGCATAGTTTAGGGGACTTTTCGCAGGTCAGAACTCCCAAGCTCTTTTCGCGTTAGTTCGAAAGGAGTTCTCTTCTTTTCGAAAAGGTCAATCATCTCTTCGAAGAGTTCAGGTTCTCTTCGAAAACTAAGGCTGGAGTTTTTAGTTCTTTTCGCAGAGTTCAGGTTCTTTTCGAACAGTTCAGGTTCTTTTCGAAAAGCACTCTGTAGTGCATTTTTCTGTTCGAATTGCTCCACACTTCTTTTCTGGGTTGAGTCCAGGTCTTTGCCTCTTCAGTTCAGACCTTTTAATAGCTAGTGAGGTTGTCCCTTCTCTTTCTTCCTTTGGATCGACATGGATTATCATCTTTTTGGCACTTTTAAGCTGCTTTCATGGTTAAGCCTGTCTTTATTGTTAACTGAAACACAAGCACTTAGAACACTTATTTAGTTCTCTCAAAGGTCTATCAAGACTCAAGTTGAGGGGTGAAAAATGGTATTTTCCAGTTCTCAACACACCTCAGATTTCGGTGGTCTCTCCATTGGTAACCAGTATTTTGGTGTTGGTATCCAAATGGTTGTCTGTTGTAGCCACCAGATTATTACTGGCCAAAAGATTGCGCAGCAACAGCATGTTCCAATACCAATTTCGGATATTGCCCTTTCCGGATATTGCCCTATAGATGGACACTCTTCAACTATGTGCTATGGGGACTGACATATCAGACATGCCTCCACCACTTGAGCAACCCTTCTGGGTTGCATCATAGTCAGTTATTTATCAAACTTCTCTTAGAGGTTTGCCATATGCAGCTACAGGTCATTGTTCCCAGACACCTCATAAACTTTTCCTCTTGATAATGCAGCAGGCCCCACTTTTGACACAGACTCCTGACTAGTTCTTGCCTGGGATAGCTTTTGAAAAGCATTTTCACTGATTACTTCAAACAATTCCCATGCCTCATCAGCAGTCTTGTGCATGTAGGTTCCAGCACACGAGGCATCAACCATATCTCTATTTTTCTCATCAATCCCATTGTAGAAGCTTTGTACAAGCTGCCAATATGGGATCTTGTGGTGGGGGCATTGTTTGAGCATTTCCTTAAACCTATCCCAGGCTTGGTTAAAATCCTTAGTTGGGGCTTGGGCAAAAGTAAGAGTTTCCTTCCTCAACTGGCTAGTTTTGGTCTCAGGGATGAACTTTGTCAGGAACTTGGTCTGTAGGTCTTTCCAAGAAGAGATGCCATTGTTGGGAAGAGTGGTCAGTCAGGTACTAGCCCTATCCTTCAGAGAGAAGGGAAAGAGCCTGAGCCTAGTAGCCTCAAGTCCCAAACCAGCGATATTGAATGTGGTGCACAAGGCCAAAAATTGGTCAATATGCTTGTAAGGGTCCTCCTTGCTAAGGCCATTGAAAGAGGGCAGCATCTGGATGATAGAAGTTTTAATTTCATAATTCCCTTGAACATCAGGGAATTGAATGCTAAATGGAGAGTTATAGTCATCCGGAGCATTAAACTCCTTGAGAGTTCTGGGTTGTTCTTCACCCATGACTATTGTCTCAGATTCAATTGAGGGTTCTATTGTGGTGTGCCTGTTCCTTCTAAGTCTTCTACCCCTTTCTAGCTCAGGGTTGAAAGGCTCTAAAGTAGGACTAAGAGATCTCCTACCTAGCATACAAACACACCACCAGCAGGGACAACTCCTTGCAGGCACATTGCACTTGACTCAAAGAATTTATCTAACAAATTTACAGCTATTTAAGAAAACATAAATTTACAGCTATCCTAAATAACTGCTATGGAATTTTCAAAGAAACTAGACTGAGTTTTAAAGGTTAGAGAATTGCAAACAGAGGTAGCTAATCTCCGAATGCAGTCCACTGTCCTTCTCTGCTACTGTCTAGATCTGTAAGAAAGATTCAAAATTACATCAATAGTATCAATTATTCACAGCTACAAAGAATACTAAAAATACAAAAGCTAAGGGTCTACTAATAGATCACTTTCCCCGACAGCGGCACCAAAAACTTGTTGCGACCTCAGTGTGCTTACTTACTTTATTTGTTGGTGGTAAAAGCAATTTAAAATCAAAGTAAAACAGGGGATGGAATTAGCACAACTGAGAAATCCTAGACCTACAAGATACAGGGTCCATTGTAGCAAGTTTTGATAAGTAAGAGTTTGTCCCACAGGAAAAATGTGATCTACAGCTACAAGGGAGCCATCTCTAGTAGTCCCTCCAAATCTGACTACAGATCTGACAGTCCTAAAAGGAAGGGAGTTTAGGGTCACTTATTCTAAATATCCTAAGGTAGCCTAATGAATTAACTACAGAAAGGGTTGACAAGATGGATGGAGTGTGGGAAAATAAATATCAAAGGGTGAGAAGTATGCTATTGGGTTCAGATCTGCTAGAATTTATGACTCAGATCCAGGTCTGCTATTATAGAAATCCTGTCCAATGGCTACATTATCACCAAAGAGGAGAAAGAATCCAACTCATCCCTATGCCATGATCCAATCCCTTAAGGTTATAACCTGTCCACTTAAATGGTCACAGACTATCCCATAGGGGAACCACAATCCAAAGATGGGTCAAAACAAGTTAATCATTGTAGGCACTACTTCATCCAGGCTACAAGCTCAGGAATCCATAGGGAACCTCAACCTCTAAAGCTCTATGTGTGGGGCTAAGGCTATATAGGACCATGATAGCCCAGACACATAGAACCAGTAAGGGATTGAATACAACCTTAGATCTAGCTATCCATTGGTTGAGTGGGACTACAATGGTCCAGTCACAAGCCTACAATCTCCATAACCAGATCAGATCTAACATCAGATGGCGGGTCTATACAAATATAGGGGAGTCTGCCTCTGTACAATCTCCCACAAGGCTACAAGCACATGTGCAGAGAAGAAGAATCCATCTTGGATCCTACGGATTGACTTCACCCTAAGGCTATAGCCTGTCCACTTGAATGGTCACAGACTATCCCAGAGGCTATCCTCCTCATAGAGTCCAAAACAGAATAGTAATATTACTGCCACCACCATGGTCACAAGGCTACCAGCTCAGGCTTCCATGGGGATTTCAGATCTAGTGGATCCTGTGGTGGGGCTAAGGCTGTATCGGACCATGATAGCCCAGACACACAGGTCACTTGGATCTGAATGGATCCTTAGAATCAGTCCTCCATTGCTTTGAATCACAGTCAAAGCAATGGCGGATCACAAGGCAGCAGCCTTGCACAGAGCAACTCACAAACACACTAATCCTATAAAAGTACAACACCCAATCACAAACTCCATTAATCTAATCTCAATAAACATACATAGGCAAGCCCAGCAAGTGCTGGGCCATGGAGAGAAGAAAAAGAAAAATGAAAACTACTTACAACTATAGAAGAACAGAAAAGAAAATGATCTCAGATCTCTTATCAGTGATAAGGTCTCAGCTCTCAAGTCTGTCTAAAAAAATTCCCCCTAAACCAAAACCAGGCTTAGGTTTATATAGCAGTGGGTGTGGCGGCACATTAGGGTTAGGAAACCCTAATTTTAGCGATGCCATGTGGCCTATTAATGATCCTTGAATGCATCGAGGCACGTGCATGAAGATTCAAGCATGGGAGTGCGTGCCCTAATCCTTGGAAATTCCCAGAAAGTCCTCTGCTGAAGCGATGGAAGGTGGAGTTTAGAGGTTCGCCAGGTTGTAGTTGATTCTCAGACTTGTCGCATGGTAGCACTGACTTCGCGAGGATGAATTAGCATTAAAACTTCAGACGTCACGGAGTTACAGCTTCTTGATGCTTTGAGCAGTCGCGAGAAAGATAGTTAAGCTCTCGCTGGATTGGGCTTCGCGCAGTTGGATTGCTACTTGTGAATAGCGCGAGAACTGTGCGAGCATTCCATTTCATAATAGATCTTCGCGAGGTTAACTCTAGCTTCGCGAGGCTGCTTTCTTCCTGAACAGCGTGAGAACTGTGCGAGAAGTTCACTTCTTAATGAAACTTCACGAGGATCCTCGCGAGGCTTTGATAGTTTCTGGACTATGCGAGAGGTTCTCTTGACATTTGCATCCTGTGGCTACTGCGTGATAGCTGCGCGAGGCAGGATTCTGAAGATAGTCTGCCACTCAACTGTGCGAGAAGTTGTTGTGAAGTCTTGGGAATTCACGAGGACTGCGCGAAGCATATTTTTCTGAATCCTCTGAAGCTTTGGGAAGCTACGCGAGGCTCTTCTCAGGTCTGGATTCAGTTCTCATTCTTCTAAGGGACTTCTGGGGTCAAAATAGGCTCCTTAGCAGGATTTATGGCCTTATTGCACTGCTGTTTATTACCTACAAAAATAGCGTAACAAACATTTATTAAAGGGCTAAGGGTCTAATCAAAGGCTAAGTTAAGGGGTAAAAAGTGGTACTTTTCAGGTCTTAACAGAGTGTTTTGGGGTGTCACAACTAAAACTAAACTAAGAAATGAAACACTGTCCTATACTACAGAAAGGGTTTTAAAGGAGGTATTGATGGTGTGGTAAAATAAAGGTAAAATGATGAGAAGTATGCAGCTAAGATTAAATCAGTTATGTAACTCAGATCTAGAGCTGATTCTGAAGTATTCCTTCAGATGGCTACAAGCTCACCTACAAGGTAGAGGGATCCAGATCAACCCCTATGAATTAACTACTCTCTTAAGACTATAATCTATCCACTTAAATGGTCACAGACTATCCTAGAGAGATGATCAATTCACATGGGTTAAACTCATAAAACTAACCTAATCGAAGGGAATGGATTAATCCTAAGGCTATAATTTGTCCACTTAAATGGTCACAAACTATCCTAGAGATTTTTTCCAACCAATGAATTAAATTAGAACATGAATACCATTATAGACACAATGTTTGCAAGGCTACAAGCTCAAGCATTCATAGGAGCAAACAACCCTTAAAAGTCTAGTGGAAACCACAGATAATCAGAGGTTTTATGGGGACTTAGACTCAGCTGGTCATTACTACAAAAGGCTTGCAATGACCAAGCTCACAAGTCTGCAATTTCTATAAAATATCAGATATACAATCTGATAATGGCATTGCAACACAAAGGGGAGTTTGGATCTGCACTATCTCTCACTTGGCAACAAGCTCAAGTGCAGAGAGGAAGAATCTATCCCAGATCTATGATTTAGACCAGCCGTAGGGCTATAGTCTATCAACTTGAATGGTCACAGGCTATCACAGAGGTTATCTTCCTCACAGATGACTGAGATGAACAAAATAATTACAGTTACCACCATGGTTGCAGGGCTACAAGCTCGAGCAACCATGAGTGTATCAAATCCATAGATATCCATACACAAAATATAAAATAAATACATATTCAAATAATCTAGAAAAATGGCATTGCATTGATCGCAATGAAACTTACAATGTATGCCCCCATGGCAACAGCCAGTACAAAAATCCCAAATCAGCCCCCAATGCTCACACAACACCCATTACATACTGAAATAAAGCTAACTACTTACACAACATCTTGGCCAACAAATGCTGAGCCAAGGAAGAAGAAAAGATAAAGGGATGATCTAACCCTAACCCTATTGACCTAGGCACTCTCGAGCTCAGCCAATTTAGGTTAGAAGATGAGATGATTTCTGCCAAGACATTACAGCTTAAATACTAAGTCTCTCATTGCCTTGGCCAATAGGAATACAAAAGAGAAAACCCTAATTTCTACTTGAAGATGTGGCTCCATGGTGACCCTTCTATGCCTCGGGATGTGCAAAATCGATGAAAACCTTGAGATGTGTGCCTTAGAAGTTGGGATATCCCTAAAGTGTCCCTGTGTATGGACTGAGAAGTGGGGATCCCAAGCTTCATGTGGATGAGTGCTTTAATTTGGCCTCTCATGAAGCTATCATGTGGTTGATATTGCAGTTGAATGAGCTTCACGAGGTCCTTTTACATTGAGTAGCAAAGCTCGCACAGATGATTCTCCAGATGGCTCAAGTTGCGAGGCTCTCACTAGGCTACATTACATCTTGCCAGGCTGTCGCGAGGATGAACTTTGAGCTGCACAGATTTGATCTCCAGGATGGGCTGCACATCTCGCGTGGCTGGCTCTATCTTGGAAGAGTACAAGGTCATCACGAGATCTTCACGAGAAATTCTTCTGGGCATCTCTCTCCTCTTGAGCTGCGCGAGTTGTATGCAAGCTCTAAGTGCACTGCACGAGTTCTTTAACTGCTGCGCGATTGAGCTATGTGAGAGCTACGTGAGGTGGTTGTTTAGGCCGGTTTGGACTACACGAGGACTGCACAAGTTTGATTTCAGCCACGCAAGAGTTCCTCCATGCATAGTTGCTGCGGTGCAGAAACTGCTGCAACAGTCTCCTCTGCATGGGTCCACTCTTCTTTAATCTACTTGACTTCTAGTGCACACTTGGGCTACCAAAATGATCACCAAGGTATATACCACCATTGTGTATCCTCTGTTGTTGCATCTGCTTCAAGGCTTGACTTAAAAAACTCTCTTCTTTGGCCTCTAAATGAGTGGATTGTTGTACTAAGCTGTAAAGTCATTCCTAACAATAAACACAGTCAAAAGAGGTTTATTAGATGACTCCAAGGTGTAGTAAAGGCTATATTAAGAGGTGAAAAATGATATTTTTTAGTGATTAACACAACCTATGAGGAACAGTGTCCTCACTGTTTCAAAGAGTAAGCCCACAGGGTCAACAGGGTATAATCATAAAACAACACACACAAAATAGCAAAATAACATGCAGAAAAGAAAACAAGTAAAAGTACAACAAAGAAAAGGAGACAAAAGAGAAATTTTCATTAATAAAAATAGTATAGAAGACAATACAAATTAAATTTATGCATGCGTAAAAATAGAAACTAAAACCTAAGTACAACTGACACACTAAAACCTAATCTGAATCTGAGCTTGATAGAGTAACTGGTTCTCATCCATATTGTTATGCTATGTTTTAATACTTCTCTTTAAAAGTTTCCTTCTTCACATTCTTAGTTTTTACAGCACCAGCCTTTGTCCTCTTGGCAGCTGGCTTTTGTGGCTTAGTGTGGTAGGTTCATTGATAGACACCCCAGCTGATGAGGTTGGGTGCACTACTGAGAAAGATTTTTGGAGTGTCTCTACCAGTCTTCCCAACATTTTGGATTTCTTTATCTGCTCTTCATATAGTTGGAGGGTTTGCAGTAACAATTGTTCCCAATTTCTCTTCTCCACTCTGTGATCCAGCTGCAACTATGTAATATGAGCTAGGAATGGCTGCTTGATTGTAGTATTGATCTCAGCCATTCCACTGATCACATCCCTCCTTATATAGGGGTTGTCTTTCATGGCTCTTCTGAGGGTGGAAAATGGGGGCATGGTATTTGAAGAAGCCAGGATAATGGATGATGGTGATGGGACAGATGATGGATGTGGAAGAGTGGGTGCCAGCTCCTCCTCACTGGTCTCAGTCTGGGTGTGGGTAGAGGTGAAGATGGGTGGGGTGTGAACAATCTCCTCAAGCTCAAGTTCTATTTGGGTAAAGGTAGGGACAAGGAGGGTAGGTCCACTACTTCAGAATCGGTTTGTGTGGAAGTAGAGGCCAGGGAGGGTTGGGTAAGGAATAGCCCCACAAGGTCAATGTCAGTCTGAGTGGCAGCAGCTGCTGTCATCACAGAAGATAGTGGCTAAGGTGAGCTAGGGACTATGGTCAGGTCCTAAATACGAGGATCTATTTGGGTGGCAGCTATGATTGTAGGTGCTGGAAATGAAGGCTGGGGTGAAGAAGGGGGAAGGTACAGGTTTGGGTGACGATAAAGATGGCTGGTTTGAAGGGGTAAAAGATTGTAGGGTCGAATGGATGGATTGTAGGCTAGTTTGGAGGGTGGACAGGTTTTGGGTATTGGCAAGAAGTTGGGTGTGCACTGAGGTAAGGAGGGAGAGTATCTGGGATAGTGGATTTGGAATGGTTGGGATTGTGGGTGGAGTGGTTAGGATAGGCAGGAAAGGGGAGGTGGGGGCATGGTGGAATTTAGTTGGTGGTGGGGAAGGTGGGTCAGGGGTTAAATGGGTAGGCTGTGGGGAGTCAGGGAGAGGTGTGAACTCATACCTAATGTCTCCAATGACGGAGTCCATCATAGCTGAGTATCCCTCAGTGGTGTATGGGTCTAGGTCATGAGAAGGGAAAAAGTGAATGGACTGGTCAAAGGTGTCTAAGGTGTCAGGTTCAATGGGTGTAGAGGTAATGGGTTGGTCAATGTCAATGGGTTCAAAGGTTGGTATAGGTTGGGTTAATGGAATGGGCTCTGGGCTTGGAGTTGGTTGTGGTATGAGGTATGGTGGGTAATAGATTGGAGAGGTTCAGTGGTTGTTGTGGGTTGTGTAGAGGATTTCTTCTTGGTGTATTTCCTGGTAATGGGTGGAGTGGGTAAAGTGAAAGGGAATGTGGGCTGAGTAATGGGTGGCACAGGGATAGGGGTGAGTAATGTGGTAAGGATGGAGGTAGAAATGATGGGGTTGGGGATGGGGATTGTAGTAAATGTGGGGGATGGTATGGTGGGTTGAGTGGTTAGGGTGGTGGTGATAATGAGTCAAGAGGAGGGCATCACAGGGAAGACAATAGAGCAGTGTAAGTGATGGAGCGAACAGCAGTAGTAGCTGCAACTTCTTGAATGGTGGGGGCTACCTCTTTCTCCTTCTCTTTCCTCTTCTTCACCATTGTAAGACTAATCCCCCACAGCTTATTCCTAAACTGAATGGGTGACAGTGTTTCTGTCTCCTCCCCCATCTTCCACTGGTAGCCCCCATTTTAAGCAGTGATGTGATGAGCCTACTGTATGGCAGTGCATGAGGCTTCTATTTCTTCTTCACCTTCTCATGAATATCTTACATTCCCTTAAATATTAGTTGGGCTGCATTAATGTAATGCCCCAGGGAGAAGGAATAAAGGGCATCAGCTATGGCCACCCTTCTCTCCTGCTGGTGCCCAAAGCAGAAAATAGTTTTTCTCAAAACTTCATCCATGAACAGCAAGCTGGGCTCTAAGTCTCTTCTCCTGAGGGAGTCTCCTGAGGCCTTCTTCCCTTATGTTATCCTCTTAGTAATTTCAGTGATTAAGGCAATCAAGGGAGCACCCAAAGTACACTAAGGGTTGTAGGCAGCTGGTATCCCTAGGACTTAGGTTATCACAAATGGATCCACCAACATCTCAATGTCATCAATCAGGAATAAAAATAGTCGGTGTCTATGCTCATCCTCTTTCACCCTTATGTTCTGATACCAAAGTTGGACTAACCTAGGAAAGGCTAACGCCAATGGGGGCCTGAGCAAAGGTAACAAGGAGGCCTTGGTCAGAAATTCTATTATTGGAGCAGTCAAGGGCTCCTTCTCAAAAAATGCCTTATTAAAGGTAGTCTCAGGCTCGAATTTAATGGCAGTCATGAAATCAGTAGGGGTTGTCAGGGGGTTCACTTTAGGGATAACCTCCTTGCCCTTCTTCTGCTTCTTAGCCTTCCGAGGCTTATCAGTAACAGCCCTAGCCCTCTTTTTGGGTGCATTTTTCTTTTTAGGATTCTTAGCTTGGGGGACAGGGGCATCAGTGCCCTCCATAGTGGATGCCTCAGCAATCCTCACTAATTTTCTTATTGTTGTGGGGATTGCTATAGGTGGGGGGTTCAATAGGTCCTCAAGGTCCTCCACAAAAGGGGTTTGTCAGCCATTTCACAAATTATCAAGTTCTAAGTCTGGGAATACAAACCCTAGGTCCTACAACTCCACTGAGGTGTCTCCTCACAAATTCCTCCCCTAAAATCACACAACAAACCGAAGGAAATACCAATTATAAATAACAACTGAGGAAATAGAACACCTTCCCTCTCAAAGCTAGGGTTTCAGTTTGAAAGCTGCACAGTGAACCAATCTGCTCTTTGTCAGGTGAAAAATGCTCGAGAGCTGACATGGAGCAAAGTGACAGAAGTAGGGTGTAAGGGCAGAGGCAAAATGGGTAGTGAAGGTGAAAGAATGGAAGTGACAGGTTTGTGGTTTATGCTGGAAGCTAGGGCAGAGAGATGAAATGAAGAAGAAGCACCTCACGAGGTTTAAATCAATGAAACCCATGCTTTGCAAGGCTCTCGCAAAGATGTCACAAAAAGTGACAGAAGTAGGGTGTAAGAGCAAGGGCAAAATGGGCAGTGAAGGTGAAAGAATGGAAGTGATAGGTTTGTGGTTTACGCTGGAAGATAGGGCAGAGAGATGAAATGAAGGAGAAGCACCTCATGGGGTTTAAATCAATGAAACCCATGCTTCATAAAGATGTCATGAGGATGAGATTGAAGGAATTAAGCCTCGCGAGCAGAAATAACTCAGGAAAGCACTTGTCATGCAGTTAAAAATGATCTTCATGAGAGGCATATTCGATGAGAACAAGGGGCCTCGCAAGGCTCATTACTGTTCATCCTTTAGGCAATATGCTCGCAAGGCTCTCGCGAAGATAAAATTTGCACATCAGATCCTCACGAGCACCTCAATTCTGCCTAAACTGTAGCTCACAAAACTCAATTAGTCACGCGAGAAGGCCAAATTTGCCTTGATAACTGCTCACGAGGTGCCTTGATAACTGCTCGCGGAGCTCAATTAGTCACGCGAGAAGGCCAAATTTACCTTGATAACTGCTCGCGAGGATGCTTCGCGACAAGGTTAAATTGACTGCTTCATAGTGCCAGCCCACTGGCATGTGCATTTAAACTGCCATGCACACTGCCATGGCGTACCAGCACCATATTTCTTTCATATTTCAACCATTTCACATCTGTGAGACTTTTGCCCATTACCTAATTCATGCACACACATGTTCACAATATAGATCATAGGAGTCAATCAATTTAAACTTTACATTGCACAATTCACCTTATAATCAAATCACACATGCAGATTGCTCAATCCCTAGGTGAAAACTCAACCTAGATTCAAATTTTCTAGACACTTACACAATCACTCAAACTAGTACATCAAAAACAAACCAAAAACAACAAATAACATAATTTTAAAGACACACAAAACAAAACAACTATGGTACACAAGTTATAAGGCTGTGGAACACTTATCAGTGGGAGGTTCTTGAAGGTATATGGTCTCAACTGGCTCCACAGATTTTTCTATACACAATTTAAGCCTCTGACCATTTACTTTCATGATCTTCCCAGAAGTGGGTCCATGATCTCCACAGCCCCAGATGGGGATGCATGAGTTACAATAAAAGGGCCATCCCATCTGGATCTTAACTTAACTGGGAAGAATTTCAGTTTAGAGTTGAATAGCCCTACCTTCCCACCAATTTCAAAGTCCTTTCTCAGCAGGCTTTTGTCAAAGAATGCTTTGGCTTTCTCCTAACAAATTCTTGGATTTGCATAGGCTTCCAGTCTCAACTCCTCTAGTTCAACTAGCTGAAATTTCCTATGTGAACTAGCAACAGTTAGATCAAAATTCAAAGTTTTGATAGCTCAGTAGGCTCTATGTTCTAACTCCACTGGTAGATGACAAGCCTTGTCATAGACCAGTCTAAAAGGGGACATTCCAATAGGGGTCTTATAGATAGTCTTATAAGCCTACAGGGCATCCTACAGCTTCAAGGACTAGTCCCTCCTATCAGTCCTCATAGTTTTCTCTAAAATGTGCTTGATTTCTCTGTTAGAGATCTCCACTTGCCCACTGGTCTGTGGGTGGAATGGAGTAGCCACTCTATGTATAACAGAGTACTTCTTAAGCAGTCTCTCAAAGTACTTGTTATAGAAATGACTCCCCCCATCACTAATGATGGCTCTGGGGGTGCTAAATCTCGATAAGATATTGTCCTTTAAAAATCTAAGGACAATTGTGTGATCATTGGTTCTTGTGGCAATGACTTCTACCCATTTGGACACATAGTCCACAGCCACAAGAATGAAATTAAACCCATATGAAGAAGGAAATGAACCCATGAAGTCTATTCCCCATACATCAAGCAATTCTACCACAAGGATGGGGTGTAATGGCATTGAATCTCTTTTTTATATGCCCCCCATCTGTTGACATCTTTAACAGGCCTTGCAGTGCTCCATTACATCCTTAAACAAGGATAGCCAATATAATCTACTTTGGAGCACCTTGGTAGCAGTATTTCTTCCCCTAAAATGACTACCATAGGCCTGCTCATGGAACATTAAAAGAATGTTGAAGAACATTTTCAGGATCACACCTCCTCACAATTTGGTCTACACAACACTTGTAAAGGTAAGGTCCTCCCACAGAAAATATTTGACCTGAGAGAAAAATAGGTCTTTGTCCATCTTAGACCAATGTGGGGGGATTCTTCTTGCAGTAAGATAGTTCATAATATTTGCAAACCAGGGAACACTCACATTATGGCAAAAAGTTTCTCATCCGGGAAAGAATCATTCACAGGTGTGTTTGCACAGTCAGCAATTAAACTTATAGACAAGTGGTCTGCCATCATATTTTTCACACCCTTTTTTATCCTTGATCTCTAGATCAAACTCTTGTAATAGGAGGATGCATCTGATCAACCTCTAGGCCTGGCTTCCTTTTTAGACAACAAGTATTTCAGGGCAAAGTGATCAGTGAACACAATGATTTTAGACCCCAAGACATAAGGCCTAAATTTCTCCAAAGCAAAGACAATAGCTAACAATTCTTTCTCAGTTGTGGTATAGTTCAACTAAGCATCAATCAATGCCTTTCTGACATAATAAATTACACTGGGTAATTATCTTTTGTCTGCCACAAAACTGCACCAATGGCAAAATCTAAAGCATCACACATAAGCTCAAAGGGAAGGGAGAAATCTGGGGCCTGGATGATAGGGGCAGAAGTCAAGTAATTTTTCAGCACCTCAAAGGCAGTCATGCACTCAATAGTGAATACAAAAAGCACATCCTGACACAGCAGGTGGCACAGAGGTTTAGAAATTTTTAAAAATTCCTTGATGAACCTTCTATAGAAACCAGCATGCCCAAGTAAAGATCTCACTTGTTTAACAGTTTTTGGAAGAGGCAAAAGTGAGATCAGGTCAATTTTTTCCATATCTACCTCAATTCCCTTGTTAGAAACCACATGACCAAGAACAATTCCATGGGTAACCATGAAATTGCTCTTTCCCTGCTCAACACTAGGTTGGTTTCCTCACATCTTTGAAGCACAAGAGATAGATGATGCAAACACGGATCAAAATCATCACCATACATAGAAAAGTCATCCATAAAGATCTCTAAACACTTCTCTAATATGTCAGAAAAAATTACAAACATGCACCTCTGGAAAGTAGCAAGAGCATTAGACAGTCTAAAAGGCATCCTTCGGTAAGTAAAAGTGCCAAAGGGATAAGTGAAAGTTGTTTTCTCCTGGTCTTATGGATACATAGGGATCTGGTTGTAACCAGAGCATCCATCAAGAAAGCAATAGTAAGCTTTTCCTGCTAACCTATCCAAAATCTGGTCAATGAAGGCCAGTGAAAAATGGTCCTTCCTAGTCTTGGAGTTCAATTTTCTGTAGTCAATACAGACCCTCCAACCAGTGGTCTCCCTGATTGGCATTAATATTCTAGACTCATTAGGCACTACAGTGATGCCAAACTTCTTGGGCACCGCCTGTGTAGGTGACACCCATTCAGAGTTAGAAATTGGGTATATTACTCCAGCATCAAGTAGTTTTATCACTTCCTTCATTAGCACCTACTGCATATGAGGATTTAACTTCCTCTGCATCTCCCTAGAGGATTTGGAACCCTCTTCTAGATAAATTTTGTGTAAAAACAGCTGGGTTAATTCTCCCCAGATCAACTATAGTCCATCCAATATCCTTTCTATGCATCTTGGGCACACCAATCAGTTTCTCTTCCTGCTCCTCCATAAGGGAAGAAGAAATAATCACAGGAAATTTTTTATCTTACCCCAAAAATGCATATTTGAGAGTGTTGGGGAACTATTTTAGCTCCAAATATGAGGGACTGACATGAGATGGCAGCAGAGGTAACTTTGATGGCTGAGGCAGGAGCAACAGTTTTGATCTACATGTGGAATGCAGCACTAGGTCCTCCTGAAGACTTTGATGTCTTGATGTCTTCAACCAGGTAAATTGGGGGCTCCTCCTCATGAGCCTTAGTCCAAATATGTTCAAACTCCCAACCAATTATATCCCAATCTAGCAGATTGGATGCATTTTCGTCCACAGGTCATCTAGTACATCTATTGTAAAGTAGACCTCATTGTCCAGTTGAGGTTACTTGGCAGCATTGTACACATTTAAATTGACTTTCATGTTCTCAAAGGTCACCTCCATTATCCCTGATCTATACTATATACAGGCATTGGCGCCAAAAACGGCCTCCCTAAAATGAAAGGAATGGAGGTGCCACTTTTCGAAGGTTCCATATCCAAAACAAGAAAATCAATAGGATAAAAGAATTTATCCACTCCAACCAGCACATCTTCTACCATACCCATAGGCCTTCTCTCAGACCTATCAGCCAATTGAAGCACGGCAGATATTGGTTTCAGTTCCCCCAAACCTAGTTGCTCATACACATAGTATGGCAGCAGGTTGGCACTAGCTCCCAAGTCAAGGAGGGCTTTGCCTATGGTATGTTCCCCATTGATGAAAGGGATAGTAGGTACCCCTGGATCCTACAATTTTGTTGGTGTGGAGATAGATAACACAGACTGGGCATTCTCAACTGTAAAAACCTTTTTAGATAACTGAACCCTAGACTTCCCGTGTTGGGTACAAAGGTCTTTGAAAAACTTTGCATAGGCTGGGACCTGGTTGATGGCATCAAGCAGAGGTAAATTAATCTTAACTTGCTTGAAGGTCTCCATCAGTTCCTCCATTTTAGCTTCCCCTTATCAAAAGGGAAAGGGCCTTTTATTGCATGAGAAAATGATATTGGTGATACTATTGGTACCTCAGCTGCATGCCTAGCTATATCATGATCAATTTTTTTTTTTTTCTTTTTTCTTCATTTATTTCTTCTAGTTGGGGCTCAACAATAGTGCCATTATTTTCCACTTGCTACTCAGCAGCAGGAGATGAATTCTTCTCCTCTTCTACACTCACATTCCTTTCTTTATCAGTCTCATTTTTCTCCTTTGCCTCCCTGCCAACCTGATTGTCAACCACCCTACTATTCCTTAGGGTAGTGACTACCTTAGCCTCCCCATGAGTTGAGGAGCCCTCACCAATCATAAATTTCCCTTTAGGGTTGGCTAGGGGTTGACTAGGTAGCCTACCCTCCTCTCTTCTAGCCAATGCATTTGAAATTTGGCCTAGCTGGTCCTCTATCTTTTTTATGCTTTGACTGTGAGAGTTCACAGTCTGTGATAAAGTTTTGCAGTGATGACAAAACTTGTTCTTCAAAGGAGGGGGTTCTAGGCTGATGTGGTGGCAGTGTCATTTGGTTAAGCTGTGGGGCTGATTGTTGAAAGGCCAATCTTGGTGCATGGCCCTACTGAAACTGTGGTTGCGGTCTATAAGGTAATGCCAACTGCTACTACTGAGGTTGCTGATATGTGTCTTGTATCCACCTCAAATTGGGGTGGTTTCTCTATTAATATCCAGCAAGTTGTTACCCATATGACTGGGCAGCATTGGCATGTTCCAAGACCAATTCAGGATATTAGCTCACTTATGGACATCCCTCAAGTGAATTTGTGGGAGACTGGCATATCAGACATGCCTCTTCCACATGTGCAGCCAGTCTAGGCTGCAATCCACTCATCAATTTATCAAATTTGAGACTTAGGTTGTCCACCTTCTTCTCCAAATCACTGGGCACACTTACTTCATACATCCTTCTTTTAGAGCTGACCTCTTTCCCCACTTTAGCAGGAATCTCAATGTCATTTCGGAACAGAGACTCTTGCTGTATGGAATTTTCACTTATAACATCAAACCGCTCTCATGCCTCATCAGCAGGCTTGTGGAGGTAAGTACCCCCACATGAGGCATCCATCATATCCCTGCTCTTGGGATCAATTTACTGGTAGAAGCTCTGGACAAGATGCCACTCAAGAATTTGGTGGTGGGGACATTGTTTCAAAAGTTCCTTAAACCTTTCCCAAGCTTGATGAAAGTTCTCAGTTGGGAATTGAGCAAAGAAAATTATGCACTTTCTTAGCTGGCTTATTTTTTATATTAGAAAATTTTAGCTAAAAGTTAGCTTTGGAGGTCATTCCATGATTGTATGGTATATGCTGGGAGCATGAAAAGCCAAGTTCTGACTTTGTCCTTTAATGAAAAAGGAAAGAGCCTCAGTTTGGTGGCTTCCTCACCCAAGCCAACAATGTTGAATGTAGTGCACAAAGCCAAAAACTCATCAATGTGCTTATATGGGTCTTCTTTACTCAGCCCATGAAATAATGGTAGCATTTGAATGATGGATGATTTAATCTCATAGTTTCCTTGAACAATAGGGAAAGCAATGCAGAAAGGGGAGTTATATACCCCTGGTGCATTGAATTCCCTCAATGTTCTTTGTTGCTCACCCATCTCTACTACTGGCTCAGTATCCACAGTAAGGACTTGTGTGGTGTTCCTAGGTCTATGGGCCCTTTCTATATCAAGATTTGGAGGTTCTAAGTCAGGGTGAAGGGACCTCCTACCCAGCAAGCACACACACAGCAGCAAGTAAAGAAAAACACAGACAACACACTTAAAGAATTTATAAACAAAAATAACTACTAACTAGCACTACTGAGCTACTGAAAATCAATACAATAAAAATAGAACTAAGATCAAAGGGGAAAGAAATGCAAACTAAAGGTAGTTAAGCTCCAGCTGTAGTGCAAGCTTTTCCCTTCTTCTGCTGTCTAGTTCTACAAAAGCCAATACAGAAATCAGTAGTACTTTTTATTCAAAATAGGTACTGCTACAAAGGAATATAGTACACTAAAAAAGTACACTCAGGTCTACTAATTAGATCAAGATTCCCCGACAGTGGTGCCAAAAAGTTGTTGGTTTATTTTCAGGTGTTATTTATTTTATTAGAATGAGATGGTAAAAATCAGAATAAAAAGGTGGAATGAAAGAAATGAAAATAGCACTCTAAAAATACCATAGTCCTGCAAAATCCAGGGCCTGTTGTAGAAAGTTTTAAAAGTAAGTAAGAGTTTGTCCCATAGAGAAACTTGATCTAGAACCCATAAGGGTTATTTAGTAGGCCTCCAGATCTGGCTACAGATTTGGCAATCCTAAATAAAGGGAGTGTTTTGGGGTGCCACAACTAAAACTAAACTAAGAAATGAAATGCAGTCCTATACTACAGAAAGGGTTTTAAAGGAGGTATTAATGGTGGTAAAATAAAGGTAAAATGATGAGAAGTATGTAGCTAAGATTAAATCAATTATGTAACTCAGATCTAGAGCTGATTCTACAGTATTCCTTCAAATGGCTACAAGCTCATCTGCAAGGTAGAGGAATCCAAATCAACCACTGTGAATTAACTACTCTCTTAAGGCTATAATCTGTCCACTTAAATGGTCACAGACTATCCTAGGGAGATGATCAATTCACATGGGTTAAACTCAGAAAACTAACCTAATCCACGGGAATGGATTGCTCCTAAGGCTATAATCTATCCACTTAAATGGTCATAGACTATCCTGAAGATTTTCTCCATCCAGTGAATCAAATCAGAACATGAATACCATTCCAGACGCTATGTTTGCAAGGCTACAAGCTCAAGCATTCATAGGAGTAAACAACCCTTAAAAGTCTAGTGGAAACCACAGACAATCAGAGGTTGAATGGAGAATTAGACTCAACTGGTCATTACTACAAAAGGCCTACAATGACCAAGCGTACAAGTCTGCAATCTCTACAAAATATTAGATCTACAATCTGATAATGGCATTGCAGCACAAAGGGGGGTTTGGATCTGCACTATCTCTCCCTTGGCTACAAGCTCAAGTGTAGAGACAAAGAATCTATCTCAGATCTATGATTTAGACCAGCCTTAGGGATATAGTCTGTCCACTTGAATGATCACAGGCTATCATAGAGTTTATCTTCCTCATAGATGATTGACATAGAACAAAATAATAGTAGTTACCACCATGGTTGCAGGGCTACAAGCTCGAGCAACCGTGGGTGTATCAAATCCATAGATATCCATGCACAAAACATAAAATAAATACATATTCAAATAAGCTAAAAAATTGACATTGCATTGATCAAAATGAAACTTACAATGTATGTCCCCACGGCAACAGCCAGTGCAGAAATTCCAAATCAGGCCCCAATGCTCACACAACACCCATTACAAACTGAAATAAAGCTAACTACTTACACAAGATCTTGGCCAGCAAATGCTAAGCCAAGGAAGAAGAAAAGAAAAAGGGATGATCTAACCTTAACCCTAATGTCCTACGCACTCTCGAGCTCACTGCCAATTTAGGTTAGAAGATGAGATGATTTTCTACTAAAACATTACAGCTTAAATACTAAGTCTCTCATTGCCTTGGCCAATAGGAACACAAAAGAGAAAACCCTAATTTCTGCTTGAAGACATGGCTCCATGGTGACCCATAGATTCTCCGAGATGTGTGAAATCGATGAGAACCTCAGGATGTGTGCCCTAGAAGTTGAGAAATCCCCAAAGTGTCCCTGTGTATGGACTGAGAAGTGGGGATCCCGAGCTTCGTGAGGATGAGTGCTATAATTTGGCCTCACGTAAAGCTATCGCGTGGTTGATATCATAGTTGAATGAGCTTCGTGATGTCCCTTTTACATTGAGTAGTAGAGCTTGCATAGATAGTTCTCCAGATTGCTTAAGTCACGAGGCTCTCGTTGGGCTACATTATGTCTCGCCAGGCTATCGTGAGGATGAACTTTGAGTTGCGTGGAGTTGATCGCCAGGATGGGCTGTGCATCTCGCGTGGCTGGCTCTATCTTGGTGGCACGTGAGGTCTTCACGAGAAAGCCTCCTAGGCATCTCTCTCCTCTTGAGCTGCGTGAGTTGTATGCAAGCTCTAAGTGCACTGTGCTTGTTCTTTAACTGCTGCGTGATTGAGCTATGCGAGAGCTGCGCTAGGGGGCTATTCAGGTCTGTCTGGACTGTGTGAGGACTGTGCGAGTTTGATTTCAGCCGCACGAGAGTTCCTCCATGCATAGCTGCTGCTGTACACAGACTGCTGCAACAGTCTCCTCTGCATGGGTCCACTCTTCTTTCATCTGCTTGACTTCTAGTGCACACTCGGGCTACCAAAATGATCATCAAGGTATATACCACTATGGTGTATCCTCTGTTCTTGCATCTACTTCAAGGCTTGGCTTAAACAACTCTCTTCTTTGGCCTCAGAATGAGTGGACCATTGTACTAAGCTGCAAAGTCATTCCTAACTACACACTCAAAAGTGATTTATTAGATGGCTCCAAGGTGTAGTAAAGGCTAGGTTAAGAGGTGAAAAATAGTATTTTTCAGTGATTAACACTGACCTGAGTCCTATATAAGCTAAAAAGTCCTCATTTTTCTCTACGGTTTCTAGTTTTTTCTCGATTCTCTGCTTCCCTGCTTCCTAGTGCCTTAATTCTCATGCTTCTGTGATATTTTGCAATCCATCCGTCCATTTCTAGTGCAGTTTCTTCCATTCTTCTTAATTTTTTAAGCTTTTCACTCTGAGATGGAGTCCGAGGGTAGTGATCAACTTACACGACTGCTTCTGAGATGGAGCGAATGATGGCGAGGGAGGTCGGTGAGACTTCTAAGGTTTGCCCCGGTGGTGATGCCGTGGCAGAGGGTGATGCTGAGGTGGTGGTCCGAGAGGATGCACCCGAGGGTGATGAGGACGAGGATGATAATGATGATGCTGCTCCGCATCAGGGTACGGATGTGATACGCATCCCATTGGAGGAGTTCTTTGTGCGAGATGAGGTATGTACTCATGAGCAAGAGTCATCCTTTATTACTTAGGCATTTAGATCATGACGTAGATTCCTTAGGCTCTAGAAACCCTTTTAATGTATGTCGAACCCGCATCTAGTGTAGTGTGCATGCACATTCATGCATCATATTTGTATCTAGCTTTAGGACATGTTATTTTTATTATTGTCTTAATTTTATCATGTTTTGCGTGCTTCTCGTAGATTATAATTTTATGATCATATATTTTATTAGGTTTTCTTGTTGTTTGCAGTTTTTTATTAGCTTTAGCATAGTTATAGGTGCTAGTCTTATTTTGTTTCCTTCTTATTTTCTTATTTTTTGTTAGGAGTCCCCGGTGCTAGCCATTAGCACCGCATGGTTAGAGTCTCATGCCTGGTACTGTGCCCTACCTGAGTTCCAGTGGGAACGGTTGGTGTCTTTTGGCTTTAGGCCGATTCTATAGTTGGAGCCCTTCCAGGTCAACCGAGGTTTGATCAAGGCAATCTGAGAGAGGTGGATGGAGGAGCAGCAGGCACTGCTCTTCCCAGTTGGGATGTTGTTACCGACCCTAGCGGACTGGGTGTGCATTATCAGACTTAGATTCGAGGGGGAATCGGTGGCCTGTTAGATGGAGGGGGACTATCTGGCGATATGCGAGGAGATTCTTGGAGTGGCATATTGGTTCAGTGGATTTGGATCAGGAGTGGTCTGTGTCACCTATTTCTTTGACATGTTTACTAGTGGATTCATCCCTTCGAGAGGTCACTCAGAGCCGAGAGTGTTATTCCAGGAATGTTGTGAGGCTATGGCATGCCGAGAGCCTATGGTGGAACCGGAAGTGGCGGTAGACCGAGTGCTCTGGGCATTCTTGATGCCCTTCCTTAGGGCAGTGTTCTTTTCTTCTTCTACCTGAGGGTGCATCACCGGGTTATTTTTTATGCTTCTTAGGGAACTTGAGAGAGTCCCCAACTATGCCTGGGGTGCAGCGACATTGGTGCACCTCTATGAGTAGTTGTACCATAGAGGGAGAGGTGTTGCCACCATCGGAGGTTTCCTCCCTTTCCTTCAGGTGAGTCTTGGTTAGTTGTTGGCGTCGACGTTGCCTTAATTATTTAGTCTTTCATCTTAATGATGGTTTTGATGTTTATGTGTTTAGGTTTGGGTGTACGATCACTTCACCTTCTTAAACCCGTGAGTCCCAACGTAGATCATCGTTATGTTCCCACGGATGCACATGTGGCAGAGGGCATTGGGGCGCCGTCGCCAGTTTTCAGATTTACAGACCACACAAGGTCTCTTTGAGGACATGGATGCAGGGTAGGTACGTGATATCTACGTTGTTAATTTCTTAGCTTCTCGGGTTTTGGATTTACTAATGATTGTTTATTTATTTCTGACTATAGGTGATTTGGAGGCCCTATGCAGTCGAGGCCGATCAGCCCGTGGTTCATTCGGGTCAACCCTTCTTCGACGTGGACATTTGGGTCCATTATTTTGAGAAGGTGGAGTGCATCCACCTTTCTCATGCAGTTCAGCAGTTGGGATTCCTCAGGGAGTCCCCTTAGAGATTCTCCACAGAGTGGCGAAGAGGATGACTAGTCCCCCTGGTCGAGACTTCGCGTCTAGGATGCGGGCCCAACTTGATGACTTTAGAGTCAGGGGACTAGGGTGATGACAGCACGCGATGAGGTAAATGCCCGAGAGTTCACGAGGTGGTTCCAGGAGCTTGGTGGTGGCCGGCTCTTCACACGTCCCTTTCACAGGAGTGGCTCTTTTGCGGTCGACGATCCTGAGTCAACCTTAGCATTAAGGGAGAGGTTGGCCGCATTAGAGCAAGGCCACCTCGGTGTAGGCATTTGCAAAGCGTTTAATACCCTCCATAGGGCGATGGAGCAGATGGGGTGTACTCCTCATCCCGATGAGGAGATGATGCGCTCCCTGACGACCTCGGTCTTCCAGGCCAGGATGGCAGAGGACGAGCTGAGGACCCAGCTGGCGGAGACTCAATGTTCCCTGGTGAGTTGGTTTATTCATTTTAGCATATATTCATTTGGTTTCTAGTTAGTTTAACATCATTGGTTTGTTTGGTTTCCCTTGTACTTGCCAGACTGAGATGGAGGGTGAGGTCGCCAGCCAAGCAGCGATGATCGTGCTGCTATGAGGTCAACAGTAGACTGGTCGGTTGGTGGAGGCCAGCCTACGTTTTGAAATCGACCGACTGGTAAGTGTTTATATTGACTTTGTTTTATTACTCGTTAGTATCATTTATTTTATTGTTTCTGGCACATTTGTCACGTGTCATGTTTGCAGAGGTTAGAGCTATCAGGTGCTGGGGTATCCTCTCTAGCATTTGATCCTTCTTCAGCAGCGTCATCCATTAGGGAGGATCCCGTAATAGCTCAGCTTTGGGCTGAGCTGGAGCACTAGGTGAGTTTCTTTTTTTTTTTGAGTTGTTGCTACATTCAATTCATCTAGCTATTCGCTAATATGTACTTGTATGTTTCCAGTGTCAGGTTGCTGAGGACCTTCAGACGCGGGAGGGGACAACTGCCTCTTTACACCCTGAGAGTCAGGTATAGTATATTAGTTTAGGTGCATATTTCATTTGTTTTTATTTCATATTATCTGACAAGTTATGTGTTTGCTTGTTCTTTTCTTGTGCAAGCAGTACTCGACTCTATTCCTGAGGCCCCTCCTTAGGAGTCTACTCACATTCCTACTCAGGTATGTTTAGTTGGTATAGTTGCATTTTTATTTTCAATTCTTTAGTCATAGTATCACCGGATGTGCTTGTTTATTTGTTTTGCAACCGTCTATGTCTGAGGATCCTCCTACACCAGCTACTAATCCGATGACTGTTACGACAGTCGAACGCCTTCTTTAGGAGCGTGCTAAGCTTGTATATCTTCGTTACTCTTGACTTCATCATATATGCACTTTTCCTTGTCTCAGCTTCTCACTTGTATGTAGGTGCGTTAGCTAGAGCGGTCATGTTTGGAGACACAGAGCACCCTGGCTCCCCAGGAGGTCCAGGAGATTCCATCTGACCTCACTGACTGTCATCTATAGAAGGTGACTGTGGACTTGCTGGTCGAGTGGCAGACTCAGACGACTGAGTTAGAGAGTGCTCGAGCCGTAGCTTCTACTGAGATGCAGGCGACGGTTGAGTTGCTGCATTATGAGTTGACGAGTGTTGGGGGAGAGTGCGAGGGATGATCGATCATCTCTCTTGGTCAGGATCGAGGGATACTGGCTCACTGGCTGAGATCCATCAGGGGACCCTTGAGCTTATGAGGGCCTATGCTCAGGCATACTTGATCCTTGGGCCTTTGTTTACCTCTGACCCTCTGCGCTCCTGGTCTCGGCGGGCTTCGAGCCAAGCGAGTGAGGGAGGTTCTGTTGCTAGACCTTCCTCCTCTAGGAGGCCTCCATCCATGCCCCAGGCTTCTGCTGAGGCCTCTGTGGACCAGGCTTTGGGTCCTCGGGCTGATGATGCTGGAGTGGGTGATGAGCGTCTCTCGCAGAGGCAGCGTAGGGAGTAGGGTTTGCTTTTTATTGCGTTTCTTTTCTTTTAGTCATTGTATATACAGGGGGTATGCCCCCTAGTGATAGATGTAAAGAAATTTTTTGATATATATAAAAATATTTTTTTTAGGTCACATGTACCTGACTCCACTCTTTGTTTTACCTTTCGTAGTTTAGTTGTCAGCTTTTGGTGCCATCAAATGTTACTGGGACTTGGATGGCCTAGTAATAGTCGAAGGTTACTTTGTACCTGCACATGAGGATAAAGTTATTAGTAATTTTATTTTTTCCCTTGTTGATTGTCAAGGGGGGAGGTGTCTCAAAAACTGAAGTCTAGTAATGAAAGATGGATCATTATATCATCATTTTTTTTTACAAGAAAAGGAAAATAATGCAATAGGGAAAGCAAATAATTGAAAGAGAAATTCTAAAACTAAAAAACAAAAATAAATAAAAAATTCCCCAATGTAAGAGCATGATGGAATAGGCAGTACAGTATCTTCAACAGTCTTCCTGAGGTGATGGCTTCATTATTCTGCACCTATCCGTGAATAAGCAGGGGTCCTAAGTTCACTCTTTTGCCAAAATAAAAATGCCCCAGTGTCGAGGTGTAATGGAGCCGCTCTAATTCTTGTGAGCACTTGGTCCTATGAGGAGCCTTACGTGTTTGGCAAGTTAGTATCAAGAAAATTCCTTAATATTGTTTCCTATACGGGGGAGATTGTTTAGCCATATCAGTCATATGTCGGGGTTCTACCTTCGACAGCAGTTATCCTATCCCATAGCCAGTATTGGGGGTGTGTGGTAGATAGTAAGTGGTTACATCAGTCGTCATTCATGAGTTTTTGATTTAATTTTTAGGGATATCTTAGGAGGGTCCTGACTCGCTGTCCGAAAATAGATATTAAGGGTGAAAAGGGGATAAGGCTCAATGATGTGAGGATTAATTTGTACTTGACAACTTCTGAAAGGGATAAGTAACAATCTTTTTCTCAGGTGGTGTGGGGAGCCATGATTGAGCTCTTTGACATGCTTCAACACCATGAAAATCTCACATTCTATGGTTAGCAGGAGTTTATCCTCCTCCCACCACCTTATGACGATATCTAGTAGTATCGGGACACCAGGGATGTCCTTTCGACTTGCTTATACTTTCCTAGTGAGGTTACCAGGAATGTCCTCACGATTAGCTTTTTCTTCCCTAGGCTCATTGACTTGTTCACCCGTCGTATTGCTCTCTTAGTTATGTATGTGTATATTTTTTTTTGAAAGCAACTTGTTGATGTAAGAATGGTGAGTTTTGATTGAGCCTAGCATCTTCATTTTTTGTGCTCTAACATCTCCTCCAATGGTAGGGGAAAAGGAGTGAGAATCGGGTGTTACTCATACTTTTGGAAAAGGCCAGGTATTCCACTAGTCCTTTTGATCAAATTGCCCGAATGAGAAGGTGGGCAGTGAATCGAAAGCCTTCAAGGATATCTTGGGAAATGAAGGCATACGACCAATGAATGAATCTCGATGACTACAGGGGTGGTAAATATATGTATCTGACTATTGGATACAATGATTATGATGTTGAGGGTAGTATTTCCTGAGGTACATAGTGTTTCAAGGGTTAGGGAGCTCTTCCCCATCCTGGTTCACCAGCTTGTATGCATTCCTTGGGTATGCGACTGCTATGACATACAGGCCCTCCCATTTTAGCTTCAACTTTCCCTTTAGATGGGCGTGTTTGGAAGGTGTGATTTTCTTCAAGACTAATTCTTCAATTTCGAAGGTTTGTTTGAGGACTTTCTTATCATAGGCTCTAGCCATCCTCCACTGGTATACTTGAGTGTGAGCGGCTGCCTTTAGACACGTCTCATCGAGTTGTTCTAGCGAAGCGAGCAGAGCAATCCTCCTTTATTCTAGAGATAGCTCACCATCAAATTGGATAAGTAGGGATGGTACTTGTATTTCGTATGGGAGAACTGCTTCTATCCCATACGTGAGGAGATAAGGAGTTTGCCCAGTGGTTGTGCGAATAGAAGTTCAATAGGCCCAAAGAGCTTCTAGTAGTCATTCAGGCCAGTCGGCTCCATTGCTCATCTCTACTGTTCATTTTTAAATTCAGATCAGAGTTTTATCCGTGGGCTCTACTTGTCCATTTCCCTGGTGGTAGAATGGCAACGAGTGATGTAGGTCGATGTTGAATCTTTTGCATAGTTTCTTCGTCTTCTCTACGATGAATTGCGGTCCATTGTCAGTGACAAACATCCTGGGTACTCCGAAGTGGGTGACGATGTTCCGAATGATAAACTTCATGATCGTAGAAGTAGTGATTCTGACATATGACTCAACTTTTACCTATTTGGTGTAGTATTCGGTCGTTGTGAGTGTGAACATGAATGCTTGCTTGTGAGTATTCCTGATCATGTCCGTGAAGAGTTCAATGATATCGAAGGTCCACATCGAGAATGGCCATGGTGAAGTTATGGGATTCAATGCAACTAATGATGCCTTGATGAGCGCGGTATGTTCTTGGCATTATTTGCAGTATTAGACGTAGAGGTGGCAATCTCTTGTCATCGTTTGCCAGTAGTAGCCTTGCCTTATAATCTGATCTACAAGTCTCTGTCTGCCTGTGTGGGCACTACAGGCATTAGCGCGTGCTTCTCAAATGATGTATTGGCCTTCAGTTGTCATCACACACTGCAGTAGTACCCCTATGGTGAAGGCTTCTTTGTATAACGTCTCACCCAGGATGCAGAACCTTGCGCATCAGTTCCTAATTGTCTTTCATTTAATCTTCATCGTGTAAGGAGGGATATGGCGATGCTTCAGGAAGTTTCATATATCAAAGTACCACAACTGTCTGTCGTCGGTCGGTGATTTATCAAATCTGAAGGTTTCTACATCGGCTTCTTTCTTCGTGGCGTTGCCCAAGGCAGGTTGCTCTTCATTCCTGATGGCTTCTGGCTCAATTGGTAGTTATGGTTTCATTTGCCAGACAACTTCGTGTGCTGGTGTTGTTAATCTCTTAATGAAGAAGGATTTGGTGTTCTGTCCAACTGGTATTTGAATGACTGAGGCTAGTGTAGCGAGGGAATCTGTGAGCTCGTTCTCCAGTCTAGGGATGTGGATGAAAGAGATTCTTTCAAACTTCTTTATCAGGAACTGAGCTGCTTTTAAATATGCCATCAGTCTTCTTTCTTTGGTCTTCCATTCCCCGATGACTTGTGATCACAAGCTTGGATTCATCGATTGTTTTCAACTACTTGATACCCAATTGTAGCGCTATTAGTAGTCCGGCGATGAAGGCTTCATATTCTGCAACAATATTGATGACTGGGAAGTCAAGTTGAAAGGATTTCAGTATGATGACTCCTTCTGGGCTCAGTAGGACTATCCCGATGCCTTTTCCTTTGTGATTGAGAGTGCCGCCGAAGTAGAGGATCCATGAAGTCTTGTCGGGTTCTTCATTATGGATCGAGAGGAGGTCTTCGTTGGGAAAGTCTTCGTGTACAAGCTCATTGCCTGGGAGTGGAAGGTTTGCGAGGTAGTCAGCAATGACCTATCCTTTGACGGACATTTATGTGACATAAGTGATATCTAACTCTTACAGGAGCATATGCCAGCGAGCGATCTTTTCGGATGTGACAGGCTTCTCGAAGATGTACTTTAGAGGGTTCATATGTACTAGGACTAGTATCTTGTGTGCTCTGAAGTAGTTTCGTAGTTTCATCGAGGCTCACACTAGTGTGAGGCATGTCTTCTCCATTGCGTGTATTTCCATTCGTACTCGACCAACGTTCCGCTGAGGAAGTAAATGGCATTCTCTCTCTTACCATCTTCTTCATATTGTTTGAAAATTACTCCCATAGCCTTGTCGTTTGCTGACACATAGAGGATCAGGGGTCTTTCGGGAGCTGGCAGTGATAGTATTGGCGAGTTGAGGAGGTACTTCTTAATATTGTCAAAGGCTTGCTGACACTGGTCATCCCATATGTACTCGACTCCTCCTTTAAGTAGTCTGTAAAAAGGATCGCATCTGTCTGAGTGCTTGGAGATGAATCTCCTAATGAATTGCAGTCTTCCTATTTGACCTGGTAGTTCCTTGATGTTGCTGGGAGGTGGCATCTCGAGAATGGCTCTGACCTTTACCGGATCGACCTCGATTCATCGCTTACTAACTATGAATCCTAGTAGTTTTTTCGAGGTCACTCTGAACACGCATTTCTTTGAATTCATTTTTAGCTAATACTTTTCTGATCTCTATAATATCAATCGTAATGCTTTAGCATGTCCTGCTCATGTTTGAGACTTCACTAATATGTCATCGATGTAGACTTCCATGCACTTGTGCATCATGTCATGAAAGATAGCCATCATGGCGCATTGATACGTGGCTCATGCATTCTTTAGCCTAAAAGGCATGATGACGTAACACTACATCTCCCATGGCATCATGAAGGAAGTCTTTTCTTGGTCAGATTTTGCTAGTTTACTCTTATTATATCCAGAGAAGCCATCTATAAAAGATAACATCTAATGTCCGACAGTATTGTCAACTAGAGTGTCGATGTGAGGGAGCGGGAAGTCATCTTTTGGGCATGCCTGGTTGAGGTTTCGAAAGTTGATACAGACCCTTACTCTGTCGTCTTTCTTGGAGACAGGAACTATATTTGCGACCCATTTGGGGTAGAGGATGACTCGTATGAACTTGGCCATATGTAGCTTGTTAACTTCCTCCTTAACTTGTAGCGCTGTCGGCAGGTATATTCTTCAGAGTTTTTACTTGACGGGCTTTGCATCAGGTTCTAGGACAAAACGGTGTTTAAATAAGCTCGGGTCCAAACCAAGTATATCCTCATAGGACCATGTAAAAGAGCTGAGGTGATCTTGGAGGACTTGGATGATCTGTTGTCGTTCCATGGGGTTGAGTGTCGCACTGATTAGCAGCTTCTTGGGCTTCTCCTCTATGCCAAAATTGATTTCTTTAGTAGGCTCTGCGATAGCTTGAGTTTGCTCGTTGAAGTGTTTGATGACTCGTTGGAAGTCCTATGTTTCCTCAATGGTCGGTGCTCCTTCTTCACCATTTGTGAGCTCAGACACTACAAAATGGCTACACTGGGGGTAATTTCACGAGAGGTAACCCTTCATCGGTGTAACTTATGACCACGACATCCTTAGTGAGGTGTAGGTCGAGGCTATTCATCCTTCTCCTGAAGTCGTGGAGTATCTTGTTAGGTATAATAACGAGCTTTTCACTTCGTTGGGATGCTCGGTGCCTTCATGAGGAAGAGGCGGTAGGGTCACTTTTAACCGAGTCGAGGTAGGGTTCTTCGATGTTAAGGGTAGGATGATGACCGTGTGTGATCACATCAGTTATTTCCTCCTTGACTCCCTTGGTGTGACCACTACTCATAGCCTTAGGAGGAAAGTCTCCTTGTTTGTCGCTAAATGGGTCTGGGATGAAGGCCTCCCTCCCATTTTTGTGGTCTTCTAAGTGTTTTGGATTTTCTATTTTAAAATTTTTAGGGGTTTTAAGGTTTTCTATTTTTTTATTTTTCATAAGAGATATGGTACAGGGTCGGTTGCCTGGAGAGGAACTGGTGGGATTGCTTCTTCTAGTTGAGGAAGCTGGACGGCTGCTGAAGCCGTTCGTGTGAGTCTTTGGATGATGTGGACTCGTTCAGAATTTGGCATTTTTTTTTTAGAGTCCTCGTTCGGGGTGATCCTCCTGATGAGTGAGGATGGCGATGGTTCAACCGATGTGCTTTCTTCTTCTTCTATCCTCGTTCCTTGAAAAGGGTGGGGATGCAGTAATCATCTAAACTCTCGTCTTTGAAATTGGATTGAAGGTATTCTTACTGCTGAGGTTGTTTAAGACATTCTTCTGGACTGGTATGTTCTCAACTTAGTACCTTGTAGTATGCTATGATGAGTATGCATGCCCGAAAGTGAGGCTGACATGGGTGAGAGATATAGGGATCTCCCCAAGGACACTCATATCCTTTGTTCTCAGGAACGAGGTTACCGTCATTGAATTCGAGGTCATCTTCTTCCTCTAACTGCCCCTGGAAACCTTAGGCTAACTATTCTGCTAATTAGAGGGCTAGAAGGTCTATCCAGTGGTCTTCATCATCACTTGGTGGCAGTTGTTATTTTTCTTCCAGTGAATTCCAGAATATCTGAAGTTGTGGAACATCTGAAGATTGAGGAGCATCGAGCTCCAGCTCTTCTTGGAATTCTATAAAGCTGATGTAAGACTCTTCTGCACTAAAGGTTTGCCAAATTTCATCCATGACAGCCTTTTGACATTACAGCATCCTTACGAGGCACCGGCCACAATAAGGTAGCTTCGGGTAAGGGCATTGACATGGGCACCACTTTTTTTCAATCACGTACTGATAATTGAAGTTGTCATTTCGAACCATTCTAGGCGATCAGCTCTTAGGAGGTCTTCAAGTTCTATTTCTATAAGATTATCCCAATAGTTTTCTTCTTCGCTTGACATTGAAAGCCAATCCTCCCCTTCCAATTTTTGAGGCTGGGATGATTCTGATTCTTCCTTGTTTCCCAAGGAGGTGATGTGGAAATCTTTCTTGTCAGTCGACTCCTAGTCTTCTATGTGCGGCTCAAACTCTGGTGATTCTCTTCTTTCAATAGTGTAGGGTTTCTCAGTCTTGAACAACGGTCCAACGCCCTCAATATGCTTATCGATATCGTCTTCATCTTGGTTTAAGCTTGTCAGGTTTGCAGAGGCTTTGGCGATCTGGTCAATTTTCGGTGCCTGTGGTTTGGTGAGGGATGTCTGCTTTCTTCTCAGCACGTCGGCCTTTTCGGTGGTTCCGTAGACAAAATGATAGTAGAGTGACCATTTAGGCGAGGTCGGCAGAAGGTCAGCTTGCTTGCCATCTAGCTGGTAACCCAATCCTGTGTGCTTGCGAACTTTCTTCGGAATGGCTGGCCTTATTCCCCCTTATCTATTCTTAACGAGTCTCGCATGTGGGATGTATCCGAGATGGTACATGAGGTCCCACCCCTTTGTCGCAGTAGGATTTATATCATATAACCGGGTGAGGTCAGGTCCTGCCGTTCTTTTTGTTAACCTTGACTGGTATGGGGGTGAGCTGGGATGAGTGACTTCTGCTCTTGTCATATCATCAAGCTTTTGTACCTTTCTGATGTGGCCAGTGAATAGGACAGAGTCATGAGCCATTGGAATACTTGTTGCATAATCAAAATTTGCTTCTTTGAGAGGTGCATCAGTGTATATCCTGACAATAGAATCTTTATACGGGAACTTGACGCATCGATGATATGTAGATGCGACAGCTTTCTTGGACTCCAGCCATTTCTTTCCCAGGATTAGATTGTAAGTACTGTACGAGTCGGAGACATGGAATGTGACATATTTTGTCACTAGCCCGAGGCGAACCTATAATTTAGTGGTTCCCTTGACAAAGCGGCGGGACCTATCATATGCGAGGGACAAAGACGACGACCATACGTCCTACTCGATATATTCGAGCATCTTGAGCGTTATGATGGGACAGATGTTGAGTCATGCCTTTGTGTCAACTAGCACATGAGGGATCGAGAATCCCCTGATTACGACCATTAGATATATAGCAGTTGAGCTTCCTCACAAAGATTCCTTCAGCATATCTGTGTTTGTAAAGGTGAGGGCTGGTGGTTGCACCAATACTGAGGTGATTTGATGTAGCTCATCCAAGGTGGTGTCTTCATCAATCTGCATCTCTTCCAGTGCTTTCATTAATAGCCGATGGTGGTCGGGCGACTTCATGATAAGCTCAAGTATTGATATCTACGTCGAGATCTTCTAAAGGTGTTGTAGGAGATCATATTCTTGGCCTGTCTCAAGTGCGGGCTCTTTTCCTGATTGGTGTGCCTTATTTGTGGTTGGATGAAGCAACTGAGGTGCCAGAATTGGTAGCGGAGGAATGATGTGAGGTGGGGGAGGCAAGTTAGTCTCCTTCTCTCTCGCTCTCCTTTCTAGTGGTTGTGTACCCGTAGGTTCCTTTTCACGAGGGAACGGTGGCGGTGGATAGTTGGTTCCGTATTTAAGGATCGGGTAGGTCGATTGTTGAATCTTCAACCACGTCGCGACTTTCGGTGATGAGCTTGCTAGAGCATTTGCCATGAACAGGGCAAAGCTTGAAGAAGGGACGCGTACTGGGGCTAGGCCACTCCATGGCGGGAGGTACTGTGTATAGTCCTTTTTTCAAGGAAAGTGGAAATTAGTGCTTCCCCCTTGACGGATTCTTCGCTCTGCTGACTCGTCTTGGCATCTAAGTGGCATTCCACCGTAGTTTCATGCCATTGACTCGAAGTATGTTGGGTGACATTTTCCACCCACGCTATAATTTATTCTACAGTTTGAAGGATATGGTCTTTGTATTCAGGTTCAGAGTCAGACGGTGATGGAGTCGGCTATGAGTTTGGAGGAGTGAGAGGTTCGGGCGGAGGTTGGTGGAGGTTCGGTCTCCATGCCGGATTTAGGGGTGTGACCCGAGTGATCGAGGTTAAAGGGGGTGATCTAACAGCTGGGGTCCTTGGAGGCTCTACTGGATTGACAAAGGCAGTAGGAGGGTGAAGGCAAGTGATTAAGTTGGAAGGACGGAAGGAGGGCCAACCGAGAAAGTCTACTGTGGTGATGTGGGACACCGGCCCTTGGTTGTGATTTGGCATGGGGTTGTTAACAATCCTTAGGTTTTGCGGTGGCTGGTTGTGATTGGAATTAGAATTTCTAAGAGACTCCCACTCAATCTGGTTTCTCACTCATATTATAAATCACATCCTAGAGAACCCAGTAGTCTTCTAGTTTGTGCCCCACATACCGATGGAATGCACAGAACTTACTATAGTCTAAATTTGCCGGCCAGGGTCGAGGTCATTTTGGTGGGAATCTAAGAAGGTTCTGGTTACTCAGGAGGCGAAAGATATTTGGAATGGTGTCGGGTAGTGGAGGGTAGTGCTCTCTTTTTAGCTGGTAGGGTCCCCTAGTTTGTTGATTGAAATTTTGCGACGGAGGCATGTTATTATAATTCTTGGCGTTGATTGGCCTGTTCTGTGTCATATTTTGATTCTGGTGCTGGTAGGCATTAGAGTATTGATTCCTATTTTAATACTGGCCATGGCTCTTATTTTGGTTCAGATATCTTTGCTTATTCTAACCTAATTTTGATTCAAGTATTGTTGTTGACCTTGGTTTTGCCCGAGATTCCTTGGCTGAAAGCTCCTGCTCTCGGAGTTCTGCCCATGGTTAGAGACGGTGTTGACCTGCTCTGAGCCGAAGGCTTTCTTATTGTTCTTCTGATTTCAATCACTGAAAGTAGCGACCTTTGACGTTACTATCGAAAAGGTCAGATCTCCTCCCTTTGTGTCACTAGATGCGGCTAGCGCGCAAGTGAAGAGTAGCGAAGTCTAGGTAATGGCTTATGACAAGGGCGCTTTGGAGAGGCTCTTTGACGTTGTTTATAATGATGTCGATCGCATCCTTTTCCTTCATCTGGCTTTCAATGCGGGCTGCCAACTTCCTCCAACATGCTACGAAATTCGTGAAGTCTTCCTCGGATTCTTACTTGATCGTCATCAGATCACTGAGACTAATTGTTTCTTGTATCAGATGCTTATACTGGTCTAGGAATTGACTGTCCAGTTCATCGAATGTGTTGATTTTGTGAAGTGGGTGTCTGGCAAACTAGTCGAGAGCTTCCCCTTCTAGCGATCTCTGGAAATAATGTGTTAGGAGCCCATGATTGTCGCAAGCGTCAAATAGTGGTTCAGGTTTCCCATAGTGTTGTATTTGTTAAACTTGGGCGATGTGAACCCTGCTAGTAAGGTGAACTCCAGGTCTTGACAAAACTTATCAAACCCAAATGAGAAACCAGAGCGCTCTCTCTTAGCCATTTACTCGTCGAGCATCTTGGGAAGATCCTCTACTCTTATGGTGGTGTCTTTCTGGGTAGTCCGGGGGTGAGTTCAATCCTTGCGATCATCGTTGAAAAGGGTGCGGGCGACTCGTCCCAATAGTGATACATGGGCTGAGATCATACTCGGCGTAGGCGATAACTTTTCTTGTCCTTATCGTTCTTAGTCCTCTCTATCTGCCGATCCTTGATGGTCTCGTATGCGGTTGCCAAGCCTCGAAGTAGCTCTTCAGCGTCATCGTCTCCCTTTTGTAACTTCTGGACACTGAGTTCCACAAGTTGTCGAGCGGTGAAATTCTACCTGATACTGGTGTCTTTTCCACCATGGTTATTGCTAGCGCCTGGAGGGGTGAAGGGGTTTTCCTGATCACCGGTAATGTTAATCTCAGGGTTGTGCTGAGTGGACTTGTCGGATAGATCCTCGCCGTATACAGGGTTTCCATGGTAGTTCCACAACGGAGGATCACCGCTGCTAGTGAGATTTATTCTTCGTATTCCCGCCATCTCGAACTTCTGATGGATGCTCATGCACTTTCGAAAAATCTGGTTCATAGAGTGGGTGCAAGAAAGAAATAGAGCGAAAAAGAAAACTATATCCGTATAATAAAAGAAATTTTAACTAAACGGAGGCGACTTTGGCGACAAGAAGTCCCTCACGATCTCCAGTCTATTGGTACGAACTATTTCTGGGTTCCTCTCGGTCCCCGAAAGAAGTGGTCCAATTCAGTCCAAGTGGACTCTGGAAAAGGCGATGAATGGTAACTTAAAAGATATTTAATTATAGAAATAAAAGGTAAATTCTAAGGGAAAAATACTTAGTTCATTGCGATCGCCAGCTGCAGATATTTATCAATGCTACAACACGTCACTGATCACGCCTTTCGGGGTGTGGGTTCGACTTATTTACTGAGTCGTCAGCCTGTCGACATCAGCAGCACTAGGTCACCTAGGAGTTTAGTTTATATAGCTTTCCTAATCCTACTCTATGTCTGATTGCTTTAGTTTTCTTAATCCTATCGGGAGTCCAATTAATCTAATTTTCTAACTATTATAGGAGTTTAATTAAACTAGTCTCACGATCCTAATAGGGGTTCCAATTGATCTAAGAGCGCTAATCTTACTAGGAGTCTAACTAACTTAAGAATCCTAATATTATTAGAAGTCTATTTGGTATTAGTCTACTAATTCTACTAGGAATCAAATTATCCTGAGTTTCCTACTTCCATCAAAAGTTCAATTAGTTCAAGTATCCTAATTCTGTTGAAACTTGTAGACACCCAAATTTGGCCCAAGGTCCGATCGAGACATACTTCGAGAAAGGCATACCTCCGAGCTTCCGATAGTATTATCTAAACCCTTAGGAATCACCCCAGATCCTTTAAATCCTCCTCAAACCTTTAGGTACCAATCCCAACCTTTAGAAACCCCTCCGAGCCCATAGTTAACCCTTCTGGGTAATGGCTATAGAGATATGAATTAGGGCTGGCAGGAACCTCTACTGAGATTAGACCATATACCATTGAAAAGTAGAGGTTTCCAGCTTTCCAACAAGCTATGAATCACCCTGATCCGAGTTACGCATCAAAAGTTACGGCGATCCAAAGCTTGGGCACAAAATGGGCAACATTTGAACCTCGCGAGGCCTGCCTTGAACCATGCGAGAACTTCACGAGAAAGTACTATGTACTTGGCACAAGTAGTACTTGCGCCAAGCCATTTCTCCCCAGAAATGGCCTGGTGTAACTAATAGTTCCGCCAAGCACAAGTGGGTCCCCCTACGGGCTTTGAACTTCTAGGGACTACATTTTTGCCTGGCGCATCTAATACATGCACCAGATTTAGCTACAGTAACTATGGATTTTTAGCTCAAATTTCACTTTGGGGGTTTGACTTGTTAACCATCTCAAAGTGAATGATGGGTTTCATTAGGACTGTTGTACCCATGCTTACCCTATTTGCAACCATTTAGTCATTTGAAATATCAACCAATCATCGACCATTGATGACCATTGCCACTTTTATAAACCTTTGAAACCCTAGGAAACCTTAGAGGCTAGGATTACCTAATTGCCAACCCTAATTAGCCTCGAAGCACCCCCTAACCCTCTCTTTTCCTATAAATAGAGCGGCACCCCTCCCTTTACAAAGGCTTGAAAAAATTCCTAAGAGAGAAAAGATTCAGAGAGAGAGCTTTCCCCCCATTTAGTGCGCCTTTTCTTCATACAAATTCTAGAATTCCAAAACTTCATTTGAGCCTTGCATTCCACCATAGGTCTCTTAGTTTAGGTGAGAGCTACCCCCTAGCCCTCCTCTCCTACCCCTTAGCTAGCAAGCTTTAGAGGTTAGAACTCCCCTACTCCATCATCCAAGCTATCGAAAGCTCACCAAGTGCACCTATGTGAAGGTCCACACGCGTGCTACAAGGGCCGGAGAGCTCTGACTCTCTCCTCTATTCCTCTACCTTCTTAGCTTTTGCTCTATCCTTGAATTTGTGTCATTATGCCACCGAAATCTCGGTAGGAACAGAGGGGCACAAATAGGATCATAGTGCCTTCGGGCAAGAGGAAGTGCTCTTTTTATTTCCATTTTTATTTTATCTTTGGCCATAAGTAGAAACCGCTTTAGAGCGGATTGATTGGGTGCCTAACACCTACCCAAAAGCCTTTGGTGTAGATCGGTGAATCAGAGTCACATTTGTAGTACTTCAGTCTTATAAAATTGATTTAGGTTTCCCGAGACACCAAAATCTCTGGGTGGGGACTCTATATCTTTTAGAGAGTGTGCATCGTCGAGACGGGATCGTCAAAAAATCCTATGGTTGCACAGATGGCGACTCCGCTGGGGAGTAGCTAGAGAGCTTCCCCTTGAAACATGGCCTTGTTTTTTATTTTTACTAACGTTTAACTATTTATTTTGTCATTTCACTCACCCCTATGATTCTGTCAATTTTCTCACCCCTACTTTTCCGTCATTTACATGTCTTAGCCGATTGACGAGCCTATTTGCACATTGTCTTTACATTTCACTTACTTTTTTGTCATTTACATGTCTTAGCCGATTGGCGGGCTTACTTGCAATTTTACACGCCTTAGCCATTTGGCGGGCTTACGTGAGCTTTTATATTTTCGCAAACATATCTCATCAATGGACGCCGACCCGTAGAGGCGGCACGGGACCATCACCACCCATTTTTGGACTTAAAAGAAAATTCCTCTAAAAATCTGAAATTAAAATTGAACAAAGAGGGGACTTTAATTGAATTTTTACGGGGGTAGATTTTCAAGGGTTGGGAATTTTTAGGCAAAGATACAAATACCCGATTCTTAGTACGGTGGCAACCCCTAGCGGTGATGATCCTGAAAAGTATCACCCCACCTAGTATCTGAGAAGGCGCTTGCACTGGAGGTATATCGGGTGGGGAACCTATCCTATTACAAAGCTTAAACCACCCTTGGGGAGAGCGTTAGTAGTCCTGAATTGGCCTTATATCCCTTAAGTTCGGTGAGGAGAGACCCGTTACAACTAAATTTGTCCCCGGAAGCCTCACTTCCAGAAAAACCAAAAAAAAGAACTAATCTCAGGCTGTTGTTCTGCTGTCCAGATAGCTGCCCCCACTATTTATACCTGGTGCATCTAATACATGCGCAAAGCATAAATTGGGCCAAATTTGACCTGCCGTAAGTAATACATGCGCCAAGTGAAATCTTTCCCCACTAAGCAGTGCAGCCCGAGTCTGAGGCCCTTTTTTACATCCCCGAACTCCCCGCTTAGTGGTTTAGCACATCTGATTATGTCCCGCATTATCCAACACCCAATATGCCTCCGCCGATCAAAAGAGGGTAACCTCTTATTGACTCGCTCCGAGGGATCGAATTGTTTGCGTTGATTCTCGTGCCTTCAATAGATCAAAGGGTTCCCATTTGATTTTTCTAAAGCACATCGAATCTCGCCACGGGATTTACTTAGGGTACAAGCGCCACCCGAAACGGGAATTCAAAGGCCCCGGAATCCTTCATCATTAAAATCCATTCACAAAAACAAAAAAGAGGAGGAGATTCGTGGTGCCGGCACAATGACATTGCCTTACCCGTCATCCCATAGGGGATGAAGGAGGAAACTTTACGGGCCCCATCCAAGGTACCCGTACCCCACCCACAATCAAGCCATGTCATGGGCAGTGGATCTGACATGCGTCGATCCTGATTCATCCCCATCGCATTCCCCAACTCATTCCCATTCGAAAGAGATCTTCACATCCATCCCCCTCACCCAATCACCATTTACAGTCACCTGGCCACTCGGTGCACCCGTCTTTCCATCCACCATTGATCAAAACACCCAAGATCCAACCCCTTATCCCCCCTCATTTTCTCAAAACATGCCCATCCCCCCTTCCATGGCCATGCCAAACCCATCCCATCTGCCATCTTCATCCGTCCAGAATCCAAGCTGATTCCCTACCTTTACCACCATGCCCTATTTTTCATCCTCCCAACATACACCCAATCCACCCGCATTTACCCATGCCACACCCAGTATCCCCCCATTTACCCAGGTCATGCCCAATTTTACTAGGGCCATGCCCAATTTTTCCCACACATCTACATCATCCACGCCCCAAATAGCCTCAAATGAAACACTTCCATTCGAACCCTCTCCAATGGCCATGATGGATGAAATGGTCCGGGCTTACACTAGTTGGAAAGCCTCCCAAAAAATCTCCCCTCATTCTCACCACACATCTTCCAACCCATCATCCACAGTCCCAAGCCTCCATGCTTCATTACCTCAAACCCACCAAGGCCCAGTGGCCTAAACCCCCATCATCCACACCCACCAAGGCCCAATGGCCCAAACCCCCATCACCTAGACCAATCAAGGCCCCATGGGCTAGACCCATCAAGGCTGAATGGGCCAGACTTACCAAGGCCCAATAGCCCAAAACCAACAAAGCCCAATGGACCAAATCTCCGAAGGCCTTATGGCCCAAACTCCTCCAAATCCCTCATCCAATACCCAAGCCCAACAAAGCCCAAACCTTGGATCCACATACCCATACCCTCCACAATTCCCTCAAAACCTCCATCACACAAAAGCCTCACACCCACCCCAAGGCGGAAGCCTAGCACCTATCCTCCATCAACCCCAATTCACCCATGACCCAGCATCCCAAAGCCATCTCCAAGCTTTTCCACAAACCCAGTGGCCCCATCAGGGCTTCACCCAAAATCCAAATCCCACCCATCCTATCACTCCATAAAATTTCCCCCTCCAATGCTCCCACCTGGCACCTATCCAGCCCAAGCAGCACCAACAAGAAAATCTCACCCTCACTGCACCATATATAGACCCACAATATGAGGAAGATGAGATCAGGAAGAGAGGGGCTTATGCTGGGGCATTCGCCAGCATCAATCACCCACCCATAATCACCAACCCTCCAGTAGCACAAAGTGAATCAAGGCCGACCAGTGAAAAAATAGCCCCCACTGTCTAATGAGTCTGAGTAGTTGAAAGAACAATTGGACAAAATATAGAAATAGCTGTTGAAGATGGGTGAGGTCGAAATCCACGCCACGAACTTTTTAGAATTGTGTTTATTTGTAAAAGTCCCCTTGCCCCCAAAATTTAAGATGCCGGTCTTTGACAAATATAATGGCACTGGCAACTCCACCGCACACCTCAAGTCCTACTGTGGGGACATGCGCTAAGATGGGGGAGACGAGTGCCTACTTATAAAGGTCTTCCAGAAAAGCCTGACGGGCCCGACCTTGAGGTGGTTCACATCCCTAGAGTAATCCATGATAAAGACATGGAAGGATCTGATTCATCTATTTTTGGAACAATATGTCTACAACATAGACATCGAACCTCGCAAGTCAGATCTGGCCCGTTTAAAGCATAACTCTAACAAAACCTTCAACGATTACCTTGGGCGTTGGAGAACACTGGCAGCTCAGGTGAGAAATAGAATACCTGACGATGAGTAGATTGAGATGATCTCGAAAAATACCTTGTCAGTCATCTCTGACTTCCTTGTTTACCAACAATAGTCCAGCTTTGCTAATTTGGTGAAGAACACTAATCGTTGCGAGGATGCTATCAAGGAAGGGTGACTGAGCAAGAAAGTATCTAGTGGGGCTGGCGGGGTTAGGAGATTCTCAGAGCAAAGGAATGATAGAAGAGCTAGGGCAGAGGTGTAGAATGTCACGCATACTAGACCTAACACCAGTATAGTCCCATTTCAATTTAAAGCCGCACAATAAGCTCTAATCAGAAGCGAGCCGATACAGAGAATCGGGAATGAGCAAGGGGCACAGATGACCCCGAAACAGAGAAGGCCTGCTTTGATCGAGTTTTCACAGCATTGGGACAATCGTTGAGTGTTTTGTTACCCTTATTAATAGAAAATGGGTTGGTCACTGTACTCCAACCAGGACCTCCACTGAATCCCATCCCAAGGAACTACGACCCCAACACCCATTGTAACTTTCACCAAGGGCTGGGTCACCCTACTGACCGCTGCTTCCCACTGACGTAAGCAATACAGGATTTGATAGAGGCCAAAAAAATTATCCCTCTAGCACTCCCCCAAGCCACCCAGCATTCCAACATACACCAGGTATCGCTACCCCCACACCCTCCCAAAGGGGCAGGTCCAAGACCCATTATCGGTATGATAGAAGAGGATGATGAAGAGTTAGAGTTTGACCCGATGGATTACATCTGTGATGGGAAGAATTTTATGGCACCATTGTAGAGAGACTGGGAAGATAGGAATATGGGGGTGATTGAACCTCTGAATCTGGCAGATTACTTCCCTAACCCCGCATACAAATAGAACCCTTAGATCTTAGGGCATATTTCTCAACACTAGCTCCCATTAACTATGTCCAAATTAACTCCTACGAACCATACGCGACATCCTCCACCACTTATCCCATGGCTGATTATTCCCCCCATCCACCTCGACCCCCATCAGTTATCAATGGCCCACCCCCGTCACATCACCCCTAATTCAGTCATCAATGATCCTCGCCAACCCCATTTGGCCCACCTTCTCCACCCTTCCAGAAGTTAATCACGTGATACCCACCCATTCCAATCCCTTAGCACCAATGTCCCCAGTACTCACCTCTTCCCCGTTCTAGATCTCGGGATCGACTTATAATCCTCATCAGGTCCCGCTCAACTATGAACAGACAGACATCAATGCCAGCAACAGCAGGGAAGGGGCAGTTAAATTTATCACCAAATCTAGGAAGATATCCAAACAGCTAGACGCATCGGCACCAGTGTCAGAGGGGAAGAAAGATACTGCAGTTAACCCTTTTGAAAAAATGAGTCAAGAACATATACTGGAAACCCAATTGAAAAGGATGTCGGCCCACATCACGGTCTGGGACCTATTGATGACGTCCCCACTTCATTTTCAAGCACTAAAGGGGGCGTTAAAGAATGTGCATGTGTCTCTTCAAGTGAGCGCAAACGAAGTCGGGCAAATAATTGGACAAGTGATGGCTCCCAATGCCATCTCCTTTTCGGATGCGGATTTACCAGAGGAAGGAAATAGTCATTCCAAATCCCTCAACATCACTATGGAATCTTGAAACATGATAATCCCCTTGGTATTAATTGATAATGGGTATGCTCTGAATGTATGCCCTTTGGGAACCAATCGCTACCAAAATAGGGGTAGATCCATGCATGTTGACGCTAACAAGAACCAGCGCCAGAGGCTTTGATAATATGAGAAAAGAAATAATGGGAGAAGTTGATCTTGAGCTAGTAATTGGGCCAAAGACCTTCTCCATACTATTTCAAGTAATGGATATCAAATCCTCCTTCAATTTGTTATTAGGGTGACCTTGGTTTCAAGAAAGTCGGGGCGATACCGTCGACGTTGCATCAGAAGCTCAAGTTTGCGTCCGGGCAGAAAATTATCACCATCATAGGTGAGGGACATGATGAGAAGGAAAAGACCACCCACAGTATTGAGAACCCAAAAGTGCTAGATGTCCCACACACACCTGAGGATACTGACCTCCACAGTTTTGAATATGAGGTATCAGCTGTAGTCCCAGATCCTCCGAAAAGCATCACTCCAAAAACCAGAGGCGGAATGATAGAGGCAGTGACCATGCTCCAAAAGTAGGGCTATCAGAAAGGAAGGGGATTGGCTACCTAGTTGCAAGGCAGGAGAGAGCCAGTTAAGGCAAAAGGTGGACAGCAAGTCCAATTTAGGTTAGGTTACAAGCCCAGAGAAGAAGAGGTCCGAGAGGCCAAAGAGAAAGCCCCAGCCACATAAGCTGCTAGAGCCCAGAGAATCAATTTAGAAGAGAAGCCCTGTCCCAGACCTCACATTCGGAACACCTTTATAAGTTTAGGGATCATAAAAATAAATCAGAATGGGGCCACATGGTTAACCCCGCACAAGCCAACCCCCTCGTCCACCTTACCAGCCCTCAGATCATACCTCCCAACCTTGAAATAGACCTGGCTGGTCTGTCCCTTTTTCAGGAAGAGTCTCTCATACCTACACAATCCCCCCTGTGGTAAATCACCATAGGACTCTGCTAATGTTTGAAGATAGAATCTCAGACGAATCCATGATCGGCATGATGGAGGCTGACTCCAAAGAATCCCATCAAGCAGACTCCTCTATCTAAAAAGGTAAAAGAGCAGCATCCCAGGTACATAATTGGGTGTATGTGCCCCAAGCTCTAGAAGCAGCAAGTGGCCTGAGATACGACACCCGTTTCTTAAAAAACATAATAACCTATAAAAAGTGAGACAAGCCCTTGGCAGGCAACACCTTGTATATATAAGGACTCACTTTACCAAGAGCTCATTTATGAAAAAAACAAAAATCCCAAAAACATTGAAAAAATATAAAATCCAAAAATATTATCTTTCAAATTTTTGAATAAAGTCAAAGAAAATGATGTCTTAATAGAAAAACCCGTCCCACATGAAATCGACCCCTTTCCTGTAGAAATATATGAAGAGGTAGGAGTCACGAGTCTTGACGAAGAAATCTTTGCTGAGGAACTCCCCAATGAACTCCTTGAGTGGTTTGCCGACTTTGAGCATGGCCCTACCCCCATTGTTGAAGAAACAGAGGATGTTAACCTAGGGACTGAGGAGATCCCCAGAATCACCAAGATCGAAACTTTGCTATCTCCCGAGGAAAGAAAAAGCATGATTGATTTCCTTAGGTCATACGAAGACATCTTTGCATGGTCATACGAGGACATGCCTGGTTTGGACACCGATTTGGTCGAGCATGAGTTGCCACTCTACCCTGATATCAAGCCAGTCAAATAGAAATTGAGGCAACTCCGACCCTAGTGGATGCTGAAGGTGAAAGACGAGGTCATCAAATAGTATGATGCAGGGTTTCTTATGGTCTCCAAGTACCCACAGTGATTAGCTAATATCGTCTTAGTGTGGAAGAAAGATGGAAAGGTCCGCATGTGCATTGATTTCAGAAACCTCAACAGGGCGAGCCTGAAGGATGATTTCCCTTTACCACACATCTACATCTTGGTCGATAACATTGCTAAGCACAGGATGCTCTTGTTCATGCACGGATTCTCCGGATACAATCAAATCAGGATGGCAGAGGTAGACTGAGAGAAGACAACATTCATCACCCCGTGGGGAACCTTCTGCTATCGTGTCATGCCATTTGGGCTAAAGAATGTCGGGGCAATGTATGAAACAGCTATGACGGCACTATTTCATGACATGATGCACCGATAAATCAAAGTATACATCAACGACATGATCACCAAGTCACCAGAAAGGAGTGACCATCTTATAAACCTCTAAAAACTATTTGAGAGGCTGAGAAAATATAGGTTGTGTCTGAATCCTCAAAAATGCACATTCGGCGCCATATCAGGAAAGTTACTAGGATTCATTGTCAGCAGGAGAGGCATCAAGGTTGACCCAATCAAGGTAAAGGCCATCACAGAAATGCCACCACCGTCTACTGAGAAAGAGATTAGAGGGTTCTTAGGAAAAATATAGTGCATCAGTCGATTCATTGCACAACTCACTCATATCTGCACACCGATCTTTAAACTACTAAGAAAGGATTCTCCCGTTGAATGGAATGACGACTGTCAGGCAACTTTCGATAAGATCAAGGGTTACCTTCTCAACCCGCCAATTTTAGTACCACCCGAGTCGAGAAGACCACCCTAATGTACCTCTCTACGATTGAAGTTTTGATGGGATGTGTCCTAGGGCAACACAACGAAATAGGAAAAAGAGAGCAGGCCATCTACTATTTGAGCAAGAAATTTACTGACTACGAGATGCGCTATTCTCATCTGGAGAAGGCATGCAAGGCGCTTGTATGGGCCACCCAGAGGCTCTGCCATTACTTGTTATCCCAAGCCATTCTACTCCTCGCACGTATGGATCCGTTGAAATACCTATTTGAAAAGTCAGCTCTCACTGGGCGGACTGCACATTGGCAACTTCTCCTATCGAAATTTGACATCACCCACATCACTCAGAATTCAATCAAGGAGCAAGCACTTGTCGATCATTTTGCCGAGAATCCTTTACCCGATTATGAGCCTTTAATAATTGAATTCCCGAATGAAGACATCCTGTTCATGACAGAGGACAATATAATAGAGACGGAGGAATTCTGGGTAATGCATTTCGAAGGGGCAGTAAAGGCCGAGGGTCAGGGAGTCGGCACTATTCTAATTTTGCCAAAAGGATCTCACGTACCAGTTTTTATCAAACTCAACTTCCCCTGTACTAATAATATGGTCGAGTATGAAGCCTGTGCAGCTGGACTACAAGTGACACTTGACCTAAAAGTAACCCACCTCAAGGTATTTAACGATTCACGATTGATCATATGCCAGACAAACAGAGATTGGAAGACAAAGGATGAGAAATTGATCCCTTACTATGAAAATCTCGAGGATCTAATAGCCTGCTTTGAAGATGTCACATTCTCCTACATCCCGCAGATAAGGAATCGCTTCGGCGATGCATTAGCAACTTTGGCATCAATGGTAGAAATCTCATATGATGTCGAGATGAAGCCAATCATGATTGAACAGAGGAATGAGCCGGCCTTCTGCCTATTGATTGAGGAACCCACAAAGCTTGATGATGAGCCACCATGGTTCTCAGATATTAAGAATTTCCTTAAGACCCGCACTTTCCCAGAGGGGACATCCAGAGAAGATCGACGAACCACCAGCGTCTAGCAGCGAACTATGTCATCTGTGGCGAGTGCCTCTATAAGCGGTCATATAACAATATCTTACTCTGATGCCTAATTGAAAGCGAGGCAGCAAACATCATGAAGGAGATTCAAGAGGGAGTATGCGGTGCCCACGTCAATGGTCGCATTCTCGCTAAGAAGATTTTATGCCAAGGATACTTCTGGACTACTATGGAATCTGATTATTGCAAGCACATTAGGAAATGCTACAAATGTTAAGAGCACTCCAGTTTAATGTACGCTCCAGCTATAGATCTACACAGCATGACCACTCCATGGCCATTCGACCCCTAGGGCCTCGACGTCATCGGAACAGTCAATCCAAAAGCATCAAATGGACATCGGTTCATCCTTGTCACCATTGAGTATTTCACCAAATGGGTAGAGGCGGCATCCTACACAAACATTACGGCTGATCACATCGAGAAATTCATCAGGAGCAACATAGCCTGCCGGTTTGGCATGCCCAAGGATATCATCACTGATAATGGCACTAATTTTGTGAATAAGCACATCAGGGCATTCTACGAGCAGTACAAAATCATGCACCATCGCTCGTCGCCTTATCGGCCACAAACCAATGTGGTCGTGGAGGCCGCCAATAAGACGGTCGTCCGCATCCATGAGAAGATGGTCATCACTTATCGAGATTGGAGCAAAATGTTATCATTGCCATATAGGCCTACCGAACGTTAATCCGTACTGCTACGAGGGCAACACCATTCTCCCTTGTGTATGGGACTAAGGCCATCCTGCTAGTTGAAGTTGAAGTACCGTCCCTCCATATCCTCATGGAGTCTGGCTTACCTGAGGCTGAAGGAGAGAGATCTCACTTTGAGCAGTTTAACTTGCTAGACAAGAAAAGGCTCCTAGCTTTGTGTCATACCCAAGTTTATCAAGGGCGAATCCCACACACTTACAACAAACATGTCCACGGTCAAGATCTGAAGGTGGGAGACACTGTACTCAAGAAAATCTTCCCATCCCTCCACTCCGATTCGAGAGGGAAGTTCAAACCCAATTGGGAGGGACCTTACGTCATCAGAGAAGTGCTTCCGAGATACGCAATCTGCCTCGCCACCATGGACGGAGATCACTTTCCTGAGCCCATCAATGCTGGATACATTTGACGATTCTACTCCTAGGTCTCTGCGGTAAGGTAAGTATTGACAAGATGGTTACGTGACTGCTTAAGGACTCAGTAAAAGAGGCCATCATTTCAAAGCCAAGTAGCCAAAAAGCATCCCTGAACAATTATATCCTTTGCTACACCTTTTAAGCCATGAGCCTTTCCTTCATAACCACTCCCAAAAGAAAAATGTGAAAGTGTATATACCAAACAAAAAAGAGAAAAAGAGTTACTATCAAATCCCAAAAACATCAGAAATTCAAAATCCCAAAAAGGGGATGTCAAAATGAATAAAAAAATAGAAAAGAAAAAGTGGGGCATGTACAGACAAAATCCCCCCAAGGAAGAAGTGTATTATGGCAACTGGAACCCTATGAAGAAAACCTTTTAAACTCAGAATGCCTTCAAAAATCCTAACCTATCCCATGGCCACGATACATTCTAAGAAAAAGCCCTCTTTAAGGTCTACGAACAGTCACAGTATCCATCGACTTAGCACAAGCCAAGCTGTGAGATAATCAAATGAATTCCATCCAGCCGGCTATGAAGGAATCGATGCCCGTGTCTTGGCTTTTGATAAAATAAAAGAAAAATAAAATAAATATATATATATATAATAATACAAGCTCAAAGCAAAAAGGAAATGGTGAAAACCCGTAAGGGCGCCACTAGTAAAAATAGCGAGATTGTGTGAACCAGGTGAAGACCCGAAAGGGCGCCGAGGATAAAAATGCAAACCCATGGACGTAGTGAAAACCCGAGAGGGCACTATGAGTAAAAAGAGAAAAACAACGGGCACGACGAAATCCCACCTTGGGCGTTGTGAGTAAGAATGTTGAAAAGGGGAAAAGGTCAAAAGAAGATAAGAATGAATCCCCTTGGTTCCCCCTCGCATTACCCAATTCCTGATCGGGCCACTCATGTTAGCTCAAATCAGGGTCCCAACTAAGAATGTCTTCATAGGCCTCACTGTCAAACGTATGACCCAGGGTAAGGATAAAATGAGGATTCGATGCAAAGGGATAGGTGTTCCGGCCTTGTTAGAAATTGTTGAACTTCACTCAGGACCCAATCACCTAAAAGGGGATCGACCATGCTCAAAAGGGGACCCATCATCTCACCAATGTTTGAGGCACAAAAAAAAAGAAGATAGAAAAAGAAAAAACCATAAAAAGAGTTAATAATTTTCTTTTCCCAGCGTTGTGCACGCCCCACTCCGGGATGATTGGCTCGATGACCAGAAAGGCCACTTTTGTAAAAGATAATACATTTTCCTTTTCCATTTTCACACTCACATTGTGTGCGCCACAGAAATAGCTGGCACAACACCCCAGTTTCTCATTTTACGAAAATAAAATAGAGAAGATAAAGTCCTTGTAAAAAATAAATTAATATAGATTACCTTCTGTTCCGCTTACAAGTCTGTACCTAGCTGACACCACATCCCAAAAGATAATTTGTGTGATGTCTAGCTTCTTTCTTTCTTACAAAAGTACAAAAATAACAAAAATATAAAGAAAATATGTATACCAAAAAGATGTATCTAATTAGGGCTTTCTTACACCCCTTTCTATGGTTTGATCTGTGTAAAAAAGTATGTGCTGGAGGGAGTCAACGACCCAGCTCGCGCTTCAAGGCGCAAATCTCTGCACGTAGAGCATCCTCCTGTGCGTCCCGCACTGTCATCCAGTGGCCATGAAGACTCTTATACTGCTTTTGAGAACCATCAGTAGCACTAAGAGTATCACTCAAAGCCCTTTTCAGATGAAGGACCTCGCACTCAGCTACATCATCCCTGGCCTTTGCCACCTCTGCTCTAACTTTGTATTTCTCTGAATGCTCTTGCAAGACTCGCTTCCCATCTATCAGTAGTTCAATACAGGATCAAAGTGTCGACTCCTTCTTTTGCCAAGGCCCTGCCATATCATCGCTCTCGGCCTAAACCAAGTGACCGACGGAAGACGCCTCAAATAGTAGCCAAGCCTCGTACTCGGGAGAGGACAGAACTGAATTCCCCTGCTCCAAATCACACATGAGCGTCGACTGACGCGTCTCTCAGAGGGCAGTTATCCTATCCATGTCCTCAGAGGACCCCTTAGAAAAGATCAAATCACATAGAAGGGGCTTTGCCCCATAGTGCACCTGCTGAGAACAACCAAACTGGCGCAACACCCAAAATGGGAAGTAGTAAGTACTGCTAATTAAGCCAAGAAGGGTGATACCCTCGTGATCTCTTGAGCGGACCATTCGGAAAGTCCAATCTAACAAAGGAAGCCTCCACACTAACTCAACATCAGCCAACCAAAGCTTCAAATCATACATTTCTCTCTGTGGAAGCATATGGCATTTGCCTAAAAAGCAGCGGGCCACCTTGCCACGAGCAGCAATAAAGCGAGGCACGGATCCCAAAATGGAGAGATGCTCCCCTAGCCAAACCTGAAACAGAAGCAGGCATCTCCTAAGGCATGCCACCTTGCCCAAGGCAAAAGCATCAAGGCAATGGTAAAGCTCTGTCAAGACCAGATGCATCACAGAATGGCCTCCCACCAATTTGATCAAAACATTGTAGAGTGAGAGCAAGAAATTTTCTCCCCAGTGAAGAAAAGGACATCAGAGATGAGACCAAGAGCAAAATCCTTCACATTATAAATATTTCTAACCCATAATTTTGGCAGGCTTTCGACAATAAAAAGTTCTCTCAGGAATTTCGTCAGACACCTGGTGGGCCCTCCAATGAGACTTTTCTCATAATCAGATTTCTTCAAACCCAGAGTCGCCTGGATGACATTAGCATAGCCCGGTTTTGGCACTACCTTGGCAAGACCTCTATGAAGCTTCAAACCCGATAGGTTGGAGAGTTCTTCAAGTGTGGGAGACAACTCACGATTCCCAAAATGGAAGACGTGGGCATCCACTTCCCAAAAAGAGATCACTGCGTGGAGAAGGTCCCACCATGGAGGAATTTCAAGAAAGGAGGAGAGGCGTGTCAACCCAAGCCGATCCAAATCCACGAGCTCGCTTTCATTCAAGCTCTCAACCACTTCGTTAGAAAATTGGGCCCTAGGCCCAAAGAGGGGAGTATAGTGGCCTCGGACCCTCCAAGAGAGGTGGGGTCGGAAAGTGGGTCCATTGTCATACAAAGATTTTTTCGAAGATATAAATTCAATGTAAGACGATGGACCCACCCTTGGGAAAGCAAAAAGAAAAACAGCAGCAAAAAATACCAAACCTGAGCCAAAAGAGAAGGAAAACAGTGTTGTCTCGGACTATAAAGGCCCCACCATCCCCAGGTTTGGCTTGGCGCATGTAATATATGCACCAAGCAAAAATCTCTCCAAAATGGCATGCCGCATGTAATCCATGCACCAAACCAATAAACCCCCCCCCCCCACACACACACACAAGCAAAAAATGAATGAGGATTGAGTGGGGTTGTTCTTGCTGGTCCCCTGGCCAGCTTACCTGCATATACTACCTTTTACCTGAAAAAGAACACTTATAGGGGCAATTTTTCAGTCACATATAACTCAAGTAAGTCTTCATGCAAGAAAAATCCACAAGGGCATAGAAATAAGGGCCAAGTGTTAACAACATATGTGGCCCCGGAGGCCATCATTTTTTCAAAATCAACCTGCAAACAATCTGATACACTATAGCATAGCAAAGGAAAGATAGAGCATGCAATTAAAAGAAAAGGGCGCCAACATTCACTTGAAGAAACTGAAAAAAAAAACTGTTCGAAAATAACCATGTCACATCATCCAGTACATATATCCAAATTCCAAAAAGAAAATATCTCCCAAAAGATCTCAAAATTCTAAAAAATGGAGCCTAATCCCTGGTAGCCCCTTGGACTTCTTACACTAGCGCGAAGAACTCTGATATGTCCAAACATCCCCCACTCGGGCCCATGCTTCAGAAAGTTGGCTAAGCAAAGAGCGTGATTCCTTCTCACGAGCACGCTGCCAGTCATATCCAAAGACATCAAACAGGATCGATCAAAAGAGAAAGACGGCAAAGCAATGATCAGAATCAGTCAGTATGATACTCACCACTTCCGTATCCCGCAGGTCGACAATGTTGCGGTAGTATGCAGCCTGGTTCATAGCTGATTCATAATCCTACACACAAAAGAGGGAGACATCAGGTATAAGAGCCACAGGTGCAGACACTGGCATTTTCTCTAAAGGCAATCATGCAGAAAAAGAAAGACTTATCCTAGGAACCAACTCAGGAGGGGGGATCTGGATTACTTTAGTAGATATGTGGGCCTGCTCCTCTACAGTTTTACATAAACTCCTAAGGAAGGCATCATCGAGGTATATAAAGGTCCCTTGGACCTCCACAATCGAACTACCTGAGGCACCAGTACCAGAGGCACCTGAGGGACCACCTCCTGTAGCATCGGCAGTACCTGTCGCCATCTCGTCATCATCATCGGAGTCACCTCCCTGCTCGAACTGTGAAAAGGAGCAGAGTTTCAGCCAGTAGAAGTAAAAATTGAATCAGAACTGCTAAAAGGGTGCCTAAGGAAAAAGAAATACCTGGGATCGCGGGCCACCAAAGGCCAAAAAGTTGGCGTTGGGGACAAAACATGGCAGGATGGACCGGTAGGGCAAGGACTCATACCACAGCTCATAACTCTTAGGCATGAGAAGATCGTTAACAGGGACCCCATGATGAAGAAATTTGATAATGAGCTCCTCGATTGTACCACAAGTATCATAACATCCACAGGAGGAGCTTGCGGTATGGCGAAGTGGTCTCTATACTGATGGACCACTCGCTCTCCTAGGTAGTAGGCCCTAGCCCAAACCCCGTAAAAGAAGATGATTCGACGATCAACGAAGAGATGGGACAAACTCGCGGCTGCTCGATCTTAAAAGGGGGAGCCAACATAGGGATCGTGGATGACCTGCCCAGGAAGAAAGGTGTCTCATCAGTCAAACATGCAGTATAATAAAAGGGGAAGCCCCAAGAAGGAAGAAAGAGAGATAGCCATACCTACTCTGAGATCAGCAAGTCAAACTGGGACCCCAGGCCCATCTCCAAGTGCTTCATGCCAACATCCTTGCGGTGGTGTGTGTTCCAATTGCTCATGAGTGGATAGGTGGGTATATCGGAGTAAAGAAGGGGGCGGCCCAGCTGGAAGTGCAGATAGCCCCAAATCTGAAAAGAACAGTATACAGAAAGGATGTGTCCAAAATAGGATGGATGACTAATCAGGAAACCAAGGAAGGTAAAAGGGGATCAGTGGTTACCTCAATCGTCGGCCAAAAGCCAACAATAGAAACTGAGTGCCCCAATGAGGCTCGGGCTAGGCTAGGCATTAGAACAGCATATCCGGCCCCACCCCAGTCATATCTGTGCACCTCGTCCCAATTCCCCATAATGCTGAGAAGGGACAATGAGACTCACCCACCACTGGCATTCGAAAAGAGGTTCTTACCCAGCAGGAAAAGGAGTAAAATATGGTTCCAACTGCAGGGCATGCTCAGGCTCAATAAAAATATCTGCATCTGGCTGCCCCAGGTCCACCAATTCATTCATCACAAATAGATTAGACAGCCAGGACATTTTAACTTTGATGCCGTGCAGATTCTCAGAAGTGGGGTAATCTCCAATTAGTTGAACTATCTCATCCCAACTAGGGACGCGAAGGTTAGCCACCGGTAGCCCTCTTATCTGAATCCCCGTAATCATCGCCCAATCGACTGGGGTAAGAGTCATCTCTGTCGTGGCCATATGGAACGCCATAGTTTCGAGTCAAAAGCACTCAATCAGGGCCTGCAGATAGGCCGAGTCTACCCGCATAGCAGGGCAGGAGAGGAAGTCCCCAAAACCAACCTATGCGAGAAGGAACCTCACGATCGGAGGGTGGTAGAGGTAGAAGCATTGGAGGTCCAACCAGCCTCCTTGGAAGGTGATGGGAGGCAAGTCCTTCATCCAAATAAATGAGTGTCAGATCCTGAAAATATTGCAAGTTCGCACAAAGAACGACCACAAAGCTTTTTTTACCTTCCCGGAGATCTCAGAATTAGAGATATGAGTGTATTAAAGATGAAGGAGGCCAGTACGGGCGGCCTCACCTTGCATTTCAAACCAGGTGCGGGAAGAGCATTGCACCGTGAAAATTTGCTCCCCCCGAGAACCATAGATCACGTCTGGCCCCTCTTCTTATTCCTGCACATGCTCCTCCTCACTCAACATTTTGAGACAACAAAAAAGCAATAAAATCAGGTCACATCAGTAGCAAGAAATCATTTGCCAAAAAGGTTGGCAGGGAGGTAAGTAGGACCTTTTTCTTTCCTAACCATCATCATCATTTTCAAAGAAAAATCATCATCAAATCATCCACATTTTCAAAAAAGAGGAGAGAACACAAAAACAAAAATACATAACATACGCATTTGTTCCATCAAAAAATAAAATAAAATAAAGCAATAATAATCATATGCATTTGTGCCATCAAACAAAAAATCAAAAAAAGCAATAATAATCCACACATGCATTTGTGCCATCAAAAAATAAAGTAAAAAAAGCAATAATAATCCACACATGCATTTGTGCCATAAAAAAAAAAAAAAAAAAGTAATAATACATACATATGCATTTGTGCCATCAAAAAATCCAAAAAATAATAATAATACATACATATGCATTTGTGCCATCAAAAAAATCCAAAAAAGCAAATCCAAAAAAGAATAATAATACAGACATATGCATTTATGCCATCAAAAAAATCCAAAAAAGCAAATCATAGAGCATTTATGCAATCAAAAAATCCAAAAAACAAAATGAACAAAAATACATATATGTGCAATCAAAAACAAAACAAAACAAAACAAAACAACAAATAAATAAATAAATAAATATATAAATATGTGCATTTATGCAACCAAAAATTCAAAAAAAATCATCATCAAAAAGTCAAAATCAAAAAAAAAAATATATACATGTGTGAGCATTTACGCAATCCAAAAATCAAAAAAAGAGAAAAGAAAAAAGAGAAGGAATACCCTAATCAAAAGAACAAAAAAAAAACATATAATAACACAGGAAACAAAAAAGAAAAAAGAAAAATAGGGCATCATTTGCACATAATAGGATCAAACCAATTATAGGAAATCACTCTTGCAAGAAATATCATTCGCTTATCATCTAAAAAAATAAGAGCCATAACCACATTGCAAAGGATTTCAAGAAAAATCAAATAAAAATGGGTTTAAAGTGATTACTTTCAAAAGAAACTAGGTCCTTGATCCGGCGTAGAGCGTGTGTTTAATCGGTGCGAGCCAACACCGGCAATGAAGCATGCTTGGAATCAATCCTAAGAGACCCTAGGGGGGTCTCCTGTTTCGATTTAGAGAGGGAGGAAGAGAAAATTTCAAAAAAAGGAGAAAAGACCACTTTTGCTCAGGCTCGGGTGTTTAAAACCCTCCAGATTTGCTTGGCGCAACTAATACACGCACCAAGCCATTTTGGCCCCCCCTTTTTGCTTGGCACAACTAATAGATGCGCCAGGCTACCCCTTCCCCCCTCTTTTGGCTTGGCTAGTGTGTTAGACACACCAAGCCTGGCCTTTCTTGGACTTATCTGAGGTGCACATGCCCCCAAACAGCGCGTCGATCTCCATTTGACCTGCTTGGGATGGCTGTGCTAAAATAAACGGTTCCGAATCTGTGAGCTTGCTCAAAATCCCGAACAACAAAACCAAAAAAAAATACATAGAATCTCACATAAAATGCCAAAAAATCCACATAAAATGACAAAAAATCCACATAAAAATAATACATAAAATCCCATATAAAATCCAAAAAAATCAATTAAAGAGAAAAAAATCCCATATAAAAATCCACATAAAATCATAAAAAATTTCCACATAAAATAACAAAAAATTCTACATAAAATAAAAATGGCATGTACTCCCAAAAAGCGTTGTGACATCTATTCGCTCCTCTCAGGTAGTCGTGCTATATCAATTTCGAGACTGATGGGTTCGCACAAAGACCTCAAACTCTGCTTTACGTAGGGGCACCCGTGGCTGGTCAAATGGGGTAATCAATGCCTCACATGATTGGACATAAACTGTGGACCTTCGCGTATTTTCTTCGCGCCTATCTTTAAGTATGGGTCGATCACCCTCTCACTTACGGAGTTGTCGGATTCAAAATGAAACTTAAACATCAAACATCTTCAATCATCTTGAGAAGCAAATATTTTTCCTATTATATTGGGCTTTCGCAACTCGCTCCATCTCGGTTATGCCCAGTAATGTCGTTAAGCGCTTGGGAACCGATAACCTTAAGAACACGACATTTTTCCCAACATACAGGGCTTTCGTTTACTCACCATATTACCATCTAATGTTTGAGGTTCATTTTAAATACAGTGGACCTGTCAGTGATGCCTTGGGCCTCTTCGGATGTCTCTTGTCTTTGGCATTCGATCATTAGTGATCAAATACCAAAGAGGGGCATCTATAGACACCCAAATTTGGCCCAAGGCCCTATCGAGACATACTTTGAGAAAGACACACCTTCAAGCTTCCGATAGCATTATCTGAACCCTTAGGAATCACCCCAAATCCTTTAAAACCCTCCCCAAACCTTTAAGAACCAATCCCAACCTTTAGAAACCCCTCTGAGCCCATAGCTAACCCTTTTGGGCAATGGTTAGAGAGAGATGAACCAGGGCTAGCAAAGACCTCTACTAAGATTATATCATATAGCATTGAAAAGTAAGGGTTTTCAACTTTCCAACAAGCCAAGAATTGCCCCGATCAGAGTTATGCATCAAAAGTTATGGCGATCCAAAGCTTGGGCATAAACTGGGCAACATTGGAACTTCCCGAGGCCTGCCTTGAACCACGTGAGAAACTATTATGTACTTGGCACAAGTAATACTTGCACCAAGCCATTTCTCTCCCGAGGGCTTTGAACTTCTAGGGACTGCATTTTTGCCTAGCGCATCTAATACATGCGTCAGGCTTAGCTACAGTGATTGTGGGTCTTTGGCTCGAATTTCACTTTGGGGGTTATATTTGTTGACATCTCAAAGTGTATGATGGGTTTCATTAGGACTGTTGCATCCATGCTTACCCTATTTGCTAGTCATTTGAAACATCAACCAATCATCTACCATTGATGACCATTGCCCACTTTTCTAAACCTTTGAAACCCTAAAAAACCTTAGATGCTAGGATTACCTAATTGCTAACCCTAATTAGCCTCTAAGCCCCCCCCCCCCTAACCCTCTCTTTTCCTATAAATAGAGAGGCACCCATCCCTTTATAAAGGCTTGAAAAAATTCCTAAGAGAGAAAATATTAAGAGAGAGAGCTTTCCTCCCCTTTGGTGCACCTTTTCTTCATACAAATTTCAGAATTCAAAAACTTCATTTGAGCCTTGCATTCGACCATAGGTCTCTTAGTTTAGGTGAGAGCTACCGCCTAGCCCTCCTCTCCTACCCCTTAGCTAGCAAGCTTTAGAGGTTAGAACCCCCTTACTCCATCATCCAAGCTATCAAAAGCTCGCCAAGTGCATCTACGCGAAGGTCCACACGCGTGCTACAAGGGCCCAAGAGCTCCGGCTCTCCCCTCTATTCCTCTACCTTCTTAGCTTTTGCTCTATCCTTGAATTTGTGCCATTACACTGCCGAAATCTCGGTAGGAATGGAGGGGCACAAATAGGATCATAGTACCTTCAGGCAAGAGGAAGTGCTCTTTTTATTTCAATTTTTATTTTATCATTGGCCATAAATAGAGACTGCTTTGGAGCGGGTTGATTGGGTGCCTAACACCTTTCCGATCGATAATCGAAGCCCCTACCCAAGAGCCTTTGGCAGAGACCGATGAATCAGAGTCACATTTGTGGCACTTCGGTGCTTATCAAATTGATTTAGATTTTCCGGGACACCAAAAGCTCTGGGTGGCGACTCTATATCTTTTAGAGAGTGCGTATCATCGTGACGGGATCGTCAAAAAATCCCACGGTTGCACAGAACTCTAATTAACTTAGGTATCCTAATTCTATTAGTGCTCTAATTAACTTAGGTGTCCTAATTCTATTAAAACTCTAATTAACTTGAATATCCTATTTTTACTAGTAGTCTAATTAACTCGAATATTATGATTCTATTGGAAGTCTAATTAACTTAGATATCCTAAGCCTATTAGAAATCTAATTATTTTAAGTATCCTACTTATGCTAGAAATCTATTGTTTTTAAGTCTCCTACTCCTACTAGATATCTAAAAAAAAGGTCTGGCCCGCTTTGCTAAGGAGGATTGGCCCTATTCCCGGGTACGCTCCGTAGGCTCCCTAGGGAAAATCGTTGGTTAAGTCTTATAGATTGAAAAAAACTAATTTTAATTAATGTCTTTTGAAGATCTAGATTAAAACTGAAAGATCATAAACTAGAAGAGATTAAAAACTAGAACTTGAAAATAAGACTACGGTCTAGAATAATTAGATACTAAGACCTGGTTCTAGAGATTAACAACCAGAAACTTAGAGACTAAAAATTAAGAACTGGTTCTAGGAATTAAGACCTAGAACCAGAGATAAAGAAAACTAAGAATTTGAATTTAAAAGTTAAGAGTTGAAATTGATGATCTAGAAATTAAGAGATTAAGAACTAGAATTAGAAACTAAAATTTAGAACTATCACTAAAAACTAGAATCAAAATTTAAGGACTAAAAGCTAAGGACTGGTTCTAAGAACCAGAGATTAAAAACTAGAATTTAAGAGCTAAAACCTAAGATCTAAGGCTAGAACTTAAGGACTGAAAAAAAAAAGCTAGAACTTAAGAACTAAAACCTAGAACTAGAAAGAAAATTAGAAACTAAAACTAAGAAATTACCTAAAGCTAAGCATTGAAGAGAATCTCGAAATCCCTAAGCTTAGAAGAGAGGAACTCAAAAATTCGATTGTTGGATCTCTTGTTGGTGCGGGGTAGGGGGTCTATTTATAGGCTTCCGGGTAATTGCGCGCCCTGTGAGAGGTGCACAATTAGCCGGTCAAATCCAATTATGCGCCCCTTCTGGTGCGCTTAATTGGATTGCGCGCCCTGTCCCAGGCGCTTAATATCTCTGTGTCGATGACCGACTCAGTGAGTGATCGGCTAACTGGCTCGGTCGGGTGTCCGAGTTCTAATCTAATTAGAACTAATACGCTCCTTGTATGGAGCATGCAATTCAATTAAGCACCAGATCAGGTGCACTTAATCAAGGAATTCAAGCGGTCTAGGGAACTAGAGGTCAGGCTTACTTGGGAACCAATTGCGAGCGGGTGAAGGGATGCGCAATCGATTGCGCGCGCTAGATATCACGCACAATCGGGTCTCAAGGCAATTTCTAGAAGGTTAAGGACCGGTCCAAGTGGGACCAATTACGCACCGTTGAGGAGGTGTAATCTGATTTCGCGGACTGAGAAGGGCGTGAAATCAGCTCCTAAGTAGGCCCACAGGGAGAACTGGCCTGGTCCGAATGGGATCAATTGCACGCCAGCTATAGGGGTATAATGAAATTGCGCGCACTTGTGTGAGTGCGTAATTTGAGGCTTTCCCTGGGCTAAGTCGAGCTCGAACCACAAGGCTATTGTTTTAGCCTGTGCTTCAATTATATATTATTATTTCAGTATATAGTCCTCGTATTAGGGTTTTAAGATTTTCAGAGAAGGTGAGTCCTTTCTGAAAGAGATGGGAAAGGTCAAAGGTTGACCAAACAAGTTCATATACTCTGAGAGGGAAAAATTTGGGTGTCTATAAGAAGTACCCCCTGTTGATCCTCCAGTCACCACCACATCAATCCCCAAACTAGAAAGGAGATTGAAGGCAATGGAACAATGGCAGTGTATAAATGAACCAAATCTAATGTCATTGCCAGACGTAGAAAGAAGGGTAAGAGAACTAGAACAATGGAACTCTACAAATACCCCAAATTTGATGCCACTACCAGGTGTGGTAAGGAAATGGATGGAGGAGTTTCACAGACTAAAGAAGAGAATCTTTGAAACTACACTCACTACACAAGAGCGTACAGAGATAGTAGAAGGCTTGCAATGGAAATCAGTGCAAGATCATCATGCGAAATGGATAGCAGAGACAAAAAAAAGAGTCCAGGAAGCCACTTCAACCCTTCAAGCACAAATTACCCAACTGCAAACAGAAAATAGAATGCTAAGTGAAAATCAGTAAGCATGGGAAGAAGAGGTGTATGAAGAAAAAATCGCAAACCTGATTGAACAGTTTGGAGGTTTAATGGAAGTTCCAGATGATACAAAAACTGCAAAAGAAAAAGCTCTCAAGGATTACCAGTAAAAACTTCATAAACAGTTGGATGAGAAGAATCATCTACTGACATTGGTTGAAGGGAAAATTCTGAAACTGCAAGAAGATAAAGACTCCCTTAGTTTAACCAATGCTAAATAGAAGCAGATTATTGAGTCTCTTACAAGGAAATATTGGACCGCAGTAACAAAAGAACAAAATAAAGAAAAAATGTTGAGAATGGAGATACAACTAAAATCTGTCGTGATTAAAAAGTTGGCTGTGAATATGAAAAACAAAGAAACGGAGCAACAGAGTCTGGAAGGAAGCTCCTACAGAATAGTTGATGAGAAGGAAAGCACTGATAAGGCTGAGCTTGCAACACATGGAGAACCACTTTCAGTAGAAGAACAAGATAATTACTCTACATATGTGGTGTCTAACTCAGAAGAAGACCCTACTAATTTCACCCTTGTACCATATCCTCCATCACAAGGTGAGTGAAAAATACAGAATATCACAAACCTCACAGGTATGATCTTTAAGGTAAATAAATTAGCACTTTAGATTTTTCCTAGGTTTATACTTTTAGTTAATTAGTTTTTACTTTTTTCAGTACTTTAGATTTCTTTTCATGATCATTGTAAATATTTAGATAATATATGAAATTTCTTTTGACTATTTTTTTTTTTTACTAACTGTGTAATTATTTCTAACTATTCTTTAATTTTTTTTATTAATATCTCTAAGAACAAAACATATGTGTTTTCCTCAAGTTTGGGGGAACATTCTTTTAAAGAATTTTTTCACATCCGGTATACAATCAGTAATTTCAGTAATTCTATGGTAAATAAATTTCGAATCTCCCCTGTTTTTGTGCCAATGAGGGCATTGTCATAATTAAGTTTGGGGGGATACACAACTTCTGTGTATAGTATTAGTTAATTAGTATATTAATTTATTAGTTAGTTCTATTTAGTTACTTTGTGAATAATATTTTTCTTTTCTCCGATTTTAAAATAGTTTTATTAGTTAATCATTATATGTGAATTATGATAGAAAAAAATTACAAATCTTGAAAACTTATGATCCATCATAGTAGAAGTTCAATAATCAGATAATAGAACAGTTATAATTCATGTTTAGCTCATTGAACACTGTATTAGAATGAATTTTTGAAACAATAGATTGATCTGAACTGCAAATTTTTAGGCTATAGTTTCAAAATTATAAACCAGTGAGCAGTAGAGACTAATTTTTCCTTTCTTTGAGAGAGAGACTACTTTTATTCAACTCAAAAAAAAATTTTGAACTTCTTTACTGTTTTTATGAAATCTCATATTGTTGAACTTAGAATCAAAATATTCTATAACTATGATAACCTAATTTTTTGGCTAGAACCATCTATTAGAATTATTGAAGTAATAAGACATCTATGTTAGTAAATCATAAAGATGATTAAAGGCCATCTTTTGTTTAAATCAGAACCAAAAAGCCAAAATTCCATAAAGTAACTTATCCTTTGAACCCATACTAGAAGCTTAAACAGAATTTTCTTTGTACCTAAATCTGAAAACCCTTAACCATATGTACTGCCCAAAGATTTCAACCTTTAACCCTAACAATTTCTGAGAATTTAGAATGTAAAAGAAGGAAAGAAGAGGGAGTGGAAGGAGTAAAAGCAAAAACATATAAGGGATATGCTAAAAAAGGGTACAGCTGAAGACATCAAAAGAAGAATATGGGAAAAGAGTGAAAAATTATAAAAAGGCGATTTAAAAAGACAATTTAGAAAAGAAAGAAAGAAAATCATGAAATACGATTTTACAAACTAGGAAAAGAAATGGGATTTACAAAAGAAGAAAAATATGGGAAGAAGTTATCCAAATTCATGGATACTTACTGATACTGAAGTAGAAAAGAAGAAGAAAAGATAGGAGAAAGAAGAGCTAAATTCTTAGAAAATTTTGAATCTTTTTCTTTCTTTGATACCTTCTGAAACCCAAAGCCCCATTACAAGCCGAAGGAAAGACCTTTCTGATTTACGATTTGCAAAAGCATAAGCCTAGTAGAGATATGAATAATAGATACTATGGATTATACAGGGAATTATACAAATAGAATAAATTATCTTTTCCATGAGATTCGTTAATTTTTGCAATTATCCTTTGACTGAATTCTTCTAAATATTACTATGAGAACCCAAAAGTTTCGATATCTTTTTGAGAGTATGTCAATAGTGAGTTTTTGAATAAAAATATTTTCTTAAAACTGCAGTTTAAAAAAATTTATAAAGAATAAACTATTCACTGATGCATACACTCTTGCATACTATGAATTGAAATTGTTAGAGTTCTAATCAAGGATAACTATTATAATAGAAAAAAAGGATAAAAGATTGGGTAATTTTAGAAAATCATAATAACCATGTGATAATCAACTTAATTAGTTAACTTAATATACGAAAATTAGTTTAGATTTTTAACCTTTTATTTTTCTGAAAAATTTAAAGAATATTTTGAAAAATCTAAAAATATTTGAAGTTTGTAGGTAACTTCACTGAAAAACCTTCAAGAGACTACAACTCCTCCACTAGGGATCACCTAAGGGTTTTAAAGGCTTATTGCATCTACTAAATACAATCGTGCTCCTTACGAAAGTGGTATTAAAATTTTTAATTTAGGATGTTTTATATTTCCTTATTTGCTAGGGACTAACAAAGCGTAAGTTTGGGGGTGTGATTAGTCACATAATATACCATTTTATTACCCTTAACTTAGTGATGCTAGAACTTAGTTCGCTACTAATAAGTTACTGATATGCAGATATTAAAGAAAAACAGCAAAAGAGAACCAAAATGTTAATTGCATCAAAATGAACTCATAAAGCAATAAAAAAATGATTAAGCGAAAAAGACAATTCACCGCCAACTGAAGGATGAAAAATCGTGTTTTACGATTTTGTGAAACGATGCACAAGAAAATAGAAAATCGTAATTTTTGATTCTCCACAGAGCCGTTCAAGAGTGAAGTATGATATAACAGAAAGCGATGAATTGTAATAAAGAATCGTTTTATAGGAAGCAGTATAGAAAAGAAATAGAAAATTGTGATTTATAATTTTACAGAAAAGAACCTTTCTAAAGCTGCTGATCACATGAGATTAACACCGCCATGCATATACTTAAAAGAATTCTTGACTTAGAAGTCTGGCCAATCACGGATCTGAGAAGATTGACGAAGAAGACTTTTAAAGGACTCTGTTGCTGAAATAAAGGAGGAAATTCATAAGTACATAAACTGATTGAAAGCAAGGAAAGATAAGATTAGAAGTAGAGTTATATTAGGATAGTTTTGTTTCTTTTATTAGAATTAAAAGTTTTGTAAACCGACCCCTTATGACCTATAAATAAGAGGGCTTGGTATAGGAATAATCATCGAAGAAATTCTCAGCATCAATTGATGCCTGAGATTGGGTTTTCTTCCAATCATTAGAGTAGTTTATTTTAGATATCCAAGATTCCTCAATCACAATTGACGACTGCGGCTGAGGGTTGAAAGATATAATTTTATTACTTTATAGTTTAGATTTATTTTATTATAATTTTCTGCTTTGTAAACATCTTCAAGTTTTAATTTGAATTGATGACTCAGGTTGAGATTTGAAGATTAGTATAATGGTTTTTATTTTCCTACTTTGATTTTCTAGAATTTGATTGATGCCCAAATTTTTGGTAGATTAAAGATTAATATAAATCTATATTAAATGATGCTAGTTTTTTATTGACACCCAAATTCTAGAAGACTGAAATATAGTGTAACGGTATTTTAAATTTGTAAACATTCGATAGCTAAAGATTGTGATTGACGACCATAATATGAAGGAGGATTTAGGATTTATTTTTTGTAAAAATTAGATTAAGAAACTATTCTTTATTCACATTTCTCAAGTAGTTTAGGAACCTAAAGATAAGTATAAGTTTTCAGAATATTAATATATATATATATATACAAATAAATAATAAACTTATCCTCGTGTAAACGATCCTATGCTATGCTATAATTTCCATTGTGCGCTTGTAATAGGTTAAGACTTAATTAGATATACATATAAGTAGCGATCATGTACTAGATCGCTACTTGGGAGTGAAAGATTTGCGAGGTAATCGGCGATCTCCTATCCTTTGATCGACTTCTGTATGATGTAGGCGATGTCGAACTCTTGTAGTAGCATATGTCAGCAAGCAATTTTTCCGGATGTAGTGGGCTTCTTGACGATATATTTCAGAGGGTCCATGCGTGCTAGGACCATTATCTTGTGTGCTCTAAAGTAGTGTTGTAGTTTTGTTGAAGCCCATACTAGTGTCAGGCAAGTCTTCGCCATAACGATATACTTCTGTTCGTACTCGACCATCCTCCTGCTAAGGTAGTAGATGGCCTTTTCATTCTTTCCGTCTTTATCATGTTGTCCCAAAATTACTCCCATCGCCTTCTCATTAGTTGAGATGTAAAGGATCAAAGGTATTTCGAGAACTGGTGCTGATAGTATCGGAGGGTTGAGGAGGTACTTCTTGATGTTGTCAAAGGCTTGCTGCATTAGTCGTCCCATATGTAGATGGCTCCTCCTTTAAGTAGTCTGTAGAAAGGGTCGCAGCGATTTATGTGCTGAGAGATAAACCTCCTAATAAATTACAATCTTCCTATCAGACGTCATAGTTCCTTAATGTTGTTGGAAGGTGGCATTTCAAGAATGACTTTGACTTAGAGTGGATCGACTTTGATTCCTCGCTTGCTGACTATGAATCCTAATAATTTTTCGAAGGTTACTCTGAACACGTATTTCTTCAGATTCATCTTCAATTGATACTTTTCAAATAGTTGTAGTACAAGTTGGAGGGCTTCAGCATGTCCTGCTCGTGTTTGAGACTTCACTAGTATGTCGTTGACGTAAACGTCTACACATTTCTACATCATATCATAAAAGATAGCCATCATGGCGCATTGATGCGTGGCTCCTACATTCTTAGGCCCGATAGGAATGACGGCATAGCAATAAGTCCCCCATGGCTTAGTGAAGGAAGTCTTCTCTTGGTCTGATACTGCTAATCTAATCTGGTTGCATTCGAAGAGACCAATCACGAAAGATGCCATCTCATGTCCGGCAGTGTTATCGACCAGAGTGTCGATGTGTGAGAGTGAGAAGTCATCTTTTGTGCACGCCTAGTTGAGATTTCGAAAGTCGATGCACACACTTACTCTGTCGTCTTTCTTAGCAACAGGTACTATATTTGTTACCCACTTGAGATAGAGGATAACTTGAATAAATTTTGCCTTATGTAGCTTGTCAACTTCCTCATTAACTTGTAGCGCTGTCTGTGGGTGCATTCTCCTGAGTTTCTACTTGACGAGTTTTGCATCAAGTTTCAGGACCAGACGATGTTCTACTAAGCTCAGGTCTAGACCAGGCATGTCCTCATAGGACCATGCAAAAGAGCTGAGGTGGTCTTGAAGGACTTGGATAATTTATTGTCATTCCTTGGGGCTAAGCATTGCACTGATCAGTAACTTCTTGGGCTTATGCTTAGTGTTGAAGTTGATTTCCTTTGTGGGCTCCGTGGTGGCTTGAGTTTGCTCATCGAAGCGTTTGATGACCCGTTGGAAGTCCTGTGTCTTCTCAACGGCTTGTTCATCATCTGTAAGTTCATACACTACAAAATCATTACACTGGGAGGTTAGTTTTGTGAGAGGTTGATCAGTCACATAATTTACCATTTATCACCCTTAACTTAGTGATGCTAGGACTTAGTTTGCTACTAAGAAGTTGATGATGTGTAGATATTAAAGATAACTAGTAAAAGAGAGCCAAGTATTAATATTCATCAAAATAAACTCAAGAAGCAGTAAAAAGATGATTAAGCGTAAAAGATAATTCGCCGCTTACGGAAGGATAGAAAAATCGTGTTTTACGATTATATAGATGATAGAGCGTTACTAATGAAGATCTATAGAAAATCGTAATGTGTGATTCTTCAGAGAAAGAGTATAGAAGAAAGGCGAAGAATTGTAATTTAGAGAATCATCTATCAAGGAAGCTATGAAAGATAGAAAATCGTGATTTACGATTTTCTAAGTAGAAGAAAAAGGATAATTGTTATCTACGATTATGAATATAGATGCTTTCCTGTTGCTGCTGATCACGTGAGAATTTCCACCGCCAAGAAAAAAATTAGAACTCTTTAATTAGAAGTTTGGCTAATCACGGATCTGGGAGATTGATGAAAAAGAATATTAAAAGGACTCTGCTGCTGCTGCTACTATTAAGGAAAGAAATCTGAAACACATCAAATATCCGAAGCAAGGAAGAATAAAATTAGAATTAAAGTTATATTAGGAATCTTTTAATAGTTTCTTTTATTAGAATTAGATCTTTGTAAACCGACTCCTTATAATCTATAAATAAGAGGGCTCGGCATAGGAATAATCATCGAAGAAATTTTCAGCATCAATTGACGACTGAGGTTGGATTTTCTTTTAATTAATTTAGAGTAAATTTTTATTGCTTTGTAGATTAGATATCAGAGGTTTCTCAAGAGCAATTGAAGACTACTATTGGGTGCTGAAGACTAGTGTAGATATCTATAGTTTCTTAGAAGCAATTGACGACTACGGTTAAGGGATGAAGGATATATTTATTTTGCTTTCTAGATTAGATTTTATTTTCTTTTATTTACTGCTTTGTAAACATCTTTGAATTTTGATTTGAATTGATAACTCAAGTTGAAGTTTGCAGATTAATGTAACGGCTTTACTTTTCCATCTTCAATTTTCTTGAATTTGATTGACGCTTGGATTTTAGGAGATTATTGATTAGATTAAATCTGGTTTGAAGAATTTTAGTTCTTGATTGACGACCAAATTCTGAAAGATTACAATATGGTGTAACGGTATTTTAAATTTGTAAACATCCGATAGCTGAAGGTTGAGATTGACGACCTTAATCTGAAGAAGGAGGATTAGGATTATTTTTATGCAATTAAACTAAAGAAACATTCTTTAATTCATATTTTTCCAATAGTTTAGAACTTAAAAGATAAAGATAGTTTTTAAAACAGAAATATAAAAATCTATAAGAAGATAATCACTTCTTCGTGGGATCGATCTTATCGCTATGCTATAATTTCCGTTGTGCCCTTACAATAGGTTAAGGCTTGATTTTAATTTACATATATATATACTATAAGCCGATCAAGTTTTTGGTGCTATTGCCGAGGAAGTAATTTATCTTTTATTTTTATTTATAGTTCTGTTTTTAAAATAAATATTTATCTTTCTCTTTTTATATTTCTTTACATTTTTAACTTTCTTTGATCACTTCTTAATCTTTCGTAGGTTTATTCGGAGCGATGATTCATAGTCTCAACTTTCCTTGATCAACGAAGCTCGAGGCTTAGATTTGTTTCTCTCCTTGCCTTCTAAAATAAAAATAAAATAAAATAAAAACATAAAAAAATAATAATAATAATAATTCGAAGGAAATCGTGATCTTTTCCTAATTAGGAGAATTTTGGGCGCGTGCCGATATTTTGTCAATCACTTTGGCTATGGGTGTCAGAATTGCACAAATGACCCCAATTCGGAAAGCTCTTTGTGACGCGCACGTCATGGCTACCTTTGATAGAATTTTTCTTTAGCCCAAAATCTAGTGATTACTCTTCCAAATCCTCTCTTGTAGTTATTTCCTTCCTTTTTTGATAATATTTCCTTTAGTGTTTAAGAGGTGATTCTGAACTCGATTTGGGCTAGATTTTTTTTCAGAATACTTTTTTTATTACATATTTTTATTTTGGCATATTTATTTGAATTTGCTATTTTTGGTAAATTTCCAATAATGAAGATTTTTAGCTAAAAAAAATAATATATATATATATATAATTATTATTATATTCTTCTTAGTTTATGCACCACACTCGTTCCAAATCTATAAATATTTTGAATGTTTAATTGCCCTGTTGCTCCACTATACCTGAAGATGATAGATTGGGAATGGGCCTATGCATTCCAGTGGAGTGAATACGATAACACATATAACTCACAGCGGAGTAACCATCCTTGTTTTAATTATGGCTCCACTAGTGGCCAATAACAGGGACCATCTGTTGTTGAGCCAAACTATCCTCATGCACAGAATTTCCAACAGACCTACCTCCCACCCATGAGACCATATCAGCCATATGAGCAGCAACAGTTTAGTCCTCCGAGCAGTGGATTTGATAACATAGTTGTTCAAATCCTTAGAGATTTACAACAACAATGGCATCAGTGTTCCAAGGATTTATCCTAGCTCGCTCAAATCTCTCAAGTTTTACATTCATACACACAATCCATTACGAAGCTGGAAGCCCAAATTGAGCAGCTAGCTATGCAATTGGTGGAATGAGAGAGCAACAAATTACAATCACAACCTGTGAGTAACCCGAGAGCATAAGTTTTTGTGGGAGATACATCGATTCCCACAGAATAGATTCAAGTTGTTCAACCTTTAAGAAGTGGTGAGACTGTTGATAACAAGATGGAGATGCCTACGTTAGTAGTCATCCCCGAGACCAAGGATAGTGAGCCTGAAATTAAAGCAGATGTTTTCCCACCAGAGAAATTAAAAATAGACCCCAAAAAAATAATAAAGATAGTGTGCCCAATATTGTGACTGAAGTCCCATATATACCGCGGTTACCTTTTCCTAATGCTTTTGGTACACAAAAACTCAATAAAATTAGAGGAGAGCACATATTTTGTTCATATCTCTCCTCTTAATTCTCAAGCAAGGATATGGAACCCTGAAATTTCTCTTTCCAGAGGAAGAAGGTCTAGTGATCATTATATCACTGGCAGACCTTGAGTATGTCTGATATACTCATGGGCACCGTCGAGCTGCCAACTCATCCGTAGTAAAATCCTGTAAAATATGTAAACTAACTCTTTTATTTTGCTTTAGTTAGAAATTTTTTTTTTCCAGCAAGTATGTTACGATTTAAATCGTGGTAAAGCGCGATCGATCATAAGATACTTCCTGTAGTACAATATTATGTTCTCGAGTGATTGTATGGATTTACTATAATGTGAACCTCACAGGTACAAAATTTTTGAATATATATATATATATTGTAGTGTCCCCTGTTTTTGCATAATGAGGGCATTGTCCGACTTAAGTTTAGGGGGATACACAACTTCTGTGTATAGTATTAGTTAATTAGTTTGTGTTTATGAAAATTTTTATTTAGTATATCAGTAGTTTTATTTAGTTTGTGTTTATAAAAAATTTTAAATTTTTTTTAAAGTTGATCAGTACATAGGAATTATGATAGAAGAAATTACAAATCCTAAAAACTTACGATTCATTATAATAGAAGTTTAACAATTAGAATTTAAAACAGTTATAATTTATGTTTATCTCATTGAAACATTGTATTAAAATGAATGTTTGAAACAATAGATTGATCTAAACTGCAAAAATTTAGACTATAGTTTCAAAACTATAAATCGGTGAAATTTTGAGCCATAGTTCCTCTTTTATTCAGAGGAAATTGTTTCTACTCAAATCGCTAAAATTTCTTTGAACTTCTATACTGATATAAAATCTCATATTGCTAAATTTAAAATCAAATTATTCTATGAATATGATGAACTGATTTTTTGTCGAGAACTGTCCATTAGAAATATCAAAGCAATAAGACATCTATGCTAGTAAATAGTAAAGATGATTTAAGGTCATCTTTTGTTTAAACCAGAGCCAAAATGCCAAAATCTCAAAACATTTATCCTTTGAACTCATATTGGAAGCTTGAAATGAAATTTCTTTATACCAGAATTTTATAAACCTTTAATCATATGTACTACCCAAAGCTTTCTACCTTTAACCCTTACAATTTCTAAGAATTTAGAAGCAAAAGAAAGGAAGAAGAGGGAGTGAAAAGAGTAAAATAAGAACAGATAAAGGGAATGCTAGAAGAGGTATAGAGGAAGAAAATAAAAGAAAATATGGGAAAAGAAAGAAAAATCATAAAAAAAAAAAAGATTTTTGAAAAAGAAAATTATGATTTAGCAAAAAGTCATAAAGAGAAAAATCTTAAAAGATGATTTTATAGCTAAAGAATTGGGATACATATATAAATAGAAGTATATGGGAAGAAGTTATCCAATCATGGATACTTACTGAAGTAGAATAGTAGAAGATAGGAAAAAGAAGAATTAAATTCTCAGAAAAACTTTGAATCCTTTTCTACCTTTCCTTGATACCTTTTGAAACCCAAAACCCCATTACAAGCTGAAGGAAAGACCTTTCTGATTTACGATTTGCAAAGGCATAAGCCTAGTAGAGATAAGGAAAATAGATATTATGGATTATACAGGGAATCGTAAGAATAGGATAGGATTATCTTTTCTATGAGATTCATTTTTGAAATTACCTTTGACTGAATTCTTCTGAAAAATACACTGAGAGAACCCAAAAGTTTTTATATCTTTTTGAGAGCATGTCAATAGTGAGTTTTTGAATGAAAATATTTTCTAAATCTGCAATTTAGAAAAATTTATGAAGAATAAACTATTCACTAATGCATATACACTCTGTGTTGATTGTGAATTGAAATTATTGGAGTTCTAATCAAGGATAACTGTTGTAATAGAAAATAAGGATAAAGGATTGGTAATTTTAGAAAATCATAATAAACTATGTATTGACCAATTAAGTAGATTAGTTAGTTTTTTCTTTTTTTAATTTAAATATATATATATATATATATATATATATTTATAAAAATAAAAATATTTGAAGTTTGTAGGTAACTTCACTGAAAACCTTCAAGAGACTACAACTCCTCCACTAGGGATCACCTAGGGGTTTAAAGGCTTGTTGCATCCGTTAAATGCAATCGTGCTCCCTACGAAAGTGGCATTTAATTTCTTAGTTTATATTTCCTTGGGGGTGTGATCAGTCACCTAATTTATCATTTTATCACCCTTAACTTAGTAATGATAGGACTTAGTTTGTTACTAACAAGTTGATGATGTGCGGATATTAAAGATAACCAGTAAAAGAGAGCCAAAGTATTAATATTCATCAAAATGAACTCAAAAAGCAGTAAAAAGACAATTAAGCGTAACAATTCGCCGCTTATAGAATGATAGAAAAATTATATTTTATGATTTTACAGACGATAGAGCATTACCAATGAAGATCCATAGAAAATCGTAATGTGCGATTCTTCAGAGAAAGAGTATAAAAGAAAGGCGAAGAATTGTAATTTAGAGAATCGACTACTGAGGAAGCTATGAAAGATAGAAAATCATGATTTATGATTTTCTAAGAAAGTAGAAGAAAAGGGTAATTGTTATCTATGATTACGAATATAGAAGTTTCTTATTGCTGTTGTTGTTGCTGATCGCGTGAGAATTTCCACCGCCAAGAACAAAATTAGAACTCTTTAATTAAAATTTTGGCTAATTATGGATCAGGGAGATTGATAAAGAAGAATATTAAAAGAACTCTGTTGCTGCTATTAAGGAAAGAAATCTGAAACACATCAAATATCCGAAGCAAGAAAGAATAACATTAGAATTAGAGTTATATTAGGAATCTTTTAGTAGTTTCTTTTATTAGAATTAGATCTCTGTCAACCGACACCTTATGATCTATAAATACGTAACATCCCTAAAAATTTGGGCTTTAAAAAGTGTCCTTGAGATGCATGCCCGATGTTGGGGACCTGCCTTGTGTTCAAAAAGGGGTTTAAAATTAGACAATTAAAGAGTCCATGGGTAGCACACACCAAGGCAGGCTCACACATAGTCCTGTAAGTGTTCAGGGCCTGTTGTAGCAAGTTTTAAAAGAAAGAAAGGGTATGTCCACAGGAAAATGTGTGTCAAAATTAGGCAAATCTCCAGATCTGTGATAGATCTGGCACCCTTCTTAATGCTAAAACAGTAAAAGAAAGAGGAGAGGTTTAAGGGGTTGTCACTTCTAAATTAAACTATAAAAACAAGTAAGATTGCAGAAATGGATATTAGGATTCAATCCAGAGTAGAGATCTTGCAGTGAAGGGGAATTAAACATAGAAAATGGGGAGAAGTAGCTTGGAGTTTGGTCTTGCTACAATTAGGTTGAGCAGCTAGGGTTACAGAGAGTTTAGAGTACACCAATCCCTCATCTGGCCATAGGCACAGCTATAGGGTAGGAGAATCTACTCTAGACCAAAGGCTTGAATTTGTCTTAAGGGTATGATCTGTCCACTTTAATGGTCACAGATCATCCTATAGCCTTCCTCCAAATCAAAAGCTTAAAGTAGAAGAATCTAATTTAGAACAAAGGTTTGAATTGATCTTAAGGCTATGGTCTGTCCACTTTAATGGTCACAGATCATCCTATAGACTTCCTCCAAATTAAAGGCTTTAATTAGATCATTATAACCACTACAAATGTTGCAATTACCAGGCCACAAACATAGGAAATTGCAGGAGCATCAGATCTAGGGAGATCAAATGGCATCCAAGAGGTCTACCAGTTAAGTGGGTGAGCTATTCTCATCTACACAAAGCCGATCGAGCACCAAATGAAACCAAAGGAACTATAAATCTAATTACAACAATTAAACCAACATTACATTGAATTAAACTGACCATATAATGAAATGTCCTCAAATTTACAGTCTGTGCATCATCTAAACCTAAATAACACTCTCAGCTCTACGTAATTACAGATTCGACCTCTCCCTATGCTGCTCTCAAGAAATTAGCCAACCATAGTTGGGCTAAAGGAAAGAATTAGAAAATTTCATTGCAAGCTCTGGTTTCCAGAATTGATCCCCTTTTTCAGATGGCTTCCTCTCTTCTTATAGCTTTCTCCTTGAACCTCAGATCTAATTTTTTCCCGCCAATTATAGCTTCCAGAATAATCCTGTTATTCCCGCCTTTATTCCCTTTCTAGAAGGCTCTTTAGTTTGTTAGAGTTGGGGGAGAGCATGTGGGTCGGTTAGGGTTTCCCAGGGTACTTCTAGAAGCCTCGCACCGGTCACCAAGGTGCCTCGGTTTATGTGCAGCAGGTCACCAACTCGCTGCATGTGCATAGCAGCTTTTCTTGGAAGTGTTTGGATCGATTTTGATAGGTTGAAATCAAGTACTTTGGTCCATTCACTATGATTCAGGATCCTATCGAAAGGTTCCGATAGGTTGAATCCTATAATTAGAGCTTCAACATCTGCAGCCTTCATTTGATGCTTTCAATAGGTTGAAGGATCCTTGCGATAGGTTGAGCTCTTGCGCAATTGATTTCGATAGGTCCTCAGACTTTTCGATAGGTTCTGTTCAAGCTCAGGCAACCATTCGATTGGATGTTCCCTTGTTGTTTCCGACTGCACGATAGGTTCTGGATCCTGTCGAATTCTCTCCATCTTCACAATTTCTTCCTTTTTCGGCCTTCAGATCCTATCAATAGGTTGCAATAACCTATCAACAAGTTGTTTTCAGCCTGTCTTTCCTTTTTTCAACGCTGATTTACTGTTGCTGCCTGCCCCAAGTGGGCATTGGTGTGGAGCCCTTCTGTGTGCCATAGTTGGGTTAGAGCTGTGGTGAGAGATGGACCTTCTTGTGGAGAACTTTAGGATAGATTTCTGCACTATGGCTGCTTATTGCTGCTATCTACAAAACATGCTCAACAAGAACTTATTAGTCTATTCACAAGTCTATCAAAGGTCAGGTTAAAGGTTGAAAATTGGCATTTTTCACTACTTAACACTCCCCCAAACCTAAGCTTTGGTAGTCCCTGAGCAAAGGAAAGATAAAGAAAACTAAAATGCCACTTTTGTAGGGAGCACAGATGCATTTAGCATATGCATCAAGCCTTTTAAACCCCTAGGTGATCCCTAGTGGAGGAGTGAAGTCTCTTAAGGGTTTTCGGTGAAGGTACCCACAAACTTCTCTAATAAAATCAGTTAGTACTAGTGCAACATGCTAAAACAGAGCTTAAGTGAGATAAAATAAATTCCACACCAAGTGCATTCAATTCTAGAGGATTTTTAGCCAAAAAATCATTAGTTTAAAACCTGAAATTCTGTTGTAGTTCCTTCATTATTAATCAGTTCATGTCAAAGCATTATGCCTGAAAATTAGTGCAGAGTTTACCTTTAAATTAAGAATTCTATTTTGATAATGCCCCAATCAAATTTAATTTCAGACCCAAATCTTACCGAGGTTGTCACTCATAATAAAAATAGAAGGGTGCATCATTTCACACAGCTCGAGAGCAGTTACAGTCCTCAAATAGGACTGCAAGCATGAGCATAGGCAGTGCTCTAATTTCTGAAATTTTTCTAATTCTTTTCACCATAGATCAAATAAATCCTCATCTCCACATGACAACTCAATCTATTTTAGAGCAGTAAGATCTTTTTATTGGGTTGTAATGTGGCTTATGGGTGAAATTTGTAAAAGAATAATGGGTATAATAGAATTCAAAATTGAGAAATCAGTAAAAGTGAGGAGGTGACATGTACACCTTCTTCATTTCAGCAAATCTTCATTTCCTTTTTGAATTTGCAGACTTGAAGTGATCAGCTTCATCAACTTCTTATCTTCTTGTAGATTTTCAAATGAAGTGACTTCTCTTTTTTTTTATTTATTTTTTTTACGGGCTGGAATGCCACAACACCACCAAATGTGGTTCCTTCTTTTCAACCAATTGTCTAACCTTGCTCCTCTAACCTCACTTCTCCTTCCATTTTCTGATTTCTTAGATCGAGGGTGAACTGAAACAGGCCAAGGGGTTTTGGGTTTGAATTTTCTAGTTTCCATCAAAGAAAGGTGGGATTTTCAAAGCTCAAGAGGTGTGTATCAAGGGCAGTTCAAAGGTGGGAAATCTTTAGGCTAAAACTGACCAAGGGATGGCCTTACTTCATGTCCTCAATGTCAAGAATGCTTTCAATCTATTTCAACTTGAATTTGCCTAACTTCTAGTGATCGAAACTAGATCCAATCAGTCCTTAGAGCAGAAAAATTGCGAAGACACTCCTCAAGGAAAATTTTTCAGGCCCAAATCTCACTAGTTATGGCCTTCCATCAGATTTTCTGGGGGGTATCCTTATAGTTTTCTCTCATTTCAGGTTTACTAAAAATCAATTTTTTTGAACATTTTTGACATTTGCTTCATGAAAAATGTTAAAACTACAGCTCATTTCGATTTTAAAAAGTTTTTAATTTCCTCTTTTTCTAAAAAATCAGGTGGGAAATCACTTTATTTTCAAAAACTTTTTTTTTTCAACATAGTTGCACTAGCATTAACTCATTTCATTGGCACACCCACCATACCCCCAAACCTAAATTAAACAGTGTCCTCACTATTTTAACAAATTGGATGTAGCAGTGAATAACCAAGACATAATATTAAAAACAAAGGGGCACTGAAATTGCCAAGCATGCAGTACACAAAAATAAAACAATCATCACAAAAAGAGAATACTAACAAGGCATTTCATTATAAATATGGCAAAACAGCGATTACAAAGCAAATGCATGACAAATCTGAGAATAAGATCTACATATTGGCAAAATATTCATCTATAGATAAAAAGATTCTTCCTCCTAGCTCAGGGATATCCTTAACCTGCTTTATGTGGAAGAGGAACTGCAAGCCAGGAGGGGGGGGGGGGAAGAAGGAAAAAGAAGAAAAGAAGAAAATAAGAGTCAGGGGGCGGGTGGTGGAGTAGCTGAGGAAGATGGGGGTGGGGATGCAGGTGGTTCGGTCTTCTGCCTCTTCTTCTTTCTCTTTTCTTCTATCTTCTCCTCCTTAGCGAGGATTTGCGGCACTTCTTCGTACTCATCCCATAAAATTTACAAGGGACCAGGCTCGACTGGTGGTGGCGGTGGTGGCCAGACAAGGTAGAACTTGGTCGGCAAGTCTTTGGGTTTGTTGTCGGCCATGATTGGGGTTATGGAAGGGCTGAAGAGGTCAGGAGGGAATGGATGTGAAAGGACTGGACGAGGCTGATATTTAAAGCGCATGGCCGGTGGAATATGAATCGGTATAATAAATTGTTCGCATTCTTCCAAGCTTAATTGTTGAAAATGAAGTGGGAATAAATGGAGCGGAGGTTGTTGTATGGGAAATAGAATGCGGACTGCATGTTGGGCTATTTTTAGCAATGGTGGTTAAGTCAAGGAAGTATGTGCAATGAATGCTGAGACCCCTATTTGTGGATAAGGATGACAACGCGCTCTGATAGGGTTGGCTCTATAATAGCGACAAATGAGTAAGAGAGAGAGCTAGGGTTTGCAGTAGGTGTTGAATGGAGGAGACTAACCTAACGATAGGTTTATAAAGGATGAAAAATGAGTTCGATAGGATGAGCTAAGTGATTTCGATAGGATAAATTGAATGATTTCGATAGGTCCAAGCGTCCTGTCGAACGCTATAGAAGTACATCAAGCAGATGGAATACTTCGATAGGTCAATCCTTCCTATCGATAGGTTCATGAAGTGCTTGACTCATCCTTTTGATAGGTTTCCGATAAGTATTCGAATCCTATCGAAAGCATCTGTCTGACCTTTTAAACCTATCAAAAAGTTGTTTTCACCTATTGAAATCCTCAAATGACCTATCGACAGGTCCAAAATGTCCATTAAAAGTGCATTTTTTTGCGATTTCAAAGACCTCAAATTTTGTTGTGCTTCCATTCACTATGTTTTCATTATTTGCACACTCCCATGGTCCCTGAACTACTGACAAGATTGAAATGATGACCTAATGTTGACATGGCAATTTTATTGTGAACAAAGCATCAAAATAGAGAGTAATCATTTAAAATAGAACCAAAATATGGTACATATGATACACACTGAAATCTGGTAGAAATTGGAGGGTCCTGAAGATCAATGGTCTCCTCAGGCGCACAAATTTTTTCAACACAAATTTTTAACCTTTGGCCATTAACTTTCATAACCCTACCATCTCTAGGATCCTTAATTTCTACAGCTGCCGATGGGGAAACATGTAAGACTATGTAAGGCCCATCCCATCTGGACTGCAATTTGCCTGAAAAGAGTTTTAATCTAGAATTTAATAACCATACCTTGGCACTTGGTTTGAATTGTTTCCGCAGCAGGTGCTTGTCATGAGGGGCCTTGGTTTTCTCTTTGTACATTCTTGCATGTGAATATGCTTCCATCCTCAACTTCTGAAACAGATTTTCTTGCACAAACTCATCCAGCACATTAATGGAAAAGCAGTCCTCATTCGCTAAGTGGGGCTGATGAGCTGCATTGTAGACATTCATCTTGACTTTCATATTACCAAAATATGCTTCCATGTCCCTTGATCTGCATTATATACAAGCATTAGCAGTGGCCAAAAAGGGCCTACCTAAGATCACCGGTATGGAAGTAGCACACTTACTAGGCTCCATGTCCAACACCAAAAAATCAGCAGGATAAAAGAATTTGTCAACCCCAACCAAGACATCTTCAATGATCCCCACAGGCTTCCTTTCATATCTATCAGCTAGTTGCAAGACCACATGTGTGGGCTTTAACTCTCCTAAGCCCAGCTTCTCATATATCGATTATGGAAGCAAATTTACACTAGCTCCCAGATCTAACAAGGCTTTTTCAATGGTATGATCCCCAATAATATAGGGGATAGTGGGGACTCCAGGGTCTTCGAGCTTTGTTGGGGTTGCGATAGTCAGTATTTGTTGCACTTTTCCTGTTAAAAAGACTTTCTTAGACAGATGTATCCTTGATTGTCTTTTGTGGGTGCAAAGGTCTTTTAGAAACTTGGCATAGGCTGGAACCTGCTTGATTGCATCAAGTATAGGCAAGTTGATCTTCACTTGCTTAAAGGTTTCCATCATTTCCCCTATTTTGGCATGCCCTTTGTCAAAAGGGGAAGGTGCTTGCATTGTCCTAGGAAATGACAAATGTGGGACTGCTCCCTCATTTGCAGCCTTAGCCAACTCATCATCTCTCTTTTTAATTTTTTTATTTTCTTGAGGATCATCACTATCCTTTTTATTCAACATTGGTTACACCTGTTGTTCTTTTTCTAAGACCACCTCTTTTTCTTTTTCTGAATTTCTCAAAGGCCCACAGCCTATTTGATTGTCTACCAACCTTCCACTTCTTAATGTGGTGACAAATTTGGCCTCCTCATAGGAAGAAGAAACTTCACCTACCATATATTATCTCCTTGGGTTATCCATGGGTTGGCTAGGCAGCCTCCCTTCCTCTCTCTTGGCTAAAGCATTATATAGCTGACCAAGATGGTCTTCTATCTTTTTAATGCTTTGGCTATGAGAGTGCACAGTTTAAGACAAGGGTCCTAAGTTCTATAATGAAGCCAGAACTTGTTCTACAAAAGAAAGGGATCTAGCAGCTGGAGGGGGTGCAGATTGCTGCACAGGCAGAGCCATGGGCTGAGCCATAGGTTGTTGGTATTGAGGCCTTGGAAAGTAATTCTGGTTGTATGGCTGAGCATTTTTGTAAGGCATAGGTTGTTGTGGCTACTGCTGCTGGTTTTGAAAACCATCTTGTCTCCACCTTAAGTTGGGATGGTTTCTTCATTGGTAACCAGCAGTAGGTTGTTGCCCAAAAGACTGGGTGACAGTCACATGCTCCATCACAAAGTCTGGAAATTGGACAGCTGAGGGGCATTCCTCAAGGGAGTGCATGGGGGACTGGCATATAACACATGCCTCCTCCACTTTAGCAGCCATGGGTGACTGCATTGCTCCCATGAGCTTATCAAATTTCTGGGTCAAATTGTCCACTTTCATTTCCAAATCATTGTGTCCACTTACCTCATACAATTTTCCTCTTGTGGTGTTTTCTTTCACTAGTCTAGGAGTGTCCAAATCCCTGGACAATATCTCTCTCTGCATGGAGTTCTCACTGATAATGTCAAACAACTCGCAAGCCTCCTCAGTAGTTTTGTGGAGGTAAGTACCACCACAAGAGGCATCGACCATATCCCTGCTTTTGGAGTCAATCCCTTGATAAAACTTTGGACAAGTTGCCATTCAGGGATTTGATGATAGGGACACTTCTTCAGGAGTTCTTTGAATCTCTCCCAAGCTTGGTGAAAATTCTCAGTTGGATCTTGAGAAAATGAGATAATGCCCTTCCTCAACTAGCTTGTTTTAGACATGGGAAAAATTTTGGCAAAAAACTGACATTGAAGATCACTCTAGGACTGAATACCGTTGGGTGGGAGCATTGACAACCAATTCCTGGCCCTATCCTTTAATGAAAAAGGAAAGAGTCTCATCCTGGTTACTTCCTCCCCCAAATCTACAATATTGAAGGTAGTGCGCAGTCCTAAAAATTTATCAATGTATTTATATGGGTCTTCTTTGGTCGGGCCATGGAATGAGGGTAGCATTTGGATTATGGAAGACTTGATCTCATAGTTCCCTTGAACAGCAGGGAATTGTATGCAGAAGGGAGAATTGTAAACCCCTGGTGCATTGAATTCCTTCAAGGTTCTAGGTTGCTGTTGCTCACCCATTTCAGCAAATCCAGATGCAGTAGATGTGGGTGAAATTTGTTTAGTCCTAAGGAGTTTTTCAACCTCTGGATTTAATGGAACGATCTGAGGGTTGAGAGTTCTTCTTCCAAACATACACCACTCACATTCTTAATGCACACACAAGGCAAAGCCAATTTAACATAACAATCAGGAATCAACACAATGAATTCACAAATCTAGAAATCTATAGATCAAAAAAATGAAAGGAGTAGAGGAATGCAAACTCTAACACAGCCTCTAGCACAATGTTCCTCCTTAGACATAGCTTCCAATCTGTTAAAAAAAATAACAAAAACTACTCCAAAACAATAGAAATTGTTAATAGCAGTTGGTGAAAAACTAAACAGTTTATTGCAAATTTACAATCTATACTAAAACAAACTTAGATCTACCAATTTTAAGCACACAATTCCTCGACAGCAGCGCCAAAAACTTGTTGGGGACCTGCCTTGTGTTCAAAAAGGGGTTTAAAATTAGACAATTAAAGAGTCTATGGGTATCACACACCAAGGCAGGCTCACACACAGTCCTGTAAGTATTCAGGGCCTGCTATAGCAAGTTTTAAAAGAAAGTAAGGGTGTGTCCACAGGAAAATGTGTGTCAAAATTAGGCAAATCTCCATATCTGTGATAGATCCGGCACCCTTCCTAATGCTAAAACAGTAAAAGAAAGAGGAGAGGTTTAAGGGGTTGTCACCTCTAAATTAAACTATAAAAATAAGTAAGATTGTAGATATGGATAATAGGATTCAATCCAGAATAGAGATCTTGTAGTGAAGGGGAATTAAACATAGAAAATGGGGAGAAGCAGCTTGGAGTTTGGTCTTGCTACAATTAGGTTGAGCTGCTAGGGTTACAGAGAGTTTAGAGTACACCAATCCCTCATCTGGCCATAGGCACAGCTGTAGGGTAGAAGAATCTACTCTAGACCAAAGGCTTGAATTGGTCTTAAGGGTATGATCTGTCCACTTTAATGGTCACAAATCATCCTATAGACTTCCTCCAAATCAAAGGCTTAAAGTAGAAAAATCTAATTTAGAACAAAGGTTTGAATTGATCTTAAGGCTATGGTCTGTCCACTTTAATGGTCACAGATCATCCTATAGACTTCCTCCAAATTAAAGGCTTTAATTAGAGCATTATAACCACTACAAATGCTACAATTACCAGGCCACAAACATAGGAAATTGCAGGAGCATCAGATCTAGGGAGATCAAATGGCATCCAAGAGGTCTACCAGTTAAGTGGGTGAGCTATTCTCATCTACACAAAGCCGATCGAGCACCAAATGAAACCAAAGGAACTATAAATCTAATTACAACAATTAAACCAACATTACATTGAATTAAACTGACCATACAATGAAATATCCTCAGATTTACAGTCTGTGCATCATCTAACCCTAAATAACACTCTCAGCTCTCCCTAATTACATATTCTACCTCCCATTTTGCTGCTCTCAAGAAATTAGCCAACCATAGTTGGGCTAAAGGAAAGAATTAGAAATTTTCAGTGGAAGCTCTAGTTTTTAGAATTGATCCCCTTTTTCAGACGGCTTCCTCTCTTCTTATAGCTTTCTCCTTCTGCCTTAGATCTAATTTTTTCCCGCCAATTACAACTTCCAGAATAATCCTGTTATTCCCGCCTTTATTCCCTTTTTAGAAGGCTCTTTAGTTCGTTAGAGTTGGGGGAGAGCACGTGGTCGGTTAGGGTTTCCCAGGGCACTTCTAGAAGCCTCGCGTCGGTCACCAAGGTGCCTTGGTTTGCGTTCAGCAGGTCACCAACTCGCTTCGTGTGCATAGCAGCTTTTCTGAGAAGTGTTTGGATCGATTTCGATAGGTTGAAGAGGCTTTCGATAGGTTGAAATCAAGTACTTTGGTCCTTTCTCTAGGATCCAGGATCCTATTAAAAGGTTTCGATAGGTTGAATCCTGCAATTAGAGCTTCAGCCATTTGATGCTTTCAATAGGTTGAAGGATCCTTGCGATAGGTTGAGCTCTTGCGCAATTGATTTTGATAGGTCCTTAGACTTTTCGATAGGTTCTGTTCAAGCTCAGGCAACCATTCTATAGGATGCTCCCTTGTTGTTTCCGACTGCACAATAGGTTCTGAATCCTGTCGAATTCTCCCCATCTTCACGATTTCTTCCTTTTTCAGCCTTCAGATCCTATCGATAGGTTGCAATAACCTATCGACAGGTTGTTTTCAGCTTGTTTTTCCTTTTTTCAATGCTGCTTTGCTGTTGCTGCCTGCCCTAATTGGGCATTGGTGTGGGGCCCTTCTGTGTGCCATAGCTGGGTCAAAGTTGTGAGAGATGGACCTCCTTGTGGAGCACTTTAGGGTGGATTTCTGCACTATGACTGCTTATTGCTACTATCTACAAAACGTGCTCAACAAGCACTTATTAGTCTATTCACAGGTCTATTAAAGGTCAGGTTAAAGGGTGAAAAATGGCATTTTTCACTGCTTAACACCCGACTGGTCATAAGTTTGACCAAGTGAAAGTCAACTTGATGACTTAGGCTAGACTAGGTTTAAGGTGAAAAGTGCATCTAGGTATGTGGAGTGGGTCTTGTTATAAGGTCACATACACCTATAACAAGTGTGTGTGCTTTGCACCAAAGAAATGGATTGGGTTAAATAAGTTAAAAGCAAAGAGAAGTTATTTCCCTTGAGTTTTTATAGTTGGTTAGGGATTTATGAAGAGAGAGAGAGAGAGAGAAAGGGGGAGTAAATGCTTGGGAGTTAATGCGAAGGAGCTTACGTGAAGGCCTTGCGAAGACATTAAATTGCGATGATAAGTGGTTTGGTTCGTTGGAGTCAAAACTAAGAACCCTAGCTTTTGATCCAAGCCATTGAATCATCTATACTTTAGATTTAAGGTAAGATTTCATTGATTTATGATGTGTGTGATATTGTGCATGAATTTATTGAATTAATGGTTAATTAAAGAAATAAAAAAGGGAAAATTTGAAAGAAAAGAAAGTTAAATGAACCACCCGAAGAGGGTTGTTTTCTGTCAAAATCGATTAATCGAATTGAGAATCGATTAATCGAATTTTGACAGAAAGCAAATCTAAATACTACAGCATGAAACTGATTAACCAAAATTAATTCGATTAATCAATTTTTGGTTTTTGGTTTTTGATTAATCTATTTGGAATCGATTACTCAACTTGATACTTCCAGTGGCTGGAAATGTCTGAGTATTAGAAAACCGATTAATCGATTTTGGGATCGATTAATCGAATTTGGAATTTTGATTAATCGATTTAGGATCGATTAATCAAATTTGGGAATTTGATTATTCAATATTGGGATCGATTAATCGATTTTGACAGTGTTAGTATGGGTTCTGTTTTGGACCATGGAGTTCTAGGAGGGCCTTGTACCCTTCTTTCATGCATCATTCTTGATACTTTGTGTATGACATGATGTACTTTAGGTTGAGCACTTGAAATTGAGCATGGGGAGCTACCTTGGACCTTGATGCTTGGGGTTGAAGCACGTAAAATAGGGAATACTCTGAACATGTACCCTTGATTACGAAATCATGTATGTAGTTGTTGGTGCGCGCTTTTTCTCGGTTCCTCTCTATTCCGGTTGAATCAGTGGCTTCCAACTATGTCCTAGCGGACTCTAGCGATGCGGTGTTTGGAATAATTAAGGTAAAAATAAATAATAAAAGGGGTTTCCTAGAAAGTTTCTAATTTATTGCGATTGTCAGCTGCAAATATTTATCGACGCTGCAACACGTCAATGATCACGCTTAGGAGTGGGTATGGATTGCTTTTATACTGAATCATTCACCTGCGAACGTCAGCAGCATTCTATTTCTTTTGGTTAGATAGTTTGATTTCCTTTTATTTCCCTTTATAGTTATACTTCTAGTCAGTTTAGATCTCCTTTGATTCTATTGGGAATTTAGTTATATAGATTTGTTTCGATCCAGTTAGGAGTCCAGTTTCCAATTAGTTTCAATCTCCTATTGGTACAAGGAGTGTATGTATAATAGCTCTGGTGAGACTTTAATTCATTCAGGCATATCAGGTGTACTAGAATTCTGACTGAATAAGGTATAACAATTCTATTGAAATTCTAATTGCGGTAATTATGGCAGTCCTATTAGAATTCTAATTGAAATAAAAGACTAATTTTATTGAGACTCTAATTTAAGCAAAGGAATTAATGCTACTAAAATTTAATTAAAACGAGTAAACTGATTTTTACCAAATCTAATTAGAATAAATAGATTAATTTTTGTAAAAATCTCTAGTTAAAGAAATGAATTGACTATGCTAAAGAATCCAATTGAAGCACCGAATTTAATCCTATTTAATTGTAATTAATGCAAGGAATTGATCAATTACATTCAGATTTGCAGAGATCAATCAATCACACTAAGATTTAAGACACTGAATTAATTAAGCATGTTGAAATAAACCTACTAATCAATCGTGTTAAAAGTGTAAAACTAAAGCAATTAATCAATTCTAAAATTCGTAAAAAAGAGGGGTTTGGGCCCGCTATGCTAAGGAGGATTGGCCTCGTTCCTGAGTACCCTCCGTAAGCTCCCTTGGGCAAATTTGGTGGTTGAAATTGAAAATAGACTGCATTTTTGGACCGTAAAATCGTGTTTTAGATTTTTCATAGTTGATTTCAGAATGATAATTATAAATTAAATTGTAAAACTAGAGTTATAAGACTGAAACTATATTTAGAATTTTGTTTTAGAAATATTAAAGTAAGAAACTAAAATTAACACTAAATTTTTAAGACCGAATTCGGGTCTGAAATCGAGAAATCAGGCCATTTGATTAAGGACTAGTTCTGAATCGAAGGATTAGAACCAGAAATTAATGATAGGACCATAAATCAAGATTTTAGAACTGAATTAAAGTCAAAAATCGGTATATCGGACCGATAGATTAAGGACTGGTTCTAGAAGCAGAGAACTAGAACCAGATATATAGAATTTCGGTCCGAACGGGGTGCTACAGCCTAAAACTAAAAATAAAAATATTAATAGAATTCCTAGATCTAGAGATTAGAAGCTATGATTGCGAATTAAAAAATTAAATCCTTACCTAGGGTCGGGGGCTGCGGAGAGAAATCTCGAAGATTAGAAGCTTGAATCTCGATATCATGATTAAGATGCTCTATGGGTTGATTCTCAGAGTTCTCTGGTTTTGGAATCCCAAAAAAATCCATTGTCTCTCAAAAAATTGCCAGCCTCCTCTCTCTCTTCAAGAAAAAAATCTTTTATAGGTTTTCCTTCAATTATGTGCCCTATTTCAGGCGTTTAATTGAATTACGCATCAGTTTCCTAGCGCTTAATTGCTTTGAGTTGGTCGCCGACTCAGTGAGCAATCGGCTGACTTGCTCAGCGAGTTTCCCAGTCCTAATAAAATTAGGGCTAATTATACGCGTGATGGGAGGTGCGCAATCTGATTAAGTGTTTAGTCATAAGGACATAATCAAGGGAACTTCAGGTGAAGGGTAATGAGACTAGGTCGGGCGTAGGCCAATTGCACACTGGTTTTATGGCGCTTAATCTAAACACGCATCCGATTTAAGGCGCGTGAGCGAGTCTCAAATAGGTATGAGAAAGGAAGTTTGGTTTGAAAGGGGGACTGATTGCGTGTTTGTGGTCTGGTGTGAAATCGAATTACGTGCGGGGTTTTAGGTGCTTAATTCGGAGTTGTGTGAGTCTGGTCCCTAGAATGAAATGCAAAACTATTGTTTCAGTCTGCATTTTGACTATATACTATTGTTTCAGTATACAGCCTCCCCATTTTGAGATTTGAGCCACAAAGCTATTGTTTTAGCCTATGTTCAGCCATGTACTATTGTTTCAGTGCATGGTTCCCATATTAGGGTTAAAAGGAAGGTTAAAGGTTGATCGAATAGAAAAATATACTTTAATAAGGCAAAATGGGGGTGTCTACAGATGCCCCTCTTCGGCGCGCTCTTGCATAGTAAGAACGCGTCGAAGAAGTAGACACCCCTCATTCGAGGTGTCTTCTCGCTTATCTTAGGAAATCATAAATGTGAATTGGTGATACTGACCTGACATGCTTGACTTTCTTATCTATCAGCACAAGCTAAAATGGAGCATTTGAAGGGCAAATGGTAGTTGTCGAAGGGCACATTTCGGGTCTGTGGGTGCATGGCGCATCCCATTGTATGGCGCGAGCTAACAGAGGAATTTTACGCAATCGAGGTACAAGGGCATCAATCAAATTTCCAAAATAAAATCCAGGGACCGATAATAAAAGAAGATGAAATATCATTAAATATCGAAGGCTTCTGCAAGTCATGTCAGGCCAGGCGCGTCATTGCTCACACCAATGCGCATTAGGCGTTTGTAAGTTCTTAGATTGAATATAGTCAATGTTCAGTTTCCCAAGGGAATAGCTTATTTAGGCTGGTAATTGAAATGTCTTGTGAAGTGTGCTCAATTGAATTCTGCGTAGTGGCATGTGCGCTTCATTTATCTGAAGTTCGGAGGTCAGTAAATTGAGAATTTTAATTCTAATGTGTCTGAACTAATGATTCTACGTAGTGGAGTAAGCGCTTGATCCAATTCTGCGTAGTGGGATATGCGCTTGATTGTAAGTTCAGGGGTTTACCTGTAAGTCAGTAATTTTAGTCCTAAGGTGTCTGAACAAATGATTCTGCACAATGGAGTATGCGCTTAATCCAATTCTACGCAGTGGGATATGTGCTTGATTGTGAGTTCAGGCGATGTTAGGAGTTAAAGGTTGGGTTCAAGTTTAATTTAAAGGGAGGTGAGTCGGGTCTATTTATCTTGTTGCTTTATTCTCTTTTTTTTTTCTTTATTTTGTTTTTTTTTTTTTGTGAAATAAAGGGGCATTTTGAAAATTTGAAATTTTAGGGGTTCTAACTTAAGATCAATTTGGTGGTAAAACGGTGAAAAATGTGGCTTCTGAGACGTCACTGAGCAGATCCACCAGTACAAGATTTGTGGACCCGACCGTTATTGTGCTTGTCAAGACGACACTTGGTATGTCGGATACTACATCTAACCTTCTTGACGAAAACTGATTATTGTCTCTTATGGGAGGACTATAATGGTTAGCTAGTCGAGAGAGACGAGTTTTGAAAACATTGGATTTAATCATAGCTAACTATATTTATAGGCAATATCGAGTAATTAAAAAGAGTAGGTAGTACTTACCTGTGGTGATACTTACCTGGGTTGCACGCAACTTGAACGGTTCGTGGTGGTGTTGTGTCGCGATGAGACTTTGTGGCTATTGTCGTGATGCAGTGTTCCAAGTGTAATGCCGCGATGGAACTTTTGGAGATTTATTCTTTTTCGGCCCACTGTGGCAGAGCTTAGAGGTTGTGATACGACGTCTTAGGAGAAATAATGTCACGACGGGACTTGAGGGTTGATTCGAAAGAAAGAGAGAGTCCGTTGCCTTAGCGATGGGACGTGACTGGGCTTTCCCTCTTTTTGTTATACGGCATGGCATGCGCTGCCTGAGCCTTCTTTTGTTTTCAGGTAGTGAGGTTTGTGATGGGACAAAAGGGTGTACGTAGTTAGCGATGGGACATTGGTAAGATGTTTAGGCAATAGGCATGTTTTGTTCCTTTCTTTGGTAGATCTTAAGTTATGTGAGATCACGTCGTGATTGGCTTAGTTTTTTTTTTTTTGCGGTGTGCCTTTGGCTTTTCGTGATGGGTCATGAGGGTATGGCCAATTTATTGCGATGGGACTGAGTATTGATGTGACATTGTTGCTTGTGCACGTTATCACAGTGGGGTCTTCCCATTTTTTTTTGGTGGGGTCATGAGGGCATTACAGTAAAGAGGCGTGTGTGTTTTTTTAGGACAACCTGTGAGGCTACGCGATGGGACAAAAGGGTGTGACCGTGACGTGATAAAAGAATCTTGGCCGCGATGGGATAAAAGGGTCTTGAAGGAATAAATTTCATCCAAAATCAGGAATTACATGCCAGTTTTCAGGCGCTCAATCTGATTGCACGCCTGAGTTTAGGCTTGAGATCTCGAGCTTGAAGGGTCATTTACGCGTGGGTATGTGCGCGTGAAATTGGATTATGCGCTACGGTCCATGCGCATGATCGAGGCGTCACCTGGTCATCATACAGTCAACGTACAGGTGACCTTTCATATTTTGTGTTTACAATGTGTCATTTGATTGGTTTGCATGGCACATGGGTTGCACGTGATCGGAGCATTGCGTGGATGGCGTGGGCGATGGTTTAATTACGCACTCGGGTCAGACAACGTATTTTGGATTATGCGCCACGAGAGTGGCACGTGATCAAATTAAGCACACGTGTCCGTGCGTGTGATTGAGTCTGTACTCTATATAAGTGAAAGAACTTTCATTTGTTTCTCATTCTGATTTAGTCTCGAGTTTTGACCTTTTTTAAGTCTCTTGTGTTCTAGAATTTGTGTTTTAGTGATATCGGGCGATCTAACCGTCCGATTGGGATGTCGTTTCTTCCTATATTCGTGATTTTAGGCAATCTCCGTCTCGAGGTGATGCTCGTGGATGACGTTATTCTGAGAATGGGCAGTATTGTGAATGAGGGCGCTAGTCCTCACATCGGTCCTTTTTAAGGAGCAGTGAAGGCAGCGTTGAAGAGGCGGCGGTGGAGGAGGTGAAGATGGAGGAAGAGCAGGAGTAAAAAGTGGTGGGATATGTCTCCCAACCAATGCTCCCAGAAGTCTCTGGTTGGATACTCTAAGCAGAATCTGCTCATCGCTTTGTCTTAGTTTCGACCCAGTTTTCATTTTGGGTTGTAGGTTAGAGTTTTAGGTTTTCGTTTTGGGTTGTAAATTCAGGAGGTATGCCTCCGATAATACTTGTAAAACTTTATATTATAAATGAAAGGGCCTTTCTTTTGCTCTTATTTCTCTTGTTTATTCGCTTAAATTTATTGACGGATTTATTCGATTTGTTTAATCTATTTCGGTCTTAACTTAGATTTTTTGGATTTATTTCAAATTTATTCAGGGTTTATCCCGAGATTAATTTGTCTTATTGAGCCCGGTTTAGAGAATTTACTTGGTTTTATTTGATTAATTGCAAGCATTTTTTCTTAGTCAGGGTCTCACTCCAATGAATTGTTGTTGTTTGTCTTTATTATTTAATTTAATTTAATTAAAAGTTTTTGTTGATTTAAGGTTTGATTTTAACTTGAGTTTTAGTTTTTTTTTTTTTTTTTGTATTGAACATGAGGTTGAAAAAGTGTAAGTTTTCTTAGAGTTCTAGATGGGTGTTAAAGGTTTAAATCCTATTGGTTTATCCATTTTGCTTTGGATGGGTGTCTCTTAGGGTGTTAAATGTTTTGTAATCATTGGTTCATGTATGTTTGCCATGGATCATGGTCTTTCAAAAGGGGTATGTGTTTGGTTTAGGTTTAGTTTAGATTAGAAAGATTTAAATATGTGGCACTTGTCATTTGATAGTTTAGGGAGTATCGTTTATAAATGTGTGAGCCAAAAGTTTTATTATTTTGAATTTTATTTTATGTTTGGGATTGAAGGTTTTGAGGCATTCTTTTGGGGCATTTCTTTTTTTTAATGTCTTTTCTTCCCTTCTCTTTTGTACTCCAGGTGTTGGACCTGAAGAATTGTATTTATTGTGTGGGCTCTTAAGAAAGAACGGGATTGGGAATGCAAGGTAGCAGTCGAATTGCTTCCATGCTAAGGGAAGAGATGGAGGAGAAAAAGGTGGTAGAAAGAAAAGTCAAGAAAAAGGCAGGGTCAGAATTCTCGTGGCCGATGCTTAATTTTCCTCGGTAGGCTCTGCGGATTCAGCGTTAGTTGCTCCTCCTTTTTAGCGTTTCCAAGGCGGGCTACTAAGGGTGAATCCTGTAGGTCCTAGGTGGCTTTCCGTGAGCCACTCTTTCTTTTCTGTCGGCTCGGGACAAGGGGAAGAGATTATTACGATTAGAATTTATTCAGGGCGCTTCCTTGCTCGAGGTTTCTGCGAGATTTCTAGTTTCCTGAATGAATCTGGATTCAGGGATTGCCTGAACATGCGGATTTTAATTTTCTTGTTTTAAATTGTATATTCAGAGGGTATGCCCTCGGTGTATTATGTAATTATGACTTTGTTTATTTGTAAATTTGACTTTAGTTTGTGTGGCAACTTATTTTATTTATTTGGAATGTGAGATTTACTTGTTTAATTTATTCATTTTAGATCGGGACATGTTAGGAGCATTTTTTCTGTTTTCTGTTCTGATTTAGTTTGGGGTTAATCGGAGTGTATGAATGATGAGGACATTTTTTTGGTCTTAGTGTATAGAAGAAAAAAGAGAAAGGGGGCATTTTTTGATTGTTTAATTTAATTAATTGGGGTTGTGTGTGATATGGGGGCATTCCCTTTTTTTTTTAGTTTTAAATCGGTGATGGTTGAGACAAAATTTGTGTTTAGCTTTAATCTTAGTTTGGGGCAAATCTTCCTCTCTTTTTTTGGTTTCAGTTTTAGTTGGGGTGTGCGAATGGTGTCAGGTCATTTTTTGTTCTTCCCTTTTTTGCGGTGTATATATATATTTTTTTCAAGTTAGGGGGTGTTCTTGGATCAGTCCTGACAAGGGCATGATTTAGACTGGTAATTGGTGTTAGGAATCTCCTAGCTTAGGTCTCTGAAACTGCTGCTTTGTATCCATATATATTTTTATTTTTCAAGGAATTGCGCGCTTCACTATGAGTGTTTAAATGAATTGCGCGCCAAATTTGAAGCGCATATTCCAAGGCGTCAGAATGTTATTAAGCATTCATGTTTGATCGTTTAATCCAATTAAGCGCTAGGTGTGGAGCGCTTGATTAGGGCGGTGGTGGTTACTGTGGAAGTGACTGGTGGCATTCACGCGCCACAAGGCAGGGGCTCGCTATAATAACGCGTCTACAGGGTGACGCGCAATCGGGTGGTCGGGTTAGTTTGAGCGGGCGACGATTAGATTGCGCGCTCTAGATCAGTCGTGTAATTAGAATTAAGCGCTACTATGGTGACGCACGATTGGTTTATGCGCATGGATTTAAGCACGCGATTGGACTGTTCCCTATAAATAGCTTAAAGTCTCTCATTTTCATTGCACAATCCGTTTTAGTCTTTGAATCTCTGGTTTTCTTGTTTCTATGCGCTCTAGTTTTCTTATTTTCGTGATATCTTGTGATGCGGTTGTCCGTTTTAGACGTCATTTCTTTCGTTCTCTTTAGTTTCTCAAGCTCTTTGTTTTAGGATGGTGGGTGAGGGTATTGGTGGGTGTGATATCACTGTCTCTGAGTTGGAGAGGATGTTAGGGGCGAAGACAGGTGAGGCGTTCGAGGCTCAGACTGAAGTTGTCATCGAGGAGGACATTGTTGGGGAGGTAGTTGGAGAGGAGGTCCTGGATTTTGACCAGTCGGTGGTCAGGGAGGAAGCACTCGAGATTGAGCAGGGGGCTATTGAGGGTGAGGGTGAGAGAGTCGAGGGCGAGATACCTGCGGGTGAGGGAGCTGAGGGTGTAGCTGCGGAGCACCAGGGTGCAGCTGCTGAGCATCCGGATTGCAGGCACTTCCCACTAGAGGATTTCTTTGCCTGAGACCGGGTAAGCACTCACGAGCAAGAGTTCTTCCATTTTCTTAGTGACTTAGGTTATGACATAGGCTTAATAGCATTTGGAACCCTTCTAATTTATGTAAAACCTGCATTAATGATTGATAGTGTGCTTGCTCATGCATCATGATGGCATCTAGGGTAGGTCATGTTTCTATTTAGTCATTCTTATCATGTTTTTGTGTTTGTTATAAACTGTCATTGCGTTTGAGGCATATTTGACTTGCTTTTAGTTTTAAATCTGTTTATTTATTGTTAAAAATATGTGTTGGTTTTACTGTTATTGTTTATGTTTCATTCAATAGGAGCCCCCGCAGCTGGCTATCAGATCGGCATGGGCTGAGTCGCATGCTTGGTATGGTGCCTTGTTAGAGTTTCATCAGGTGCGGCTAGTATCTTTCAGTTTTGGACCGATTCTGGAGTTGGAGCCCTTTCAAGTCGATCGTGGCCTGATCGCGGTGATTCTAGAGAGGTGGAGGGAGGAGCATCAGGCGCTTCTCTTTCTAGTAGGCATGATGTTGCTGACTCCAGAGGACTGGGTAAACATCACCGGTCTTCATTTTGACGGTGAGCCGATCATAGGGCAGATGGCGGATCATTATTTGGAGGTGTGTGAGGAGATTTTAGGTGTTCCGTATAGGTCGAGCGGCTCGAGGCCAAGTATCGTTCGGGTCACTTGGTTTTTCGATACGTTTACGAGTGGCTTCGTTCCCCCGAGGCACCATTTAGAGGCGAAGGCGGCCTATGAGGTGTGTTGTGCAGTAGTAGCAGGTCGGGAGACCGTGGTGGAGCCGAGATTGGCTATGGATAGAGTGCTTCGAGCATTTTTGGTGCACTTCCTCGGTGTCGTGCTTTTCTCTTCTTCAACTCAGAGATGTGTCACCGGGTTATTTTTTATGGTTCTTAGGGATTTGGATCGAGTCCCTACCTATGTGTGGGGTGCAGCCGCGTTGGCGCATCTCTATGAGCAGCTTTACCGTTGGGGGCAGGGTATTACATGATATAAGGTTTCCTTTCATTCATCCAGGTGAGTTTTTAATTGATTGTCATCGTGATGTCTTTAGTTTGGTTAATTTTTTAAGTCGTTTGATGGTAAATGTTTCTCCTTGTGTGTCGCTGTTGTTGTTGTTACTTTTCTTCTCAATTTTGGGCGTACGATCATTTTGCTTTCCTTCATTCGGGGGTTCTGTTGGGTGAGAATTTTACATTCCCGTGGATGGATGTGTGGAGGGAGGCGTTGAGGGGTCGACGCTGGTCTTTGTATCTTTAGACTGTGTGCGGCCTCTTCGAGGATATACATGCAGGGCAGGTATAGATTGTCACGCGTACATTTTTTTTATTTTGGCATTCTAGGATTTAAGTCTTCATTGAGAGATCGGCTCATTTGTTTGGTTATAGGTGATCTGGAGACCGTATGAGGATGAGGAGGATGCAGGTGTGCCAGTGATTGAGTCTGGCCGGCCCTTCTTCGATGTGGACATATGGGTCCACTGTTTTGAGAGGGTGGAGAGGATCCACACTTCTCGCATGATACGGCAGCTGGGGCTCGCTTAGGGATTCCCTCCAGAGATTCACCACAAAGTGGTGAAGAGAATGACCGACCCTCCTAGCCAAAATTTTGTTGAGCAGACGGCCCTTCAGATAGCAGATTTTAGAGCTGAGGGGACTACAATTAGAGGGGCGCACGACAAGGCGGACGCTCAGGAGTATGCACGGTGGTTTAGTGCATTGCGTGGCGGGCGCCTCTTCACACGTCCCTTCCATGTGAGAGGCTCTTTTGTGATCGATGGGACAGAGTTGGCGTCAGCTTTGAGGGAGCGATTGGCTGCATTGGAGCGGGGCCATGTCACCGTGAGCATGCGGGGAGCGTTAGACGCTCTCCACAGGGCGATGGAGTGGGTGGGGTGTGCTCCTCATCCGGATGAGGAGATGTTGCAGTCTTTAGCCTCCTCAGTTGCCCAGGCCAGGGGAGCAGAGGATGAGTTGGGTGTTCGGTTAGCGGAGGCTCGACAACTCCTGGTGAGTTAATTTGCAATTTTTTTTTTTAATTATGTGGACTTAGCTTTCTAGTCGTTCTGACGGGGTCGTGGTGTCTCATCTTATTTTGTCTTGAATAGTCTAAGAGGGAGGGTGAGGTTGTTCGTCAGGTGGCCTTACTGGATGTTTACCACCGTCAATAGCTAGTTGACCGAGAGATAGCGACCAGTCTATGATTTGAAATTGACCGATTGGTAAGCGTCTTCACAAGTATGGTTCTATTTAATTGTTAGCATTGCGAACTCATTGACTGATATGTTTATTATTTATAGAGAGCCGAGCTGGGCGTCGGAGGTCCCATTCTGGCATTTGATCCATCTTCAGTTGCTTCCTCTAGTCGGGAGGATCCAGCGATGGCTCAGCTTCGGGCTAAGCTAGATCATTGGGTAAGTTCCATTTAATATGTTATATGGTGTGCATCATTGTGTTAGTTTGTTGAGTGTCGTTGTTTTGCTTTCTTAGTATTTTACTAATATTATGTGGTGTTTTAGCGTCAGGTCGTCGAGGATTTTCAGACGAGGGAGGCGACTGCTGCCTCTCTACGTCCAGAGAGCCAGGTAAAGTTTCTTTTGATGTGGGATAATTCCGTTTTGGTTATTCCATCTTTATCTCGTTCTGACATATCTTGTGTTGGATTATTTGATTCTTTGTGCAGGTTGTTCCAGATTCTGCTCCCGAGGCTCCCCCTTAGGAGTCCATTCCTATCCGTACTCAGGTATGTTTTAGTTATTATGTTCGTAGTTTATTTGTCATTATAGTATTTTTAATGTATTTGTCTATTTTTGTGTTACAGCCGCCTATGTTTGATGTGCCTCCTGCTGATTCAGTGACTGTTAAGACAGTCGAGCGACTCCTGAGGGAGAGGCTGGATCTGGTATGGTTCTTTCCTCTTTCTCAAAGTTCCTCATTTTGTTCATGTGCATATTAGTTTTTTCTTGACTTGGTGCAGTTATGCAGGTTCGTCAGCTAGAGGAGGCGCATCTAGCGGTGGCACGAGCGCGCACCACTCCTGAGGTGAGACGAGTCCTTGGGGAGAAGCGAAGTCAGGCTGACTTATTTACCGAGATAATTGCCACTCAGATGACTCATATTGAGGCATTAGAAGCGGCTCGTCGGACGATATAGAAAGAGATGCAGGCATCCCTAGATGAGCTACAGTATCGTCTGATGAGGAGTGAGCGAGGGATATATAGACTAGCTCATCAGCTTGGTGGATCGGGCTCGAGGGCGATGGGTTCTTCGACTAGGTAGTCTCGTCAAACATCACATGATCATGCCAGGGGTGATGCTCATGAGGATGCAGTGGTTCGTGAGGTTCTTGCGAGGTATCCTCCTCATTTCCAATCGAGGCAGTCTGTTAGCCAGACGAGTGAGGGGGGATTTATGGAAAGGCCTCGTCGTTTAGAGGTTCCGCCAACTCCGGGTGTCGGGATTATGTTTTTGGAGGACCAGTTCACAGACCTTCTAGCTTATGATACTGGGGAGAGCAGTGCTCAACCGTCCCAGCGGCAGCGTAGGGATTAGGTGTGTGTGTGTGTGGTTTTTTTTTTGTGTCTATAGAATGTGTGTTGTTGTATATATAGGGGGTGTCCCCAGTGATAGGTGTAAAAAGAAATGGAAATTTTTTTTACACATATATATAGAGAGAATTTTTATTTTTTTAGATGTACCTTATTGGCTTCTTTTCTTTTTAATTACCTCTTACATCTACTTTTGCTTTTAGTTTCTTTAGCGCCGTCAACCTTCATTGGGATTTGGATGCTTCCTGGGATGGCCTAGTGATGGTTGAAGGCTACTTTGTATCTGCACATGTGAAAGTAACATTATCAATAGTTTTGTTCACCCCCTTGCCTATTGTCAAGGGGGGTGAGTATCTCTGACCGGAGTCTGGTAGCAAAAGATGGGCATGTGTTCTTTTCTCTTTTTTTTCCTTTCTTTTTCTTTTTTTTTGAAATGAAAATAATGCAACAGGAAAAGCAAATAGTTAAAATAGAAATAATAACAAAACAATAAAATAAAAATGCCCCAGTGTAGGAGTGTGGTAAGATCGGCAGTATGGTATCTTCAGTAGTGCTTTCCGGAGGGTAATTTCATCATTTCTTATCCTCTTTGTGGACAAGCCAGCGTTTCTGACATGATTCTTCCTCTAATAAATAAATTCCCCAGCTTCAAGGTGCAATGGAGCTTTTTCAGGTTTTCAGATAAGCACTTTGGGTTTATAAGCAGTCATGGGTATCTGGTGAGTTAGTTTTGAAGAAAAAAGTTGATCGGTACTATCACCGAATCGGGGAAGTCATCTTTATGATTAGGTCAATTGTATATGGGGGTCTATCCTAGGGTGGTGGTCATCCTATCCCGTGGTTATTAGGGAGAAGTATGGTATGTATAGTAAGTGATTGTGCCAGTCATCATTTATCAGTTTTCGATTTCATTTCTAGGGATATCATGCAAGGCTTCTTATTTATTATCCAAAAATTAAAAAAAAACAAAAGAGAGTAAGGCTCAGTGATGCGAGGAGTAGTTTGTATCTAATGCTTTCCCAAAAGGGATAGGTAACAGTCTTTTTTCAGAGGGGTGCAGGATGCCATGATCGAGCTCTTTGTCATGCTTCGGCACCATCAAAATCTCATATTCTATGGTTAGCAGGAGTTTATCCTCCTCTCGCCACCTTACGACGACATCTAGTAGTATGGGGACATGAGGGGTGCCCTCGCATCTTGCTTATATACTTCTAGTGAAATTACCAGAGATGTACTCATGGCCTGCTTATGCTTCCTTGAGCTCATTGACTTGTTCATTCATCGTAATGCTCTCACTCAATTTTTGAACGTGTAAATGCATATCTTTCTTTGAAAGCATCCTGCTAGCGCAAGAATGATGAGGTTTGATTGAACCTAACAGCTTTATTTTTTTTGCTCTAACGTCTCCTCCAATGGCAGGGGAAGAGAAGTGAGGATCGGGTGTTACTTATGCTTTTGAAAGAGGTTATATAGGTCACTAGTCCGTTAATCAAATTGCCCAAGTGAGAAAAAAAGGTGGGCGATAGATCGGAGGTCTTAAGGATATTTTAAGAATTGAAGGCGTACAACCGATGAATGGGTCGTGACGCCTATGGGGGTGGTGAGTATAAGTATTGGACCACGGGATGTGACGATCACAGGATTAGGGGTAGTATTTTCTAAGGTACATGGCGTTCCAAGGACTAAGGAGTTCTTCCCCATCTTGATTTTCCAGTTTATAGGCATTTTTAGGGTATGCAGGTGTTATGACATATGGGCCTTCCCAGTTTGGTTTCAGCTTTCCCTTCGGGTGGGCGTGTTTGAAAGGAATAGTTTTCTTCAAGACTAATTCTCCAATAATAAAGGTTCGTTTTAGGACTTTCTTATCGTAAGCCCTGGCCACTCTCCTCTGATATACTTGAGCGTTATCAGCTGCCCTTAGACGTATCTCATAGAGCTACTCTAGCTGCGTGAGTAGGGCAATTCTCCTCTCACCTAAGGATTGCTCATCATCGAGTTGAATGTGTAAAGACGGTACTTGTATCTCATATGGTAGGACTGCCTCCATCCTGTAGGTGAGGAGGTAGGGAGTTTGGCCACTAGCCGTACGAATAGAGGTCCTATAGGTCCAAAGTGCTTTTAGTAGTCATTCAGGCCAGTCAGCGCCATTGCTTGCTTCTACTATGCATTTTAAGATTCGGATTAGCATTTTGATCGTAGCTTCTGCCTGTCCATTACCTTGAGAGTAACAGTGATGAGTGGCATAGATCGATGTTGTACTTCTTGCATAGCTTCTTCGTCTTCTCCGCGATGAACTATGGTCCGTTATCGATGACAAACATCCTGGGTACTCCAAATCTGGTGATGATATTCTGAATGATAAACCTCACGAGTGTTGAAGCGATAATTCTGACATAGGATTAAGCTTCTACCCATTTGGTGTAGTATTCGGTCACTGTAAGTATGAATGCGTGCTTGTGAGTGTTCCCAACTATATCAGTGAAAGAGCCAATGATGTCGAAGGCCCACATCGGGAATAGCCATCATGAAGTTATAGTATTCAATGCAACTAATGGAGCTTTGATGAGTGAGGCGTGTTCTTGGCATTGCTTGCAGGATTAAACGTAAAGGTGGCAATCTCTGATCATTGTTGCTCAAAAGTAACCTTGTCGTGTAACTTTATCGGCGAGTCTCTATCTATCGGAGTGGGCACCGCAGGCACTGGCATGTACTTCTTGGATGATGTATTGTCCTTCGACGGTCGTAACACATCGTAGTAGTACTCCTTTGATGAAGGCTTCTTTGTATAATGTTTCACTGAGTATGCAGAATCGAGCGCATCGGTTTCTTATAGTCTTTTGTTCAATTTTCATAGCGTACAGAGGAACATGTTGATATTTTAAGAAATTTCAGATATCGAAGTATCATGGTTGTCCATCGTCAATCAGTGATTTTTCAAATCTGAACATAGCGACTTCGATTTCTGCCTTGACGTGCTTTTCTGGGATAATTACTTCTTTTGGCCTGTACTTGTGGGGAGGATGGGTAATTCTCTCTTGACGGTTCATGCTACCTCATGGGTGGGTACTGTCAGCTTTTCAATGAAGGTCTTGGTATTTTATCTGACAGGTATTTGGATGACCGAGACTAGTGTGGCTAAGGAATCTACGAGCTCATTTTCTAATCTTGGGATGTGTGTAAAAGAGATTCTTTTAAATTTCTTTACTAAATATTGAGCAGTTTCTAGGTATGCCATTAGTCTCATTTCCTTAGTTTTCCTTTCTCTTATGACTTGTAAAATTATTGGTTTGGAGTCATCGATGGTTTCTAATTATTTAACTCCTAATTGTAGTGTTGCTCGTAGCCCAGCTATAAAAGCTTTGTATTCTATGACATTATTAGTGGCAGGGAAATCTAGTTGAAAAGCTTTAGGTATGAGAACTCCTTCTGGGCTCAGGAGGACTACCCCGATGCTTTTTCCTTTATGGTTTAAAGTGCCGTCAAAATAGAGGGTCCATGAGGTCTTATCGTGCTCTTCGTTATGAATCGTGAATAGGTCTTCATCAGGAAAATCCACGTGTATAGGTTCATCATTCGGGAGTGGGAGGTCTGCGAGATAATCAGCGATGGCTTGTCCTTTGATCGACTTTTGTGTGACTAAGTGGTGTCGAATTCTTGTAACAGCATGTGCCAGCGAGTGATCTTTCCTGATGTTGCAGGCTTTTTGAATACATACTTCAGAGGGTCCATTCGGTCTAATACTAGTATTTTATGTGCTCCAAAGTAGTGTCACCAATGTGAGGCAAGTCTTCTCCATTGGAGTATATTTTCGTTCGTATTCGACCATCGTCCTGTTGAGGTAGTAGATAGCCTTCTCTCTCTTGTCGTCTTCTTCGTATTGTCCCAGAATTACTGCCATTACTTTGTCGTTCACTGAGAGGTATAAAATTAGGGGTTTTTTAAGGACGGGCGGCAACAGTATAGATAGGTTAAGGAGGTATTTCTTGATATTATCAAAGGCTTGTTGACACTGGTCATCCCATTTGTATTCAGCTCCTCCTTTAAGTAGCCTGTAGAAAGGATCACATCCGTTTGAATGCTGGGAGATGAATTGCAATCTTCCTATCAGGCCTCGTAATTCTTTGATATTACTGGGAGGCGACATCTCGAGGATGGCTCTGTTTTTTGCAGGGTCAACTTTTATTCCTCACTTGCTAACAATAAAATCAAGTAATTTTCCTGAGGTGACTCCGAAAATGCATTTCTTTGGGTTCACTTTTAGCTGATACTTCTTAGGTCTCTGTAAAACTAGTCAGAGGGCTTCAACATGTCCTACTCGTGTTTGGGACTTTACTAATATGTCATCAACGTAGACCTCTACACACCTATGTATCATGTTGTGGAAAATAGCCATCATGGCGCGTTGATACGTGGCTCCTGCGTTCTTGAGCCCAAAAGGCATAACGACGTAACAGTATGTCCCCCATGGTGTGGTGAAGGAACTCTTCTCTTGGGCGGACTTTGCTAATTTGATCTGATTGTATCCAGAGAAATCATCCATAAAGGATAGCATCTCATGTCCACTGGTGTTGTCGACTAGAGTGTCAATGTGTAGGAGTGGGAAGTCATCTTTTGGGCACGTCTGGTTGAGATTTTGAAAGTCAATGTAAACTCGCACTCTGCCTTCTTTCTTAGCGACAGGCACTATGTTGGCGACCCACTTAGGGTAAAGAACGACTCGAATAAATTTGGCTTTCTATAACTTGTCGACTTCTTCTTTGACTTGGAGGGCAATTTGTGTGTGCATCCTACGAAGTTTTTGCTTAACAGGCTTTGCATCGGGTTCTAAGACAAGATGATGTTCTACTAAACTAGGTTCTAGATCAGGCATATCTTCATAGGACCTTGCAAAGGAATCGAGGTGTTCTTGCAAGACTTGTGCAATTTGTTGGCGTTCCTTGGGATTAAGCGTTGCGCTAATCAATAGCTTTTTAGGTTTCTCTTTAGTGCCAAAATTAAGTTCTTCGGTGGGTTCCATGGCAGCTTGAGTTTGCTCATCGAAATGCTTGATAACTCCTTGGAAGTTCAGTGCCTCCTCGGCAACTGGTGCCCTTTCTTCGTCCTCGGTAAGCTCGTATACTGTAAAGTTACTACACTGGGGATTTGAATTTACGAAAGGTAACCCTTCATCGACACAATTTATAATCGAGAGATCTTTGGTAAGGTAAAGGTCAAGGTTATTGATCCTTCTCTCGAAGTCACGAAGTATCTCATTCGATATGATCACTAGCTTACTGTCTAGCTGGGACACTTTACGTCCCTATGTGAAGAATGAGATAGAAACCTTAGGAGAAGAGTCTCCTTGTTGGGCACAAATCTGGTTAGGGATGAAGGATTCCCTTTCTTTTCTGAGGTATTCTGATTTTTTGGATTTTGTATTTATGAATTTTTAGGGTTTTCTATTTTTTCTATTTTTTTTATTTTTGATAATAAATATGGTACAGGGTCGATCGCCTCAAAGGGTATCGAGAGAATTGCTTCCTCTAGTTGAGGGAGCGAGATGGCTACTGGAGTTGTTCGGACGATCCTTCGAGAAATGTAGACTTATTGTAAATTTGGTATTTTTTTTTTTGAGTCCTTAGCTAATGAGACATTTTGAATAAGTGACGCGGGTGATAGTGGCACTGATGTTCGAATTTCCTCTATCATGTTAATGGCCTCTTCATCAAAGAAACTCTGAAGATCATAGTCAGTAGAGCTATTCGCTTCTGATTCATAATATGGTGGTTCTTCCCGCTGAGGGGGATCTCCCGAAGGATCCTCAGGGGTAGCGAGTTCTTTTCCTTATTCTTCATAATATGTTGGGATGAGCGTGCATGCTTGGCAGTGAGGTTGATAATGGTGAAGAATGAAGGGGGATTCCCAAGGGCATTCCCACCCTTCTAAATTAGAATCAAAGATGGTATCAAACTCATCTTCTTGATCTGATAATGCTTGAAGACCTAAATTAGCTCACTCGGCTAGTTCGAGCGTAGGGAGATCTATCCAGTAGTCTTCTTCATCACTCGGGGGAGGTTACCATTCTTCTTAAAGAGATTTCCAAAATATTTAGAGTTGTGGCGAATCTGGGGATGTAGAAGTATCTAGTTCAAGTTCCTCTTCAAACTCTATAAAGGCGGGTTGAGTGTTTCCTTCTAGACCAAATGGATAGCTATCGGGATTCTCTACTCCTTGTGCGCATAGCTGAGCTGGTAGGTCATTGTTAATTTCTTTCATCGCGAATTTGGAATGGTTTGATCCCTCTAGCATAGACCGTCGGGTTCACTCGATGAAGCGTTCTAATATACCAGTGCATGCCCTATAGCGGGGCTGATAAGGGTTAACGATACAAGGGGAATCCCACGGGCATTCCTACCCTCCGAGGCCAAGGCCGAGGCAGATGCTATACGAATTAAGATTCTCTAGTGGAGCGTTATCCTCTTCCCATGTTGGGTGCAAGTGGTCTTCACCATCTTGCAGGGCAGCTATATGAAAGTCTTCGTCATTGGTAGATTCCCAATCTTCTAATCGTGGTTTGGTTTTTGGAGGTGCTTTTCTTCTCTCATCTACGGACTCTTTAGGATCAAACAAGGGTTTGACTCCTTCGAGTGGTCTATTGATATCATCGTTGAGAGTCATCAAATCATTGAATGCTTTGGCCATTCGCTCAACTTCTATTTCTTGAGATTTGGCGAAGGATATTTCCTTACTCTTCGGCACGTCAGCTTTCTCAATGGTCCCATAGACGAAGTGATCATATAGAGACCATTTCAGTGAGGTAGGGCATAAGTCGGCTTGTGAGCCGTCCGATCGATAACCTAACCCTATGTGTTTACATATTTTCGTTGGAACAACAGGTCCTATGCAACATTGCTTATTCTTACTGAGTCCGGTGTGAGGGACATATCCTAGTTGGTACATGAGATCCCACCTTTTTATCACAGTGGGGTTGATGCCATAAAGTTTGGCAAGGTCTGGGCCGATCCCTCTCTTCACTAAGTTTTGTTGACACATTGCGGGAGAACTAGGACGGTCAGGGGGATGGACCTCTATGACGATTCGGTCTTTAGGGGTCTAGTCTTTCGAATATGACCCGTGTTCAATACGTAGTCATGAGCGATTGGTATGCTCGCCGCGTAATCAGTGTCTATCTCCTGAAGGGGTGCATCAATGTATATACAGACAATAGAGTCCTCATATGGGAATTTGACGCATTGATGGCATGTGGACGCGACGGCGGCCTTCATGGACTCTAGCCATTTTCTTCCTAAGATAAGATTGTATGTACTAGCCGAGTTAGAAACATGAAAGGTGACGTCTTTCGTTATGAGCCCAAGGCAAACCTGTAGCTTAATAGTTCCTTTCACGAAATGACGTGAGCCATCATAGGCTATAAGTGACAGGGAAGAGGGCCTAACATCTTGTTCTGTGTATTCTAGTCTTTAATGTGGTGAGAGGGCAAATGTTAAGTCCTGCTCCCGTGTCAATTAATGCATGTGGTACGGAGAATCCTCTAATTATGACTATGAGATATATGGGGGCCGCACTTCCGCGGAGGGACTCTTTGGGCATGTCTCTGTCTGTGAATGTGAGTGCTGGGGGTTGTACCATGACAGAAGCGATTTGATGAAGTTCGTCTAAGGTCGTATCCTCATCCACTTGCGTGTCTTCGAGTGTCCTTATCAACAACTGGTGATGATCAGGTGATTTCTTAATGAGTTCTAGTATGGATATCTGGGGTGGGATCTTCTGAAGATGTCGCAGAAGGTCATATTCTTGTCCTGGCTCGAGTGTCACTTCTTTGCCTAGCTGGTGATCCTTGGGTGTAGGTGGTTGGAGTGGTTGAGGTGCAGAGATTAGTGGAGGGATGATATGAGGCAGGGGAGGCAAGTTAACCCCTCTTTCTGTCACATTCCCCTCTGGTGGTTGTGTGCTTGTGAAATCCTTACTTCAAGGGAAAGGAGGAGGTGGGTAATTGGTTCTTGAATTGAGAATTGGGCATGTCGGCTGCTGGCTAGACCCGACACGAGTCGATGTCGATGTGTTCGTGGAGCGAGTGAAATTGGGGATCGGAGCGTGTGCTTGCACGGCACCGTTCCAAGGTGGGAGATACGAGTGACACTTTCTGTGCGTGTAGCGATTTGGGCTACAGTTTGGAGAACGTTCTTTCCGCACTCGGATTCAAAATCGGATGAAGGGGGTGGTAGGGATTTTTGCTCAGGGTTTGGAGGGGTTGAAGGTTCTGGTGGGTGACAATGGAGGAATGGTCCTTTGGCCCTAAAGGAATGTACTCGTATCTGAGTAAATTTTGGTTATGAAGGCAGGGTCAGCAGGGCGACTCAAATGATCAGGGCTGAGGGATGTAGGGGTGAAGGAACTCTTGCTGGTATGGCAAAAGTGGTAGAGGGTTGGATGCGAGTGATTAAAATAGAGGCCCAGAAAGAAGATTGACTGGGGAGATCCATGATAGTGACCTGGGCAAGTGTTTCTTGGTTGTAGTTGGGCATGGGGTTGTATATGATCCCTAAATTTTGGTGGGGTTGGTTAGTATTAGGGTTGGGATTTCTAAGTGCTTCCTAATCAATTTGATTTCGATCGTTCATATCATAAATCACAACCCTAAAGACCCAACAGTTCTCTAAATCATGTCCTACATATCGATGGAAGGCACAGTATTTACTATAGTCTAGATTTGCATGCCATGGGCGAGGTTTCTCCTACAGGAATCGGAGGAGGTTCTGAGTATTAAGGAGACGAAAGATATTGGGAATTATATCCGGTAAAGGGGGATAGTGTTCCCGCCTTGGTTGGTAAGGGCCTCTGGCTTAAAGTTTTGCGGTGGGGGTACGCTATTATAATTCGGCGCATGGGCCGGTTGACTCCGTGTCACGTTTCGGTTCTGATAGGTGTTAGGGTATTGGTTCCTATTTTGATATTAGCCTTGACTTTGATCATGGCCTTGGTTTTGGTTCGCGTATCTCTGCTGATTAGCACCTTGATTTTGATTAGTATACCATTGTTGATTTTGGTTCTATCTGAAATTTTGTGATTGAAAGTTTCCGTTATTAGAGTTTTGCCCTTGGTTGGCAATGGTGTTAACTTGCTCTGCCCCTAAGGCTTTCTTATTATTTTTCAATTTGGATTCGCTAGAAGAGCCTATTTTGGACGTGACTATGGATAGAACAAGGTCTCTGCCTTTAATGTGTCACGCTAATCGGGATGCCCGCGAGTGAAGTGCAGCGAAGTCGGGACAATCACTTATGATGAGTGCGCTCTTTACCGGTTCCCTAGTGTTGTCGATAATAATATCAACCGAGTCCTACTCTTTCATTGAAGTGTCGGTCCTAATAGTGAGTTTTCTCCAACTAGCGACGAAGTCAGTAAATTCTTTGTCAGGGCCTTGCTTAGCTGCCATTAGGTCGCTGAGACTAACTGTCTCTTGGATTAATTATTTTTATTGTTCTAGGAATTGACCAACTAATTCATTCAAGGTTCGGATCTTATAAAGCGGGAGCCCCACAAACCAATCTAAAGCTTCTCCTTCTAATGAGCATTGGAAGTACTGAATGGGAAGTCCTTGATTGTCACGTATGGGTTAGCAATCATTGCAAAAGAGGGCCAAGTGATGATTCAGATTTTCGGTGTCATTGTATAAAGTGAATTTGGGTGGCTTGAATCCTGTTGGTAAACTAAACTCGACGTCTCGGCAAAATTTGTCAAATCCAAACAAGTGACCGGGGTGCTCTCTTTTGGCCATGTACTCATCAAGCATTCTAGGGAGATCTTCGATTTTAACGGTTCTGTCTTTCGGAGCAACCCGTGTGCAAACCTTGTCCAGAGGGTCATCATTAAATAATGTGTGGGCTGGTTGTCTCAGTGAGGTGGCGCGTGCTGACACGGTGCTCGGGGTGGGAGGTGGCCTCTCTTGTTGCTCTTGTTCATTTGAAAATTATCGTGACCTAAAGGTTTTGTATGCGGCGGCCAACCCTCGAAGCAATTATTCGGAGTCATCTCCTCTTTGTATTCTTTGGATACTGAGTTTTACGATTTATTGAGCGGTAAGGTTTTGTCCGATACCACCATCTCTCCCATCATGGTTGTTCCTGGTGTATGGGGTAGAGAAGGGGTTCTCTTGCTCACCAGCCATATTAATTTTAGGTTGTCGTGGGCTAGAATTATAAAAGGGTTCTTCTCCATATATGGGGTTGTCATGATATCTCCATAATGGTGGGTCTCCTAAACTTACTCTTCGTATACCAGACATTTCGAGTCTTTGGCGAAGACTCATATATATAAAAGAGAATCTAAATGACATGATTGGAAAGGAAGAAAAGAATAGAGAAATAGGCTGGAAACTAACGATCTAGAAACAGAGTTTGCAACAAGGTCCCATTGCGATAGCCAGTTCTGTTGGTGCGCACTTTTTCTAGGTTCCTCTCGGTTCTCGTTGAATCAATGGCTGCCAACTATGTCCTAGCGAACTCTAGCGATGCAGTGTTTGGAATAATTAAGGTAAAAATAAATAATAAAAGGGGTTTCCTAGGAAGTTTCTAATTTATTGCGATCGCTAGCTGCAGATATTTATCGACGCTGCAACACATCAATGATCACGCTTAGGAACGGGCATAGGTTGCTTTTATACTGAATCTTCCTCCTGCGAATGTCAGCAGCGTTCTATTTCTTTTGGTTAGATAGTTTGATTTCCTTTTATTTCCTTTTATAGTTATACTTCTAGTCAGTTTAGATCTCCTTTGGTTCTATTGGGAATTTAGTTATATAGATTTGTTTCGATCCGATTAGGAGTCTAGTTAATGTTGGTTTCCCAATTCTATTAGAAATCCAATTAGTTTCAATCTCCTATTGGTACAAGGAGTGTATGTATAATAGTTCTGGTGAGACTTTAATTCGTTCAGGCATATCAAGTGTACTAGAATTCTGACTGAATAAGGTATAAAAATTCTATTGAAATTCTAATTGCAGCAATTATGACAGTCCTGTTAGAATTCTAATTGAAATAAAAGACTAATTTTACTGAGAATCTAATTTAAGCAAAGGAATTAATGCTACTGGAATTTAAATAAAATGAGTAAACATATTTTTACCAAATCTGATTAGAATAAATAGATTAATTTTTGTAAAAATCTCTAGTTAAAGCAATGAATTGACTATGATAAAAAATCCAATTGAAGCACCAAATTTAATCCTATTTAATTGTAATTGTTGCAAGGAATTGATCAATTACATTCAGATTTAAAGAGATCAATCAATCACACTAAGATTTAAGACACTGAATTAACTAAGCATGCTAAAATAAACCTACTAATCAATTGTACTAAAAGTATAAAAATAAAGCAATTAATCAATTCTAAAATTCCTAAAAAAGGGAGGTTTGGGCCAGCTATGCTAAGGAGGAATGGCCTCGTTCCCTAGTACCCTCCGTAAGCTCCCTTGGGCAAATTAGGTGGTTGAAATTGAAAATAGACTGAATTTTTGGATTGTAAAATAGTGTTTTGGATTCTTCATAGTTGATTTTAGAATGATAATTATGAATTAAATTGTAAAACTAGAGTTATAAGACTGAAATTATATTTAGAATTTTTTTTTAGAAATATTAAAGTAAGAAACTAAAATTAAGACTAAATTTTTAAGAGCGAATTCGGGTCTGAAATCGAGAAATCAGGTCGTATGATTAAGGATTGAATCTGAATCGAAGGATTAGAACCAAAAATTAACGATAGGACTATAAATCGAGATTTTAGAACTGAATTAAAGTCTAAAATCGGTATATCGGACCGATAGATTAAGGACTGGTTCTAGAAATAGAGAACTAGAACTAGATATATAGAATTTCGGTCCGAATGGGGTGCTACGGCCTAAAACTAAAAATAAAAATATTAATAGAACCCCTAGATCTAGAGATTAGAAGCTATGATTGTGAATTAAAAGATTAAATCCTTACCTAGGGTCGGGCTGCGGAGAGAAATCTCGAAGATTAGAAGCTTGAATATCGAAACCATGATTAAGATGTTCTATGGGTTGATTCTCGGAGTTCTCTGGTTTCAGAATCCCAAAAAAATCTGTTCTCTCTCAAAAAATTTCTAGCCTCCTCTCTCTCTTCGAGAGAAAAGGCTTTTATAGGTTTTCCTTCAATTACGCGTCCTATTTGAGGCGTTTAATTGAATTACGCGTCAATTTCCTGGCGCTTAATCGCTTTGAGTCGGTCATCGACTCAGTAAGCGACCAGTTGACTTGCTCAGCTAGTTTCCCAATCCTAATAAAATTAGGGCTAATTGCCGCATGATGAGAGGTGCGCAATCTTATTAAGCGTTTAGTCATAAGCGCGTAATCAAGGAAACTTAGGGGTTAAGGGTAATGAGACATATCAGATCGCGTGTCCAATCGCGATTGGCCTACGCGTAATGGGAATTTAGGATCGATACGGGTGCCACAAAACATGTTTGCAATAATCGCAACATATTTATGATGCATGAAAAGGCTGATGATGACCAAGATCTCTTTATGGGGAACTAATCTACGGCGAAGATCATAGGACATGAAAAAGTAAAATTAAATTTCACATCCGAAAAAGTCGTGACACCTATTGATGTGATCCATGTACCCGATATTCATAAGAATCTCATTTTGGGTAGTTTATTGATCAAACATAGTTTTAAACTTGTATTTGAATTGGATAAGTTTATCTTATCCAAGAATGGTGAATTTTTTAGAAAGGGATATGCCTTGGGAGGCATGTTCAAGTTGAATGTACTTGATCAAATCAATAAAATCTCTCCTTCTTACTCAGTCTCTCTTTCTAATTTATGGCATGATAGATTAGAATATGTTAATTATAGGTCTATGAAATGCATAACTAACTTAGATTTAATTCTAAAATATGAATCTTTTGATAGTAGTGCTTGTACTATATTTGCTAAGATTAAAATTACTAGAAAACCTTTTTCCAGTATTATTAGAAATTCATTTTTATTAGATCTAATGCACAGTGATATTTGTGATTTAAACAATATTCCTACTAGAGGAGAAAAATAATATTTTATCACTTTTATAGATAATTTTTTGAATTATGCTCATATATATTTATTAAATACTAAAAATGAGGCTTTTAAAAATTTTAAGATTTCTAAAGCTTTAGTGAAAAATCAATTAAATAAAAGAATTAAAGTAATTAGATCTGATATGCCTAAATTCCCATTACGCGTAGGCCAATCGCGCGTTGATTTTGTGCTACTCAATCCGATCGCGTGTCCAATTTAAGGCACGTGATCGAGTCTCGAATAGGTCTAAGAAAGGAAGTTTGGTCTAAAAAGGGGACTGATTGCGCGTTTATGGTCTGACGCACAATCAAATTACGCGCGGGGGTTCAGACGCTTAATTCGGGGTTGTCTGGGTCTGGTCTCTAGAATAAAATGCATGAGTATTGTTTCAATCTATATTCTAACTATATACTATTATTTCAGTATACAGCCCCTCCATTTCGAGATTTGAGCCACAAAGTTATTATTTCAGTGTGTGTTCAGCCATGTACTATATTCTGAGAAGGCAAAATGGGGGTGTCTACAGTAGTGATGTGATATGTACATGTGTGTGTTAAGAGAATAGTTATTTGCTTGTTAATCAAAATTAAGCTTAAGTATGTGAATTAAAGATGTGTGTGTGTGCGTGTGTGTACACTAAGTAAGAAACCAGTAAGCATATAAGTGCATGACATCCCAGGGATGTATATGAGATGTGAGCATCTAGGTGATGCACATGAGTATGTGACATCCCAGGGATGTATAGTCAAATGAGAAACATTGTGAATGAGACTTGAACAAACTTTGAATATTATAATTAGCACAATTACATGGTGATAAACTATATGTACTTTACACAATTGATTTGAGGTTCAGAGAATATCCCACCGACACAGCGGTGTACCCGTGACTGACTCGACAGAATATCCGTGACCGGTATGGCAGCCAATCTGTACAAACATGTGATGAAATTACCAAGAGGGTAATGAGTATGTCAAGTCGCCTCAGTGAACGGGACTTGAGTTTGTATTTAGTTGAAATATAATTTAATTGAATGACAATGGTGGGTATTCCATTGGGGCTCGATGCTATATTGCTCGAGGATTATTTAAGTTATTTGATTTAAGTTTTGGGACCGATCATTTGTCTCGTCTGAAGAAGTTGAAAACAAGATAAAACGTGTAGAGTAACAAATGCATTCAGTTCATGCTTTCAGTAACTTAAACTGTTTTCTAGCTATCTTTCATCGATAAATCATGTTTCATAATGTCATGGAATATATGTGACTAAGATAGACTTATATGTTCATTCAGTTATTTCCCTATTTAGCTATGATGTAGTTCACTCCTTCGACTATACATCACAGGTCCAGTGTTAGCTGTTGCTGCTGCTTCGAGAGGCGTTGATCCGAAGGATTCTGATTACGTGCTTGGGGAGGAGTCAGAGTCCCCCTCTGAGGAGTTCTTCTAGAGGACCCTCTATGAACTTTGATTATTTTGTGAGAGAGATTATACGGCTTGGTATGTCCAGCTTTTTGTATAAGATAATGTAAATTTTGTGAGAAATTCTTTTAGCGAACCATCTGGGGTGACAATTGTTTCGTCACTGATGGTTCGGGTTGGTTCTTTTGCTCATACAGTGGCATGAGATCAGAACTATCTTTTGGGCCATATGTTGTTGGCTTTATCTTATAGAACTAGAGTTTTAGTTCAGTATTAGCTCTTTAATGCATGTTTTTCTTTCTAGTTGTGTATATATACCAAATGTTCCATGCATGTATATGGGGCATGGCCTCGAGGGTCATGGCAATGGCATAGGTTTCGGGGTGCCAAAATTTAGGCTGCCATAGTTGGTATCAAAGCCTTTTTCTTTTAAAAATTTTGACAAGTCTTGATTTTGTTAGAGCATAGGACCTTCTGCTAATGAAACTGTAGTTTCATGATTTCAGAGCGTTGTCTTCTAGAGGGAGGGGTCGATCGAGGGGGCGGCCATGATAGAAACTTACAGAGCAGAGACAGTTTTGCCTCGGCTTGAAATAGAGTGCCATTGGGGAATAGTGATGCCTCAGGAGGCAGTAGTCAGGGGAACAAAGACCAAGAGGGGAATCAAGATAGAGATCAGAGAGAACAAGAAAGGGTAAGAGAAAGAAATGAAGAAAGGGAAGAACGTCGGAGGATGATGCATACCATGGAAACCATGGCAAATGCCATGGCTCAGCAAGTGGCATCCTTGGCAGCACATAATGCCAATGACCAGCATCAACCACCACCTACGCCTCCAGTGGGTACTACACAACCATTGCCCTCAGCGTTCACAGAGTTTTGGAGGATGCGTCCACCGAGTTTTTCAGGGTAAGCCGAGCCAATGGACGCAGAGAATTGGCTAAGTGAGATGGAGAAGGTGTTCAGTGTGATTATGTGCACTAAAGATGAAAGTGTCCGTTGGGAGGCATATATGTTAGATGGGGAGGCAGGCCCATGGTGGAAGTCCGTGTCGAGGACTAGAGCTCAAGAAACCCCAAGATTGCCATGGACATGGGATGAATTCGTTACCGAATTCAACAAATAATATTTCCCTGAAGTCATGCGTAACTAGATGGAAGTAAAATTTATTCAACTTGAACAGGGAAAGATGTCAGTAAGGGAATACAGAGTAGAGTTTATGAGGTTCGCTCGCTTTACTCTTGATTACGTGGTTATCGATTTGATGAAGGCCAAGAGGCTTCAATGCGGCTTGAGGCCGGATATCAGATGGAGAGTGGCGTCCTTCAAATTGAAAACCTATGGAGAGGTTATGAGTAAGGATCTAATGATCGAGAAAGATAACAAGGATCGATAACGGAGAAGAGACCACCAAGGAAGGAAAAGGATGGAGCAGAGTAAAGTGGGAAACTATGAGCCGGTGAACAAAAAGTCACGATTCGTAGCACCCATTCAGAGGCAATAGTTTCAGATCGGATTTGTTAGATCGACGCAGACAAATTATCCTAGACTACCTATGCTTACATCTGGGAGGCCGATCAGATATGAAAACCTTGTTACCACTATCGGAGTATCAGTTACCCAGGGTTTCTGTTGTTGTTCTAAGTGTACATGATTTATTTGTGTTTTGAAAACAGATTTACAAATGATGAATTGCACTGAATTTGAAAAAGAATAAAGAAATATCAGCACAAAGAGAACTTAATTAGCCTGCAAGATCAGGGCCAATTGTAGCAAGTTTTAAATGTAAGTGAGTAAAAGATCGTCCACAGGGAATTGATTTAAAATGTAAGATAAACCTTCAGATCTGAGCTACCAGATCTGACCTCTGATCCTATCTACAAAGCACATAAGATGGGAGGTTGAATTTGTCACATTAACTAAATGATAAAAGTAAAAATTAAAATAAATAATCCAGATCCGAGTTGGGGAGATTTGATGTAAATTAATAAGAATGGAGAAATAATATCTAACTTCGACTTAGTACTTGATTGCAGAATGAGAATAAATGTAAAACAAATGAGATATTATCCAATCTTCATCTGGCTACCAGCACAGATGCAAGAGAAAGTAATCCAACTCAAGGATTAGAATTGAGTTGAACTTATGGCTATGGTCTGTCCACTTCAATGGACACAGATCATCCAATAGTCTTCAATCCAAATCCTTGATTCAGAACAAAAAACACCACTACAAATGTTGTGAGAAATTAGGTTACAAACGCAGATTCTCACAGGGGTAATGAATTAAGGGAAATTGCTTTAAAAACAGTAAATCTAAAGGAATCTAATGAATACGGAGATCACAGGGAACCCTCAACATGAATCCGATTGAGAACGTACAGTTCACAGCAACCTTTTCAAATCCACCATTATAATTACAGTGCACAACTTAAACAGCTCTCGGATGTGTAGTCTTAAATACAATTCTCATTTGAATTACAGAAGTATCTCACAGTTCTCAATTACAAATAAAAGCTAGGCTATTACAGATGTTTCAGACAAGCTATCTGAATTGGAAATGGGGCAATAGAAATGAAACTCAAAATCTGGATACCCAAATTGGGCAAATGGTTCGTCTATTTATAATTTTCCCTATGTCCAGCTCAGATGTGTATCAACCAATCAGAATTGGTTAGATCTGTATCAACCAATAGGAGTCGAGCACAAGGATCCAAATCTGTTTTGGCCAATCAGAACGGCTTGATCTGGTTCGGCCAATCAGGTGACAGAAGCATCAATTCTGTTATGTAATTCAAAAATCTGTTTGAGCTTCTAGAAGTTCCCGCCAAGTAATTTCATCTTTGGGTGTTCACATGGGGTGGAATATGCCTTTGGTTCATGCTCAAAATCTTCCAGAATGTCCCTGGGTTTTTAAATGCATTGGGGCACGTGCAGAGATTACTGAATTGCCCTTGCAGATGCTGGGAATCTTCAGGATATCATTTCGCATAGTTTAGAGAACTTTTCGCAAGGTACTGTGACTTCTGAAGCTCTTTTCGCACAGTTCTGATGCTATTCTCAAGGAGTTCTCTTCTTTTCGAATAGGTCAGGGATCCTTTCGAATAGTTCAGGTGTTCTTCGAAAACTAAGCCTGGAGCTTTTAGTTCTTTTTGTAAAGTTCAGGTTCTTTTCGAAAAGTTCAGGTTCTTTTCGAAAAGCATTCTGTAATGCATTCTTCTATTCGAATAGCTCCAAACCTCTTTCCAGGTTGAGACCAGGCCTTTGTCCTCTTTAGTTGAGGCATTTTGACAGCCAGTGAGGTTGTCCCTTCTCCTTCTTCCACTAGATTAGCATGAGCCATCATCTTTTTGTCACTTTTAAGCTGCTTTCAGGGTTAAGCCTGCCTTTATTGTTAGCTGTAAAACAAACGCTAAAACACTTATTTAGTACTCTCAAAGGTCTATCAAGACTCAGGTTAAGGGGTAGAAAATGGTATTTTCCAGTTCTCAACACACCCCCAAACCTAAGCTTTGCTAGTCCCTGAGCAAAGACAAAATTTAAAAATAGAATGAAAAAGCCATTTTTGTAGGGAGCACAGTTGCATTTAGCATATGCAACAAGCCTTTTAAACCCCTAGGTGATCCCTAGTGGAGGAGTGAAGTCTCCTGAGGGTTTTCAGTGAAGGTACCCACAAACTTCTCCAATAAATCAGTTAAGATCAATGCAGTTCTGTTAAAACAGACTTTCATCCAATCAGATTATTCACACCTGCATTAGTCAAGCTATAAGAGGATCCTCAAGAAAACATCAGTTCAAAACTGAAATTCTGCTATAATTCCTTTTACCATTCACTCAGTTTGTGTCAAAAAGTATTTACAAGAAAAATTAATGAAAAGCTTGCCTTCTATTTGAGAATCCTGCTATGATGTTACCCCAAATAAGTTGATTTCAAACCCAACTCCCACCAGGGTTTTCACTCAACATGCAGGTAGGAGAGTTGTACTATTTCACACAGCTCAAGAGCAGTTACAGCTCCCAAATAGGACTGTAAGCAGGAGCATAGGCATTGCTTTTCAATTCTGAATTTACTGCTCTTTTCACCATAGATTACACAAATCCTTATCTCCATGTGATAGCTCAATCCATCTTTGATCAGTAAGGACTTTAACTTGGGTTGTAATGTGACTTATGGGTGAAATTTATCAAGAATAAAGGGGTGGAATGGAGTTCAAAATTGAGAAGTCAGTCAAGGTAAGGAGGTGATAGACACACCTTCTTCAATTCAGCACAATTTCATCTTCTTCTTTGAATTTTCAGAGCCAAAGTGGCCATCTTTTTCTCTTTCTTTTTCAAACTTCCAATGAAATGACTTTTCCTTTTCTTTTCTTTTTTCTTTTTCAAAGCAACATTGACTGGAATGCCACATTTCTTCTGCTGATACATCATTGCCTTCAATTATTTTTCTTTTTCTTTTACCAAACTGTTACCCAACTCACCTTTCTTTAGCTTTCTTTCCTTTACCTTCTGAATTCTCAGAGTGAGGGTTAGGCTAAATGAGGTTGATGAGGTTTCAAAGAAATCTTGGATTTATAAAGCTCAAATGGTATGTATCAAGGACAGTTTCAAAAGGTGAGGCTTTTTGAAGTTCAAACTGTCCAAAAGGAGGCCCTACATCATGTCTTTAATATCATGATTGCTGTTAAGCTATTTTAACTTGGATATGTGTAACTTCTAGTGATAACAAGCAGGTTCAAACAGTCCCTAGAGCAGAAAAAATTGCCAATTCATACCTCCAAAGAATATATTTCAGGCCCAAATCTCACTGGGTGTGATTTTCTATCAAATTCTTGAGGTATATCATCACTGTTTGCTCTCTTTTTAGGTTTACTAAAACATCAATTTTATTTTTTTTGAAAATTTTCTAACATTCACTTCATGAAAGTATTAGAATTACACTAGAAATCAATTTTAAAAAGTTTTAACTTCCTCATTTTTCAAAACAACAGGTGTGAAATTACTTCATTTTCAAAAATTCTGCTGGTCATAAGCTGCACCAAGCATTAACTTATTTTATTGGCATACCTACCATACCCCCAAACCTAAGATGAACATTGTCCTCAATGTTCTAGACAGTGAGAAACTAGGGGCAGCAGGGTGAAATGAGAAAGAAGAAAAAAAAGAAAAATATGAGCCGAAAAATCTAAACTATGGAGCAAAAAATACACATGCAAAACTAAATACATGAATAGGGAAAATGGAAAAAATGATATACAAATGCAGGAAATTACTGCTAAACCAGAAAAAATAGCAAAACAAATCTAGAAAAACTGAATGTGTGAACAAAAAAAAGAAGAGTACTGTGAAGAAAATGAATGGAAACTAATGCTAATAACAGAAAAATGAAAAAAAAAAAATTCAGATCCAAAAATAGAATTTCATAATTATAAAAAATCAGGTGAAAAAAATTAGGAACCGACTACTAAACTACCAAAATGCAAAAAATTAGTAAAATTAAGACCTAAGAAAGAAAAATTAGCGATCTAAAAATAGAATTTTAAACTAAAATTCCTAAAATAAAAAAATCCTAAAAGAAACTCTAAACCACCTGTGCCAAAAGAAACCCCCTGCTGCTTGTGTGAGTATGAATCAATATGAATTTGAAATTGATGAAGCATGGGAGTACACAGTTAAAAAATAGGATTCATACATAGCTGAGACCTATTTATGGAGCAGAAATCTTATAGGAAAATAAAGTCAGTGGCTCCATTGAATACTCAAAAGAGCCTATGAGCCACTGCTCATTATCCTACATGATGAAAAAATAAAAAAAAACATGATCTCAGCAGGTCCAAATGGGAAAATTGGATACAAACAAAGAAAAACAGCCCATCTAGAAGATATTTTTTTTTATGCTTTTATAATTTTTTATTTTATTTTATTTTATTTATTTATTTTGGGTCAGCCCGGGGTCTATAAGAGCCCTTATTTACTACTACTGAAAAAATAATAAGAAACAATTCAAAAATTTTCTAATTGTGTTTTCATTTTCTTTTATTTTTGTATTTGGTTTTATATAAAAAAATCAGCATGCCTAAAAGACAGCAGAAATTATAATCAAAACAAACATTAAACACAGCAGAACTGTTGGTTCTCAAGAATTTAAAAATAGAAAATGAATGCAAAGGAGAAGGGGATGCAAACTCAAGCAGATCTGCTCCAGCTTTAGTCCAGATGCTCCTTGTTGGACGGCTGCTCCAGATCTGTAAAAATCCAAAAACTGCAGCAGTACCTTATTCAAGTATATTGACAAAAATAAAAAGAAAAACTCAGGCTACTGTCCAAATTTGATAAAAAGACAAAAGAGTGGCAGCAACATTTATTCAAATAACTAGAAGGCAAAGAATAAAACTTAAAAAATAAAAAATTCTGTCATAAAGAAACAGGTTTTCTATACAAAACTGCAGTAGACATTTAATAAAGCACTTGGAATATAAAGTGCAGGTTTAAAGTAAAAATTAAAATGAAAATCAGATCTACAAAATTGAAAAACATAGGTCTACCAATTTTAAAATCTATTCCCCGGCAGCGGCGCCAAAAACTTGTTGTTGTTCTAAGTGTGCATGATTTATTTGTGTTTTGAAAATAGATTTACAAATGATGAATTGCACTGAATTTGAAAAAGAATAAAGAAATATCAGCACAGAGAGAACTTAATTAGCCTGCAAGATCAGGGTCAATTGTAGCAAGTTTTAAATGTAAGTGAGTAAAAGATCGTCCACAGGGAATTGATTTAAAATGTAAGATAAACCTTCAGATCTGAGCTACCAGATCTGACCTCTGATCCTATCTACAAAGCACATAAGATGGGAGGTTGAATTTGTCACATTAACTAAATGATAAAAGTAAAATTTAAAATAAATGATCCAGATCCGAGTTGGGGAGATTTGATGTAAATTAATAAGAATGGAGAAATAATATCTAACTTCGACTTAGTACTTGATTGCAAAATGAGAATAAATGTAAAACAAATGAGATATTATCCAATCTTCATCTGGCTACCAGCACAGATGCAAGAGAAAGTAATCCAACTCAAGGATTAGAATTGAGTTGAACTTATGGCTATGGTCTGTCCACTTCAATGGAAACAGATCATCCAATAGTCTTCAATCTGAATCCTTGATTCAGAACAAAAAACACCACTATAAATGTTGTGAGAAATTAGGTTACAAACGCAGATTTTCATAGGGGTAATGAATTAAGGGAAATTGCTTTAAAAACAGTAAATCTAAAGGAATATAATGATTAAGGAGATCACAGGGAACCCTCAACACGAATCCGATTGAGAACGTACTGTTCACAGCAACCTTTTCAAATTCACCATTACAATTACAGAGCACAGCTTAAACAGCTCTCGGATTTGTAGTCTTGAATACAATTCTCACTTGAATTACAGAAGTATCTCACAGTTCTCAGTTACAAATAAAAGCTAGGCTATTACAGAAGTTTAAGACAAGCTATCTGAATTGGAAATGGGGCAATAAAAATTAAACTCAAAATCTGGATACCCAAATTGGGCAAATGGTTCGTCTATTTATAGTTTTTCCTAAGTCCAGCTCAGATGTGTATCAACCAATTAGAAATGGTTAGATCTATATCAACCAATAGGAGTCGAGCACAAGGATCCAGATCTATTTTGGTCAATCAGAACTACTTGATTTGGTTCAGCCAATCAGGTGACAGAAGCATCAATTCTATTATGTAATTCAAAAATCTGTTTGAGCTTCTAAAGGTTCCTGCCAAGTAATTTCATCTTTGGGTGTTCACATGGGGTGGAATATGCCTTTGGTTCGTGCTCAGAATCTTTCGGAATGTCCCTAGGCTTTTAAATGCATTGGGGCGCATGCAGAGATTACTGAATTGCCCTTGCAAATGCTAGGAATCTTCAGGATATCATTTCGCACAGTTTGGAGAACTTTTCGCCAGGAACTGTGACTTCTGAAGCTCTTTTTGCACAGTTCTCGTGCTGTTCGCAAGGAGTTCTCTTCTTTTCGAATAGGTCAGGGATCCTTTCGAATAGTTCAGGTGCTCTTCAAAAACTAAGCTTGGAGCTTTTAGTTCTTTTCGCAAAGTTCAGGTTCTTTTCGAAAAGTTCAGGTTCTTTTCGAAAAGTTTAGGTTCTTTTCGAAAAGTTCAGGTTCTTTTCGAAAAGCATTCTGTAATGCATTCTTCTATTCGAATAGCTCCAAACCTCTTTCCAGGTTGAGACCAGGCCTTTGTCCTCTTTAGTTGAGGCATTTTGACAGCCAGTGAGGTTGTCCCTTCTCCTTCTTCCACTAGATTAGCATGAGTCATCATCTTTTTGACACTTTTAAGCTGCTTTCAGGGTTAAGCCTGCCTTTATTGTTAGCTATAAAACAAATGCTAAAACACTATTTAATACTCTCAAAGGTCTATCAAGACTCAGGTTAAGGGGTGGAAAATGGTATTTTTCAGTTCTCAACAGTTTCTCACGGGCAGCATCTTCTACTACAATTGAGACTTGTGGCAAGTGTGGCAAGTCTCACAAAATGGCAGATTATAGGCGGGGTACTCGAGCTAGCTACAAGTGTGGGAAGATAGGCCATATCATCCGAGATTGCCCTGAGACGAACAAGGAGAGAACGACTTCTGCTTCCATGCCGAGACCGATATAATCAAAGAAGTCGGTCATGCAAGGAAGAGCCTATGCGATTACTGCCCAGGAAGCACAGCATGCCAATGACATTATCCAATGTGAGATTTTCTTTTAAAATTAAGAATTTCAATTACTTAAAGTTTTTAGATAGAGAAGGTGCATCCATGTAGGAAGTAGAGTAGACTCATTCTTGTAGATAAATTTTGATGTATAAGTATGTTATATATACATATATATGTATGATATAAGTATCTTACAATTGTACAGAAAGGGAAGTGACGTAGCTTATGAAGCTAGAGTGTTGATAGACCCGGGGTCTACCCATTCATTTACTACTCCTCGATTTGCAAAGAAGATTAGCTAACAAGAGAGTGATTGATTATGGGTCGAGGCAGCTTAAATATCACGAGAAGAACTACCCGACACATGACCTGAAACTAGCAGCAGTTATATTTGTATTAAAAATTTGGAGACATTAATTGTACGATGAGACCTTTGAGATCTTCACCGATCATAAGAGCCTCAAATACTTATTTACACAGAAAGAATTAAATATGAGGTAGCGAAGGTGGATGGAGTTCCTTCAGGACTATGATTGCTCCACACAATATCACCCAGGCAAGACTAATGTCATAGCAGATGCCTTGAGTCGTAAGTGTTCGGCTCAGTTAGCTAATCTTATCATGGGAATACATAGATGGAAGTTGTTTGAAGATCTTTCCTTTTATAATGCAAAGATCGAGGTGCAAGCTTTAGGGGCTTTCTTGGCGAACATCACAGTGAGATTGACGATCTTTGACCATATTCATGAGCTACAGATGAAAGACCCGGAGTTAACCAAAATTCGACAAGATGTGATTAAGGGCACCAAACCAGAATTCTCGATGAAAGTGGATGGTTCCTTACTATTCAGGGGACGCCTTTGTATTTCAGTTGATGACAATCTGTGGCAAACTATTTTAGATGAGGCTCACAAATCTAGATATGCAATTCACCCCGATACCACCAAAATGTATCAGGACTTGAGGAAGAGTTACTGGTGGAGAGGTCTGAAACAAGACGTAGCCAAGTACGTTTCAAGGTGTTTGACATGTCAGTAGTTGAAAGTGGACCACAGACACCCTGCTGGATTGTTGCAACCTCTACTTATATTAGAGTGGAAGTGGGAGTCAATCTCCATGGATTTTATTGTACGGTTACCGCGTACAGCAAAGAGATACGACGCTATTTGGGTAATTGTTGATCAACTGACCAAGTCATCTAACTTCTTACCCTACAACACGATGTACACGGCAGGAAGACTCGTGGAGTTATATATGGAGCTTGTACAATTGCACAGGATTCCCAGCAGCATCGTCTCTGATTGTGACCCGTTGTATACTTTAAAATTTTAGAAGAAGTTTCAGGAAGGCATGGGCACGCGATTGGAGTTTAGTTCGACGTTCCATCCACATACCGATGGACAAACGGAGCGGGTAAATCAAGTGATAGAAGACATGCTCAGAGCGTGTATGCTGGAATTACAAGGATAATGGGATCAACATCTACCATTGATCAAATTTGCATACAATAATAGCTTCCAAGCGAGCATTGGAATGGCACCTTACGAAGCTCTCTATGGAAGGCGATGTAGATCGCTTATCAATTGAGAAGAGACCGGTGAAAAGTTTGTATTAGGACCAGAGTTACTTGAAGATAACGCCATTATTATTCGTATGATAAGAGAGAGACTTAAATCGGCTCAGAGCAGACAGAAGAGCTATGCCGATATCAAAAGAACGAGCATGGACTATGCCATTGGCGATCATGTGTTCGTAAAGGTATCGCCCATGAAGGGCGTCATGAGATTTAGGAAGAGGGGAAAGCTGAGTCCCCGTTACCTTGGACCCTTTGAGATTTTGGGTCGAGTCTGCGAGGTCACTTATCGCATTGGATTACCTCCGTTGTTTGATCGAGTACATAACATGTTTCATGTATCCATGCTCCAAAAGTATGTAAATGACCCTACACATATCTTAGGATATCAGTTGATCGAGAGACATGAAGACATGACCATGATAGAAGAAGCAGCTTAAATATTGGATAGAAAAGAGCAAGTTTTATGCACAAAGGTTATTCCTTTAGTGCTTGTCAGCTGGAGGAATCACCCGGCCAAAGAAGCTACTTGGGAACGTGAGGCGGATGTGAGGGAATAGTATTCAAACTTGTTTGAAGAGAGCTGAGAGCATATTCGTATTATTGCATGTATTTTTGTGAACTTGACATGTCTATGTAAGCGAAAGTCCACATGTATACATTAACCTTATCAAGGGAATGAAGAGGAAGATATTGTTTATAAATTGATCTTTTGTGAAGTCCGGCATGGTCATCAAGAATGTGTATATAACGTGAAATAAATGAATGCCACACCTTGGTTATAGGTTTGTGGTGTAGTAATATGTCGTAAGAAGCAAAAGAAAAGTCAGCAAGTGAATAACTTAAAATCCATAGGGAACTTGACAAAAGGGGAGCAAGATAATAAAGAAAAAATAAAAAATACAAATTTTTGCAATTTCTGTCAAAATCGACTAATCGATTTAAAAATCGATTAATCGATTTTTATTTTTTGATTAATCGAAAATGGTTCGATTGAACGACTGGCTCACGTCAGTGAGCTAAGGGACCTGGAAAAATAATATATGTCAAGTTCAACTAATCGACTTAAATTTGATTAATCGATTTTAAGAATTGACCAATCAATTTTTGAAATCGTTTAATCAATTTTGAGTAGTTGAGTTTAAGTAGTGAGAACCGATTAATCGATTAATCGATTTTTCCCTATAAGTAGCAGTTTTGGGGAATTTTCTCCCCATTCGAATTTCAAATTGTTTTTTTTATTTTGAGCGCCTTTCTTCTTCCCATTGGCTGGCAACAACCGAGATGATTTGAAGGCCTGGGGATCGAGATCGAATAAAAAACGCTAGCCATTGGACGTTTATGCACGGTAAGCCCTAAATCTCACCAAATTTCCTTACATTGGAGTATTTTTAAAGCCCTAGGTTTCAAATTTCACCTTAAAACCCTAGAATGCAGCCTAAAACCCGGCTAGATTCAAAGCAAGTAGCTTCTAAAATACCCATATGGCATAAGAACGCCGCGCCACCACTGCCATCACCTTCACCTTTACTTTCCTCTTCGTCTTCTTATTCGACGGAGGCATCATCACACGAATCATCACCACCACCACCTCAACCGGGCCATTTGGCGCAACCAAATCAGTGGTGGGCCGCAAAAGATTTTGAGGACGAATACACCATTGACGAGGCTCTATTTGTGGATTCTGAGATTGAGGGTGAGACAAAATGGGCCCGAAAACACCTCATGGATGCGGGCCTCGATAACCTCTTGAGGCCTTTACATGGCTATTATTACCCTAGGTTGGTTAGACTATTTTACCAACATCTAAAAGCGGGAAATGTGACCAGCACCATTACAACTGAAATTGATGGTCGTAAGTATCTTTTTAGCCCGCGCCACATTTATGAATCTTTGGAATGTTTTCCTGTATACGTACTCGAGACCAACCTTTTACCCCCATTCAATCAGCCCATAAATTTTGAAGAAATTAGAATCGAGATGATCAGGGGAAATAAAGGGTCCGGAAAGTCCATTCGAAGGGTTGACTTACCCCCTCATATGTGGATGCTCGACACCATTATTAAGTGCAACCTCTACTCTATGCGCCATGATCTATATCAAGGGTAAGATGATGAAGGGACCCTTAAGACCGAAGGAGCGTATGTCATATGCTCATCTTATTTCTAGCATGATTGAGTGCTACTCTACTGTCGTTGAGTATGTTGTTCCTCCGACCGAGCCGAGGGCTACTAATCATGTCAAAAGTTATTCCATCACTTCCTAGAGCCGAAGCTACAATCTTTTGAAAAAGGTGCTACCACCGAGGGACTAACACCAGCCCATGTTGATGATGCCCCACCACAGTAGGATCACCCAGCAGCAAGGAGCAGCCTCTTGACCTTATATAGCCAGCAGAGCAGCCTCTTGTATCACCTCTTGCTCCCATGCAGTCTGCCCCTACTCCTGTGCCACCTCACCGTCGAAGTGTGTCTCGGACCACAGCAACCATAAAAGATGTTTTGGCCAGGATGGAGGCCCACAATCAACAGATGAACCACCGGTTTGATTTCCTCCTATACCAAATTATGCAGTATATGTATCCCAATGATTACCACCAGCGCATAGCAGCAGAGCGGACGTGAACTCCTGACGCGTCTAGTTCGAGTACACAAGGACATGATGGGGAGGATCAGCCAGGGGATGGAACTGCTTGATTGCTAGCTTTTGATGTTTGTTTTTGGGTTGTAATTATTTTATCCATTTTGGGAACATGTGAATGTGTCTTTTTGGGGAATGTAAAAATGGTGTTAGAAAATTAGTTGAAAATCTGATGTACTAAACTATATGGCATGGCTGCCATTTATTTCTTGTGATTAAATGGAATAGCAATTGCCGTTGCTTTATCATATTCTCTACAGTTAAAATGCTTTGAGTTTCTTTTTATGAAGGATGGGTTGTGACTGCTTAGAACTGTACAAATAGCTGAAGTGTTTATGCAGGCTATGTGGTCATTGATTAGAATTATGCACACGAATTGCATTTTTATACAGGATGTGTTGTGATTTTGTAGAAATGTGCAAATGGTTTGCATTTTCTGCATGATGTGTAGTGATCGTGGTTATATACATCGCCATGGATAAATGTGTGTGGGTCTTTCATGAAGGGGAAGCCTTTGGGTACATTTTCGAGGATGAAAATTCCCAAGGTGGGGAGAATGTAACATCCCTAAAAATTTTGGCTTTGAAAAGTGTCCTCGGGATGCATGCCCGACTGGTCATAAGTTTGACCAAGTGAAAGTCAACTTGATGACTTAGGATAGACTAGGTTTGAGGTGAAAAGTACATCTAAGAATGTCGAGTGGGTCTTGTTATAAGGTCACATACACCTATAATAGGTGTGTGTGCTTTGCACCAAAGAAATGCATTAGGTTAGTTAAAAGCAAAGAGAAGTTATTTCTCTTGAGTTTTTATAGATGGTTAGGGATTTATGAAGAGAGAGAGAGAGAGAGAGATTAGAGAGAAAGGGGGAGTAAATGCTTGGGAGTTTATGCAAAGGAGCTTACGGGAAGGCCTTACAAAGACATTAAATTACGATGATAAGTGGTTTGGTTCATTGGAGTCGAAGCTAAGAACCCTAGCTTTTGATCCAAGCCATTGAATCATCTATACTTTGGATTTAAGGTAAGATTTCATTGATTTATGATGCGTATGATATTGTGCATGAATTTATTGAATTAATGGTGAATTAAAGAAATAAAAAAGAGAAAAATTGAAAGAAAAGAAAGCTAAATGAATAGCCCGAAGAGAGCTATTTTCTGTCAAAATCGATTAATCGAATTGAGAATTGATTAATCGATTTTTGATAGAAAGCAAATTTGAAGACTGCAGCACAAAACTAATTAATCGAAATTAATTTGATTAATCGATTTTTGGTATTTGATTAATCGATTTGGAATCGATTACTCAACTTGGTACTTCCAGTGGCTGGAAAAGTCCAAGTTTTGGAAAACCGATTAATCAATTTTGGGATCGATTAATCAAATTTGGGAATTCGATTAATCAATATTGAGATCGATTAATCGATTTTGACAGTTTTAGTATGGGTTCTGTTTTGGACCATGGAGTTCTGGGAGGGCCTTGTACCCTTCTTTCATGCATCATTCTTGATGCTTTGTATATGACATGATGTACTTTAGGTTGAGCACTGAGAATTGAGCATAGGAAGCTACCTTGGACCTTGATGCTTGGGGTTGAAGCACGTGAGGTAGGAAATACTCTGAGCATGTACCCTTGATTTCAAAATCATGTATGTAGTGATGTGATATGTACATGCATGTGTTAAGAGCATAGTTATTTACTTGTTAATCAAAATTGAGCTTAAGTATGTGAATTAAAGATGTGTGTGTGTGTACACTAAGTAAGAAACCAGTAAGCGTATAAGTACATGACATCCCAGGGATGTATATGAGATGTGAGCATCTAGGTGATGCACATGAGTATGTGACATCTCAGGGATGTATAGTCAAATAAGAAACTATGTGAATGAGACTTGAACAAACTTTCAATATTATAATTAGCATAATTACACGGTGATAAACTATATGTACTTTACACAATTGATTTGATGTTCAGAAAATACCCCACCATACCCGTGACTGACTCGGCAGAATATCCGTGACCGAGACGGCAGTCAATCCGTACAAACATGTGATGAAATTACCAAGAGGAATGAATATGTCAAGTCACCTTAGTGAATGGGACTAGAGTTTGTATTTAGTTGAAATATAGTTCAATTGAACGACGATGGTGGGTATTCCATTGGGGCTCGATGCTATATTACTTGAAGATTATTTAAGTTATTTGATTTAAGTTTTGGACCCAATCTTTTGTCTCGTGTGAACAAGTTGAAAATAAGATAAAACATGTAGAGTAGTAGATGCATTCAGTTCATGCTTTCAGTAACTTAAACTGTTTTCCAGCTATCTTTCATTGATAAATCATGTTTCATAATGCCATGAAATATATGTGAGTAAGATAGACTTATATGTTTATTCAGTTATTTTCCTATTAAGCTATGATGTAGCTCACTCCTTCGACTATACGTCATAGGTTCAGTGTTAGCTGCTGCTGCTGCTTCGAGAGACGTTGATCCGAAGGATTCTGATTACGTACCTGGGGAGGAGTTAGAGCCCCCTCCTGAGGAGTTCTTCTAGAGGACCCTTTGCGTACTTTGACTATTTTGTGAGAGAGAATGTACGGCTTTGTATGTCCAGCCTTTTGTATAAGATAATGTAAATTTTGTGAGACATTCTTTTGGCGAACCATCTGGGGTGACGGTTGTTTTGTCACCGATGGTTCGGGTTGGTCCTTTTGCTCATGCAGTGGCATGAGATCAGAACTATCTTTTGGGCCATATGTTATTGGCTTTATCTTATAGAACTGGAATTTTAGTTTAGTATTAGCTCTTTAATGCATGTTTTGCTTTCTAGTTGTGCCAAATGTTCTGTGCTTGTATATGGGGCAGGGCCTCAAGGGTCGTGTCGATGGCATGGGTTTCGGGATGCCGAAATCTGGACTGTCACAAAATAAGAGGGCTCGACATAGGAATAATCATTGAAGAAATTCACAGCATCAATTGACGACTGAGGTTTGGGTTTCTTTTGATCAATTTAGAGTATATTTTTATTGCTTTGTAGATTAGATATCTGACGTTTCTCAAGAGTAATTGACAACTGTTATTGGGTGCTGAATATTAGCGTAGATATATGTAGTTTCTCAAAAGCAATTGATGACTGCGGCTAAGGAGTGAAGGATATATTTATTTTACTTTCTAGATTAGATTTTATTTTCTTTTATTTACTGCTTTGTAAACATCTTCGACTTTTGATTTGAATTGATGACTCAGGTTGAAGTTTGCAGATTAGTGTAACGGTTTTACTTTTCCATCTTCAATTGTCTTGAATTTGATTGATGCCCAGATTTTAGGAGATTGTTGATTAGATTATATCTGTGTTGAAAATTTTTAGTTTTTGATTGACGACCAAATTCTGGAAGACTATAATACGGTGTAATGGTATTTTAAATTTATAAATATTCGATAGCTAAAGGTTGAGATTGATGACCTCAATCTGAAGGAGGATTAGGATTTATTTTTATGAAGAAATATTTTTTTATTCATATTTCTCCAGTAGTTTAGGACTTAAAAGATGAAGATAGCTTTTAAAATAGGAATATAAAAATCTATAAGAAGATAATCACTGCTTCGTGGGATCAATTCCTATCTCTACGCTATAATTTCCATTATGTGCTTGCAATAGGTTAAGGCTTGATTTTAATTTAAATATATACATACTATAAGCCGGTCAGAGGTAACCCTTCATCGGTGCAATTAATAACTGCGACGTCCTTAGTGAGGTGTAGGTTGAGGCTATTCATTCTCCTCTCAAAATCACAAAGTATCTCTTCAGGTATGATGATTGGCTTGTTGTAATGTCGGGATGCTCTAGGCTTTCATGAGGGGAGACTAGTAGGGTTTCATCGAGCGGTCTCAGGGTGCGACTCCGCGGTGTCGAAGGTGGCAATGCGTCTCTGTGCGAGTATATCTGTTAGTTCTTCCTTGGCTCCGTCGACGTAACCGCTACTTGTAGCCTTGAGAGAAGAGTCTCTTTCTTGGTCGCTGAATGGGTCTGGGATAAAGGGTTCCCTCTCTTTTCCAAGGTTTTCAAATTTTTTTAAGTTTTCTATTTCTAGATTTCTAGGGGGTTTAGGATTTCCTATTTTTTATATTTTGATAAATATGGTACAGGGTCGACTTCCTGCAGAGGAACCGACGGGAGGAGCTTCTTCTAGTGAGGAAGTGTGACGGTTGATGGAGTTGTTCGTACGGTTGATGGAGTTGTTCATGCAAGTCTTTGAATGACGTGGACTCGTTCTGAATTTGGCATTTTTTTTATAGCCCTCATCGAGCGTGATCTTCTTGATGAGTGATGAAGGCTGTGGTCCGATCGATGTTCCGGCTCCTTCTATCGCTTTGTCTTCAAAAGGAATTTAGAGGTTATAGTCGTGTGAGCTGTTGTCCTTAGAATCGGGCTAGAGATGTTCTTCTTTCAGAAGCTTGTCTTCTTTGGGTGTACCCAACTGATGATTTTCTGGACTTGTGAGCACTCTCCCTTGGACTTCGTAATATAATAGGATGAATATGCACGCCTGGCAGCAAGGCTGATAGAGTTGAGAGATGCAAGGATATCCCCAGGGACATTCCCATCCTTCAGGATTGAGGTCGGGGTAGGCGTTATAAGAGTCGAACTCGTCTTCTCTGTCTGATAGCCTTTAAAGACCTTGCTCAGCTAGCTCGAGTGCGAGGAGATTTATCAAATAATCTTCGTCGTCACTCGGTGGTGGTTGTCATTCTTCTTCCAACAATTTCTAGAATATCTATAGCTGAGGTGCTTCGGGGGATTGAGGGGAAACTAGCTCTAGCTTTTCTTTAATCTTGATAACAACGATATGGAAGTATTCCTCATCCGTTGACTCCCAATCCTCTATGTGCGGCTTAGGTCTTGAAGACTCTATTCTTTCTGTAGCAGAGGGTTCCTCAATTTTGGATAGGGGTCCAACTCCTTCGAGTGGTATATCTATATTAAGGTAATCTTGACTCAAGTTTGTCAGGTCGGCGAAGGCTTTGGCTATCTGCTCAATCTCTGTTGCCTGCAGTTTGGTGATAAACGCTTCCTTTCTCCTTAGCACATCAGCTTTCTAGGCAGTTCCATAGACAAAATGGTCATAGAGCGACCACTTAGGCGAGGTTGGTAGGATGTCGGCTTGTTTATTGCTTGATCGGTAGCCTAATCCTGTATGCTTGTGAACTTTCTTAGGGACAACCTACCCTATGCGTCCTTGTCTATTCTTGCCAAGTCATATATGCGGGACGTGTCCTAGTTGATACATCAAGTCCCAGCCTTTAGTCACGGTTGGATTTACGTTGTACAAGCGGGTGAGGTTAGGGCCTGCTGCTCTCCTTGTTAATCTTGGCTGGCAGGTTGGGAGGAACGGGGGATGGCTGATTTCTACTACTGATGTGTCATCGGGATTCTTCACCCTTTTGATGTGGCCAGTATTTATCATAGAGTCGTGTGTAGTCAGAATGTTTGTCGCATAGTTGGTATCTATTTCTTTGAGAGGATCGTCGACATATATCCTGACAATAGAATCCTCATGAGGGAACTTGACGCATTGGTGGTATGTAGACGCAACAGCCTTCACAAATTCCAACCACTTTCTCCCTAGTATTAAGTTATAGGTGCCTGAGGAGTTGAAGACGTGGAATGTGATGTCTTTGGTGACTAGCCTGATGCGGACTTGTAACTTGATAGTTCCTTTCACGAAGCGTCGAGATCCATCATACTCAATGAGGGATAGGGATGAAAGCCTTATGTCTTGCTCCGTATATTTGAGCATCTTGAGCGTTGTTATGAGACAAATGTTGAGCCCTGCTCCTATGTCAACCAGCACATGGGGTACTGAGAACTGATTATCACCGTCAAGTATATAAGGGTTGAGCTTTCGTGCAGCGATTCTTTAGACATATCAGCTTCAGTGAAGGTGAGTGCCGAAGGTTAAGCCATAACCGAAGCAATCTCATGTAGCTCGTCTAGGGTAGTATCTTCATTCATGTGTGTTTCGTCCAACGTCTTTATTAGCAGTCGGTGATGTTCTAACGATTTCTTGATAAGCTCAAGTACTTATATTTGTGCGGATACCCTCCCAAGGTGCCAAAGAAGGTCGTATGCCTGGCTAGTCTTGAGGGTTGGATCCTTCCTAGGACAATGGGCTTTGTTGACATTCAGATGAAGTGGTTGAGATGTTAGTTCTAGAGCTGGAGGCGGAGGGATTACATAATGTGAGGGAGCTAGGTTCGCTCCTTATTCCCTTGCTATTCTTTCTGATGGTTGAGCGTCGACGTTCTTCTTCCCTCGAGGGAATGGTGGCAGTGGATAATTGGTCCCTGATTTGAGGACTGGATATGTCGGTCGTTGAGCCTGGAGCCCTGCCATGACTAACGTCAGCGAACTCACTGCAGCGCTTGTCATGAACAGAGTGAAGTTTGAAGAAGGGATGCGTCGTGGAGCTATGCCATTCCATGGCGAGAGATACTGGGTGTAGTCTTCGTCTTCTAAGAAGGTGGAGATCAGTGCCTCCCCCTTGTCAGGTTCTTCCTTCTATTGACTCATCTTTGCATCTGGCTAATGTTCCACCGCAGTCTCGTGCCCTCAACTTGAAGTGTTTTGGGTTAGGCTATCCACCCATGAAGCGATTTAGTCCACAGTTTGAAGGTGGTGGAGTCCTCTCTAAATTTGAAGGAGTAGAGGGTTTCGTGGGTCGGAGGCTCGGTCCCCGAGCTCTGAACGATTGGACTCTAATTTGAGTGAAGATTTGATAGGGCAGAGGATTCGAAGGGGCAATTTGGGTGATCAGGGATGATGGATGTGGGTGAATGTTGGGAGGCGTCAGGGAATGACCTAGACAAGCTGGAGTGTCTGAAGGAATGACACGGGTGATGAGGGTAGAAGGACGAAGAGGGAGTCGGCTCGGGAGATCCACTGTAGTGATGTTGATGACTGCCCCTTGGTTTTGATTAGGTATGGGATTTTTTTATAATCCCTAAGTTTTATGGGGGTTGATTGTTATTCGAGTTGGGGCTTCGGAGGAATTCCCAACCAATCTAGTTCTGATCATTCATGTCATAGACCATATCCCGTAAAACCCAGCAGTCTTCTAAATTATGTCCTGCATATCGATGAAAAGCACAGAACTTGATGTAGTCAAGATTGGCAGGCTAGGGTCGTGGCTGTTCTGGTGGGAATCGGATAAGATTCTGATCACTAAGAAGGCATAATATGTTAGGGATGGTGTTAAGAAATGGGGGAAGTGATCACGTTTAGGTTGGTAAGGGCCTATGGTTTGCTGATTGATGTTCTGAGGCGAGGATTCATTGTTATAGCTCTGAGGGTTAGTTGGTCGATTTTGAACAACATTCTAGTTCTGATGTGCATTTTGGTTAGAGTATTGTTTTCAGTTTTGGTACTAGGTCTGATTCTGATTGGGGTACCGCTGTTGATTCTGGTTCTGGTATGGACTTTGATCGGAATTCCTTGGTTGGTAATTTCCATTTTTGGAGCTTTGACCTTGGTTGGCAACTATGTTGACCTTCTCAGAGCTAGAGGCTTTCTTATTGTTCTTCGACTTTGACTCACTAGAAGCAGCGACTTTTGATGTTACTATTGACACGGTGAGGTCTCCCCCCTTTGTATATCACTGGATGTAGTTAGCGCGTAGGTGAAGAGTAGTGAAGTCTGGGCAATCACTTATAATAAGAGCGCTTTGGAGAGGCTCTTTAACGTTGTCTATGATGATGTTGATTGTGTCTTTTTCCTTCATCTGACTTCCGGTGCGGGCGGTAAGCTTCCTCTAACATTCTACGAAATATGCAATGTCTTCCTCAGTTTCTTACTTCACCATCATCAGGTCGCTAAGACTAATTGCTTCTTGTATCAAGTGCTTATATTGGTCCAAAAATTGTCTGGCCAGATCATCAAACGTGTCAATATTGTGAAGTGGGAGTCCGGCGAACCAATCGAGAGGTTCTCCTTCAAGTGACCTCTGGAAGTAATGTACTAGGAGTCCTTGATTATCATGAACGGGTCAGTAATCATTATAGAACAACGCCAAATGGTGATTCAGATTCCCTGTGCCATTGTACTTGCTGAACTTTGGGGGTTTGAATCTTGTAGGTAGGCTAAACTTGATATCTCGGTAGAACCTATCGAACCTGAATGATAGGTCGGGGAGACTTCTCTTGGCCATGTATTCATCGAGCATGTTGGGAACCCTGTCTTGGAGATCGTCCTCGAAGAGGGTGGGAGCGGTCTGCCCTAGTGGTGATGCATGGGTTGATACCATGCTTGGCGTAGGTGGTGGCCACTCCTCTTTTTGTCGTTCTTGTTCTTCCTTGTCCTACTACTCTTTGATAGTTTCATACCCGGCGACGATGCCTCTAAACAAGTCTTTGGCTTTGTCGCCTCCTTTTTGTAATCTCTGAACACTAAGCTCTACGAGTTGCCGGGTGGTGAAGTTCTGTCCGATACTACTGTCTTTTCCGCCATAGTAATTACTGGTGCTCAAAGGAGTGAAAGGGTTTTCTTAATCATCGGTCATGTTAATCCCAGGGTGAGTCATAGGACTATTCAGTGTCGTATATAAGGTTATCATGGTATTCCCATAGTGGCGGACTACCGGTGCTGGTCAGGTTTATTTTGCGTATTCCTGACATTTCTAACCTTTTGTAGATACTCATAAACCCTCGGGGAGCTCTCAAGAGGGTGAGCATCTGTAGCGAAGTGATAAAGTGAAAAGGAAATTAAACTAAACTAACCAAAACAGAAAATTAAACTAGGTGGAACTACTTTAGTAGAAAAGAGTCCCATCGCGATCACTAGCCAGTTGGTACACGCTTTTTCTGGGTCCCTTTCGGGTCCCGGAATAAGTGGCCCAATTCGGTTCGAGTGGACTCTGGCTAAGGCGGTTGATAATAAATTATTAAATATTAAATGCTGAAAGGAAAAGGTGAATATTAAATGAAAAATACATGGGTTGATCCGATCGCTAGCTACAGATGTTTATCAATGTTGTAACACGTCACTGATCATGTTTTACGGGGTGTGGGTTAACTCCTTTGTTGAACATTGGTCGGCCAACTCCAACAACTGTAGTTTGTCTGGTTTAACTTTCTAATTCTGCTTTAGTTATTTCCTTATCCTATCCTGGGTTTGACTGATTATGGGTTTCTTAGTAATACTCTAACTCTAACTAGCTAAGTGTCTTACTACTACTGTGATTCTAGTTAGTTTAGTCTCCTAATAGTACTCTAATTCTAATTGATTTAGTCTCCTAATAGTACTCTAATTCTAATTAATTTTGTTTCTTGATGTTACTCAAACTAGGAAAAAAAGGGGTTATGGCCCATTATGCTAAGGAGGATCGGCCCCATTCCCGGGTACCCTCCGTAAGCTCCCTTGGGCAAATCGGTTGGCTAAGGGTTATTTTAAAAGTATTATGGATTAAAAACCTGAATTTGGGTTGAAAAATTGAGGATATGAGGATTGAAATTATGGGTTTAAAGGTTAAGAATTGAAACTAAAATTGAGGGCTATGAACTAGAAGTAAGAAATTAGGAACTAGAACTAGAAATCAAGAACTAGAACCTAAAAATAAGAACTAAGATCTAGAACTTAGATAAAATTAAGAACTAAGAACTAAGAATTAAGACCTAAGAACTAGAAATTAAGAACTAGGAATTAAAACCTAAGATCTTGAACTAGAAATTAAGAACTAGATAGAGATTACCTGATGTCAAGTGCTTCTTCCTCCTTTCAGGGCCGCAAAGAGAAGAAACTTGAGCTTAGGAAAGGCCTGAGCTCTAGAGAGAGGATTGCTAAAAAAATTATTCTCAAAAAATAAGTGGATTCGTCTCTTTGGTCAAGGTATGGGGGTCTTTTTATATGTGTCAGGCTAATTTCGCGCATGTGGGGATGTGCGAAATTGATGAATTCCGTGCATGTGAGGTTGCGCTTAATTGAATTCCACACAGTGACATATGCGCTTGATTCACTTTGAGTCAGCCAGTGAACCGGGAGTCCCAGTTGCAGTGTGCTTAGGAAACCAATTTCGCTCAAGTGAGGTTACGCCTAATTGAATTTCATAGAATGGAGTATGCGCTTGATTCAATCTGAGTCAGCTTCCTTGTTCTAGTATGCCTGGGAAACCAATTCCGCATAGTGGTGTCTGCGTGGAATAAAGAGTTCAGGCGGTCTGGGGAGTTAAAGGCCGGGTTGGATTGGGAAACAATTTCATGTATCCAAGGATGCGTGGGATTGAATTTCGTGCAGTGGCATATGCGAGGGATTCAGGTCCCTAGGCGATTTGGGGAATAGAATCCTAGTCCAATCTGGACTTATTCCTCGTGTGGGCTCACACGTGGAATCGGGGTCTTTGGTCGGTGTATGAAAGGCATGCCCTAGTCCAAGTGAGACAAATTTCGCGCAACAGTGTCTGCATAGAATTGGAATAAGCGTATATTGTATAGTGTGAAATCTAAGTCTTAACTGGTCCGTAGGAAGAGTGAACCTGGTCCAAGTGGGACCAATTTCGCGCATGTGGCCATACGTGGAATCGATTTCACTCAAGTGTATCTGCACAGAATTTGGGATTTTCCCAGGTCGAGTCAGGTCCGAGCCGCAAAGCTATTGTTTCAACCTAGGTCTAAACCATATACTATTGTTTCAGTAATGGTCCCTGTATTTAGGGTTTTAAGGTCTTCAGAGAAGGTCAGTCCTTTTTCAGAGCTCAAAAACTTGTTAGGATATTCTTAGATGCTTGCTACTAAATTTATTTGAAAACAGTGATAAGAATGTGTTAGTAAAAATAAATCAAAGGTGGATTGAAAAACACAAAACAACAAATCTAAAAATATACATAGACGTGCAAGATACAGGGCCTGTTGTAGTAAGTTTTGACAACTAAGAGTTTGTCCCACAGGGAGTATTGGTCTGAACCATAAGGGTTGTATAGTAGTCTCTAGATCTAACTGCAGATCTGGCAGTCCTAAAGGAAGGTTGTTTAGGTGTCACTGAGCTATACTAAAAACAAGGAAAAGACAAGAATAAACTACAGCTAAAGAAAGGGATAAAGAAGGATGATGATGTGTGTTAAAATAAAAGTAAAAGGGTGAGAAGTAAGCAGCTTAGGCTAAAGGTTTATTTAGTTATGTAACTCAGATTTAGAGCTCTCTTCTGCAGCAAGTCCTTACTAAAGTGCTATTACTAACCTCAGCAAGGTAGAAGAATCCAACTTAACCCATGCCATTTGGGGCTCTCTTAAGGATATAGTCTATTCACTTAAATGGTCACAGTCTATCCAATAGAGTCTGTCAAATCCCATTGATCAAGACAGAAGTTGCTAATCTAATCCAAAGGAGTAAGTTGATCAAACCTCATCCCATGAATCAAATCAGGCCATTAATACCATTGCAAATATATGTCTTCCAGGCTACAAGTTCCCCAATTTTGTGCACAGATTTGGCTGACATTCATAGGAGTTCCAACCCATAAAGTCCTCTATGTATTGTCAAGGCCAACGGCACATTGATGCCCACACAAAGGACCAGCAACAGGTTGAATAAGGATCTAAGCGCAGCTGATCATTGCTACAAAGGCCTACAATGATTTAGCCTCCCAATCCGCAATCACTACAGAGAAGCCATATCTAACATCTGATGGCGGTCAAGTAAAACAGAGGGGAGTCTGTTCCTGCATAATCTCTCACTAAGCCACAAGTTCAAGTGTAGAGAAAAATAATTCATCTCAGATCTGTGACCAAGTTTGCTCTAGGGCAATAGTCTGTCCACTCTAATGGTCATAGGCCATCCACAGAGGCTCCCTTACCCACAAATACTAAGAACAAAATATGAAAATTGTTGACTGCCACCATGGTCCCAGGGCATCACGCTCAAGCTTCAATGGGCCTTTCAATAAGCTCAAATCCTAAATGTATGCTATAGCCTGAACAGAACTACGGACATATAGGAAAATAACAGATTGAGTAATCATTCAAACAAAGATTCCATTGATCTAGTGTTATTAACAATGAAATCCCTCAAAGCAGCAGCCTTGTGCACAACAACTCAACACCAAATCCCAATGTTTATTGAACTATTACAAAACTTAAATAAAACTATACATAAATGCTTACCAAAGGTTTAGCCAGCAAGTGTTGAGCTAAGAGAGAAGAAAAAATAGAAAAGGAAAAAAGAAAACTAAACCCTAAATGAGCCCAGGAAACCCTAGCTCAGATCTCAGCCTATTCCTAGATCGAAACCCTAATCCTAGGTGATCACAAGCTAACCCTGGATAAATTACAAAATAGGAGGATGTTCTATTTATAAGCAATCCTTGAACTTTGGTGTGCCCTAGAAGCCAGGGTGAGGATTTGGAGTTGATTAAGTGGCCCATCTACGACCCTTGGCTGCCTTGGGATGCGTGGAATAGATGGGTGTCTCGAGAGGTGTGCCCTAGAAATGTGAAATGTCCAAACAGCCTCTGAGAATTGGAAATAGGTGGGAGAGAAGTTGGAATCCCGAGCTTCGCGCAGAAGACTTGAGTGCAGAACCAGACTCGCGAGGATGGATTTACTGTGAAGGGAGCTAGCGAGGCTCTGCTCTACTGTGAATGTTACGTTTCACGTGGTGCAGCTTTAGGTGATGTAGCTCGTTGGGTTCTCGCTGAGCTGTCGTGATGCTGTAGTCCATGCTAAAGAGGCTCACGAGGTTCAATGTTGTGTGCAGCTTTCTGCTGCTCACAAGGCTCAGAACCGTCTCTCGCGTAGCTGGTTTTTACATTAAGGAGCGCGAGATCTGCACGACAAGTTCACATGATGCCCGCGAAGTTCCAGAAGTGTGCGCTTTAAAGGCTCGCAAGGTTCCCACTGAACCACGCGACAGAGTGATTTTCAGCTTCTAGCTGCGCAACTTCTTCACAAGATATCTTTTGAAGCTCGTTTGTCCCTGAGCTACATGACAACTGCGTGATCGATTTAAATGCTGCTGGCCTACAAACTTTACAACAGTTGTGTGAGGTCACTTCTGAGTGAAATAAACCTCGTGATAGGTTCAAGTGAAGCCTCGCGAGGGCTTATCTCTGTCACATTGCTGCTATGCTTAGCCTGTTGCAGCAGCCTCCTTAACTTGGGTTCACCTTCCTCTCAGCCATTGGACTTCTAGGACCCTCCTTAGCATGCAATATGGTCACCATGGTGTGTGCCACCATGGTGCATTCTCTGGTTTTGCCTCAGCTCCACAGGTTGGCATCAATTTCACTCTTCTTGGCTTAAAAAGATGGATTGCAACATTAAGTTCTTATTTCCTATTTTCTATAAAAATACAACTAAAAACACATTATTAATATGCTCAAAGGTCCATCAAAGGCTAGGTTAAGGGGTCAAAAATTGTATTTTTCAATGCTCAGCACACCCCCGAACCTAATCTTTGCTAGTCCTCGAGCAAAGGCAAAATTAAAAATAATAGAAAATGCCACTTTCATAGGGAGCACGGGCATTTAACATATGCACCAAGCCTTTTAAACCCCTAGGTGATCCCTAGTGGAGGAATGAAGTCTCCTAAGGGTTTTCAGTGAAGATACCCACAAACTTCACCATTAAAATAGTTAAAAATAGTGCAGTCAATGATCAAACGAATTTAAATAAATAAAGCTTCATTCCACACCCATTCTTTAAAAATCATAGGAAATTACAGCAGTAATGTAACCCTTTAAAACTCAAAATCAACAGGTGTTTGCATCACCACCAATCATTTTACATCAAAAATTCAAAGTACAAAAATCAGTACCAAGCTTGTGTTAAATTCAAATATCAGGTTGGATACAACCCCAATGAAATTAAAATTCAGACCCAATCCTTACATGGGCTATCTCTTAACAATGAAAATTAAAAGGGTGTTCACATTCTCATCAGCCCAAGAGCAGTTACAGACCCAAATGGGTCTGCAAGCATGAGCATAGGCAAAGCTTCTAATTTCTGACATCCTCATGACTTTTCTCCATAGATTGGGCACTCCCTCATCTCCACATGACAACTCATTTCACTTAGGATCAACAAGGTCTTTTGATGGGTTGTAATGTGGCTTATGGGTGAGGTTTATAAAGAATAAAAGGAAAGAATGGATCAAAATTGAGAAATCAGCAAGGTAGGAGGTGATTCATGACTTCACCACCTTCATTTTAGCACTTCATCTTCCTTGACATTTTTCAGTTTCAAAGTGGCCAGCTGCTTCTCTTCTTTTCAATTTTCAGATGAAGTACTTTTCTTGACTTCTGTTTTTTTCTTTTCTTTTATATATATTTTTTTTACATTTAGGTTCTGGTTTGGCACACATAACCATTGCTACACTGCTAATTTTAGACTGCTTCTCTTCCACTTCCACCAAATGTTGGACCCAGCTCACCTATCTTCAACTTCTCCTTTACCTTCTGAATTCTCATAGTGAGGGACAGGTTGAATCAGGTTATGAGGTTAAGGTGCAAGTACTCCAGTGTTTGTTGAAGAAAAATAAGATTTTCAAAGCTCAAAGAGTGTAAGCAAAGGGCAGTTGAATAGGTAGGAAATTTTAAGCTCAAACTGTCCAAATGAAGGCCTTGGGTTATTCCCTTAGTGTTATGAGTGCTGTCAATCAATTTTGATCTGGAGTTACCTAACTTCTAGTGAAAAGTGATTGAATCAATCAGTACTTAGAGCAGAAAAGTGCCAAAAACACTCTTCAAAGGAAATTAGATAGGCCCAAATCTCACTAGGTATGGTCCTCAAATTAACCCATGGAGTGTACTTCCACCTTTTTCTCTCCTCTTAGGTTCACTAGGTAATAACTGAAAATTTTTCTGATGTTAGCTTCATGGTGGTGCAAAAAAATTTAGTTTCAAAATGTCTGCAAAATTTTTTAATTTTCCCCAAATTTTCACATTCTAACAAGTTAGGTGGGAATTGACTTTATTCATCCCAATTAAACCAACACTGTTGCACTAAAGTTAACTATTCTATTGGTAGACCTACCCTACCACACCCCCAAACCTAAGTTAAACAGTGTCCACACTATTTCATGCAACATGTATAGGGGTAATAGGGTGTATGACAGACACACACTAAACTACATAAGCAAATAAAGAGAAAAATGAACTAAAACAATGTAGAAAAGTAAACTATGAAGGAGACAAAGAGAAGAGACAAAACATGACTACTAAGAAAATAAAATAGCTACACAAACTCCTAAAAACAACAAATATATGTTGCAGAAGTGATAGTAAAGACAACATAAGCTAAACTAAACAATTAAAATTCTAAACATAAAATTTTATAAAATGATCTAAGTATGAATCAGAATTGATGACACAAAATTTTGAAAATTAAAAGCACACATTGTAAAGCAGGATTCATACAAAAATTAGATCATACTACACTATATAGACAGAATTTTAAAACACTAAAAACAGTTATGTTACATATGGTACACAGTGCTAGATCAACTATCAGTGGAAGGACTTGAAAGTGAATATTTAAGAGGGTTCAACAAAATTTTCAACACAGATTTGTAACCTCTAATCATTAACCCTCATGACTCTTCTCAACATTAAGGCTCATGATCTCAACAGTCTAGATGGGGGTATATGCATGACAGAAAATTAAGACAACCCATCTGGAGCTCAGCTAAACTGGAAAGAACTGTAATATAAAAATGAAAGGCCATACTTTTGCATTTGCAACAAACCTAAGGTCCTCCAGCTCAGCAGTTTACAGTTTCATGAGAGATGCAGGGAGCAGCTCTAGCTCCACTTCAGGTAGAAAATCACTTAAAATGCAGCAAAGGTGCCTTAGATGGCTTGAGGGCAGTTGTCCAAGTGAAGTTGTGCACTCACCCCACTGAGAAGCCCAAAATTGCACTTTTCAGCACATAGGTGGGGGCCTCCTCAGTCCATACTTCAAAATTTTCAACAAATACCTCAACCCAAGTCCAGCAGATTGGGCAAGGTCTCATCCACTATATTACCAATGACTGTAACTGTTTAACAAACCTTATTTCCTCCATATCCTTCCCATTATAAGAGGGAGAAGGACCTTTAAAATTTTGAGGAAATGGCAGATGAGGTTCTGCTAACACATCATTTTTTTTTTTTAAATTACAGTTGTACTTTATACAAATATTACAAAGACAAAATATCTAAAACAGAAAATGAAGAACAATTTCACAAATCACACCAAAACTAAAGCCGACATTTATTCAAACACTACATCTACAAAGAATATAGCTCAACAAAAATACATATTACTATACTAGATCAAAACTCCCCGGCAACGGTGCCAAAAACATGTTAGGGTATTCTTAGATGCATGCTGCTAACTTTATTTGAAAACAGTGATACGAATGTATTAGTAAAAATAAATCAAAGGTGGATTGAAATATACAAAATAGCAAGTCTAAAAATACACATAGACCTACAAGATACAGGGCCTGTTGTAGCAAGTTTTGATAAGTAAGAGTTTGTCCCATAGGGAGTATTGATCTGAACCACAAGGGTTGTATAGTAGTCTCCAGATCTAACTACAGATCTGGCAGTCCTAAAGGAAAGGTGTTTAGGTGTCACTGAGCTATACTAAAAACTAGGAAAACACAAGAATAAACTACAGCTAAAGAAATGGATAAAGAAGGATGATGATGTGTGTTAAAATAAAAGTAAAAGGGTGAGAAGTAAGCAGCTTAGGCTAAAGGTTTATTTAGTTATATAACTCAGATTTAGGGCTCTCTTTTACAACAAGTCCTTACCGAAGTGCTATTACTAACCTCAGCAAGGTAGAAGAATCCAATTTAACCCATGCCATTTGGGGCTCTCTTAAGGCTATAGTATGTCCACTCAAATGGTCACAGTCTATCCAATAGAGTCTGTCAAATCCCATTGATCATGCCAGAAGTTGCTAATCTAATCCAAAGGAGTAAGCTGATCAAAGCTCATCCGATGAATCAAATCAGGCCATGAATACCATTGAAGACACTATGTCTGTCAGGCTACAAGCTCCCTAGTTCTGCGCACAGATCTGGCTAACATTCATAAGAGTTCCAACCCATAAAGCCCTCTGTGTATTATCAAGGCCAGCGGCACATTGATGCCCACACAAAGGACCAACAACAGGTTGAATAAAGATCTAAGCGTAGCTGATCATTGCTATAAAAGGCCTGCAATGACTCAGCCTCCCAGTCTGCAATCACTACAGAGAAGCCAGATCTAACATATGATGGCAGTCAAGTAAAATAGAGGGGAGTCTGTTCCTACGCAATCTCTTACTAAGCCACAAGTCCAAGTGCAGAGAAGAATAATCCATCTCAGATCTGTGACGAAGTTTGCCCTAGGGCTATAGTCTGTCTACTCTAATAGTCACAGGCTATCTACAGAGGATCCCTTACCCATAAATACTATGAACAAAACATGAAAATTGTTGACTGCCACCATGGTCCCAGGGCATCACGCTCAAGCTTCCATGGGCCTTTCAATAAGATCAAATCCTAAATGTATGTTATAGCCTAAACAGAACTACGGAAAAATAGAAAAATAATAAATTAAGTAAGCATTCAAAAAAAGATTACATTGATCTGGTGTTATTAACAACGAAATCCCTCAAGGCAGCAGCCATGTGCACAAGAGCTCAACACCAAATCCCAATGTTTACTAAACTATTATAAAACTTAAATAAAACTATACATAAATGCTTACCAAAGGTTTAGCCAGCAAGTGCTAATCTAAGAGAGAAGAAAAAATAGAAAAGGGAAAAGAAAACTAAACCCTAAATGAGCACAGGAAACCCTAGCTCAGTTCTCAGGCTATTTCTGGATCGAAACCCTAATCCTAGGTGATCACAGGCTAACCCTGAATAAATTACAAAATAGGAGGATGTTCTATTTATAAGCAATCCTTGAACTTTGGTGTGCCCTAGAAGCAAGGGTGAGGATGTGGAGTTGATTAAGTGGCCCATCTGCGACCTTTGGCTGCCTTGGGATGCGTGGAATAGATGGGCGCCTCGGGAGGTGTGCTTTAGAAATGTGAAATGTCTAAACAGCCCCTGAGAATTGGAAATAGGTGGGAGAGAAGTTGGAATCCCGAGCTTCGCGCAGAAGACTTGAGTGCAGAAGCAGACTTGCGAGGATGGATTTACTGTGAAGGGAGCTAGCAAGGCTCTGCTCTGTTGTGAATGGTGCGTCTCGTGTGGCTGCAGCTTCAGGTGATGTAGCTCGCTGGGTTCTCGCTGAGTTGTCGTGATGCTGTAGTGCATGCTGAAGAGGCTCGCGAGGGTCAATGTTGTGTGTAGCTTTCTACTGCTCGTGAGGCTCAGAACCATTTCTTGCATAACTGGTTTTGACATTAAGGCGCACGAGATCTACGCGACAGGTTCACATGAAGCCCGCAAAGTTCCAGAAGTGTGCGCTTTAAAGGCTCACAAGGTTCCCACTGAACCATGCGACAGAGTGATTTTCAGCTTCTAGCTACGTGATTTCTTCACGAGATATCTTCTGAAGCTCGTTTGTCCCTGAGCTGCGCAACAATTGGCGATCAATTTAAATGTTGCTGGCCTGCAAACTTAGTAGCAGCTGCGCGAGGTCACTTCTGAGTGAAATGAACCTCGCGATAGGTTCAAGTGAAGCTTCGTGAGAGCTTATCTCTATCACATTGCTGTTGTGCTTAGCTTGTCGCAGCAGCCTCCTTAACTTGGGTTCACCTTCCTCTCAGCCATTGGACTTCTAAGACCCTCCTTGGCATGTAATATGGTCACCATGGTGTGTGTCACCATGGTGCATTCTCTGGTTTTGCCTCAGCTCCACAAATTGGCATCAATTTCACTCTTCTTGGCTTAAAAAGATGGATTGCAGCATTAAGTTCTTATTTCCTATTTTCTATAAAAACACAACTAAAAACACATTATTAATATGCTCAAAGGTCCATCAAAGGCTAGGTTGAGGGGTGAAAAATTATATTTTTCAGTGCTCAATAGGTGGTAAGCTCAAAGATTGACCGAATAGGATTGTACACTCAAAGAGGGTAAAATTGGGGTGTCTACAGATATGTTGGATCACACAGGTATTGAGAGCACTGTTGCCATAGATGGCATGGAGTAAGGAGGTTGCTCCGTTCTCACTTCATGAGGAAGCTGAGATTTTCATAATCGGTTGCTGGTACATGACATGATGATCGAGATCGCCGGTATGGGGTAATGGGACAGGTCAGTGTGTTGCGATGGGCCAGGATTTAGGATATAGTCAAGCCAGATACTACGAGAACTTCTATGGGCTAGGCTGAATAAAGGAAGTGGTCAAAAGTTTATTGCTTTGTTTGTGATGGCAAAGCATGGTTTTCCTTGAGAGTCGGATGGTTGGACAAGTTATCCAGTGTGGCTTCAGAGGAAGCAAATGCGAGAGCCAGATGGGTATCTTCAGAGGAAGCGAGCCCTAGGTGATCATTGATCAATCACATAATTTACCGTTTTATCACCCTTAACTTAGTGATGCTAGGACTTAATTTGCAATTAACAAGTTAATGATGTATAGATATTAAGGAAAGACAGTAGAAGAGAGCCAAAGTGTTAATATTCATCAAACTGAACTCAAAATGCAGTAAGAAGATGATTCACCGTTGCTGAAAGCCAAGAAATCATAATTTTCCATTGTGCGCTAAAACTGAAGACGAAAGAAAGAGAAAATTAAGAAATCATAATTTATGATTCTTCAAAAGACGATTCTTTAAAAAGCGAAGGAGTAAAAAGCAATAAAAGAAAATGATCGTTCATTATAAAAAATCGTCCAGTAAGAAAGCTATGTGAAAATAGAAAATTATGATTTATGATTTTTCAAAAAAGAGAAGAAAACAAACAATCGTAATTTATGATTGTGCAAAAGAAAAGCTTCCCTATTACTGAACTACTATTGCTGATCAAGTAAGTGAAGACTACCACCGCCATGCACAGAATTTGAAGTTTGGTGAATTACGGATCTAAGAAGATTGATGAAGATAAACTCCAAAGATCTTTACGTTGTTACCAAGGAAATAAAGCCGAAGCACATCTACAGTTTGAAAATAAGGAAGAATAAAATTAGGAATTAGAGTTATATTAGGATACTTTTACTTTAGTAGTTTCTTGTATTAGAATTAGAAGTCTTTGTAAACTGACCCTTTATGATCTATAAATAAGAGGGCCCGAGTATAGGAATAAATCATAAAAGAAATTCTCAGCAACAATTGACGACTGAGGTTGGATTTTCTTTTGATCAAAATTAGAGAAGATTTTTATTGCTTTGTAGATTAGATATCAAAGACTTCTCAAGAGCAATTGACGACTGCTATTGGGTGCTGAAGATTAGTGTAGATATCCTAGTTTCTCAGAAGCAATTGACGACTACGGCTGAGGGGTAAAGGATATATTAATTTGCTTTCTAGATTAGATTTTATTTTCTTTTATTTACTGCTTTGTAAAAATCTTCAAATTTTAATTTGAACTGACGATTCAGGTTTGAATTTGTAGCTTAGTATAACGATTTTTACTTTTTCATCTTCAATTTTCTCGAATTTGATTGACGCCAAAATTTTAGGAGATTGTTAATTGATTAAATCTGTGTCGAGGAATTTTAGTTTTTAATTGACACCCAAATTTTAGAAGACTGCAATACGGTGTAACGGTATTGTTTATTTTTATAAATATCCGATGGCTGAAGATTGGGATTGACGACCTCAATCTGAAGGAGGGTTAGGATTTATTTTATGCACTTTAGATTAAGAACATATTCTTTATTCATATTTCTCTAGTAGTTTAGAACCTTAAAAGATAAATATAAACTTTGAAATAGAAATATAGATAAGATAAGCATTTCTTCATGGGAACGATCCTATACTAGCTCTCCAATTTCCATTGTGCACTTACAATAGGTTAAGACTTAATTACATACACACATAAGTAGCGATCAAGTTTTTGGTGCCATTGCCAGGGAAGTGATTTATCTTTTTATTTATATTTCTATTTTAAAAATAAATATTTATCTTTCTCTTTTTATATTTCTTTATATTTTAAACTTTCTTTAATCACTTCCTAAGCTTTTACATGTTTATTTGGAGTAACGAATTAAGAACTTCAATACTTCTGCTGGCCACAAAGACTAGAGGCTCAGATTTGTTTCTCTCCCTGCTTTCTAAAAAGAAAAAAAAAAATTAATCATGCAAGGCCACGACAATTCAGCTTGGCCAATTTACCAATCAACCTATGCCCCAGTGGAATACTGAGTTACCTTTACTATCCATCCATAGTGAAAACGGAATAAGTTTTCGCTTCTCGTTGGGGTAATTACAGGAGTACCTACAACCCTCAGTGGGAAAACCAATATGACTTCTCGTATGCATACCCGCAAGACTCTCTGGGTTTTCTACAATCCTATGTCAAAAACAATTATTTTGACCAACAGTCCATTAGAAATGACGATGCTACTATTGTTCAGATCCTTCAAGACCTGCAACAACAGGCACATCGATGATCTAAGGAACTATCTCAACTGGCCCAAATTTTGCATGACCTACAGTCCTGCTCTCAATCCATTGCAAATTTAGGGGCCAAAGTTGAACAAACAGCCATGCAATGGGAGAGAACAAGAGACAACCAAAGGTGTATCCCAACAGGGACCAATTTAAGAGGACAGTCAAGTGAGGGATTTACACCAACTCCTACACCTCACATTCAGGTTGTTCAAACTCTACGAAATGGGAAAATAGTTGACAATAAAGTAGAGATGCCTACACCATTAGTCGTCCCTGAAACCCATACCAAAGAGAAGCGAACCCTAGAAGAGGCCTCCTTGCCAGAAAAACAAAAAAAAGTAGAAAAACAAAATAAAAAAAATAGTAATGAGGAGGGTACACCAAAATCTGTGGCTGAAGTACCTTATGTACCAAAGTCACCTTTTCCAGGTGTCTTTAGTGCACCATCTCCTTTTGATAAAAATAAAAAAAAATAGATGAAATTACTAAAATCTTTAAGGAAGTAAAGATTAATTTGCCTCTCTTAGAAGTAATTAAATAGGTCACAGCCTATGCACGATTCTTGAAGGAGATGTGTACGCAGAAACAAAAAAGGTGAAGCAATGTCTCGAAATAAGTTTTCTTGACAGAGCAAGTAAGCTCAGCCTTGCAAGCAAGAACTTTGTCTAAGCTTAAAGATCCTGGAGTGCCTACAATTCCATGTATTATAGGCAATCATGCTATATATAAAGCACTTCTTGATCTGAGAACCAACATAAATCTACTACCATACTCTGTCTACGAAAAGTTGGGACTGGGAGATATGAGGTCTACTTTGGTAACTCTTCAGTTAGCCGATAGATCAGAAAGAATGCCAGTAGGAATCATTGAAGATGTTATGGTTGGGGTCGACAAATTTTTTTTCCCTATCAACTTCTTATTACTAGACATGGAACCCAGTTCGAAATCTCCAACACAAATTCCCGTTATACTCGGTAGATCATTCTTAGTCACGGCCAATGCATGCATCAACAACAAATCGGAGTAATGAAAGTTTCTTTTGGAGGTATGCGAATCCAGTTAAATATTTTCTCGACAGCCAACTAAATGGCTTCAATTGACGATGAGGAATGCTTCAGCGTAGATGAAATTGAAGAACTGGTGGAAGAAGCATTACCTCTAGTATTATCTAAGGATGTTCTTCAAACCGCATTATGGTATACGGACCCTGAAGAATCAAACTACCAACTAAAGGAGGTAACTTCTGTGTTGGACACTTCTGTCTGCGAACTCCAGTTCAAAACATGGAAGCCGTGGATAAAACCTTTGCCCACTACTTTCAATGAACCATTACAACCTTCTATCAAAAAAGCACCATCCCTAGACCTGAAACCACTTCCCAACACCCTTAAGTACGCTTTTCTTGGGCCTAATCAAACTCTCTTAGTGATCATTTCATCTGCTCTTAACATGGAATAGGAGAGCAAGTTGTTGGCCATACTTATAAAATATAACGTGCAATAGGGTGGATAGTTATTGGCCTTAAAGGGTTTGATCCGTCAATCTGTATGCATCGAATTCATCTAGAGGATAATGCCAAAACTCCACATGAAAGTCAGTGACGGTTGAATCCAAATATGAGGGAAGTAGTACAAAAGGAAATCATGAAATTATTAAACGCAAGTATTATTTACCCGATTTTTAACAGTGAGTGGTGAGTCCCATTCAGGTAGTCTAAAAGAAATCTGGGATTATCGTGAAAGAAAATGCATTTGGTGAGCTAGTGTCATTGCACGAAACTATAAGATGACGTGTATGCATTGACTACCGAAAGCTTAACTTCATGACAAGCAAGGATCATTTCCCACTATCCTTCATTGACCAAATTTTGGAAAAACTTATGGGTCAGGAATATTTTGGTTTCTAGATGAATATTCAGGGTATAATCGAGTCCCTGTTTATCCGGAGGACCAAGAAAACACCACCTTTATGTGTCCCTTTGGAACCTTTGCATACCGTCGCATGCCCTTTGGCTTATGCAATGCTCTAGCAATGTTCCAACGATGCATGATGGCTATTTTTTCTGATATGATAGATAGATTTATGGAGGTATTCATGGATGATATTTTTGTATTCAGCTGGACCTTCGATTCTTGTCTTGATCACCTTGCCCTCATTCTATAAAGATGTGAGGAGACGAACTTGGTACTAAGTTGAGAGAAGAGCCATTTTATGGTTCAAGAAGGAATAGTCTTAGGGCATTGTCTCCAAAAGAGGAATAGAAGTTGACAGGGCTAAAATTGACGTAATATCAAATTTGCCACCACCAGCTTCAGTACGGTAGATTCCATCTTTCCTCAGCCATGTCGGCTTCTATCATCACTTTATTAAAGATTTCTCAAAAATCTCGAGACCACTTTGCCATTTATTAGCAAACGATGTACCTTTTAACTTCGACAATGCCTACCTTGACGCATTTAATAAGCTTAAAGCCCTTCTCTCATCCACACCAATCATTCAATCACCTGACTACTCCTTGACTATTGAAGTAATGTGCGATGCTTCTTATTATGCAATAGATGTCGTCTTAGGACAGCGGAAAAACAAGATTCCTCACGTAATTTATTATGCGAGCCATACCTTGATCGAAGCTCAGATTAACTACACTACCACTGAGAAGGAGCTTCTTGCTGTCATGTTTGCATTCGATAAATTTCGACAGTACCTATTGAAATCAAAGATCGTCATTTTCTTTGATCATTCTGTACTAAAATATTTATTGTCTAAAAATGATGTCGAGCTAAGACTAATCCGGTGGATCCTACTTTTGCAGGAATTCAACTTCGAAATCAAGGACAAGAACGGTGTTGAAAATGTGATAGTTGATCATCACTTGTCTAGAATCGAACTACCTGGAACCATCAGTAGAGAGTCTTTGCACGATACCTTCCTAGATGAGCAACTTTTTGCCATCCAAGCAACAGTGTCATGGTACGCAAACATCGTAAATTATTTGGCAACAGGTAAGATTCGCCTGACCTGGTCCAATCAGGATAGGTACATTTTCTTTTCTAATATAAAATATTATATTTGGGAGGATCCTGACCTATTCAAAATATGCCAGGATCAAATAATTCAAAAATGTGTGCCCGATAGTAACATCCATAATATTTTATAATTTTGCCACACATTTGCTTTTGGGGGCCATGTCACAACCTCAGATTTTTGAGATGAGTGCACAGCTTGCATTACACATAGGTATATGTGTTTCACAAGGAGACCAAAACGAACCAAAGACACTAAGTCTGTACGTGGGAAACACACTAGTATATCCCTAACTTATAGATATAAAAGTGAAAGAGAGAGAGAGAAACCTTTACGTAACTCTATTCTAACCTAAATAGAGAGAAGGAGAATATAGAGAGAAAGAAGAGAAGAGCCTAGTAGAGAACTAGGGTTTGTTGGGACTTAAGTCGGCAAAGGAGATTAGAGGAAAAAGACTGGAGGAAGAACCAGGGAGGCCAGTTAGCCTAGTAGAATTTCGAATCATAAATCGAACCCGTGCGTGACTCATCGTCAGAGGTACGTTAAAGACATGATAGATGCCTAGGAATGTTTTAAATAGTAGGAAGGATGTTGGCTAAATGTTTCTTTGTATGAGATTAAGGTTAAATGTTGGGAGGAAGCATGTTCTCGATTTGATCGAGGAGCAAAATCATCATTCCTCGCTCGAGCGGTCTAAAAGGCTCGCTCGAGCGAGGATGAACAGAGAAAAGTATAACTCTGGGCTCGCTCGAGCGGTCCCCAAAACTAAAGGGAAGCTCGCTCGAGCGAGGGTCCACAGTAATACTTCGATGGCTCGATTTAACCGCTCGAGCGACCTCGATTTAACCGCTCGAGCGAGGTCAAGAGACCGCTCGAGCGAGGTCAAGTGACCGCTCGAGCGAGGTCAAGTGGCCGCTCGAGCGAGGTCTGGTGACCACTCAGATCTTGGTTTTTCGAATATAAGAAACTTGGGGGTCATACACCCCAATGATTCTAGTGATTGTTCTAAACCTATTTTTGAAATGTAGGTTTGATGCATTATAACCCTCTACGAGCAGGCGTGCCTTGAGATTCGTCGAGGTAGGGAATATTCTTGAAACATGTGCATTATTCCGTGAACTCATATGCGTAGTATAATCTATTTAAATAATCACATATTGCATGAAACCTCATGATACGGGTGTGTGAGTGTGTTACAACGTGAAAGTCTTGAGGTCCCCAGGGGACGAAAAATCATATAGTTCAAACAAAGAAGGGTGCGACAGAAATATATGGGGCATCCCAGGGATGCAGATGAAAACTAACAGAGAAACGGAAGTAATATGATAAGGCCTGATGTAATATAATTAACACAATCACGGTGAATAACTATATGTAAAGCACATTGATATTTTTATTATTTAAGGTTGAATAGAATACCCCACCGACGTGGCGGGATACCCACGACTGACTCGGCAGGATATCCGTGACCGGTACGGCGGCCAATCCGTACATTCATAGTACATCCCAGGGATGTAGATCTAAAAATAGACCCGCCACCTATGAGAAAGGGGCTTGGGCAAGATCATGATAATAACTATCTAGTTAGACGACGATGGTGGGTATTCCATCGGGGCTCGATGCTATATTGCTCGGGAACTACTTAAGTTAAGATTTAAGTGATTAGGCCAAATTCACAACCAAACTAATAAGGAGATTAAACAAAACTATGCTAAGAAATGGTCAAAATCATTGGGTTATTTCCTGTTACTCAAATTATTGTCCATAAGTGATTCTTGATAATTCTATGCTTGTTAAATTGCTGACATATGTGTGAAGGATGATCTATATGTTCTTTTGCTTTCCCTACGGAGCTAGGATGTAGCTCACCCCCCTTAGACTATACGTCGCAGGTTCAGGACTAGCGGCAGTAAAGACTTCTGGAGAAGCTGATCCAAGGGTTTCGGTTTTCGCGCCCACAGAAGAGTCAGAACCTCCTCCTGAGGAATTCTTCTAGGAAACCCGTTGCATACTTTGAGAGTGAGTTGAGAGTATTATGTATGGCTTGGTATATCAAGCCTCTTTATTTCGAATGTTTTAAATACCTTTTCTTGACAAAACGTCTAGGATGAACTGTTATCATTAAACATTTGGGTAAGTTCTTATGTCCATGAATTGGCATGGGACAAGGACTGCCTTGCGATACCTTGATTATTTTTGAGATTTTATTTAGAGTAGCTACATATGCCTCAATTAAAGTTTTGGATTGTATATATACACCAACATTTTGTAAGGAAACCCGGGGCACGGCCTCGAAGGCCGTGCTGATGGCACGGATTTCGAGGTTACGAAATTCGGGCTATCACAGTTGGTATCAAAGCCTTTTCTTTCCGGGTTCTGACTATCATATCGTCAGAATATAGGGACTTCTGCTAACGAGATTATGGATTCTCATGCAGACCGTTATGTTTCCTAGAGGGAGAGGCCGACCCAGGGGTGGTCATGATAGGAACTTCTTGCGATGAGATGGGTTCGTCTCACCTACAAGAAAGTGCCATTGGGAAGCAGGAGATTCACGAGAAGCGTTAGTGGGGAGGAAACCAAAATCAAGCAGAGGAGCAAGATCTAGATAGACAGGATCGAAATCAGAGGGAACAAGATAGGGTGAGAGAGAGAAATGAAGAAAGAGAAGAGCGTCAGAGAATGATGCACACAATGGAGACCATGGAAACTGCCATGGCACAGCAAGCAGCGTCCTTGGCAGCGCATACAGTACGAGAACCACAACGAACACCTACCCCTCCAGTAGGACTTACACCCTCAGTGGCTTCAAAGATTCACCGAGTTGGAAGAATGAGACCTCCAAACTTTTTAGAGACGGATACAATGGTCAAAACTGGTTGGGGGAAATGGAGAAGGTGTTTAGCGTACTGACATGCACAGAGGATGAGAGTGTCCGTTGGGCGGCATATATGTTAGATGGAGAAGCTGGACCTTGGTGGAAATCCGTGTCGCGAACGAGAGCACAAGAAACTCCAGATATGCCGTGGACTTGGGACGAATTTGTAGAAGAATTCAATAAACAATATTTTCCTGAAGTTGTGAGGAATCAGATGGAGACCCAATTTTTACAACTAGCGCAGGGAAGGATGACCGTGAGAGAGTATGGAGTGGAATTCATGAGGCTGCTGCTTCGCCCTGCATCACGTAATTTCAGACGTGATGAAAGCGAAGAGGTTCCAACAGGGCTTAAGGTCGGACATCCGAGGAGGGGTTGCGCCCTTCCAGCTAAAAACCTATGGAGAAGTAATGAGTAAGGCATTGGTAGTCGAAGAAGAAAACAATAACCGATACCGTCAAAGGGAACCACAAGGTAGAGAAAGCATTGATCCAAGCAGGACGGGGAGTTATGAATCGGTATATAAGAAACCGAGGTTTGTAGCACCGAATCAGAGACAATCGTTCCAGACAGGGTATGGAAGAGCTGCACAACAAGCTACTCATCAAAGTTATCCGTTGCTGGCATCAGGGAGACCGATGAGGTATCAGGGTCCTGCTTTTCCCAGCAGGGCTACAACTACACAAGGTTTTTCGAGAGCTGCTACTTCATCACCAAGGGAAACTTGTGCTAAGTGTGGCAAGTCCCACAAAACAACGAACTGTAGGCAGGGAATGCGAGGCTGTTTCAAGTGTGGCAGGATAGGCCATATGATTAGAGATTGCCCTGAGACAGTTAAAGAAAAGACGGCCCCAACTTCCATGCCACAACCTATTCAATCTCGAAAGCCTGTTATTCGAGGGAGAGCCTACTGTGATTACCAGAAGGCGAGGAGTGTACACGACATTATCCAAGGTGAGATCTCCTTTAAAATAGAGAATTTCGGTTGCAATACAACTTTAGATAAAGAATGGGCTTCCATTAGGATAAATATATATATACCCGTTATTAAACTTAAGAGTGAAATTTTTTTTTTTTTTTTTTTTTTTTTTTTGTATATGTTATGTGCGTATATGTATGCATTATAGGTACGTTACAGATCTATGAGAAAGGGTGCTACGTAGCACATGACGCACAAGTGCTGATAGACCCAGGGTCTACCCACTCCTTCATCACCCCTAGATTTACAAAGAAGATGAAGATTGTTCCGGAGGCACTGGACTTTGTGTTATCAGTGTCCATCCCAACCGAAGAATTAGTGGACACGGAGTTAGTCTGCAAATCGGTAGTAGTAAGCATTCGGGATCACGTTGTCCACGAATTAGACGCAAATTTAATATGGTTGGACATGCAAGGATTCGATGTAATCCTTGGCATGGATTGGCTGTCCCATCACTGCGCAACAGTGGATTGCAAGGATAAAGTTGTTATTTTCTGTCCTAACACGAGGAGATCGTTTCGATTTTAAGGGGAGAGATCGACTCAGGTACCATTCATATCTGCAGTCAGAGCAGAACGTTTAATCAGAAAGGGGTGTAGCGGTTATTTGGCATTTTTGAAAGGAGATAAAGAAGAAAAGAATATTATCTCCAAGATAGCAGTGGTGCGAGAATTCCCAGATGTATTCCCAGAAGAATTGCCAGGATTACCTCCAGAAAGAGAAGTAGAATTTGCGATCGACTTAGCACCAGGAACGGAACCTGTTTCAAAGGCACCTTATAGGATGGCCCCTGCAGAGTTGAAAGAGTTGAAAGAACAATTGCAAGAGCTCATGGACAAAGGATTCATACGACCAAGCGTGTCTCCATGGGGAGCACCAGTGTTGTTCGTGAAAAAGAAGGATGGGTCGATGCGGTTGTGCGTCGACTACCGCCAATTGAACAAAGTCACGGTGAAGAATCGATATCCGTTGCCAAGAATAGATGACTTATTCGATTCGACCCGATGGAGCAAAACATTTTCCAAGATCGACCTAAGATCCGGTTACCATCGATTAAGAGTCGGGCGAGGACATTGAGCGGCTTTTAGAACACGGTATGGACACTATGAATTTTTAGTGATGCCATTCGGACTGACGAATGCACCGGCGTCGTTTATGGACTTGATGAATCGAGTGTTTAAACCACACCTAGACTCCTGGGTTGTAGTGTTTGTTGATGACATCCTAATCTACTCAAAATCGAAAACGGAGCATGAAGAACACTTACGTGTCGCTCTACGAACCTTGCGTGAACACCAACTGTACGCCAAGCTCAGCAAATGTGAGTTTTGGCTAGAAGAGGTTAGCTTTTTGGGACATGTCGTCTCCAAGCATGGTGTCACTGTAGATCCCGCTAAGATCAAGGCAGTAGTGAACTGGGAGCAATCAAAAACCGTGACAGACATCCGAAGTTTCCTCGGACTGGCAGGTTATTATCGACATTTCGTAGAGGGGTTTTCAAAAATATCAGGACCTCTTACGAGACTTACAAGAAAGGACTCAAGATTTGAGTGGGTGAGGCGTGTGAAGAGTTTTCAAGAACTCAAGAAGAGACTCACCTCGGCTTGATGTTAGCCATTCCATCAAAGGAGGATTCACGGTTTATAGTGATGCTTCAGATAAGGTTGGGTTGTGTACTAAATCAATATAAAAGGTAATAGCTTACGGCTCGCATAGCTTGAAAGAGCACGAAAAGAACTACCCAACACACGATCCGGAACTAGCATCATATTCGCATTAAAGATATGGCGACATTATTTATACGGAGAAACATTTGAAATTTTCATCGACCATAAGAGCCTCGGATACTGTTTGCACGAAAGGCGAATATGAGGCGCGTAGGTGGATGGAATTCCTCAAGGACTAGGACTGTTCCATACAGTACCATCCAGGCAAAGCTAACGTAGTGGTAGACGCCTTGAGTCGGAAAAAGTTCGCCCGGTAGCTAGTCTAATTTCGGGTATACATCGATGGAAGTTGTTGGAGGATCTAGCGTTATGTGGCGCGAGACATACAACCACAAGCCACGAGCCTTCTTAGCCAACATATCGTTGAAACCGTGATATTGAACACATACGAGAACTACCAGGATGAAAGACCCAATTCTAACAAAGATGCATCAAAATGTACAAGGTATTACATCTGAGTTTTCAATCAAGGAAGACGGTTCCTTAATATTCAAGGGACGACTTTGCATTCCGGACAATGCCGAATTACGGCGAACGATTCTTGATGAATCTCACAGGTCAAGCTATGATATCCACCCGGGAAGCACGAAGATGTATCAGGATCTGAAAAAGAATTACTAGTGGAGAGGTTTGAAACAAGATGTGGCAGAGTACGTGTCACGATGTTTGACGTGCCAACAAGTGAAAATCGATCATAGACACCCCGCAGGCCTATTACAGCCTTTACCCATACCGGAATGGAAGTGGGAATCTATCTCAATGGATTTCATAGTCGATCTACCGCGACCTGCAAGGAGGCATAACGCCATTTGGGTGGTAGTCGATCGATTGACTAAGTCGGCACACTTCTTGCCGTACAATACGATGTACACGACAGGAAGATTAGCAGAACTCTATACGAAAGAGATCGTTCGTTTACATGGGATTCCAAGTAGCGTTGTTTCAGACCGGGACCCATTATATACATCAAAGTTTTGGAGGAAATTCCAAGAAGGAATGGGAACTAGGTTAGATTTTAGTACGGCATTTCACCCACAAACAGACGGACAGACTGAGAGGGTCAACCAAGTCATTGAAGACATGCTTAGGGCATGTATGTTAGAATTGCAAGGATCGTGGGATCAACATCTACCATTGATTGAGTTCGCTTATAATAATAGTTTTCAGACGAGCATCGGAATGGCACCGTATGAAGCCTTATGAAGCCTGTAATCAATTGGGAGGAAATTGGCGAGAAATTTGTTTTGGGACCCAAGCTACTTGAAGATAACGCTGCTATTGTTCGCATGATCAGGGAAAGACTAAAGGCGGCTCAAAGCAGACAGAAAAGATATGCTGACATCAAGCGAACTAGTGTAGACTTTAAAGTGGGTGAACATGTGTTCGTGAAAGTATCACCGATGAAGGGAGTGATGAGATTTGGGAAGAGAGGGAAACTAAGTCCCCGCTATCTTGGACCGTTTGAAGTTTTGGGTCGAGTGGGAGAAGTAGCCTACCGCATTGGTTTGCCATCATTGTTTGATCAGGTACACAATGTATTCCACGTGTCGATGCTCAGGAAATATCTCAATGACCCTGATCACGCGTCTTTGGCAATCATTCAAATGCATGAAGATATGACCATGATCGAAGAGCCGTAGAAATTTTAGATGGAAAGGAAATGTGTTGCGAACAAAGTTATTCCTTGGTGCTTGTCCGATGGAAGAACCATCCGGCCGAAGAGGCAACATGGGAACGTGAGGCGGATGTTAGAGAACAATATCCCAAATTGTTCGAAATTGCCAACTGAATGGTTTTATTCTTTTGAGAATATGTGATTGCGGGTACTATGAAGGCTATATATATATATTTCTTTTAAAGATATATTGACTCCAAACAATGATTGAACCACTTTTCGTTGAACTCTTATTTAATGAAACTAGGATGAGAATTGAAACCAAAAACGAGCAAAATGGTACCAGAGAAATGTTTCTGGTCTCGCTCGAGCGAACTACATAAAATCACACTTCCTCTCGCTCGAGCGATAATTATTCCTCGCTCGAGCGAGGCATTTGGACCGCTCGAGCGACGCATTATAACCGCTCGAGCAAGGCTACGGTATATACTAAAACTATTTCTGTTCTCGCTCGAGCGAGAACTAATGACCGCTCGAGCGAGGCGGAACTATATATATATGGCGGAGGGCAAGACGCCTGTTCATCTTCAAGCGAAAGGGAGAAGAGACGAGCGAGGGGTTAGGGCAAGCGATTTCCAATATTTTCTGTCTGATTAATCCGATCCGTTAAGACTACTCTCCTAGGTAAAATCTACCTATCTGTGAAATCTTTCTTTCCTTCTAAACCTTTTATATACTAAATGGCTTCGAGCCCAAACCCCCAACCTAAGAAACGGATGGCGATTCGGTCGCCACCGGTGCGCAACAAAGCGCCACAAACCTCACGACCATCATCAAACCCGCCCTCCACTCCAATCACACTGGATGATTGGTGGGGAGCAAAGACTTTTGAAGCCGAATGGGATATACATCCCTCATGTTTCGGGGATCCGACGTCCACCCAGTGGACATCGGACTTTCTCACCAACAACCATCTCAAGACACTACTTACGCCGTTCGGGGATCGGTATTACCCGAGGCTAGTGAAATTGTTTTACCAAACCCTAAACATGAACGTCGATGAGGACGCCATACTCGTTACCATCGATGGTAATGAGCTAATCTTCAGATGTGCCGACATTTCCTCAATCATGAAATGTCCCCACATCTACACCCCTAGCCCACTCATCCTACCACCTTTTTCGGGGAACGTAGATTTCCCAACGATCATCTCCGACATCACTGGCGGCATGTCCGCCTCGGGACAATCTATTACTCGATCACAACTACCGTAGATATTATCTTTAAAAAGAATCTACACCCAACCGGCCATGATCAAGAACGCAGAGATGCGTTTCTGCGGGCCCTACACACCGCATTTCATAATAGGTGGATCAACGCACCTATGGTCATCATAAAAGGCATGGCGCATGCCTACAAAAGAAATGTAAGGGGTGCTGTCCCTCCACCCATCAACCGATTACCGTATGCTCGGTTGATTTCCCGACTCTTAGACTCACGGAATGGGAAGGGAGGATTTAAGATCCGGGAGGATGAGTTGTTCCTCACTGATAACGCCGTCCCCTACCTCGCCCAAGACTGGAGCCGAAACCTTAAGAGCCTGCAAACCAGCGTCAACAAGAAGAGAGACCGACGGGTCTCCCAATCAACCACCCATCAAGCACCCGTAGGACCGACCACTCCCTCTACCTCAGTTCCGCAGCCCATACCCACTACCGACACGGGCATGATGCGGGAGATCCTTCAGCAAGGGCGGGAGATCAGGTTGCATCAAAGGTTCCAGGAGGCGCTACTTATCGACCTCATGGGCCAGGCATACCCGCAGTCTTATATGCAACGCGTCGGTGCCATGAGGGATGCTATTTTTAGAGCGTCAAGTTCCGGCCCGGCTACGAGGAGTGCCACAGCGGGTACCACAGCCGTCACGGTGGACGATGAGGATGGGGATGGCGAGGACTACGACGACGACGACTATGAAGAGGATGAGGACTAGATAGTAACGTAAATTTTGAACACATTACATGTAATATTTTGAGACATTTTGTAAGGAGGTGGGTTCTTGGTCAAAAAAATTTTCTTCAAACTATCGTGACATGAATGTCACAAAGTTTTTCTTTGTAAATGATAAATAGGTATGGAATGAGATAGCGATAATGATCCCTTTCATTTATGTGAAAATTTGTTGGCATGGCCAACGCTTGTTGCTGCGAAATGCGGCAAACTGTTTAAATTACTGTTTTGGATATGCGAGTCGGATAACAGAAGTGGTACCTGTTTAAGAGAATAACATCGATTTTCGAGGACGAAAATCTTATAAGTTGGGGTGATTGTCACAACCTCAGATTTTTGAGATGAGTGCACGGCTTGCATTACACATAGGTATATGTGTTTCACAAGGAGACCAAAACGAACCAAAGACACTAAGTGTGTACGTGGGAAACACACTAGAATATCCCTAACTTATAGATATAAAAGTGAAAGAGAGAGAGAGGAACCTTTACGTAACTCTATTCTAACCTAAATAAAGAGAAGGAGAATATAGAGAGAAAGAAGAGAAGAGCCTAGTAGAGAACTAGGGTTTGTTGGGACTTAAGTCGGCAAAGGAGATTAGAGGAAAAAGACTGGAGGAAGAACCAGGGAGGCCAGTTAGCCTAGTAGAATTTCGAATCATAAATCGAACCCGTGCGTGACTCATCGTCAGAGGTACGTTAAAGACATGATAGATGCCTAGGAATGTTTTAAATAGTAGGAAGGATGTTGGCTAAATGTTTCTTTGTATGAGATTAAGGTTAAATGTTGGGAGGAAGCATGTTCTCGATCTGATCAAGGAGCAAAATCATCGTTCCTCGCTCGAGCGGTCTAAAAGGCTCGCTCGAGCAAGGATGAACAGAGAAAAGTATAACTCTGGGCTCGCTCGAGCGGTCCCCAAAACTAAAGGGAAGCTCGCTCGAGCGAGGGTCCACAGTAATACTTCGATGGCTCGATTTAACCGCTCGAGCGACCTCGATTTAACCGCTCGAGCGAGGTCAAGAGACCGCTCGAGCGAGGTCAAGGGGCCGCGAGGTCAAATGGCGCCGGCGAGTCTGGTGAGCACTCAGATCTTGGTTTTTCGAATATAAGATACTTGGGGGTCATACACCCCAATGATTCTAGTGATTGTTCTAAACCTATTTTTGAAATGTAGGTTTGATGTATTATAACCCTCTCTGAAGCGTGCCTTGAGATTCGTCGAGGTAGGGAATATTCTTGAAACATGTGCATTATTCCGTGAACTCATGTGTAGTATAATCTATTTAAATAATCACATATTGCATGAAACCTCATGATACGGTGTGTGAGTGTTACAACGTGAAAGTCTTGAGGTCCCCAGGGGACGAATAATCATGTAGTTCAAACAAAGAAGTGCGAAATATATGGGGCATCCAGGATGCGAATGAAAACTAACGAGAAAGCGGAAGTAATATGATAAGGCGATGTAATATAATTAACACAATCACGGTGAATAACTATATGTAAAGCACATTGATATTTTTATTATTTAAGGTTGAATAGAATACCCCACCGACGTGGCGGATACCCACTGACCCGACTCGGCAGATATCCGTGACGATGCGGTGCCAATCCGTACATTCATAGTACATCCTGTGGATGTAGATCTAAAAATAGACCCGCCACCCATGAGAAAGGGGCTTGGGCGATATCCCTGTGGATACGTATAATAACTGTCTAGTTAGACGACGATGGTGGGTATTCCATCGGGGCTCGATGCTATATTGCTCGGGGACTACTTAAGTTAAGATTTAAGTGATTAGGCCAAATTCACAACCAAACTAATAAGGAGATTAAACAAAACTATGCTAAGAAATGGTCAAAATCATTGGGTTATTTCCTGTTACTCAAATTATTGTCCATAAGTGATTCTTGATAATTCTATGCCTGTTAAATTACTGACATATGTGTGAAGGATGATCTATATGTTCTTTTGCTTTCCCTACGGAGCTAGGATGTAGCTCACCCCCCTTAGACTATACGTCGCAAGTTCAGGACTAGCGGCAGCAAAGACTTCTGGAGAAGCTGATCCAAGGGTTTCGGTTTTCGCACCCACAGAAGAGTCAGAACTTCCTCCTGAGGAATTCTTCTAGGAAACCCGTTGCATACTTTGAGAGTGAGTTGAGAGTATTATGTATGGCTTGGTATATCAAGCCTCTTTATTTCGAATGTTTTAAATACCTTTTCTTGACAAAACATCTAGGATGAACTGTTATCATTAAACATTTGGGTAAGTTCTTATGTCCATGAATTGGCATGGGACAAGGACTGCCTTGTGATACCTTGATTATTTTTGAGATTTTATTTAGAGTAGCTACGTATGCCTCAATTAAAGTTTTGGATTGTATATATACACCAATGTTTTGTAAGGAAACCCGGGGCACGGCCTCGAAGGCCGTGCTGATGGCATGGATTTCGGGGTTACAAAATTCGGGCTGTCACAGGCCACTTCAAAGGTAGGAAAACGGCTGCCAAAGTACTACAATTAGGATTTTATTGGCCATTATTATTTAAGGATGCTCAAAATTTTTGTCAAGCTTGCGTTCGTTGCCAAAAGTCAGGAGCCATGTCCCCAAGGAACATGATGCCCCTCCAACCGATTTTGATTGCAGAGCCCTTTGTCGTCTGGGGCATAAACTTCATGGGCCCCTTCCCACCTTCTATCGGATTCATGTATATACTTGTAGTCGTTGACTACATGTCAAAATGGGTAGAAGCAACAGCTACAAGAATGAATGACCATAAGGTGGTAGCCTCTTTTATCAGGGAGAACATATTTTCACGATTTGGAACCCCACGCGCCATTATAAGTGATGGAGGAAGCCATTTTTACAACAAGCATTTTGAGAGCTTGCTCAAGAAATATGATGTCACTCATAAAATTGCAACCCCCTACCACTCGCAAACTAGTGGGCAAGTTGAGGTCTCCAACCAGAAAATAAAGAAAATATTAGAAAGAACTGTTCGACCTAACAGAAAAGACTGGTCCCTAAGACTAAATGATGCCTTATGGGCTTACAGAATGGCCTATAAAACACCTATTGGCATGTCCCCTTTCCGACTCGTGTACAATAAGGCCTGCCATCTACCTGTGGAATTAGAGCATAGCGCCCTATGGGCTATCAAAGCATTAAATTTCAAACTAGGCGCATTCGGAGAACAAAGAAAAGTTAAGCTTAATGAACTGGAAGAAATTCGCAATGATGCCTATCAAAATGCTCGAATTTACAAGGCCAAAACTAAAGCATTTCATGATAAACATATTTTGAGGAAGAGTTTTGAGCCAGGCCAACAATTTCGGTTATACATATCCAAGTTAAAATTATTCCTATGGAAATTATGAAGTCGTTGGGACGGACCTTACAATGTGGTCGAAGCATTCCCTCATGGGGTTGTCATTATTCAGGATCCCAATGATGATCGTACATTCAAGGTTAATGGGCAGAGACTCAAACTAATGGTATCTTTAGAACATAAAGGGGAAGTGACCACTATGTCACTAAAAGACTCGGAGTATGTCTGATATGCTCTTAGGCATTGTCGTGCTACCGACTCACCCGTAGAAATTTTATGTAAATTATTTTCCTAATTTTACTTGTATAATATTAGGTGACTGTATGTACGAGATATCGTAGTAATTGCAATTTTTTGGCCATACATTTTTCATATACAATCGTGATACTTACGATTACGTGGAATACAATTTATTCGAGCATTATATGCTGCTATCAGAAGGGCATGACTTTCGATATCAAAGGTGTCGCCTCGTTTCACGTTGCGTAGACACTTCTCCCAGTATGAATAGAAGTACCAACTAGTTTGCATTCTTCAACGCTAGCCATAACTTCCATTTATGACAACCCTTCGTATTCCCTGTCTCAGATTGCTTATAAATAAGCATTCTTACCATCCGGCACTGCATTACATTCCTTTTGCTTCTATCTTCACTACCAAAATCCTTGCCATGGCGAATCCATCAAACTGGTCTAAAACACATAGGCCTTTAACCGCCTCATCCACCGCCATGAGGAGGAGCTCAACACGATCTTAGAAGAAAGGGGGCAGATAATTAGTGAAATCGTCGCTCTCTTCTCCTCCCTCCCTATTCAAAATCAAATGGCGGAAACACCACCTCCATCCCCCACTTCATCTTCACCTAGTCCACCTCATTTCCCGTCGCCCACTCGTCCATCATTGTCTAAAACTGCCATTTTCCCTTTTTCTATTGGACGCACCCACCGCCAGATGGTGACCCTTTTTTTTATATGGGCGACAATAAACTCTAAGGGCCGATCTTTATCGAAGATTCCTTTTCGGACGTTGCTGTCGGTGTTTTAGTTAGTGTCTAGATTTTTCCTAGGTTTAATCCTTTATGTAATCTTCTCTTTATCTCATGTAAATATTTTGTTTAATATATATGTTAATTTCCTTTAACCATTTTTATTGTTTCTAACTATTTCTTTATAGTGCAAAATTTTGGCTTATACTGATAGCAATTTCTCCCAAGTTTGGGGGATCATTGTTGAATCCTAATACATATCATAGACCTGATAACTGAAAAGCGCCATTAAGGTAATAAAATTTTTGTGTCCTAAACTTAAAATAGGACAATGAGGACATTGTCCTATTTAAGTTTCGGGGGGATATACAAATCTGCATATATTAGTAGGAAACAATTTTTGTTTGCTTTTATTTTGAAATATGAAATTTTGATTCTAGTTTCTCTATTTTTAGTTAGAAAATTAGCAATTTTAGTCTAGAGTAAATCATTATATGCAAATTATGATAGAAAATTTTTTCTTGAAAACCTTACTATCCATCATAGCAAAAGTTCAACAATCAAAATAAAACAGTTGCAATTCATGTATAGCACCTTTAAACACTGTATCAGATGAATGTTTGAAACTATATGATTGATTTAAACTGTAATATGTAGATTATAGTTTCAAAATTATAAACCATTGAGATCCTGAGCTAACATATCCTCGTTATATTCTAAGAGACTTCTTTTCTTGAACTTCTACTAAGAAATCTTATATTATTGAACTTAGAATCAAGATATTCTATAATTATGATAATCTATTTCTTTAGAACTATCTATTAAATAATCAAAACAAGAATACATTTATACTAGTAAATCATGAAAATGATCAAAGCCCATCTTTTGTTAAATTAGAGTCAAAAAGTCAAAATCCCATAAAAGAATTTATCCTTTGAATCCATATTAGAAGCTTAAAATCGAATTTCTTTATACCAAAATTTTATAAACCTTTAACCATATGTACTACCCAAAGCTTTCTACCTTTAACCCTTATAATTTCTGAGAGTTTAGAATGTAAAGAAAGGAAGAAGAGGGAGTGAAAAGAGTATACGCTTAACAGATAAAGGATCTGCTAAAAAAGGGTACAAGTGAGAAGAAATATAAGAAAAAAAAATATGGGGAAAGAAAAGAAAAATCGTAAAAAGACGATTTAGAAAAATTTTAGAAGAAATCGTAAAATACGATTCTATGAAAATGGGATTTACACAAGAAAATAGAAAAGTAAAATGGGAAGAAGTCATCTAACTTTTTGGATACTTACTAAAATAGAAAAGAAGATAGAGAAGGAAGAACTAAATTCTCATAAACTTTTGAACCCTATCTACCTTTATTTAAAATCTTTTTAACCCAAAGCCCCATTACAAGCCGAAGAAAAGACCTTTGTGATTTACGATTTGCAAAAGTATGAGTCTAGTAGAGATGTATGAAATAGATACTATGAATGAACAAAAAGTCATAAGATCAAAAATGATTATCCATTCTATGAGATTAACCTTCTTAGTTGATTGTCCTTTAAATCTATCGTACATATCATAGTGAGAGAACCAAAAATTTCAATATCTTTTTTAGAGTATGCCAATAGTGAGAGTTTGGATGAAAATATTTTCTAAACCTGTAGTTTAAAAAAATCTATGATGAATAAACTTTTCACTGATATGCACACACTCCACGTTGTATAGAATTGAAATTGTTGAGTTCTGATCAAGGATAATTACTGTGATGGAAAGTAAAGGTGAAAGATTTAGAATTTTTGAAAATCATACCAAACATATGATGATTAATTTAACTAGTAGTATAGATTTTATTACATTTAGAAAATCATTTTGAAAAATCTAAAAATATTTGAAGTTTGTAGGTAACTTACTGTTGACAAGTGAAAAATACCATTTTTCACCCCTAAACTTAAGTCTTGATAGACCTTTGAGAGAACTAAATAAGTGTTTTAAGTGCCTATGTTGCAGCTAACAATAAAGACAGGCTTAACCATAAAAGTAGCTTAAAAGTGCCAAAAAGATGACAATCCATGTCAGTCCAAAGAAAGGAAGTGAAGAAACAACCTCATCAGTTGTTGAAAGGTCTAAAGTGAAGAGGCAAAGACCTGTAAGAGAAGCAGGGAATAATTCGAACAGAGAAATGCACTACAGAGTTCTTTTCGCAAAGAACCTGCACTTTTCATAAAGTGGACAGACCATAGCCATAAGCGTAAGCCTAATCCTTGAATTAGATTTATCTCTCTTACATCTGTGCTTGTAGCCAGATGAAGATTGGATCACCTCTGTTGAGCTACAGTTATTCCCATTAGATTTCAAAGACCAAATCAGATTTAGATATTACTTCTCCATCTTTGTTTCAATCATTCCCCCAACTCGGATCTGGATCATTTAGTTTAAATTTTTCTTTGTTTGTAGTTAGTTAAACGTGACAAATTCAAACCTCTCATCTTATCAGTTTTCTAGATAGGATAGGAAGCCAGATCTGGTAGCTCAGATCTGGAGGTTTATCTTACATTTTAAACAAATTCTCTGTGGACGATCTTTTCACTCACTTACTTTTAAAACTTCCTACAATTGGCCCTGATCTTGCAGGCTAATTCTCTTCTGACTGTGCTGATATTTCATTATTTTTTATATATAGTCTAGAGCCATTGTAATTTAGCAGCTATAAATTTGTTTTCAAAACACACATAAATCAAGCACACTAAGAAGAAACAACACTTACTATAACTCCTCCACTAGGGATCACCTAGGGATTTAAAGGCTTGTTGCATCTGCTAAATGCAATCGTGCTCCCTACGAAAGTCGCATTTAAATTCATAATTTTAGATCTTTTATGCTTCCTTGTTTGCTGGGGACTAGCAAAACTTAAGTTTGGGGGTGTGATCAGTCACATAATTTACTATTTTATCACCCTTAACTTAGTGATGCTAGGACTTAGTTTGCTACTAACAAGTTAATAATGTGCAGTTATTAAGAAAAAATAGTAAAAGAGAGCCAAAGTGTTAATATTCATCAAAATAAACTCAAAAAGTAGTAAGAAGACGATTCACTGTTGCTGAAAGACAAGAAATTGTAATTTACAATCATGTGCTAAAACTGAAGACGAAAGAAAGAGAAAATTAAGAAATCGTAATTTACGATTCTTCAAAAGACGATTCTTCAGAGGTGACGAAGGAGTAAAAAGTGATAAAAGAAAGTGATCGTTCGTTATAAAAAATCGTCCAGTAAGAAAGCTGTGTGAAAATAGAAAATCGTGATTTACAAATTTCCGAAAAAGAGAAGAAAACAGACAATCATAATTTATGATTGTACAAAAGAAAAGCTTCCCTATTACTAAATTGCTATTATTGATCACGTGAGTGAAGACTACCACCGCCATGCACAGAATTAGAAGTTTGGTGAATTATGGATCTGATAAGATTGATGAAGATAAACTCGGAAGATCTTTGCTACTGTTACTAAGGAAATAAAGCCGAAGCACATCTACAATTTGAAAGCAAGGAAGAATAAAATTAGGAATTAGTGTTATATTAGGATGCTTTTACTTTAGTAGTTTCTTTTATTAGAATTAGAAGTCTTTGTAAACCGACCCTTTATGATCTATAAATAAGGGGGCCCGATATAGGAATAAATCATCAAAGAAATTCCCAGCATCAATTGACAACTAAGGTTGAGTTTTTTTTAAATCAATATTAGAGTAGATTTTTATTACTTTGTAAAGTAGATATCAGAGGCTTCTCAAGAGCAATTGACGACTACTATTGGATGTTGAAGATTAGTGTACATATCCTAATTTCTTAGAAGCAATTGACGACTGTAGCTGAGGGGTGAAGGATATATTTATTTGCCTTTTAGATTATATTTTATTTTCTTTTATTTACTTCTTTGTAAACATCTTTGAATTTTGATTTGAATTGATCACTCGGGTTGGAATTTACAGATTAGTGTAACGATTTTTACGTTTCCATCTTTAATTTTCTCAAATTTGATTAACGCCCAGATTTTAGGAGATTGTTGATTAGATTAAATCTATGTGGAGGAATTTTAGTTTGTGATTAACGCCCAAATTCTAGAAGACTGCAATATGGTGTAACGGTACTGTTTATTTTTATACATATCCGATGGCTAAAGATTGGAATTGATGACCTCAATCTGAAGAAGGAGGATTAAGATTTATTTTATGCACTTTAGATTAAGAATCTAATCTTTATTTATATTTCTCCAGTAGTTTATAATCTTAAAAGATAAATATAAACTTTGAAATAAAAATATAGATAAGATAAATATTTCTTCGTGGGAACGATCCTATACTAGATCTATAATTTTCATTGTGCGCTTGCAATAGATTAAGACTTAATTAGATACACACATAAGTAGCAATCAATCGTCGAGATCTTTGGTCTACGCGTAGGGGCCGAAGATAGTTTTTTAGCACGACAAAGGCAGCATGGTCAGAGTATTGAAGCGTTATAATTCGAAGCAAATGTGTTATATTTCGAGGTGAAGAGCTCAATATTCGAGGTACCAAGGTGTGACAGCAGCTAGAAAATGAAGACATTGGGTGCGCTCGTTAAGACACTGGAAGCAAACACCAAGGCAGCGAATTGGATCGTAAATCGGGTTGCAAGAGGTGACTCGAGTCACGCTATGGGTGTCGAGGTACTATAGTGTGAGAAGCATGGAGCTTCATTAATTGAGCAAGGTGCTCGTGGCAGACTTATGAGTGAAGGCACAGAGGTATTGAGGTACTAGAACATTGCAGGACAATTGAGGGCTTGTGATGGTGATCAAATCTAAAGGTCCAAAAAAATTGTGTTCTGTTGGTTGCTACAGTTGAAAGATATGGGCAGTGTTGTAAACTACAGTAGTGAGAAGTGTGGGTGGTAGAATGTTAAGGTATTGGAGGTCTACAAATCAGACAAGAGTCAAGGTACTGGAGGTCTACAAATTAGACAAAAGTCTAACTATTGGGCAAAGACATAGAGGTGTTGCTAGAGTGCGGCAGTTCAGATGAAAGTTAGTCTCCTGGGTAAAGACAAAATGTTGAGAAACTAGAGAGTCGTGATGTGCAATGAATTTGGAGCCGATGATGTGGGCATCAAAGGCATGGTTTGCTTGGTTTCGGCAGTCGATTCAGGCAATAACAGGAATGATGTGAAGGTTCGGGTTGCTTCTAGTTGTATGAGGTGAAATACAGATCGGGTCAAATTGTTCAGAACACTACGTGAGGTGAAGACATAAAAAGGTGGTTTAGTTGTTATGTTGAGGCATGAGGCGAAAACCGATTACATCATTGAGGAACTAATGTAGAGGCATGAGGTGAAGATGCACATAGCTCGTCGTGATGAACTATTGTGATTGTGCCTGGGTGAAGATGAAAGATAGTAGTCGAGGTACTAGTGCAAATATAGTTTGATGAGTGTTTCTTGTCATATGGACAGTGTGATGATGTCTGGGTGAAGACGAAGGATAGTAGTCAAGGAACTAACAGTGTCGCATGGGTCGAAGGGCAGCAAAATGGTCGAGGTACTAACGCAGAATTGCAGATGAAAGTAGCGAAGTATAGTAACTATTATTCAGACGCGGGTTGTGTTTGGGTGAAGACTAAGATTGTGTTGAGGAACTGACATAGGAGTTCAGGTGTTGATGAGGACGTCAACATATTTGAGTGGGGAAGGATGTGACGTGGTCACGACCCTGGTGCATAGAGATGCACAATTAATTAGCTAGCAGGAAGGTGGGAGCATCTTGTAGCTAGGTTAAGCTGAAGGCGAGCTTGAGGAACAGAGTTGTGAAGGTGTGGCTGAGGTACTAATGCATTTTGAAAGTAGAATTTGGTGGGCGAACTCTTGGGTGAAGGCACGTGGTGTCGAGGTACTAGAGCGAGCTGTGGTCATACATGCTTGGTGCATGGCATAGTAATGGATAGTGTTGGTGCGGAGCCACGCGAAGTATCAATGTGTTTCTTGTCCATAGGTGTGGATAAGACCAAGTTGAACTAGCGAAGAGGTGTCAAACCTCGAGCTAGGTATTTGTGGAGACTTTGCATGGCGTGAAGATGGAGATCGAGGAACTAATGCGGGTCTTGGTGTCAGCATGGGCGTTGACACTACCAGATTGGAGGAGTTGGCGTGGTCATTCCCTTGATATATGGCATCAATGAAGATGTTGACCTTGTGGAGTGGGGGAAAATGTGATGACATCATCAATTTGGGTACCAGTAGGAAGGCATGGTGACCTTGGAGTTGGGCGTTTAGCTAGCAGGAAGGCGGGCAGGCCTTGGAGCTAGTTGTGTGGCACGTAAATGCGAAGGCATGAGGCCTTACGGCTCATGCGTGCTCCCCGTATGTATGGTGTGGATGGCTACTCGAGCTAAATGAGGATCTAGTGTGGCGACTGGACGCGTGTGGGGTGTGAAAGCTGGTCTCAGGGGCTTTGTTAGAATTGCATGGGTTTTGTGTTGCACCGACAAAGGTCATGTGCCATGGTGGTATGTCAAACCAATACCTTTGAGGTTCTCCTACTGTTTGGCTTGAGGTGGTGTTTAGACCATACTTGGGGGAGGGGAGCTGTGGAGCTACTTCCCTACACATGGGGTCTCGTGGCACTAGAGGGTGCACGATGGTCTCCTAGGTCTGAAAAGGTGGGCCTAGGACATCGATGTGGCGATGCCGTGTGTCACCCAAGGTAAGGTTGCCATATGGCCCCGGGCTATGCTTCATAGTGCATATGGGTCAGCTATGAGGGTGACACTAGTAGGCTACGTTGGACAATGTGGGGCACGCTAGCTGAGGGCCAGATGCTGATGTGTGTTGGTCGCATGGGCCACACACGATGGTGGGCTTGGTTCAGTATGTTGGCGATGCATGTATCGAATGGGACAACATGAAGAGCTGCATGCTAGTGTCATGGGCGAGGAACTAGTGCAGGGCACAGGGTGAAGCTGGGCAGGCCAAGTGAGGCACTGAGGTGCTGTCATGCGTGTCACGAGGAGACACAATGCATTGATATGGTTGGCCTCGGGAGAAGGCAACCGTGAATAGTAGTTCCCCTCCTCTAGGTGGGTGGTATCATAGTTGATGAGGGTTAGGCTGGCCTCATTGTAGCGACAGTGAGGCACCGCACGAGTGTAATAGTCGATGTCGAGTTGTGCCCTCGTTACAGACAGCACCCTGAAAATGAGGCACTGACACCCCGATAATGAGGCGTCGGTGCCCTAAAATGAGACACTAGCACCCCAGCGCCAGGGTGCTAGCATCGGGGTGTCGGTGCCTCGTTTTAAGGGCGCTGACGCCTCCATATCGAGGTGTCAGCTCTTCGCTAAAAAAAGGGGGTGTCAGCACCTCATTTCAAGGGTGTTGACGCTTCAATTTAAAAAATTAAAAATAACAAAAAATGGATATCGAGGCCCCTGAAACAAGACATCGATATCCCTTCTTTTTTTTTAGCGAAGTGTCGATACCTCGATATCACTACAAAAATAAGGTGCTTCAGTGGCACGTGTCGTTAAGGGCCGTAGAGGCAGTTTTTGGTAGCGACAGGACAAGTAGCGGCAAATTTTTGTTAATAGCGGCAGTTTTTGGCTACCACTAATAGCTTTATTTTTTATAGTGTATAGAGGCATCGTCACTTCGCCGCAGGGGTGCTAGCGCTTCGCAACTGAGCGCTCACATTTTTTGAGTAAAATATACGTGAAAAATTAAGTCTAACACTTTCTTAGAAAAAAAGGGACTTTAAAAAGACTTCTAAAATAGTCAAGAAAGACGGCTGAAATGGAATATAACTTTTAAACTATTTTAAAAGTTTAACCCTAGTTAGTAAAATGGGCCCCATGCCACCCATCACTTAATAAAAAAGGCGCTAAGTGTCACACCCATATCAATTGGCACAAAGATATCTCTACGCTCAGGTGCATTTTCCTCTTTGTCAAATATATATATATATATATATATATATATAAGAAAATAGGCCAGTTTGTGAAAGCCTTTACGGTTAATCCCAGTGCATGTTTCTATGCCCCACTGTGGCTATTGGATCTAATGATAGAAAATTGTACCAGCCCTGTATACAATAATTATGGTTTGTTAAAACACACCCAGTTTTATAAGGGAAATTTATCGAATCGACCCTGTCAGATGCACCTTTTCTATCAGAGACCCTATATTTTCACCTTTACCCAAACCGACCAGCTGCAAGCCTAGCCGACCCTAAGGACAATAAAAAGCCCAAATTACCCCCTTCTATGACTTTCTTTAATGCACAAAAGCATCTTCTTCTTCCACATTTTAATCTGCTATAATTTGTAAAAAGTTAGAGGTGGCGAAAGTGATGACATCTTCTCCCTCAGTTCGATCTGCTATTTGGAAGAAGAATACAGAGGTTTGGGAGAAGAAGCCCCTGCATTTTGCCAATGGGAAAAGAAGGCCCTACAGTTTGCTATTTTGACGCGAGGTATGCTCAAATTATCCAGTGTAAACCCCATTTTTAGTTTGTTAGGGTCTCTTAATGTTGCAGTATAAGAAAATTTATTATTTTATTGGTCAATTTTTTTAAATAGTCGATATCGGCTCGTTAAGAAATCAATATTGATTGTTTATATAATCGATATCGACGGTTTAAACAGTCGATCTCAACCGTTTCCATTACAATGCAATAGGTCTCTTAATGGTGCAGTATAAGTAAAATTTTTATTTTATTGGTCAATTTTTTTTAAGCAGTCAATAATGATTTTATATACAATCGATATCGACTCGTTAAGAAATCGTTATCGATTGTTTTTACAATCAATATCGATTCTGTAAATAGTCAGCATCGACTGTGTAGGCAATCGTTATCGATTGCTTAATGAGTCGATATCGATTGTATAAAAAACTAATATGTATTAACAATTGTCTCCCTTTTGTGTCATCAGTCTTATGACCCTTCCTTCTCATGCTTATGCAGGCGATGTCAGAGGTGGACATTCCTCTTCTCTGTCACTATGATGGCTATCTTGTAAGCGATGATGGCTTGTATGAAGGTGGTCAGCGGATGGTCATTACCATTTCGATGGATATTTCTTATGAATAATTAATAAGGTGAATGTTCGCTATCAGTTTTACGATGACAGATGAAACAGTTTCCATAAAGTTTCATATAAAGATAGTGAATACCCCTGTGGTTGCCGATATTTTAGACTCTGATGATTTGACCACCCTATTTACATTTTATAAAGCCGGGGTGGATGTCATAAAGGTATTCATCATTAAGGAACAGTCATCCTTCCAAGTCGAAGCTGAACAAGTACCTCTTGACAGGACTGATTTTGTGAGTAACCATTCATTTCAGTCATGTAAGTTTGAAGATGATGAACCTATGTATAATACCGTCCAGTAAGGCGATGACAACGATATTATGGTGAACATGTTGGCCAGGAAAGTAACTATTGATTTAAACGGTGCTCCAGTTGAATCGTAAGATGACCCACTAAAACATATGCATAGCTCACAACAATTTAGTCAAGGGTTAAACTACACGTCAGAAAGGGTGGTGGATATCGATGATTTCAATCATATCTTTCCCGATGGATTGACAACTTGGTTAACTCACGAATTATGTTATACAAAGCCATCGATGGGGATTACCGAAGGAGCTCAACCCCATGTCCATACGCATGAGCACCCCTTCAGTGAAGGGCCTAGTCAATCACGTCAGAACTCCTTCGGTGAAGGATCTAGTCAACCACATCAGAACCCCTTCGGTGAAGGATCTAGTCAATCACCTGAGAACACCGCTAGCGAATGACATAGTCATCCTCAACCTACTAATGAAGATAACATAGAAGAAGATTATGATGGCAAACCAGATGGATTTATAAAAGAAGATTCGAAAAATTTTATGAGAGGTATTGATAATCCCCTAGTAGACGGAGATTACAAAGTGTCAGAGACATCGGGTGACTCTTCCGATCAAGAGGTGAAAACTAAATACTGGAATTGGATGTTTAAAGTTAGAGAGATCTTCAGAGATAAGCAAACATTCCAAAGAGCATCGAAAGAATACACGATGGAGAAAAACTTCTAAATCCAGCCCTTGAAAATCGCTAGTTATCGAGTGACAGCCGAATGCTACGAACTTGGTTATTCGTGACGAATACATGCGTCTAAATTGACTGGGCTCAACTCTTTCAAAATTAATATATTTAATAGTACTCACACATGCGAGGCCGCGAAGATCGGATGACACGGTCACCATAATGTAATAATCTCCTTCGTAGCCAACTATGTATGGGAAAAACTTATAGAAGGATTCGACTATACACCTATGTCGATAATGTTTAATATTATAAAAACTTATAACAAATAAATCACATATGTTAAGGCTTGGAGGGGAAAAGAACTCGCCCTGAATGATATTAGAGGTAGCTGGGAGGGACAATTTGTGAATCTACTGGCCTACGTGAAGGAGATGGAGAGGGCAAATCCTAATATATGAATATCCTTTCAACTGACGCTTGACGGTAAGTTTCAAAGATTTTTTAGGGTTTTAGCCTGTGTGTCGAAAGCTACCATAATATACTTCATCGCATATTGCTTGTAGATGGCACACATCTATGGGGACGTTTCGAATAGATCCTACTTATTGCCTCGGCGCAAGATGGTAATGGTCATATATTACCGAGAACGTTTGCAGCCGTCGAGTTAGAAGAAATGGATACGTGGATGTAGTTTCTTGAACGAGTAGGTGTGTTCGTGATCGGTAAGTTTACCAAAGATTTTATTATTATCACGGATAGGTCAAAGGGTTTAATAAAGGTGATCAAACGAATCTTCCCTAACACATACCACAGCTACTGCATGCGACATATGATAGAAAATTTGGTACACAAGTATCCCAGGAATGGCGTGTTGGATCTATGGTGGAGCGCTGCTAGTGCATATTCAGTAGAGAGAATTGATCATTTTATGAACAAAATCAAGAAAGTTGTTGATCCTCAGGCCGTAGAGTATATTTTAAAAATAGACTCGAAGCATTGGGCGCACATGCATATATCAAAGGAAGGCAATACGATTTCCTGATTAAGAATAATGTTAAAAGGTTGAATAGCATACTGAAGATAGCTAGGGAGAAACTAATTATCGACTTAATCAGAACTACTAGAGAGAATGTCATCGATTATGTTTAAAAGCACCGAGAGATATCTGAAAATTTGAGCACTCTCCTCTGCTCGAAAGCAGACAAGCATATGAAGAAGATGTTGTAATGGGCTGGTAGAAAGAGAGCTCAACCATACGGGTGCAATCAATTCCAAGTCAATTTCGAAAATTTTATTCATCATGTTGACTTGGAACAGAAGACACATACTTGCCGCCGTTGGCACATTCATGGTTTGTCTTGCTCACATGTCATTATAGCCATCAGTCGGAGAAGTTATGATTATCATAACTTCTATGAAAAGTGAATTTTCATCGTCTACTTTAGACATTCATACAATGAACAATAGCTTCCCACCCTCAATAAAAGCCAACAAAAATTCTAAGCTGAGCAACTGTCAGAAAATATGAAAGTGAGACCGCCCTATAATTGTCGAAAGTAAGTTAGTCGTCTGAGGAAGAGAAGAATACGCTCTAAGGGTGAAGTTAGGGCCCTATAGTGTGGCAGGTGTAGTGAGTATAGTCACAATTGCAGGAGTTGTACGGCAGTGAGATCGATGGGTTGATACAGTACGTGTCTCCTTTATATAGTAAATCAGTCTCTAATCTTACCAATAAGAGCTTCGTAACATGAGATTTTTATTTAAGCGCTTCATTAAGAGTTTCAATAAGAATTTCGTAACATGAAATTTTTATTTTCCTATCACTTGTATTTTTCTATCTATGTGATTTTTTTTACAACTTTGTTACCAACAAATATTTGTTTCTATTTTTCATTGTGAAGGTGCGTCGCGTCCCGAAATGCAACCCAAATGATAATTGTGGGCTTGCACCTCCGGCGAGGGCAAGACGATGTTTACGCATTGAAACTTCTAAACTTGTGGACGAGGAAAACCGTCAAACTAATTTCACTACCACTAGGTACCGCTTTTATTATGTGAAAATTTTTCTTTATTATATGACTGCCTTTGTGACAGCCCGAATTTTAGCACCCTGAAACCCGTGCCATCAACACGATCCTTCAGACCGCGCCCCAAAACTGTGCACGGAACATTGGTATAACAAGTACAATTAAATAAATAAAGTCAATAATCTCATAAAGCGAAAACAGTTAATATGCCCAACTGGCATATGCAAAAGACAGTTCTACTTTCATGCCACTGCATGAACAGAGAACCGACTCGAACCATCGGTGATAAACAGATCACCCTGGATGACTCGCCAAAAGAATCATCCAAACTAATTACATGTTTATAAAAAATAAAGGCTTAACATTCCAAGCCGTACAAATCTGCTCTCAAACTACTCTCTGTCAAAGTACACAGCAGAGTCTCCTAGAGGAAGTCCTCAGGTGGAGGCTCCAACTCATGTCCAGGTAAGTAATCCGAGTCACCCGGATCTACGTCTCCCGAAGCCTCGTCAACTGCTATCAATGGACCTGCGATGTATGGTCTAAAGGGTGAGCTACATCCTAGCTCAATAGGGAACAAACACAATGAACATATAGATTAAGACTCACATATATTCCATGATATTCTAAGCATGATGTGTCTATGCATTTGCTAGAAAACAGTTTAAAAGCTGATGAATTGCATTCAAGTTTACTGGTAATTAGAATGCCTTACTTTACCGATGATTTATCATGAATGACACTGAACAGGCCTAAAGCAAAACTTAAATCTTCAACTTAAGTAATTCCCGAGCAATATAGCATCGAGCCCCTGATGAGATACCCTTCATCGTCGTCTAAATAGATAGTTGTTATAAAGTATTCCCTGGGAATACGACCCAAGCCCCTTTTCACTAGGCAGCGGGGTTAAAACTCATCTCAACATCTTAGGGATGTGCTTACTATTACGGATAAATCTCCGCACTGGTGTACGGATTGGCCGCCATACCGGTCACGGATATCCTACCTGCATCGTGGGTATCCTACATATCCTATCAAACCTCAAATAACAAAAATAACATGTTCTTTGCATATAGTTGTTCACCGTGTAAGTGTGCTATCTTATATCAGTTAGGCCTCAACAGTAAATATTCAATCATATATATACATCCCTGGGATGTATACATACCTGCATCACACCTGATGCCTTTATTACTTTCTCATCCCCTGGGGATGTCTCATTCTTATTAGATTACTTGATCTTAATCACTTGCATCACACCGATGCCTATTTCGCATTCTTGGTGTTACACACACACCCATTTTCACAAAGCTTTTCATAATTAAAACAACTTCAAATCTGATAATTATATCACTACATACATGCTCTTGAAATTAAAGTACATGTTCAAGGTGTTCCCTACCTCAAGTCTCTGAAGGTCCAAGCATCAAGGTCCCACACGGCTCCTTATGCTCGCTTTCACATGTACCACCTATGGTACATCATAACACATGCAATACATCACTAAAGATGTAATGAAGGTCCTGGACCCTCCATGAATCTCAAAGTAAAACTAGGAAGTTAAGCAAAACTGTCAAAGTTGATTAATCGATTAATCGAAATATAATTCGATTAATCGATTCCCAAAATCGATTAATCGAAACCCAAATCGATTAATCGATTCTCAAAATCAATTAATCGAGACTCAAATTTGATTAATCAATCCCAAATCGATTAATCGAAGTCTCTAACATAATGAGGTCGATTCTCAAATCGAGTGGTCGAAAGTATGAAATTGATTAGTCGATCTCAAATCAATTAATCGAAATCTAAAATCGATTAATCGATTTCCCAATTCGATTAGTCTATTTCCCCAGGTCTTGTTTTCCAACCACTGAAAGTACCCAGTCGATTAGTCGATTTCCACATCGATTAATCGAACATTCAAATCGATTAATCAAAATCCAATTTGATTAATCGAAATCGGGCTCACTTGACTTTTCAACTTCTAGACTAAAATCGATTAATCGAATCCCAATTTCGATTAATCGATTTGGTCAGATTCAGCCCCCTTTCGGACTGTTCTTCCAAATCTTTCTCCTTTCTTTTCTAAGCCTTTAGTCTACTCTTTTAAGCATATTTGACTGAATTTAATCACTTACAATCTATGCATTAATTTCAATTTAAAAGTCACCTCAATAAATCCCTTTAAAGGATTGCTTTGTTGGGTTTGATGGCTAGGGTTCCAGCTTTTCGTTTCAACGATCCTAACGCATTGAATCTGACAATTAATTCTAGCTCCTCCTCTTGATTTGCACTAGCCTCTAGCCTCCATAACTCCTCTTTACTCCTCTCTCTCTCCTCTTAACTCTGTCTTCAACAACCAAAGCAAAAAGAAACTAGGGTTATTAAAACCCTTTTATTCTCCTTCTAGCTTGTGTGTTAAACACATACACCAGAGATAGGTGTATGTGATCACTAATTAACACTATACACCACAATTGAGTCACATTTGTACTACGCCAGTTCATCACTCCTTGTATTTAATGTTTGACCATCACTTGGTCAAACCTACGACCAATCGGGCATGGATCCCGAAGTCAAAGTCAAACGGTCAATTTTTCGAGATATTACAGCCTTCATAACTATTTTAAATTTTAGGAATAAAGAAGAAACCTCCGATACAGAATCATCCTCCGAAAATAGGGCACCCTGGTATAGATTTGACACAAGTAATCTACTAATGGATAACAAGATTACAATTCACGTGCGATGGATGAAGATAGATCACATCCAGAAGCAATACAAGAAGCCAGCTAGATCGTACAAGAAACATTATGAAGCAAAGTTTGGCTGCAAATTAGATTTTTAATAGTTATAAATTTGGAATGTAATAACTACGATGATTGAACATTTTTTAATGTACATTTTCTCAGAAAATTAGAATGTAAAAATTCGGTTAGGTGGTAACATTTTCTCATAATATTAGTTTGAATCCAATATTAACAATTACCAAAAAGTTCATTTTCTCAGAACCTTCAGCAATAGGTATGTGCAACTGATTAACAATTGTCTAAACAGTCGTTGTCGATTGTCTAAATAGTTATTGATGATTATCTAAACAATCGATGATTTGGATCGATATATCGTCATCATTATCGATGATATGTGATAAGCGATGCGTCAATAAATGACTTTTGCAATTGATGTATTTGCATATACAATCATCGATTGTAAAAGTTGTCATTGCGGACTATTTATACAGTCGTCAACACAGCTTATGCAGTTGATGATGACTGTCTACGTAATCAATATCGACTATTTTTACAGTCGATATCGACTACAGAAAGTCGTTCACATGTCCAAAGCCAGCCTATTATACAATAGTCACATATATAGTATTGATTTATTTTTTGTTTCTATTTCGAATGTTCACCCGCTATAGTTGTGCATATATATTTGTACATAAGATTTCAAATTTACAAATTTACAAATACCCATTATCGGCTTTTGAATATACTTACAAATTTACATGTTCACCCCAAAAAGAACATCTGAGTACAATTTAATATTTAATTTATATCTGGAAAAAAACTACGAGGGTGGTGCATCTGTAGGAAGTTATTCATCGCATTCTTCCTCCACTTCGTCGGCAGTGAATGTAGCAAGTGTCTGGGCAATTTCTGTCCTGATCTGACACATTTTTTCTTGCGTGAAGTCGAATGTCTTCCCTATCATAAAGTACTCCACATACTTCAATACAAACACCCCACAGTCCCACCCATTGGTCTGTCGGGGAATGGATTTGGTTTGATAGTCAGAAGTTGACCAAGGATAGATCTCAGCGCTCAATGCAGTGGAGTCTCCCTATAAATATAAAAGTGCGGGAAGGTAATGGGTCTATTTCAAAAAATTATAATATCATATAAGATAAGGAAACAGTGAAAATTTGTAACATTGAACAATTCGTTATAATATATTTTTAGCAGGGCATTCAATTGGCCCGGATATTTCACCTTAGAGGACTTATCAAGAATAGGGTCGACGATCATTATCGATCGTTCGATTACCTTCACGATCGCAAGCGCCCAATACAATGGATGGTAAGAATAAATTGGGATAAATATCTGAAAAGAATAATATAATGTTAGAGGATATAATTTAAAAATTATAAAAATTATTGGTAGCGATCGTAATGTAGCGTGGCACATTGGTGAGCCCAGAGATCCCGCAACCGATTGAAAAAGAAGCTCTGTAATACCTTCCTGCCTTGGTTTGCTAGTTCCTTATGGGCAAACCCCACCGTTTGATTTGTATCCCTAGCACTTCCTCGTTGAGTTTTTTAAAAAGAATTTTTTTTTTAAATCAATAAAGTCTAAGCCCATATAGGTCAAAGCCGTGGGGCCTGTAAGGAAGCATTTCTCCTTTAGCTCAGGATGAGCAGTATCATCAATAACTTTCAGGAATCTTAAGTAGGCTCCTATTATCTGAAAAAAGAAATTATAGTTATCGACTCTTTAGACAATCAATATCGACTGTATTAATAATCGATATTGACTATATTAACAACTAATATCGACTATCTTAACAATCCATATCGATTGCCTTAACCATCGATATCGATGTTCATTAACAATCGATATCGACTGTATTAACAAATGATGTCAATTTTTAAGACGGTAGATATCAGTTGTTGAGACAGTCGATACCGATTGTTAATACAGTCGATATCGATTATTAATACAATCAATATTAGTTGTTAATATAGTCGATATCAGTTGTTAATACAATCGATATCGATTATTAAGATAGTCGATCGTTTATGTATTTGGTAATTACCTGATCTCATAGTAAAAATCAGAACAATTAAACATGAAAAAGCGACGAATTTAATTCTTACCAAACAATATGAGCAAATTCAGTTACTTACAATACTATCTAGGTATTTCATGCCTTTTAAACATCTGAAAGAGTGCAGTCAGAGCGACAAATCACCAACTATGCTTACGTAAGTGATGCATAAATAACAGCCAACATTTAAATTCAAAACAAAATTAACTTTTAACTCACTATCATGGGATAACTTACTCGTCTTTCACAGCAGGCCTTCTATCAGCTCAACCGTAACGATGGCCATCGTCTCTTCAATGGTCGTCTCTGTTCCAGGTTTTATCTTCTGCTAACCCTTTTGTCCGGTCCTAGGTTTCACGATAGCATCTTTTATTTTGGTGGTCCTAGGCATCAAGCGAGTGTCAATTGATTGGTCAGGTTGGGAAGATGCTTACAAGGGTTGGGAAGATGCTACCTTATCACCAGTAGGGCCCTTTTCGGCTTGAGATTCGGGTTGGCTGTCAGTAGCTGCCACCTCCTCATGCATGGGAGAAGGTGGTCCCTTATCTGTTGGTCCCTTAGTGGTGGGTCCCTGATCAGCTGGTCCATTATCAGCTGATCCCTCAATGGCGGGTCCCTGATCCACTGGTTCCTTATTAGCTGATTCCTTAGATGGGATATCGAAGGCCGTTGTAGACACCAAAATTTGGCCCAAGGCCCGACCGAAACACATTTCAAGAGAGGCACATCTTTGAGCTTTTGATGGCATGTATGGAACCCTTAAGAACCCTTCCAAGACCTTAAGAGCCATCCTAAACCCTTAGGAATCAACCTAGATCCCTTAAGAACCTTCCCGAACTCTTAGAAACCAATCCCGACCCTTAAAACTCATCTCGAACCTAAACCTAGCTTTCTCAAGCAATGGATGAAGAGGGGTGCACCGAGACTAGCTATGACCTTCTACTATGATTGAATCTCACGCCATTGAATAGAAGTCCACAGCTTTCCAATGGCCTAAGAATCACCCCAATCGGAACTGTGTACAAAAAGATATCACATCCGGAACTCGAGAGACAAAATGGTAATTTCATCTGACCCCCCTTAGGGATTTAGTGCAACTAATAGTTGCACCAGCTATAGATGAATATGACGCATCTAATAGTTGCACCAGCTATAAGTGGGTCCCCCCCCCTCGCGGGCAGCCAACTTCCCAGGCACTGTTCAAACACTGTTTTACTGTGCATATGCTTGGCGCAACTAATAGTTGTGCTAGGCATATGAACAATAACTGTATATTTTTACCTCAAAAATCGAGATTGGGGTTTGACTTATTAACCATCTTGACCTTTGGGGTGTGTTTTGCTAGTTCTGTTGCACCCATTTACTATCTATGTACAACCCCTTAAGTGGTTTAAAGCCTCACCGTATCATCCACCATTGGAGCAACTTCTCATATTTATTCAAGGCTCTAAAAATCCTAGGAAACCTTAGATGGCCCATTACCTAATTGTTAATCCCAATTAGCCTCTAAGCACCCTCCTAACCTCTCTTTTTCCTATAAATGGAGAGGCACCTCCCTTGCAAATGGCTTGAAAAAATTTACAATTAAGAGATTAAAGAATCTCTTTTCTCTCTCACCTCTAGTGCACTATTCCCATACAAATTTCAGAACTCTAAAAACCCCTTTAGACCTTAGCATTTCATCCATGAGCTCTAGGTTAGAGGTATGTTACCCCTAACCTTCCCTCTCTAACTCTTAGCCATCAAGCCGTAGGAGTTAGAACCTCATTCCATACCATACAAACCTTCAAAAGCTCACCGAAGCAAGCCAACGCAAGGTTCCACAGTGATGTAACAAGGGCCCGAGAGCTTCAGCTCTACCCTCTATTCCTCTACCTTCTCGATTATTCCTCCATCCTCCCATTTGTGTTGTTACGCAACCAAAGTTTTTGTAGGAACGGAAGGGCACAAATAGGATTTTAAGACCCATTTGGGTAAGAGGAAGCCATTTTATTTTCTTTTATATTAATTTTATTTTGGCCATTAGTAGAGACCATGTTAAGTGGGTTGATTGGGTGCTAACACCTTCCTAATCGAAAACTAAAACCCCTACCCAAGAGCCTTTGGCGTAGACCGGATTCAGAGTCATATTTGTGGCACTTTGGTGCTTATAAAAATGATCTAGGTTTCCCGGGACACCAAAAGCTCCGGGTGGCGACTCAATATTTTTCATTAGAGAGTGCATCGTCACGACAGGATCATCTTGAATCCCACAGTTGTAGAAATGGCGACTGTGCTGGGGAATAGCTAGTAGAGCTTTCCCTTGAATTTGACCTCTTTATTTTTGATTTACTAACCCTTTTATTGCTCTGTTTATTTTTATTTTTTTTTTACTCACCCCTCCGATTACGTCATTTTACTTACTCCTACTTTTACGTTATTTACGATCCTTAGCCATTTGGCGGGCCTACTTGCGCACCGTCATTCAATTTCTTTATGTTTTCGTCATTTCAAATATCTTAGCCGATCGGCTGGTCTACTTGTGCATTGTCATTTAAATTTCTTATATTTCCGTCATTTTAAGTGCCTTAGTCGTTTGGCGAGCCTACTTGCACTTTTAATTCCGCAATCATATTCCGCTAGTGAACGCCTGCCCGTAGAGGCAGCACGGGATCATCACCTCCGGTCTTTGAACTTAAGAAAATTTTTTTAAAAGTAAAAAATAAATTGAACCAACAAAGGGGATCTAAATTAATTTTTGTGGGATAGATTTTAAAGGGTTGGGTTATTTAGGCACACATACAACCACCCGGGTCTTAATACGATGGCAGCCCCTAGTGGTGATGCTCCGGAAAAGTCCCAGCCCACCTAGTACCTAAGAAAAGTGATTGCACTTGAGGTATATCGGGTGAGTAACCTTCTTATTACTAATCTTAAAACCCGGGAAAAAATGAGCGGTAGTGAACCCAATTCGGCCTTAATAGGCTCGGTGAGAAAGAGAGCGGATCATAAAAATACTCAGTCCCCGGAAGCCCAGCTTCCACCAAAAGCCAGTTTGGAGACTCATCCTGAACTGAAGTTGTTGCTTTCAATGATACTGGGGAATCATTTTATTCTGGCGCAACTAATAGTTGCGCCAGCTTTAAATCTAGACTTTTTGCTCTAGCACCACTAATAGTTGCGCCAGGCTGGTTTTGAATAGTAACAATTCGGATCTGTGGCCTATTTCACTTCTCGAACTCCCCAATCAGTGTGTTTAGTACCTCTGTTTAGGTCTCTCTATTTTTGACACCCAATACGCCCTCGTCGGTCAAAAGAAGGTAACTTCTTTTTTATTCATTTTGAGGGATCGGGTTGCTTATATTGGTTTATGTGCCTTCAATAGATCAAGGGGTTTCCCTTTGATTCTTCTGAAGCACTTTGAAACCTTTGTTATGGGACCTATTTAGGGTACGAGAGCCACCCGAGAAAGGAATTCAAAAAGGCCTCGGAATCCTTATTTGTTTTTACTTACAAAAATAAAAAAAAAATTTAATTAAAAATTAAAAATAGAGTCTTGAATGGTGTCGGCACAACGGCATCATCGTACCCTCCGTTATCTCGTAGGGGAAGGAGGAAGCTTTATGGACCCCATCCAAGGCTCCCGTATCCAACCCGATATTGAGAAATGTCATGGGGCGTGGACTCAACTTATGCCAATCCCGACTCATCCCCGCCACATTCTCCAACCCATTTCCATACCGAAGAAGCCTTTACTTCCAACCCCCTCACCCATTCAACCCTCATCATAACCGGCCCGTTCGGTGCCCCTATTTTCCCTTCCACCACTTCTCAAAATATCCAAAATCCTAATTTCCCATTATTTTCTCAAGCCATGCCTTCATCCATAGCCATCTCCAACCCATCTCACCTCCCTTCCACACCCATTCAAAACCCACCCTCTACCTTAACTCACATACACTATATTTCATCCTCCCAACCCAATCCACCCGCATCTATCCATACCACATCTAACCCCTCACACATCCCTCCATTCACCCAAGTCATGCCCAAAGCCATGGCCAATTTTCCCCTCTCATTTTCTACATTCATGCCCCATACATCTTCCCCACATATGTCCATTTCATCCACCATGGCCCCACCTCATTCCTTCAACCCCACTCATATCCCACCCCTCACCCGGGTCATGCCCAATTTGACAGAGGCCATGCTTAATTTTTCTTCTTCCTATACCCCATCCATACCCCTCCAACCATCACATAGCCCATCTCCATCCGATCCTCCTTCTATGGCCATGATGGAGGAGATGTTCCACACCTACAATAGGTGGAAGCCTCCCAACACATCCCCTCTCATCCACACCACACATCCATGGATCCATCTCATACCTTATCAAGCCTCCATGCCTCACTCTCTCATAACCCCCATCAACCCCCCATCATCCATACCATTCAAGCCCCCACTACCCTCATGTCCCAAGGCCCAATGGCCCAAACCCCCACTACCCACCTATCTCAAAGCCCAATGGCCCAAACCCCCATTCCCTACATGTCCCAAGGCCCCATGGCCTAAAACCCATCAAGGGCTCATGGCCCAAACCCACCAAGGCCCATGGCCCAAACCTATCATGACCAAGGCTTCATGCCCCAACCTTCCCAAGGCTTCATGGCCCAAACCCAAGCCCAAAACCTTAGAACCTCACACCAATACCCTTCACAATTTCTCTAAAATTTCACCCACTCACAACCCTCATACCCATCTCAAACCCATGCCTTAAATCACCTCAATTTTCCCATATCCCCACATCCCAAAGTCAACTTCAAACCTTCCCCCATGCTCAATGGCCTCATCAGGCCCCACTCCAAAATCCCATCATCCAACAAAGTTTTCCTCATCCCCAATGGACTCACCCAACCCCCACTCATGCCATTCCCACCCAGTCCATGCAACACCAACAAGAGAATCCCACCCTCACTACACACTATATCGACCAGTAGTATAAAGAGGATGAGATTAGGAACAACGGAGCCTATGTCAAGGCATTGACCAGCCTTAACCCTCCTCCTATCATTTCCCATCCTCTTGTCGCACAAAGTGAAATCTAACCAACTGCCGAGAAAGTGGGCCCCATATCTAAGGAGTCAGAGCAGCTGAAAGAACAGGTGGAGAAAATACAGAAGCAGTTGATAAAAATGGGTGAGGCTGAAATCCACGCCACGGACTTCACAGATTTATGTTTATTCGGTGAGGTCCCCTTGCCTCCCAAATTTAAAATGCTAATATTTGACAAGTACAACGGCACCGGCAATCCTATTACACACCTCAATTCCTACTATGGGGACATGTGCCAGTATGGAGGGGACAAAAGACTGTTGATAAAGGACTTTCAAAAGAGTTTGACTGGCCCGGCCTTGAGATGGTTCACGTCTTTAAAACCATCTATGATGAAAACATGGAAGGACTTAACGCACTTGTTTCAGGAACAATATGTCTATAATATTGACATCGAACCGCGTAAGTCTGGCTTGGCCCAGTTAAAGTAGAACCCAAATGAGACCTTCAGTGATTATCTGGGGCGGTAGTGAGCACTAGCAGCTTAGGTAAGAAATAGGATACCTAACGATGAGCAAATTGAAATGATTTACCAAAGGATCTCAGACTTTTTAGTATACCAAAGCAGAATTCGATCGATCCGGGAGGAATGCCAATTCGTAAGATGTCATCGTGAGGGCTACGAATAAAAATACACTAAGTGGAACTAGTGGGGTTAGAAGGTTTTCGGAACAAAGGAATGATAAGAGAATCGGGGCCGATGTCCAAAACATTGCCAATACTATACCCAATAATAACATAATCCCGTTCCAATTTCAAGAAGCACAGTCAGTGCCCGTCAGAACTGAGCAGATGCTGAGAGCAGGCAATGGGCAAGGAATGCAAATGACTTTGGAACAAAGGAGAGCCCATTATGACCAAGTTTTTACACCCCTAGGACAATCATTAAGTGTACTTTTGCCTTTATTAGTTAGAAAAGGGATTAGTCACTATTCGTCAACCACAACCTCCTCACCCGATCCCAAAGAATTACGACCCTAATACCCACTATAATTTTTATCAAGGTCCGGGTCACCCAACTGATCGCTGCTTCCCATTGAAGCATGCGGTCCAAGATTTGATCAATGTCGAAAAAATTATTCCACCGGCACCTTCTCAAGTAAACAACACGCAAACATTTATCAAGTGTCGTTACCCCCACATCCTACCGGAGGAGCAGGTCCTAGACCCACCATCGGGATGGTAGAGGTTCATGAGGATGAGTTCGAGTTTGACCCATCAGACTACATCAGTGATCGGGAGAGCTATGTGGCGCCATTGCCAAGGAACTATGAAGAAAGGAATATTGGGGTGATTGAACCCCTATATTTATCAGACTACTTTCCCAGCCCAACACCACAAGCCAAGACTTAGATCTTAGGGTTTATTTTTCATCACTCACTCCTATCAATTATGTGTATATAAATACATACCAATCATATACCACCACCCCTGTCAATTACCCAATATCCCATCATACCCCAATCCCCCGCCGGTACCTATCAGCTACCAATGGCCTAATCTTACCCCTTTTCCCCTAATACCACCACCCTTAAGCTTCACCACCCCCATTTCGCCCAATTTTTTCATCCAACCAACTATCACCGAGGTAAATCAAGTGTTACCCACACCCCTGGAGCCCGCAGTGTAACTGCATCCGATTCTGACAGCTATACCATTTCAAATCTCGGGGCCAACCTATGATCCTCATCAAGTCCCGATGAGTTATGAACAAATGGATATTAATGCTGGTAGTCACAGAGAAGGAGCAGTGGACTTCATTACCTAATCTGGAAAGTTCTCAAAGCAGCCAAAAGTACCGGCAACAGCACAAGCCCAACCAGAAGGGAAGAAAGATAGTGCAGTGAATCCTTTCGAGAAAATGAGTCAAGAACATATCCTGAAGAATTAGATGAGAAGAATGTCTGTCGATATTACTGTATGGGATCTATTAATGATGTTTCCACTCCATTTCCAAGCATTAATGAGGGTGTTAAAGAATATGCATGTGTCACTTCAGGTTATCCCAGATGAAGTCGGGCAAATAATTGGTCAAGTGATGGCTCCAAATGTCATTTCTTTTTCTAATGTCGATTTACATGAGGAAGGAGGTAGTCACTCAAAATCTTTGAATATAACCGTTGAGTTCGGAAATATGATTATCCCCCTAGTGTTGATCGATAATGGGTCTGCGTTAAACATATACCCGCTGAAAACCGCTACCAAGATTGGGGTAGATCCTTGCATGATAAGACCCACGAAAACTAGCGCCAGAGGTTTTGATAACACACGAAGAAAAATAATGGGAGAAGTTCATCTTGAGCTATTAATTAGGCCAATGACCTTCTCCATCTTGTTTTAAGTGATGGACATCAAATAATCATTTAATCTACTGCTAGGGTGCCCGTGGCTACATGAAGTTGGAGCCATACCCTCCACATTGTACCAAAAACTCAAATTTACATATGAGCAAAAGATCATCATAATCATCGGAGAGGGGCACAGTGAGAAAGAAAAGGCCACTAATAGCATCGAAAAACCCAATATGCTAGATGTACAGCACACCACTGAGGACAACGACCTTCACAGTTTCGAATACGAGGTATCAATGATACTCTTAGAGCCCATCGAGGGCATTATTCCAATGACCGGAGGTGGTATGGTAGCAGCAGTGGCTATACTCTAAAAGTTGGGCTATCAAAAAGGAAGAGGTCTTGGGCCAAGATTACAAGGAAGGAGTCCGTCACAGCTAAGGGTAGTCAGAAAGTCAAGTTTGGGCTAGGTTACAAGTCCACGGAAGAAGAGGTGCGGGAGGCTAAGGAGAAAGCCCGTGCGATTGCAGCTACAAAAGCCAGGGGGATCCACATAGAGGAGAAACCTCGGGCCAGGCCTAATATTAGAAATTCATTCATGAGCGTCGGGGTTGTGAAAATTGACTGGAATGGGGTAACCCATTTGACCCCACACAAACCTACAGCACCAGTTTACCCCACCAATCTCTACATCACCCTTCCCATCCTAGAGATAGACTTGGCCTTCTTATCCCTCTTCGAGGAATGACAGCCCATACCTGAACAAACTCCCCCTGTGGTGAATCACCATAAAACTGTGTTAATATTTGAGGATATCATCTCAGACGAAATAGGGATCAACATGATGGAGGCTGACTCAGAAGAGTCATATCAGTCAACACCCTCCATCCAAACAGGTAAAGGAGCGGCCTCTCAGGTACGCAACTAGGCGTCTTTGCCCCCAAACCCTAGAAGTGGGGAGTGGCCTAACATTTGGCACCCGTTTCCTAAAAAAAATAACCTATAAAAAGTGAGATCAGCCCTAGGCAGGCAATACCTTATATATACACAGACTCGTACTGCCAAGGGTCCATCTCCGAAGAAAATGAAAATGCCAAAAACATTAAAAAAATATAAAGTCCAAAAATATTGTCATTTAAATTTCTAAATAAAATCCCACAAAAAAATGCCTTAATTGAAATACCCATCCCACGTAAAATCAGCCCCTTTCCTGTAAAAATATAAGAAGAGTTAGGAGTTACGAGTCTGGATGAGGACATTCCCTTGGAGGAGCTCCCAATGAGCTCCTTGATCGGTTTGCCAAATTTGAGCATGGCCCTACCCCCATTGTCGAAGAAATCGAGGACGTTAATCTAGGGACTGAGGAGATTCCCTGAATTACCAAAATAGGAACATCGTTGTCTCCAAAGAAAGAAAAAGTATGATCAACTTCTTTCAGTCATATCAAGACATTTTTTCTTGGTCATACGAGGACATGCCTGGTCTGGATACTAATTTGGTCGAGCATGAGTTGCCTCTCTACCCTGATATGAAGCCAGTCAAGCAGAAGCTGAGACATCTCCGACCCGAGTGGATGTTAAAAGTCAAAGACGTGGTCGCCAAGTAGCATGACGTAGGATTCCTCATGGTATCCAAATACCCACAGTGGCTAGCCAATATTGTGCATGTACTGAAGAAGGATGGAAAGGTTCACATGTGTATCAATTTCTGCAATTTGAATAGGGCGAGCCTGAAGGACGACTTCCCATTGCCATACATCGACATCTTGGTCGATAACACTGCCAAGCACGGGATGCTTTCTTTTATGGATGGATTCCCATAATACAATCAGATTAGGATGGCAGAGGCAGATCAACAGAAGACGACATTCATCACTCCGTGGGGAACCTTTTGCTATCGAGTCACGTCGTTTGGGCTGAAGAATGCCTGTGTAACATACCAGAGAGCTATGACTACGCTATTTCACGACATGATGCACCGAGAAATTGAAGTGTATGTTGATGATATGATAGCCAAATCACCGGAGTGAGGCGATCATTTGGTAAACCTTTAGAAGCTGTTTAAGAGGTTGAGAAAGTACAAATTGCATCTAAATTCATAGAAGTGCGCATTTGGTGCCATGTCTGGGAAACTATTGGGATTCATCGTCAGCAGGAGAGGGATCGAGGTCAATCCAGCCAAAGTCAAAGCTATCACTGAAATGCCGTCACCATCTACCGAGAAAAAGGTTAGGGGGTTCTTGGGTGGAATACAATATATCAATCAGTTTATTGCACAACTAACTCCAATCTGCACGCCGATCTTCAAGCTACTAAGGAAGAACTCACCCGTTGAATGAAATGACAATTGTCAAGCAGTGTTCGACAAAATCAAGGGCTACCTCCTCAATCCACTTGTGTTGGTACCACCCGAGCTGAGGAGACCACTCCTAATGTATCTCTCTATGACGGGGGTTTTGATGGGATATGTCTTAAGGCAGCACAACGAAATAGGAAGAAGAGAGCGGGCCATTTACTATCTAAGTAAGAAGTTTACTGATTATGAGACGCGTTATTCTCATCTGGAGAAAGCATGCCAGGATCTTGTATGGGATACTCAGAGGCTCCACCATTACTTGCTATCTCAAGTCGTTCTACTTTTGGCCCGAATGGACCCGTTGAAATACCTGTTCGAGAAGCTAGCTCTTACTGGACAAACAGCATGATGGCAACTTTTATTATCTGAGTTTGATCATCCTGCCGATAATCCTTTGCCAGATTATGAACCCTTGAGAACTAAGTTCCCCAATGAGGACATCCTGTTCATGACAGAGGACGATACTGAGGAAGCAAAAGAATCTTGGGTAATGCACTTTGATGGGGCAGCAAATATCGAGGGGCAGGGAGTTGGAGCCATTCTGATTTTGCCGAAAGAATCCCATGTACCAGTCTCCATCAATCTCAACTTCCCTTGCACTAACAACATGGCCGAGTACGAAGCTTGTGTCGCTGGTTTGTAGGCGACTCTCAATCTGAATATAACTCACCTTCAAGTATTTGGTGATTTACAGTTGATCATATGCCAGACAAATGGTGACTGGAGATGAAAGATGAGAAACTGATCCCTTACCATGAGCACCTCGAGGATCTTATAGTTTGTTTCAAAGATGCGACATTCTCATATGTCCCCCGAATAAGAAATTGCTTCGCCGATGCACTAGCAACTTTGTCATCAATGATAGAGATCCTGTACGATGCTGAGATGAAGCCGATCATGATCGAGCAAAGGAGTGAGCTGACCTTCTGCCTCCAGATTGAGGAACCCCTAAAGCTCGATGATGAGCCACCTTGGTTCTCAAATATTAAGAATTTCCTCGAGACGCTAACTTTCCCTGAGGGTACGTCCAAGACGGACCGACAAACCATTCAACGTTTAGCGGTAGGATATGTCATTTGTGGGGAATGCCTTTACAAGCCATCCTACAATAAAATCTTACTCAAGTGTCTTACAGAAAGTGAAGTGATCAATATCATGAAGGAGATCCATGAGGGAGTATGCGATGCCCACGTCGGCGGTTACATGCTCGCCAAAAAAATTCTGCGGCAGGGATACTTTTGGATCACTATGGAATCAGATTACTACAAACATATTCAGAAATGCTACAAGTGTCAGGAACACTCCAGTCTTATATACGCTCCAGCCATCAATCTTCACTGCATGACCACTCCTTGGCTATTTGCTACATGGGGCCTTGACGTCGTCAGAATGATTAATCTGAAAGCATCAAACGGACATCGATTCATCCTCGTCGCCATTGAATACTTCACCAAGTGGGTAGAAGCGGCATCATATGCCAACATCATGGCCAGCCACATCGAGAAGCTTCTCAAAAGTAATATTGTGTGCCTATTCGAAGTACCTAAGGATATCATCACGGACAATGGCACAAACTTTATAAATAAGCACATCTGAGCCTTCTGCGAGCAATACAAGATCAAGCACCATCACTCGTCACCTTATCGGCCTCAAACTAATGGAGCCGTGGAAGCTGTGAACAAGATAGTCGTCCGCATCCTAGAGAAAATGGTCGTCACTTACCAAGATTGGAGTGAAATGCTGCCATTTACTTTATGGGCCTACAGAACGTCGATCTGTACTGCTACAGGGGTAACACCATCCTCCCTTGTGTATGGAACCGAGGTCATCCTACCGGTAGAGGTTGAAGTACCTTCGCTTCGAATCCTTATGGAATCAGGCTTACTCGAAATAGAGAGAGAGAGAGAGATTTCGCTTTGAACAATTGAATCTGCTGGACGAGAAAAGATTCCTAGCCTTATGTCATACTTAAGTTTACCAGGGGCGAATCTCACGTGCTTATAATAAACGTGTCTACGGTCGAGATCTAAAGGTAGGAGATATTGTACTAAAGAAGATCTTCCCATCCCTCCATGTCGATCCGAGAGGGAAATTCAAGCTGAACTGGGAGGGACCACATCGTTCGAGAAGTGCTACCGGGATATGCCATCCGCCTCGCCACCATGGATGGAGATCATCGTCCTTAGCCCATCAATGCTGGACACGTCCGACAGTTCTACTCTTAGTCTATTGCGATAAGGTAAGTATTAGTGAAATAGATGCGTGACTGCTTAAGAATCACTCAAAAGAGGCCATCATTCCAAGCACCGTAGCCAAAAAAGCATCCCTAAAAAAGATGATATCCTTTGCTACCCCATTTGAGCCTGGGCCTTTCTTTCAAATAAACCCCTTTCCCAAAAAAAAACGTGTGTACATATACAAAAAAAAGAAGTAAAGTTACCATCAAAATCCAAAAAATTATAAAAGCAAAACCTCAAAAAGAGATTGCCTGAAATAAGATAAAGAAAAGAAAAAAAATAGAATCATGGGGCGTGTACAGCAAAATCCCCCAAGGAAGAAAAGTGTTGAGAAAAACTAAAGCCATATAAAGAAAACCCTATTTAGCCCAGCATACCTTCAAATCCTAACCTGACCCATGGCCAAGCTACACCCTGAAGGAAGCCCTCTTTTTAGGTTCACAAGCAGTCATAATATCTGTTAAGTCAACACAAGTCGAGTTGTGAGACGGCACCGAAACCCCATCTGGCCAGCTATGACAGAATCGACGTCTATGTCATAGCTTTTGATATAATAAATAAAAAATATATATATAATAAAATAAAAATACAAGCTCAAAGCAAGATGGACGTGGTGAAAACCCGAAAGGGCACTACGGGTAAAAACAGCGAGTTTGTGCGGACCGGGTGAAAACCCAAAAGGGCGCTTGGGGTAAGAGAGTTAAACCCATGGACGTGGTGAAAACCTGAAAAGGCACCACAAGTAAAAAGAGGGTAAAAATAGGCACAACGGACCCACCTTGGGTGTTGTGAGTAAAATAGTTTTAAAAGAAAAAAAATTAAGAGAAAGGTTTTAATTGATTGATAGATTGATGTTTGAAGAGCCCTCCTGGTTACTCTCCCTGATACCCTTTTTTTCTGCGCCGCTCATGTTAGTTCAAACTAGGTCCCAACCAGAATTGTCTTTATGGGGCAGCCTCATCAAACGTATAACTCAAGGTAAGGAGAAAGGTTTGACTCAGTCCAAAGGGATTGACGTTCCCGACCATTTGAAAGGGGGTTCGACCATGCTCAAAAGAGGACCCAAGATCTCACTAAGTGGTTAAGGCACCACACCCAAAAAAACACACAAAATAAAAAGAACAAAAAGTCTGTGTAAATATAATAGATTTTTTTTTTTCATGTACAAATGCACTGCTTAGACCATATCCCAAAAAATAGCCGGTGTGATGTCTAGCTTTCTTTCTCTCTTTCTTTCCTTTTTACAAAAGCATAAAGAAAATATGCATGTCAAAAAGTGTGTATCTGTAAGGGGTTTCTTACGCCCCTTTTCTGTGTATCTGATATGTGCAAAAAGTTATATGTGCAGGAAGGAATCAACGGCCCAGCTCGCGCTTCAAGAAACTAATCTCAGCCTAAAAACCATCCTCCCGGACATTTCGCTCGGTCAACCAACGACCATGCAAACTCTTGTACCTCTTCCGAGAGGCATCAGTGACTCCAAGGGCAACACTCAAAGACCCTTTCAAAAGAAGGACCTCGCTCTCTGCTATCCCTGCTCGTGCAAGACCCTCTTCTCATCAGTCAACAGCTTAATGCGGGCTCGGAGCATCGTCTCTTTCTTCAGCCAGGGGCCTCCCACATCAACACTCTCCAGCTGATCCAGATGATCAGCAGTAGGCTACTCAGCCAATTGCCAAGCCTCATACTTAGGGGAAGACTGGACCGAATCTCCCTGCTCCATACCTCACATCAGTGTCGATTGACGCGTCTCTCAAAGAGTAGCAATCCGATCTATGTCCCCAGAGGACCCCCTAGAAAAGATCAAGTCGCATAGAGGAGGCTTTATTTCACAAGGCACCTGCTGAGAGCTGCCAAACTGACATAACACCTGGAACGGGTAATAAAAGGTGCTGCCAGTCAATCCTAGGAGGGTGATGCCCTCATGGTCTCTGGAATGAACTATGAGAAAGGTCTGGTTCAACCAAGGAAGCCTCCATATCAACTCGGCGTCAATCAACCAAAGCTTCAAAGCTGACGAGTTGCCCTACGGAAGCAAGTGACACCTACCCAAAAAGCATCGAGCGGCCTCACCTCGAGCAATATAAAAGCATGGCACAAGTCCCAAGATAGTGAGAGGCTCACCCAACCAGACCTGGAGCAGCAAGGGACATCCCCTGAGGCCCTCCACCTTGCCCAGAGCAAACGCATCAAGGCACCGATATAATTCAGCAAGGACCAGGTGCATCACCGATTGGCCCTCTACCAACTCAGCCAAAACATCACAAAGAGCCAGAGAGAAGCTCTCTCCCCCAGTAAAGAAAAGGATCTCCGAAATGAGACTGAGAGCGAGGCTTTCACATTGAAGATATTCCTAACTGACAATTTTTGAAGACTTTCATCACCGAAAAGTTCTTTGAGGAATTTGATCGAACACCTTGTGGTGCGCCCAACGAAACTTTTTTCGTACTCGAATTTCTTCAAACCAAGGGTAAGGTGAATAGATTTGGAGTAGCCTGACTTCGGCATGACTCTTGCGAGGCCTCTGTGAAGCTTCAAACCGGATAGTTGGATAGCGCCTCAAGAGTAGGAGTTAGCTCCCGCTTCCCAAAACAGAACACATGAGCACTTGTGTCCCAAAGAGAGGCTGCCGCATGAAGTAGGTCCCATCGTAGAGGAACCTTAAGGAAGAGGGGAAGACGTGATAGCCTGAGCTACTCAACTTCAATGAGCTCACTCTCATTCAAGCTCCCATGCCAACTTTTAAGAAAATTGAGCCCTAAGCCCAAAGAAAGGGGTAAATTAGTCTCAAGCCCTCCATAAAAGCGAGGATTGGAAAGCGGGTCCATAGACGTACAAAGATCTTTCAAGAATATAAAGTATAATGTATGTTGATGGACCCACCCTTGGGAAAGTGAGGAGAAGTCAAAAAGAAAAGAGAGAGAATTTGGGTTGTCTCGGGCATATAAGGCCCCACAGCTCCCCAGGCTAAAGCTGGCACAACTATTAGTTGCGCCAATGCAAATTGTCCTCAATTTAAGCTTGGCACAACTATTAGTTGCGCCAGCACAAAATGGCCCCCCCTTATGCCCTTTTGAGCTGATTTGGGGATTTTGTGGGCCTTTGATGGTGTCCTTGACCCTTTAACCTGATTCACCTGATTTATTCTACGAAGGCATTCAAACATGAAAAGATTAAAAGGGCGCCCAACTCTAAAAAGGTTTGACCTTTTTATGTAGGAGAAACCCGCACCTAGGCAGGCGACCTCAAGGGCTACTTTCATGAGAAATCACCAAGATCATCCTGCAAACAGTCGGAGATATACAAGAAAAGGGATAACATGCAATTAAAGGAATAGTGCTAAATATTTCTAAGCAGAAAAATCATCAAAAATGCAACAATCATCCATCACAATCCGTTTAAAACATCCCAAAACTATCCTAAAAATGTGCTAAAATGTTTGAATTTTGTAAAATGCGAAAACTAGGGCCTAATCTTTATTGGCGCCCTTTGACTTCTTTCGCCGACGTGAGGAGCCCTGGTAAGTCCGCATATCTCCCACTCGGGACCATGCCTAGGACATCCTGCTAAGCAGAGATCGCGACTCCTTGGCACGTGCACGCTGCAAGTCATAGTTAAAGTCAGAGATCAAGATCAATTAAGGAACAAAGGATAGAAGAACCAATGAGAAAAGAGGAGCAGCAAGATACTCACCACCTCCATGTCCCAGAGCTCTGCAATGTTACGGTAATACGCCTCATGCTCCATAGCCGAGTCAAAGTTCTACATTCAGAGGGATAGGATGTCAGTTATTAGGGCAATTACAAGACTAGTAATAAATGCATGCATTGATCAAATGAGCCAAGACAAGGGAAGAATGATCATAAGAGGGCTTACCCCTAGAACCACCTCAGGAGGAGGAACTCGGGCCACTTTAGTTGAGATACGCGCCTGCTTATCCACATCGGCACATAGGCCCAAGAGAAAGCTATCGTCCAGGCGTCGAAAGGTCCCATAGACCACAGGCGGATAACCACCAAGGGAACCAACATGAGAGGTACTCGACGACCAGCTCCCGAAGAATCCTCACCTGAGGGACCCGCACCAGAAGGACCAGCACTTGAAGGACCTGCCCCTGATGTATCAGTGGTACCCGCCGCCGCTCCACCTCCATCATCCGAGTCATCCCCTTGAGCAAACTGTGAACAAAATAGAAATCCACTCAGAAGGAATAAAGGTTGAATTAAAACAAAGGGGGGACTAATATAAAAGAGAAATAGAGATTTACCTAACCCCGTGAGCCGCCGAATGCAAGGAAGTTGGCGCTAGGGACAAAGTGCTGCAGGATGAACCGAAGTGGCAGGCACTCGTACCGTATATGAAAATCCTCGGGCACAAGAAGGGCAGTGGTAGGGAACCCATTATGAAGAAAGGCCATAGAGAGATCCTCAATGCTACCAACAGGATCCAAAACATCTACAGGAGGGTCCATGGGTATGGCATGATAGCCCTAGTACTAGTGTACCACCCGCTCCCCTAGGTAGTAAGCCCTGGCCCACGCCCCATAAAAGAAAACAATGTGGCGGTTGTTGAATAGGCCGGAGGGGCCTATGGCTGCCCGGTCCTAGAAAGTGGACATGAGGTACGGAGGATCTTTCCAAGTCAAGAGGTGGCCAATCAATCAAACATGCAACACATTAATCAAGGGGAATTTTTGAGCTGAAATAAACAGAGTTGAAAAAGGGCTTTACCTGCTTAGTGACCATTAGGTCGAGTTGGGACCTCAAGCCCATCTCTAGGTGCTTCATGCCCACGTTATGGCGCCGGGCTTGGTTCCAGTTGCTAAGATGGGTAGGTGTATGCATCCAAGTGGAGAAGCGGGCGCCCAGGATGAAAGTGATAGTACCCCCATACCTAAGAAGAGCAGTGAACAAACGAGCAAGTCAGTAGCATCAAAGACCATTCAAGTAAAATTGACAAAAGCAAAAGAGTTAGGGATTACCTCCAATGCCGCCCAAAAGTCGACAACAGATTTAGAGTCCCCAATGGTAACTCAGGCCACGCGTACCCGACCCCACCCCAATCGTACCTATGAATGTCAAGAAAGTTGTCCATAATACTCAGCAATGCCAAGCTGACTCGACCGCCGCTCGCATTGGTAAAGAGGGTCTTACCCAGCAGGAGCAGGAGAGTGATGCGTGCCAGGATGATCACCTGCTCGGGCATGATGTAAAGCACCATATTTGACTGGCCCAGATCCACCAACTCATCAGCCACGAACAGGCTAGATAGCCACCCCATCTTAACCTCGGTGCCATGCATCTGCCCATGAGGAGGATACACCTTAGCAATCAGATGATGTCCCCTTTGCTCGGAACCGTGAGACTGGCTATCGGTATGCCCCCCACCCTGATGCCAGTAATCATCGCCCAATCTACGGGCATCAGCCCCATCTCGGCATAAGGCATGTGGAAGGTCATAGTCTCAGGACGGAACTGCTCTATCAATGCCTTCTGGTGCGCGACATCGACCCTCATAGGGGGTCAAGACAGGAACTCCCCAAAGCCCACCTTCCCTAGCAGAAACTTCACTACAAGGGGAACATAGCAGTAGAAGCCATGAAAATCCAACCACCCCCACATAATACAATAGGGGGCAGGTCTTGCGCCCAAAAAAGAAAGAAATGCATAAGATCTTGGAAATAAAGAAAAGCTGCACAAAATTTGAGATGTGAATGTATTGTTGGTGGAGGAGGCCAACTCGGGCGGCCTCACCCTGCATCTCAAGCCAAGGACCGACCTTGCGATCTACCGTAAGGAACTGCTCCCCCAATGGGCCATAAACTACCTCAGGCCCCTCCTCTTGGCCCCCCTTAGGCACATATTCTTCGTCTTCGGACATTCTGGGGCAACAGGAAACAATTGCATCAGAGAAGATCACTGATAAAGAACCATTTTTATGCTACACGCCAAGGGAAGGTAAGTATGCTCACCCTCTTTCTGTTCATTTTTAGAAAATAAAGATACACACATACATAAACAAAAATATCCTTTTAGATTAAAAATGCAAAAAATCCTTTCCTTTTTTATTTTCAAAAGTAAACAAAAAAAAATATAGAAAATTTCCGTTCTCCTATGTTTAAAAATAAAGCAAGTAAAAAAAAAAAAAAAGAGAGTCATCATTTCTTTATGCTTCAAAAATCAAAACCAAAGGAAGAGTCCTTCTTTCATGATTAGGAAAGTAAAAACAAAAAAAATGTCTTTCTTTTATGTTCCTAAAAGCAAAAAAAAAAACTAAGAAAAAAAGAGAAACCTCACCTTTTTATGTCCTTTAAAAAAAAAACAAAAAAATCACTTCCTTATGCTCCTAAAATCAAAACCCAAAAATCTTTTTCTTTTGTGCTCCTAAAAATCAAAAACCAAAAAAAGAAAAACCTTTCTTCTATTAAAAAAAAAAAAAAAAACAAAAAAAAACCCTTAGTTTATACCCATAGAATCCAAAAAAATAATAAAAATGCCTTAGTTAGTTTTCAAAATAACAAAAAATATATATATAATCCCTTGATAAGTCAAAAATCATTTTCCTTAAATAAATTTCAAAAAAGAAACCGAAAATCCCTTTTTTTCCTAATTTAGTGTTCAAAAAAAATAATATATGATCCATTCCTTTCTGTGCAAAAAAAAAAAAAAACAACAAAAATAAAGTCCATACTATATACACAAATAAAAATAACAAAAATATATATATTAGGCACCAATAAATTTCATAAAATAACAAAAATAGGGCACCATTCATTAAAATTGCCAACATATCATCAATAAACAAGCATACAATGAAGAAAAACCATTATTCATCAAAGAATGCAAGATCATAGCCATATTTACAAGAAGAAAAAAAGCCAGAAAAATAAAGAAAGATGGGCTTTTAATGGTTACCTTGTGAAGAAGAAAGGGTCTTTGATCTAGCACGAAGCGGCGGTCAATCGGCGCAAGTGAGTGCTGGTAATGAGGCACACGTAGAAACAATGCAAAGAAACCCTAGGGAGGCCGGTTTTCGATTTTGAAGAGAGGGAGAGGAAAAAATTTTCAAAAAAGTGCCCTGCTGCCCGAACTCGGGCTGCTTAAATGCGAAACCCAGCCGGGCCTGGCGCAACTATTAGTTGCGTCAGACAATTTTGGGGCCTCTTTTGGCTTGGCACAACTAATAGTTGCACCAGCCACTTATGAGCGGGTCTTGGGCTCGGTACGGGTCGCTTGCATGGCCCGGTACCCCCTCTCTTTGTTTGTTCCCTCCGTCAGATACACACGCCTCCTAATGGTGTGTCGATCCTCATTCGACTTACCCGGGAAGCCATGCTAAAAATAAAGTGGACCAAGAGCAATAGGCGTCCCGATCCTACATAGAAAATTGTGAAAAAGTCTAAAAAATAATGAAAGAAAATCTCCACAGAAAAAGCCAATAAAAATAGAATAACTCGCATAAAATGATAGAATAATTCACATGAAATAATAGTTCTAAAAAATTAGAAAATTTCCTAAAATGATAGCTTAAAAATAAATAAAAATCACCATCATAAAATCACATGAAATGATAACTTAAAAATCAAAAAATCATCATAAAAAAATCACATAAAATGATAACTCAAAAATCTAAAAATCACATAAAATGATAAAAACAAAAATTCTCCACATAAAATAATAAAGATATATGTTTTGAAAAGATAGCACGCACTCCCAAAAAGTGTCGTGACATCCATTCACTCCGCTTGGGTAATCGTGCTAAATAAATTTCAGGATCAATGGGTTCGCCCAAAGACCTTGAACCCTGCTTCAAGCAGGGACAATGATGGCCAGTTAAATGAGGCAGTCTGTGCCTCATGTGATTGGACGCACATACGGTTCCAATGCGATAAAATGTCAAATATTTTATCCGCAATGCAGTTGTGCTATATCAATGTCCTAAGTCTAAGGTACGCCTTAGATTCTGGATCCTACTTCAAAGTAGGAGCGACGATGTCAATCCCGGTCAAACAGTCAATGTTTCGATCGAGTCGACTCCACTACTAAATCTTTGCGATGAGCGCTCAGTTGGCAGATTTATATGAGCATGAGTGTCTAACTTGAGATTCATCACAAGCTATTTCGAAGGTGTGGGCTTTTTGGTCTGCGCAGCCGGGGTGTGCCCCCTACGGGGTTTGAGGTCCAGGTAACTCCATTATGAAAAAGGTTAATCGTTGGTCGAAACAAACCTATTGACAATGAAACTACATGTTAATCAAACTATGTGTAAACATGTACTCAGAAGGGTTCATTTCCCTTATTTTCGTAGGCTTAAAACCAATATTGGCATGGTATCCCTGTAAAGTGTACACCTTGCATCTAGGTATCCATAGGATGATCATTTGTTCTCGTAAACTATACCCGGACGGGATCTAGGTTGAGACTTCCATCACCCTCCTTACTTACGAAGCTGTTGTATTCAGAATAAATTTTGAATATCAAAATCCTCCAAAACATCTCGAGAAGTGACTATTTTTCCCAGCTATTGGGCTTTTGCAACTCATTTTCTACCTCAATTATGCCAAGTAATGTCGCTAAGCGCTTGGGAACCGATTACCTTGAGAAACGACTATTTTTCCTAACATACAGGGCTTTCATTTTCACACCATGATACTCATCTGATGTTTAAAGTTTATTCTGAATGTAGTGGACCCGTCAGTAATGTCTTGGGTCTCTTCGAATGTCTCTTTTCTTTGGCATTAGATCATTAGTGATTGGATACCAAAGAGGGGCATCTGTAGACACCCAAATTTGGCCCAAGGCCCAACCGAAATATATTTTAAGAGAGGCACATCTCCAAGCTTTTGATGGCATATATGGAACCCTTATGAACCCATTTAAGACCTTAGGAGCCATCCCAAATCCTTAGGACTCACTCTAGATCCCTTAAGAATCTTCTCGAACCCTTAGAAACCAATCCCGACCCTTAGAACCCATCTCGGACCTAAACCTTACTTTCTCGAGCAATGGATGAAGAGGGGTGCACCAAGACTAGTTGTGACCTTCTACTATGATCTAATCTCATACCATTAAAAAGTAGAAGTCCTCAGCTTTCCAATGGGCCAAGAATCACCCTAATCGGAGTTGTGTACAAAAAGATATTACAGCTCGAACTCAAGGGGTAAAATGGTAATTTCATCTGACCCTTTTAGGGATTTGGTGCAACTAATAGTTGCGCCAGCTATAGATAAATATGGCGTAACTAATAGTTGTGCAAGCTATAGGTCAGTCCCCCCCGTGGGTAGCCAACTTCCCAGGCACTGTTCAAGCACTGTTTTACTGTGCATATGCTTGGCGCAACTAAAGTTACACCAGGCATATGAATAGTAACTATATATTTTTACCTCAAAATTTGAGATAGGGGTTTGACTTGTTGACCATCTTGACCTTTGCGATGTATTTTACTAGTTCTGTTGTACCCATTTACTATCTATGTGCAACCCCTTAAGTGGTTTAAAGCTTCGCCCTATCATCCACCATTGGAGCAACTTTTCACATTTATTTAAGGCTCCAAAAATCCTAGAAAACCTTAGATGGACTATTACCTAATTACTAATCCCAATTAGCCTCTAAGCACCCTCCTAACCTCTCTTTTTCTTATAAATAGAGAGGCACCCTCCCTTGCAAATGGCTTGAAAAAGTTTGCAATTAAGAGATTAAGGAATCCCTTTTCTCTCTCTCCTCTAGTGCACCATTCCCATACAAATTACAAAACTCTGAAAACCCCTTTAGACCTTAGCATTTCATCCATGAGCTCTAGGTTAGAGGTGTGTTACCCCCTAGCCTTCCCTCTCTACCTTTTAGCCATCAAGGCTTAGGAGTTAGAACCTCATTCCATACCATACAAACCTTCAAAAGCTCACCGAAGCAAGCCAATGCAAGGCTCCATAGCGGTGCAATAAGGGACCGAGAGCCCCGACTCTCTCCTCTATTCCTCTACCTTCTCGGTTATTCCTCCATCCTCCCATTTGTGTCGTTATGTCACCGAATTTTTGGTAGAAATGAAAGGGCACAAATAGGATTTTAAGACCCATTTGGACAAGAGGAAGCCATTTTATTTTATTTTATTTTATTCTTATTTTGGTCATTAGTAGAGACCATGTTATGTGGGTTGATTGGGTGCCTAACACTTTCCTAATCGATAATCGAAGCCCCTACCCAAGAGCCTTTGGCGTAGACCGGATTCAGAGTCATATTTATGGCACTTTGGTGCTTATAAAAATAATCTAGGTTTCTCGAGATACCAAAAGCTCTGGGTGGCGACTCTATATTTTTCATTAGAGAACGCATCATCGTGACAGGATTGTCTCGAATCCCACGGTTGCATAGTCGTATAACGCACGTTCGATATCACCTCCGAAATAGCACCATCCTGGACATCGAAACAAACTTTATTAGAAAGTTGTAATTATATTCACTTATACAAACTACATTACAATGCATACCTTAGGTGTAACCTCCAAAATCATTTGAAGGACTTCTTTCAGAATCCCTTGGTCCTTTCTAATCAACTTGCTGGAGTGAATCATCACTTGTAGCTCCACATCCCTTGAAGTGAGCCGGTCATCCAAGGAGTTGCATCATGTCTGGAGGAGCGTATTCTCTTGCTCCAAATTATTTGTTTTCTACTCCAAAAGGCTCACTATTTGAGTGAGTTTCAAGTTATCGAGTGATCAGTCACATAATATACCATTTTATCACCCTTAACTTAGTGGTGCTAGGACTTAGTTTGTTACTAATAAGTTAATGATGTACAAATATTAAAGATAACCAGTAAAAAAGAGTCAAAGTGATAATCTTTGTCAAAATAAATTCAAAAAGAGCAGTAAAAGACGATAAAGAGTAAAAAGATAATTCACCGCCTACTGAAGAATGAAAAATTGTGTTTTACAATTTTGCAGATGATTGAGCGCTATTACTAAAGAGCTATAGAAAATCGTAATTTACGATTCTTCGGAGAAAGAGTATGATAAAGAAGAAAAGCAATGAATCGTAATTCAGAGAATCGTCCATAAAGAAAGCTATAAAAGATGGAAAATCGTGATTTATGATTTTCTAAGACAGAGAAGAAAACAGAAGATAATCATAGCCTACGGTTATGATATTAGAAGCTTTTCTACTATCACTACTACTGCTGCTAATCACATGAGAATGAACACTGCCATGTACAGAATTAGAAGAACTCTTAAATTAGAAGTTTGGCTAAGCACGAATCTGAGAGATTGATGAAGAAGAATTTAAAGATGACTCTGCTATTGAATAAAAAAGAATAATCCAGAAGTGTATCAACTAAAGAAAGCAAGGAATTATAAAATTAGAAGTAGAGTTATACTAAGAATCCTTTATTTCTTTTATTAGAATTAGAAGTCTTGTAAGCCGACTCCTTATGATCTATAAATAATGGAACTCGGTGTAGGAATAAACCATCGAAAAAATTCTCAGCATCAATTGACGACTGAGGTTGGGTTTTCTTTTTATCAATTTAGAGTAGATTTTTATTGCTTTGTAGATTAGATATCCAAGGTTTCTCAAGAGCAATTGACGACTGCTATTGGATACTAAAGATTAGTGTAGATATCTGTAGTTTCTCAGAAGCAATTGACGACTGTGGCTGAGGGGTGAAGGATATATTTACTTTGCTTTCTAGTTTAGATTTTATTTTCTTTTATTTCAAGCGTTGTAAATATCTTCAGATTTTAATTTGAATTGACGACTCAGGTTAAAGTTTGCAGATTAGTGTAACGATTTTTACTTTTCCATCTTCAATTTTCTAGAATTTGATTGATGCCCAAGTTTTAGGAGATTATTGATTAAATTAAATCTGTATTGATAGGATTCTAGTTTTGATTAACGACCAACACTAGGATACTTGAGATATAATGTAACGGTACTATTTAATTTCATAAATATCTTATAGCAAAAGATTGTGATTGACGACCACAGTCTGAAGTCTGAAGATTAGGATTTATTTTACGTAATTTAGATCAATAAACAATTCTTTATTCATATTTCTCCAATAGTTTAGGATCTTAAAAGATAAGTATAAGTTTTAAGAAAAATTGAATTAATATAGTAAGTTGATCTCTGTGGGAATGATCCTTTGCTAGTACTATGACTTCCATTGTACACTTGCAATAGGTTAAGACCTAATTGGAGATACATATAAGTAATCAAGTCAAGTTTTTATGTAACATCTCTAAAAATTGAGCGTCTAATAGTGACCTCAGGATGCGTGCCTGACTAGTCATAGATTGATCGGGTGAAAGTCAATTCGATGACTGTGTTTACAACTTAGGTTGATGTCATAAGTAGTGTGCAAGTGTGTGTAGTTTAAAGCTTAGTGAGTAACAATGTACACCTATCTTAAGTGTATATGCCTAACACCGAAACAAGGAGAGTTATAAGGGACTTAATAACCTAAGAGAAGTTATTTCTCTTGTTTTGGGTTAGTAAGAAGAGTTAAGAGGAGAGAGAGAGAGAGAGAGAGAGAGAGAGAGAGAGATCAAGGAAGGAGTAATGGCTAGGAATTAATACGGATTTGAATTGAAGACGGGTTTGAACATTTAAGGTCACATTCAACATGATTGGAACCATTGAAGCAAAAGCTTGGAGCCCTAGTCATTAACCCAACCACTAAAGCAATCAAGAGATTGATTTAAGGTGAGCTCTTGTTTGATTCCGAATGTACATGTGTTGTGCATTAAATTCTTGTTTAAATGATAAATTGATAAATGGGAAATAAAAGAAAAATGATAAGAAAAAGATTTGAAAGAGATGCCAGAAAAATGGCTGAGTTTCTGACCAAATCGATTAATCGATTTTGGTTCAAAAGTAAGCTGGGCAGCATTGACTTTCAGAAGTAAGCTAGGTAGAATTGCCCGAAACCGATTGATTGAATTGAAATTGATCAATCGATTCTGGAATTTTGATTAATCGATTTTAAAATCGATTAATCGTCTGAGCACTTCCAGTGGCTGGAAAATGGAGAGCTGGGAAAATCGATTGATCGATTTTAAAATCGATCAATCGAGTTTGGATTTTTGATTAATCGATTTGGGATCGATTAATCGATTTGGGATTTCAATTAATCAATTTTGGGAGATCAATTAATCGATTTTGACAGTTTTAGTTGGCTTTTGAATTAAACTTTGAGGTTAAAGGAGGGTCTTATACCTTCTTTATTGCATCTTTCTTGATGCTTTGCATATGCCACAGTGTACCATAGGTGGTACGAGGGAATGCAAGCATAAGGAGACGTGTTAGACCTTGATGTTTAGACATTTAGAGACATGAGGTAGGGAATATCTTGAACATGTATTTTAATTTTCAAAAGTATGTATGTAGAGTGATTCAAATGAATATTTATGCATCAAAATATGAATCTTTAAATGTGTATGTGTGTGACACCAAGTAAATAAATGAAAATGAGACATCCCTAGGGGATGAAAATATGATAAAGGCATCTGTATGATGCGATTGACTTAAGCATCCCAGGGATGTATGTGACATTATAAAGTAAAAGTGAACAAAGATTGATAAGGCCTAATCGATATGAATTAGCACAATTACACGGTAAACAACTATATATAGTACACATTTGATACTTTTGTTATTTAAGGTTTGAACAGAATACCCCACCGATGTGGGGGGATACCCATGACTGACTCGGTAGAATATCCTTGATCGGTACGGCGGCCAATCCGTACACCAGTTTGACATCCCAGGGATGTATATATGAGATTAGAAACTCCGTCGCCTATGAGAAAGGGACCTAGGTGGTATTCAAGAAAGAAACAGATATGAAAACCGTCTATTTAGACGACGATGGAGGGTATTCCATCAGGCACCCGACTCTAGAGTAAGTTAGGGAATATTTAAGTTAAGATTTAAGTAATTAGGCCGAATCAGTAACTAATATCAGCAAGTTGAGAATGAACAAACCCATGTAAAGCAATAGTTGCATCTAGTACATCTTTCAGTTATTTAAAATGTCTTCTCAATAATTCCATCAGATAAATCATGCTTTTAAATTATTTTAGAATATATGTGAGAACTTGACTTATATGTTCACTTGATGTTTCCCTATTGAGCTAGGATGTAGCTCACCCCTTTAGACTATACGTCGCAGGTCCACTGCTTGTGGCTGCTGAGGCTTCGAGAGACGTTGATCCGAGAGATTCGGATTACGTACACGAGGAAGAGTTGGACCCTCCTCCTAAGGACTTCTTCTAGAGGACCCGTGCGTACTTTGAGAGTGAGTTTTGAGAGCATTCTGTATGGCTTGGTATGTCAAGCCTTATTTTGAGAAAAATATAATTAAATGATATATTCTTTTGGGCGAACCATCTGGGGTGATCTTGCTATCATCGATGGATCGGGTCAGTTCTTCTGTTCATGCGTTAGCATGGAAATAGAACTATCTTTTGAGCTTTTGCTTTGGACTAGCATGTCTTTATTTCACGTCGTTCAGTTTACATGTTTTAATTGAGTTGCTTGATATACCAATGTTCTATATGGACTGTAAGGGAACGGCCTAGAGGGTCATGCCGATGACACGGGTTTCAGGGTGCCAAAATTTAGGCTATCACAGTTGGTATCAAAGCCTTTTTCTTTCAGAAATTCTGACAAGTCTTGCTTTGTCAGAGCATAGGGACTTCTACTAATGAAACTTTGGTTTCACATGCAGACCGTCATGTCTTCTAGGGGAAGAAGTCGACCTAGGGGCGGTCATGAGAGGAATTTACGTAGTAGAGATGACTTCATCTCATCTACTAACAGAGTACCTATGGGAAACAAAGAGGTTCCCAAGGGTAGTGGTCCAGAGAACCGAGATCAGGTAGAGAATCAGGATCAAGATCGTCAGGGTCGAGATCAGATGGAACAAGAAAAAATTAGAGAAAGAAATGAAGATAGAGAAGAGTGTTAACGGATGATGCATACCATGGAAACCATGGTGACCGCCATGGCTCAACAAGCAGCATCTTTGGCAGGTCACACTGCTAGTGATCAGCATCAGCCACCTAATCCTCCAGTACGTCCAACTCAGCTAGTGCCCTCTGCATACTGAGTTTAGGAGGATGCGACCTCCTAACTTTTCAGGGTAAGCGGAGCCGACGACTGCTGAGAATTGGCTGAGAAAGATGGAAAAAGTATTCAGTGTGCTTACGTGCACGGAAGATGAAAGCATCCGTTGGGCAGCTTACATGTTAGATGGGGAGGTTGGGCCTTGGTGGAAGTTCGTTTCTAGGACTAGGGCTCACGAGACCCCAGGATTTCCCTGGACGTAGGACGAATTTGTGGAGTAGTTCAATAAACAGTATTTCCCTGAGATAGTGAAGAATCAGATGGAGATACAGTTTTTGCAACTCTTGCAAGGACGGATGACAATAAGGGAGTACGGAGTGGAGTTTATGAGGCTTGCTCACTTCACTCCCGATTATGTGATTACGGATGTGATGAGAGCGAAGAGGTTCAACAAGGCTTGAGACCGGACGTTAGAGGAGGAGTGGCACTATTTCAATTAAAGACCTATGAAGAGGTCATGAGTAAAGCTCTAGTTGTTGAGGAAGAAAATAATAATCGATACTGCCAAAGGGAACAACAGGAAAGAGGGAGTGTAGATCAGAGTAGAACAGGGAACTATGAGCCAGTGAACAAAAAGTCGAGATTCGTAGCACCTAATCAGAGATAACAATTCCAAGAAGGGTATGGGAGACCGGCGCAACAGACCAACGAGATTTCCATTGCTTGCGTCGGGGAGGCCGATACGATATGAGAGCCCTGCTGCCACCACTGGAGCAGGAGTTACACAAGGTTTCTCACAAGCTGCTTCTTCCACACCTAGGGAGACTTGTGCCAAGTGTAGCAAGTCCCACAAAATGGCAGATTGCAGGCAGGGACACAAGGTTGCTATAAATGTGGCAAGGTGGGCCACATGATTAAAGATTGCCCTGAGGTGAACAAGGATAAGATGGCTTCTGCTTTTATGCCACGACCAATATAAGCGAGGAAGCCGGTCATACAAGGGAGAGCCTATGCAGTCATCGCCCAAGAAGCAGGGAATGTACATGACATCATCCAAGGTGAGATTCTTTTTGAATAAAGAATTTCATTTCATTAAAATTTTAGATAGAGAAGGTGCATCATTAGAAAAGAGTGTAGACTCCTTTTGTATGTTGAATTTTCTAAGTAAAATATATGCTATATATGTATACATACAGGTGTTATAGGTATGTTACGAGTGTACGAGAAGGGATTCTATGTATCATGTGAAGCAAGAGTGTTGATAGACCCAGGGTCTACCCACTCCTTTGTTACTCTGAGGTTTGCAAAAAGAATGAGGATTATTTCGGAGACATTGGACTTTGTTTTATCAGTGTCTATTCCGACTGGAGAATTAGTGGACACAGAATTGGTTTGTAAGTCAGTGATAGTTGGCATCGATGATAGAGAAGTGCATGAACTGGATGCAAAATTAATATTATTGGGCATGCAAGGATTTGATGTGATCCTTAGTATGGATTGGTTGTCACAACATTGTGCAACCGTAGATTGCAAGAACAAGATTATCATCTTCAGACCTAAGACTAGGAGATTGTTTCAATTTCGAGGGGAGAGATCGACGCATATGCCACTTATCTCTACAGTCAGGGCCGAGCACTTGATCAGAAAGGGTTGCAACGGTTATTTGGCATTCTTGAAAGAAGATAAGGAAGAGAAGAATATTATCTCGAGATAGCAGTGATGCGAGAGTTTAAAGATGTATTTTCAGAGGAATTACCAGGATTACCTCCAGAGAGGGAAGTGGAGTTCGCCATCGACTTAGCACCAGGAACGGAGCCTGTTTCGAAAGCACCATATAGGATGGATCCTGCTGAGTTGAAGGAGTTGAAAGAGCAGTTACAAGAGCTCTTGGACAAAGGGTTTGTAAGACCGACTTTGTCTCCATGGGGAACACCAGTCTTATTTATAAAGAAGAAGGATGGGTCAATGCGACTGTGTATTGACTATCGCCAATTGAACAAACTCACCATTAAGAATCGATATCCTTTGCCTAGGATAGATGACCTATTCGTTCAGCTGCAAGGAGCGAAGTATTTTTCCAAGATCGATTTGAGATCTTGATACCATCAGTTGAGAATCAAGGCCGAGGATATTCAAAAGACTGCATTCAGGACACGGTATGGACATTATGAGTTCTTAGTGATGCCATTTGAATTGACGAACGCCCCGGTGTCGTTTATAGATTTGATGAATCAGGTGTTTAAACCACACCTGGTCTCCTACGTCGTGGTATTTATTGATGATATCCTAATATACTCCAAATCAAAAGTGGAGCATGAAGAATAGAGTTGCTCTACAAACTTTATGTGAACACCAATTGTACGCCAAGCTCAGTAAGTGCGAGTTTTGGTTGGAAGAAGTTAGCTTTTTAGGATACGTCATCTCAATGCATGATGTCACGGTAGATCCAGCTAAGATCAAAGCAGTAATAAATTGAGAGCAACCAAAGACTGTGACCGACGTCCGTAGTTTTCTTAGACTAGCCGACTATTATCGACGTTTCGTTGAGGAGTTTTCAAAGATATCAGGACCACTCACGAGACTTACATGGAAGGATGCAAGGTTCGAATGGAGTGAAGTGTGCGAGAAGAGTTTTTAAGAATTCAAGAAGAGACTCACTTTAGCTCTAGTACTAGCGATTCCTTCAAGCAGTGAAGGGTTCGTGGTATACAGTGAGTGATGCGTCGTATAATAGTTTGGACTGCGTGCTCAACCAACACAAGAAGGTGATAGCTTATAGGTCAAGACAGTTGAAAGAGCATGAAAAGAATTACCCGACACATGACCTAAAACTAGCAGCGGCCATATTTATACTGAAGATCTGGCGATACTATTTGTACGGTGAGACCTTTGAAATCTTTACTGACCACAAGAGCCTCAGATAACTGTTTACACACAAGGAGTTAAATATGAGACAGCGCAGATGAATGGAGTTCCTCAAGGACTATGACTATTCCATACAGTACCATCCTGACAAGGCTAATGTAGTAGCCGATGCCTTGAGTCGGAAGGATTCAGCTTAGTTGGCTAGTTTGATTTTGAGTATGCACCAATGGAAGTTATTTGAAGATCTTGCACTATATGATGCAAATATAGAGTCGCAAGCTACAGGAGCCTTTTTGGCTAATATATCAATGAGACCAGTAATATTTGAGCATATCCACGAGCTACAGACAAAAGACCTGAAGCTAACCAAGATTCGCCAAGACGTGATTGAAGGAATTAGACCTGGGTTCTCAGTGAAAGAAGATGGTTCTTTATTGTTCAAGGGTCGTCTTTGTATTCCAGGCAATGCTGATCTGCGGTAAACTATCCTTGATGAAGCCCACAAGTCAAATTATGCGATCCACCCTGGTAGCACTAAAATGTATCAAGATTTGAGAAGGAATTACTACTGGAGAGGTTTGAAGCAAGACGTGGCTAAGTATGTGTCACAATGTTTAACCTATCAACAGGTGCAGGTCAATCATAGACACCCTACAAGATTATTACAACCTCTACCTATACCAGAGTAGAAATGGGAGTCAATCTCTATGGACTTCATCGTTGGACTATCGCGTACAGCAAAGAGATATAATGCCATTTCGATAGTCATAGATCGACGGACCAAGTCAGCACACTTCCTGCCTTACAACATGATGTACACGGTGGGAAGACTTGCGAAATTATATATGAAAGAGATCGTGCACCTACACGAAATTTTGAGCAGTATCGTTTCTGATCGTGACCCGTTATATACATCAAAATTTTAAAAAAAATTTTAAGAAGGAATGGGAACGAGACTGGACTTCAGTTCAGCTTTCCATCCGCAAACTGATGGGCAAACAGAGCGAGTGAACCAAGTCATAGAAGACATGCTTAGAGCGTGTATGCTAGAACTACAAGGATCATGGGATCAACACCTATCGTTGATTGAATTCGCCTATAACAATAGTTTCCAAGCGAGCATTGGCATGGCACCATATGAGGCTCTTTATGTAAGGCGATATAAATCACCCATCAATTGGAAAGAAATCGAGGAGAAATTTATTTTGGAACCCGAGATACTTGAAGATAATGCCACCTATGTTTGTATGATAAGAGCAAAACTTAAAGCGGCTCAGAGCAGGTAGAAAAGCTACACCGATATCAAGCGGACCAGTGTAGACTATAAGGTGGGTGAACACGTGTTTGTAAAAGTGTCACAGATGAAAAGCGTGATGAGATTCGAAAAGAGGGAAGTTGAGTCCCCGCTATCTTGGACCCTTCGAGGTTTTGGGTCGAGTTGGGGAAGTTGCTTACCGCATTGGATTATCACCGTTATTCGATCGGGTGCACAATATATTTTAGGTATCTATGCTCAGGAAGTATATTAATGGCCCTACTCATGTTTTGGGCAGTCAACCTTTGGAAATGAATGAAGATATGAGCATGATAGAGGAACCGATGGAGATACTAAATCGAAAAGAACAAGTGTTGTGGACAAAAGTGATTCCATTAGTACTTGTTAGATGGAAGAATCATCCGGCCGAAGAAGCTACGGGGGAAAGAGAGGCCGACATAAAAGAACAATACCCGACCTTGTTTGCGGCAAGTTGAGAGCTAAATTATATCATCATAAGCATGTTCTACATCTAAACCAATCATGTAATCAAACGTTGAGCATTTGGCTAACCTATTCAATGGAAAGAGTGTGAATCGAAAATGTGCCGTGATGCGATGACGAATGCATGGCTAATGTTCATTATGTCATGCAATCGCTCATGAAGACATGCTTCACAAAGCCAATGACCAACTGGTCAAGAACTACCAAGAAAATGAAGCAAAAATAAAGTATAAAATTTTTTGAGAAATCTGTTAAAATCGATTAATCAATTTCCAAATCGATTAATTGATTTTGAAAATCGATCAATCGATTTTGGTCGATTGAACGACTGGCACACGCCAATGAGATGACAAACCTGGAAATTAAATAACAGCAAAATTTGATTAATCAAGTTGAATTCGATTAATCTATTTTGGAAAATCGATTAATCGATTTTTAAAATGGATCAATCGATTTTGCGTAACTAAGTGTAAGTTATGAAAATCAATTAATCGACTTTTAAAATCGATCAATCAATTTTTGCCTATATATATATCAGTTTTGAGTTTTCTTTTCCCATTTCGAAATTCAGCTTGGGTTTTTCTTTTGGGTGCCATTTTTCTTTCCTCTTTGAGCAGCCATAACAGCTAGGCTTTAGGGCTTTTCGGATCAATTTTGGATCAAAATCTTCAGCCAATCGGAACGAACGCACACGGTAAACCCTAGTTCTTCAATTTTCTTACAATTTCACTCCTCACAGCCCTAGATTTTTAAATTTTTGACCAAAAATGCTGCCTAGAACGCTATTGGCCATGAAACAATCGATGTCTAAGTTCCCGGTTCGGCATAAGAACGCCGCACCGCCACCACCATCACCAACTCCTTCATCAGATTCTGAATCTGATTCGACGAGCGCGTCTTCACGCGAGTCGTCGCCGATACCCCAACCACCACCCGAAAACTTGCCCCAACCAAATGAGTGGTGGGCAGCAAAGGAATTCGAAGATGAGTACATCATCGACGAAGTTTTATTTACCAACCCCGATGTCGAGGGCGAGACCCAATGGGCCTGGCAATACCTCCAAAAGGTGGGTCTCGAAAACCGTTTGAACCCATTGCACGGACACTTTTATCCTCAACTCGTGCACCTATTCTACCAGAACCTTAGGGCAGGTTGAGTTGATGACACGGTTACAAACCGAGATTGACGGTCGTAGCTACACATTTACACACCGACACATGCACGAATCCCTAGAGTGTTACTTCGATTTTGTGCCCGAGACCACCCTCTTTCCACCATTTATTGAGGAAGCAAAATTTGAGGACATTATGACGGAGATGACTAGTGGAAATAAGGGTTCAGGCAAATCCATAAGGAGGGTAGACCTACCTCCTTATATGTGATTGCTTGATTCTATAATCAAGTGTAATTTATATCCTATGTGACACGATACAGAAAGGGTCGAGTTGATCCAGCAGGCCTTATACGCAGCATACTGCGGCCGCTGGTTTGACGTGACCAAACTCGTCATTGAGGGTATGATTTACATTAAAGGGAAGATGATGAAGGGTCCTTTGCGACCTAAGGAGAAGATGCCCTACGCTCACCTTATATCGAGCATGTTGGAATGCTACTCTGACGCCTCAGAGTACGCTATTTCACCTGTTGAGAGGAAGGCTACGAACCACGTGAAGTATTACTCCATCGCTTCGTGCGTAGCTATCGACTGTTAAAAAATGCCCTACCAGTAGAAGGACCAGCACCAACACCACCCCCACCACCACATCAGGATCCACCAGCTGAGGGAGCACCGTCTCATGGCTTAGTGCCACCTGAGGGGTAGTCCATAGTGCCACCTCCTACTACATCACGATCGCCTCCGGCTACCTCTACACCTATGTCATCCTACCGTCGACGAGCCACTCGCCCCACTCCTACTATCGATGATGTGTTGACCCGGATGGAGGCCAACAACTAGCAGATGAACTGTTGCTTAGATTTCCTGGTGTACCATACTATGCGGTACATCTATCCCGCGAACTTTCAGCGGCGCCTCACAAAGGAGCAGACATGGACACCTGACACTCCTGCTGAGGGTGCAGCTGATGCCGATGCATCTAGTTCGGGGCCACAGCAGCCAGGTGAGGGAGCGCAGCAGCCAGACAGACCCGACCAGACTGGAGAGGGGACCGCGCGAGCTTGAGATCATGACATTTCTTTTTGTTATGCTAACTTTTGGAGTTTGGTGTATTAACTCCCAAATTGTAATTATTTTGGATTGTAAATTTTGGAAAAATGTAAGTAGCTTGAAGGGGTATCTCTCAAACTATCTGGCATGGGTGCCATTTTACTTTTAAATTCTTGTTTATGGTTGTGGGTAACCGCTGTTTAGTAAGTGCACCAAGTTTCTATATGATCAATTATTTTAGCTTGTGTTGTTCCTTTGAATAGTTGAAATTGTAATTAGTTTTCATGCAAAATGTGTGGGTTGTTACTACTGAATGGACTAATAACTGTCTGTGTGTGGGGATTCCACCGACATACCGTTTGGTTCATTTTCGAGGACGAAAATTCCCAAAGTGGGGAGAATGTAACATCTCCAAAAATGGAGCGTCTAACAGTAACCTCGAGATGCATGCCTGACTAGTCATAGGTTGATCGGGTGAAAGTCAACTCGATGACTGTGTTTACAACTTAGGTTGATGTCATAAGTAAGTGTGCAAGTGTGTGTAGTTTAAAGATTAGTGAGTAACAATGTACACCTATCTTGGGTGTATATGCCTAATACCGAAACAAGGGGAGTTATAAGGGACTTAATAACCTAAGAGAAGTTATTTCTCTTGTTTTGGGTTAGTAAGAGTTAAGAGGAGAGAGAGAGAGAGAGAGATCAAGGAAGGAGTAATGGCTAGGAATTAATGCAGATTTGAATTCAAGATGTATTTGAACATTTAAGGTCGCATTCAACGTGATTGAAACCGTTGAAGCAAAAGCTTGGAGCCCTAGTCATTAACCCAACCACTAAAGCAATCAAGAGATTGGTTTAAGGTGAGCTCTTGTTTGATTCCGAATGTACATGTGTTGTGCATTAAATTCTTGTTTAAATGATAAATTGATGAATGAGAAATGAAAGAAAAATGATAAGGAAAAGATTTGGAAGAAATGCCCGAAAAAGGGCTGAGTTTCTGACCAAATCGATTAATCGATTTGGAAAATCAATTAATCGATTTTGGTTTAGAAGTAAGCTGGGCACCATTGACTTTCAGAAGTACGCTGGGCAAAATTGCCCGAAATCAATTGATCGATTTGAAATCGATCAATCGATTCTGGAATTTCGATTAATCGACTTTAAAATCGATTAATCGTCTGAGCACTTCCAGTGGCTGGAAAATGGAGAGCTGTAAAAATCGATTGATCAATTTTAAAATCAATCAATCGAGTTTGGATTTTTGATTAATCGATTTGGAATCAATTATTTGAAGTTTGGATTTTTGATCAATCGATTTGGGATTTCGATTAATCGATTTTGGGAGATCGATTAATCGATTTTGACGATTTTAGTTGGCTTTTGAATTAGACTTTGAGGTTCAAGGAGGGTCTTATACCTTCTTTATTGCATCTTTCTTGATGCTTTGCATATGCCATGGTATACCATAGGTGGTACGAGGGAACACAAGCATAAGGAGCCGTGTTAGACCTTGATGCTTGGACATTCAGAGACGTGAGGTAGAGAACACCTTGAACATGTATTTTAATTTTCAAAAGCATGTATGTAGAGTGATTCAAATGAATATTTATGCATCAAAATGTGAATCTTTAAATATTTGTGTGTGTGACACCAAGTAAATAAATGAAAATGAGACATCCCCAGGGGATGAAAATGTGATAAAGGTATTTGTATGATGCGATTGACTTAGACATCCTAGGGATGTATGTGACATTGTAAAGCAAAAGTGAACAAAGATTGATAAGGCCTAATCAATATAAATTAGCACAATTACACAGTGAACAACTATATGTAGCACACATTTGATACTTTTATTATTTAAGGCTTGAACAGAATACCCCACCGACATGGCGGGATACCTACGACTGACTCGACAGAATATCCGTGACCGGTACGGCGGCCAATCCGTACACCAGTTTGACATTCCAAGGATGTGTGTATGAGACTAGAAACCATGTTGCCTATGAGAAAGGGACCTGAGTGGTATTCAAGAAAGAAACAGATATGAAAACTATCTATTTAGATAATGATGGAGGGTATTCCATTGAGCACCTGACTCTATAGTAAGTTAGGGAATATTTAAGTTAAGATTTAAGTAATTAAGCCGAATCAGTAACTAATATCAGCAAGTTGAGAATGAACAAACCCATGTAAAGCAACAGTTGCATCTAGTACATCTTTCAGTTATTTAAAATGTCTTCTCAGTAATTCTATCAGATAAATCATGCTTTTAAATTGTTTTAGAATATATGTGAGAACTTGACTTATATGTTCACTTATTGTTTCCCTATTGAGCTAGGATGTAGCTCACCCCTTTAGACTATACATCGCAGTTCCACTGCTTGCGGCTGCTGAGGCTTCGGGAGACGTTGATCCGGGAGATTCGAATTACGTGCCCGGGGAAGAGTTGGAGCCTCCTCCTAAGGACTTCTTCTAGAGGACCCGTGCGTACTTTGAGAGTGAGTTTTGAGAGCATTCTGTACGGCTTGGTATATCAAACCTTATTTTAAGAAAAATGTAATTAAATGATATATTCTTTTGGGCGAACCATCTGGGGTGATCTTGCTATCACCGATGGTTCGGGTCGGTTCTTCTGCTCATGCGTTAACATGGAAGTAGAACTGTATGTTGAGCTTTTGCTTTGGACTAGCATGTCTTTATTTCACGTCGTTCAGTTTACATATTTTACTTGAGTTGCTTGATATACTAATGTTCTGTATGGACTATAGGGGCACGGCCTAGAGGGTCGTGATGTTAGCACGGGTTTCGGGGTGTTGAAATCCGGGCTGTCACATTTTGCACCGTAGTCGGGGATCAGCGCTTTAGTATATTAATTTAAGAAAACAAGTATTTATCTTTCTTTTTTATATTTCTTTATATTTTTACTTTTCTTTGTTCACTTCTTAAGTCTTTCGCAGGTTTATTCGAATCGACGACTCGGAGTTACAACTTCCCCTGATCAGAGAAGCTCAACGCTTAGATTTGTTCTCTCTCCCTGCCTTCCAAAATAAAATTTGAATAAATTTAAAATATCAAAAATAGAGTTTTCTTTTTTACATCGCACCCGATCCCAAAGTCTAGTTTTCTTTGAGTGTGATCCAGAAATCGAAAGGACTCTCCGATGTAATTTGGTAGCAAACCGAATTTTAGCAAGAGAATCCTTAAACATGGCTGACGATTTGTCAATCCAAACACATTTCAGCCCCATATACCAGAGGTTCCTGTGAGTCAAAATTATGAAATCAAGCTCCATACACTTCAATCTGTACCGATATTTCATGGGCTCGATTGAGAAGATCTCCACCAGCGTCTAAGAGACTACATAGAGCTTTGCACAGTGTTGCAATTATCGACTTCCAATGAAGAGGTCGTAAAACTACTTCCGTTTCCATTCTCTCTCAAGGATAGGTCGAAGGCATGGTTAATTTCGTTACCTGCCAGAAGTATTACCATATGGGAGGAATTACAATTCAAGTTCTTAGGCGAGTACTTCCCAATTAGTAAAACTAATCAAATTCGCCAGGAAATTCAAGACTTCAGGCAAAAGCCGGGAGAATTATTTCATGAGAGTGAGGAATGGATGAAGGATTTGTTATGAAAGTGTCCTCATCACGAGGTACCAAATTGGTCGATAGTACAACCAAGGATTGACTGAGACTAACCAATCTACAATCGATGCCGTAAGTGGATGAGCCTTTATGGCTCAGAATGGCCAGCAGTCCTGGAATTTATTTAAGAAACTAGCCAATAACTCAAAAAAAAAATAGGCTCTACTTAGATCTGATCCTAATATCACTCGCCACACCCCGCTTGCGAGGGGTGGACTTTACGATATTACCAAAGATAAAGTAAAGAAGGAGGACATAAGTGCGAAAATTTTGGCTCGTGAACATCAAATCGTGACATTAATGGAAGCCAAACTTAGCACTTAAGACAGCTCTCTGGCAAGCTATTGTAATAGCTAGACTCATAATTTTACTGAAGACGCAGTTGCGCCACCATACTAGGAGGCAGTGGAAAATAAACAAGTAATGGCTTTTCAGATGGGAGACTATGGGAACACCTATAACCCATCATGGAGGAACCACCCTAGATTTAATTATGGTTTCACGGGAGGAGCACAACTAGTACCAACAGCTGTGCAGCCCAGAATTCCTTAGACTCAATTTATCCAACAAAGACCTCAATTGTCTGCCGTGCAACCCCAATTTAGACCACAGAGTAATGCACCTGATGCCACAATTGTTCAAATCCTCCGAGATTTACAACAATAGTTGCATCAGCACTCGAAAGACTTACACCAGCTGGCTCAATTCTCCCAAGTACTTAATTCACACACGCAGTCCATTTCGAAGCTGGAAAGCCAGATAGGCCAACTAGCTTCTCAAGTGGCCAAAAAGGAGAGTGGTCAATTGCCTACGCAGCCAGTAAATAATCCTAGAGTGCAAGTGGTCCTCGGGGAGACATCGCCTCCCTAAAATTAAATATAAAAACCTCTTGGATCGTTGAGCTACCGACTCATCCATAGCACCAATTATAAAATATGTAAACTATTTCTTTTACTTTCTTTTTTTTTTTTCTTTAGATACTATAATTCGACCTAAATCGTTGGAAATGATAGATCGTAATATCATACCTACTATATAATATAATGAACAATCGTATGGATTTACGACTGATCGTGGTTATGTCTATCAGAAGCGAATGACTGTGATTCTTACATACTGAAGGCTAGAATCAACCAACGATTCTAGATTAAACCTTAAGTGATGACCGGCTCACCAAGTTATCACTGAAAGCAAGACCTACATATTTGTAAAAAGGATATGTCGGTCCCATTTTCAAAACCTTCCAGTTTTCTGCTCCTACCTACCCTCTTTTTTCAAAAATGTCTGTAATCTTAACCGTTCTTCCACTCAACCCAACCTTTTATTTTCCTATAAACCCCTTACTCCCTCTATTTTATTTTGGCGAACCCTAAGTGCATTTTATTCTACAATTATAAATTAAGATTTCAATCTTCAAGGAGGTAAGGAGACGATTTTAATGGTAGAATAGAAGGGTATCTGCAAGAATTTTTATTCAATATATGGAATTTAAGTTTAATTGATGGTGTTGGAATTAATTTTTACAGAAAAGAGAATTAGAGCATGGCGAACAAGACGAGCAAATGACAAAGGGAAGAAGAAGAAGAGGAAGGTAATAGTTCTGATAACACCCCAATCATTCACCATATCGCACGATCTGTTGCCCTTAAGGCTAAATCAAAAGCAGTAGACTCACCCAAGAAGAAATCCAAATCTTTCGGGGTGGTTATCAGAGAAAATCCTAAAGACACAGCTAAGACAGAATCTGTGTATGTCCCTAAAAAGGGGCTGAAATTAGAAAAGACTAAAAAGCCAGCATCCTCTGCTACGCTAGTAGATAAGCTTCCCACTTCAATGAAATATCATATTGTGGGAGCTGAAATTGCAATGGACATTGAGTCTTTAGAAAAGTTGGGAGATGGGTGGAGAAGCCATCAAATATTTTAAGGATGTCGGGCTAAATTATTTATTAGAGCTAGGAATCACACCAATCTATCTTAGATTGGTGAGGTTGTTTTACAAAAATATGACCAAAGGCAGCTAGAAACCATCCCAAATTCTCTCCAACAGTATTGATGGACTTCCAATCGAGATTATAAAGGAAATGGTCACCAGGGTGATGCAGGCACCCCTAGAAATACCACAAATGTCCCAAGATAACCCAAGGGCCAACCTTCTGAGGATACCATCAGATACCCTCCCTAACTTTATCCAAATGACAACAGAATTATTAGGAAAAGCTCCACGGGACAGGTCCTTTTTCCTTCTGAAGGACCTGGAAGCAAGGAGTTTATCACTTCACTTTTTTGATGTACTAATTCATAAGACTATTCACCCCACGGGTCATGGAACACAGAGAAGGGCGCTATTTTCTAAGGCATTATACTTAATAACAAATCGCTATTGGTTCAATGTGCCCCCTTACCTCTTTGAAGTAATCACAATCATGAGGGAGAAGTTGAGTAAAAAAAATACCAAACGAAAAAGTTGACCCTGCCATTGGGAGAATTTATCATGAATCTGTTGATGAATGTGAGGTATAATATAGACCCCAAGGAAAAAGCTTTACCAAAAACTAAGGCTTAACAATCTCAGCCTATAGGAGAACTTTAAATACTGAGAATAAAAAGAAAATTCCACTTCCTACTCGCACCAAAAGTACCCCCTCTGTACCACAAGTCCTACAAATTGATGAGGACCAAGAAGAGACTGTCATAGAGCAGCCAGCAAAAATCATAGCTTCAAAAGTAGTAGTGATGGAAGAAGGTGTGAGTACTTTTACTCCACCTCATGAGGGAGCGGAAATTAGCTCCCTAATATAAGAAAGAATAACCGAGTCAGAGGTCCCAGTTGTAAACCAAGCCAGTCTCTACGACCCTACTTTGGACTCACCAGTAGGGCCTGCTATGCCCCCCCTCCACTGAGGCAGACACACTGCCAACTGTTATGGAAGCAGACCCTGTGAGCCAAATGCTGAGATAAACAAAGAAATTCCTTTGCTAATGAACCAACAAAATATGGCTACTTCTAGTCATACCCCAGTAGAACCTATTGTCCAGCCTATGATTCCAACCCATACGAAGCAAACCCTCATAGTTCAAGCTGCTAAAGAAGGACAAAGCTCCGAGTTATCAAGAGGGAGTTTTACATAATTATTAAATGGAGAAGAAGCACCCCCTGAGGATCCACCAGTCACCACCACCTCAATTCACGAGTTAGAAAGAAGATTGAAGGTTGTAGAGCAATGGCAACGTACCCATGAACCAAATCTATTGCCATTTACCAGAAGTAGAAAGAAGGGTGCGAGAACTAGAACGATGGACCTCTACAAATGTCTCACTTTTGATACAACTGCCAGGTATAGTAAGAAAGTGGATGGAGGAATATAAAGGACTAAAGAAGAGGGTCTTGGATGCTACCTTGAAAACTCAAGAGCGAGCATAAATAATGAAAAGCTTGCGATGAAAAGCTGTACAAGATCAAGGTGTGAGATGAGCAGCAGAAACAGAGAAGAGAATACAAAATGTCACTTCAAACCTTCACACACAGATTACCCAGCTGCAAGCAGAGAATAGAATCATGTGCGAAAAACAGTAAGCTTGGGAGGTTGAAAGAAAGGCGTATGAAGAAAACATGGCAGTTGTACTTGAACAGTCTGGAAATTTAATGGTAGTCCCTGACGATGCAGAAACTGTAAGAGAAAAAGTTCATAAAGACTACCAGGCACAACTCCACCAATAGTTGAGTGAGAAGGACCACTTATTGATTGTAGCCAAAGGAAAAATAATTCAACTGCAAGAAGACAAAGATTCCCAAAGCTCCATCAATGTTGAACAAAAGAAGAAAATTAAATCTATAACAAATAACAACATGTTCGCAATAGTAAAAGAACAGGATATAGCAGAAAAATTAAGAACAAAAATTCAATTAAAATCTGCTGTGAACACGAAACTGATTGTCGATTTGAAAGAAAAGGCTGATAAGGAGCAACAGTGTTCAGAAGGAACTTCTTGCTTTATGATTGGGAAAAGGGAAACACAGGTGAGGCTGAACCATCAGCACATGGTGATTCACCTGTAGAAAAGGGTCAAGATGGTTATTCTACTGCTAAAGTGTTAGACTGGAAGATGACCCCACTACTTCTAACCTTGTACCATATCCTACATCACTAAGTGAGTAAAAATATTATAAAACATTCTAAAACTCCACAAGGTATGATCTCAATAGATTTTTCCTAGGTTTATATTTTTTTTTCTTATAGTAGTTTTTAGTTTTATTTTTCTGATCATTATAAATATTTAGTAATATATGAAATTTACTTTTGACTAAATTGACTAACTTTTTACTAACAGTGTGATTGTTATTAATATTTCTAACATATTTGTTATTGATACTCTAAGAATAAGCCGCGAATATTTTTTCTCAAGTTTGGGAGAGAGTATATATCTGGTAACAAATTTTTTCGAAAAATAATCAGTATATTAATAATTTTTAAGAAATAATTTTATGTGTCCCCTGTTTTTATGCCAATGAGGGCATTGTTCGATTTAAGTTTAGGAGGATACACAATTTCTGTATAAAATAGTAGTTTTATTTAATATAAGTAGTTAGTTTAGTAGTTTACTTTTGTAAAAAAAAAAAAATCGAATTTTTTTAAGTTGTTCAGTACATAGGAATTATGATAGAAAAAATTATAAATCTTGAAAATTTACGATTCATTATAGTAGAAGTTTAATAATTGGAATATAGAACAGTTACAATTCATGCTTAACTCGTTGAACACTATATTAGAATGAATGTTTGAAACAATAGATTGATATAAACTACAAAAATTTATATTATAGTTTCAAAATTATAAATCAGTAAGCTTTTGAGCCATATTTCCCTTTCTTTCAAAGAGAAACTATTTCTATTCAATTAAAATTTTCTTTGAACTTCTACACTGTTATAAAATCTCATATTGTTGAATTTAGAATCAAATCATTCTATGAATATGATGAACTAATTTTTTTATCTAGAACTATCTATTAGAAATATCAACGTAATAAGGCATCTATGCTAGTAAATCGTAAAGATGATTTAAGGCCATCTTTTATAAACCAGAGCCAAAAAATTAAAATCCCAAAAGATTTTATCTGTTGAATCCATATTAAAAGCTTAAATCGAACTTCTTTATACTAAAAACCTGATAAACTTTTAACCATATATACTATTCAAAGCTTTCTACTTTTACCCTTATAATTTTTAAGAGTTTAGAATGTAAAGAAGGGAAGAAGAGGGGGTAGAAGGAGTAAAAGTAGAACAGATAAAGGGAATGTAAAAAGGGGTACAGCTGAAAAAATAAAAGAGAGAATATGGGAAAAGAAAGAAAAATAGTAAAAAGAACGATTTTTGAAAAAAAGAGAAATTACGATTTAGAAAAAAGCTTTCAAAAGAAGAAAAATCGTAAAATACGATTTTATAGCTGAAGAACTGGGATATATATATGTATAAAAGAAATGGGGAGAAGTTATCCAAATTCTAGATACTTATTGAAGTAAAATAAAGAAGCCAGGAGAAGATAGGAAAAAGAAGAGTTGAACTCTCAAAAAAACTTTGAATCCTTTTCTACCTTTCTTTGATACCTTCTGAAACCCAAAGCTCCACTACAAGCCAAAGGAAAGACCTTTCTGATTTATGATTTATAAAAACATAAGCCCAATAGAGATATGAGTAATAGATACTATAGATTATACAGGGAATCATAAGAATAGAATAAGATTATTCTTTTTATGAGATTAATTTTTGCAAAGTATCTTTTACTGAATTTTTCTAAAAAATATATTGAAAGAACCCAAAAAGTTTCGATATCTTTTTGAGAGTATGTCAATAGTGAGTTTTTGAATGAAAATATTTTCTAAATCTGCAGTTTAGAAAATTTTATGAAGAATAAACTGTTCACTAATGCATATATACTCTACGCTTATTATGAATTGAAATTGTTGGATTTCTAATCAAAGATAACTGTTGTAATGGAAAGTAAGGATAAAAAAAATTAGTAATTTTGGAAAATCGTAATAAATTATGTATTGACCAATTAGACCATTTCGGTAATTTAGTTAATTTAATTAGTGTATAAAATCAGTTTAGATTTTTAATATTTTTAATTTTTATTTTTAAAAAATTTTAAAATATTTGAAGTTCGTAGGTAACTTTACTGAAAACCTTTAGGAGACTACAACTCCTCCACTAGGGATCACCTAGGGGTTTAAAGGCTAATTGCATCCGCTAAATATAATCGTGCTCCCTACGAAAGTGGCATTTAATTTAAGTTCTTAGTTTATATTTCTTGTTTGCTAGGGACTAGTAAAACATAAGTTTGAGGGTGTGATCAGTCACATAATATATCATTTTATCACCCTTAACTTAGTGGTGTTAGGACTTAGTTTATTACTAATAAGTTAATGATGTACAGATATTAAAGATAACTAGTAAAAGAGAGTCAATGTGATAATCTTTATCAAAATGAACTCAAAATAGAGCAGTAAAAGACGATTAAGAGTAAAAAGACAATTCATCGCCTACTAAAAATGAAAAATCATGTTTTACGATTTTGAAAACAATTGAGCGTTGTTACTAAAGAGCTATAGAAAATCGTAATTTACGATTCTTCAAAGAAAGAGTATGAGAAAGAAGAAAAGCGATGAATCGTAATTCAGATAATCGTCCAGAGAGAAAGCTATGAAAGATGGAAACTCGTGATTTACTATTTTCTAAGAAAAAGGAGACAAAAGAAGATTATCGTAACCTATGATTATGATATTAGAAGGTTTCTTACTATCACTGTTGTTGTTGCGACTGATCACGTGAGTATGAACACTGCCATGTATAGAATTAGAATTCTTGAATTAGAAGTTTGGCTAAGCACCGATCTGAGAGATTGATGAAGAAGAATCTAAAGAGGACTCTGCTACTGAATAATCAAGAAGCGCATAAAATAAAGAAAGTAAGAAATTATAAAATTAGAAGTAGAGTTATAATAGGAATCTTTATTTCTTTTATTAGAATTAGAAGTCTTGTAAATCGACTCCTTATGATCTATAAATAAGAGAGCCCAGTGTAGGAATATGCCATCGAAGAAATTTTCAGCATCAATTGACGACTGAGGTTGAGCTTTCTTTTGATCAATTTAGAGTAGATTTCTATTGCTTTGTAGATTAGATATCCAAGGTTTCTCAAGAGCAATTGACGACTGCTATTGGGTACTGAAGATTAGTGTAGATATCTGTAATTTCTCAGAAGTAATTGACGATTGCGGCTGAGGGTCAAGGATACATTTACTTTGCTTTCTAGTTTAGATTTTTTTTTTATTATTTCTTGCTTTGTAAACATCTTCAGATTTTAATTTGAATTGACGACTCAGGTTGAAGTTTGCAGATGAGTGTAATGGTTTTTACTTTTTCATCTTCAGTTTTCTAGAATTTGATTAACGCTCAAGTTTTAGGAGATTGTTGATTAGATTAAATCTGTATTAATAGGATTCTAGTTTTGATTGACGACAAACACTAGGATACTTGAGATATAGTGTAACGGTACTGTTTAATTTTATAAATATCTGATAGCAAAAGATAGTGATTGACGACCATAATCTGAAGTTTGAAGATTAGGATTTATTTTATACAATTTAGATTAATAAATAATTCTTTATTCATATTTCTTCAGTAATTTAGGATCTTAAAAAATAAGTATAAATTTTCAGAAAAATTGAATTAATATAGTAAACTGATCTCTGTGGAAACGATCATTTGCTAGTACTATAGTTTTCATTGTGCACTTGCAATAGGTTAAGGCTTAATTAGAGATGCACATAAGTAATCAAGTCATCGAGTGTCATCTCGTCAATCCTCCTCAACAACACTTCATTAGAAGAGGATGGTGCACTGCCACTCGCCTTCTTCGTGGCCTCCCTTATTCTCGGTCTCTCTAATTGGATGGGGTCCTCTTCTGAGGACGAGTCTTCATCCGACGTTGATTGGCTCTCAAAGTCTTCCTCGTCAATATCTTCAAGCAAAAAGTAATTTCTTTTCTTTTTTGGCCTCAAATCCACTTCCATAGCTTTCTTGACATATTCATCAACCTCTTTCCTCTTCCCCCAATACTATTTCCATATCGCAGATATTCCCTTACGACGAGTATCTCCGACTCGAAGGAAACCGGTTCGAGGGGAGCGCAAACCTTTACAAAAAAAGAAAATGGGAAACACCTAAAATATCAAAATACTAAAATGAATATATAGAATAAAAAATCGAATATAGAATATTAGCGCAAGATATCGACTTTTTAAATAGTCTGTATCAACTTCACAGACAATCGATATCGACTGATTAAACAGTCGATATCGACTTCTAACACAGTCAATATCGACTTCTAACAAGGTCGATATTGACTTCTTACCCAATCAAATTTCTAAGGACTGTAAAGAGTACTTCAAATTTCTACGGACTGTAAAGAGTACTAATGCGAGTATCGACTTCTTAGACAATCAGTATCAACTACTAAAACTGTCGGTATCGACTACTAAAACAGTCGGTATCTGATAAGTAGTGAAAAATACCATTTTTCACCCCTAAACATGAGCCTTGAAAGACCCTTGAGAGGACTAAATAAGTGCTTTAGTGTTCATATTGCAGCTAACCAAAAAGACAGGTCCAAATCCGAAAACCATCCTAAAATGATCAAAAAGCTGACAACGCATGTCAAGCTCAAAGAGGGAGTGAAGAAATAGCCTCAGCAATGGCTAAAAAGGGCCTAAAAGAGCAAGAAAAGACCTGAAGAAGAAGAATGGGAGCCTAGAGTTCAATTCGCAAAGAACTTCTACTATTCGCAAAGAACCTTGAACTTTGCGAAAAGAAGAAAACACTCCTCGAATAGAAGAATGACCTTTGCGAAAAGAAGAGAAGTCCTTTGCGAAAAGATCTCCTGAAGCCAAAATGCTTTGCGAAAAGATCTCCTGAAGCCAAAATGCTTTGCGAAAAGATCTCCTGAAGCCAAAATGCTTTGCGAAGAGAGCTTCTAGAGCCAAAATGCTTTGCGAAAAGGCCTTTAAACTATGCGAAATGGCATTCTGGGGATTTGCAGCTCGTCCGAAGGGTATTTCAGGAAACTTTGCACGCGCCCCAATGCGTTTTAAAACCCAAGGACATTCCGGAAGATTCTGAGCACGAACCAAAGGCATATTCCACCCCATGTGAACACCCAAAGATGAAATTACTTATGGGAACTTCTAGAAGCTCAAACAGATTTTTGAATTACATATAATGTAATTGATACCTCTGCTTCTCGATGAACTGATCAAGCATTTTCGATTGGCGAGCAGATCCGGATCCCGGTGCTCGACTCCTATTGGTTGATACAGATCTATCCAATTCTGATTGGTTGATACACATCTCGAAATGGCTTAGGAAAACTATAAATAGACGAACCATTTGCTCAATTTGGGTATCCAGTTTTAGAGTTTTCATCTCTGTTTCCCTCATTCGGTGGATAGTTTATCCCAACCCCTGTAATCCTTCTTGTAGTTTACCTTTGAGAGCCATTGTGAGTGATTTGTACTTCCAAGTTCGGATTCAAGATCAGAATCGAGGGCTCTCTCGAGAAGCTCGATCAGAAGTGAGGGCTCTCTAAGCCGTGCTCAGAATTGTAACGTTGGATTTTAAAAGGTTCTTTGTAATTTGTGTCTTCTCCATTGGAGTCATGTCGAGGGTTACAATGTTCACCTTAGTGCATTAGACTTCTTTAGATTCACTTATCCGCATCCAACTTCCCTTAATTCATCATCCTAATTAGCGTTGGTAACCTAATTCAGCGGATTTACGATGATGTTCATGTTACGAACTAAAGAATAGGCCACAACTATTGGATGATCTGTGACCATTGGACGGATCATAGCCATAAGTCTAAACCTATTCCTTAATTCGATTTATTTCTCTTACATCCGTCTTTGGTAGCCGATGAAGATTGAATCTGCCTGTTGAACTACGTGATTCTCCATTAAAATTCAGAGGCTAAAGTACATGAAGCTATTATTTCTGCATTTGTCTTATTTTAAACATCTCCCCAACTCGGATCTGGATCATGTAGATAGTTCTTTTCTTTATTTGCTTATAGTTAAATGTGACACAATCCAACACTCTCTTTTATCTATTTTTTAGATAATTATAGAGCCAGATCTGGTAGCACAGATCTGGAGGTTTATCTCTCATTTTAGACAAACTTCTCTGTGGACAATCTTGAAATACTTACTTTTAAAACTTGCTACAATTGGCCCTGATCTTGCAGGCCAGTGTTAGCCCCAAATGTGCTGATATCCCTTTCATAAGTTAACATCCATATAACCTAGCATTCTTTCATTCTTTAATTTTTGATTCATAATGCACATAATTATGGCACACTTGGAGCGACAACAGTATCGACTGTTAAAACAGTCGTTATCGCTTGCTAACGTAGTTGATATCGACTATTTAAGTAGTCGATACCGACTGTTATAGCAGTCGACACTGATTGTGTAAGAAGTCGATACTCGTATTAGTACTCTTTACAGTCCTTAAAAATTTGAAGTAAATAGACATCATACCTTGTTGTTCAGCAGCTTCCCGACAGTGTAGCCTTTTGACCTCGTTTGCGCCTTAACCTTCCATTTCAACAACCGTAGAAAAGGGTTCTCCAGGAGCGTTCTTTCGAGTGAGATTTCTGACATCTCATAAGTCCACCATTGAAGTACACAAATGCATCCATAACCCGTATACGGCTTAAGGGCTTTATCCTTGTCGGCAGTCTTTCTATTCGTCACGCTCTTCTCTATATACTCCAGCAAGTCATGAAACATGTGGAGACCCCAAGAAGTTTGTTGGAATTTCTCGACGTTATCGACGAGGTCAACGTACTCTTCTGAAGGCTTGTTTAAATGAACTGTAATAAAATTGAAAAGAATGACTATCATACTAAAATAGATTACTTAAATGAGTTCTATGTTATAATCAAACTGTATTAATGATCGATATCAACTGTATTAACGATTGATGTCGACTGCCTTAACAATCGATGATGACTGTCATAACAAATGATGTCTAATGTCTGCACAATCGATATCGATCGTTAATACAGTTGATATCGATCGTTATTATAGGGAAATATATAAATAAATAAATAAAATAAATAAAATCAAAATCAAAATATAAACCGTCGAAAGAAGAAAAAAAATTTCTATAGCAATGGAAGATATTTTAATTTCTAACTTACCGATTTAGTAACTTAAAGATTGAATGATCGAGCGTCACCAACTTTGAAACGACTCCGCCTTCCACCGATTTTGAACGAAAAAGTAAAAAGTAAAAAAAATAAACAATAATTATTTGAATAAAGAACGATTATTTATTACCTTGGGGTTAATTTCGGCATTTTATAAAGGGAAAATTTCAAAAAAACCCCTGAACTTTCACCTCAATGCCCATAAGGCACCTGAACTTTGCATAATATCACCTAAACCCCCAATGAATACAAATGTACCAAAATCAGACCCCTGCCGTCACCTCTCGTTATCTTATGGACGGAAATTGATGATGTGGAGCTCTTAACCCTTTGATGCGCTGAAGTGGATGGTGACGTGGCGAATTGGAGGGAAAAGAGGCCACGTGAGGCGCACGTGACCTCCTTAAATACAAAAAAACTGTAAACTCTCCCTTTCTTTCTTCTTCGTCTTCCTCCTTCTTCTTCCTCCTCTTTCTCTTCTTTCTTCATGGCTGCTACTTCATCTCGAAAGTCGGCGTCTTCCGTCCAATCCCCTCCAGAGATTTTGGCGATGATAGAAGAGAAACCATGCCATATATGCGGTAATCGAAGGGACATTCAAACATCGTGGGACGTCCAATCCGGGGAGGAGGTTTCTGAGTTGTCCCAATCGATCGTGCCGAGATTTTGTCTGGGTCGATCCACCCATCTGTGAAAGATCGACGCAGATCATTCCAGGGCTCCTTCGAAAATGTAATAGATTGGAGGCCGAGATTGTGAAAATGAACCGCAGAGAGAAGGTGTTGTGGGTGGCGTTGGTTGCATCTTGGTTTTTTCTTGTTTATCTCTGGATTCGATAATAAGGGTTTTAGGGGTTAGGGTTTAGGTTTTAGGGGTTTGCTATAGTTTATGGCATAGGGATTAGGGTGCTTATTTTTTTGGCAAAAGTGATGAATGTAAGCTACATTTGAATGCATCCTCTGTAAAATTTGATAATATGAAATGAAATTATTTATTTTGAATGTTTATCTGTATCATCTTTGCGTGATGAATTTTAGATTAATCAAAGTTTATTAACAAGATGAAGAAGAAGACTCTTTGGACATTAAAACTGGTTATGATAAAATAATCAGTTCTTTCCCTGTAAAAAAATGTCATAATAAGCCCAAATTTGTTTAATGAAGAAGACTCTTTGGTCATGCCTATATCGATCGTCTGAGAGAATTAGAGATACTCCATAATTTTGATTAATGAAGAAGACTCTTTAAGCCATAATTTTTAATTTGATGAATGAAGCTCATATTTTTTAGAGATAAAATAATAGGCATGACCAAATTTGTTCCTAAGCTAAAGCAAGGTACATACAACGAAGCCCATTTTGTTCCTAATAATTTTTTCCTGTTGCGATTTGTTCTTAATGCTAAAAGCAGAAGGTACATAAAAAGCCCAGATTTATTCTGTTCTAAAATAATTTTTTAGAGATACATAAAAAGTCCGATTTTTCTTAACGCTAAAAATGTAAGATACATAAAAAGCCCAGATTTTTTCCCTCTATCGATTTCAAATTTTCATCAAATTTGAGCTTACTCCAAAATTGATACGAGATAAACCCTTTTTCTGTTTGATACTAGTTTGATACCATGTGGAGATATAGGTTAAAAGCAGTTTGTTAAATTTGGGAAATATAGGTATTTTGGGCTATATGAGATATAGGTTAAATCGAGAGATATACTAGTTTTAACCTATATTTGGGAGATATATGTTAAAAGCTTTGTCAAATCTGAGCTTACATTGTAAAAGTGATGAATGAAGCCAAATTTATTCCGAGGTTGAAACAACCCCTTTTTTAATAGACATGACCAGATTTATTCCTAATAATTTTTAAGAGATCAAATTTATTCCTAAGACTAAAATGTAAGGTACATAATAAGCCCAGATTTGTTCCTATGATAAAATAATTTTCTATATATAATCTTACATCATTGATGGCAATAATCTTACATCGATTAATGATGATTGAGTCGAACATGTAAATTTCTAAGCCCAGATTGTTGAGTCAAACATGTAAATTTCTAAGCCCAGATTTGTTCCTGTAATAAAATAATTTTCTATATACAATCGACATCGATTGACGAAACCTCAACAACCACATTCAACAAATCACCAGGATCAAGAGAAATTCATGGATATTAACTGGGAAAAGAAAATCTTAACATATTAATACTATAATTTGTAGCGAAGAATGTTGAGCACCTAAAATACCATTTTTCACCCCTCAATCTAGCCTTTGAGAAGCCCTAGAGCATGTTAATAATATGTTTTTAGCTATGATTCATAGAAAAGGAATAAAGGACTTGATGTCTTAATGATCTTTTAAGCCAAGAAGGATGATCCAAGGCCAATCATGAAACTAAAGCAAAGGAGAAGCTCTTGCAAGGTTGATGTGCCAAGCGGTTCTAAAACCGACCCAGCTTGTCGCGCAGATCAGAACAAAGGAGTGCAGAAAATACCTCAAGAAGTCGCATTGAAATTTATTCATCGCGTGGTTCAGCTTGGAACCTCGCGAGCCTCAGAAAGCATGCATCTCGAACCTCGTAGTTCCCAAGAACTCCCGAGCTTCAAAGAAGAAATCCACCTCGCGAGAACCTAGGAGGAAGAAAAGCTATGCACGAAATCCACCTGAGTCCACATCGGCGATTAACATTTGAACCTCGCGAGCAAGTAAAGTCAACCTAGCGAAGATCAAAAGCCAACCTCATCGCTCCAAATGCAACCTAGCGACAGCTAAAGCCTTGAAGAAAAAGTAAACCTCGCGAAGCCTACCTCGCGAGAACTCAGCGAAGAGTTTAATGCTCTGAAACTCCAACTGCGCGACAACACCAAAATTAAGCAGTCTGAAGTTCCCCAAAGATCCGCAAGGGTAATCCAAGAACTCGACGTGAGTCGATGCATGTAAAACCTAGAAGCATTCTAGAAGCCTCGGAGCACATGGTAAGAAACAAAAAGAAAATCCCTATTTCGGCACACACAGAATGTCCCCTCTATGCCGGAGAGTCAAGAAGAACCTACCACTAGGATTTTGAGAGTAATTGTAGTCTCTGAAGAAGCAGTTGTGGGAGAGGGAGTGGGTACTTCTACTCAACCTCAAGAGAGAGCAGTGATTGGCTCCCCAATACATGAAAGGGAAGCTGCATTAGAACCCCCAGTAGCACCAAAACCTGCTATAAATCTAGCTAGTCTATATGACTCAGCCTTGGATTCACCAACAGGGCCTGCCTTACCCCTTTCCACTGAGGAAGAGCTGCACCTTGGGGAGCTCGCGCAGCTCTGTTCTAACCTCGCGAAGTAGTTGCGCAGCTAGAAATTCACTATGTTGCGTGGTTCAGTTGGAACCTCGCGAGCCTGTAAAGCACGCATTTCTGGGACCTCGCGCAGCTCTGTTCTAACCTCGCGAAGTAGTCGCGTAGTTGGAAATTCACTCATCGTGGTTCAAATTGGAACCTCGCACGGTTCTCATGTAGACAGTGACCTGTTGTAGCTCCAAGTGTGCCATAATTATGTGCATTATAAATCAATAATTAAAGAATGAAAGAATGCTAAATTATATGGATGTTAAATTATATGGATGTTAACTTCAAAGTGGTCAGAATCCCGGATGCCATTTCGCGAGTTTAAGGGTCTTTTCAAGAAAGTAGTTTGGCTGTAAGTTCTTTTCGCAAAAGCATTTTGGCTTCAGTTCTTTTTCGCAAAGCATCTTGGCTTCGTAAGTTCTTTTCGCAAAGGACTTTGGCTTCGTAAGTTCTTTTCGCAAAGCATCTTGGCTTCGTAAGTTCTTTTCGCAAAGGACTTTGGCTTCGTAAGTTCTTTTGCAGGACTTCTCTTCTTTTCGCAGAGGTAAATCTTCTATTCGAGGAGTGTGTTCTTCTTTTCGCAAAGTTCAAGGTTCTTTGCGAATAGTAAAAGTTCTTTGCGTATTGGACTCTAGGCTCCCAATCTTCTTTGCGAATGGCTCTCTCTCTTTTTTCAGGTCTTTGTCTGCTCTTTTAGACCCTCTTTAGCCATTCTTTGAGGTTGTTTCTTCAATCCATCTTTCGACTTGACATGAGTTGTCGACTTTTTGATCATTTTAGGATGCTTTTCGGACTTGGACACATCTAATTGGTTAGTCAGTAAAATGCACACTAAAGCACTTATTTAGTCTTCTCAAGCGTCTTTCAAAGCTCATGTTTAGGGGTAAAAAATGGTATTTTTCACTACTTAACATGACCCCGCGAAGATGAAATCTACCTCGAGAGACCCTAGCGTGGGAAAATTCACTGGAAAACCATCCATGAGATCACTGTCGCGATTAAAAGACTTGCATTTGAACCTCGCAGCGTAAAAGCTGCACCAAACTGATAGCATGCGTTTCAACCTCGTGAGCTATATTCATCGGAACCTCGCGAGCAACTTTGGCGAAATGCACAAACTCATACTAATCCAGCATGAAATCATATCCTGAAGCTCCCCACCATCCGTGAGGGCAATTCGGTAACCTCGCGCCCAATGCATGTAAAAAGCCGAGGCTTTTGCTTTTACACAATAAATTAGCACACTAGAAAATCGCAACATAATACTATAACTAAAGGCTTCATGTACTCTGTCATTTGAATGTATAAAGGCATAATTTGTAGCAACAATAATGATGTAAATCAACATTGAATCACTTGATAAGGTTGATACCATTGGTAACAATGAGGCGATAATTCACTCATTAAGAATTATGTTGTTATAGACATTAAGAAAACCTCTACATGTTGTACAAGCCACATCGAAAACCCAGATTAAGAATTATCTTTGTACAAGCCACATCAAAAAGAATTATGTCTTTGCAAGCCACATCGGAAAACCCACATTTAAAATCACATTATAGACATTAAGAATTATGCCTTTATACATTAAGAATCCACATCGAAAACCCACATTCAAAGAACTATTATAATTAAAAGCAACCTGTTATAGACATTAAGAATCCGGTACATAATAACAACCTATATATTCATCAAAATGAGGTTTCATATACTCATCATAGATATTACAAACGTTATAGGAATTAAAACTCATGTACATAAAACCAGCCATGTACTCAGATCTCAATCCCATGTACTTAAAAATGTATGGTACAAAAACTCATGTTCCTCTGCTCCAAAAAAAATCCATGTACATTCAACAAAAAAAACTACAAACAATTTTTTCTTTGAAAACCAACCACTTCTTCATCTACGCTTTTGCATTCGTTCTAGAATCGAGCTTTTGTCCAACAGGCTCCACTACTTGAATTGGTGGTAGAAGTCGAGACCGAGGTCGAGTCCTATTACGTAAGGAGACGGAGGTCGGGGTCCACTAATTGAAGGAGCATCAGTGTGGGTCCTCTAAGCTAAGTATCTTTGAGGTCCACAACTTGAAGAAGCAAACGAGGGATGGGACCTGTGGCTTGTTGATTCCTCTCACTGCATTTATAGTAATATACAAATTGTCAAGAGAATGAGGTGTAATTTATAGTAATATTTTTCCTAAAAAATATATAACTTACCAGATCTTGCCCTTCTTTCATCCATCGTTGGTTCACCCCTAGTTTCCGACTCCTCCTCTCTACAATAGTACATGTAAACAAACACAATCAGTTAGGTCATTTTGCGATGAAAAACTAAAATAGACTTAATTTTTTACCTTTGCATGTTTGCATCCCGCTTATTATGCCCCACCTCTAGACATTTGGTGCACCTCATTTTCACACCTTTCTTGGACAGCTTTGATGGATCACCGCTCATCGTTCTCTCCTTCGCCTTCTTAGGCCTCCCTCTCTTCTTCACATCCGAGGCATCATAACGCATCATTGGTATTTGGCCATTGCTCTCTACCACTTATCGGTTTCAAAAATTACTATAGCACTTTAGGTACGTAATCACCTGCACTCAATCATGGCGATCTCTAGTGGATCCTTGTTGATGTATTTCATCATGACTATCGCAGCGTGGACACAAGGCACCCAGAGCTCCCACCTTCGAACTACAAATCCTCTTCATCAAGTCCAACGCAAAGCACCCCATGAGCACCAACTACCTCAAAGCCGTCCCATCTTACGATCCATACACGCCTCCTTCATCTTCTCAATCTTTTCACTATTTTTGGACAAATAGGTCCTGAACCTTCATCATTGCATCCCTTCTCTTACCTTCCATAAGGATGACCCTTATTCTCTCTAGCATTGTCAAGATGGGGTGATCCTAGCCGATAATATTGACGAATTAAAGCTCTCACAAAGGTTATTCAAGTATATCACACTTCACCCAAGTATCAAGTGTGATCTACTCAATTCAAAGGTGGTCTTGCCACCAACCATTCATAAGCTCTAACATCCTTCTCATTCATCTCACCATTACCCTTTTAAATTGGGACCGTTGTCGCTCTAGCTGCCCTCCATAGGATATCTTTCAAGTGAAGCCCTTGAAGTCTTTCTTGAAATTGTTATAGAGGTGTCGCATACGTAATCGATGGGCGTAACAAGGAAATAAGTTTGTGACGCATCAATGAGCCCCTTCTTGTCGCTCATGAAGGTATAGTGAGCAAAATTCTCAACCACAAGATCTCGCTCTCAACAACTCTAAAAACCACGCCCATGTCTTCTTCTTCTCCTTTTCCACAACAATATGCAAAGGATAGATGCAATTGTTTGCATCAATCGCTCTACTGATATGTAATGCCACCATGGGGCCCCTTCAAGTGACATCCATCGAGACCTATGATAGGTCGACAACCATCTATAAACCCTTTCTTCAATGAACCCCAACACACATAAAATCTTTTGAACTTTACCACTCCTTGCACACCACTCTGGCTTCACAAGCACCTTCTTACAGCTTGTCCCGGATTTGTATTTCTTATCTCTCATCTACCCCATAACAACTTAAAGGAGTGCTTGAAGATCCATCTGCCATTTGCATTATCACCTTCCTTGCCCAGACTTTTTGAATATCAACCTTCACATTTCTCTGGTCTCTATTGTGCTCACTAGTGATTTAACCGCCACGAGGATTCAATCTAATCCTTTCCCATACCTCTTCACTATCCAAATAGTAGTCACCCAAGGCACTTCAAAAGTTCTACTACATTGTGTTGGTCATTTAGGGTTTTCACTCTATAAACTCCGTCATTTGGTACATACGAGCAATAGATCAACCAAGGCAGCCTTTCTTACATATTGCCCTTATTTTATCCCTATCATTTTTACAAAGCTTATCTCTCTACCACACCTTATGGCATACTCCTTCCATCTTCCTAAAATCGCATGCGTCTTGAACTCCATCCCAACACGAAAAGTTGGGTTTTCTATATCTCTTCTCATTAAATACCAAAGATGTTCTCTTATCTGTTTTCCCTACCCCATCGGCCTCAATCGCCATTCTAAACTTCTCAACTTGTCCATCAAGAAGGAGGATCGGATAACTCTCCCATATCCGTCTTCTCACCTTCAACTCAGATGGACCCTCATTCCCTACCTTTATACTTTCTAACCCGGCAAACTCGAGTGCATCCACACGAACTCATCGAACAACGCATCATCATCGAGATCAAGTAATCACTATCCCATATCTCATCTCCGTCGACGATGATCTGGATCATGGTCATAATCATCATTACTCTCGTTATCCGAAATGCTTTGACCTATATCAAACCTACCGCTTCTTCCCTTTACTTAAAAAATAGGGGTTTTGCCTTATCAACACTACCACTCTTCCCTTTGGCTTGTGAACTCCTGCTCCGTGTTGTAGTTGTTGTCCTTACAACTTGTTCATGCTGGACTTGGCTTTCTTGGGTATCCACATTCAATGGTAAGAGAGGAACCATAAACACATCAACTACTCCATCAGAACCAACTGAATTTCCTAACTCCAAGGTCTGCATATATATCCGATGACAACAAATTTGCCTTGAATAATACTATAGAACTCGCTAAGGTATCCCAACTCTTGACCATCTGAAATAGCTCCAATAGGGACATCTCATCGGGCAATGATCAAAGAAGCTCAAACGACCTCTTCTATATCCTTTGATGTCTGGTGTACCTCGAAAACTGCCTCCATGAAATAACTTAATCGTAAAATTACCTGAGCCTTTATCTGCACATTAAACAAATAAAGCAATGCTCGCATAAGAGTCACAACTCATAGATAAGCAACATAGTATAAGAATATATTTACTGAAATATAGGTATTTTGTGATACTAGTTTGATACCATGTGGAGATATAGGTTAAAACAGGTTTGTTAAATCTGGAAAAAATATAGGTATTTTGGGCTATATCTGGATTGATCTAGGTTAAATCGAGAGATATACTAGTTTTAACCTATATAGATATATGTTAAAACAATTTTGTCAAATCTGAGCTTACATTGTATGTACCTTCATTATAAACCCTATATCTCCACTAGTTTGATACCATGTGGACATATATAGGTAGACAACATAGTGAAGTCGAAGCCCAAAATTGAAAAATAAAATCAAAGATACAAGAGAAACATCATTTTCATAATCAACATTTACATAAGCCCATTTTTCGCATTTACATCGCATTTATATAAACCCTTTTTCTGTATTTACATAAACCCTTTTTTTCTGCATTTATATAACCCCTTTTTTCTGCATTTACATAAACACTATTTTTTCTGAATTTACATAACCCTATTTTTTCTGCATTTACATCATCAACGTTTACATAAATACATAAATACATCATCAACGTTTACATAAATCAATAAATCCACACAAATATTGACACAAATACAGACAAAATAAATCCAAAAATCGAACTTACCGTAACGAGGGGTCTTGCCTGCACCTTCTCTCTTACTCCAAACTATTTTAACCCTTTCAAAATAGGGTATTTTAATCTATGCGTAATAGAAGGTAGAATCCGACTAGAAAATGAAGAAGAATATCCAAATCGGAAGACGAGAAAGACGAATAAGAAAACTCCTCAGAGAAAGAGGAGGAAGAAGAAGGAGGAAGACGAAGAAGAAAGAAAGGGAGAGTTTACAGTTTTTTTGTATTTAAGGAGGTCACGTGCGCCTCACGTGGCCTCTTTTCCCTCCAATTCACCACGTCACCATCCACTTCAGCGCATCAAAGGGTTAAGAGCTCCACGTCATCAATTTCCGTCCATAAGATAACGAGAGGTGACGACAGGGGTCTGATTTTGGTACATTTGTATTCATTGGGGGTTTAGGTGATATTATGCAAAGTTCAGGTGCCTTATGGGCATTGAGGTGAAAGTTCAGGGGGTTTTTTGAAATTTTCCCTTTTATAAATGTGAGCGATGACTGGACTTGCAGCTAGTCGGTTTGGATAAAAGTGAAAATATAGGGTCTCTGACGGAGAAGGTGTATATGACACGGTCAATCCAATAAATTACCCATTTTAAGATAATCCAAGTTGTAACTGGATCTACACCTTATTACAAGTACATAAGTAGTCTTCGATGCGTGCAAGTTTGTTGTAGTAGGCGAGAAGGCACCTAAAATTAAATAAAATGGAGTTAAAGAAACGGTGTCAGGACTGCACATCATTGCTCCACCTGTATGCAACCCTATGATTATAACCAAAGGTTGTCTTCTTTTGAAACCCTTGCCTATATGGGCTTTTAGTATAAAAATTGTTTTCACCTTAATCTATGCAAATTATTTTAGGCACACTATTAAATCAAGTTAATAGTGTGCCTAAAATTTGCTTAGCTTTTATCCAAAGAGGGCTGTTATGTGGACACCCACTTCTTTCTCTTTGCACAACCAAAAGAAAATCGACTAGTATGCAGATAGAAAAAGTTGGTGTGCATTTCTTGAGAATAACTTAAGATTATCTCAAGCTTACTCCTAGACTAATCCCTAAGGATGCCCTCACCCCCACCACTGTGTGATAAGTATTTCACTATTTACATAATATATAAGTGGTCATCTTGTTATCGCAGAAGGGAGACACCAACACTCGATCTGATGACCTGTTGGAAAATTTGCTTTATTTATCAAGAAGAATCACAAAATCAGGAAAAGTTATTGCACAAAATACAGCTATTTTGTGATAAGTGATTCATGTTTTGAATCTTTATTAACAACAGGAGAATAAAAAAAGTGGTGTGTGTGTAGCAGGCCCTCTTATTCCAAATACCCGAAAATGCCGTGGTCATTGATTGATAATGTGGCTGAATTAATTGTGTCCACAAAGTGAAAGTGGATATAAAATAGCCATGTGCAGTCCCAACATTGGTTCCTTCCTCTCAAATCTCAAAATACAGATATCTAAGATTGCCACATGACGACATTGTAATCCATTTATGAACTATCCTTTATCCATCAACCTTACCAATTATATAAAACTCCAAACTCAACTAACTATTAAAACCTAATTCTATATTTTTACCTATAAAAAAAATTATAAAGAAAAGAAAAAAAGAAAGAAAGACAGAAGATAAAAAGAGAGAAACAGAAAGAAAAAGAAAAGATAAAAAAGAGAGAAATAAAGAGATGAGGATATACTTATCATCTCTCCACCAATTTCATTACATCATCAGGAGTTGAAGAAATCTAAGTATTTACTACTAAGCAAGCACATCATTAAACAACATTTATACTTGATCACTTGCATTTCTACCCATTGGATCACATCACATATTGCATCCCCATTTTAGATGTTCGATTCGATTATATTACCTCCAAATAGATGGTAAAAGGTTGTGATGATGATATCACATTAACTATGGTCCACATCGTCCGATTGTTGAGAGCAGTGGTCCCAACATCCGAACGCGCGGGCAGACACGGATTGAGTGTGAAAAAGTAATTAATTTCTAGCTTAGGTATAACGAATTTAAAGGAACAGTTAATCTCCAATCATTTTCAATCTTTCATAATGAATCTTGAGATCATGGGTGTACCATCGTACGGTCAAGTTTTGATTTGACGTGGCACCCATTCCAAAAGGTGAAGACGATGATGAGTATGCTATCAAACTTAGTTCTCATATCACTTTTTTGAGATGCGTGTCACATGGAACTAACATTTGACTGTTTGATGTTAAGCTGATGATCTCAAGATCTATGGTGTGGAAGATTGACACGAAAAATGACCTCCATCATCTGATTAAAGCAATCAATGACTTTCGCACATGCAAACAAACAAAAATTCTTGCAAATAAAAGGTTATTTTATTCTAATAGGGGACTATTAAGTGGGGATTAAGTGGAGGCAAAAAAGTTGGTACATGGATGATGGGGGGGGGGGGGGGGGTACAGGGTACTCAAAAAGGGTTGGAAAGAAAAAAAAGAAGTGTAGAATATTAGAGGGCCTATTGAGTGAGGTGACGAGTGGATCAATCGGGTGGCGCAGTGGTGCATTCGGCACCCACGCGCAGGCTATCGTAAGCGGGTCCCTTCCGTGGTGCTAGTAACCTGCGCATCCCACCCCACCTCCCCTCTCTCTTTGGCTTTTAGAGGGGTAGGGAGGAGTTTTGGATACAGGAATTGGAGAGCCGTTAAATCGAGTCCCCCTCCGTACGTAATTCCTTCGTCACTAAAACATGTCTTTTGCTGCTTTTTTCATTGCTCTGATTATGAGTGCCTGACTTTTGCGACCTTTTTCATTGCTCTGATTATGAGTGCCTGACTAATGGATTCGGATTCTTCCCAAGGGTTTTGGCTACGTCCAACCTGTTGCACTCGACATCGGGTTCAATTGATTTTAGAACCATTCGTTTCAAAGAAATCTTGACTTTAACTTTCATGGACTGATTTGAATATGATGTTGGAGATTTTTTATTTTATTTTTCAATCCTCCTTATGATAGATCTTAAGATTATGGGCGGGCTAAGTCACTTTTGGGATGTGTACCATGTATAATTAACATCTATATGTCTGATAGGCGTGCCATGGTCTTAAGATCTATCTCGAGGAAGATTGGAATAAAATACAATCTTCATCCTCTTAA